>OX453063.1:7623109-10023109 GCA_949699795.1 Spicauda simplicius | reverse complement strand
CGAGCGTGAAGGAAAGGGCGTAAGTGGAGTAGACGAAGCTGGGAACGCTTTTGCAGTATTCGAAAATCAATGGATCACATATGACACGCCGGAAACTGTCGTAGAAAAGGTAATCTATCATTTTATCAAAAGTAATCCCGTGAACTAGCACGTACAAAGCGAAATAATAACTGCTTTGTTTCTTCAGATGAAATTCATAACGAGTTCCGGGTTAGCTGGTGCCGCAGCATGGTCTATTGATATGGACGACTTCCGGGGACTTTGCGGAAAACCCTTCCCGATTCTAAGTGCTATATCCACAAGTCTAAACGGTATGTTTGGAAACATTACCTAGAACACTGAATATATTTTGGAGACTACAATTCACAAATAATTCAACCTTGTATTTACAGGTGAATCGACTTTGACCGATCAGTCCTCGCTCAAGATTGGCTCATGTGAATTGAACTCACCATATTTGGCTTCTGATGAAGAATCCTGTGCACATTTCCATTTCTGTTCGGGTGGTATAAGTTATCGGATGATCTGTGAAGATGAGCGGTTGTACGATCCTTCCACTGGTTTTTGTGGGTAAGACAATATCTTTTGAAAATAATAATTATTTTGAATGAAAATATTTCAAGAACATAAATAGTTAATAGTTAAAAAATAACGTGCTTTAAATTCAAAGTTTAAGGGAGGCCAATTATCATATTGACCACCCAAACCAAGCAATTTTTTTATTTACCATGATAAAGTTCGCATTCACTCATTATAATATTGTTTCCATTACAGGCATCAAGATGTAGCAAAATGTATTCCCGGACAGAGTCTCAGGATAAGTGTTGAAGAAGCAACGCGATTCCTATCACAGGCTTATGAAATCGATTTCGAGGTAAGATTTGGTGCTATATCTTCTTATTAACCTTATTTATCATCTTTAATATCTTGCAAAGCAGTTCTAATAGTTCAAAAAAGTAAACTGAATTATATTTTCATTTAAATTTTGTTTTTGAGTTTTAATATGCATACTTCATATTTTCAGTGGAGTTATAATCCAGGAAAAGATTCTCCAGCCATGAGAGATCCCGAACGTCTTGTGGCTCTAGACATGACTGACTCTAAAAGAGGTTATATTTCACTTCGTTACTAAAATTGGAAATCCTAAAACAATATCAAATTTTAATAGAAACTATCTTAATTCCCAGGCAGAGAAAGCGACAAGCGCGTGGTCTGCTACATGACTAGCTGGGCGTTCTACAGACGAGGAGACGGCAAATTTGTTCCAGAGCAAATCGATACTAGATTGTGTACACACGTCGTCTACGCGTATGCATCATTATCACCAGATGACCTCGTTGCCAAAGAATTCGATCCTTGGACGGATTTCACTAACAGTAAGATTTTTCTTCTTTCAAATTCATCAGCGTTTACACGTCTTAGAAAATTTGTCGTGTTACCTGATGACCGCGTTAAATAATGATGCGAAAGTATGCTTACCTATGTCATATTCTTAAACAAAATAGTCCACCTGTAGGAAGAGTAAAAGAAATAATCTAAGAAACCGTATGTTGATGGCTACCGCACACTTAATTTTTTTTCAAATGGATTTACTGCGTAGGATGTCAATTTCCACTGTTATCGGTGGTTCTCGTAGTTAATACTTGTAAATGTAAATTACATAGTTGTATGCTGTAAACCATTAAAAACAACAAATATTTCTCTCGACAGATTTGTATGAACGAGTTACATCACTTAAAGATGTGAAAGTGATGTTAGGATTGGGTGGTTGGACTGATTCAGCTGGCGACAAGTACTCTCGACTGGTTTCATCTGGGGCAGCGCGCACCAAGTTCGCAGAGAGGCTGGTCGCTTTTCTACGTCTCCACAACTTCAAAGGATTGCATTTAGATTGGAATTATCCAGTTTGTTGGCAGAGTAACTGTAAGAAAGGCGCTAAATCTGACAAAGCAAACTTTGCTAAACTAGTACAGGTAAGGTTTATTCAAGTGTTATATTAGAAGTGAGTCAGTCCTTATCTTCGTTGTTATTTAAAAATTAAGCTTCCGATGGTTATAATTATTATTGCGATTAGATTTTAAGATATACCTAATTATGGCCATTATCAACAATAAACACAATAAGCCTTAGCAATTGCTCATATTACCTATAATAAAATATGTGTAAGTAGGATGAATATTTTATACGGATATATAACTATTATCCTGAAACGTTGAGAACAAAATTTCTGTTAGTGAAGATACTGCCTATTATTTTTTTAATACGATAACCTATTTGTATCAAATTATACTGTGTTGCTTTCCAGGAACTATCAAAAATCTTGCACGGAGCTGGCATGGAATTAGGTGTTGCTCTCTCAGGGTACAAAGAAGTTATTGAATCTGCTTACGACTTGCCAGTAATATCCGCTGCTGTTGATTTCATGAGCACGATGACCTACGACTACCACGGAGGCTGGGAGCGAAACACTGCACATCACACACCACTAGTCCCAGCTCAGAGAGATGCACTCGCATATTATTCTATTGTAAGAAATCGCCGAATCTTCAAATTCTTAATTTCAATTTCTTACGAACACTAAATATTTTCGTAGTAACAATAATATATTTGCATGATGTAATGGTTGACGGCTAAAATTTCTTGTTAAGGAGAAATTACCGTAACGCAATAAAATACAGTAATAGGTCGAATTACGCTACCCCGACTTACGCGAACTCGGAGTTACGCGGTTTTCAAATATCCTCAATTTGTCTTTTATTGAGTGCCAGCTGCGTCAGGCAATCTCTATATTATGGATTACATAGCGTCACTTTCCTACACTATTAAATTAGAGTGTGGAATAGTAAGACTATGTACTATGTATGACAGCTACATTTTATTTCGTGTTACGTATATTTTTTACCCCGACTTACGCGAATTCGACTTACGCGGTTATCAGTCAGTCCCACCTTTCGCGTAAGTTTCGCGCACCTACTGTATATAAATAACTCTGCCATACCTACTGTATATAAATAACTCTGCCAAAAAGCCAACAAATTTTAGCATTGTAAATGTAAACACACATACAATTGAAGAATACATCTGTTTTCAATTTGTTTAAGTTTATAAAAACAAATAAATCCATTGTAATTTAAAATATTTTGCACCTAGGAATATGCAATCAAGGCTATGATAAGTGGTGGAGCCGATCCCAAGAAACTTCTACTAGGGTTAGCCTTCTATGGACAGTCGTACAGACTAGCAGACATTGAGAGGTCGAATGGACCTGGAGCGCCCGCAGCAGGTCCTGGAGAACCTGGAGAATTCACAAAACAACCCGGCATGTTAGCGTATTACGAAATTTGTTACAGAAGTAAGTCTTAAAATGTTTTTGAAGTGAAACTTCTTTAGGCGCATGAGGGTAAAATTTTTACAGATGAAACGTCACGCCGGTATGCAACGGAAGTGTCGGAAAAGAGAGAGAGAGTGATCGAGACCGATTGAGAGAGAGTAAGACAGGGCGAACGTAGCATGAGCAACTAGCCGTGGAGTGAGAGTAGGGAGCAAGCGAGTGAGAAAGATTGAGAGAAAAAGTGAGACAGAGCGAACGTCGTATCACGCCTTTTTCCCTTCCTCATAATCTTGGAAATTTAAAGTTTTAGATTTGTATAAATATAAACAAGATTTATAAATTAGTTCGCCAAAGAAGTTTCACTTCTGACATGTGTACTTTGTACGCACGCATGTTTTTTTTTTATTTCAAACTCATTACTCATACTGAATATTTCTGTGTTGGTGCTACTCTGACTTATCCATGTGTGTAAACAAGTAGATAAACATCTGACCCATAACACACATATACTCAAATATTTTGGGTACATATCTGTATAATTGTGAATCGAAACCGCGAATCTCACGGCAGCTCAACGATAGCTAATATAATGTTTCTTTACAGTCAAAAACTTACGATGGAAGACTGGCAGACAGGCAAAAGCTGGACCATATACTTATTCAGATAACCAATGGGTCGGATTTGACGATCCCAAATCTATTACGGAGAAGGTAACTATTGACCTATCAACCAATTAAAAATGCTACCAATTACTTTATGCATAGGGAAAACTGAGCAGGCTTGTAACCATTTTAATTTCAACTCACCAATTTTTAATTGTTATTTTACTCAATTCGTATAGGAAACCAAGAATAATTTAATAATCCGTATTCGACGACCCGCGTGGTGGAGCGGTTACTATACCGGTCTGACGCGTAATGGGTCCCGGGTTCGATTCCCGGCCAGACAGGTATCTGAATGATGAGTTTAGGATGAATGATGAGTTTAGGATTCATGTTCTGGGTTTGGGTGTTTGTGTATTCGTCTTGTGTGTGTCCATGGTACCCACGACACAGGAAAAAATCCTAGTGTGGGGCTATGAGTGTAGAAAGCGTATGGTCCGGCTCGAAGGACCACTTTAACTATGTACAGGTTAATAGCACACAGCAAGTAAAAGATGTTGTTGAGTTCGTAAATGTTATATTAAACTTGAAAGATGAATGATGTTGTTCGGGAAGAGCACGCGCAGTTTGCTCTCCGAAATCGTACTAAATTAATATGTATAATTAAGAACGCTCGTGGCGCGTAAACTGCTGACGCGACCTGGTGTACACCGTGGTGGTTACACCGTACACTTGCAAATCACCAATAACATAAATAACGTTATTCAGGTGGAATGGGCAATGCGGCAAGGCCTGGGCGGAGTGACGGCATGGGCGATCGACTTGGACGACTTCAGCAACAGGTGCTGCGCGGAGCCGTCGCCGCTGCTGCGCGCCGCGGGCCGCGCGCTCGGCCGCTCCGTGCCCGCGCCGCCCACGTCGCCTTGCGAGCGACCCCCCGAACCTATCACCCCGTCACCACCTACTACTACGCCTGCGGAGTCTGATGGTGAGACGTCATCTTCATCCTTTAAACTATTGTATCATAATGACTATGTAATTCTGTCAAATTGCAAAGTTTTACCTTGCAATTTGACAGAGTTACTACTACGCCTGCGGAGTCTGATGGTGAGACGTCATCTTCGTTTGAACTATTGTATTATAATGACTATTTAAGTCTGTGAAATTGCAAAGTTACTTTGCATTTTGACAGATTCGGCTTTTACTAGCTTCGGGTCTTCAATAGAAATGACAAGGATTTAAGGGTAGAATGTGAACATAATCTTATTTTTGTTTTAAAGAGTCCTAAAGTCCTTTTGTTTTAAAGAGTTTTAAAGAGTTTGTGGAGGTATGAATAAGAATTTGATTGCGTAATTACATGGGTAAGGTTATCAATACTATTGTATGTATATTTTGACGAATAAATTATCATATTTAAGATACAAATCAATTGAATTAATTTTTTACAATATTACGTACATTATTTGCGAACAACCGCTAGAATAATTTGAATTAAACTAACCATTTTAAATATGTTAAATAAATAAACAATTGCCAAATAGCAATATGTCGTTAGTATTTAACCGAAATCTATTAGTTACAGCAATGTAACTAGGATTTGACCACTCATGTTTTTTTACTAATGATCATCACTCATCTAGGGTCAATGGTCGGTGGCGGTCAAGGCAGCCACGGCAACCACGAACATCACACCTCAACGACATGGCCAAGCTGGAATCCATCCACCACCTCTACCACCGCGCAGACTTGGTGGCCACCCGCCACTACCACCCCAAGTACCACTACCACTCGCCGATCAACCACAACTAGAACCACAACAACGACCACCAAGAAACCAATTGTTGATTCTGGTAAGATCTCTGGAAACTGTTTTCAAACTTCACCCTCATATCTTTATATCTTTTCAAGGCTCTATATATTAATTAAGTTAGACTTTAGATGAATTTGACTAAATTCTACTCAATTCGCGTGATCAAACGGTCACTATACCCATTAAGTGCAAAATAATATCAAATATACTTAGTCTAATTTCTTTTGAAAAGTCAGCTGAAAAAGGTTGTAGAGTATATGGCCGTTTTAACCCGAGGTGATCGACTTTAAAAATACTTGTATATTTTTTATATAGAAAATTATTTAATCAATTGCTTGAATAGGAAATAGGCACTCTTTTAAATAGCGGTATCTCAACTACAACTGAAATATAGACCACAAAAACGGGTTTACTGTTACATCAAAATACTTTTAGGTATCGAAGGCGGTTCCTGCCAGGCAGGCGACTACCATTCAGCGCCTGGAGATTGTGAAGCGTACTTGCAGTGTGAGGGTGGACGGTGGCACAAGCATAACTGTGCACCTGGATTGCACTGGTCTTCTAAAACCAATAGATGTGACTGGCCAAGTGAGGCCAAATGTAACGGTATGCAGATTATAAATAGATTAGATAAATACAGATTATAAATATTTAGAGTAGCTCTTTAAAATAATGAAATTAACGTTATTTCATTCTCATGCCATGTACACTTTCCATGTGTGATATTATACCATATTCCTTAAAAAACAATAGGTGGTAGAACTAATATTTTTCGACCTGATTCTAAAGTGAAACGGTTATTTCGATTCGATTTAGGAGTCTGGTTGCTAGCTCACATATATTTGAAGCGAGGACTAAGTTCATAAAAGCGGTGCCAGCATATGAGATTGATTTCAGATAGAGAGTTCTATAAGAAGTTACAGATGACTATGCACGACAGTGATCATTTTGTAAGCTGCAAGTGCAACCTCATAAATAACTAAATAATAAATATCACATGTGTACACAATTACACATTCAAAGGCAGTATAGCAATCCACAGGCAAAGTACCCACCTACTATGTATTTGTGAGCTAGCTGGGGCGTACTGTACACTGTAAATCAGTAACTATATTTTTTTAACATTTTTCATAATTAAACGAATAACATTTCAGTACCATCACACGATGAAGAAATAACGATCACTTCAACATTAGCACCAATCACAGCAAGGCCACCGACCACGACTACCACAAGGAGAACCACCACTTGGACGACGACCACCACCACTACTCCTAGACCAACGACTAGGCCCACTACTAGACCTACTACTCGACCTACGACTATCGCTGTTAGTTCTGGTAATGGCAATTTTTCATTCTATAAAATGAATTACTATCTCCCCTCCATGATTATATTCTGCTTAACATGTTTTTTAATATTTTTTTTATATTTTTGCGACTTCTGAGGAATGAGCTGAAACGCTTCTTGTGATTATCCATTAAATAGATCCAGATATATCCAGATATAGTTGTGCATCGATATTTTTTATATCGATGTAGTTGTGGATATATTACCTTCACATCCCGAAATATTATTAACTCACCAGATTCCGCCACATCACTACACATTTGGTCATATTACAAGTAGGAAATATAAACTATGTAACACTTATGTTACCTTAGATGGCGCAGTGGAAGGCGGTTCATGCCACGGCCAGCAATACCATGAGGTGCCCGGAGACTGTAACTCGTACCTTCATTGCGATGGAATGACTTGGCGCTTGCAAAATTGTGCACCGGGGCTGCACTGGAGCGCCAAGGAACAGCATTGTGACTGGCCCAAATTCGCTAAGTGTGAAGGTACCCAACATTAGCACTGTGACTTTGAGCAAAATCATCATTAATCTTAAGCTAATAAATTAAAACTCTTGCATATTTATTTTTATCAGGTTCTACGCCTAAAACAACAACTGCTTCTCCGAAGCCAACAAGACCACCCAGACCAACAAGACCAACGAGCTCAGGTATGTTTTTTTATTACAATTTACGTTAACAAAATCAAACAATATTTATCGCTTTAAAATATTTCTTTTTAAATGGCGTATTTTCTAAAGTCTTATTCAAATCATTTGCACAGCTCCTGCGCCTGGTGGACCAGTAGAAGATGGCATATGCGATGGCAATGAAATGCATGCACCAGGGCCTACCTGCAACGAATTCTTACTATGCGTTGGTCAACGATGGAGAGTGCAGAAATGTCCACCTAGACTGCATTGGGACAAACGCACCAGACGATGCGACTGGCCCGAGTTTGCCATGTGTGAAGGTAAGCAATTACTGCATATGCCCTCTTCTGATAGTATAAAGCAACAGATGAACGACAATAAGAAAGTGAAATAAACAGCAAATAGTGATTTTTATGCTACTAAATGGCACCTTTGCAAATGGGAGTGTAAGAAGTTCAACTAAACCCTATACATAATATGGTCAAATTTCATTACAATGATAATTTTTACATCAAGAAATTATATTGATTGCTTCTTTTTTTAGTATCAAGACCATATGTGACGGCATTCACGAGTGCTTCAACTACTACTACATCCAAGAAGCCTACGACTACAACATCAACTACAACAAGACGACCCACTAGTGATTATCAAAAGCCTTCGGTAAGTTCTCCATTTATCAATTGCATATACTTTTTATATAATTTTATAGTTTATAACATATTATAAGTGTCATTAGTCATGACGATCAAAGTCAAATTTACCTATTTAACCGCCCTGGGAAAAAAATCGTCGCTTTAAGCCGGTATAGGAATTGGTTTAGTAAAAAACCAGGACAGAATAATTTAAAGGCCAAAAAATAACCTATAATTTTATCGTTGAAACATCGACAAACATTCATAAATGCTCCTGGTCGCAATCTAAATTGATAACATTTTTTCAGCGTTGCGTCACAGGCACTTACCATTCTCATCCACGATGTGACAAGTTCTACGTGTGCGTAAACAGCATGTTGGTCACGCAAAGCTGCGCACCAGGGTTGGTGTGGCGGCAGGACCGATCGCAGTGTGACTTCCCCAACGCCAACTCCTGTACTGATCGGCGACAAGTCTCGTCCGCCGCTATCACTGACGCTTCGAAACCCGAAACCAACAATCAGATCACTGAAGAAGTTTCCAGTTCTAGTAAATATCGATTTTAATCTAATTAGTTTGTACGACAGTGGTAAACCTTCGTTTAAAAAAGTTATCTTTTTTAGTTTTTTAAAAAATAGATAATTCAAATCATCTAAAAAAGTATGGTATTTTATATCGACAGAACGATTTAAAACTATTCTTCCGTAATTCATAAAAATATTTTTAATTATTTTCTTTTTCATTTCACAGCCTTCTGCGAAAACGGACAGTATGCTATGAACCCAACAGATTGTACCCGCTACCGACATTGTCTTTTCGGCGTATTCCAAGAATTTGCCTGCACTCCTGGTCTACACTGGAACGAAGTACGTTTAAATAAAACAATATATCATTTAATTGATTATTCATAATTAATATTTGTTATACAATACTTTCTACTAATTCTTACCCGTTGCACCACAATTTTAGGAACGACAGATCTGCGATTGGCCTGCCAGTGCTAAATGTAAAGTTAAGCAAGTCACAACAACAACTACAACAACTACCACTGCATCACCAGCTATAATGGAACCATCACCAATTTCAAATCCAACTCTCGATCCCGATACTGAAGACTTGGATATCCAGCGCCCAACAAAACCTGTTACAGCATCGCCTATCGCTATTTCCCCCGGAGCAAAACCCGCACTTTTAAATAGTAAGTAAAATATATTTACGCGGCCTATTGTACAGTTTTAACAGGGAGGGACATAGAGCATATTCCATTATCCATGTTTAATGCAATTGCTTTATAATTCTCCTTTGAAACCCAACACTTACCCTTTTCAGTAGTATAATTGAATTGAACAAGTTTTTTATATACTTCTCTTAGTTTAAGCATCCAGGTTTTTGCCATATTTTCCTTAAAATTAAGAATGTAGTAGGTAAGTTATTTTTTATGTACATATCAAACTTCGAAATCTTATGTACTTTGGAATTATATGCCGAACGCCTAAAATTAGTAGTAAAATCCGCCCCAAAAATGTTGTATCATATTTGTTTATTTTAGCTAACTACAAACTGGTGTGCTACTTCACCAACTGGGCTTGGTATCGCCCCGGCCTCGGCAAGTATAGCCCTGAAGACATCGACCCTTCGCTCTGTACTCACATCGTCTACGGATTTGCTGTTCTGAAAGATGGCGTTATGACTGCCCATGATCCTTGGGCTGATTACGATAATCGTGAGTATCTGGAACAAAAAATATATCTTAAAGCGTTTTTTGCATGAGCATCACAGTTTAATAATCACAATTTGATATGAATTAATATTTTAGTTTCAATTACAATACAATTCCACAGGATTCTACGAACGCGTCGTTGAATATAAGCGATATGGTGCCAAAGTGTCCATAGCTATTGGTGGATGGAAAGATTCGGTTGGAGACAAATATTCAAAACTGGTTAACGATCCTCAAGCACGTGCTAACTTTATAAGACATGCAGTACAATTTATCGAGAAACACGGATTCGATGGACTCGATTTAGACTGGGAATATCCTAAGTGTTGGCAGGTAAGGTATTTTTCTGCATTAATTGAGCTTACCTTTGCCTTTGATATCACAACTTTTACTTTCGTAATTAATTCAGCGAAGTCTTACCGGAGTAGTAAACTTATGTATTACGTTACTCTATTCCCGAAAAACTTCATTTTTCAAAAATAACTTTGCAAATATATTTTTAAATTAATTCTTCATTCCAGGTGGATTGCTCTAAGGGCCCGGATTCTGACAAAGAGGGCTTTGCTGATCTAGTCCGTGAATTATCGGCAGTATTCAAACCAAAGGGTTTGTTGCTCTCCGCCGCAGTATCCCCCAGTAAACAGGTTATAGATGCTGGTTACGATGTTCCAATTCTTGCACGACACCTGGACTGGATAGCAGTAATGACCTATGATTATCACGGTCAATGGGATATGAAGACTGGACATGTTGCTCCATTGTACTATCACCCTGAAGACGATTATACATACTTCAATGCCGTAAGTAATTTATGTCTAACAATAAGTAATCTCTCTCAAATTTTCAAAATTCAAATTCAAATTTATTTATTTTGGAATAATATACATGCTTGTGTAACACTTTAGTAATTTTACATTTCCAAACAAACAAGTTGTTTCCAAACAAACAGTATTGCGTGCTTGTACGTATATATGTATTTGTGTGTGTGCGTGCTATGCTTGAACATATTCTTCTAAATATACATTCATTTTCACAAAATTATGTCATTGTTACACAGAATTACACAATGCATTACTGGATGGAGAAAGGTGCACCAGCTTCCAAGCTCATTATGGGTATTCCACTGTACGGACAAACGTTTACTCTCGGGTCACGATGGGGATCTCAATCTTATAACGCCAGGAATAAAGTAGGCCTGAACATGCCTGCCATATCTGGTGGAGACGCCGGCGAATACACGCGTGCTAATGGATTCCTAGCGTATTATGAGGTAAGCACATTGCTTGATAGAATAAACTAAAATCTAAATTTAATGTTGATAGATATTAGGACTATTTTTTTGTAACTTCCAAACACTCTAAAATTTTATATGCCCGTCATTGTAGATTTGTGAACGAGTAAGAGAACGTAAATGGATGGTGGTGAAAGATCCTTTACAACGCATGGGTCCATTTGCCTTCAAGGGCAACCAATGGGTATCCTATGACGATGTAGAAATAATTAAGAAGAAAGTTAATTTCATCAAGTCATTGAACTTGGCTGGTGGAATGGTATGGGCGATTGATCTCGATGACTTTAAGAACAGGTAAGATCATATTGGAATAATAATTTCAACGAAAACGGCAACTGTAAGCTCATATTCAACATCTTTTTTATAATATACATTTTTTATAGGTGTAATGAAGGAAAATATCCTCTAATGAACGCAATCAAGAACAGTTTCTTGGACCGCACAGATACGCAAATCATGGACACTCAACCGACTGTACAACATCCAAACGATATAGACGATGATTATGAGGACATTGCAGTGAGACCTTCACATTCAAAGCCTTCAAGCAAACCTACCGCTAGACCCACTCCTAGGCCAACCACGAGGCCAACCACACGGCCAACCACGCGACCAACCACGCGGCCAACCACAACGTCACGGCCAACAACAACAACTGAAAGTCCTGTTCTAGCAGATCCTATAGAAGAAGAACGTTTCAAAGTAGTGTGTTATTACACAAACTGGGCTTGGTACAGGTACATGATTGTTTATACGATTCTTTTTGTTTTTACCAACTATATCGTTTGTATCTTGTAAGAACTTCTGGATTAATGAATTACCATTTATACTATCAATCTCAAATAATATAAAGCATGACCGTCGCTGAATGGAACCAAAAATTTGAAAATTTGGTTTTTACCGTTTGACATTACCAAAGAAGGCAGCTAACTGACCTCCACCCTACAAATGCAAAAACCGCTGCTGCAAATATCAATTGCTTTCTTGGCCCACGCTTGGCAACGCCCTTATCCCAACTGTGTAACTATTAAACATCACTTTAAAAAAACTCTTATTTTTAATGAAAGCGAACCATGCCCTGTAATTATGAAAAAGTAATCTCTTCAACTCTTATTCTTTAGACCCGGTACTGGGAAGTATACTCCAGAAGACATCGACCCATCACTTTGCACGCACATCGTATATGCCTTCGCCGTTCTCGACGGCAACAAATTAGTTTTGAAGCCTCATGATAACTTCTTGGACGTCGAAAACAGTAAGATTATTAGTTATCATTTCCATGAAATATTGGCATGTATGCTGCAACATATAGCACAAAAACTATTGAAGAGTAATTTGAATTAATTTCATAGCATTTTAAAATTACTTTATCGTTTTTGCAGATATATAATGTGCGAAATAATCAACAATTAAATAATCCGTATTATTACAATCAAAAACCATCTTTTTTATTTTAGAATTTTACGAAAAAGTAGTTGCCCTCAAGAGTCACGGGGTCAAGGTTTTATTAGGTTTAGGAGGTTGGAACGACTCCGCTGGGGACAAGTACTCACGTCTAGTAAATAACCCAGCTGCTCGAAGAAAGTTCATAGTCCACGCCATAGATGTTATCAAGAATTATGAATTTGATGGACTAGACCTTGACTGGGAATACCCCAGATGCTGGCAAGTAAGTAAACATATTTTCTTTCATAATTACCTTTTTTGCAATACTATACAGCACAAACACTAAGCCATTAATTTGGCCTTGATTGAATAGCAAGATACTTAGAACACTAAACTGACTCGAAGACAGTTTAACAATCGACGAAAAGGGTGGTTTGATAGTTGTTACATTTTGCCTCCCCTATACGTGCTTCTCTGGGACGCAAATTCAGTTAGCCGCACAGGTAAAAGATCTACAAAAAACATGTACTCAAGTATGTAAAAAACAGCTGTAATTTGTGAGATTTTTTACAAGACTGATTTAGGTAATTATCTTAAGTAGGTACTTTGTTTAAGTAATGTAATTAGTAATGTAATAATCGTTGACAAGTTATATTATTTATGTTTCAATTCCAGGTGGAATGCGAGAAGGGTCCAAGCACAGATAAACAAGGTTTTGCAGATCTTGTGAAGGAACTGCGTGCGTCATTCGCGCCTCGAGGACTTCTTCTATCCGCGGCGGTTTCCGCTAGCAAACGAGTTATAGATCTTGGTAAATAATGCATTGACGTACAACATCCATTTAAAATGTTTTTCAGATGTAATCAACTTAGAGTATAATCCACCGAATTATTATTGCATTTCAAGGACACATGTAACAAAATCCTAAAAGTTCTTATGCCCTATTTCGCTTCTAATGCTTACATGCGATTTTCAAACCAGAATACAGCAACTCTACAGTATATAATAGTTGTGGCAGTAGTACAAGCAAAATTAGAACCGTAAAATTTAATCACCTTACATATAGTATTCATTAAAACTAAATATTAATAGTAATTAAAACTTACTCTTGTAAAAAGAACTATAGTACAGAAAACACTTATTTTCAAATTACATTTTACGGTAGCAAAAAATAATACTAGGATTTAATTGCATGAAAAAATTAAAATAGTAACATTGCTATTAAAATTATGTTAACTTCCTTCTTCATGATTTTAAATTGTTTAATGTTTATAGCTTACGATGTACCAGTACTCTCTAAGAATTTGGATTGGATTGCCTTAATGACCTATGATTACCACGGTCAGTGGGACCAGAAGACTGGCCACGTCGCTCCCATGTACGGTAGCGATGTAGATGACGACAGCACCCTCAATGTGGTGAGTAATCAATGAAAGCAGAATGACTAATATAAATATTTATCACATGATGTGTGTACAAGTGAATTTAAATATTATGAGAGAACACTAACCATTGTTCCATCAGAAAATTCTAATTACGGCCTCATACCATTACAAAATTGCTCATACAATATTTTCAAAACGTAAACGTGATAGAGATTTTACCGATTAGATAAACTGGCTCGCTCCAAGTGGTCTTGTGATTTTATAAGTTTTATTCGTTGTCATTTAATTATCATTTCTTATGATTTATGTATTAAATCGTATGTTAAATGGCGCCACTTTAAATTACTAACTCTGTCATCAATTTCAGAATTTCACTGTAAACTACTGGATCAATAAGGGGGCTGCCAGGCAGAAGCTTATAATGGGTGTACCTTTCTATGGACAGTCGTACTCCTTGATGGATAATGTAGGCAATGGACTAGGGGTTCCAACATATGCAGGCGGAGACGCTGGCGATGAGACCAGAGCACGAGGGTTCTTGGCTTTCTATGAGGTAATTCAAATTCCAAAAAGTATTTGTCACTAATATGGAAATTAGTAGTATTCTTACCTGTAAAAAAAAGAGGAATCGCCTAGGAATCGATCGGACTCTGCAATACGCTATATGGTACTTGTTTAGTAGATTTTCTGTAGGCAAAAAATGTATTATGATATATGCACACAGATTTGCGAACGCATCAGATCACAAGGCTGGAAAGTCTATCGAGATCCTGGTGGTCGCATTGGACCCTACGCCACACTCAGCGACCAATGGGTATCCTTTGATGACGACTATATGATACGCCACAAGGCTGAATACGTGCGTGCTATGGACTTGGGTGGCAGCATGGTGTGGGCACTCGACCTTGACGACTTCACTGGACAATACTGTGGATGTGGAAGATATCCTCTACTGACCAACATCAACCACGTTTTACGTGATAAAATGGCCCCGACTGCATGCTCGCTCGAAGAAAGTAAGTAGATAATAGACGTACCTACTGATTTTTTACGCCAGGTATGCTTGTAAAAAAGACAGAAATTTATTTTTTCACTTCAAGCTGTTTTAAAATTGACAAATGTTTACATGAATGTCAATTCTTTTGCATTAATAGAAATTGTATTGCAGCCTTATTTCAATTTCCATATTCTGCTCTTGCAGGCATTGCTCTATTTTTAATCCTATCATCAATTTTATCATTATATTATATTTATATCCTTTATATTGTTTTATTTTCGTCTTGGGATCATTCCTTATTAATTACAAAAATGATATGGTAGAAAGTTCAATTAATCTTATATAAACTTTTTCAGTTCAAAGCCCTCCAGCAATTTCAGAGGTTGAAGAATCAAACTCTCCGCCTGAACAGGAACCAGAAGAGAAACCTACAAATGTTTTAGACGACAATGAACCTGAAAATGACGTACGTATTTATATACTTAGACTTTGTCCTCGGTAAACTCTAAGTAATTATTAATGATTGTATAATACAATAAAATACACAAGAGCGACATACACAAAAGCGATGCGGCAATGATGCGCAATGCGTGCGTAACTATAGAGAACATTTTTCAAATACTTCTACTATTGCTTCAACTAGTAAAATAAGCTGATTTTTTTCTTTTCTGTTCTATTGTTCGCTTTAGTTGAACATATTCAAACTAACATTTCCGCCGTATGCCTTATGTATTTTTACTTATTATCAAACAATTTTTTAGGTTTAAGTAAAGAAAATGTCAATAAAACGATTTATTTTTTCATTAGTTGTTTTTATGTAACTACAATTTGTATTTATTTGTCAGGGTTCTTCACTTGACGGTAAATCCTGTTCAGGCAATGCTTTCCGAGAAGATGAATCGGACTGCAGAAAATACTACTTGTGTATCAACGGAGAATATATAGAGCTTATTTGCCCGGCCTCTCTTTATTGGAATAAGGTAAGAAGCTCCATACTGTCCAAAACGATTACATTTGATTTAACTTTAACACTTTAATTTTTTTTGTTTTCATTGTTTAATACATTTCATACATTCGATCTATACCTAACCAGCAAGTTAACTTTTACTTGATCATTGTTCTCCTTACCAAGAACAATTCAGCCAAAGAAAAATTTCGGCTGTAATTTTTACTTTTGGCTACTAATCGGCCGAAATTTTCAGCTCATCTGAAATATTCTTACTTTGCTTGTATGCTTTACTATACTCGGGTGTTAGATATTCGTAATATATAACTATAAATGTAAATGAAATAGGTACATTTTCCTAAAAAAATATCGGTCAGGCCGAAATTTCGACGGAAACCAAAAGTTTAGATTTTGATTTCGACGAACAAACCAGTTTGTACCGGTCACTAATTTTTGATTTATTTATACGATTGAAGTAGCAAACAAGCGTGCATTTCATCATGATCTGTAAGCAACTTCATATAGAACATGCGTTCCTACTACCTGAAGTCAATCACAAATACGTCTCCTGTCTAACTACACTGGCTCTACCACCTGGTATACGGTTGTTAGTGCAAAGTCCGTAGGTGGATTAACCTATCTAGCAACTATCATTTGTGCACTGTAACATGGTGTCATAGAGAGATCAAACTTCAAATCTTCAGATATCTATCGTAATCAGATATACCTATTATTGAAATGTTTGAATTATAGATAACCGTAGTAATTGTAGGTATTACCTAGATGGTAGATAAAAAGAAGGAAGTAGTTTGAGATAATACAGTAATACTCAACTCTAATAAAATAAATAGTAGATATGTATAGTATCTATATATAGTATATATAAAGTATGTGTAGTAATATAGTATTAAGATATAATGATATTATTAAAGTTGCATAATTAAACATTGTTATTACATGATTTCTAATTGTTTCACAATATTCAGTACATTATTTAAATTTAAATTTACACAAATAAATGAAAAAAAAAAAAACAAAAAACAACCTAGTGGAACCTATTAGTTATGTAACGAATATTTGCATTCACATTGGCGATTGTGCGAATATATTGCGAATATTGAATTGCAGTGTTTTGAAAAAAGTTTCCTAGCCAAATCTATACAAATTGCAATGCTGTTTTCCAACCAAAAAAAAGGTCGCCTAATTCTTACCCTACACCAAGAACTGAAAAAAAACATCATTCGCATTCGTGAATATCGGTAAGGAATATTCGCATTCGTGAATGTCAAATGATACATTACATCACTAGTACCTACTTACTACGATCTTGTTGCTAAGTAGTTTATTCATCCTGTAGGTACCTATGTGAATTTACACAACATGCAATGAATTTACAATTTATAGTTACTAGCTGACCCGGCAAACGTTGTTTTGCCATACAAAAATTAAAAAACCCAACCCTTATCACTAAGAGGTATGAAAAATAGACGTTGGCCGATTCTTAGACCTACTCAATATGCTCACAAAATTTCATGAGAATCTGTCAAGCCGTTTCGGAGGTGTACTGAAACGAACATTGTGACACGAGAGTTTTCGTATGGCATAATTTAGAAGAAAACACTGCTGTTATCATTTTCATATGGCATTATTTTGAGGAAGGCACAGTAAATTATAAGCGTTTATTTATTTGTTTACTAAGCAAATACTTACCATTTACAGAATCATTGCGATCTTCCGGAAAAATCACGATGCAAGAGCAAGGCTAGCCTAAGAATTTCATCGAATGAGACTACGGAAGTTGTTAAGGAAAAGCCAATTGTGGCATGTTACTTCACGAACTGGGCGTACTACAGGTAATATAAAACTTTTCAATAACGTGATGGAAATTGTATCATAGTATCAAACGTACTGCGCTAAAGCGTTATTCCACACGTCTGAAATGAATATTTTCTTGTTGAAATTTTTATTCACATCTACAAGTTGCATAAAACTGAGTTACCTATATCTAGTCTAGTTTGGAAGCCAGCAACCTTGGCAACCTTAATTCTACTACCTATACCTATGGATGAATACGTTAGTAAAATATACACATAATATTTATTATAAGAATTTAAATATTGAAAGTAAAAAGATCTCTTTACGAAGTGCAATTACAAGTAAGATTGCGGTGCTATGTATCCATACTCGTAGATCCGCAAAATTTAGGATCGGTTTTGAGTTGCGGACCTAATGAAATCTGCAATATGTAAGTACATGCAAAGTATCCGTGCATATTATAAAATATTATTATTTTTAGGCTTAATAAAGGCAGTTTCGGTCCTGAGAACATTGACCCCACATTATGTACGCACATCATTTATGCATGGGCCCGCCTCGACAACAAAACTTACAAAATCGTACCTGGAAACCCTGAACTAGACATTGCTAATGGTATTGTTATTCAAAAATTATTTATAATATTAATTTGGCTTTCAAATTGTTTACTTAAATAGTGATAAATAATTGCTTTATTTCGTCTAAGTTCTTAGCAGTCTGACTGTTAAATTATTATCTTTTTCTACTGAAGATAACGATCCGTAAATATTTTGAATGCAAAATCAAAGAATATAATAACTATTAAAATTTTCTGTTTATTTCTTACTTAACTTTACCTTAAGAAAAATAGTATTATTTATCGTCTTATCCTCTATTTACTGAATAAGTATTCACTTGTTTATTTCAATGTCTAGATTTCTACGGTAAAATAACGGAATACAAAGTAAAGGGTGTCAAAGTTATCCTCGGAGTGGGTGGCGTTGAAGATTCTGAAGACAAGAAATGGAGCGAAATGGTTTCCAGCTCTGACAACAGGAGGACGTTTGTTCGCTCCGTGCAAAGGTTCCTGCGCAGGTGGAAATTCGATGGAGTACAGATTGCCTGGCAATATCCTGTTTGTAAGCAAGTGAGTATCCGAACAAATACCTACCTAGTTTTGATTTGTCCGCATATTTGCGAGATCTGATTATTACTTCGACCCTCAGCTTTTGTTCAAAGATCAAAATATTCAAAAGAGTACAAATCAAAAATGGCTAGCACCAAAAATTCTCGAACTATATTATTTATTTTTGTATTTGGAAATAATAATGTCCATCTCATAAATATGTATTATTCTTATTATTCCTTTCTTGACATGCAATTTAATCCTAATCATTATTTTCAGGCACCCTGTAATAATATTAAAGATACCACCGAAAAAGACAACTTCAGCACTTTGCTAGCGAAACTAGCAAAATCGTTACGACGACACGATCTGGAGATATCAGCGATGGTATCCTCGAACCCAGAAGTGGCTTCAGTAGCTTATGACCATAATGTGTTGATAGCTACTCTGGATTGGATGGCCATAGCCGCTAACGACTATTATGGAATACCCAGTACACGGACATCGTACCTACTACCTTTAGAAACTAACGACAAATATGAGAATAACCTTGTAAGTAATATTTTACTTATCATTAACTTTTTTTGTTGTACCTATGATAAGATTTTTTTGTTTCATTCACACCTCCTCTCTACAAGTTAATGAGTAATTAGAATTAAATTACACCTATAGTTTTTTTTATATCGCTAATTAATTTTAAGTGTAAACTACATATGACTACTAATTTAACTTAGTCCACAATAATTTTAATGCTGAAAAAAATACATTTGTGCTTTAAAATATTTAGAGTTTTTTAGTTAGAGTTACTTTAGAGTTGTTCAGTTAATTGGACATTTCCGGCCACCTGATGTTATATCGTACGCGAAAATCTATTATATACCGACTTTTAATGTGGTCAGCACTATATTCAAATACAACAGCAGATTAAATTATTTACCTGATAAAAAGTGAAAAACAATAACGCAATGATATATTAGGGGTATTGTTTTATTAGCAAAACATTGCATATATTTTTTTACTGTAATAGTGTAGTTTTGTAACATATGTCTTGATTTATTTCGCCAACGTATTCCTGGAAAAATCAACTTTCCTTCAACGTCCCGACCGCATTGAATAGCAAAAACGCTATTGAATTCTGAGACAATCGATAAAACGAAGTTTAAATATTTCAGATTAAAATCCTAGCGTACTGGTCCCGCGTGGTGCCCGCGCGGCAGCTGGTGATGGGTGCGCCGGCGTACGGGCGCGCGCACGCGCTCCGCAGCGAGAACGACGCCGCGCCGCTGTCGCCCGCCGCGGGGGCCGGCGCGCCCGGACAGTACACCGCTGTACCTGGCTTCCTTGCTTACTACGAGGTAACGTTAATTTTTTTTAAACTATTGAAGTAGCAATCACCTATTTCTACCAGCTTGCTTGCTGGAGCAACTGTACACCAGCAGAAATCGTTTTTACCGTTTTAGAAAACGACAACACGCACATTTTTTTTATTCAGAGCACATTTACAGCAGATTGAGCACTAATTATTATTTGTCCCACTCATATTACTCTAGGTGCTACTGTCTTGCTGGAATAATGCTCACGATTTCAAGATGTTAAGTGAATAGATATACAAATAATTGTAGAGCATATTCTAACACAATATTCTAAATCTAAATCTTTTATACTACCTAAATATAGCGTGTTCGATAAGTAGTTGTATCCATTGACCTTAGAATTTGCTCTTAACCTAGATTTGCGAAAACGTGGAATCGAATGGCTGGAAAGAAGTTTCAAATGAAGAAGGCACATATGCGGTCCACGGATCACAATTTACATCTTACTTAAAGCCACTGGAGGTGTTCAGGATTGTGGCGTCAGCATCACAAGCTGGATTTAGAGGTGCTGCCTTGTGGGCTCTTGACTTGGATGATTGGAGAGGAAGTTGTTCATGCCAGCCCTGGCCACTGCTTACGGCCCTACGTCAGGGATTATTCGACCCCATTATTTCGCCTTCACTTTGCCCTTAAAATACGAATTTCAACTGATCTGTGTTTTACCTTACTTTACCTCATGGTAGGAGGAGTTACCTCCGAGTCAAACGATATTCCTCTGCGGGTTACGATATAACGTATGTGCAATGTTAAATAAATACTATTATTAAGTACCGAGTAAAGCAAGTTCAGTTCACAAATAAAAGCTTTTCATACCGATTTTTTTGAATGTAACTAACTTGGTCAGATCCATTCTAAAAGGAAATTTTGTTAGGATACTCAATTTTATAAGCACTTAGATATCGTTTTAGTTTAAGATTAGGTATGAAATGTGAGTAAAGGTCTTGTGATATTTTGTACATTTTTTATTTCCTATTCTACTGTACCGAACGGTTCACTCCGTGCAATCCAATGAAACTTAGTTGTAAGTTACAATAACGAAATATGTAGGTAGTCAGAGTTTATTGTGGCATCGAAAATATCATTTTAGTCAAACGATTTACTCATTTGTCTTAAATACAAAAAAAAACCACAGAAGAATAAAAAAATGATTTTTTAGTTCATAGGTATATATATGTTTTTATTTTTGTACATAATTTTAAGATAACGTGAAACTGACTGTCTCGAAATAAATGAATTCGACTTTGTTATTTGTTTTATTATGTCACTTGGTCACTAATGTCAAAACAATGTCCTAAAATAATGAAACTGCGGTTTTACTAAATAATGTATTAAGTGTATCCTATAAAAACCACTCATAGGTACATACTTGATTGTAAATAAAGTTGGATGAACTTCTTGTAAGATAATCATGACAGAGCAAGTTTATTTTCCGCTTCATCTTAAGTTTTTAAAAGTAGGTAGGTACATTAGTCATTTACTTTTGTACTTCTAAAAAGATAATTAAAATAACACATGATTATTTTTCTAATTGAAAACTATCATATTTGCACAACAAATCGAAAAGAAGTAGGTAAGTGGTAGGTATAATTTTAATTTTACATGAATAACATTTTTTTTAAATAATACAATATTTTAGTTAAAATATAGGTACATGTGCAATATAAACTACTTTTGGTATAAACATATTTTTCATAATGTTGTGTAATTAGTAGATACTTAAACATATATTAACTAAAGTATGAACACATCTTCAAGTTCTGAAAAAAATATAATCATAAATTTTCTACATAAAAAAAACGGTTCAAAGACCTCACCTTTAACACTATACCAGATTTTTGTGAACAAAGGTTTTAAAAAATCGTAAAGAAAATGAATTCAAAGTCCAACACGATGATGTAATACTTACCTACCGTGATTGATAGCACCGCGTAAATGTCGTCACTTGGCCATAAGTACTTATTTTTACATATACAATTAAGCAAAATCATGTTTAGGCCAATGCGTTTTTGTATGCATCGTATAAACGAAAATCTTATGTCTAATCCTAAACATGACGAACCAGCTGTTCGTAACTGTAGCACAATATTTAGCTGTATAAACAGCGGCAAACGCCCTTGAATCGACTATTCCGCGACGAGACGCCGTTTTGTTAGGTTATCTATGTCAGTACTCGCCTTTTAAGAGTAATAGGGTAAAATGTGCTCATTGCCTGTATTTTTAATATAGGCTACATGATGCTTCATAATTAATATTTTTTGCATTGAGTGAATCTTATTTATAGTAGGTCTAACGTTTGTTTACAAATCAATATGGCTGGGCGATTTATTTCTCGGATAACAATAAACTCTAATAACCTATCTTTAAGGTCTACAATTAAAAGTGTTGTTAATTTTCGCATGAGCACTGTGCACACTGAAGCTAAAGAGGTAAGTGCGGATTATTTTTTTATTTATATTTTACATTTCACTGTTATTAATATTTGTCTTATAAATTAATATCAGTACGTACCTTCCTATGCCAAATAGGTCGCAGTCTAATTGTATGCTAATTCTAACTCAACAAGATAAATAGTGCTGTAAGCGATTAAAGTTTAAATAAGTTTTATGTATCTATTTGCATAAATTTTTCATCAGTCGTTCACTACTTACATATTTTAATTGTACCTACTAATATAGGTGTACCTACATAATATTATCCTTCCATAAGTTATTTATTTTTTAATTATTGTCAACTTGTGCATTTAAAATTGCATCAAAACAATACTACTTATTTTTATTTTATGTATTGAAAATATATTTATAGTTCATAGTATAATCATCTTGTAGTCACAGTTTGTACCTAACATAATATTTTACAAATACATTTATTTTCATTACCTACAAAATAAATACTAAATAATTCATAAGATATTTAATATAGGTTTTTATATAATTTGTCACGTTTTTTATGCGTTTAACTTAATAATCCCGTATCCGTATAATAAATCATATTAAATTTGGCATTTCAGATTCCGGTAAAAGAAATACAGATTCCAGTAAAATGGGGTCATGTCTCAGCCAAGTTATGGGGTCACGAGAATGAACAGCCCATATTGGCATTACACGGATGGCAGGATAACGCTGGAACTTGGGATCCACTTGCTTTAATGTTAGCCAAAAAAAGGCCCATTCTAGCCATCGACTTTCCTGGTCACGGGTTATCTTCGTGGATTCCACCAGGTTACTATAATTACTTACACAATTAATTCACATTTCTCTGTATATTTCACTTGTGCAACGGTGACACCAAGGGGAAGGCAGCGAGAAGCAGATACCTCCCTTTCTCTAGATACTAATATATCTGCTGTTAATGCCCTAGAACTCGTAACCGTCCTTTCGTCCTGATAAGATAATCCTTAAGCTTACGTTCTCAATCGATCAACCTTAGTTTAATTATACAGGTAGACTATGTAGCGAATGAGGGATATACCTACTTAGTTTACGAAATTCTCTTAATAAGAAAGGTCAATGTATTTTTTTTCATCACAATGGCTTCCTATTAAGTGGAATAGTGTACGTGTATAACCCATTGCATTTTATAGTCGAAATTTATTCGTGTACTCTGTATGAGACTTGCTTGGCGACAGGCAGGACACTAAACTAACAACATATTGTTATTTTTTCAGGTATGCAGTATTATGCCTGGGACTTTCCACGCTTGATTCTACACATTAAAGATTACTTCAAGTGGAATAAAGTGTCGCTTTTAAGTCATTCCATGGGATCTATAGCGGGCTTGAGGTTCGCAAGTGTGTTTCCAGAATACGTAGATTTTTATATCGCAGTCGACAGCCTTATTGCTGATGACTACGATTTGAATCAAATTGTCGAAAACATGCCCAAAATTTTACGCAAGATACAAGTCATTCAATCGCGGCTGGAGGAAGAACCACCGTCATACACATTAGAAGAATTGGCCAAGAAATGGCATCTTGGTACCACAAAATCAGTGTCGTTAGAGAGCGTACACCATCTAATAACGCGGGGAGTCAGAGAGTCTAAACTAAACCCTGGGAAGTATTACTTTTCGAGGGATTCCAGATTGAAAACGATTTTGTTCCATCCCGAAAGTAAAAAATTTGTAGAGGCAATAGTGAGAAGATTGAAATGTCCCACGCTGTACATCAAAGCGATTGATTCTCCTTATGCGTCAGATCAATTCTCTGTCGAAATGAGAGAGGTAATTGAGGCAAATAATGAACAATTTGAGTGCCACTTTGTTCCAGGAACGCACCACGTACATCTTAACGACCCGGACAAAATAGCGCCTTTAATTACGAACTTTCTACAAAAATATAACTTTATAAAATAAGAGATAGGGAATATTTTAATCCTAGATTATATACTGTAATAAGTATTAATTTATTTTATAATTATTGCATTTCTATAGTTCTTCTCATCAACCCATTATTGGCCCACTGCTGGGCACGGGTCTCCTCTCAGAATGAGAGAGGTTAGGCCATAGTCCACCGCGCTGGCCAAGTGCGGATTGGTGGACTGCACACACCTCCGAGAACTTTTTTTTTAAGAACTCTCGGGTGTGTAGGTTTCCTCACGATGTTTTCCTTCACCGAAAAGCAGTGATAATTAATTTCTAATAAGCACATAAATCAGTGGTGCGTGCCTGGGTTTGAACCTCGGACCTCCCGATCGAGAGGGCAAGTTTCAACCATTAGGCTATCACTGCTCTACCATTAGACTATCATTTCTATAGTTACCTGTAACTATATCTATATATCTGATTAACTATAGTGACCTAGAATTATAGTCAATAGCAGTGTTATTCAAGTGTGGAACGCAGCACCTTGGGACATGCTCGACCTCTATAGGGATATTACAGTCTTAGCAAAAAAAAAACTCATTGCTTATGCATTTTACTGAGAATATGGTAATTAAGGGATATTAAGGTGTATATGTACGTAATTATTAATTTGACCACAGTACCATAATATAATTGAACATTTTGTATGCATTTCATATTAGTGGGCATCATAATAAAATACAACTTCAAACATAGTACATTAGGGTTCGCGAAATATATTTCGTCGTACACGTAAAATATTGAAATGCAGTGATCAAAAATGAAAGCTTTTATAAAAATTTAATAAGTTGCAACTTATTTTTTTATGTATTTGTAACATATATGTACAAACTATGTAATTAAGTTAATAGTATAAATCATACCTATACGTACCTATATGTATATAAAATAATTACCTACCTACCAAAGTCATTCACCATTAAATTCGTAATATGTAGCTAATTGCTGTATTATACTAATTAACTGTATAACAAGTAATTTAATAAACAAATTTGTCTATTGTTGACTATGTATGTATGTCGAATTAATATTTTTAATCATCAAGTTATGTATGTCAGTAATATTGTCTATCTTACAAAGCGACATTATACTAAAGACGATATTAAGTACTATTATTTACTATTGTAAATAATCAACCTACCAAATAATTTAACCAAATATTTAAAATGACATGGAATTCCATAAATATTTGGCTTGTAAGACCTAAAATAAAATAAAGCCGTTACCTAGACCTAGTTATATAGATACCTTCTAAAATTACTTCTGATCCGACTTATTCCTTTTGTAATAAACTTTATTAATACCATAACCCCACAACCTCCAAAGTGCTTTTAAGCTTTCGTAGATTCAAACGTAGTGCTTTTAAGCCATTCCGTGCTTATTAACTATTTCAGATACTTAAAGTATCATTAGATATTGAATAAATGATTTTTTTGAATTTAAGGAAAAGTATCTATATCAACGCATTTTGAACATTTATCTATTGTATTGGACTACCAAGTCCATTGCCATAAAACTAAAAAATTGTTTAACTAATGAAGCGCAACCCTAATCTCGCGCCAGATAAAGTACAAAAATGTGTGTATTTAACTATTGATAGTTGAAGAAAGTTATAGTTTTATTTATATATCATATTATTATATATATATAATATTAATTTAAATATAAAAAAAAAGGTTGTTGTTTGAAGATGATAATTGATGATTGATGTTTTAAGTCAACAGATAATAAAAATAATGAAATGTTGTTGTCATTCTTGATTTTATTTATTTATAACAATTGTACACCTTAATGCATTACTGCCATAACAATTTTAGGAATTTAAATTATGTAGTAACATCACTTTGGTAAGACATGTCTAAACTAGATGTTGAGGCATTGTCTTGAACTTGGGCGCCTTTACGTTCTGGTAACACCTTCATTAGAACTTCCTGCCATGGCATCTTTTCAGACACTCTGAGCACAATTTCGAATACTAAAAAAAGAATAGAATAGAATACTCTTTATTGCACACTATAATTACATACAAACATAACAATACCTACAAAGTAGATTAGTAGTGTGAAATAAGCGGTCTTATCGCTAGGCAGCGATCTTTTCCAGACAAAAACACGATCTATTATTGCTAACTTACGCGAAAAATTATGGTTTGGTCACGAATTTAATTTCCTCTGCATTCAGCATTGTTTAACCTCGAAGATTGGGTAAAATCAATACAAGCTATGTTATATCACAGTATTATAGATACTAGTACTGTGGTTATATGCACATTTGAATTGCAAAGAAACAGCTCAGTGTAGTTCAGTACTTTTATGTTGTACATACATCAATAGCTACTAGACAAGAAAACCTTTTACTTGTTTAGTAGCTGATAACAAGCTTTATCATTATGAATTTTAAAAAATGATATAGGTATATTTTACTGTTGAGCCCAAATTATGTTGATATACTTAGATTTTTGTTGTATAAATGCTAACTAAATTTAATATAAATACATAATAAGATTGTTCCTCTTACCATGGTCAATAGTTAATACTTTTCTTGTTTTCATATTAATATACTTGCCTAATGGCAACTGAGCATGTCTTATACCTTGTTCTTCTGCAACTTTATGACAAAGACCCTAAAACATTAAAAATTTATTATAAACCTTTTATACCTTTATTATATAAGAATTTTGTAATATAATAGTGGATTAACTTACAATGGCTCAAATAAAATAAGTTTCAATTCAGTTGCAATAAATTAAGATATTGTAAAGTGCAAAAATGCTATTATTTTAAGCAGATATCAGATTCTCTCATCATTATTTATAATTGATAAGTATTCTTACTTAGTAAATGCAATAAAATTCTCAAGCCAATTTTTTTACATCTTAATTATATGCAACAGTAGTGCTGCCATAATTTTACAGTATTGTAAAATTATGGCTGTATTACTATTGTATCCACAGATGCTTATTAGTATTTGACATGAATTAAATTACTACTTTAATTAAATTGTATTTAAGGCAACAAACACCTGAAGTTATTTTCACATAAATTTAATACTTTTTTTTTTTTCGAGGGGGAAACCTTCCAAAGGTACCCGACGCCGTGGGAGCGACGCAGGGTTATGTGGGATTTTTACCGCACTAAAACCCCCCCGGTGGCCGTCCTCGGCGCTGAAAAGGAGGACTCCGGGATTTCGAAACGACTTCAACCGGAATCCTCGAGCGCGCTGCCCCATCGGGCTCCTCCCAGATGGGCGGCTGGGCCCACCGCTCCGTCTAGTCTTTACAACGGTATGCGACCACACATACCGCCGTCCTTCCCGGGATTGCGTGAACGAACGGTTCGAGCTCCCACTCTAGCCGTCTGCAACCCCGGAAGCCCCTTTTAGTCGCCTCTTACGACAGGCAGGGGATATCGTAGCCCTATTCTGACCCCGAGGCTACAGTTATAGTACCATGCTAGCCTTTATAGAAGGAAACATAGCACAAGCATTGGTGTGGTAAGGGAAATACATTTAATTGAAGCATTAAGACATAGAGTCATAAGAGCTAACTTGGTATTATCCTATCAAATGGGCGGAATTCCGTAAAATATAATATCAAGGAAAACAAAAGTGAACCCATTAAATATTTTATCTACTACAATCTACTTATAATCAATCAATTTTTTTATGAACAATGAATAATTAAAAATATTTGTATTATGTAAAGATTTGCCTTACGTTTAAATTACCTTATGTTGATTATGGTCCACCAATCCACCAATAATATAAAATGTATTGTCTTCAAAAGTTTCAATGACATTCTCAGACTCGCTAGTCAAATATATGAGCTGATCTTTTGAGAAGATCTTTAAATAAGGTTCTTCATGGTACACTACCTTAAAAATAAATAATTATATATAGAGATATTAAGGAATTAGTGTAAAATTAAATATGGTAAAACATACAACTAGGTAGTATGATTTTACTGAGAAGGTACCTTCGCAATAGCTATTTGTAGTGTAAAACGGTCTTACATTTCTGTCAAGGGATGTTTAACACTAGAGCGCACGCGCGGGCTACATGGGTTTTTGTTTTAAGTGCATATTGAAACAGAATTTCGATATTTACAGAAAACGATTGCAGAAAACGAAATAAACGAATTTCCCTGGAGAAGTAAATGGGCCTTCCCTATCTCCACATAAACAGAAAGAAAGCTTCTGAAAGTGAGCAAGACAGTTTAGAGGAAGGAAGGGGAACACATTAGCTCATCCAAAGATGATTTGACTCTTATCAGATTTTATTAGTTATCTAAGCTCGTAACGAAACGACATGGACCAAATAAGCAGCACGTACTTCAAGAATTCGATCACAGAATATTGTATCGTGCCCACTGGACGTAAAAGAATAAATGGCTTTGTAATATATAAACAAATAATACTGACTTGCATATTATACATAACCACTATTTATAAGAAGTTAGATTTCAGCTAACACAGCACATATTGAACGTTGCATTGCCATCCAATATATACCCAGAAGTATAAAACTGAAAGGTTGACTTTTTTTGGAATTATCAGAGCAACCCTCAAAGCTGAATATGCCAATACGGTGCAGTGTTGGTCTCTGTTCTTTTTGTAATAGAGTTCGAGAACGCAGCACACGCAAGTAATGCGGCTAATGTAGAGGCGAATTTGTAGTGACATCAGATGCTGGTATGCCCACAATGTATAGAAATGAAATTAAAAGTGACATTAAATCGGATTATATGTTTAATTTACTTTATAAAAACTGCAACAAACACTAAGTTTCTAATAAGAATTTAAAGTAAAGCTGATTGAACGCGCACATTGTTCAAATTATGTTGCTGTATTTTGATTTTGTAACAGTTTACAAAATGTACCAAATTATTAATCCAAAGGTAAACTGTTAAATTAGTGCCATTTATGGATATAAAACAAGTAAATCATTGATTATTTTCTGTATTTTATTTATTATCTTACCATTTGTTAAAAATAATTGAAAAGGAATACATATGTAGCCCACATGAGCGCTTAAGGAGAACACTAGAGTGCATGTGCCTCATTATACATGAGGCGCATGCACTCTAGTGTTAATTACAGTAAAAGGAATTTTAATCTACCTGAGTGTGATTAAAGGCCAGTGACCATTTAACACTAGGTGGACTCAATGCTCAGTTTAAATTAGAAAAACAGATGTTTTCTGTAATTATCATTTCTCATGATGAATAAGGTTTATTGATTAACCATAGGTGACATAATGTAATTAAAAAAAAGTTCGAAAGAGTTTATCAACTATAGATAAATACTAATATTAAGACAAACTCACATCCCAATTTTCATAGCCATTGTGCCTAGCAATTATTTCTTTTGATTTCTTTCCGAAACTCGTTATATGAAACTGTAAAGGTTGCTCCGACCTCCTGTTTATTGAATAACACCTTAGTATTTGCTTTATCATTTTACACATATCTTTTTCTATCATTAGGTCATCAAAGCTGAGATCCAAAATGACACCCATATTTCTCTTAGGTTTTTCCTGTTGCATTTTTAGGGATTTTCTACTAATGCCTATATCCATGTTGGCGGCACGTGCTTCTTGTATACGCTCCTTTGCGCGCGCTCGTTCCTTTGCTCGCTTTTGTACCTTATTTTTCTCCCATCTGACCTTTTTCAGCCACTTTCGCATTTGGTTTTTGGTGAACGGCCTCGGCAATTCCTTACCATCGTTATCCTTTAGGCCAGGATCCGTAGGGATGTCAAATAAAGTGTACTGATGAAAATTTACGTCACAACCTTTCACGGTTTTCATGTCGTCATCAGGTTTACAGCTCTCCATTTTTCTTGTTAAGTATAATGGTATATAAGTACACTTATTTACGACATAAACATAATAATATCGCCTTATAAAAAGAACAAAAATATACTTCCCATGCGTGGTTTGGTTAGAAATACAGGTTTAAACAAAAATACTTTAATAGCCTTATTAAAAACTTTGCCCACAATTTACTTTCAGCATGAACTTTTAATTCTTGATACAAATATATTTCAGTGCATTATTTGTATTTTTAATTCAGTATTTTAATTTCTGGTTAAATTTCCTCTGTCAGTTGTCATATTTGACATTGACAATGACAATGGGTGCGTTCCTTTACACGATCACAAAGCGCACGCTCACGACCGCAGTTTTTCCAATTGCATTAGCTTGTGAGCTTTAGTGACGTATTCTCTACTGGAACGATCACTTCGACCCACCTTGTTAGGTGGGTCGTCGTGAGCGTCGCGTGGGCGTAAGTCATGACGTCATGAGTGACGTTTTCGCTGCGACCACATCGACCGTGGTCGTCTAATGGAATGACCTAGTATTTATTATTTATCTATGGGAATGACCTGGAACGCGCCCAATATCGACAATAATGACAAGTTTACAAGTTGCCAAACATGAGCAATCTTTGGTTTTAAACACGTTTCCGAGGACGGTCACAGGGGAGGGGGGGGAGGGTTAGTGCGGTAGAAATCCCACACAACCCTTACCTTTTGAAGGTTTCCTCCTCGTTTGCTACTTCAGTCGGATAAAAAAAATCAAGTGTTAATATTTTAACATAATTTATTAAAAATACAAACAGGACTGTTTAACTTGCACTGACTTCTGCGAAATTTGAGTTGTGATATTAATCATTCGAAACAGCGATATGTACAGAGGTATTAATGAAATTCATACACAAATTATCCTCTCTATGCAGTCGGGTAAAAATATAGGTTAAATAGTTCTAATAATAAATTCTAATAACAAGTACCTATGCAATAAAGTCTACGGGTTTTGATAGATTTGGTGTGAATTTATTTCTTTAATTTCCTCTTTCTTCACTTGTCGCAGGACGGTTCTTATAGATAGTACCAATCAAATTAAGGAGGTAGGTACCTACACCATTGTCCCTGTAGTTCCGGGACCAGAATAGGACTACGGTACCCTCTGCCTGTCGTAAGAGGCGACTTGTGGCGACCTCCCGCTACTCATCAAGAGATGGCGCTACTAGTATTCTGAAACACGCTATCGAAGCATTCTCAGAATCCTGCATATATACAAGTTCCGAACATCAACTGTCGGAGCACAGCCGCTCCCCAGGCATGATCACCTAGCCTGGCGGGAGATCTCCCTTTGCCAAAGTGGTGACCCCAGACAAGGACACGTCCCTTCACGATGGTGGCGACGTCACACCCTGGATGGACCGCAGCATCTCAACATCAGATTAGCAGCTCATCAGGTGCATCGCAGCACATTCGGAAACGCTTCCTGTGCCTGGTCCAGCTGCTCTCCGCGACATCACGGACGGCTTGAGCAGCCATTGCTCGCCTCCCCACTTCGCTCCACCCTCACTTCCCGACTCACCGTGGATAGAGGGCATCCCAAGGCCTCACTTCGCTCTCACATCTCGACTCACCGCAGATCGAGGGCGAACTACGGGTACTTGCACGCGAAGACTTGCGGACCTATCGACCTCCGGTCTGAGCAGGGGGTGATGTGGCGATCTCCCGCTACTCATCAAGAGATGGCGCTACTAGTATTCTGAAACACGCTATCGAAGCATTCTCAGAATCCTGCATATATACAAGTTCCGAACATCAACTGTCGGAGCACAGCCGCTCCCCAGGCATGATCACCTAGCCTGGCGGGAGATCTCCCTTTGCCAAAGACTAAAAGACTAAGCTTCCGGGGTTGCGGGCGGGAAGAGTGGGAGCTCGACCCGTCCGGCCAAGCGACCCCGGGAAGGACGGTGGCATGTGTGGTTGCATGCTGCCGTAAAAACCAGCAGGTGCGGTGAGCAGTTCACGCCCACCAGGGAAGAGCCCGATGGGGCACACGCTGAGGACACCGGCGGCGGTCAAGTGGAGTTCCCGGAGTCCTCTTCGCAGCGTCGACGTCGGCCACCGGGGGGGTTTTAGTGCGGTAAGAATCCCACATAACCCGCGTCGCTCCCACGACGTCGGGTACTTTTTGAAAGTTTCCCCCTCGAAAACAAAAAAAAAAAAAAGGTACCTACACCATGTCCCTGTAGTTCCGGGACCAGAATAGGACTACGGTACTCTCTGCTTGTCGTAAGTGGCGACTAAAAGGGTCTTCCGGGGTTGCGGGCAGGGAGTGAGCCTTGAACCGTCCGGCCAGGCGACCCCGGGAAGAACGGCGGCATGTTCGGTTGCATGCTGCCGTAAAGACCAGAAGCGGTAAGCAGTTCACGCCCACCAGGGAAGAGCCCGATGGAGCAACACGCTGAGAACACCGGCGGCGGTCCGTTGGAGTTCCCGGAGTCCTCTTCGCAGCACCGAGGTTGGCCACCCACATAACCCGCGTCGCTCCCACAACGTCGGGTACTTTTTTCCCCCTCAAAAACAAAAAACCAAAGTTTCCCCCTCGAAAACAAAAAAAGGGTACCTACACCAAAAACAGTATATAAGGAAGTAAAATTGCGTTCGTATTTCGGTCGTTAAATTTTATACTTGCGAACAAAGTAACAATTTAACCAGACTTTCGTTTCATATGTCAATATGAATGTTTCATGTGTATATAAACAGCAGAAAATAAATTTTAATAAACCATTATTTTCTCTTTGGTAATACATCCTATATTAAGAACACCAAAGGAATCAATTTACATAATGAACAAAAGTTAAACATTAATTGAATTACAAAAAAATCGTATCTACTCGTACATCTCGCGGTTTAACCCAAACCTATAAACATACCTAACATGCATGATCTTATGAAAATTGATAAAGAGTTCATAGTATACATCAAAATATATATGAGTACCTAATTAATAAACTCAGAAAATCATCGTCTCACGCGAGAGATAAGTGTATTGACTTTAATTACCTACTACAATATTTTGTGTTGAAAATGGTAAGTAATTTAAAGAATGAATAAAAATTTACCTTTAAAGTAGCAAAATACATCATTAAAAATAAAATTTACAAGTATTTTTCATAATAACAAACGTGTCCAATAATAAATCCTATAGACTGATTCCACTTAATTTAATAATAACAGTTGCCAATTAACTTTTAACGTTTCATGCTAATTCAGCTGCACGAAGAACAAAAATCAAAATTTCGCTTATACATCAACCATTACGATCCCACTCTTGATTACGAGGTTGGTAAACTTCAACGGACGCATGTGGGTCTTCTCACGGTTTCTTGATCTGGTAAAAACGGACGGGTTTTTAGTGTCGCACCCAACGATAAGGCAGACCACCTGATGGAAAGTAGCCACCGTCGCATTTGGATATTTGCAACACCAGAAGAGTCGCCAATGCATAGCCAGTTTAAGTAAACATTTCATAGGTGGTCGAACCAGTGTAGTTCGACCGGTGAAGTACCATCACCACGCCTATTTTTGCGTTTCGGTGGAAGGGTGCGGTTGCCGGCATACTTTTATATGAAGCGACCATCTTAATTCACGGAAGTAGGGACGCATCTATGATTGACTATAGATGGAACCCCATGTGCGGCAGTGACCACTTACCATCAGGTGGACTGCATGCTCGTTTGCTACTTCAAAATTATTTTATGATGCTACATTAGTAACGATTAATAACTTACTATTTATTTCCGGTAGCAGCGTTGTTCAACATTCACTGTGGAACGTCAATAAGGCTACAAAGCAATATGGACCGACCTAAATTTTAAATAAACATGTACATAAAAACAGTACCTATATTCTAAACGTATTTTGAAAAATATACAAAACATCTTAACATCTTTTTATATACAAAATCCCAAGACTTCTCGCCTGATAAATAGTTTGCTTATGTAAACGAACGATTCATTGATAAACCGTTACAATTTCTTATCACTCAGTATGTACCTACCTACATGCGAAAACCCACTTACTTGATACTAACGTGAAATACATATGTAAATATCAATAGATGAATAACAATAAATCCAATTTCTAGGAAGGTTACAAGTTGTGGGGTGGGTGTTTTGAAGAGGAACCTTCAGACGTGTTGCGTCGGCTGAATGATTCGCTTGCCGTGGACGTCCGCTTGTACCGCGAGGACATCCGAGGCAGCCAGGCCTGGGCTCGTGAACTACACCGCAGCGGCCACCTGTCTGAGACCGATCACCAAGCTATACAAAATGGTCTGGAAAAGGTATGTAGTATTTTTTTAAAGTAAATACTCATAAATAAAGAGCAGTACGTAACGGTTATAGGAAAGATTGTGATAAAACGTACCTACCTACATGCCTGAGAAATATACCAATTCACATTTGGCCAATTCTGTGGCCTTTACCCCTCTCACTCTGAGAGACCCGTACTCTACACTAAAAGTGACAGAAAATTATGTTACTATTTCGACACATAGTTCGAAAAATAGATAAATTAAATAATGATGATTAATAAAAGGTCCCGGTTGCAAACTTTGGGTTTAACACGCGGCACATTATAAATACAATGCTAATAAATCGCTACATAGACTCTTGAAATGATCAGGTCGAAAAAGACATAGAAGAGGAGCTATCTCAGAACACGCGCCTCCGTGACCCAGAAGAAGACATTCACTCAGTGGTAGAGCGGCGATTGGTCAAGTATGCGGGTGATGCAGCGCTCCGTCTGCACACCGCGCGCAGCCGCAACGACCAAACGATCACCGACACCAAACTCTGGATGATGTCAGCTGTGCAAAAAGTGCAAGAGGAGATTCTACGACTTATAAACGTGAGTTTTATATCACCGATTATATGATCATGAGCCACGAGTACCTATAGTAACAGATTTATTAAAATTACGGTTTCAAAGCTAGTTCCGCGGTTTCCACCGCGTTAAAAAATGTACTTTAACTTTAAATCAACATATCATAAAATATAATATATTTTAAAACGTTCAAATTAAATTTTGTATTTTTGGTTAGATGCGATTTGGAATAAAAAAGTTTAGATTCAGAAAAATATAGTAACTTCCGCTATTGAATATTCTCAGTCATTCAAACTATTTTTTTGCAAATATATGCTGCATACCTACTGTAGTCCTTAGCACATCTAGTCTTAGTACATCTTTAGCAAAGGCAATCTTTAGCGAGAAAAACATTGACACAGTGTGCATATGACACTTAGCTACAACACAGGAAGCATATTTGACTCTGACTACCATATGTATTTTGCTTCAGGTCATAACTACGAGAGCAGAAACAGAAATAGATGTCATAATCCCTGGATATACTCATTTACAACGAGCTCAACCAATACGCTGGAGTCACTTTCTATTGAGGTACAATAAACTACATATTGAGCAGTAGTGTTTTATAATGCTTATCATTTGTTGCAACGTTTTCAAGTTTACTACTGAGCAAGACTAAAAGATGTTACACAAAAAATAATTCTAAAATAAAGTTTAATTTTACGCATAAGTAAATAATCACTAGCCACTTCACTATAAGAATTCTGTTAGTATAAGAACAAATTTCAGCGGCCACAAACTGCACTTGTACCTAGTTAGTTGACAGATAATAGGACTATTATGTAAGGAATAACTGTAAATTACATATATCGAATAACTTAAATAATGAGGGCATAACGGTAAAGTAGAGCTCATGCTTTCAGCTACGCCTGGATGTTACGTGACGATGTAATACGCCTCGAAGAGCAAAAAAGCCGCCTGTCTACTTGCCCTCTAGGCAGCGGCGCCTTGGCAGGTTGTGCGTTACCTATTGATCGGGTCAAATTAGCTCACAGCCTCGGATTTAATGGAGTGACTCCAAATTCCATGTTTGGGGTCGGCACTAGAGATTATATAGGTACCTATGTATTTTTTTTCCATCCATCAGCCTTTTGATGTCCACTGCTGAACATAGGCCTCCTCTAAATGGCGCCTCTCCAACCGGTCCTGTGCTCTCTAAATCCAACGGTTTCCCGCTGTCTTCTTCAGGTCACCGGTCCACCTGCTAGGGGGGCGATCTGTACTCCTTTTGCCTAAACGTGGCAAAAGTTTTTTTTTTGTATATTATAGAAATAGGAAAATGCGGCGGTCAGCGGATCCACATAGGTTAACTAGTCTCTGAAATATTTTCTCAGCATTAAAAAAATCTCAGAATTTAAAAGGGACTACACCTTTTTCTTCTTAAATATGCTAGGAGGAGTGTGGACCACTTAAACGCCTCCATTATCTACACCTATACCACTGGTCACTGGACCATGGACCACCCATGGACATGTATGATCAATCCCAGATAAAATTAGAATCTAATCTGAGGTCGATGACAGACCCGTTGCTCCTAAAGACTAACATGGAACGTCTGGTATACCTAGTTAGGTATATACATATTACCAATAGCACACCCTTGGAATCCGATGGATGGATGGACAATAATTAACATCTATGTTTCAGTGGAATTCCTGAACTGGGCTTCACTGTGCGGATTACATTTAAGCAGATTATCAGAAGACCTCATAATCTACAGCTCACAAGAGTTTGGTTTCATACAATTATCTGATCAATTTTCGACTGGCTCAAGTTTGATGCCTCACAAACGGAATCCTGATGGCTTGGAACTCGTACGTGGAGCTGGTGGATTGCTGCTCGGAAACGCATTCTCTTTTAGCTGTATTTTAAAAGGATTACCCAGCACTTACAACAAGGACTTGCAATCGGACAAAGAAATTCTGTTCAGTTCTTATGACAAGTTAATCGACTGTCTGAAAGTCACAAATGGAACTATTAAATCAATTACAGTTAGTTACTTACATAATTACCTATTACGATTATTGCGATGTCTGTACATGTTATCACCACAGCCATTGCAACTTATTTACTTTAGCAATATTTAATACTTTAGGAATGTAGTAGCGCAGGAACATGCGTCATACATATTTTTTTAATGAGGGGGGAACCTTGTAAAGGTACCCGACGCCGTGGGAGCGACGCGGTTATGTGGGATTCTTAGCGCACTAAAACCTCCTCGGTGGGCTTCCTCAGCGCTGCGTGGGGGACTCCTGAATCTCCAACGGAACACAATCGGAGTCCTCCGAGCTTGATGCCTATTTCAGGCTCGCTAGTGAGCGAATACGCTCACCGCACCTTCTGTGTTTTACGGCAACTTGCGACCACACATGCCACCGTCCTTCACGGGGTCGCTTGGCTGGACGGTTCCAGTTTCCATTCTAGCTCATACGCCCGCAACCCCGAAAGCCCCTGTTAGTCGCCTCTTACGATATGCAGGGGATACCGTAGCCCTATTCTGGTCCCGAGACTAAAGGGCCAATACGTTATACATCCTAATAATAGGATTTAAATTTTCTCAAAAGTACAAATAATCTTCTTTTAAGAACATGTCGTATATAGGTAAGAACAAGTCTTTAAAGTAGCCGGAGTTTGCGAATTTACTTTTTTACTAGATACACGGTAGAACTACACGCTGATGGGTTTTGGAAGTCAGGTCACATTATAGGACAAATAAGTTTCAATCCGCGGCTTCCCAGGCCACCAACATTATGTTAAGTTATTTTATTTCTATGGGTAGTTGATAACCATCTCCCTTAAACCATTAAAATATCAAGATTCATCACATGACTGCTACTCTTCAGATGCAATGCTTAAACAACAGTAAACAAATTAACTGTTTATTAGATACAAAATGCTAGTGTGATATTTTTTAAAATTTTAGGTTAACGCTGAAAAAGGAAAGAGTTTACTTGACACCGGCATGCTGGCTACCGACTTGGCATACGCGCTGGTCCGGCGTGGAGTGCCCTTCCGCCGCGCTCATCACTTCGTGGGGGCTGCCTTGAAGCGAGCTCAGACCCTTGGAGTCGATCTACAACATATGCCTCATGAGGAATATCTGGCTATATGGTTAATTTTAATTTTATTGGTTTACAAAACTTCGATATAGTTTAGGTACTCTATAATATTATGACCAAATGCTATTGATACAAATCGTAAATAATTCATCCACAGATACGACATACTAAGCTTACTACTTTAATAAAATAATCTTCAAGTATTTACTACCAAACTAACATTTCAAAGAAATTTTCTAAAAAAATATATTTTTTAAGTAATAATCGACGCCTTGTGCACATGTCCAGCAATAAGAAGTTGATTAGATATTGATTGTCACTTACGTGGCGTGGGTTACGTGGCTTAGGAGGAAGTGAAATCATCTTAAGTCTATCTGCGACCATTAGAACCATTTTTCTTTACTTATAAGGTTTAAATTTATGATTATATGCATCAGTTCTATATCGCATTCTACAACGCACATGTGAGCGTAGTGATTCTAAAGGACATACCTACTACATAGTTTAAAAAGTTCATTGCTATTATTTCCAGCTCCGGATTTGGCAGCAAAGAAGATATCAAAAAAGTGTTTTCTTGGGAAGCAAGCGTGGAGCAGTATACGAGTGTGGGAGGCACTTCTCGCGCCGCTGTTGAGCATCAGCTTGAGCAACTCCGAACATGGCTCCAGGGCTATCTCCATACATGCAATTAGGCAGTACATATTAAAGTTGCAACCCTGATGTAATTAAATATTGATTGTCAGAAAAAAATATCTAGCATTATTTAAATAAAAATGTTACATCTGGGTACTATTATCCCAGTTTGTTAAAAAATATATCCTAAAACACACAAGTTATATAACTACCTACCTATGATGTAAAAATGAATTTTAAGATAAGATTTTTTATTATTATAATTATATCGATTTACGAGTGGATTTGAAATACACGTGGGTGACATGAGTGGTGTCGGCTTCGTTTGTGCACGCCCTCGCAGAACTCTACATAACTGCCACTTTACCGGGTTATGAAATTGAAAAAAGGGTAAGCTTACACAGGATTTAGTTCAAAAGCTAAAAGCAACATCAATATCATTATAGAATATCAGTACTATATTAAAGCAACGTACTTACATGCATAAGAGTAATTGAACATTAAAGACACAGTCCAAAAACTGGTAAACAAATCAGTAATAGGTACTAATGTTTCTTCGTTAATGATAAGATAAAATTCAAAGTATTCTTTGAATATTTAAATATTTAAAATGCTCCGGTAGCTACAAATTTCAAAATAATTGTTATTTAAAACCTAGACACTGATGATATGTGCGCAATTCACTAATTAAAAAGCACTGGTGTTATTATTTATTGTTTTTTTTTTTTTTTTTATTTAAAAATGGTTTAGTGTAATACTACCTTTTCCTCGCCCAAAACCTTGTTTAAGAAAATTATGGGTACACGTTATCATTTCAACCCCCCTTATCTGTTCCGCCCACCATACAAAAGAGTATTTGTATGTACGATTGAGGCGCCATCATTCATTCTACCGTAACCCAGAAACCAAGCGGTTGGTTCACGACGATTGTTAATTGGTATTTTTAGTTTACCCGTCCACGATAGAGTAAGTACAAATTTTACGTCAAAAATATACCACATACATTTCGGTAAAATAAAAAAATAATAATACATAGGTGTATTTCAACAGTATCATTCTTCCTTTTTTATTATGCTATCATAAATTAAAGAATTTGTTTAAAAATTTTTTGGAGAATAAAAATATTATTTTCGTGTTTCATATTTCTACTCCAGTAAAACCAAGGAAGACATGGTAAACTGTCAAAACTTTACAGGAATGAATTTGTATTAGCTGACTTTCTTATATATTAATAGTAGTTTAATACCATATAGAGAGGAACGACCAATATAGGTACTTTCATAGTCAAGGACAGCAAGGATGCAATTTAAAAGAAACGTCATACAAACGCTTTTTTACAAAATTAAAGTACGTAAATTTATAAAAAGGAACTCAACTTTTTGCCATGTTTTTAATATACGTATAAATTAACAAAAAAAAAACTTTTAAAATATGTTATCATAACTTTTCTTTCAGAATGATTGGAAAAATGATCACCATTTCATTGGCAGCTTGCATATTGTTACCTGCAGTTCTGTCGCAGTACAACAGCCCTATCGAAGCTGCGTCTGGCATCGGCAATAACTATCAAAGACCTTTGCGATATATCAACAATATTGACGTAATTATAATACTTATTATTTATATTTACAGAAATTGTAATTCATTTTACGACAACTGTTAACTGCAGTTAACGCAGCAGTCAATGTGTCAATGTTCTTACTGCAGAACCTCTACATAGAGCGAATATCTGACTTGAGAATATTTCACAGAAACTATGGTTTATTTAAAAAAATAATTATTAGTGAAATAATGAGTACCAGTTTCTAGTTAAATATAAACGCTCCGCGCAACGCACTTGGCTCTTTTGATACGGTTCATAGAATTTCACAAGATAACACCTGTTATCTGCAACCAAATATCGTGCCTAGTGCTTATATCCATGTATTTTCTATAATCCGGATTATAATCCGTAATGTAGAATCAATTCGAATTTGCTCTACCGTTATGGTGCGGTGAATCTTTTATCTAAGATAAAACCTGTATTATTAGCAACATTTAACATTTAGTATGTGAAAATAGTCAGTAGTAGTCAGCTCGAAAAAGGCTTAAGTTTCTATTTGTGTGTATTTTTTTCGTGATCAAAACATCATTTTCTAGATATTATACCTACTAGTACTATAGGTTTGAAACGCTTCGGAGCATAATGAACAAAACGCGAAATGAGCACTGCTCTCAAAAAGTACAAATCGCAAGATGTACAAAATGCAAAATGTACAAACGCAAAATGAACACAACACGCAAAATGTACAAATAGCAAAATGTACAAATACACCCACGTTCACACATATTAAATTTTTTAAAGCGTTTTCCTTGAATTTTGCGATTGAAATACAAACTAGAGAAAATTGTAGTTTAGTGTTTCAAATTTAAAACGATAGTCTGGCAAAAATCATCTTAATCAAAAAATCCGAAGGGGTTAATTTGTGGGTTTCAAGCTGTTTGAAATATTTTTTGTATTTTATATCAAGCAAAACATCGCGTTTTCTTCGGTTACGTTTTGAAAATCTCAAGTGCCAGTACCATTTTTTTAAATATAATATTGAAATAGCAAATGAGCATGTAGCCCACCTGATGGTAAGCGGTCATTGCCGCCCATTGACACCCGTAACTTCATACAGAACATAGGTTCTATCTGAAGTCAAAAACTTATGCGTTGCTATTGCCGAGGACTGAGATGGTTGCTTCATGTAAAAGTGTGCCGGCAACCACACCCTTCCATCGAAACTCAAGAAAAGCTTATGCTAGGAATAGGTATGGCGGTATTACTTCACCGGTCGAACTCCACTGGTTCTACCAGCTGTTCGATATACTAGATATGAAAATGCTGTAAATTGCTTCATGGTGAAAGATGCCTATTTTATTCTTGTACATTTTGCTATTTGTACATTTTGCGTGTTGTGTTCATTTTGCGTTTGTACATTTTGCATTTTGTACATCTTGCGAATTGTACTTTTTGAGAGCAGTGCTCATTTCGCGTTTTGTTCATTATGCTCCGAAGCGGTTTGAAATGGTGAGGTTTTAGTTAAGAATAACGATGTATAAGCCTCATTCTTTAAGATCAGATCAGGGAGTTTGTAATTATTTAAGTACGAAAATATAATTTTTCTTCTTCTAGGATATCCGATACTTGAAAAATATAATTGACGCCTATAGGAATAATAACCAGAGACTGGCTACAAATATTGAAGGCCCAAATGATCAAGAAAACAAGTACCAGGTGTGGAAACGCAATGCAGATATTATCAACACGCTACTTGGGATTCCCAGACGCATGTTAGAAATTGGCCGTTAAAAGGAAGCAATTTAACAGACCATGTATTTAGCAAAAGTATGTTAGCTACCAGATGTTCTTTTATAAGACGGAATAAAAAAACTATTATATTTTAAATAAAATTATATTTTACCGTATTATTCTAAAACTAGATTCAGTAAATTACCATTTATATGGTATTTTGTAAAATAGATATTTACATTTCATACGGTTAATCACTTAGAAAGACCATAAATTACAAAAGTAAGTTGATATTGCAAAAATATAGCTTCTGGACAATTTTCTTTCTATACCCACATAATAACAGATTAATGTAGAATGGCCAATATACACCTTATTTAGTTGGAATACAGTTTAATAAGTACACATATCCAAAGTTACTCTGTGCAATATTTGACACTTATTATATCAGACTATTGTACAAATTTTACAAGGTTCTTGGAATAACTGTGCATTCTACCGAAACTAGAACAATACAAAAATCTATTACTTTGAAAACATTTTATTTATATTGCAATATCTTCTATGTCAAGTAATGTTTTAATCTCTAGAAGTAAAGTCAGCCTTAGCAATATACTCCATATTGCTATTTATTTGCATTCAAGAGTTAATATCATCACAGAATTACAAAGTAGCAAATAGTCATTTATTGTGTTCAAAAATTATTAAACAAGTTCCCGCGGTTATTATGTGATTTGGATATTGCTTTTTTTTTCATATACTTATATTATACAACGCATTCTTTCTTTTCCAATCACTATAGTATAAAAATAATTAAGAAACCTGTTAGACATTTAATTTTCAGTTATTAATGATACCAAGTTAAACGGAGACACTTATTTAAAAACAGACATTTGAATGTAATTTATTTGTATAGATAGCTTATTCCTCACCCAATCATATCTTTGGATACTTGTTTATTACTATTACTCTATATTCACTTATATAACCACTTGTACAAACAAAGGCAGACTTACTATATTTAGAATTTACAGTAAATTTTACAAAATTAACAAAACACCACGTCCGCACACACATAAGGTCACGGCCGTCACAGCTATATTTATTACATGGCAGTATTTAAATCTATATAGAGATAGTATAGATCCATGAAATCTCAGTTTGCACCATTATTATCTCATAGTATAGAAAATTTACCAGTATCCGCAGGGATTGTACAGGAAAAAGAAATGATGTCGACCTTACAGGTAAACAGTTTAACTTGTCACAAAACAAATTTACTTCATTAAAGTTCCTAAATTTAAAATTTACCTTTTTAAATTTAATTTCACATCGAGAACAAAAAAAACGGAAATGCTAGTGATTACTTTTATTTAAAAACAAACCGTCATCTATACCAACATTAGGTCTGCTTGCGTGTTTAAAACTTGAGCGAGAAGCCCGGCGCGACGTTGACGGAGCGCTGCTGGACGTGGAAGCCGAAGGACTCGACGGAGTCGCCGCGCGCGTACTGCGCGTACGCGGCGCCGCCCGCCGGCGGCCGCGGCGAGTGCGTCGTGCGCCGGTTGCCCTCGGACTTGGCCGGCCACGTGGGGAACATCGCCGGGTCGATCGCTACTGGTTGCTCCTGGAAATTGTTACAAAACGTATAATTTAAGACCTAGCAAGCGCAGTTTCAAAGTATCCACTTATTTTTGCTTACCAGGACTACCTTCAACTTTTACGTCGGGAATTTTAATGGCTGGTGTGACGGAGGTTACTTACTTTAAAACCCAACCCATTTAAATCCGACCCACACATCTGAAGGTTTCCTTGTTTGTCTTCAGAAGTTATGAGTGTAAATGATTTCTGGATACGTTTCAAATCAAATACATGTAAATAACCCGATACCACATGCATTTGCAACAAGACTATAACTGATAAATAGGTAGTAAACAAGAAAGAAAATCTTTTTCCATAATTATATAGTTTGCCCTAGTCAATGTATACACAGATAAACGATAATATGAGTATATGTGAAAAGAGTAAATACTCACTTTGAAGTAAGCATGATCAAGGGCGACATCAGCGGTAAGTCTTCGTTCTGGATTGTAGGTGAGGAACCCTTGCAGTAAGGATAGACCCGCTTCAGAGAGAAGGTCCGATCCGATACGTTGACGAAGACCGCCGGGTGGATGTTCAGCAAACGTCATTTTCTGTACAGCTGGCAATTCATTGTAGCCCGGCCATAACGCTTCTGACGGAGTACCCAGATCCTGTAAATTGAAACGGAATATTTAAACAATCTCTTAACTAATACCCTTACTTTATGATGAACATACTGATAACTTATCGTATTCTCTAAAACAGAAGCGCTTGAGACTCATCACACAAATTAAACTCTTAGCAATCACCCATTCAACGCCTGACAGTGTCTTACATTCTGACTGTTATTCTAATCCTTGTTGAATCAATTTACTGCAATTATAATTACTTTTAATTACAATTAATTAGGATTAGTAGAACAATGTTGAAATTTATAATAATAAGCCATGACTACTCATTCAATCCATCTTTCTCAATTCATCATTTTCTTTTTAAAATTGTATGGGTTTTAGAAATTTTAAGGTTGGATTAAATAAGAAGATACCGATTGTAGTAACATAGAAACCAACGTTGAAGAACCAACAAAAGTAAAAATAAACTACACCAACCTTAAATATTCGATTAAGTTGATCCACTTCAGACTTTCCGGGAAACAGCGGGTTCATAGTGATGAACTCGGCGAAAATGCACCCGACGCTCCACATGTCGATGGGAGTGGAGTACTCCTTGCAGCACAGGAGTAGCTCCGGCGCGCGGTACCACAGCGTGACCACTATCGGAGTATACTGACGAAGTGGCGACCCGTACTCTCTGGCGAGACCGAAATCTCCCACCTGTTAAATATGAGAAAAATTACAAGTGTTCATTAAATGTTCATACATTTGAAACATAACTAATAGGAACTATTACTAAAATCAAAATCTCTTTGAAAGGTAACATTTTAATTCTTCTGTTAATTACAATGTGAAAATATGGAATTCGTAGATAGATGGAATGTAATGTAATGTAGATGTAAAGTACGGAATTAATAATATTTACTGATAATACTAAAAATATTTTTTGATTCACATAAAATACAAAGAGTATAAAGTTGCCATGATTTAAAATATTATTTACCTTCAAAATTCCCTTGTGCGAAAGCAAAAGATTACTAGTCTTAAGATCCCTGTGCAATATCCAATTATCGTGAAGATGGTGGACGGCTTTTAGCAACTGTGTCATTAAACACTTCACCTCTCCTGTAAAAAATAAATACAACTAATGTAATAAAATTATTGAAATAGTAAAAAGATAAAATGTAATGAATAAAAGATGTATTTAGACTATGTTTTGTTTCTAGATATTTTGTGTGTAATTATGTTAAACAGGTAGCATTACATGTAAGAAAAAGTTGATGTAAGTTAGGTAATATAACTACCCAGATAACTATATAAAAATAATACTTGATATACCTTTAATACTAGGGCTCTATCCAATTTATTTAATGAATTTTTTAAGATTCTTAAATAGAGCAAAATATATTGTATTCATCAGCGCTAAAAAATTACGTTACTGCACCACTACATTACAAACGTATTGTTCAACTTAAATACAAACGTTAATTTATAAATAACATTGATCATTTACCTGGCAAAAACACTTGTTTCTTCCCCCTCATAGTCTCCATGAGGCTCTTGAGGTCGTGCTCGACGTAGTCCATGACGATGAATATCTTGTCCATGCTGGAGCCGACCACGATCTCCCGCACGGTCACGATATTCGGATGTTGGCCCTGCAACAAGCAAATACAACATGCGACCCTGTAATACTAGACCGACGAAAGTCGCCGATAAGGGTCAATTGCTTCAAGTACTTTCTTCTATGCGCCCACTAATATATCCAACTGATGATGAAGAATTGCTTGAAATGTTAACTAAGTCTTTGAATTGATATTCAGATTGTCTGACTAATGAGAAATAAATAATCTATAAATAGTTATCACGATAAATAGTATACACTATAAATATATAAATAATATCTATGTTAATCATAAAATAAGACTAAGTATTACAATCTAAATTCAAATTTATGATGTTTCAGTCTGTTTTTTAAATGTCACAGACACATATTTATAAAGCCTTATAAAATCAAGATGTTATACATTCAGTAATACTTGGTAGCTACTATGCGCAAATACATAAAATCTTTCCTTTAGACAATAATTTTACAAAAATCTCGTATTAAACAAATTATATAACTTAGATTTAAAATGTCCTTTCTGAAAATTCCTGACACTTCCAAACAAGCAAACAATGTTAATTTATATACGTAGAGGTCGTATTGCGATCCGGTGGTAGTGTAAGAAAAAAAAATGTAACTGACAATTTGTAAGTGCCCCCATAGGCCTATAAAAAATAAAGACATTTCATTTCATACCGCAAATTTTAAAATCTTGTCTATTTTTTTGGTCTAATTTGACCAATTTTATCTATGACTATAAATAGTTTCATGAGACATTGTTATCTATACTTTGGTACTGTTTATTGAACTTTGTCTCGGTAACATTGCAAAACATATCATGAAACCGAAACTAGAATATTGACAGATAGAAGATTGATTAAAGTTTTAACTTAACCATCTAAAAAAATATGTGTCACACGACTTCATAACTAGGGTTTCAAAAGTAAATGAGAGTGCGTAATATTTAACTTACAAAGAGCAAGGAAGAACAATATCCAACCTACAATATCATTCCAAATATATTAATAAAATTATAAAATAGATCGTATTTATGTACCAAAAAGTTAACCTTATGTTTTAAAACGTCTATAATGTATGTCGTTTTCACATTCATACTATTTTTTAATAACCATAGCCTAATATATAAGTAAACAGATCATAAGAGAGAATCTCATTAAACATACTATCGGGTGACCTTTTAGTAATTAATAACTTTGTATTTAATATTTAGAATCTATTTCTTTCTCATTTCATTTATCTAACTTAAAATGTTAAAAAAATGCCTTACATTTTACAACGCATGCATAATCTTCACTCGAAATAGTACGTAAAAATATATGAAAAAACAATAGTTCACAATACAACAATATTACTTAAATAAACGCATCAATTTATAAGCTTTTTACACTCATACTCCCATTCTAAGATTTTCTCCAGTGTTGTGACTCCGAACAAGAACCTAAATTCATCATTCAGAAACTTATGTGGTAACTAAATAAATATACATACTTTGTCTGAAACTAAACACTTATTAACAGAAAACATGACATATCCACACAGTGAATACTACAGTGTAACTATATTTAACTTAAATGTAATATTTTTTGAGCATAATTCAAGAAATAAGCAACACAAGCTTTGATTATTTAATCTTAACAGGACCTTATTTTTGTGTTGCACATAAATCAGATAGGCTTGGCAGTGATATGGTTTATTGTTTATATGCAAAATGAAATTACAAATTACATTGTAGTCGTGTGATATTTAATAAAATAACGCAATAAATTATTAGTGCAATACCTATGTTGCATCCTTTCATAAAAACATTTTGATGACGCCACAATCATGTTAAAATATATACTGTACATATTCCACACACATAGAGGGCTTGGTAGTGTATACAATACACATTATAACAATTTATTAAGAAAGCACCTTTTTATAGCCAATCCTAATACTTCTTAGCGAGTGTTACATTATTCAAGCCTAATACGTCGGTTTATTATAATAATTCTAATTCACTTATATCAAATAGACTGAACTATAATTAGTACCTCTAAATATTATTACGTTAGAAAACATTGTCAAAACGCATATTCAAAGAAATCTTTTGCTTACGATCAAAGCTGCGTCAAGGGGAAAAAATGACTTAAAACTATTTAAATCCGTAATTATTTAACGATTTAAATAGTTTTACGACATACTTAAGACTAAAATAGTTATGAAACAAATAAAATTAATAAAGTATACTGAATTGTTATGAATATAAATTGACAGTGTACGATTGCTTTTTGCCACTCTAAAAGGAAAAGAAAGTCTCATTTTCCTAATATGATATCAAAATATGGTATAAAAAAATATTTACACTATAAACATGTGTGTCGTCAACTCATTATTGTCCCACTGCTAGGCAAGGGTCTTCTCTCAGAATGAGAGAGTTATAGGACATAGCTGGCCAAGTGCGAATTGGCCGACCAACTCACCGATCAACCAGCAAGATATCAAGCAGACATCCCATGAAAAATACAGTACATATTTAACAGTTATATTTATCTTAACACTATATTAACAAAAGCAAATTACCTTGTTTGCATTTGTAATAGATTACCACATATTTATTTTAAAACATCAAAGCTGGTAGTAAAATAAAAATGGCAACATGACTGTCTAGATGTTAAAAAGTATTATGTAAATTGTATGTAGTTATTATTTTAAATTAATACAATATTATTAAGTTTTGATTGATTAATTAACTTAAATTGCACATAGTAGCGATACCACATATTAGCGAATAATATAACAATATATCACGTATGTATATGTATGAACCTAGTATAATATATATTCTTATGCTTCTTAATGTCAGAGCAAATGCTATTTCTATGTCACAGAAATATAGCATAAATAATATCAATTTTTGTCACAGAAATATAGATAGAAAAGAACAACTAATAAAAACATGTGATCCTAAACTTTCTTCACAACGAATGGTCAACACAGAGGCAAGTGATTGAGTTTTGACTATTTTAAAGCAATGCCATTTATTTTATTGTCACTTACCTATTTTGGAACATCGAAATCTTATTGAGATGGGGTACAATATCCGTTTGTTTTGTTTCCTCCTATTGCTATGTAAGTTGAGAAATTTTGTTACAGCAGTGTCAAAGTTACACATTGTTTATTCACAATTTTATGTTTGAAGATAAAATACTGGAAAACCATTTTTTTTGTAACAGTATAATAGCATGCCGCAAAAGTTTATCGTAACAATGTTATGTAATGTCATACATCATTAAAGTACCAGATTCAACGGCGTAATTTTTACGTTCATGTGCTTTTTACTTAAAGTTCATATATTGCGGATAATTATTAGAAAATAATACAGTTTTGCCTGAATTTGTGTTAAAATTAGAATTATTATTTGTATTAAAAATCTACATCATAACACAAAAAAAAAAACATTTTTCCTTCATATAAAAATACACTATTTATATTTTAGTAGACAATACTATAAATTATTAATAAAAAACAGACTACGAACATAAAAATCACGCAGTTATAACGTGTATTATACGAGTTAACTTTAATCTGTTCTCTCCAATGCAACATTTATAAAATGTCGCAATGCTCGTAAGGTTTTATTTTTAAGTAACATTAATTACAAACGAAAATACACACATGTGACTATTTGTAATATAGATATTATTTCCCGTGTGATATTAGTTACAAACATTGTATATGTTGGTTAGTTACAATTGTAGCACATAAAACTGACATTAACAAAAAAATAAAGTCAGAATAGAAATAATAATATACTTACAACTAGCTGTCCCGACAAACGTTGTTTTGCCATATAAAAAATAAAAAAAAAATGTTAAGGGTGGACAACCCTTAAGGGATATGAAAAATAGATGTTGGCCGATCCTCAGACCTACTGAATAAGCATATAAAATTTGGTGAAAATCGGTCAAGCCGTTTCGGAGGAGTATGGCAACAAAAACTGTGACACGAGAATTTTATATATTAGATAATATAGTACCTGTCCACTTATACTCTTTTTTAGATTGTTTTAACGCATTTCAAATAAAGTATAGTAAATGTAGTAATGGAGGATAGCGCCATTATCGTAAGAGAGGAGAAATATACTAAATAGTCACTGGTGGATTCAGTATTGGAGGGATAAATGATGAAAATGTGCGACAGCCTAGCTTCGGTAGATGAAGTCAACGAAATTTCTAGATCCTGTATCCAACATTTCCAGAAGCTGACAGCCCAATCATTTATATGGTATTCATTTAAAATACGATATTATGATTGTATAACATTTTAATTGACCTAATGATATTTTTTTGCATTGCTTCTACAACCTTCAATTAGAAACACGTATCAGCGCTCAAGTGCAGCGTTAGTGATTCGAAGGATCGAACCGCATGGATTCTGCCATATTAGTTAAATATGGCAGAATCTATGCGCTACTAGTTTTTTAGCTAGGTCTCAAAAAATCAGTTGGGACAGATCTAACTAACAAAAAATCGAGCGGTAAAAAACTTGATCTACTTTCGAAAATATTAAGAATAAACAAATATACGTACCTAGTCACTTTTGACTTCAAATTTATTCATAACCATTATTATAACCTTTACCCTGTTTTGTAGCAAAAGCCCAGTTCCCTTTATCAAACTAACTTCTGAACCTACATACTACTACATAGTTCTATATGTCATCCCGTTAAAGTCTTTCTGTTGGTATAATTTAAGTTTACATCATTGAGTTAGACCCGGATTTACTTAAGATATGTAATTATAACGTAATTTAAAATTTACACTTTATGGTTGAAAATCAGTATAAATGTTTTTAGCTATTATGTAACTTAAAAATGTTATACACATTTTGACATCTGACTGTATTTGAAAATTACAGTTATAAAGTAAATACGGGTCTGATTATAATACTTATTGAGTCCGACGGGCGACAACGTTAGTACACGCATTGTTCAAAAAATCGTTTATGGAAACTCGGGAGCTTAACGAGGCGCAATGAGTATAGAGGCGCGCAATCTCCCGTTTGTACGACACATTAATTAATTTTAATTACAGTATAGTATTGTTAAGGCTCGTTTATATATACAGACATTGAGCGTGTCAAATACTTGCCACGGCAGACGAAATAATTCCTTTATATAAAATTTATCTATCAGCACTGCCGTGGTACGATAGGTATAAAAACGTTAATAAACATTTTATTTAAAATTATTATTTGGTCTACCACTTCCCATGTCCGACACGGCCAATGTCTACGTATATTAAGGAACCTTCCTCTTTGTTTATAATGCTTTGTATCAGTTCAAATTGATACAATTCACAAGAGAGTGCTAAGTCAAAAAACGTATTAATGTACCACTAAATTTAGCCGTATTATAGGCCTGTTTTGTGGTATACACGTGTTATCCTTTTAAAATTCAAACAAAACGTGCGTATATACGCTATTCTTGATCGCTCTCAAACATTGTACCTCGAAACACTCGTCGGGTCTCCATAAACGAAGGTAAAGGTTAGCACTCACTTATCGCTTTTACATCATACCATAAACCTAATATCACATCGCACATAGTTTTGTTCGCACATAGTTTTGTTTTTGTCAAACAAGCTCAAGTCGAGTTCATTTCATATTTGATATTAAAGTCTCATGAGTTCAGGTGCAGCTGATAAGTGAAAGCGATAAATGAGCGACGAACCGTGTGTGCAAGCGCCTGCATGCTTACGTCGGCCTCTGCCCGCCTGAAACAAAAGCGTCCTAAAATAAATTTTACGTACAAGAATTTTACCACACAATATTTTTTCTGTTCACTATACAATGAATCTGAATTAAATCGAAATCATTTTAATATTTCGTAATCAGTATTTCTCAATAGAAATATTAAATAACTAAATATTGACACACTAGATAATAAGTGCCTACCTTATACATACTTTAAAAAAAGTTTTTTTCATCAAATTGTAAACAATTTTCTTTTAGATGTATTAATGTGATTTTATTTCGCTTTCTGTTTATACCCATATACTGTAAGCATCTCAAAATATTATACAGTAGACGTAGAATCTGTAAATTGAATTTAACGGGAGACGCCAAAAAAATAGTTCTCGACTTGGACTCTTCAAATTAAGATAATTTTGTTACGCAATATTCGAGTTGTAGAGGTTACAAAATCCAATATTGAGATTGATATTATAGAGATACAGAGGTACGGTTTATAGACGGAAAACAAGTACTGAATTTGCTCATAGGGACTCACTCACAATAGTTAATTCGATTTATAAAGTCTTCAGATTTCGAGTAACTGAGGTTTTGGGGCTTAAAGGAAAAGGAACACATCTTTTCGAGTTATTGAGGTTTTTGACTTATCGAGGTTCGACTGAAAAGAGGTTTTACTGTACTACTATTGGGCATTAAACTTGCAAGTTACAAAACATTTGCTGTGAATAAAATCAATTATTATTTAGAATGAAATGAAATAAAATTATTCACTCCCATTTTATTATATGGTCTTACCAAAACTGTTAACACATTTTGAATTACGTCTACTTTTAGAAATTGAACTGTAATTATTGTAACATAAATACCACATCACACTCATTTATATGGTAAGTAATAATCTGGAGAGAAACTATAGGAACCATCAACTTTTTAAATGTTAAATTATTGCCTCTCATAAACTATAACCAACTCCAAATAGGATTACACACTTACGAAGTGTAACTACGCCTCAATATAAGTACTTTATAATATAACTAACGACCCTATTGTGCTTCGTATAAATCAGTTCAGAAGTTCTCGACAAAATAAATATAAATTATATAAACAAGCCTCTGTCGTTTTTCAAACATTCTATTAGTGTAAACCATATAAGAATCCTTTACGCAGCTTAAAACAATAATGCGGAGAAACAGGCTGATAGCGGAGGGTGACTATTTATAAAATACACTTAGCTACCTACCACTTTTCATCAAATGAAATTATGGAGTTTGAAATAAACAAAATACTTTAAAAAATAGGATTCGAAAAAGGCAATAATAAATTATGTTCCTGTGCCTTGTCTTTTCTTACAGCTAATTAAACTCATGAATGAGGATAAGATGTTTAGTGTAAAGGAATTCTTGGTGTACTCAAAAAGAAGACAAAAGATTGTAGATTAGTGAGAAAATGTATGTTACAATTGTCACTTAATTGTACCTTGCTATTTCTTTTTTAAGACAAAGTAAAATTATGCAGTGAAGTTAAAAAGCAGTCCTAATTTACTAGTTTATATCCATGATGTAACAATGGTTATAGCCCAAGGGAAGCAAAAAGCTGGTGGAATTTCAATACCGGTTGATTTAAGCTCCCATTATATTTTTTATTGTTGAAAATAATCTTTATAGTTATTTTTAAATAACATTGAAGAACTATGCATATCAAATTATTGAAAAACACAACACATTTGGGGACAAAATCAATGGGTATATAGATTGGGGCACCATATCCTAAATAAAACGTAAAATACAATGGATTATTGCCATGCAGTTTTGTCTTGAAAACATTTTTATGTAAGTCACAAAAAAATACAATATGTGCTATTACTAAATTATCTATTATAAAACACCTTAAAATATCCAACAGTAAGAAAAATATGAAACTAAATCAAATTATGTAGAATATTATTCCTATGAATAATAATAATATTTATTAATAATTTTCGTTTTCATTGTGCATCTTGTATGATTTAGAACATAAAATTTATATTAATTGTAACTTTTGTGCCATGCTATTCATACAACAAGGTTTCCAGTACTAAGTTTTCATTCTATCTTGGTTATATTTATTCTACATATATTTACCTTGAGACTGATGAGCACAGATGACCGTAGACATCATAGCAACTAGGTTACTTCCTGGGTATTTCAGGACATTTCCTAATATTGTATCACCATCTCAATAATTTTCAATGTTCATAGTACAGGGAATAGTTGGAAAATTACTTTTCAATGAGTATTATTGTTTGCTGAAGTGGAAAGTATTGGAGAATTTGTCCCCTGGAATAAATTCCTTATAAGATACTTAGGCCCGCCCGTGTATCGAAGTTGTTAACCCTTGCTATTGGGTTACACCTCTTACCACCCTCTTCACGAAAGAGGTGCGGGGCCTGTAGAAATAAAATAAATGGCATTAATTAAGTGAAATATAAACATGAGCCATCGTGTGCTTCAAAGCTCGAGGCTCAAAAGAAGCAGTACATCAAAAATAAATTAAGAACAAATAATACACCCTTGAGAAAAGAGCACTGATGCATTACAATGGCTCAAGTTAGTTTATTATATTGATAAAATAAAGACTGTGATCCTACCTTAAGTAAGGTGTTGATTTCCCTCAATGAGGTTATAGGAAATCCTTCCTTTTCCTTCTCCATTTTAAGCCGTTTTAAGGCAACAATTTCTTCTGTTGTTTTATCACGAGCTCTGTAAACAACGCCATAGGTGCCCTCCTCAATCCTATTGAGGCACTGGAATTCCTCAACAGAACGACATCCCTATAAGACATCACTTATTAATAATTTTCACAACTTGAAAGATAAGTGAAAAACACATTTGCTGTAGTAATTTTGACAAACCATAAGGATGAATTACATTTACCTGTATGTCACAAAACATAACTCATGTGGTTTAAATTTAAAAGCACTATTGTATTGGTCACAATAATAATGTAGAATTTTGATCAACATTTATTGATAAATATCTGCTGGCTTAAATGGATATTTGCATGATTTCATTCCACTCATATATATCTGTATCTTGTCAACAAATTGACTTGGATATCGTCAGAAATTTCATGCAAATGATAAAGATCTGGGAATTATCCTAAGCTGTATTTTTTCAAAATTACAGATTCTGCACACAATTAAGGAGTCATATAAATAGGGTAGAACCTGTTTTTATTGCTCAAAAAAAATGATATTAAAGACATGCAACCCAAACATTCGAAGTCATTAGTGTCAACTAAAGTTTTTAGTTTTTGTAAGCAATGAATAATAATGTAATAATTGGTTGTACCTGCAAAGCTGGGAAATACGGCGGCAATGCATTAATGGCTTCTTCCCTTAGTCTTGATTGTTCATCGTCTTCGTTAGGTGTTTCTTCTTCAGTGGCCTTTCCATTTTCACCAGGTGGGGGTGGTGAAAAAGAATGGGATCTACTTCTGCTTTTTGATCTAGAGATTGATCTAAAAGTTATAAGAAAACATGATTGGTTAGACATTATTGGTTACCTTTAGCATATGTGTCACTACATCACATTTGTTCAAAACTTGAACTTCAATATGACATACAAGGGCTTCTTTTGTACCTATATTACAATATAAAGTTATATTTATTGTTCCCTTACCTTCTTGAGCCGCTGGACAATGGACTTTTTTGTTCTACTTTAGGCGTTGGTGATTTTGACTTTGAATTTGGTCTAGACTTAATATTTTCTTGGTTAATGAGTTCTTTCCTTTCTTTTACTGGAGACTTCTCCACTTCTCCATTTTCTTCTTCAGTCTTGGAATCGATGTCAGAATCAGAATCAGTTGAAGTTTCATCCTCCGTCTCAGTATTTGTGTGTTCACCTTAAAATTGCAAAACAGAAAGAATCAAAATTATGATTTCGATTATGAACTTAATTATGTAATTTCTGCAATACTTATATATTTTTAAAGCATAAAAAAAGAGATTTATTTAATAGGATGTACAATACATGCACAACTGGTCAGACTGGTCAACTGGAGTGACGCCATTTTGGGAAGGCATATGTCCACAAGACTGATGAATGAATGGGACAATATACATAATTATGAGTGAGTATTACCTTCTTCAGGCTCTGATTTGACAGATTCACTTTTCATGTCAACATCACTAGCATCAGAGACAGTAACAACAGATTCTCCATAGTTTGGTGAATGATTAGTCTTATTTTTTTTACTCGCGACCTCTTCTGGCGTCACAGATCTCTTCTTCCCGCGTCGCCGGCGTTCCTCGCGTCTGGCCTCTAATTCACCTCTTGACTCTGTTTTTCTCTTTACCATTTCTCGCTCTACAACATAAATAGATCTACCATTAAACATATGTTTCTGGAGGTGGTGGAATCTTAGGTAGGATCACACATAGTTATATCCAACTTACAAAAACACCAGGATGTGTTTGGAACATGCTTAAAGGCAGCAATATATATACTTATGGGGAGCAATGATCACTAACCATGAAGAGGACCTACATTCTTGTTTACTACATGAATTTTTATAAAAAAATATATAATTCTGCAAAATAATGTTTATAACTGTGTAAGTTTAAAAAAGACTTATGTAGCTATTGTACTTACCGGCTTCAAGCAATCTTTTCCTTCTCTCCTGTTGTGTCTTATCAAGAGTTGTGTGACGTTCCAATCTTGACTCTTTATCACTATAATCATGATGCTTTTTTGTATCTTGGCCTAATTCTTTAGATATTCTTTTACTAAGTAATCTACTTCTTAAATCCTCTAATTCTTTATCACCCGAAGTCTTATCTCTATTTTCTTTTTCACTATTATGATTTGAATGATTTGTCCTGCCACCTTCATCTGCTATTAACCGAAGCCTAGATTCTATTCTATCAGGCTCTAAGCGTTTCCGCTCAGTTTCTGAATATTTATATTGTCGATCACGACTTACATATGCCTCCCGGTCTCTTTGACTTTCTTTCTCTTTGTAAGTTTCTTTTTCCCTGTATGCCTCTCTAGTTCTAGTAGTATCTCTAAATGAAGTATTCTCCCTGTACAATTCTCTTTCCCTATAATGATCTCTCTCTCTATATGGATTTTCTCTATAAGCCTCCTTATCTCTTACTTCCCTCTCTCTGTATGCCTCCTTCTCTCTTGGCTCTTTTTCCCGATATGTCTCTTTTTCTCTATAGTACTGCTTTTCCCTGTAATATTCTTTGGATATCTCCTCCCGATCCAAAGGTTTGCTGATGTCTCTTTTAGATTTATCAGGCTTGTCACGCTCCCTATAAAAAAAATAACGAAAAATATAACCTATTTTTGGATTTTTTTCTTTTCTATGGTTAAATACAACAAAAGTCAATAACACGTATAAATAATGTGCTACATTCGGTACTTGCTTAGTTTTCGTCATTAAATTAAATTATGAAATATGACGAAAGTCAACATATAAAACTACGCACTTTACAAACTCATTTGGGCCTCAAAATGTCAATCTCACCTGTACATATGTTTCTTGTCTTTTCTAGCAGTTTCTTTGTACCTTTCTTTACCAGATCGCTTATGACCTCTTTTGTCACGATGTGACGGCCGAATCACAGCCTGCGGAGGTTTGATCACTAAAGAGTCGTGTGGCTCACGATCTTCGTCCGATAAACTGAAAATTCAATACTAATATAATACAATTGTAATAAATGAAATGAAAAAGTCATAGGTGTCATAACCAACGCAAATACAAAAGCAACGAAGACCAGATCGACCAGTCATCCTAATCATGTAACGTGGGACTACAAAACGTAGATATTGAACAGAAATAATAAATTATAATGAAATTTATAACAGATTATGAATAAATGGTAACAAAATTACCTGAAATCCATTTCATCATGAAGAGGGCTTCGCGCTATTTCTCCATCTTCACTTTGGTCATCTTCGTAATTACTCATGATACAACTTCAATATGAGGAAAATAATACAAATAATAAAATAATAACGTACACTAGCACTTACAGTACAAAACCAAATTTGATTATGCAAATTCACCATACAACATAAAAATAAATCTTTACCAGGAAATTGTTCAATTACGTTAAAATGTTAATATTACAAACATCGACTAATAACTTAGATCGCCATCTTGTAAAAAGCACAATGCCGCCATTGCCACCACACCATAGAGACGTAGTCTATGTAAAAGGCATAGATTACATAGAAAAAATCGGAGATCGATTATTGAAATATCGTCTCTTTTGTCGAAAAGAATATCATATAGTTCGACTTCTTTCGAGTCATTTGAGAAAAATATACGGGTCCAGAATAGTCTAGATCATTATAATATCAATTTAAATTGGCTAATATATGCTAAAAAAGCATATATTAGCCATATTTACACAGAGAGCTATTATCAAAGGAATACTACACGTCTGATAATTACTATAGAATAAATATATCTTATTTTAGCTCATGATAGTAACAATCGGACAACTTTTGTTGGAAGCTAATTTTAGTCAGTTAAAATTTTGTTGTTTATGTCAACTATTTTATTAAGTTGAGTTGACTTTAAACTAAATTGACTTGAATTTATGATTTATTACATAACGGGTAATCACGATATGCGGTTTTTAAACGATACGATATTTCAACCCAGTTGCATGGATCGTGGTCACCACAGAACACTATACTCCTATGGTGGTCACGGCCAAACTGCGGTAGCGGGGAGGAACCGTTGACAAGCACTAGTGGTAAATTAACCTATCTACCCTACGTCTCGATTCAATTTACTAATATCGTAATAAAAATACACATACATAAAAATGCCTGTTATTTATGCTGCAAAATATAGTTAATGCTGACATTGCTTACCAAAGCTATTAACATAATGGCTTAGTGAGTATGAAAACGGGATGTGTTAATTTTATTTTTCTTAGTACCACAAAATAAATTTGAACGCGGTCATAATAAGACCCTTTTGAATCGACCCATGTTGTCTCTTTGACATTGACTTTGACAATATTGACTATTGTATTGTATGGTCTAAGACGAAACTGATTCGATGATATGGTGTTAAAAACAAATAAACAGATAATTTACAGCAACGAAAGTATTTTACAGCTATTTAAACATGTATATATAAGTCTCAGATCCTATTCTATAAACTAAACTATATAATGATGGTAAGTGACTGGATCAATGTTTCAATGTACATACGATTCCGAGGTCATAATAATAGCAAATAATAATCATGTTCAATCACAACACACTCAATACTATAAATATATAGTTTTTGTAATAATTTGATTTTGTTATGTTAATATTTTTTTGTGCTAAAATATATCAATTGCATAAATGACAATAACAAATAAGAAATTATAACAATGAAATAATTATAGTGAAGAAACCTACGCACCTCAGGCCTCAAAGGAGTTGGCCAATGTGTTAAACGATTCTCCCTAACTTTTCATTTCTCGCAGGAGATCTGTGCCCAACTGTGGGACAGTAATAGGTTGTTATGAAACCACAAATAATAATTTAACAGATGTGTAAACTACGTCGAAATAAAATAATTTTAGACTTTATTTTAGATTTAATTTGCTTTTAGACTAATGACTCTCAGTATGCAGGTCATGAATTTTTTTCACAACACGTATGATTGCAATTTTTTAGAACAATAAGATACTGAACACCTTAGCCAGTGCAATAGATAATAAAGAGGAAATAAAGAAGAGGACTGAAAATGGTAAATTAGTCCTTCGAGATCTGCTTACTTGTGTGGAAAATTGTCAAAATCGCTTCGGGGGAAAGTCTGAATTAGCCACAGAAGATGACATTAGGTTTGTAGATCGAACTGGTTATTGAATATCACAATTTTAATACTTTGTCTAACCTACATTTACAACAGTGACATTGTAATAAAAAATAGTAGAGCCTTGAGGGAATAATCATCAAAATATAATCAAATTGGATTCTAAACATTAAATAACTAAACTGTGTATTAATTTTAAGTGACATAGTTTGATGTGATTTGATTATTCATTTAAGATTTACAAGCTGCAAGGCTACAAGCACTTTTGTATTTTATACTATATAAGTTAAAACCTAAATATAAACATGTTTATATAAGATTATATCTTATTTGGTTTTATGAGATTATATCTTAGGGTTTTGGAAAATAAACAAATGTGTTGCTTTTGAAAATAAGAAAAAACATTTCCAGTTTATTATTCCACCAAATCTATCTCTCTTCACAAAATATATTCTGAAGTTTTAAAATTAGACAGGCACGTCAAATTAAAAAAGAACTAAATAAAAGGAAACCTATTTTCTTTATATTTATTTATTTAATTTATTTACATATATCTATATGTTTAACAATTTAAATTAAATACTTTCAGGATTGCACAGTTATGTGAAAAATGGGAAAAAGTCCTAAGTCATGGCATCAAATCCAATTTATCAAATTCAACTATACAGAGCTTTGTGTCAGCAGGTTTAAACTTTACTTTCAATATCATCAATGTTGGTTAGTAAATTTTATAATTACAATTTTAATTAGGAATAGAGCACATATAATTTTATGAATAACTAACTAGTTGACAGGCGAACTTTGTTCCTCCTAAACGTCAAAAATCCAAAATTATCAATATTTCTCTACTATATTATACATGTTTTATAAATAAAAACCACCCTCTTGAATCACTCTATCTATTAAAACTGCATTAAAATCCGTAGTGTAGTTTTAAGGATCTAAGCATACATAGGGACAGATAGTGTGAAGTGACTTAGTTTAATATTATGTAGTGATTCCATTTTTGTCTTCATACATCATTTCTGTTCTATGAAGTATAGATGGCAGGTATCCATGGGTTGTAAGTAACCATTGAATATCTGGTGAAATGTTTATTTGTTACTTTTTAAATATTTCAGTAGTTTTGTAACCTTCTGCAAATTATCAGCTTACCTGCATAATCGGTGTGCTTGTGTGGTTCACATTTTTTTATTAGATTTCTTTTAAAGAATAAAACAAATAATAATATCAAATTATTTCCTTTTGCAGGCAATTCTCTATGGAGTTATAGCTGCCTACATCTCACGAAACATGAAAAGGAGAGATTTAAAATATTATCCAATATTAATACCCCTTTGGGATATTTTAGAGCATTTCTACGAGCTGCTCTGAATGAAAGATCATTAGAGAGGTAATTAAATTTATTTATAATCTTATCCAATTATTAAATAGACACAACACTATATGTCGAGATGGATCTCAATACTAAATATGAGCTTTTCCGTGTTGTTAATAGGAGTTTATCAAAATTATAAAATACTCCATGTCTCCTGTAGTTTTTTAATTGCCATAATTTCATATTATTGTTTTTTTAATGACTAGGTATTTACAAAGCTGGATTGGCCATGGCCTTCTTGCAGAATACTATGAGGAGGGTGCCATTGTCAAAAGCACTGAAGCCAATTTATTGCCCGGTGTAGCTGCAGGTAATAAGTGTGATAATAAATAATCCATATAGAAATGAATGTCAATGTATTAATTACTTACAATGTTTCAGGCTTATCATCTGTTTTGTTTGCCTTATCTATTGACAGAGCAGAGTTGAATGAATCACAACAAGCCATTCAGGCACACAAAGCAGAGCATGTTATCCCACTGCCGAGACCAATAAAATCCTCCAGCAATCTAAAACGTAAACCGTTGCGGCAAGTCATATCCTTTGACAAAGAGGAAAAGAAGAACCAAAAAAAGAATACTAAAGAAACTCCACCCCATAATTCCGTCGAGTCCTCTTGGTACAGTGCGCCGCCCACTTGTCTCAATTCTCCCGACCCTAAAGTAACTCCTCTACCGGTGTCTGTCAGTGAGCCAACCAGCTCCGACTACAAAAACAGTTTACGGCATTTCTTTCCAGACAGTGTTAAAGGAATTGAGAGCCCCTTACAAATACTATCCAAGCTTTCAGAGACTGCAAAGGAAATATTTTCTAGTACAAGTAGTATAGATAGGCATAATGTTGTTAAGGATGATGCATCTGATTTAAGTGTGAATTGCTTGAAAATTTATGAAAGTGACAGTGAAGAAGTGGCTGGCAGCATTGATGGAAGCAATTCTTGTTTGGAGTTATGTTTCACGGAGGATGAGAGTGTTCCTGATGAGAAAACAATGAACTCTGTTCTAGAAAGTAGAGAAAAGGAGTACATGAATTTACAGATTAAATACAACGAGTTTGAAATGACTAGCAAAGAAAAAATACATAAGTTAGAAAAAGTTGTATTAGACCTCAGCAAGTATGTGAAATGTTTTTGTTGAACACTTTAATTTACATTTTACTATCTTGTATATCTATATATAAATTTATATTCATAAGCTATTCGTTTTCCAGAGAAAATGATAGATTGAAGGATCAATTACGAAACTATATGTCAGCTGTAGAAATGGGCATAGCTTTAAAAACGAATAATGCTGAAGAAGAACAAATAACTCAATATGAGAGAAAACTTGTTCAGGTAAATATTAAATTGTGGCATACTAAAATAAAACATAATTTGTACATGCAAAAATCAATGATTTATTCTATTTTACAACTATTGTTTGACTTACATGTCAGGAGACAGTTTTTATTTTAAACATCCGAGAACTTTGTGTAGTTCATATTATCTTGTGTTAAGATTCTTTGTTCAATATTTATAGAATAGAATGCGTAGAATACAAAAAGACCAAGTGATTTATGTTGAAAATGAAAGCAAATAAATTACTTTTATCATATTCTTTAGTACTCATTAATACTTTCGGTTATATAAACTTTATTGCGTGCAATAATAAGTATATGACGATACCTGTGTGGAGCGGTTACAATACCGGTCTGACGCACAATGGGTTTTGGGTTCTATCCAAGGCCGGACAGATTTCTGAAAAATGAATTAAGATTGCTGTTCTAATCGCAGCTGTTCTTGTATTCGTCTAAGTGTGTCAATGGCACCTACATTCCAGAAGTTAACCATCTTGTGGGGCTATGAGCTATGAGTGTAGACCGCCTTATTTACTTATCTATACTATACTAGCTGTCCCGACAAACGTTGTTTTGCCATATAAAAAATAAAAAATAATGTTAAGGGTGGACAACCCTTAAGGGGTATGAAAAATAGATGTTGGCCGATTCTCAGACCTACTGAATAAGCATATAAAATTTGGTAAAAATAGGTGAAGCCGTTTCGGAGGAGTATGGCAACAAAAACTGTGACACGAGAATTTTATATATTAGATTATCTAATATAATTGTAGGTAGCTGAAATGCATGCAGAGCTTATGGAGTTCAATCAACACTTGCAACGGCGTATTCAAGATTTAGAAAGTACATCAGCTATAGAAATACTGGACTATCCCGAATCCAATGTAAAAGTCTACATTCCAAGTGCATTCTTAGTTGGAAAGAAAACACAATCATATCATGTTTACCAGGTCAGTACAATTAAATATTAATTAACTTTATAAGTTGTAGACAGGTTGTAGGCCTTTCGGAGGATTCCGGTTGAAGTCGTTTCGAGATCCCGGAGTCCTCCTTTTCAGCGCCGAGGACGGCCACCGGGGGGGTTTTAGTGCGGTAAAAATCCCACATAACCCTGCGTCGCTCCCACGGCGTCGGGTACCTTTTGAAGGTTTCCCCCTCGAAAACAAAAAAAAAAAAAAAAGGTTGTAGGCCTTGTTAGGCCGAAAAGTTAAAACCGTATCGCATACCTACTAATGCTATAAATGTGAATGTAAATTTGCTTATTACGCTTTCACGTAAACACTATCGGTAGCAAATTTCGCAAAAATTTGGCACACACATAGTTTATGACTTAGATGAAAACAGAGTACTCAATACCGTGTTAGATATGACTGAAGTGGGCGAAGCTGCGGGATTAAGCTAGTGTTTCATATTTCACATATCAGCAATCGACTTCAGTGCAGTGATAGCCTAATGGTTGAAAATTGCTCTTTCAATCGGGAGTCCGAGGTTCAAACCCAGGCATACACCACTTATTTATGTGCGCATGCCACATTGTGAGGAAACCTATACACCAAAGAGTTCTTTAAAATGAAAGTTCTCGGTGGCGGTTCTCTCAGCGCGGTGGACTATGGCCTAATACTTTCTCATTCTGAAAGAAGACCCGTGCCCAACAATGTGACAATAATTAGTTGTACCCAATCGGCTTCAGGAAGAATTCAATTCTATATGGTAGTGATTACAGATGTTAAAGTATCGAGCCTAACTACCCACGCATTTAATTCGCGCTAAGAAAGCGACAGTACAAACAAACATCTTCGTGCGTATCAAATACACCAGAATAGATTATCTACGTACTCCTATTCGTGCCTATTCGTCCTTGCTCGACGAGATTACATCAGAGTTAGAAGGACTTAGATTATAGAAAGAAAGATCTTTATTTAGTCAATTTTTGGGTTACAATAATATTGATTACATATGATGTTAAAAAACAAAAAAAAGAAATGGGCGCCAAAAATTGAATATCCGGCATATTCAATTTTTGGCGCCAATTTAAGGCGTTCTAAATGTATGGCACACACATACTCGTATTTATCATTAAAAGACTTACAATTAGACACTATATTACAATGCTGATAACTTATGCACAATGCTGATAAATTCTATATTGACATATTGTTTCCGGCTGGCTAAATATGATTTAAACCACTTATGTGCCTGTCCTCTGATCCCTATATTCCATAATTTCTCTAATAAGATTACGTGATTTACTCTATCATAAGCTTTGGTCATGTCAAGGAGTATTCCTACTGCGTTATATTTATCATTTAAATATTCTAGTATCTTGTTTGTAAATTGAAAAACAGCTAGTGATGTGGATTTATTTTTTTGGAACGCATTTTGATTTGGGCTTAGGTCATATTTTTCTAAAAATGAATATAATCTGTTACACATTGCCTTTTCAAATATTTTGGAGTTTATTGGTAGTAAAGCTATTGGTCTGTAGTTTGAAGGATCAGTTTTAGCGCCTTTTTTAAAAATTGGTTTTATGATTGTTGTTTTTAGTAGGTCTGGGAAAATACCTTCGTTAAAAGACTGGTTAATAAGATAAGTGAATGGTTTTGTTAGGTATTCGCTAGCTGCTTTAATTAAGCAAACCGAGATATTGTCGAATCCAACACTGTGGGTATTTTTTAATGATTTAATTATCGTTAGTATTTCTTGTTCCGACACCGGACTAATATAATTATATAGTTTGTAATGTTTTATTTTGGTTACTCTGTTGTTGGTGTTGTTGATTGCTGTTATTTGTTATTGGTGAATTTCCAATATTCATGAAATAATCATTAAAATTTTCCGCAATGTCCTGTGGATTTTTAATAAGCGTATTATTAACATTTAATTGTATATTACTTTTATCGATCTTTGGCTGTTTGCCTACTTTTTCATGTATAATATAGTCTATCACATTCTCGAAATATTTTAGAACTTCTATTTATGCATGCCATTTTATTATTAAAGCAGCTTTACAAATGTTTCCAGGTGTTTCTGAAAGTAGGTCAGGAAGAGTGGAATGTGTATCATAGATATGCTAAGTTTTATGAATTGCACACGCAGTTGAAGAAATGCCACCCTGATATCGCAAGTTATAAATTTCCACCAAAGAGGGCGTTACGGAAACGAGTATGTATATTTAATAGGTTTAATCTTTTTCATTCTTTAAGAAACATGATTACGTATTTTTATAACCAAATGTTGCCTACGGATTTTTATAACCACTTTATTAGCGAATACGGAGGGGATTATACAAATATGTCCTTTATAGAATCTTAAAAGGTAGAGCGACCGCAACAGTATAAATGGTCTTGATAACGTGCGGTGTGCATCCATCAGTTGGTAGAGCCAGTGTAGTCGAATCGAGAACGTGCTACTGCCACGCCTATTTCTAGCGTGAAGCATTTTTTGGGTTTTGAATGGAAGGTGTGGTGCTAGCTCACTTGCGTATGAGACGACCACCTTAGCCTTCGAGAGTAGCAATGCATTTGTCTGTCAATTATGTCTATGAATAATTATAGTTATTACATACTATGAGATGACTTTACATTTGATTGCTACTTCGATCGCATAAAAATATATCGACATACAAAGATATTTGGAAAGTTTTGTTTGAAAAAATATAAATTTTGCATGGTATCTATTATATAAAGGGAATAAGACGGAATGACCTGTCGTACGATTTTTAACCCGAACGCACGTCCACGCACACGTTTCACTTGTATCCTACCTTTTATATACTAAATTCGAGTCGCGTAGAGACTGGAAATCATTTAGCCATGTGTGCCGATGGGACGTGGAGTAAGGGAGCTTCCCAGATGACCCTCACAAAGCCCCAAACGCCCAAAACGTCGTTCCACAAGACGACCGCGGTCGTTGTGGTCACGGCGAAAACGTCACGCATGACGTCAAGAATACGTCAGTAAAGCTTACAAGCTAATGGAACGGGAAAAAAGTGGTCGTGAGCGTGAACTTTGTGGACGTCTAATGGAACGCACTGCATAGGGCGCGTCCCAGAAGACGTTACAAAGCCCTAAACGCCCAAAACGTCGTTCAAGACGGTCGCAGCGAATACGTCACTCATGACGTCATGACTTACGCCCACGCGATGGACCGCACCCTAAGCGTGTTTCTTTATCTGACTGAAGTAGCAAACGGACATGCAGTCCACCTGATGTTAAGTGACCGCCGTTTATGGACATCTGTTATTTACTACATACAGAACATAGGTTCCATCTCAAGTTAATCACAGATGCGTTGCTACTCCCGAGGACTATGATGATCGCCTCATGTGAGAGTGTGCCGGCAACCACACCCTTCTATGGAAACGCAAGAAATGCTTCACGCTAGAAATAGGTGTGGCGGTGGTGCTTCCCCGGTCGAAGTACACTGGTTTACCACCTTGGTAGCGACGGTGTGTATAACGCGCGATGTGTGCCAGGACGCGGCGGTGGTGGAGCGGCGGCGGCTGGCGCTGCAGGCGTACCTGCGGCACGCGCTGCTGGCGCTGCCCGAGCTGCGCGCCTGCACGTCGCGCGCCGCGCTCGTCACGCTGCTGCCATTCTTCGGGTCAGTACACGCTACTCGTATTACGACATTAGATTATAAGTATGCATTATCAAAATGCCATATGCACTGTAAAAGGACGAAATATGCACAAAAATGGTAAATATACCCAAAATATGCATTATCAAAACACCATTTTTGGTTGTAAAACTGAAATCGGTATAGATTTGATGTCCTTTTTTTGGTCGCCAAGCTTGAACTATGATAGGAATTTAACCAAGTAAAAGAAGAAATTGCGGACTATTTTGCCCAATACTAATGAAAAAGTACCGAAATATGCAATAACGCTATGAAACTGACATTACATGCATTTGCATATGGAAATGCATATAATCCATTGTCTAGTTATTACCTACACATTTGCCAATACGAATATTTACCTACACATTTACCGACGTTGACAAATGCGAATATCCAATTTTTCTTCTTCATATTTCACCTCCATCAACCTCCGCTTCCGCGGAGGCAAACTTCTCCTCCACACCCGCCTCCGTTAAGAAGTATCCTTTATAACCCAGTAGGGTTAACCAGTATGAAATGTAAAAGTAGTGTAAGGGGCGGTAAAATAGTGATATGGCGACCTTTTTTTTTGGTAACCAAACTGTAATTCAATCTTTCAGTTTTATATTCGCAAAGTATTCGAGCATTCCCTTGCCACACACTACTTCGACTACAAAAAAACGTCTGTTCTTCAAAATTTCCGATCAAATAACAGTCTGGAACTTACAAAATCACTCTTCTATGTCGATCTATTTCACCCACCGATGGACCAAATATTAATAATACTGATGAAGTTATTTACGTTTACGTTTGATACGTTTGATATAATAATAAAATATTGTAGAGCAGACATAACAAAATGCATACATATATAATAACATTTTAAGAACTTACACAAGATAGTCCAAAAAAAGTTATACAAAGAAAAAAGACAAACCCCGTTAAATTTCTTACCGGATATTCTTAGTTGAGGTCGTGTTGCGATCCGGTGATAGTGTAAAAAAAAAATTACCTGACAATTTGTAAGTGCCACTGTAGGCCTATGCAAATGAAAACATTTCATTATAATTAAATTTACCCTTATTTCAATATTTCTTACGTTTGTTAGTCAATATGCTCTTGATCTGATGACTTCGGTGTCAGAAACCCCTTACGATGTGTATAGAATTTTAATACAAGTCGTATAAATATTTTCAGGACTTCATCTACTACAACAGAAAATGGCGTTACCAATGTGTTGAGCCGTCAGCATTCAAGTGACTCGGCTTTTGATGCACTATGATACCCACTTGGAAGATTATTCAAGGCAGCGATCCATTACTCGACAATCATGGTGTAATGCTTTATTTTTGTACATTAAAATGAAATATATCGACATTCTCTTATAAAGAGAATCGTTACCATATAAATGATAAAGACAAGACTATCGATAATAGACAATTTTAATTTTGGATACGAAAGCGACTATTTATTTTAAGTTGTATGTTGTAAATTTATTGTTAAAATATAAGAATATTATAACTTAACTATACTTCACTTATACAAGCAAAGTGTACAGTCATATACCTAATATAATTAAGAAGATAGTGTAGTGATATGGCCGAAAAACATGTTTAGACAAATGCATTTGCTCTACATTTCTTTAGTAGATTTCAGTAGATAAACTTTTTGTTTTTGTCTAGATAAAGTTTTGGTCACCTAAATTGCTACAGATAAAAATATTCAACACAGTTACAGTACCTTATTTCAGATTCAAAAGTATTTTTATACAAAAAGTATCTAAATTAACAAGTATAAATAAACAAAAAGGTAGTTTATAAGAAGCGTCAAGTCTCTATGCACATTAACTAAAAATTTCCCCCATCAATGGCCGACTCTATTATACTCAATTATCGGATGTATTAGTAGGTACTAAACTGTATATTCATCCGAAATATTCAACATGAAACATTATCAAAGCGTAAAACATTACGACAGTTATGACTAGGATAAAAGTGACATCCATTTGTAATCATATTTTGTTATACATAACGAAAATTTTATGTCCATTAATAATATAAACTGATTCGGTTTATCTCATAACAATTTTTCTAATACTTATCGTTTATAACAAAGATTTATTTATTTCCAAAAATAAAGTAATATGCATTCAAATTAATTAAATACGATTATATTTTCAATTGAATCCAAATAAACTTTGTATTGCTTATATTTAAGCATAAAATATGTATTGTATATTTATAAGCTAGTGATGTTAATAATATTTTTGTATTTGCAATATTTTCTTTTGTTGATTTGTTTACACATATCTACTTACGGTATATCCACTGTAAACAGTACAAAGCACCAATTGAATAAAACAAAATTCTCAGTTCAAAATGCATATAATACATTGTAATAACATGTGATATTAAAATATTTGTTTCAATGCAATGTAGATTTGTATCAGAGCGGGTGTATAAAAGCGCTTGATTTCAACATTTATCTACATATTTTATTAACTAACGAGAAGACCCCCCCGCGACTTCCACGAACCATAATACATCCGTTAGACTTTTAGGGATATCCCCCCTCCCCATTTTGCCAACAGACATCAATATATTGAACCCCAAAGCAAACAAGTTTAATTGAACTTGCATCAGTTGGGCGGATTTTAGAAAATACTACATTTCAAGTTTCTAAGTGCATTTTCCCCTTTTATATATATAGATATCATCACGTCGTCCATAAATTTTAAAATGTAACGGGGAAAAATGTAACCTACTATACGCAGTTTTCGTTGTTTTATATTACAAATTAATATAATGTAAACTAATCTAACACCAGAGCTTGTCAAGTCTAGTTAGTGTTAGTCAAGGCGGTTTCTCGCTTCCATTGAAATATCGTTATTACAGTAATTAAAACCGCATATCGCGAGTACCTGTTTCATATTAAAATATAAAATTACTTATTTGAAATCTAATAAATATACACTACCAAAATACTACAATTTTAAAAGTATGTTAGACTTTCCTTATAACTCTTACTGAGTTATCTTCTTACTGAGTCGTTTTGAAATAATGTGCAGTCTTTTTTGATTTATTTTCTCTTCTATTATTGTTTTTACTTCATGATTTTTATGTTGTAGTTTGTGTAATTATCTACATGTATACATATTCTGGATATAATTATTGAAAATACATTGTAACAAAAAATACATTGGATGTAATTTCATATATTACGAATTGCTGCAACTAGGGCTATAATTTTTTCAGGCGAACTTTAATAAAAAGAAGCGCACTCATTCATTTTTTAATATTATTTCAATCTGTTCACGTCGGCCGCCCCGATACTGTTTCGAAATCATAGAGGTTTTGTAGATAGAGTAGGGAAGTCAGGTGTTCAAGTTTCTTTTGGTAAAAAAGTGAGAGAAGATAGGAGAGCTTCTATATCACTCTCTTCTGGCGCATGTTCAATTAGGCAGAAAAGTGAGCATAATAGAAAGATTCCACGGTTTGTTTTTGTAATTGAATTTCTGTGTTACATAATGTATTTATAAAATGACAAAAAACGTCAATTTGTAAAAAGCAACATATTCAATCTGTAGACAGATACATGTTTATATTAACCCTTCCTAGTGAGGAATATTCAATGTTTGCAAAGGCATCGAGATTTCGTACATGGTATCTACACTTAATTGTTATAATTTCTCCTTTATTAGGAAAAATATAAGACATTTTTAATACGAACTCCCTCTGCAGACGTCATTTTTAGATTCAGATAAACCACGTGCATAAATAATAATTGGTAAAGAACTTGCAAGTATCTTTTAATAGTATGTATGTACAATATGGTATTAATATTGTGAGTCCAACTGTAAACATACCGACATCGATTTATGAAAAATAGATAAATTGTATTACTATTATAGTAGGTATGACAGAATAGCTTTGAAAAAGCGTGTATTAGATTTGTAGCAGTTCAATTGTAATAATTTATTATTTATTAATGAAATAATAAAGTATTTGTTTATATATAAATTGCATTATTTCGATCAAATAAAAAAAAATATTCTCCCATTTTCGTAAATAATAATTGAAGGAAATTTAAGATTAAATTGTAAACAAACTTTATTACACATACAAAGCATTTCATATTTACCTAAAGTTTACCAACCAAAACTACATTGATTTAAAACTTCACCTATGAAGTTTTCGTACAATTCACACCGTATTATAATTATGATTCGTTGGCGTAAAGGGGAAGATAAATAAAAGAGTGTCTGTAGCAAATTAAATTCATAACTTTATTTTTATAATAAATAAAAATCCAGAAAACACTCTTTTTGAGAATTTTCCATATATTAAATACATCATACAAAAGATGTCAATACAAACTAAATCACTTGGTGCAAAGGCAAGCCAGTCGGTTGGGGTTCGCCCGAGCGCCAGCGCGGCCAGTTTGAGCTGTCTATACCTTCCTTAGCGACAGGCGAGTGAAAACCGAGGATAGCCTCATCTTTACTTACATTTAACAAAACGTTAACTTATTGATAAACAAAGATACAAACTGCCTTCCTCGTGGAATGCATCTTTGCAGACATCTCTAATTTTAAATGAAAAAATAGGTTTATTTGATCCATGATTACAAAATATTGTAGAGGTATGTAAAAAAGCGTATTACACTTCAAAAGTGAAAAAAACGAGATAATTTAGATTATGAAATACAATAAATAAAATATAAGAAAATCGTGTATCTAACTTAAGTATGAAATAATTTACTACAACTTTACACCTAAATGATATAATAAATGTATTGCAACACATTAAGGAGCTTTGGAACCATTAAGTAATTCGGGACACGTGTTTCAGCTGGTAATTATTCTCAAACAATAAATCTATAAATTGTGATTTATCTTTGGTTTTTCTGAACATTTGTCGACCATAGTTCCATAACTCCTCGTAGGACGCAGCGTCTCGATTCAGTGCGACATGTAATGCAACAAGCCAACACTGGACTGCGTTAAACATGATTTTTCATAAGTACTTACACACGGTACAGATCTACTACGAAAGCTAATGCATCTTAAAAGCAAATAGAGAACTTTAACCAAAATAAAGGCGCGCGTGTTAAAACCCATATTATAGATGTGCACTATCAATAAGCACAGGAGTTTGTCACTAATTTATTGCGGTATAAGGTTGTGAATGTGTTCGAATTAAGAGGTTATAAAATAAAAGAGCCGTAGTCATAATAAGAGGCTGACGAGACACGAATCTTTCTTTATTAAAAACATCACAGCTCTCAAGCAATGTACGTCGCAAAAACTGGAGGCCCGAATCAAGGTGATATGAATGATAACCCCTACACTATTTAAGTAATCTTCTAGGTTCAATTATTCGGTAATGATTTCGTTTATTATGCATTGGTTATGTAAAATTGTATTATAAATACCAGAGCGAAATTAGTTGAAAGAGATTTTCATATTCGATTCGTGAATATAAAAATCACCCACTAAATGACGTTTGACTTGTGAGTCCTATTAGCGCTGACCGTACCTAGTGGCCGAGAACTTGCTCGTTGCAGCAAGTCGCCCAGGTACACACGCTCGGGAACCAATGCGGACCGACCTTCCATGAGCGGGCTACATCCGTCGAGTTACATACAAATACCAATATTATTTTATTTCTGCTTCAGTTATCACCCATCACACCTTATTTCACAACAATTTATTATCGTTTTGTTAACTTATTAAATGCTCTCATGTCGGCATAACAACGCTTATCACAATATATAAAAATATATATTAAAGAAGCTTAAACTAGAACTACACATTGAAGATGCATTCCGCTATGCATTTGCCACCACACCTGCAATCAACCACATGAATATTTTTCTTTCACGAATTTATTTGTGCGGCAGCACATGCAAGTCTGCAAGTAACTCACAGCATTTCTCTTAAAGATACTGACACGATATTGCATCTTGAAATAATTTATTTATACCTAGCAAGGAAGAAATGGCAGCGCGCTTCACTCCAATCTCTTTACATTTATTGATCCCTCGAAACATATTGGTAACTGACTCAGTGTAATTTTGTACTGAACAATTCAACGTGTCTATTAACAAGTTGCCAGTGTTGCATTCCATACCATTTCTTCCTTCGAGACAAAGTTCATTTTAATGTATTCGACGCACATAAGCAATCAAGTTAAGAAACTAAATGTAATACTTTTGTCATTTCATAAAAATAGTGCTTTCTCCGATTTACCATTAAAAGCAACATCAAGACCACCAAAGCCACGAGATTGCTTACAACATAATACTCTTTTGCACGGATAAATCTAATGGATAACCGTTACCGAAGTTATATGAAGACCTATGTGCAGTGCGTATGTAAAAATATCGTTGCGCGATATTGTTTCATATAAATAACATGTCACATAGGCCTTTATACAGCGAGAAAAGCTAGTCAATTCTAAATACATGTGCACTTAGTGACGTTAAGATTAGATAGCTCGAAATGTTAAGCCTAAGGAAAATCTACGATATTTTTATTATTTTTTTTGTTTGTAGCTTATATTAGGCTTTTTCGTAAACACATAAGTAGTAATTATATTATGGGTATAATTTTTTTTCAAGAATTAATTTTGCCGCCTTATTAGGTACACCTACGAAGTTTCATTTATTTTCTCTATGATGTAACGGCTGTCTCTTCAACTTTCATCTGAAAAATAAATGTTTATAATTACTTCTCGTATTTTCAATACACTTAAAAATCAATATTTATGATTATAAAGTCTAAAATAAATGACACGTGTATTACGTAATTTCATAGTGAATGTCATTTTATAATCTCTTATTTATTTATAATTCTACGAATCCAAAACAAAGGATTTCACAGCGTAATGTTCATATAGGAAAAAAAAATATATAGACCACAAGTGGAATAGTAGTAGACATGTAAAAATAAAACACTGGCACTTAGTGTGTTGTACGGCGTTGGTATAAAGCCAGAAAACCGGTAAGTGTTACAATGACCTGCAACACACAGCACAATGAACTCACAAGGGGAGGCGATACCACGTGCGCGTCAGAAGTTTATTGATTTATTTTAAAAATAGACTGCTCACACGGATCTACTAGCATTATCGTTGTAGCCAACAGATTAATGTCCCACCGCTGGGCACATGTGTATTTTCAGAATAAGATAGGTTAAAGCCACAGTTCACCAGGTTGGCGAACTGTGGATTTGTCATCTTTACACACATTGATTTTTGAGAATATGCTTTTTTTAACTTTTACTTGCGTATGCTTATGCATGATGTTTTTCCTCGCTATTAAAACAAGTGAAAGAATATTTCTAATAGGCATATAACTATGAAACAATGCCTTAATTCCAATTACAATGTCAGGCAGCTTCAAATTACCTAACTATTATATAGGTTTTCTAGCAACTGCATAAACGAGCTTGCAGTCTACATGGATGGTAAGAAGTCACTATAGCCCATGAAAATATGTAAGCAACTTCATGCAGAACAAGGGATCTATATGAAGTCAATTACAGGTGCGTTGCTACCTTCAACGACCGATGCAACTTCCAACGCAGAAATCGCTAGAAATGGTGTAGCGGTGGTATCGCCCCGGTCAAAACATACGCGTCCTACCGCCTAGGAGGGTGTTACGCGTGAGTATTGTGTCACTTGTAAGTGTTGTGCCACGTATTAGTATTGTGCCACGTATTAGTATTGTGTCACGTATTAGTATTGTGTCAAGTATTAGTATTGCGTCACGTCTTAGTGTCGTGTCACATATGGGAATCGTGTTACGTAAGAATATCCACGTGAGTGTCATGTTTGTCGAGTACGTACCCCGGGCGCCGACGATGATGGACTTGCGCTTGATGTCCTGCGCCGGCGGCGGCCGCACCACGCCGCCCGCGCCGCCCACCAGGTGCCCGCCGCCCGCGCGGATTGGCTTGGCTGGAAATAACGACACATGTTACTTTATTTTTTATATATACATGTTTATACAATGCTGCACCGGCACCTAATATTTTTTTATTATTTATTTATTTTAAGAACAGTGCACGTCTATTTACTAAATTTATTCCAAAGATCCTAGAATTAAATTTATATTTATTATAAGTAACAAATGATTAGAGAATATAGAAAATCTTAGACGAAACTTAAGAGACAGAAAAGAGATTCGCTTAAAAGATCTAAACAAATGTCAATCTTATTACTCTTTCATTAATTTTACCAATGATATATTTTTCGGCTTATCACAATATATATATACCAATAATTGATCCATAAATGAAAATTAATTGATGTTACTAGAACAGTCATTTCAAAAATGTTTACTCACCAATTTGTGCCTGAGGGCCTCTTCGGGCAAGATTCTTGGCGCGCACTGCTTCCTTGATTCTGTCCACCTCGAATTGATATCTCTTGCGGTCACGCATCGCTCCCTCCTTAGCCTCCTGTGATTCGTAAAATTCAAAAATTAAGTTATGAAGGTATGTAGTATTGTGGGTATAAAAAAAAATTATAAATTAAAAAAAAACATGTATTATCGCTCTAGTTCCTTGAGTAAAATTGGACCAAATTCCCATTATCTATTTTTTTATATACAATAGACATCAGACAGTAAATTCTAATTGCAGCCAATGAACATCTTTAAAAAAACTTCATATTGCACGAGGGAATGTCTGAAATTAATCATAAATGCGTTACTACGCTCGAGGACTAATATAGTCATTGCATTCATTGCTTTGTATAAAAGTGAGCTAGCAATCTTTTTAAATACCCACTATGCTAGTACTAAAAAAACTTATGTTGAAAATTTCTCTATAAATCATTACGATAATTAATTTCCAAGCCTATCTACTCCTTATTCCTTCATAAATAAACTCTGAAGTTCATGTAGAACACAAAACCTTACACATAATTTTGTAATTCCTTTTTGCTTGTTTTAACTGTAGTCATCATTTATGTTTTAAGGCAATAAACGAATTTATTATGGTAAACATCATCCTTAACAATGACCATCATAATTAGAGATGCGCCGAAAAGTGGTTTCAACGAATAACCGAATACCGAATATTCGGTTTAAATTTTACCGATCCGGATATTCGGTCGAATTATTGAATTTGATTGAGGTTTCAAAAATGTTGATTTGTATTTCTTTGATATTTCTTCATAGTATTTCTTTGACTTATAACATTAATCTTACATAAAATGTTTTATCTTTTGGTTCTATACGGTGACGTGTAGCCAAAAAAATAAAAACTCGAACCGAATTTATTCTGCACCAAAACCGAATAAATCGGCCGAATACGAACAGTGAAAAAAATGCCGAATAACAACCGAATTTTATCATAATCATCAGCCACCATACCTTCAGCGCGGTCTCCAACGCCTTCACCCGCTCCATGGTCGCCCGCAGCCTCTTCTCGAGCTTGGGCAGCTCGCAGCGCAGGTCCGCGTTGTCGCGCACCAGCTGCTTGTGCACCTTCGTCAGCTGCTCCAGGTTGTTCTCCAGGAACGAGATCTTCTGCTTCTGCGCCAGCGAGCCGCCCTCCTCCTCGGCGCCCTCCTCCGAGTTGGTCGACTTCTTTATCCTCGCCTGCACACAATGATGTCATGATAATAGTTCTGAGGTTACAATAAGTTTAAAGTTCATTTACCGATTATTCCACTAGACAAGTAAAGGCACGACAGATACAAAGTCTTCCTTTTGAAGCAGAGAAAAGTATGTTATATCGGCTATTATAAAGTTTGACAATCTTTGCCTTAAATAATTATGTAAAAACTAGTGAATCTAAGCTCTCCACCCACTATCGTAGAACTTTTATAGTATTAACAAAAGGAACAGTCATAACTGTTAGAGATGCAATTATGTATGATTCAATAATTGGCAATTCAATTAGCAAGTCAAAATAACCGACCTTAGAATCCTCTGGTTAGTAAGCTGTTGACTAACCAATTTTAAAGTTAGTCGCATTGAATAATTTCGTATTGTAAGCTACATACCTGTAGATCTTGCACGAAGAGCTTCCTCAGGTTGTGCAGGGTCTGCAACTCCTTGGCCACGGTGTCCTCCAATCCCTTAAGATCAGCTCGCGCTTGTTCACGCCGCTCCACGCTTTGGCTGTGATGTTACACTTAATGTTAGTTAAAGATTTCACTTCATTTCATTGTTAAAGGTAGAAATTGTATAGTCATTTATTCCATTTAATATACATGATGTTTTTGGAAAGTTAGTACATTTTGAAAAAATTTTTGTGCCTCGAATGTTGTTTATCTTATCCAATACAAATATATTATCAGCACTTTAGGTTACATTTACTTTAACCTATGATTATTTATCATATCATTCGAATAGAAATAGTATCAAACATCTTGTATATCGCAAATTAAAATGCATTTTATCTGATCAGTGAATTAGTTCAGCAGAAGCGCGAATATATCAATAATGAATAAAGTGTCTTACATAACATGTACTTTGGATGTGCCTAATACTCAATAAAATTACCTGTAAGTAGATGTGAGCTATCATATCGCCCAGCACGCACCCATCCATATTTTGGAGCTCGATAAGTACAGGCCGTAATTTAGAAAATGCCAACCCCCGGCAGAATGAATATGAATGGGATACGTGCGGAATAAAATGACAACTTAAAAATAAAAAAGCGAGGCGTCACAAGACCTTGCACTACATATACTTTGTACTTACGTTCACTAAAATATGTTTGAAAACATATCGTATCACAAAAGTTACTTTTAAAATTGTTCGTGTCAGAGCCGATCAATCTAGAAAATGATCATTAAATCTAAAATGAGTTAATAGGTACATATAACATTTTCTAGACTAATTTGCGGGATCGATGACACGCCACGACCAGGTCTGAGCCGTGCCAATAGATTATGACGATTTTATTTATTATATTTATCTAAAAAACGAGTGTTGAGCAATCTATTGTGCACGGTCACGGCACGGACAGGTTGAGGCGACAATCACTCCTCGGCATCAAGAGTGCGTACAGACTAAGGAAGTGACATGGACACTAGGAACAAATGCAATTGAATAATACTATGAGGCGTGGATAGAACAGGAATGGAATGAACAACATGGTCATGCTCTAAATGCCAACATAAACACATACTACATAACATAATAACATAAAAGTATTAAAAAACACTTTAAAGAAATATATAAATGCTAAAATTGGAATGGTGAGATATTATGAATCTAAATGCAATTTTGATGAATGTTCATGTTACATACTAAAAGTCCTATTAATTACTAAATGGTTCCGTAATACCTATCACTATAGTGCTTATATTTCACTCGTTTACGTTAAGGTTATACTCGTTATGACTAATATTCAAGGATTTTGCATCAACTTCCCACAAACAGCATATGATCGTCACATGTTATAGAAAAATATTTCAATAAAAATATATGCTTCCGGACTCTCTATACAAACATTCAAATTTATTTACAGCTATATTTACATGGTACTTCTCAGTTAGTTATTATCCTCGATAACCAAACCATGTCGTTCAATTTGTGCATTTTTGTGAGCAACCCATTTAACATGAGGACAATATTGCAAGATCCTAAATAAAGTTTAAAACACCCAAGACTTCAATGTCTTCCATTTCGCTACCATAAATATATAAATTTGTAAGGCAGTTAACGAAATTTACCACATAGATGTATTTATACCTTAACAAAATAACAAGGCAGTGAGTTGTAACATAATTATGATTATGCACCGAATCCTTATTTGCTTAAAATATTTGCTACCTATCATATAAGACTTGTGAACACGTTCAAATTTAAAGGTATACGTAACAACGATTCGCTCCTACTTGTAACGACGAAAAGCCTACCCAATTAAGAAGTATATATTTAATCTAATGAATTATTGTTGCACCTATCAGCATGCTATTCTTATTCTTTATCCACACACGAATCACATTACGAAACATGCTACGACAACTACACGATACACTCAATATGAAGCATACTTATTTATAAGATAAGTACTTTTAACAAATAAATATGTAAAAATAATATCTGTAAACAGATTAATGACTAGCATCAAGTAAAAGCATTCAAAATGCGTAAAAAAATATCAAACAATCTTAACATGTCACTGACACAACTTCTCGCACAACTGTCTTACTGAATGTTTATTAAAAACTAATTATATTATTGCCATTATTATTAGTTGCATAAGACAGTTGTAACGAACAAACCAATGTTTAAAAGAAAGTTTCACAGACATTCTTTACACACGACATTAGATTCCGTTACAAAGCTAAGTCGCATATTACACGTGCTTTCATATAGTACCAACATCGTTCGCATTTTATGTTATTAACCACTACTTTCAAACAATAATCATTGTGGTAAAGTAATATGTTATGAAAGTTAACACATGCAATTACCTACATTCCTATTTCTGTATACGTGTAATATGGACCTAGGTTCGACGTGCTCCTGATTTCGAAAAGGCACAGCAAATTAACATCGGGTGTACAGATACCCGTGAATATATCACAGAAAACAAGCCGACAAGCTTAAACCAAAACGACTATTTGTGGGTAGCGATGTGTGAGAAGGATCATGGTGACTGAAATAAGTAAATGCAACTGAAGGGGATGGATGTTGCAGGAGTGTCTGGGAGGGGGATTCTTAGGGATTGCCGAGAGCGACTTTTCCTCCCTGGCCGGCGTTTTGTAGAGATCGAGGTCCATCGGATATCCGAATCCCATTTTCTTTTTTGGGGATATTATAAAATCGTGATAATCGTCTTTCAGCAGGGTCTGCTGATTGGCGACCTCCTTCTCGGCCTTGTCGAGGCGGCGGCGCGGGGAGGACACTAACATGAGTTCCTTCAGCTTGGCGGACTTGTCGGCCTCCTCGCGCTTCAGCTTCTCGTAGTCGTCCTGGAGTTGCTGGCGCGCCAACGTCAGCTCCTGGTACGAACTGGGAACAAACACATTCTATTTAATATAGATTTATAAAGACATTTTATATAGGTTAGAAGACAATGTGAAGATCAGTGGCTGATTATAAATGTTTCAGCAGTTCTATTACTATAAAAATGTTCCGCTACTACAGAATGAGTGAATGAAAATTTTAGAAGAAAATAATTTTGTGGAGACAATACACAAGGTGATTTTATATATATGTTCCAGATTTAATGGGAGCATAAAATAGCAGTAAAGTGACAATTAGTACAGAAATCCAAGATGAAAGGACAAGCAAAGTAAAATTGTCTTTAAATAGATTTTTGAGACAAGAGGATATAAGTATAAGGAAAAATTCTATAAGTTCCTTCGGCTTTCAGATACTTTACTATTAGTACTTTCTTCAAAAAACTAACAAAAAAAAGTGTGTGATTTTTTCCTTTGTTACAACTTCTCAATTTATAAATTGCATAATCATGCAAATGAGACAACCTAAAGCATATTTTCTAATTATGTTACTATAATGTTACTTGGAAATGTTTATGTACTTTAGTCTTATCAACATTAACTCAGTGACTAACGACATGTTTTGTGTGGGTTGATAAGATCTGACTCAGTAAAGTGTTACGTGCACTATGCACTATTATGAGCAGAGTATATGAAGTGAGAAGATAATAATCAATAATGCCGTGTAGGATTCCGAGGTTATAATACACAATTAATGGAATTATAAACAAATGTTTTTAACTTTGTATATTTTTAAAAGAGGTACCATGTGCAATTGTAAATAAGAAATTAAGAGACGGTGGCCTTATTGGTATTTTAGGAATCACCATGAAAATGCCTTTAATTTTTATAAAAGTAATTTTGCTTTCAATCTTACATATTAAAAAGTAAATGGATATTAGTTGTTTATAATAACAAAGATCTTTTTGTTAAGTTTGTAATTCGCATTCAATAAGGAAGAGCTGTTTTGCGTCTGCCTTTTGGTGTTACCACTTGTTTCATCACCACTACTTTTAAGAAGCATAAGAGTACATACTCTTGAGCTCTTGATGGTGTCGCTGTAGTCTTTAATATTTCCGTTATTATTCCTTTGGGACCGTTCAAGCATTACGTAAACAGATTTATAAAAATAACTTACCCCCCCCCCCCCCGTGCTTACGTAAACATTGTAATGTGAAGATATTATTAGACAATGTATGGGTCGCCATGTGTAAAAAGTTATCAAATGTTGTTGTTACATAATCACGATGTAGACCCCTCTCACCCCATACCGTCAACAATAAACAAAACAAAAATCCCCGGCCCCTATAGTGCTTAGAGAGGCTAAAAAGCAAACGCACGTACTCCTTGAGCTCCTGGTGGTGTCGCTGCAGCGCGGCGATTTATTACAATAGTTAACCTCCCCCACACGTCACCAAACGTAATCAACGCTCTTACCCCTCCCTTAGTGCTTACGTAATGCTTGAATGGCTCCTCTCTAAAAAGCAAACGCACGTACTCCTTGAGCTCCTGGTGGTGTCGCTGCAGCGCGGCGATTTATTACAATAGTTAACCTCCCGCCCACGTCACCAAACGTAACCAACGCTCTTGCCCCTCCCTTAGTGCTTAAGTAATGCTTGAATGGCTCCTCTCTAAAAAGCAAACGCACGTACTCCTTGAGCTCCTGGTGGTGTCGCTGCAGCGCGGCGAGCTCGTCCCGCAGCGCGGACAGCTGCGTGGCGTGCGCGGCGCGCAGCTGCTCGAGCTGCGCCTCGAGCGCGCCGCGCACCTGCGAGTCCGCGCGCTGCTCCGCCGCCGCCAGCTGCACGCGCTCGGCCGCCTGACGGACGCGGGGGCGTTGGTACAGATTCGTGTATATGTACGTTCGATGTATGGTTTGTACTAGACATGCGTTGAATAGTGGTTTTACCGTATACCGATTACTATTCGGTTTAACTTTTACCGAACCGGATATTCGGCCGAATTATTCGGTTTACTATTTCTTATTTTTTTTTATAATTATGAAGAAGCAAACGAGCATGCAGTCCACCTGATGGTAAGTGGTCACTGACGCCCATGGACATCTGTAATAAACTTCATACAGAACATGGGTTCCATCTGAAGTCAATCACAAATGCGTTGCGTATGATGGTCGCCTCATGTGAAAGTGTGCCGGCAACCACACCCTTCTATCGAAACGCAAGAAATGTTTCATGTGGCAGTGGTACTTATCCGGTCGAACTACACTGGTTCTACCACCTTGGATTTGTGTATATGTGGACATTGGGTGTATTGTATGTACGTCAGTTCACATTAATGTTAATTTTTTTATATCCAATTGAAGTAGTAAATGAACATACACTCCACCTGACGGTAAGTGATTACTCTATATATAAACAACATCATACAGAACAAAGGTTCTATCTGAATTCTGCGATTTGAAGCTTGATTCAAATTCAATACTAGACCAGCAATTCATCAATGAGGTCCACATTTTTTTATAAACTTCAAAATAACGATAGTCAACACATAAGGTCTTTCCTAAAAATAAAACATCGTTATCTCAAATAAACCAGATTCTCACCTGCAGCCTCGCACACTCCTCACGTAATGCATCAGCCGCCTCCTCGAGTTGACGCTTCTTGTTCTCGGCCTCACGCATGGACTCCGCCAGAGACGCGCAACGCGCCTCGTGCTGGGAGATCAGCAGTCGGCACTCACCCAACGATCGTTCGTACTCTTCAATCTAAGTGATAAAATATAAATTACACATTACACATCCTGATAAACTTGGAATATTTAAGAGCGTTAATTACAGTTGCAAAATTCTTTATATCGAAATTGTGTCAAGTATATAACCTTCAATGACCTAATTCGGATAGGTGTGCAAAACATAATTACGCTAACGAACGGCTGACCTTTTGATTGGCGTCAATATTCGCAGACTCGAGCGAGTGGCAACGCTGCACGATATTCTTGACTTCGCTCTTCATCTTGCTGATGTGGAGACGAGCGACGGTGAACTCTTCCTCCAGCTTGCCCACCGTGTCGACGTTCAGCTTGAAGTCGAGCTCAGAGCCTCCCACAGCGGCCCCGATCTCCGCCAAGTCTCGCAGCAGGTTCGTTAGCAATTCCGCAATGCGTTTACGCTGGTGTGCGGAGAGATCACGTAATTGCTGCAGTTCAGATGTTGCGCTGGCCAAGGCACTCTATGAACAAAATTGTCTTTTTTTAACAAATAAATCAAATACAATTCACATTAATTAAATGTTGATGATGTGTCATGTAACACTGTAATTTTATTATAAGATTAAAATAGTAAACAAATTATAGTCCATTTGATGGTCACTACATCCCATGGATCATGGATCTCATCACCTGGAACCTCCTACTATATAATCCAGTCTCCAATTTTATACCAAAAACAAGTTATATCTAGAGGAGAAATATTTACGAGGCCAAATTACCTGCTTAGTCTGCAAGTCCTCAGACAGCTGGTCGCACTCACGGCTCTTGCTGTCCACCTCCTGCGACTTCTGGTCGTAGTTGACGGCGAGCTCCTCCAGCGCTTGCAGCACCTCCTTCACCTCCTCTTTAGCGGCCTCGTTCTCTTGCTGGATGCGGTTCATGTCACCCTGCAGCGCTTCGTAGTCACGCCTATTGGGAGACGACGAATAGATTTTAAAGTACAATACTTTAATAGCACCATCATTGCATAAACATTTCTTTTTACATAACATGTCACTTTCAAGAAATAAAAAGTTACATAACACAACCAGGATGTATGTATGATCATACTTTTATGTCAAATTTTAACAATAAATAACATGCATCTTATCATTATAGTAAGACGAAAAAACAAAAGAACCTTTATGATATCTTAACAATTAAAATATAGTTATATCTTTCTGCATTTATGCCTATTATCAAACTTACATAAGTACTATACTATGATTATAAAATTCGCAATTATTTAAATTTTGTAGAACAAAAATTACGATATAATCTTAAATCCGTTAAATTATTTCATGCAACACCTTAGATAATAACAGGCATTAAATTCACATATTATCTGTTACATTATGCAAACTTACAACAGACTATAATTATTTGTGCAATAAGGCCTTATAATGTTTATGTATTAAAATGTATTTTATTCTATTACACAATCAATTCAAGTACAGTTAAATATTTCAACACATCTTTAAAGAAAAAGGTAAGAAGGATCATAATTTTAGTTGTATAATTTTTTTTCAACCATAATGTGGTTTCATTTCATTTTCCATTTTTGTGTGCAGGTTGCAAATTGACCTACCTAGAACTACTAGGACCTTCATTATTAGGAAAAATTCTTTCTAATAAGATCATTTACCTTGTGCAAGCAATAAGCTCCTCTTGCTCCATCATCTGCTCCTTGAGTTTCTCAATGAGCTGCGAGTGCTGGTTGATCTCCTCGTCCTTGTCGTCCAGCTGCTGGTACAGAGCTTCCAGCTTCCCTTGCATGGCGGCATCTTCCACGGCACTCGACACAGCAACGGGCACAGGCTATTATTAAATATAATCATTTAGTTTAATGAAACACCACTGCAACCTGTATTGTCATTTCTTGTAGCTAGGAAACTTAGTTCTACGGAGGGAATTATAATTATTTCAGTCAATAAAATGCACTATAGCCTGTATCATCACTTACTGTAAGCAGGGATTTAACGGGGCAATATAGTTTATGTAAAATTTGTCATAAATATAAATGAACCCCAAAATAGGGTGGGAATATTATGAATAACAAAAATCGTAATTGTCGACTCAGATTTAATCTTTTTTCAGATGTATATAAAATACCTAAAGGCATACAATGCAAACTTAAATATCTATAATATAAAAAACTGCTATTGTGTAAAGATGTACTAAAAATTATTGCAATTTCAAGAAGCCAGACTTAAATACTCATTGCTTTCCGTATATAAAGCAATTACACATTCCAATAAAGCATTGGGATAAAATTGAAATAGAAATGATCTCATTCTATGACCAACTTGTTTATATGAATTGAGGTTGAGATTATAAAATATAGCTCATAGGAAAAATGCCTGCAGGTCTTAAAATTATATTTACGGCAACACCTCAGACAAGTGTTGAATGATCCAGTTTTACATAATCCACATAAAACAACTGTAACTTGTCATTATGTAACTTCATTGATTTTTAGGGCATGACTTGTTTCACTTTTGATATTTTTCTTTGTAGTTTAAATTATAAATGTTATCAGGAAATAATAAAGATATCTTAATCACAAGGATCATATATCATACTGTAAATGAATAGTATATTTATTGTGACTAGTATTGTAATAATAAATTAAATAATAATACCAACATCATACAAAAACAAGCAGCCAATATGTGATGAGTGCTTATTTTTCACTAAGGCTTCACTTTCTCTTAGGATTTAGGTACTGAGGTAATTACTTTCAGTATGTGATATCTAAAAATGGAGAAGACTATAAAGTCCTACAAAGTTTAATATAAATGTATACAAACCGGTACAGGTGGTTTCTCTTCAATGAAGGATGTAACCGGTGTAACAGCATCAATCTCCACCAGGTTGACTTGTTCTTCAGGACGCACAGTCTCGCCGGAGCGCCAGCGATTGACCTCTGCTTCCAGTTTCTCAACCTATATAAAATTTACTATTGTAAAAATATTTTTACTACCAAAAACAAGGATATTTAGACAAGACATAATCCAGATTGTTAATAGCATTTTTCAGATTAACATAATGAAACAGGAATATTTGTTTTTTAGTTACCTTTCCTTTAAGTCTGGCCACTTTCTCCTTCTCCCTTTCATAGCGGCGCTTCCATTCCTCAGCAGTAAGTTCCTCATTGACACACACAACATTCTTGACAGTTTTCGCTCTAAAATTGAATAAATCGGTTTAGGCGAACAAATATTGTTGTTAACAAAAAATGCATGTACCAACAATAATTTTAATGTTAAAATAATGGTTTAAGCACCATTAGATATTTATCTCACCTCTTGCCAAAGTCGAGAGTACTCTTTGTTTCACTCTCATTGAATGAGGCAGGGGAACAACAAATAACTATAGTTGTCCTTGCATTTCCACCAAGTGATTCTTGTAAAATTCGAGTTAGTTTGGAATCTCTGTATGGTATATGTGATTTATTTCCATCAGCTAAAGCAGATATGACGTTCCCCAAAGCTGAGAGTGATTTGTTAATATTTTTGGCTTCATCAAGGACCGTACCTTCAGCACCAGTTTTAGATACCTATGAACACCCAAAAATAAGTTAATTTCCATATAACCGAGATTATAAACAAAAATGGCTATGGCAACATGTTACTACCTTTTCAGAACCAGCCAAGTCCACAAGGTATAACTTTCCAGATAACTTTTTCTGATTTTCCAAATTTTCCTGTTTAACATTAATGAGGAAGACTGAATGAGATCTAGACGAGTGTTCATTCATATCTGAAAACAAAATAATTATTAGTGTAAGGACTCCCGTACATTCCATACCTCACTATAGATGTTTATATACATACTTGTAACAGCAATATGTCTATTTGATTTGCCTTCCTCAATCACTTCAAATACCTCTTCTGGACTTGACACAAATCTTTCAGTAGCACCTTTGACAAATGGGACTCTGTTTTTGTCTTCATGAACACTGAGGTTCACCTTGGATACTGCAACAATTAATTGAGAATAATATTATTAAACCCAAATAACCAGCTGTAAATAACTATTCAAAACAAATAAACTATACCATCTAACAGATCCCGGATTTTGTCCATGTAAATTTCAAAATAAGAAACTTTTATATGAAATTCCAAGTTTTCTTCCATTGCGTAGATATGGTTGAATATGTCATTGACTATTCGTGGAATTATACCCTGTTTTCCTGGATCACCTGCAGAATAAAAGGGTATTATTGAATGACAAAATAAATCAAGGATATTTTTTATTTAATATAGATTCTGCCATGTTCAATACAAACCTATGACACCTTCCATGGTATGTGTTTTTCCAGAGCTAGTCTGTCCATAGGCAAATATAGTGCCGTTGTAGCCTGCCAGCACATCTGATACAATACTTTTTGCAGCCTCATTGTATACTTTTTCTTGAGTGGCATTTGGTTTGAAAACTTTGTCAAACAAGTACACTTTGCCCTACAACAGAACATTTTGTCTATCTAAATGAATCTGAAATTATGCTTGGATATGAAAAAAAAAATGTTTAGTTTTTTATTATCTTACATAACATATATTATATTAAGTACATGTGTATTTAGTGAAATAAAACGTTCAATCAAAAAGGAAACAAGATATATATCCCCTAATAATTGAAGAAAATAAATAACAATAGTACTGTATTGTTATTTATTTTCTTTAATTTCGTTAACAAACCAATGAAAGAATGAAAAAAATAGGTGTACAATTTAGCATTCTTAAATATAATTGAAGCATATCTTGTTTTTGTGACTAATAAAAACACAGCTGACTAGTGCATTACTCTGAAATATGACTTATACTGAGTACTTGTGTGTGTGGATAAAGTATCATTAAAGTAGAAATACTAATATAAATATAATATCATCATTTCATAGCACATCATATAAAACTAATAATTATAAATTATGTTAATTTGTCTATTCTAGCAATGAAAAAGTTCCATATTGTACTATCCTCACACATTTCTTTTTAAATAATTTTATGTAAGCTATGTCAAATAATAATATTACAGTAATTAGTGTTTGTAAATTATTTTACCGGACAACACTCTTTGTTAAATAAAAATTTAAAAGATAGAAACATAATCCTTATTTTTATAACAATAGTAAAATAAGTATTACCTAATGTTGTGAATGAATTTAAACAAAATGTAAACAAAAATAATACCCATCTTACACAAAAAGCATTACACAAATTTATTCCAAGAATTCTCGGGTCAAGGTCGAGAAAGTATTTGTATTGATTTTCGACAAAGCATATTTGTATTTCCTATTTGGGTAAAATATATCGAGATTCTTCAAATTTTTGTGATCGCAATCGTAGTCAACGGAGCGGAATAGAAAAGAAAGGCCATTTCGTAGCAGGTGAACACAAGTCGTAATGTATTAGTCATCGTGATCTAAATTAGGGCGATGATAGAGGAAACCAACATGGGCTACTCGGGAATGCTCACTTACCCCTATCGAAATGCAGTTATCATCAGGGCCCGATGGAAACTTCACAATGAATTTGGAACCAGCTTTTTCTTCGGAGTCATTTAGTGGCCGAAATCGGCAAACGACTCTAATGCTGTCTTCAGCAGCGATCTCACGATCCGCTGCCATTTTACTAAATAAAATAGCTTACACTAAAATCGTCTATGCAATTAAAAAAATAAAACGTTAATGGAACATAAAACCGTGCATGAAGAACTACAAAGTTAGAATTTGTCACTGGGAAATCTTCATGACAGCAATATCAAAATGTCGGCCATATTCTTTTCTTTGATGAAGAAAGGCCTGAAATTGGGCATCTATTGGTTGCACGATCCAACTTCTCATCAAGTCTCCAACATGATAGAAAAAAATCGATCCGTTACCAACATAAATATTAGTAATTAAAGCGCGTTCATAAATTACTATTACTAACAGTGCATAACGTAATAAATAAATATAACTTTTAATTATTATACATTACATATATATTTATTTGTAAGTAAATGGCAAAAGAAAAATAATAAAATTTACAACTTTAGATTTAACATAAATAATTATGGAAATAAATATAAGGGCTTATGCACATATGGCAGTTGGCCAGTTTTACTAATTCTTTGGTGTAATTAAAAACTACATATAAGTTATGATAAGTTCAAAATAACATTCCACAACGCAAATATATACATACCTCAATTACAACGAATTTTTCATGTATGGATTTTTGATTAGAATTTAATCCACAAATTATAAATATGAATATTATTTGAAATTACAGCACCCTGCATCATCAGGGTTGAGGAGTTGAAGGTAAATTTTTTTATGATGTGTCTTTGCATAATATTGTTATTACAAACTCTTAAGCACCAAATGGCTAAACCCTATGGTTTAGGCTTGAAGCACCCCTGCATCATCAGGATTGAGGAGTTGAAGGTCAAATTTTTCATCACATGTCTCTGCTTAGTAGTCTTATTACTTACATGTGAGCACCAAATAGTTAACTGTTATAGTTTAGGATAGCAGTAACCCTGCATCATCAGGATCGAGGAGTTGAAGGTCAAATTTTCGTCAACCTATATAAGCGTAGATATATAATACATATTCCAAGTTTCATAAGAATCGATTTGCCAGAAGTCGAGTTATCTCAAATTATCTAAAAAACTTGAGGAGTGGTGGTGGTTTCCACCCCATAACTGAAAGAGTTAAGCATCGCAGCCATGCCCATGTCCAAGAGAAAAAATTGCGTGATGAAATTCACTATCAAATAAAAGAAAGAAAATCGAAATCGGTTCAGAAACACCCTAGTTATTCAAGATTTTAAGAATCCATTTTCCAATTTTCCGGGAAAACTGCCGATTGGTTTTCATTTTCCTCAATATGGGAGTTCCTATGAAACTAGCCGCATACAATGTCGTATAAATCGTGTCGGTAGGTCGACGATTTCTGGCCATTTCACCCGAACATACATAAAAAAAAATACGTGACGAATAGATAACCTCTTTTCTTTGGGAAGTCGGTTAAAAAACATACATAAGTAAAAAAAAATGTAACCAAAAATATAGAAAAGGCGGAACGAAAATTGGTTTGGAGTTGGATACGCATATTAAATGCTCGTTTCCTACATCTGATACATTAAAAGAAGTAATAGTTATTAAAATGTGAAATAAAAATCTATTAATGGATATGCAATGTTATACTGAGTCATGATAACGCCTGTATGGAGGTACCCTTAGTGCATTATGTGATGGAACATGGAAGTTGTTTTAAATAATTTATCTCTAGCAATACTGATAGCTGAACTTCATTTTCTGATTGGGAGACTGCTATGGCTACTGAGCATACTGACATTACTGACAGTACTGATTTGACATTATTGAAGCGAGTGAAGTTGCCTTCGCTCGTTCGTTTGTGTGGTGGTTTGATTGAATCAGAATTGTGCTATTTTATTATTTGTTTTAGTTGTACATCCGATTATTTTATGTTTGTTTGATCCTGTACAGCTCGAATGTGTGTGTAACAGAATTTTGTAAGGAATAATAGTGGTTTTGAAATGTTTACTGTGTTTTATAACTTAAGTTTAATGACTGTGTAAACAGGTGAGTAACTGGAGTACTATTACCATTTACTGGCTTTGCCTTGTAAGGAAATGTTCAGGAGTTAACTCATCCTATACATTGATTGCCACAGAGTGACCTCAATACTCTTTTTGTCCAAAAATGACGATGTTTCAGTTTATATTCGTTAGCAGTATAGTTTTTCTTTCGCGAGAAGTTGAAGGGCGACGGCATATTACCACGCCCGCACACATAATCATGAGCCATACGTAAATTTAGCTATGATTTGTGCAAAAATGACGCCATTCTTGTAGATCATTAATAAAAATCACATAAAATGGGTACTTACATTATATCTACAGCATATAATGTCGAAAGTAAGGTTAATAACGTTATTTATTGTAAACTTTGATTATTTATCACTAACTTGTTTATAAATAGTAAGGTATTGATAACTACAGAGAATTTAGGCTATAAAATGAGTTATATGAGTGAGTTTATAATGAGTTATTAAAAACCGACATAAGTATATGAATCAAAGTACATGATTGATCAATGTGGGTTATTTGGGTACTCAGGTTTTATGACATAAATCAGGAGCTTGGCCAACTTCATAATTAACACAAAAAGGTTAATGAGATCTCTGAGGGATAATAGGACAGTTTTAATGATCTGTTTAGCGATGGCTGGTGTAAATAATGATGGTTTGGTGTCTGATGTATAATAATTTTTCTAGCAGATTTTAGCCAAAATAAGTATCTATTGAGTGCATTACTTTCTTTAGCATTAACCACATTATATTATTAACATTAACATTATATCTATTATTTCAACTATTAATCATATACCGCCTTGAATGTTTTCTGCTTAGCCCAATGGTTGACTGGTAGAGAATGCTTCTAGCATTAAGTCCGCCTTTTGTACCATATTTACGGTATAATAAAGTTTAGATAAATAAATAAACCACCTAACTCCAAGAACCTTAGTTTCTTGTCTTATAGAAGTGGCAAATAAGCATGCAGTCATTTCGTGTAAAATGTTCCCAACAAACATCAATCTATCTACCTATTTCAAATAGATTGGAGTCAGGTTGACTAAAGATGTACTGTACCCTCTTAAAAGTAGTTCAAACACCTGGTGTTGGTGTTTCGGTCTTGCCACATCCTTCTTACTAGAGCACAACTGTGGTTCATACTGTTGTTATAAACTAAAAAGATTTGGAGGTGGTGCTTATAGAGCTGAACATTAAAGGTTCATTAAGTTTTAATGTTAAATTTATTTTCCATAAAACAGAAGCTTGTTTAATAGTAAATTCAAGAAACATCAAGCTTTTGTGAAATTTGGTATTAGAGAGTCTAGATAGAAATACTGAATTAATAATAAAGCTTAATAATAGTACAATAATTGATATCTGTACAAAGCATTTCTTGTACTAGCAGCCGTACATTATATATGCATAAATTTATAAAAAGACATGCTGATTTATTTAATCACTAGTTGAATTCCACAGCTTCGACCACATTAACAAAACTCGATTGTCCCATGGGAATAAGATATTTTCCCACTCAGTAAAAAGGAGCCTATATATTTAATCTAGAGTGTCAGCTAGCCGTTTAGACGTAAAGAAGTAACAAACATACACGCTCACAAACTTTTGCCTTTATAATATTAGTATGATTCATGATGAATAACTATATTAGTATAATTATTTATAGTTACATTGGAACAATATTAAAAATTATTAAATAATTGAAACAATTTTACACTTAGGTAAAAAACCCTTTTATTTTACCTTTATTATTCTACAAGTGTTGATATAATGTACATAGGTATTACTAGAGCACAACAATTAGGTGCATAAAACAAAAGTGGTTCAATACCCTGCATCTCGCTTCTTACCCCGCACATCCCCTAGTGACGTGCAGTAGTGTATCGTCTAGGTGTTTACGTTAGCCAGCACGTGTTTAATGTTATTTCGTTATAATGTTAGTTTAATGAGTGATTGTTGAATTTTAAAAGTTATTATTATATTAGTTGATTATTCGTCAATAAAGCTCAAAATGGGTAGAAAAAAGACTATTCGTGGAGGAGAAAGAACTCTTACATTCAAAATATGCATTTTTTTAACAAGAGAACAGTATTGGGCTCAGTAATCCTGTCTCCCATGTCGAAAATCGAATGTGTGTTGCAACAGGCATCAGTGTCTTACACACATGAAAAAAGAAAGGAAATATTCCATGTTTGCGAATATATTAAACACATGAAAGTGCTTTAATAAATACTCGACTATTGAACATACACCACTATGGTGTATGTTTTAATAATGGTATACCTACATACTTTTGGTATTTGGTAATGGATTAAATTTCGTATCGGGATGGGAAATCCATAGTTCTAATGACGTTTCAACTGTCGTGCGCCTAATTGTATTGGTCGAGTAGTATATTATATTTTTGGAAATATATCATCTGGTGAAGATTAAGTTATATTAATTACTAGTTGACCCAGCAAACTTTGTTCTGCCTAAAAGTAAAAATCTGAAATTATCAGTGTTTCTCCACTATAAACGTGTAATATACATAAAATCCTTCCACTTGAATCACTATCTATTAAAAAAAAACTGCATTGAAATCCGTAGCGTAGTTTTAAAGATCTAAGCATACATAGGGACTGACAATGGAAAGAGATTTTTTTTTATACTATGTAGTGAAGAAACATTATATACTAAGAAAAACAGGTATCCTGTGTGTGAATAACAATCATAAGTCTCATAGTGCAGGATGAAATAAATTTAATGATTGCACTTTTTATATTTCACTTAAAACATGGATTATATCAGAAGTCAATCACAGATGCATTGCTACTCCCGAGGAATGACATGGTCGCCTCATATAAAAGTGTGCCATAAATACTATTGTTATAAACTTCCTTAAGCTTGCATCGGGTAAGATCGGGGCCAAACGTTGGCCTATAAAAAGATAAAAAAAAGCTTATACAGCACTGTACAAAATATGTACACAAAATTATTCCTTGAGTGTTTTGAACAGCTATTTTGCTGTCCTGGAAGTTTCAGTTTTTGATATTATGTCATTTTATACATACTTAGGGATTGTCGACCTTGTGTAACTTGTGTAATTTTTATGTTTAATTAAATAGATTGTTGTATTCAATAAAAAAAATATTGTTTCATACATGATCTAAACTTATGGCTGTAGTTGTAAAAAATGTTTTAAACCAACAAGTTTATTACATATATTTTGAGTACTTTGTAGTCTATTTAAAAACACTAAATATGATAATTAGGTATGATCATGCTGTGAAAAAATGCAAATCTTAATAAATACTAATAATATTTTTTGTTACCATTTCACTCATTTACTTTTAAGCAGTTGGTTGTTTGTTTTACATCATAGAACCTAATTTTGATTGACAGTATCATTAAGCCGTAAACAATCTATGGTAATCGTCAAATCAAGAATTGTCTTTATGACGCAAAGGGCGCGTTTTTGCAGCCGAAATCCTATAGCAAGTGTATGTATACCGTAGTGGCGCGGCCGCCCGAGCGAACGGGAGGTCGTTCACCCCGCTGCACCCTCAACCGTTATCGTCGATATATGGCAACTTGCTGCAGGTCGTACTGTATAGGGGGTATGGTTCTGTTATAATGATCTATCCTTAGCTCAATGTAATTACTAAGCAGTTTAAAACTGAGGAAAAATAAGGATAAATACACAGTTTGATTAAGATCGGATGATGCTATTTAATTTTTAGGATTACGAATATCAAACTAAAAACTATTCTATGAATGAATAATACGAATGCAAATTATTATAGCATTTTAACGTAAACGGTGTCATTTAATTACAAATATGCATTCGACATTTTTGTCCCGGTAAGAACTATCGACCCAACCTAATGTAAGCTCACATTATGATAGGTATGAATTTAATGCCAATTGAATGTAGTCCGATTTTCATTCATTACAAAAAAAACCTCACATGTTTTGTTTTTAAACAAACTTATAATTAACACTTTATTCGTGTGCCGAAGCTTTTTGATATCATAGCTGTAACATAAAGTATACATAAAACGATAAATGCAGCATCGCCTCAGAAAGTATTACATAATATTTGCTCTGAGATCACACCGCACTGCGTTATTACAATGCGTTGCGAAGAGAAATATGAGTAAATTGATGTTCACATTATGAATTCATCCGTCAACTACCTATTACAATTCCATGGCTGGACACAAATTTACCCCAAGAGGGAGATTGCCGCAATCTCTACACTAGAAGGAGGTGTAGCGACCGCAATCTACGCATAAGGCCACATAATATAGTTAAGTACTAGAGATATCCTGGAATTAAATCCTTTTAGCACTTTTCAACGTAATCTATGGAGAAATAAAATGTTTTGTAAAATCGTAATTCGTGTAATCGTAGTAACTCTACACCCTATTAAGTCACGCTCCTACAAATATTAATTAGTGGAAGTAATACTCGTAAATTGTGATGGGAACACTAATAATCGCTGTAAATTCGTGATAGGCGTAAAAATCTTATAAAGTCGCGTTATTTGAGTGGTAATGTGTGGCGGTTATTAGCTGTGACGCAATTGATACGACCTACAACCTACAATACACCGGTTTTTGTGTTAAACAAGGCGGCATTGAATATGTAGATATATAAACATGAATGAATTTATTCGTATTTATGTAAGTTAAAAAATGTTTACATAATGAATTTATATAAATGATAAACAAGTACAAAAATACAAAATATCTCCAGCACTCCTACACGATAGTAGTTAAGTGCTGCGGAACGTAGTTCGCCGGGTCAGCTAGCTAGCTAAGGAGCTAGCTGACCCGGCGAACTACGTTCCGCATAAAAGTCAAAATTCTAAAAATATCAGCGTCCCTCTACCATATCATCCATGTAATATACTTAAAAACTATTTGAATCACTCTATCTATTAAAAAAATTGCATTGAAATCCGTAGTATAGTTTTAAAGATCTAAAAGCATACATAGGGACAGACATCGGGAAGCGACTTTGTTTTATACTATGTAGTGATGATGATAAAACCAGTGGCGGATATTGTCTAAGGCACACTAGCCTTAGACAGTATCGAAATTTATACTTAAATATAAATAAACAATAGATGAAATTATGGACAACATTTTAAGAATTCGGCTTACACACGTTGTGTCTCTAGTTCAGGGAGGCTGTATCATATATAGATACAGTTTATACGGCGGTTGCTATACCTTGTATAAAACATGCATTTGTATTAAAGAGAAAAAAGATTCATAAAAAGTAGGGCTGTTTAAAATCTGCGTAATGTATTCCAGACAGGAATGCTCCATGAATTTAGGTTTAATCTAGGTAATCTTAAAAACTTTACGTGTTTATTTTTCTGTTTGTGTCCTAATTGAACCATATACGAGTATTTCATGCTGGTATCGAATAAAAACTACATTCATGTTAGGCAAAAGTTGTACGTAAATGTTAAAGTTTTCCTCGAATCGTTCGAAGGTCTGGCTGCTGACCTACGTCTGGTTGCAACGAATCATACTCGTCGAAGTCATCACTCAGTCTTATTGACCGTGTATCGGTTCCAAGAAGAAACGGTGACGGCGCCGTTGTATCATACTCTGACAAAGTTATTTTCTGTACAATTAGTCACGCGTGTATCCGCCGCGGACTGGTCGCGCTCACCGTCCCCGCGTTTTTACATCGAATAAAACTGTGTAAAAAGTGCCCCAGATAATGGTCAAACTGCAACTAATTGAACCAGTTAGTGCTCTATGCATATTAATGTTATGATCAAACAAGCTATATTTGTTTTGAGCTCGATCTAAGAAAGATTCATCGGAATTATAGCGCGAATATATAAATGGTGCTGCAAGGACTACTTTTCCAACTATGTGTGACATTGATGCGATAAGAAGTGTAACCAAACATAACTTTATTCTGTCCGAACACTCATTAAGTGTACAGTGAGCTAATAATAGACCTTTTTTTAATAGTGCTTAATTTTAAACTGTAAGACTGATTTGCTCAAGGAGTAGTATTTTAGGTGTAAGTATTTTTTTTGTCTGTATACGTTTTGTATAGTGTAGATTTTGGTATATTTTACGCGGCGAAAAGTTTATTTATCTCTGAATTAAAGTTCGTTCCAAAGATTTTATTATTTGGGGTACATGTGCTCAACTAAATGTGGATTTTAAACAAAAAGCTTATATTTAGTTATATAAATGATTTACGTACAAATATTATGAAGAAATTTTATGTAAATATTGGCGGGCAGTCCGCTTGATATATCTATTGCCGAACAAAATTATGATTGAAGACCGGATGACGAGTAAAAGTTCACAGCTGTAGCGTAATATCTGTACAGCTACTAACATAATTCATTGGCGGATTACTGTCGCTCAAGACAGAATCATTCATAAAAACTAAATGCTGTAGTACGATGGTCTTAATAATGCGTGGGTACCTTGTTAAATAATACTCGTGGACTATTAGGGTTCTTTGTTGAATGGTTAAGAACCGGTAAAACGAACATTATTATTATCAGCTGTTTGTCCGTCTGTGACGAAGCTTTGTCTCTTGAATCGTGATAAATTGACACTTTAAAATTTTCTAGCGTGTTTTTAGCGGTCGTGGTGTAGATGCTATAGCTACCTAACTACAAAAATAAAATAAAACAACGTTAACAATAATACATAATAACCATATTTCTCGCTTTACCTTATTAAACATAAAGTGTTTTATATTTTTCACAATGTGGAAAGTATGTTCATGTGAAGAAAATACATTCATTTTTGATATTTTTTACAATAGCAGCTGTGAACAAATTTCTATAGCTGCTATGAAAAAAAAATAACAAAAATAAAAAAAAAAGTTGAGAAATCAATGGTACGGAGCCCAACGCTAGCGGTTTCGGCTCTCATTTAGCATCGATTTTTTTTATTAATTTAATTCTTAAATGTGTTATCAAAAATCTTATTAAATAATATGTAAATAATTACATGAAATAGTCATATTTAGTAAATTCACCTCTACATTAAAAAGTGATTATTGTCATGTCTGTCGTAATAAACACATTGAGGATATGACTAATAGTAATGATTTCATCAACTATAATATTTATATGGACGTGTTTGAATACAATGTTGGCTACCAATTAATGCTTGCTTATTGTTTTTAGATTAGATAAGTTTTAGCGTTCGAATTTTCCTGTATCGTCACTTTTATATTTATATTTCTGGGGTTTATGGTATGGTATGTGGGAATTATTTGGGGTTATATACGGACCACTGTCTTATTAAACGTTAAGAAATGTAAGAAAATATGTTTCTAATTGTAAGGACCGGTGTAAAATGGCGTACCTATTATGCGAGAAATCGTATTCAGCGGGTTCTACGAAGTTTCTGAGAATGAATGTATGTGTGTTTGTTGCTCTTCCGATTTCTCTGAAATGTGGCACACATAGTTCATGACCTGATTTAACACACGATTCTCATTACCGCGATAAACATGACCGAAACGAGCAAAGTCGCGGGAATAAGTAGTACTTAGTATATATTTTTTGTTACTCACGAACTTTTTGTAACTTAGGCCTACCGTAGGCGATATTACGGGTATGAATATGCAATATTGTTGTGTAGTGGCATGCTGTGCTGGACGATGCGACCTCGTTTTCTGAGCGTGGGCGGCGCCCTTTCTATCCCGCGCTCGCTCCCGCCCACAGGTCGAAACTCTGTTGTACTATGCTTCCATCAAACCATAGGAACACCTTTTACTACGTAAAACAACATGTAACATACATTGACCAACAATAAGTTGCCAGGTCTGCTTTTGAATAAATATTCAAGCAATATAAGTAGTCATTTTGATTTGTACATATAATAGGGAATCTAACCACATAGATTCAGATATAACTTTATGAATAGGCAATTGATCATGTGGGTAACTCTTTAAACTTTTTAGTTTTTCAGGAACTTATTTTAGGTCATAGGAAATATATTGTTATTTGAGTGTATAAATTCAAATGTTGTAATGGTAACTCAATAAATGGAATTAGCATATGCCAACAACATTCTTAAATAACTGACCGTCTCTTTGTTACAGTAATAATTAGAAATCGAAACGAAACGAAACCAAAATGAGCACGCACCGATCGACGTTATTGCTATGCGTGTGGGCGGGGCTGTTCCTCTCGTGTTGGGCGCAACGCGTGGAGCAGCTGCTGGCCCAGAACCCTTGCTCAGGGAAGACCACGTGCAGCGAGTGCGCTCGCACCGCCACCTGTGCGTGGTGCTTCGCAGCTGACTTCAACGGACCGAGGTGCTTCAACCCCGCGATGGAGGGCGGCACCGCTGGCTGCGACGAAGCTTACATCCTCAATCCTGATAATCAGTATTCGATCGATCCGATATACGACAGAGAGCTCACGCGAGGTAATTCAGACGTATATTGTTTTGTACTATTGTTTTGTGCCACGCGGTTTTACTCGGGTTTAAATTAAACTTAACAAAAATTTTATGTGTTAAATTTTGATGGAGTGGGTGGGATTTAATAAAATAGTAAATTAATGTTACTTCAAGCTTAACATATTTCAAACGAAATGTATTAAGTATATTTTAAATGTATGATCATAAAAGATAGACTAAATCATTGAGCAGTTATGTACATATGTAGGTAGACCAATCTAAAAGTATAAACAGTAGCTTAAAATGCTAGAAAGATTTCCAAGGCAGATTTAATTTAATCTAATTGTACATAATTATAATCATTAGGCTCTTAAAACATATTTATCTTTAAAATTTTGTTTTTATAATTATGTATACATGCTTAGGAGGTATTAACAAAATTAGTCTCATTATTAGTTTATTTTTTCGAATTATCTCGTTCGTACCAGTTGAATCAAATAATGGCGAATATATTCGGTTAAATTCTCGCAATACAAAGAATGACGTGTTGTATTTTTTTCGTAGCCCGAAGCAGAATGACCATGGAATCCTCTTACCACGAAGAAAGCAGCAGCTTTAGCGGCAGCAGCAGCAGCGGCGGTTTTGGAGTGAAGGGAGCCGGTGGCGCTGCCGGGGGCGAGAATCTGGTTCAAATCAAGCCCCAGAGGGTTCAACTGCGGTTGAGGCAGAGTAAGTTAATATTGTTACATGGATTGAATAATAACGCGACAACGCAATTTTACATTTATATTTTGCAGGAGAAATTGGAAAAAAATAAACCACCAATTCGCAGTTGGCCAGCGCGGTTGACTATGGCCTAAACTCATTATGAGAGAAGACCCGTGCCCAGCAATGGTTCAATAATGGGTTGATGAGAGAATCACGGTGTAGGGAACAAAGTTTTCGAATTTTAGGCCTCTTGGTAGAAACTGTATGGTCTACTTAAAATTGATTAATTTTGAATAATGCGGTTATTCATGCAAAGAAGTGATATGAAGCAAACAGCTTATTATTTTAAGGAAAACGTAAAATGAATTATCAATCGTAACAAACACGTCTGTAAGTTACGTGTAAATGTATCATCATTGAATCACTGAATTAATCCGTCATGAAATATACCTCGAATTATCATATTGTGTACAATCATAGCATGGATTTATTAGAACCAGCTGTGCCCCGTGGTTTTAGCCGCGTTTTAAAATGCTTGCATAAAAACGTTATAATTTTTGTTAGTTATCTCAAGATAGGGACTATAAATATATGTATAACATTTTTAATCTTTTAAATTAAAGAATTCACCATCTATAAATGATTGTCAGAAATATTTGTGATAAGACCGCTTATTGTCCTACCAATAATGTATGTTATTATCTTTTTGAATAATTGTTCTATAATAAAGGTTTTTTATTGTAAACTAAGTAAAACAATTTTAATTTTAGATCAAATGCAAAAGATGACGTTTGCGTACGCGCAGGCACAGGACTACCCCGTCGACCTGTACTACCTCATGGACCTGAGTCGATCTATGAGGAACGATAAGGAGAAACTGAGTACGCTGGGTAGCTTGCTGTCCAGCACCATGAGGAATATCACGTCGAACTTCCGAATCGGGTTCGGTTCATTCGTCGACAAATTGGTGATGCCGTATGTCTCGACTGTGCCCAAGAAGTAAGTATGGTTATTTAAAAAATAGTCAAAAGGGCATGTACAGTCACGAGCAATAAGATGTGACTATGTAAGATTGGCAAAAGTAGATGAACGTCAAATCACATAATTTTGACGCTACTGCATTATGCTGCCTATCAATGTCAGATATTTTTTCTGCGTTCGTGTAGTCAGATATTATTGAACTCCTTCTTGGGTTAGATACTTATTGCTCGTGACTGTAAATTATTTGAGTGGCATTCACTTGTTAACATTTTTGTAAGGATCCTTCTTACTCAAATATCTGAAAAAGTATATTTCTGACTATATTTTCTCGTTTAAAATTTGATTCCAATCATGGAAGCTTGTTTGTTGCCGCGAAAACTACATTTTTAAGACGGCAATCCTTTAGATATGCCATAAAGATTAAGCTTTTAGATGGTATGAGATAGTCATAAAAACAAAATAAAAGGCTTACGTATTGATATATGTCCACATTAAAAATCCAGAATTTATAAATCAACTCTTTGTATTTACTTTCATTATATAATATATTTTTTTACAGCTTAATTTCTCCATGCGATGGATGCGCGGCGCCTTATGGTTATCAGAATCAAATGTCGCTTAGCAAAGACACAGATTTCTTCGATGTAAGTATGCTCGTAGTTTGCACAGAAATGGATGAAACTTTAAAAAGAAAACGTCGTAGAGAACGCAGATATATACCAATTGCAAGGTATCCCATTTTTCTGTTAAAGTATGCGTATTGAATTTGAAACTTGCATTCCTAAAGTGAGAGTCAAAATTTTATGAGACTAAATTAAGGTACAACTATTCTTACTAGGTTACTCTCACTCAGGGTTGCCAGACGTCCCGTTTTTGGCGGGACCGTCCTGATTATTTTGTGGGACAGACTCAGTCCCGCTTTTTGGGAAGGACTGGACTTTCAAAAAACGTCGCCAATTGCAAATATAAGTGGAATTGCAGTTGTCGAGGAAAAAAGAGGTCGCCAGTCCTCCGCCCCCCCAATACACCAAGGAGAATTTTTCCTGTGCTTCTGTGAGGCGCGAGGCCGTTTGTACCGTGCGGGCTACTGTCCTGCTTTTGACTGTGGAATCCCACTTTTTTCAATCAAAATTTACTAAATCCCTACTTACTAAAAAAGTCTGGCAACGCTACTCTCACTGGTTTTAGGTTTTTTTTATAATACAGAAGGATCAAACGAACATGCAGTCCAATGGCCAATGCTCGTTGTCGTCTGCAATCAACCTCAGATATACTTCAGGACTAAATTCGAATGCCTTCACTTATTATGTCTGTCAGACTAGAATATAGTAGCGTTCAGCTCAGTGATCAGCAATGTTACACTGATATTAGATAAATCTGGAGGTGGCTCTTCGAGAGTTAAACTACGATGGGATAACACCTTTAAAATAACCGATTATTTTAATAATTTACAAGGCTTTTTTAAATAATATGCCGTGTTTTTTTATCAGAAAGCAGTAGCCCGCGCAAACGTATCGGGCAACCTGGACGCGCCGGAGGGCGGGTTCGACGCGATCATGCAGGCCGTCGTCTGCAAGGACGAGATCGGCTGGCGGGAGCACGCTCGCCGCTTGCTCGTCTTCTCCACGGACGCGGGCTTCCACCACGCTGGGGATGGAAAGGTATTTAAAGTATACGATTGAAGAGCAGGCATGCAGTCCACCTGAAGATAATGTCACTGCCGCCCATACATCTGAAATCAGCTTCATACAGAACGAGGATTCTATCTTATCTCATATGCGTTGCTACTCTTAACAAAGATGGTCGATTCATAAAAAACGTGAGCAGATAACCACACCTTTACACCTAAATGCAGAAGCTTCTTAATAAAAAGAGAAATTAATAATAATATATATAATATATATTATTATTTAATTAATTATCAGAAATAAGTGTGACGGTTGTACCTTCTTGGTTGAATGTTATAGGTTCTACTACCACTAAATGCTTGCACCATTGCTACATAGCATTTAAAGATAGAAATACGCCACTTTTGATTCAGCAGAGCCACAGATGGAATTCTAGTGTAATAAAATAATAGGAAATTATATTATAATTTTTATTAAATAGATTTATGAACTTAAGCTTTTACATATTCCATTGTTGAAGTGAAACTTCTTTATCGGGATTGTTGAAGTGAAACTTAAGTGAAACTTTATCGGGGTTGGAAAAAAATTTAGTGTAACATTTTTTCGTTACGCGCCATCTTTTTCTGTTACGGGCAATTTTTTTTTTCCGTTACGCGCCATCTTTTTCTTATCCCTACCACGCGTGATATTAGATAGATTATTATAGATTAGATTATTAGTTTAACTTTATTTAACCAATTTCTGTAAAGTTGCATATAGTAAATTATTTTTTGAAAAATAACGTCATAAAGAAGTTTCACTTCTTACGAGTGTACGCTAGTACACGCACACATTTTTTGATATAATTATATTTAAATTAAAGTATACTATCAATAAATTAAATATTATTAAATTCATGATTATATCTATTGCATATCAAATGACATAATCTGTTTCATTGCTACCCTGCACTATGTAATAATAAACAAAACGATAGCAAAATCTGCATTTTGGGCTATTACTAATACGCAAATTGGTTTTCAGCTCGGAGGCATCATTCCGCCGAACGATGGAGAATGCCACATGGAAAACAACTCGTACACGCACTCGACTATTCAGGACTATCCCAGCATTTCACAAATTAATCTTAAGGTATAAATTTGTATATAGTCATTTACAATTGAAATTGTAAATTGGAATACTTTGGAACGATTGGATACGATTGGAATACTTTATGTAATTTATATAGCATCTCATCTTAGTTTTTGGGAGTCCGGCCGCCTTAAGTATGTGATCAACTTCAGATGAGACTTCAATATTTGGGAATGTTTAGAGACGACCACGAAATGGCCACGTACCACGTGGCTACTTGTTAATCTTCTGAGCAATAAAAGAAACTTGTTCAGTTATACTTTCAATAAATAATATATTACCTTACTAACAGTACAGCGTTAGATAAATGTTAAATTTATAAGCGTGCATATTCATCAAATTGATGTATTTATTTAATTCAGTTTGACAAATTGTGTCGCAAATATTATCTTATTGCTGCTGTGTTCCAATTCTCAAATGCATTTATAAGTTTACGATGCAATAACCAATCATAACATATGGCCTATGACTAAATTAAGATAGTGTAGTGTTCTATTTTAATTTGTAAGGACCATAATTTTGATAAAATATTGATAAAAAAATGTAATAAAAATTAAATGCGTCTATCAATGTGTACATGCGTTAGAAGTAAAACTATTACGATGTAAAAAAAAGTACATAATCAGTGATACATATGATATCATATTGTATACATCATATTTTTAATCGATAATTAAAGATTACAGTGACGTAACGCTCCAGCGTATCTGTTTCCGTTACAAAAATAGTTTTACCAATGATTTTTGCCTTTCATGACTACACGAGGTACGCAATCTTATCAATATTATAAATGCAAAAGTTATCCGGGATCTCCAAAGGAACGGAAGCAGAATCCTCTGAGCGGGTTGCCCCATCCGGCTCCTCCCAGATGGGCGGCTTGGCCCACCGCTCCGTCTAGTCTTTACGACGGTATGCGACCACACATACCGCCGTTCTTTCCGGGGTCGCTCGACCGAACGGTTCGAGCTCCCACTCTAGCCGCCCGCAACCCCGCAAGCCCCTTTTAGTCGCCTCTTACGACACGCAGGGGAGCTCTAATCTCGGAACTACAGGGACGGGGCGATACAACCTAGTGTTAACATAACATTAAACTTACGTTTATAATGTAGGTAAAAGAGCACGCCATTAACGTGATATTCGCGGTGACGGCGGAGCAGATCCGCGTGTACGAGGAGCTCAGCAAGCACATCGAGGGCTCCAGCAGCGGCATACTCAGCGAGGACTCCGGCAACGTGGTGGAGCTTGTGCGGGAACAGTATAATGTGAGTGGATGTGAATTCATTTAATGGTATTAAAATCTTTTGTACATTTTTTCAGGTGACAGAAGCAGTGTAGTTCGATCGGGGCGGTATTACAGCCACACTTTTTTATAGCATGAAGAAGTTCTTGCGTTTCTGTGGAAGAATATAGTTTCCAGCTAACTTTCGTATGAGTCGACCGTCTTAGTTCTCGGGTGTAGGGACGCATCTGTAATTAACTTTTGACTGGTCCTCTGTTAACTATGAAGTTGCTTACAGTTTTAGTTCGGACAGGAAGGTATTACCGCCACATCGTTTTCTAGCGTGAAGAAGTTCTTACGTTTCAGTCAAAGAGTGTGGTTTCCGACTCACTTTCATATGAGGCAACCGTCTTAGTCTCTGGTGTAGCAACGCATCTGTAATTAACTTCAAATTGATCCCCTGTTAAATATGAAGTTTCTTACAGTTGTCCATGGTCAGCTGTGACCACTTGCCGTCAGATGTATTTCCTGCTCATTTCAATCTGATAAAAGATCAACGCCAGATTAATTTATAGCCTATAACGTCGATACTTTCGTCATTTCATTCTGATGGCATTATTTCAGTCTCATAACAGCAGTTTTTAAGTACTTGTATGTTCACTTAACATAATGCATATTATAAATTTCGCCAATTTTAAGTTTTGTCATCTATTAGACTCCAAAAATGTCTAAACAGAATCTTTGGAAATATAGGTTACAAGTGTAACTAAAATAGTTTTACACTCATAAAACACATTAGATTTTCTAACTACTTGGATGGCCTCCGGCACATAAGTAAGGACATACTATCCCAAAATGGAAGTCAAAGGTCATACTAAAATAGTTTTTCCAGGTTTTGTTTATATAGATTACTTTATTTGAGTCAACTTCTTACAGAAAATCACGTCGACAGTTGAAATGAAGGACACGTCGAGTGACGCCGTGCAAATATTGTATTACTCATCGTGTCTCGGCCCTAAGGATAAAGTTGTGCAGACAAACAAATGCGACGGACTTAAAGTATGTTTAACTTTGAATTATCTTATATTATTTTATTCCTTCTTAATAAACTTATGTTAAACCTGTCATAATTTTTCGTGATAGGTATAGTTCAGGAATTCTTTTTTAAATATTTTTGTATTATTAAATAGCTCAGGACATTTGTATTAGGATATGATTTATTATTCTAATAAGATTTTAGAATAATATTATCGTGGAATTATTTCTTTTTAAATTGTAATGGGTACTCACGATATGCCATTTTTTTGCCGGTATTTTAACCCAGATACATGGATCGTGGTCATGACGAAAATTCTGTCAGGCAACCTATGTATAATCAATCTTATGAGAAAAAAATATCAATTATTTGAAATTTAAATTGTTTTCATTTAGTTATTTTTATAAAGTTTTTCATATCGTAAATCAATACAAAGTAATTCTTACATTCTAACATAATACATTTGTTAAAATGATACAACAGGTTGGCGACGTGGTCGAGTTCAGTGCCGAAATCACACTTAAGGAATGCCCGAAAGATCGCAGAAAATGGAATCAGACTTTCACTATCTATCCCGTGGGTATTTCTGAAAGCCTCACCGTGGAACTGGAGATGATCTGTGACTGTCCCTGCGAACACGAAGGACACCATGTGAGTGTTTGTTCATAAATACAATCGCTGCGGTATTGGTTTTATTTCAATTATTGTCATTTAGTTAGAAATAAAATTTATTAATCATGAGATGTAATATATTTAAGTCAAGTACAAAAGTTAGTAAGTATATACATATTAGTGATGTAACGAGTATTCGCATTCGCGGTTGCAAGAATTAGTGCGTATTTATTGCGAATACTGAATTGCAATGCTTCGCAAAAAAAGGTCGCCAAATTTATCCAAATTGAAACCGAACTGTAGTTTGACGACCAGAAAAAAAAATCCTTTACAAAAAACTGAAAAAAGAAACCCAATATTCGCATTCGCGAATGTCGGTAACGAATATTCGTTTTTGTGAATGTGCTAATAATAATATTTGTTACTTAATTAATACATATGATGTACAAAAGTAGTATATGGAGGAAGTAGCGTAGGCTTACTTGTGCCCGTTACCCGAGGACCATAAATCATTCGTTTAAATCGTCTTTTTAGCTTGAGTGTTAAAAACAAATTAGTGTTTGAATTTATTCGGTCCCGAAGTTATGCTGCAAATATAGCTTTTGCTAAAGTTCGTAAAAAAATGAAATTCGAGACATTCGATTTAAGTAAGTGAATAAGTTGGGACTTCCCGTTTATGTTTTTTTTATTGAAGTAGCAAACGAGCATGCAGTCCACTATTGTTTTCATTGTGTGACATCCCACTCATAATTCCCGATGTATGGTGCAGGCGTACGACGCGAGCCCGCTGGTGTGCAGCGGTCACGGCATATCGGCGTGCGGCGTGTGCATCTGCAACCCCGGCCGCTTCGGCAAGGGCTGCGAGTGCTCCGCGCACGGCGGCGGCTCGCTGGAGCAGGAGCGCGGCTGCCGGCCGACCAACGCCAGCTCCGGCCCGCTCTGCTCCAACCGCGGCACCTGCATGTGCGGCGTGTGCGAGTGCAACAAGATGGACGACCCGCTCAAGGTCAGTACGCCGTCCTCCGCCGCGCCCTACCACGTTGTATCACAACATACCTCTGAAGTAATAGAGACGGCTGATTCCACGCAACACTACCGACTCTTTTTTAATCTGATTGAAGTAGCCAACGGGCATGTAATCCACGTGATGGTAAATGGTCACTGTTGCCCATGGACATCTGTAAACAATTTGATATAAAACAGAGGCTCTATCTGACGTCAAACACTAGGACTACGAAGGTCACCTCATATAAAAGTGTGCCGGCAACTACACCCTTCCATCGGAACGCAAGAAATGCTACACACTACAAATAGGTACTTCCCCGGTCGAACTACAAGAGTTCTACTATCTTCAATGCCGCGCTATCATAGTCGATTCCATAATGCTTCGACGTGGGTTAATCCGTGTACGTCCTTATTATGTGTAAGGCTGTACGAAACTCCAATCGGCCTTAACAAAGTTAATACTTTTTATCCCAATTTCCATTGAAAAATTGACATCCCATAATCCATCCCATTAAACATCATATAATAAAAATGTTTCCTTTCCGTTTCAACCAGGTAATCTCCGGTCCGTTCTGCGAGTGCGACAACTTCACGTGCGACATGAACAAGGGCCTGCTGTGCTCGGGGCCGGACCACGGCGAGTGCGTGTGCGGCAAGTGCCACTGCCGGCCGGAGTACACCGGGCCCGCGTGCCGCTGTCTGCGGGACCACACGCCTTGCATCTCGCCCGGTGTGTGACTTACTTTATGAAAATGTACTAATTTTAGGGGGTTACTTTTTGGTGCTTGTAAACACTGCTGAATCCAGGAGGTGGCGGGGGAAGGATTGGATGACTTAAAATCACAGTAAGCTATAGAAAGGGTTGTGAAGAGGGAATAGAGGCTAAATACTTGGCGAAGGCGGGCATATTTTGGTCCTCCCAATGCTGCCGGGACAAAAACGCTGGCAGGGGAGTAGAAGAGCTCCTCTCTTCTACTTCTTCTTCTTTAAGCTTTTCCTAAAATGTAACGGACATGATGAGTATGTAAACGCCGTGGTAGCGAGTGTCGAATATAGTGACCCAAGTAACTTACTTGGGTATTAATACATTAGGGTTAATGTCGCTAATGTATTAATTGGAGCCTGTTGGACAATGTGACATATGAATCAGTAAATTGTATAACTATTTATTTATCCCTATTAGGATCCCACTGGTTCAAATATAAACATAATTTAGAAAGATATTTCTTATTTATCTCTATTCATTTGCGTAGGAGAGTATGGAAATACACCTCAGGCTTCGTCGAGTACGATGCCCGTTTGGTGCAGCGGAAAACATACCGGTCTGACACGCAGTGGGTCCCGGGTTCGGTTCCCGGCCAGACAGCTATCTGAATGATGAGTTTAGATTCTTGTTCTCGGTCTGGGTGTTTGTGTATTCGTCTTTGATGTGTGTCCATGGCACCCACGACACGGGTGAAAATCCTACTGTGGGGCTATACTTTAAAAATCTTTACTTATTTTTGCCGTTTGCTGTGTACAGAAAACAACAAGACGTGCAGCGGTCACGGTAAATGTGTGTGCGGCCAATGCGAGTGCGACGTTGACGATGAAAACCACTACTCCGGAAAATACTGCGACAAGTGCCCCGTAAGTTATATAAATTTAATTTACGTTACAGTTACATTAATCGATATATAAAATGATACACTTAACGATAATGAAGTCGAAATCACTCTTAGTGGTACTTCACTTATTATTAAGTCGCTTCTTACATTATTTTCGTTATATACAAGTAATACTATAAAGTTTAAAGTATAAAAATAGTCTCAACATTTGAAACTTACTAATTATATAAAAGCAAAAGTTGTTGAAGATGGATTAATATTTCTTAATCTTTCACGCAAAAGCTACTGGTCGGATTTTGTTAAATTAGTAATATATAGAGAAATAATGCTACATATTATTTTTATGTCCATCCTTTCCTGAGCACGTTATATTATTTTATTTGTAAGTGGAACTAGGAAAATAAGATCTAAAGAAAACAATGCAATGTTTTATTTTTATGACGACCCGCGTGGCGGAGCGTTTACCATAACGGTCTGACGCGCAATGGGTCCCGGGTTTGATTCCCGGCCAGACAGGTATCTGAATAATGAGTTTAAATACATGTTCTGGGTCTGGGTGTTTGTGTATTCGTCTTTTGTATGTCCATGGTACCCATGACACAGGAGAAAATCCTAGTGTGGGGCTATGAGTGTAGAAAGCGTGTGATTTTTTATGTTCTCGATACTTTTCTAAGTATGGCATGTAATTTTATTTACAAGTTGGATTGACTCAGATCACATAAATTGTTTCATCATAATACAAACATGACTCGAGTTATGCTAATATTTGCATATGAACACAGACATGTCCGGGAAGGTGCGAGACGTACAGGGAGTGCGTGCTGTGCGAGGTGCACAAGCGCGGCCCCAAGTACAGGCCGGAGGAGCCCGGCCGGGACTGCGGGGACTGCGCCCTCTACCCCGTCATCGAGGAGGGGAAGATTGAAGGTAAGTGTACGGTACATTAATAGTTACAAAAGGTAAAAGAAATGTTTTTTTCGAAATAGCGAAATTTTTAGTTACGTCAACCTATTATTTTCCCACCCGTGCCCAGGCACGGGTCTTCTCTCAGAATGAGAGAGTTTAACTTAGTTTGTCAGAACTTTTTAGTATTTATCATTATTTATTTACTATATACTATATATCTACTATACAGTATTTTGGGAATAATATTTTTTCGATAGACGGAGATTCTAGGTAGGAGTAGGGCTCATGAATGAAAACTTGAAAAGGCCAAAGAAATCTTTTTCAATAAGCGAACTTGTTTGCATCTACAAATTTGATATTTTTAATAAAATGTTATGAAAAATAAAAAAGGTTTTAGGCGGGCCGTGATTCAGATTATTATTAAGGAATGATATTTTAATAAAGTTAAAACAATAAATATTTCTTATAAAGTTGCAAAATTTTAATCTGTAATTTCATTTTTTTTTATTAAATGTCAAATGATTATAAATAATGGAGTGCTAAACATTTCGAAAGCTTGGTTTCGGTTTCGATTATTATTGTTAATGATTTTAGAAAACACAATTTATACACAATAAATACTTAGAAGTATAAGTTAACATTACATAATAACTTATTTATGAATACGTTTTCAGCAAACGAGTCCCGAAACGAACACTTGTGCAGTTTCTACGACGAAGAAGACTGTCTGTACGTGTATGTGTATTCGGTGAATGAAACTCAGCAATTAAACATCCGAGCACAAAAGGAACACGAATGTCCTAAAAAGGTAGGTTATTTTTTGTATACTTATACATATATTCTTTCAGGTTTTTTACTGTTTACATTTTGTATAAGAATTAGTTAGTTTTTTCATACTTAATCGGCAATCTAATCTACGCAATCGAGTAATGGGTAATGATTAAAACTGTTAGCTTACTGATGAACTATTGAAAATACATATACTTGATTATAGAAAGTCGTAACTCGGCAACATATTATAAAAATTATATATTAATTTTGTGGTTATTCATATTTACGGAGCAGAGTTTTCAAATATATAAAAAAATGATATAATAGAAGGTAAGATTCAAATAATATTTTTTATAAACTTGTATTCATACTGCGGTTGACATAACTTTTTACGACAATTTACTTATTCGATTCTGGATGGTACAGATTTGAGTAAATATCGCCTAAACTGGTTACTGGACATTAGATAATTTTTGCTCCATTTTCTATTATTTAACTGTGTTTAACTTAAACTTTGACTCCCAAAACGTTACACACCTCGCTTAATACTTTAGAGTTATCAGTTATCAGTAATGTCTAGTAATGTCAGTATTATTTTTTATTATTCCGTTAAATAACAAATATTCCTTTTTTTTGCCAGTCTGCAAAGTGATCTTACACAACCATTTATTTGCAGGTATTCATTTTGGGTATAGTGTTGGGCGTCATAGCCGCTATAGTGCTGGTCGGTCTGGCGCTGTTGATGCTGTGGAAGATGGTCACGACGATCCACGACCGGAGAGAGTTCGCACGATTCGAAAAGGAACGCATGATGGCCAAGTGGGACACCGTAAGTAACTTATGTCACATAAATCTTGTTTATTATATTGAATTAGCAAACGAGCAATCCACATGATGATAAGTGGACACTGCAGCCCACGGACTTCCGTAAACAATTTCAGACAGAACAAGGGCTCAATCTGAAGTCAGTCACAGATGCGTTGCTACTCTCGAGGACTGAGAAGGTCGCAAGAAATAAAAATAAGCCGTTAACTATTTTTTTCCCGTGGTTTAAATTGTGCTAATATGATATTTAAAGTTAATAAATTAAATAAGTTAATAGACACTTTGAGATTGCGTATAAATAATAAATCGTCTTTCGTAGTATACCCTGATCAAACGAAAACTGTTACAATTTATAAATGTCTATCTATATATATTTCCTAACTTTGCGGTTGCATACATGCATAATCTTCTTTCCTTAAAGGCCTTTAATAAAGGCCTTCAACAATTAAATTATTAATATTCTAAAAAGTGAAAATTTATATATATTTTTTTCAAATTTATGTTATTTATGGAATACCTATATATTAATTGGCTATTAACGACCTAAATTTTTTTGCCTTATGTAAAATCTAACGCGACTCCTTGTAATTATAATGTCAATTATGTGAACTTTCAGAGCATGTCAGACAATAGACTTATATTGTTCTAATTTAAGTCAGACTTTATGTAATGTAAACACGCTAACACTGAACACTCGCTTATTATCTTTTTCAATCAAAAAAATCTAATTTGCAATTTGTGTAATTTAACCCTGTTTTATTTTTTGCAGGGAGAAAATCCAATCTACAAACAGGCAACCTCAACGTTCAAGAACCCAACATACGCCGGGAAATAAAGATCTGGGATTTATATCTACGATAGTCATTTTCGTAGAAATTGTAACATCGAAGGTGGCGATGGCATTTAGTAGTGACCACTTGTCAGTATTTGGTATAAATTATATACATTTTATACGTGTAGTAGACATGTTTTCATGTAGAAAAGGGCTTCTAAACATTTGGCATACCTACAAGTCACCAAATGATCAATCATCATTCAAAATCCACTGAATAAAGGAAATAAATCAAGTCCTTATTCTCCACAAAGGTACACATCGTTGAATACATATGTACCTACGGGGTTTCATCATTAAGTACATAATTATGTATGCTTGTTTTTTTAATGCCGGACTTGTAGGTATGCCACATCCCATACAATAACGTTAGATGTCCTTTAGGAGCTATTCAATTGAAGATGCCTTAAAATGTGCCTTTGAAATTAATGTTAGTAGATTTTGCTACCAGAAATTAACATTGTGCTTTTAAGTTTAAATTCTATCAGTACAATTTGAATAAAAAAAATATATCAGTACAAGTTGAAAAAAATAACATTGATTTTCTGAATAATGGTCTGTTTTAATCTCAGTGTAATTTCTATGGTACGCTTTTTGTACTTATGCGTGAGTGTGATCGTTGTACTTATGTGTTAGTGTGAGTGCAACTGGATATAGCGTGGCTCTTGACCGTACTAACTGTGTTAATAATAAATTAGCAGAACAAGCCACGCTGTATTCAATTTTAGTCAATAAACGTTTAGGTAATATTGCATATTTTGGACTTTAATATATATTAACAACATCTCAAAGTGTTTTGGGGTTTGATTATATTTTACGTTTTTGAACACATTTTATATAATAGTCATCATTTTGAAAGTTTTGAAAATGTTTGCAACTCAACAAATGCTGCACCATCTAGTTTCTAGAGGCTAAACTTGTGATTGAAGGAACAATTGAATGTTGAATCGCGTTAATGCTTGGCTTACGTACATTTAATACTCGAGCTGTTCATAGTTATAATAATATTAATATTATAAATGAAGGTTTGTGAGGATGAATGTGTTTGTTACTCTTTCACCCAAAAACAGAACACATTTCGGTGAAATGTGGCACAAAGATAGTTTAACATTGGATTCTCATTACTTAGCGGGCGAAGTCGTGGGAATATGCTAGTATAATAATAATTTCGAACGAAATATATTTTATCGAAGTATCTGTACGAATCTAGAAGGTGCGTGTTTCGTTGATATTTGTTTATCTCAAGGCGTTTTCACTGCCGTATCTCTATTTAGGATTTGTGGTGGTAATGATAGATACTAAGTAAGATACGATGCTTGATACTTTTAGACCGGTGACTTACCTATAATGTAATAATGCTCTCTGCTCCATCTGCGTTATCTAAAATAATAACTAATACTAATATAATCTCTTTAACTGCGAAATTCTACATGCAATATTCGGATATTTTCGACCTTGTTGATAATTGATTTTCATATGCTGAAGAGTTAATTTTCTGAGCAAATCTAATTATGATCATGTTCAACAAAGTGCTAATGTTTTTTAGCCAACTTAAAATATGTAAAAGGTTGTCGTTTCGGTTATGTTTTTGTACCTCATTTGATTACTCTGTCGTTTGTCGACCGATTACGATAATTTTTTTAAAATTGATTTTTGAAAAATCAGGAAGTGTATCATAAACTGATCTGATGAAGCCGAATGATAGACACTTAAGTTTCACAGCTAAGTTAGACGTTATTTGCTATATTTTGATAAGATATACTTTGATATGATAGATGTGACTTCAAACGTCGACGCGGATGGAACAAAAGCATTATATAAAGTAACAATTAGTGCCATTACTAATAGATCGATATTATGAGTGTTTTATTATTTATTTCAATATTAACTACGAATAAGAATAGTTTTATTTCTCGATATATAAATGTTAATAATGTTTTTATAATTCTCATTATTGTTCACATAAATAAGCATTTTGAGAACAATATTTTAATGTACGTACAAAACAGTTATTTTCTACATATAATATTGTGATAATATCGACATTTTGAATCGCAGACTGTATATACAATACTTTATTCATATATGGTTTATAATTACAAATATGTGGCCTTTTAACTATAGCTAATAAAAATAATATTAATAATGTCGTAGTATTTTAATTAATACCTTACGTTTTTGGGTAACAGATATTTCTCCGAATGCATAATTATGGGTTGGTAGTCAGCTGCTAAAGTTTAAAAATTACATAAATTCCCATCCTGTTTTCGACGCTTAATTAGTAGTAATGTTATATTTAAGTGTTAAACTTAAATATAACATACCGAACTGAAAAGCATAATTTTAAAATGGAAAGCATATATTTTTAATCGATTTCAAAAATAGGAGGTTATCAATTACTGGTATTTTTTACTTTTATGTTTTTCATTTGCAACAGTGAACCGATTTCAAAACTTTCTTTTATTCGAAATATTCATCTAAAAATCAAACCTGATGAGGTACATACTAATAGTCTAAGATGTAGGAGTAAACTATTTGGTGCTTATGTTTTTGTAATACGATTGCTAATCAAGGATATTCAAGATAAATGTGACCGTCACTTTTCAACCTTCAATAGATCAACCTTGACCATGACGACGAGTAGGTACTGCCTATGTTATGGCGTAGGATTGTCGGCGTTCATATTGAATACTTCCGTCGTCATAATCCAGTAAAAATTATAATTTTTAAGCGTCGACTTCAGAACTATGTATTCAACTATGTTGAAGTCGGTTGTCTTTTTATTTTTTAATCGTTACGTTATAGATTATGGCGTATCAATAACACTCACTACAAATGAACCCAAAACCATTCAAAGTTTACAGGCATAGTTTAAATCGCCCAAGAATAGGTGGCAAAAAACAAGTTCTTTAGCGTAAAATAAAAATTAAATTGTATTTTAACCGTTTTCAATACAGTAGAAAAGTAGAAGCATAAAATGTAGAAATGTTGGCACATGAAACCTAAAGTATTATAGGTATTGCTCTTAAATCTATCAAAATTACAGGCTATATCAAAACATATTTTATTTTTTTAATTTATTTAAAAAGGGTAGACAACTGTTTTAATTACAGGCCACCACGGCATGCATCATGGACGAGTTTAAGAACTTAAGATTATCTTATAACACATAACTGTATGTATATAAATAATTATGACTATTTTACCACCAAATATACAAGTCAGGTCACTTGTATAATTAATAAAATTAAATAATTACTCATAATAACTAAAGGGGTTTACATTTACTTGGCGGCCGAAGAAACGCGCGATTGCTGTTATAAAAACGGCCTTCCGCGGTGACAACAGTAACTTCTCTACCGATCAATCGATCAATCGATGAAAATGAGGTAAGTTTTTGTTTTGTATTATGTTTCAATTATCTGATGGATTTGACAAATTAACAATGTTTGAACTATTTTATTGGCGTTCGATAATTAAAGTCTACATTTCGGTGGAAAAATCACCTCGTTTTCCTTGATGTAAAAGGACGCATCGAAAACAATCCTTTAATCAAGTGCTGTTTCGAACACGGTTAACGCCTGAAGTCTTTATTACCTCTAAATTGAAACATCGTTGCCCGGCCCATACAAGAATCCTTCTGCCCACGTGGCAGCCTTCAAATTCCAATAAGGTGCTGTCTTAGCGATAATCTTGCGTAGGTACCTGCTTTTTTACACCTGCGCTTGGCATGCAGACCGTAAACAGTAAAAATGGTCGTAACTCGCTAAATTTTTAACGGATCGACGTAAAATTTTCAGAGTATATTTATAAATATTATACATCTTGGTTACTGATCGTATAAAAATCATTAACCAATAAATATAAATTCCGCCAATTCGCACTTGGCCAGCGCGGTGGACTATGACCTATAACTCTCTCATTCCCGGAAAAGACCCATGCCCAGCTGTGGGGCAATAATGGGTTGACGAGATCGTATAAACTGTGCGACCCTTTCGGGTAATGTGAATTTGAGCTATATAGGGAGTAGGGACTACTTATCCAAACTTGACGATCGGTAGCTTATAAAAGTACGTGACGTGAAGTTAACTTCTCTACCTGTTATTTTCTTCACAGTGCCAGTTTCCGTATGTAGTCTATCATCATACAAAATATCTACAAGGCTTTAAACAAGTTTTCAGGATGAGTAAAAACATTTCATTCGATAATCGAATCTACTAATTAAAAAAATATTAATTAACTTGCAATGTTTGTTTTTTTATATATATCACACGTACAGGCATAACTGTGTCTTGACTAATTGTTCAGACTTCAGAGTAAACAACATAACATTTGCGTAAAAATAAACCATGACCTACTAGCAGTTATTGGTAGGTATGTTATCATTTCTTAGTAAAGCTTTGGCTCTTTGTAATGAAATTCCCTTAAAAACTTTTATTTACCTTTGGCCGTCGTCGCTCAAGAATTCGTTGAAAATTCAATTTCCGTCCGAGTCATAAAAGATCTAACGGCTTATCGATTTGACAGCTTATTAGGGGAATTGTTTACCGATCCGTGATTTTATACAATAGCCGGCGCGGTGTCGCGTGAAATAGAACGCTTCCCTTTAAACCTACTTTTGGGAACAGAGCCTTACATTATTTAAGTTTGTTTAAAATTTGTTAATTGTAAATAGAATACCTTTTTTTTCTCGAGGGGGAAACCTTCAAAAGGGTACCCTACGCTGCCTACGCAGGGTTATGTGGGATTTTTACCGCACTAAACCGCACCCGCCCGGTGGTCGCCCCAGCGCTGCGTGGAGAGCTCCGGGATGTCCAACGGAACATAACCGGAGTCCTCCGAACGCGATCTCCATTTAGGGCTCTATCCTTTTGAGCGAATACGCTCGCCGCACCTTATGTTCTTTACGGCTGCATGTGTGGTCGCATGCCTTTGTCATTCCCGGGGTTGCTTGTCTGAACGGTCTGAGCTCCCACTCTAGCCGCCCGCAACCCTAGAAGCCCTTTTTAGTCGCCTCTTACGACAGGCAGGGGATACCGTAGCCCTATTCGGGTCCCGGAACTACAGGTACAAGATAGAATACATTCAATTATTACATTGTAGCTATATTTATAGTTTAAGGTTAAGTCTAGGATTTGATCCTATTTTTTTTTTAATTGTAAATAAGAGATCAAAAGTAAGTTAAATAGACAAAAAAAAACCCGCGCATAGAATTACAATAAATATCAATGTAATTATTTGCTATTTTTACCACCATTTAACATAATTCGCTGCAGTGTTATTTTTTTTTTTAACAGGAGCATCTCACATCGGTCTTATATTACCTATATATTTTTTTAAAATTCATCATATTTCGCATAAAAACAAATACCTAAATTCAAATCAGTATTAATAATTTCAGAATTACTTAGATAGATAGATAGAAATTACTTCAATACCTAATGTAAGTAAAACTTTAAAGTACAACCTTGTTGGAATGGCCACTGTAGAACATTAACATTCGCAACTAACTTTAAATAAACTGATGGTATAATTTAGATAACCTTTGAGTTAACTACTGATGAATATATTAGTTGGTATCTATAAGAAGTTAAACGTAATAGTAAACGTAGTTACTCTCTTTTGTTATCTGTTTTTACCATCTATCTGGGTTTTGACGGCCCCGCGGTGAAGCTGTTACAAAACCGATCTAATACGCAATGGTTTCCGGGTTGATTCCCGGTAGGTATTTTAATGATGAATAAACAAACACCCAGACCCAGTACAAAAATGAATGTAAATTATAATGATGAATGTAATTTACATTCATTTTTGTCCTGGGTCTGGGTGTTTGTATATTTGACTTTGCACCTGTTCATGGCACCGACGACATAATTTTAGTGTGGGACTATGAAGTAGGGTAGTGAAGGTAGAAAGTGTTTTTATGTATAAACTGAAAACTTTAACATGTCTTTAGGCGTGTTTTTATTTCTTGTTTTTTATTTAAACGGTTATCAAACGATACTTTATAATTAATTTGTAAAAACCTTAAAATGCGATCTGAGAAATCATAACTATGAACATTGCGTTCATTGTGACCAATTATTCCGTTGAAATTCAAATTTAACTAAAAACTAGCGTTTAAGAAAAGAGTGACGTGAGTTACTTATAAACAGTTATACTTCAATAAAAGTTAATGTACTGTCTTGGTCGGCGGTCTTGCAGCCATCAAGGCAGCTCTCAGACGCAATTTAGCGCGGTTGGGTTCCACGCCGCCTGCAAGGAAGCTCCGTAGTTGAGTGCAGTTAATGCGTTTGCAATCCTTTCACGAATATTAAGTTTGCGTGGACTTTTATTTGTAATTATTACCAACGCGTTATAAAGGATTTGTTCGTTATTCATATACTTTAATTATATTTTTAAGACTCCTTAATTCTATTTTTACTTTTTGATTAAATGTTGATAATACTAGGATTACTTTCACTACTTACTGCAATCATAAGTACCTACATCTTATTACATTTTATAATTCGGTCTTAACCGGATTATAAAATAATCGCACTACCTATTTAGAGGTAAGTTATAGGTACAAAATCTGTGCTAACATTAGTTGTTGTAAGATTTGAATACATTATTTATACACTTAAAAGTTCGCGCTGTGCTGTTTAACACCACATACATTCAAGATTGTTTGGAGAAAGAACACATTAGCGATACAAAGGCTCTGCAGGTGGCTCAGCGATTAATCACAGCGAGGAATTTGTGGCGCGTGGGGCGGGCGGGCGCGGCGGGCGCGGTAGTGCCGCCCAGGAGACGCGGAGAGCCGCACGCCCCGCCCGCCCAGGCCACCAAACAAACCTCGTAAGCACATGCGACGGGACCAGCGGTAGCTCATCTCTTTACCACGAACGAAAGGTAAGTTAATATGAACAACTTTTTAATGAACTTTTGAGAAGTTGCTATTGTGTTCCTATATCGCCGGAATAACTTTTAATAAATCGAACACAAAACTTTTATTAAGTCACTTCTTGGTCGTGTTTAGAAGTTTTATTTTCGTATTAATGGAAGTTCGTATTTACGTGTAAGGGCAATAAAATGTTTTTATTTAAGAGTTAAGATTGACGTGAGAGTACAGTAAAGATTGATAACTTAGACTGAGATCTTATAATAATAATATTGAAAATAATTGTTTTATTTTATAACAAACCTTTATTTTGTGGAACTGAAGCCGAATATTCGACGCGTTTACTTTCCATTTCTACTAGTGGTGTCTGGGGGAAAGTTTGGCGGGAAAGCGGAAGAAAGCTCGTTTTCTTAGCAGCTACAGAGCAAAAGCTCATGTTTATTATATTGCACACAGTTTTACACTCACACTTAATATTCATAATCGTCTGCATTTTGCTCTTATTATTTTATTATACCTACTAGTTAACTCCTGCTTGCTCATTAACGGTTACGTTTATAGTTTTTCTGTTATATTATTTCAAGCTTATTATTATAATAATATTAATAAACAACAGAAATAAAACGTTTGGTGTGTCGTTTTATTTCCCTAAAATGCTTTACATCCTCCTATTTTATTAAAATATCGTTGTTATTTGCCACACTAAGCTATACTAATGACACTAACGATTAAATTTCTATCTCGCTATTAATATCGCGGCTCTTTCCGCGAACCACAATACTGATATTGATCATTATATGATCCACGTTTAATAGCCATTTCAAAGAGCATAAATCAGTGATAATCGAACGAACAGGACGCAAACGTATCAATAACACAATGTAGAGCAACACATCAGCAATGATTCGATGGAGATTGTGCACCTTGGGATGCATATCGACGTTAGTCCGCCCTGGGCGGCCCGGCAGGCGCCCGGTTGGCTTTTCCGGCCGCTAAATTTTCTACCATTTTTATGCAGTGGAACCTGAATATAACTTTTAATAGATTTAACTTTTTTTGAAATCTCTTAGAACTGCCTGTATAGAGCTAATACAAGAATATTTGATGGATATTATTTTATCAAAAAACCTTTTTTTAACGAATTTTCAATCATTGCAAAATATTAAAAGAAGTATTGTCTTTATTTAATGAATTTCGGTAACTTGTAAGCTTTACATAACTGATAGAATCTATCCTATCAGTTATTTACACTTAATTTCATATGACATTTCAGTATCTACGTAGAGTTAAGATTAATATTTTTTTTTACCTTGTTAAAACAGGTGTATATTAAACTAGCCCCCGTATAACGAAGCCGATTGTGAAAAATTACTTGATAAAACAAATATTTTTTTTAATTTCTTTAGTTTTTAGTTTAAATTTAGATATATCGAGGTTGTACCACAGTACAAATATGTAGTTGTACTGTATATATACACAACGTAACTAAATATACACAAAGTTTTAGTATATTCAAATAGTCGTGTTATTTTGTTACATAAAACGAGGTTGGTAAATAAAATGATAGTGTTTGAATATTTCAATTAACAGAAACATTTTAACGCACAAAATAGAAATGTTGCTTCTATTTTATTAAAATGACTTCATTAAAATTAAGTGGCAATAATAAGTGAATATTACGCCGCTCTCAGACACACTTGACAGATCGTTTGTACACTTTTCAAAAACTAATTATGAGTGGGTGAGTGTTGTATGAAATCTGTAACTTGTAATTATTTATTTGGTTAATTAATTGGTTTGTAACACCAATGTACAACTGTATTAAGTTTATGTACAATCTGTATTATTGTAATTTCTATTCAATTATTATACATAATACTATAGGTCATTTTTGGTACTTATAGAAGTGGAAAGGCGTAAGGTTAGCCACCTGAAATGAAGTGTTAGTTTAGGTTATTGTAATATTAGGTTAATAAACCTAATGTTCTCAATTAAGACAGTTGTCTTATTCGAGATTGATCGAAGATTATTAGCGTTAGTTATTTGTAAACTTAATTGGAACGCCTCTTAACCTAGAGACGATGTTATTTTATCACACACTGGATGAACCCCGCAGCTTCGCCCGCGTTAAAAAAATCTATGTATCGTTTGTCCCGTGGGAATAAGATATTTTCCCTCGGTAAAAAGTAGCATATAGGCTACGTTGATCCAGAGTGTCAGCTAACTCCCTACCAAAATTTATGAAAATCGCTCCAGCCGTTTAGACGTGAAGAAGTAACACGCATACAGACTCACCAACGTTCGCCTTTATAATATACTAGCTGTTGCCCGCGACTTCGTCCGCGTTTCCGTTGTTTTTCGTAAAAAAAAGTAGCCTATGTCCTTCCTCACGGTTCAGTGGTTTTGATGTAACAAACAGATTAACTTTCGTATTTTAGTAGGGAAATATAATATGTCATATCTACAATACTGTTGAAAAATATCGCAATACGGAACCGCACAATATTATTGTTAATAGCTTTGCCCGCGACTCCGCCAGCGAGTAACTCCTTGTGTGTTATTGAGTTAATGTATTGGTAATATTGTTTAGATCACGTTCACATGAGGCTTAAGAACCTTTTTTATTTTTGTTTTCGAGGGGGAAACCTTCAAAAGGTACCCGACGCCGTGGGAGCGACGCAGAGTTATGTGGAATTTTTACCGCACTAAAACCCCCCCGGTGGCCGTCTTTGGTGCTATAAAGAGGACTCGGGCTCCTCCCAGATGGGCGGATGGGCCCACCACCCAATCTAGTCTTTACGGCGGTATGCGACCACACATATCGCCACCTTCCCGGTATCGCCTGGCTGGACGGTTCAAGCTCCCACTCTAGCCGCCCGCAACCCCGGAAGCCCCTTTTAGTCGCCTCTTACGACAGGCAGGGATACCGTAGCCCTATTCCGATCCTGCCGAAGGCTTAAAGTACTTATATAACGAAAATACTTCAATGCAAAGCTTCCGGGTAAACTATTTTGAATGTTGATCCATCCGGCACGTGAACGTAAAGATTTTTGGAACTACTGACCCGGGAAAGAGCGACGTACAACTGACCATGCGAGAAACAACTGACACCGAGATCTACTCCAGCAACACGAAAAGTCTGCCCTTGAGCCTTATTAATTGTCATTGCATAACACACCGATACTGGGAATTGCGTTCTTTTAAATTGGAATGGAAAATTATTAGGTACTAAGGGAATTCTGGGAATAAAGACGGTTTCTCCTGCACCGCAACCTGTTAAAATTTGAGCCTCGATAATATTTTGTTGCAACCGGGTTACTTTTAGCCGAGTTCCATTGCAAAGTTGTGGTGGTCTTAAATTTCGGAGCAGAATAATCGGAATGCCAATTTTTAAACAAATTTCATGAGAAGGAAGTCCGGGCATATTTAAAGAATTTAAAAATTCTATCGGGTAGTTAGTGGCGTCTTGTTCATCGACCATTCTATTTATTGAACTATAAACTTTGCTTTCCCCTTGTATATTCGACAGTATTTTATTATTAATCTCAAATGCCTGGTCATTGCGAGGAGTTAAGATGGATCTTTCGCATAGCCAAGAATTGTCCCTATTTAATATATTTGTTACGTCACCGTGACACTGTTCACTGTTCACTGTTCACTGTTCACTGTTCACTGTTCACTGTTCACTGTTCACTGTTCACTGTTCACTGTTCACTGTTTATTTTTCATTTTTCATTTTTCATTTTCTTTTTCATTTTTCATTTTTCATTTTTCATTTTTCATTTTTCATTTTTCATTTTTCATTTTTCATTTTTCATTTTTCATTTTTCATTTTTCATTTTCATTTTTCATTTTTAAAAATTTTATTTTTCATTTTTCATTTTTCAATTTTCATTTTTCATTTTTCATTTTTCATTTTTCATTTTTCATTTTTCATTTTTCATTTTTCATTTTTCATTTTTCATTTTTCATTTTTCATTTTTCATTTTTCATTTTTCATTTTTCATTTTTCATTTTTCATTTTTCATTTTTCATTTTTCATTTTTCATTTTTCATTTTTCATTTTTCATTTTTCATTTTTCATTTTTCATTTTTCATTTTTCATTTTTCATTTTTCATTTTTCATTTTTCATTTTTCATTTTTCATTTTTCATTTTTCATTTTTCATTTTTCATTTTTCATTTTTCATTTTTCATTTTTCATTTTTCATTTTTCATTTTTCATTTTTCATTTTTCATTTTTCATTTTCATGTTCATTTTCGTACAGATAGATGACTGAGTTATAAACGTAAGAGTAGACAAATATAATCAGAAAGCTTTGAACTGCTAAGCTATCGGGAGTTACACGTGTTATTGTGAGTCAACCATAAAAGATGGACATATGCTGTCGTAGGATATTTTTTAGATAATTTTAAGGAAAATATTTCCCTCATACATGATTTCTGTGTAGCTTTAACCATTAAGGTTGCACACGCGACAGAAGCTTAAAAAAGTAACTTCTCCCGTTTTCCCAACATTTCCCTTTACTGCTCTGCTCCTATTGATTGTAGCGGGATGAAAAGTATACTATAACCAGCCCAGGAGTATAAAGAATAATCGTACCAAGTTTCGTTAAAATCCACTGAGTAGTTTTTGTTTCTATAACGGTTATACAGACAGACAGACAGACAGACAGACAGACAGACAGACAGACAGACAGACAAAAATTTTACTGATTGCATTTTTGGCATCAGTATCGATCCCTAATCACGCCCTGATAGTTATTTTGGAAAAATATTTCATGTACAGAATTGACCTCTCTACAACTTTATTATAAGTATAGATTAAGTATGATGAGTAATAGGCATAGGCGAAAATGATCAGACTACGTTAAAAAGTTGCCCTACAGGTACAAAACAGGGCACCACCAGCATTGTGGGTGAAATAAAATATAGTGTAGCAATGTGGCTCCACAGGCGAACACTGTTATATCAACTTACAGAGAAGTCATACCATACATAAAGATTAGTATCTAAGCCCAAGTTATTGGTACTGTTCTCGTATGAATACAAATGACAGTCAGCCTAAAAGTTTTATATAAAGCACTCTATGTTCACATCTACGCAAGTATATAGCTATGTACCTTTATGGAAACAGCTGTGATAAAGGTTTGTTATCTACAAAGGCGTGTTTAAATATACAGGACTTTAGGACCTATCAAAACAATACCCTGGCAATTACGTGTTATAAAAATAGGTGCCATTTTGTTTTCTATAATTGTAGAGCATTTGTAAACTCTATTTAATTTTTTTGTATATTTTTACCGTTTTAAACTCTATATAGACACACTAATGTACGTCCCTGTAGCCTCGGGGTCAGAATAGGGCTACGGTATCCCCTGCCTGTCGTAAGAGGCGACTAAAAGGGGCTTCCGGGGTTGCAGACGGCTAGAGTGGGAGCTCGATCCGTTCGGTCAGGCAATCCCGGGAAGGACGGCGGTATGTGTTGTCGAGTACCGTTGTAAAGACTAGACGGAGCGGTGGGCCCAGCCGCCCATCTGGGAGGAGCCCGATGGGGCAGCGCGCTCGGAGGATTCCGGTTGAAGTCGTTTCGAGATCTCGGAGTCCTCCTTTGCAGCGCCGAAGACGGCCACCGGGGGGGTTTTAGTGCGTAATAAATCCCACATAACCCTGCGTCGCTCCCACGGCGTCGGGTACCTTTTGAAGGTTTCCCCCTCGAAAACAAAAAAAAATAAAATAAAAGACACACTAATGTAATTGAATTAGTATTTGTTACTCTTTCAAGTATAACGAAAAGATCGTTCCTCTACCCTCTATCTATTGTAACTGAAATCTTTACCTTCAACAACTCTAAAGTTGCCTGGGAGAAATCGCTTTTTCAGTGATAAGTCCGCCTGTTGTTCCTTACGTTACGAATCTTTTATTTCTTGTTTTCTATCGTTTGATGTACAATGAAGTTATTTTGTTCTTTGTATTAAAGGCTATTTTGTTGATTCTTACATTTGGGCTTGGGAGGCCATTTACGAAATTTTATTATGTAATATACCCTGATTATACTTGACTGAAGTACTTAGATTTATGTAGATACAGATTCACTCTAGCAGGATATAAAACATAGGAGATGTTATCGAAGGAGAAACCTTCAAAAGGTACCCAGTATACCGTGAATGCAACGCCGGTTTATGTGGGATTTTGATCTCACCAAACTCCCCCCGCTACCCGTCTTTAGCGCTGTGTGGAGAACTTCGGACTTCCAACGAAACACAACCGGAATCCTCCGAGCGCGATGCCCCTTTCGTGTTCTTCCCCGCTGAGCATTTGCGCTCACCGCTCCTGGGGTTTGTGGCGGCATGCGACCACACATGCCGTAGTCCTTCCTGGGGTCGCTTGGCTGGACGCTTCCAGTTCCCACCCTTACCGCCTGCAATCCCGGAAGTCACTCCTTACGACAGGCAAGGGATACCGAAGCCCAATTCTGGTCCCGGTATTGCAGAGGCAATCCCTAGCACTCCTAGCAAATGTACTCAAATGATTTTAAATTTTAAAAAGATAAAAATTTCAAAAGATTTTAAAAATTTAAAATTATGAGGTTTAGATATATAAATTATAAATCATTATCGTTTTTGAGTTTATTATTTCACTTTTGCTTTTTCCGGCTGTGAGTTATTTACGGTTCTATCGAGAGCTATGCTTGGTATTTTACTACGTGACAAAATCCGTAATTACGAAATCCGTAGACGAAGAAAAGTTACCTAAAAAGCTCTGTAAATTGCGCGCCAAAGTGGCAATGGGTCATCAAATCGCTCAAAAGGCAACGGGTAAAGGACTCCAATCAGGTTCGATGATTTGTTCGCTGGATTTAGAATACACTGGACCAGTCCCATTAGAACCTATCGGGGAAGGCCTATATTCAGAAGTAGACCTGTAGTAGCTGGTTGTTGGTTGGTTGTTCATTCATGAAAATTGTATTCCGTGCTTCAATTTAATTTATGTGAATTAAAGGTGCACTATCTTTTTTCGAGGGGGAAACCTTCAAAAACACACACGCACACCTTCTACACTCACACTAGGACTTTCTCCTGTGTCGTTGGTACCATAGACACACACAAGACGAATACACAAACACCCAGACCCAGAACATAAATCTAAACTCATTATTCAGATTCCTGTCTGGCCGGGAATCGAACCCGGGACACATTGCGCGTCAGACCGGTAAGGTAACCGCTCTGTCACGTGGGTCATCAAAAAGTACCCTTCATCGTAGGGACAACCTTGTAAGAATTTTGTCCCCTAAATTCCACCCGCCAGCCGTCCTCGAAACTCCGGATTCTCCAAAGGAACACTACCGGAATTCTTAGAGCGCGTTGTCCTTCCGGGCTCTGCCCAGATAAGCGTCGAAGCCCACCACATCCCCGAGAGTTTACAACAGTGTATACCGTATGGCCACATATACAGTTGTCCTTTCTAGGACGGTTCGAGCTCACACTCTTGTCTGCGTAATCCCTGAAGAACCCTCTAGTTGCCTTTTACGACAGGCACCTCTGTTCGGTATTTAACAGATAATAACGATTATCTGTTAATACGAAGTCTAAGTACGATAATTGAACACGAAGGCGCCAAAAATGACAATTTCAATTAAGTACCGAGCACTCTATGATTAATATTGTAACAAAATAACTATACAAACTTACATACAGGCGTGGCTCTTGCTCACCTGAAGTATGGTGGTATCTGCCATCTATCTATTTATTATTTTCTAATCTATAAAAATATCACTGTTTGTTTAAAATCACTTACAGCAGTGGTTCTCAAACTCATTGCAACCGCCTTGTTTTAAACCAATGAAAATTGTTGTCTGGTTGGTGCTTACCATTATTAGTTTACGAAAAAAAATCTGTAGCAATAATAAATATTCCGTAACCGAAATAAGTCGGTAAAAGATGGTATTCCTATTTTCAATTCAATTTTCAAGAGGTCGCGCAAGCCAAGATCTAATATCGCCAACATACAAATTTGGTCTATTCGCCCCCTACACCGTTTCAAAGCCCCCCGTCCATTTTCCTTTGAGCCCTTCACCGCCCCCTGTAGGCCTCAAGCGTCCACAATAGCGCTTTATCACCCAATTTGAGAAACACTAATTTAAACAATATAACACAATTATTCGACGATTTTTGTGACATAGACATTTTGGTATATAGTATTATTACTTTTGGTATATATTATATTTGGCATAAGTAGCCGTTTTAATGCAATATGATCACGTTCGTATTTGCCAGTAATATACCTACTTAAGTATATAAGCTTCAAGCACACTTCAGATTAACGTATTTGCAATTCATGAACTGTTAATACTAAATCGTACAGAAGTACCTACATTTAAATGTAGGTATTTTGTAGCACTGAGTAACGTAACGGAAGATATAAATCTGTTTTCAGAAAAACTGCAGACGGAATTTTACCTCGTGTAGAGCGCAGGTTATGTGGTCAAAATGCCGCTGGGTCGATTAAAAATGTTCGAAGTAACCACTCATGCAACTACAAAACTGCAAACAATTTTTGCAATTACCTATTGGTAGTTTCTCGTTCTTTTCATTATCTTTTGTGTAGATGTTTATTAGTATAATTTATTTCACCAATATTTTTATGTACCTACTATTACATTTTTTTGTCACAATGAATAATTTTAATACTTAACGGGTAGGTACTCACGATATCCGGTTTTTTGAATCATGTATATGTATATCATGTATATGTACAATGAATAATGTATATAGGTACTTTATTTTACGTTTCCTATAACACACGGGGTAGGTACATATTTAATGTACGTATGCTGTTGAAAATATTATAGTTTACAAATGTTTTTTCTATAACAATGAATAGTTCAATAACGGGTTTAAAACCAAATAATTTGAACAAAAAATGAAAATACCAGTGTTTAAAAAAGTGTATGATGTTCAAATTAAAACATAGTATCGTATATTTACTAACACTAGTCACCTGTCGCATCGGTCGAAATTCGACCGTAATTTACATTAAAAAACTAAACTTCATATTGTCCAAAGTAGTACGACTATTTCTCAAATTGAAGTATTTTTAAATTTTCTAGTAGTTTTGAACGCGCCCGTTAAATATAAAAAGAGGTTTGAATATCTAAGGCGCATTTAAAAGCAATAGCGGTATTTTGACAAAGACATCTGACATTTTTGAAGTTATGTATTTTCATAGTAAGACATTGAATGTTCTATTTCGTTTACTTTGTATGTGTTTGACAAATGCACGGTAGTGCGTGTAATGTGTTTTTAGTTGATTTTATGTATGATATATGCATTATTTGAAAAAAATATTAACATTCTGCACTCCTTCTCTACGTTCACTATAACCGTGCAAAATTTCATACTAATCCGTCCGCGGCATATTAAAAAATCCGTTACAAGTTTTTGCTTCACGTAATAATATAATAATGAATAAATAACCCGATTTTAAAAAGTGAATTTTCTTATAAAGGAATTGCAAATGTTCACATTTGGTTATGTAGATGGCGAAGAATAGTCTCAGTTTTTAAAGGCTCTTAACTCCATCGAAACTGAAGCCCTGGCACTTATAATTAATTAAATAGTCTAGCTTTTTGTAATTAATATTTACATAATATTGACTTACGCACCTAAGAGTATATTAAATTTAACAATGTACGTCAAAAGGCAAAAATGGATCTTAATAAGATCACTTTGTTCTCCGTCTGTCTGTCCGTCAAGACCCCTTTGCTGGGAAACGTGAACAAATATTAAGTTGAAATTTATATTAAATGCTTTGGTATACGGTTTCTTTCAGCTGTGAAAAAGTAAAAGTTGCAAGTCAACGTAATCAAAAGATATGGATGTCGCACATTTTCATATATTTTGCAATTTCACAAGGGAGTCACGATATACATAAATAAGGTACTAACGTAGAATCGTCGGAATTGCCAGGAGGATATGCCTTGTATCATATGTAAAAGAAAAAATGATAAACCATAAAATATACATCAAGTTAAAAAGAAGAAATATAATTTAATATTACTAGTACCTACGCAACCCTCCATGTTCAACTACGACTTATGATTGGTCGTTTTGCAATCATCTTTCCCAAAGAAATATTTGCCATATAATTGTTTTTTGATACGACTTTGTATTAACTTTAACAGACGACCCCAAAATGTTTTCAAATGTTACATAAGTTATGCGCAAAGTCAAGCATTTAATCATATTACAGAAAGTCCATCAGATAGGCAATCTAAATCATATTAACGTTTATTTTTAATTACGTATAATTTCACTGTACAATGTTTTTATTTAACGTTTGATATATAATGAAAAATGGCGCCGGGTTCAATGTGTGAAGATACCGTTAGTGGTTCGTGTCATGATAACGTCGTTACGGTAAAAAAAATAAAACTAGACGTAGCTGTGCCATGTACCCATTCAACTAGATCAAAATATCGGTATATATTCAACCCAAACCGAGAGCAATTCTTACACTACGAACATTTTAAAATAATGTCGAAGTAGCAAACGCGCGTGCAGTCAACCTTATTGTAAGTGGCCACTGCTACCCATGGACATCTGTAATCAACTCCAGATTTTAGAAACATCACAGTCACCTATAGACATTTGCAACACCTAGGCAGGATACCTCTAGATACAATTATTTCTAGCGTGAAGCAGTTCTTGTGTTGCGGTGGAATGGTGACGTTTCCGGCTCATCTTTTAATGAGGCCTCTAGTCCTTGGAAGTAGCAACGCATTTGTTATTGACTTCAGCTAGAACCTTTGTTCTATATAAAGTAGTTTACACATGTTCACGGGCGGCAGTGGCCACTACCACCAGGCTCGTTTGCTACTTCAAGCTTTTAAAAAAATTACGACTCAATTGTTCCCGACGTGTCAATGTAATTTTAAATTACAGCGAAATTACTTATTTCGTTCGCGATTTTCGCACACAATAGTAAAAGCGACATTGGTATATTCCAATCCACCTGTGAAAAAAGATAAACACAAACCTCTGTAACATCTCACGTGGGACTGCACGATAAAACATTGAGGACTTTTTAGTCCTCAAACGCAACGGGATCGTTCCGTAAATACCTATGCATGCTATTAAAAAATAATGATTCTGCTGCTAGGATTCTAATAGAGTTTGTGCTGCTGCCGCACTTAAAGGACAAATCATCAGTAATCAATACCTACTACCAAATGAAGGTTATATCCATTGTTTTGAAGGGTACTAGGCACAACTCATTGTAGTTGGACTCCGGAGACAGGGCCACCTACTGCCACAGTAAAGCTAGCTTCTATGTCCAGCAGAAGCAGTGTTAAGCACTCCAGTTTTCTGATCTGATGGATGCTGTAAGGGCGTTATCCGAGGCGTTCTAACTTAGTTCTGATGGAGGTAGTACCTCCATCGTGGCCGGTTGGCCACGATGGAGGCCATGTAAGATCTTATTTGCGTTTGGTTACCATTTGTCCATGGATGGCAGTAGCCACATGTACATATCAACAAGAGAACTGCACGCTCGTTTGCTAATTCCATTTAATAAAAGGCAACCACAAGAACTGTAAGAACGTAAATTGAAGCGCGCAAAAAGTCTAGTGTAAAATATAAATACGAGTACGTACGTTCTCACGTCATAAGGCGTGAGGAACGAACATTATGCCATTATATCACTGCACAAATATACAACGGCGTTGCCGCGAGGGACGTGAGCCACTTGGCCATGTCTCTATGCGCTATATTTCGAAGAATTCCTATTTGTTTTCATATTTTATTTACGATTATATTCAAAGAAGACGTGGCCTTGTTGTTCCTTGTGAAATCATTCTGGTGCTATTATACGTTACACGTTTCGAATGAAATTTACGAGTAATTTGACAGGGTATTAAATTAATAGATCCACATAGTAGGTTTCGTAAACATCGTTTATCTTCCACGTGAGTAATCAGATTTTAGATATTTAAATTCGATTACTTAACTTGAATGCGATTTAATAAGAACTACATACTTACTACATTATAGTTGTACTCATATTTTACTGTCAGCAGTGAAGTGTTATGTTCAGTTGTAATTTATATAACGCGTCTGCAACCAGACAAAAAATCTTAATAAACGTGGCTCTATATAAGTATAAAGATGTATTCTCAGACTTTTCTTCTGTCTGACGTTTGGACAGTTCATATCATATCTTTGTCAACTTTTTTCTTGTATATTTCTCTGTGAAGTTGTCGTACAAAGGGCACAAACATGACTATAATTTAAACATGCAAAATGAAATAGTTGATGACCAACAAATAACACACTGTTGATCAAGAGCCTACTATTGAGATTAGTAATGATTACGTATTTTTACCCGCATTCCTTTTAGTGAATCAAATCCGGTACTGGACAAATAAATAATCAATATTTTTATCTACTTCTACAAAAGAGATCTCTCTACGACTGACTAGAGTCTAACCATACGTGAATACTGTAAACCTATAGTTATGACGTACCTGTAAGAGTTATAACTTTTACATGAAAGGGTAGTATAATGTAAAGTGTTAATAATGTAAGATATTCATAATTTTTATTTCATATTTGTACACGTATATTATAGTTAAACATTATACACGTACACACATTTGTAATTGCACGGCCCGCCTATGGTGTGTTTTGTATGAAGATAATAATGTTAATGTCTCATGGTAGGTATCGTAATGGAACTTTCAGTTTTGTAAGGGAATTTTATAGGAAAATTACCTGTATTATGCTTTCAGCAATTCTGGAAATTGCTTTAAGGCTATAGTCAATTTTGTTTGGTTCGGTTCTACCTACACCCCATAGCCCATTTTCGCTGAATAGATTGAACGTTGATTAAATTTAAATGCAAGTCATTGTACCTTTACTTTTGCGCTGGCAGCCAATTGATCGCCATATTAATCGTAAGTATTGATTTAAGCACAATCTAAATGAAATAGCTGGTAGGCGCGTATTTCGACATGCAAAAGTACCGTAGTCTTAGTTAAAACATCAATCGTGGTCAAAACATTGTTAATCTGTATCAAAAAGGCCCAAATGAATGAAAGATATTTCTCACAAAATGAAACAAAAATATTTGATTTAAATGGATATAAATATTTATTGATTGATAAGGCCCGCGGTGGATTTAACCGTCCACCACATTTTTTTAGCGGAAGAAAAGGTCGCCAAATTTTAATATTTTGCCGCCCCCTAAATAACCCACGCTATAACATTGCTGTAGGAGCCATATATAGTCCGGGGTCCCCGTATCATTGAAACGGCAGTAGCTATACCCCTGGAAAAAAGAATAAAAAACTTATAAATTTTTTTAATTATAAGTTTTTGTATACAGTGCCATTATATAATTCATATATGTATAAAAATACTCAGTACAAAGGGCTAACTATTTCAAACTGAGTGTAATTCTTGTTGTGAATGAAAGGTGAAAATACTGTCACCCAACCAGTTTCAAATTGATATCGTAGTTTCTAAAAACTGTAACAAAAAATACAAGCGAGTTCTTTGATACAAAAAAGTAGAAAAAATAATTAAACAAATGTTGCGTTAGTTGATAGTCCCGATGTCGGTTCAAAAAAAATAAATGTAGTTTGCTACATCACGACGATGAAATTGTATCCAATATGTGAGTCGATTTTATGAAAATCGTGTTTTCTCCAATTTTCTAAAAGAAATGCAAAAAATATTTTTTTAATTTCCCACATCGGTAAAACTAATCATGACAGATAAATGAAAAAATATAGTTACGTGATGAATACAGAATATGTTCATTCTTTTATCTATAAAAATATTTCTAAATTCTTTTAAAGTCAACTAACTAAAGTCCGCATCGTATTTCGCTATAGAGACAAGTAGAGTCGTAAAAGTTTACATAAATATTAAAACTATTCCAAAGATTAAAATTCATTATTTGACGTTTGTAAATAATTTTAAGTCTACGGGTATCTATTTGAAAAGAAAAACTTTTTTTGCGTTCGTTGTTATTGAATTGATGAATGAAGGCAAAGGAGTACAATGTTCCTTTTACTCGGTGTATGTAAGTACATAGTATTGTCATTTTTGCCACGGTCGGCAGTAGGTATCAATTAAAACATTTGATTTTAATAAAAAAAAAACAATGAAAGCAAGCTATAAAAGAAGCAAGAATAACGATTATTTTCTTTTTTATTACTTAGATGACAAATTCTTAACTATGCGACTACAATTTAAGGTAATAATCTAATATATTATAAGATTATTACCGTCTAAGGTAACATTAGAGGTACAATCGCGTTAAACGAATAAAACGATGAAATATTGAAAAAAGGTTCAACATGTTGCGAACATTCTATCAATACGAATCACGATGTGAAATATGAATGCCAGTATGTAATACCTTCCAATAAATGCGGAGCGGTTGATATTAAAGAGCAGAGGAAAGCTCTAGTGTACGGTGCAATATACCTGGGTAGAGGCACACTGTACTTATATTTATATAAAAATAATTAGGTCGGTTGTATTTTTAATTACACTGCACACAGTTAGGTATTTTTTATTACACGCTTTATATTAGTTTGGGTTGTATGTATGTAACGGAATCTCTAAGCTCAATTGTCACCGGTTTTCAGAATTCTGATTAATTTGAAGCTTTGCACACGTATCAAAGACCGATGACAATGCAATAATATGATACAAATATTTTTACAAAAACGTGTTTTTTAGTTTTTAGTAAAATATTATTTTTATTTAATAGAGAACCATGAAGCAAGCGCAGTTGCATTCCACCTACCCCATAAACGGTCATTGCCATTCCTCATTGCCCATGGGTAATTGTCAGTAGGTTCATGTAGAACCTGTATAGCTTTTCTCCAGGACTAGGATAGACGCCCAATATGAAAGTGCGCCGCAAACAAAAAATCCTTGATGCTAGAATTAGGTGTGCTGGTGGTTCCTCTCTATTCGATTCATACTAGTCTTCGCAAATAGGTGTATTATTTATTTTAGCAGTTGACTAGTTGATATAAACATGATTCGATTAGCATGTTTCTAAGATAAATGTTGTAATAATTCACAATCCAATGATATTACTAATCTTTAATGATAAATAATGAAAAATGATTAAACATAAAGATGTGAACTAAGTATAATATGGTACAGCTATTGAACAAGAAAACTAAAGCTTTCATGCATTATATTAAAATGCACGAGTATATATTTTCTAATAGGAACCTAGTTGACATAAATAAAAATAATTTGGATATAATTTTAACAGTTTAATCGCATCTACATTTTATCGTTAATATTTATTAAATGCATAAACGTTCATAAATATCCCTTTTTAGCTAAAACATCGTACTCTTTTTAATTTTTTGGTACATACTTGTCTTATATATTTATAATAAAAATAAAAAGATTGCCAACGGGTATGCAGTCTACCTGATCGTGTAGGCAGCCGCTGCCGTCCATGAACGCCTGTAACAGCCTCAGATAACCCCACAGTCCCCCTTGAGGTCGGCGCCATTTTTCTGTACCTCTGAATACGCCTTTCTCTGTCTAGGAATTACGAGTTAGAACGTCTTGGATTACTGTCATCCTTACGTTATCACGCCTCTCAAACTCATTTCAACTTTCAACACAGCAGTGCTTAGCATTACTGTTTCACTGCTGAGCACGGCTCTTCCCTTCCCACGGTTTTAGGCCTTAGTCCACCGCGCTGGCCAAGTGCGAATTGGTGGACATGGGTTGTACCCAGTGCCTAGGTGCCGCCGTAGTCAAACGACAAAGAGTTCCACCACCTTCTATTTGCAGTAAAGGTTTATAATATACAAACAAAAACACTATCTCTGATATTAATTTATTTAAAGGCTTAAAATAATTTTGCGACTATCAGTTACCTAATTACACCGCCACTACTCCGAGAGTTTGAAATCTATTGACGGGTTGTTGAGATAGGGAAGAATGCAGTTCACGAAAGTTCTGTGCAATATCGGTGCTAGTTAGAGCCTCCAGTTTGGCTGGATTCGCGCCAAGCCATTCGGCTTGGATAGCGTAAGAATGACGAGCAACAAATCCCCGGTCAACGTTATTCGGCAACGGTAAATGAGGTCAAGATAATTTTTAGTTATTAACCAGATTGAAAGTGATACAAACACATTATATTAATTATCACTTAGCTGAGCTTTCTTTTGATTTATAATTTATTACTTGTGTAAAGGGTACTTTGGAAGTATGAAATTAAAACAAGCATTGAGTGTTGATCGTGGAATAATGCCTGCTTTTACACTTTAACTAATTTAAGCGGATAAAATAGCACTTTTGTGGATTGCGTTGTTACGGGACGAAATGTTTATTACTCATTTTTATACTACTTTTTTGATTTAAAATTTAGTCTTTGTGTCAATCAAATCCATTATTTTTACTCTTTTAACTTTCTTCTTTTAAATCTTTTGATCCACTAAAACTTATTGATTGAAATTTACTTTGGGTATGTTGTTTTTAAATGCGACTAAAACTGCGGTCTTACCTAGTAATACATTAGGTATATTATGTTACTTATAATATTTATATTTCCATATTTCATCTATCTATAGGTATATAAAGACGCAGAAGGAGAGGTATTTTAATATGTAAATATATAATAATGTGTATATACTAATGTTTTAGGCAATAGTTCGTAATATGTACGAATATATGCGCTTCTCACGAGTAAATGGCACCAAAATAGTTTAAAATCTAACTTTAACATGTGTAAGTAATAATTGTACGCTGCGTATATGACAGCTTGGTTTCCACAATATCTTCGTGATATACTAGTAGATATATGTGCAGTTTAAAACACGATCTTGTTTTTCCTATCGATGAAATGAATTCACTAAACTTGACACTACGTGGAGTGGACCTGCAAGACCTCTGTCTAATAACCTGTTTTTACTTTTCTTCGCGAGTATTAATATTTATGAAATTGTTGTTACTTTAAAGGAAGTTTTAACTAAAATTTAATGTACCTAATGAAAATGTTAATTATTTAAGTCTCGCTTTAATCATAATTAAGCTCTGTTATAATAAGCTTCAGCTAGTGATTTCTCTTGCTTAAAACACACTATTTACTAACCATTTATATATTATTTAATCTTTACCCGTCTGCGTTACAATGAGGGCGATATTTTTATATCACACAAAACTTCAGTTCAGTGCGATTACAAGGCAATATTTGTTCCAACAAAAACGAAAGCCAGGTGTCGACAAACAATATACGTATTGTTATCTACGTACACCTTCGAACATTGTTTGGTATACTCGCACATAAATATAGGTTATTTTGTATTATAAGGGTAGGTGTAAGATTACAGTAACACGCGATCCGAGGAACTTATTATTAAAAGAGCTTTACAACTTTCCGTCATTATTTCCCAATATGAGGAAAGTTCACGAGGGCACTCACTCCAGGCTTTGTTTTTTGTTATAAGATCGAAGTAACAAGCATGCATTTTTACCTGATGGTGAATGATCTCTCCCGCCCTTGGACATTTGTCACTAACTTATTATAGATCCAGATTTTTAATGAATCCGATAATAGATGCGGTTATATTCGCAACATTTATAAGATAAGAGATTTGATCGTAATGACTGTTTTACGCTTACGAATAGGGCTACGGTACTCCCTGCTTATTGTACGAGGCGACTAAAAGGGGCTTTCGGGGTTGCAGACGGCTAGAGTAGGAGCTCAAACAGTCCAGCCAAGCGACCCCGGGAAGGACGGTGGCATGTGTGGTCGCATTCGCTTAACAGGGACGAGCCCACCGGAGGTCTCCGGTTGTGTTCCGTTGGAGATCCCGGGGTCCCCCACGCGGCGCTGAGGACAGCCACCGGGGGAGCTTTAGTGCCGTAAGAATCCCAACAAAACCCGCGTCGCTCCTACGTCGTCGGGTACCTTTAGAAGGTTTCCTCCATCTAACAAAAAAAGGAGTGTTTTACGTTAAAAATAGGTGTGGCGTGGTACCACCCTGGTCAAACTATACTCGTTTACCTTGGAAACTAGAACTGTCTGCCGTTGTTATTATTATTTTTATAGTGATTTGTAATCATCACATCGCGGTCTTAACCATTGTATCACTGATTAAATATTTAATCAATGTTCAGTCAATAGTGGGGCAATAAATAATTTTACACTCTCAATTTGTTAATTACAATCGTAATTAACGAACGATTTAGAGCAATGCTTTTCAATATATATTTTTGTTTTAACTGTTGGTAGAAGGTATTAAATGTAGGTTTTGGATTCCATTTTGAAATGAAAACTTGAAAATTTCATCTCATTTTATGTACGTAATAAACAATTAAGTTCACGTTTGAAAAATTATCCTGAAAAGTTCATGAAGTAACTCGATTCTTCTTAATATTTTAACTTTATTTCATAATTTGTATTTTCAGGTCTACGCATAGTGTCTAAAAGTCGTCTTATTACAACGGAATAATACAAATCGAGAAATATATTTTCAGCAAAGAGTAAATAACACTTTGATGTTCAATTTCGGTCGCTCCACTGCCTATTTCTGTGTTTTGTAAGGGTTGCTTCAAATTCGTCCCCAGGGCCGTCAACGCGTTTTGGGAATTAAAAAAATCTTAATCGATTTGGGATTGACTTCAAAAGTTACGTAAAATTATTTTAAAATATACAGTAGGTAGTCACAAAGGTGCGCCCTGTATATCTGGGATCAGAATAGGGCTACGGCATCCCCTGCCTGTAGTAAGAGGAGACTAATTGGGGCTTCCGGGGAAGCGGGCGGCTAGAGTGGGAGCTCGAACCGTTCGTTCAGGCGATCCCGGGAAAGAAGGCGGTTTGTGTGGTCGCATACCGCCGTAAAGACTAGACGGGGCGGTGGGCCCAACCGCCCATCTAGGAGGAGCCCGATGGGGCAACGCTGAGAGGATTCCGGCTGCGATCCGTTGGAGGTCCCGGAGTCCTCTTTATAGTAGCGCTGAGGACGGCCACCGGGGGGGTTTTAGTGCGGTAAAAATCCCACATAACCCTGCGTCGCTCCCACGGCGTCGGGTATCTTTTGAAGGTTTCCCCCTCGAAAACAAAAAAAAATAAGGTAGTCACAAAGATGATAGAACTGGTACAGTTCGTTAAAAGGTACTATACTTATCACACCTATTTCTAGTACTTTCACTGCACTAATATATATAATATAGGATCTCTGTTCTACGTGGAATTGGTTGAAGATGTCTATAGGTAGCAGTGACCAATTATCATCAGGCGGACTGCATGCTCGTTTGTTACTTCAATTTCATAAGAGATGCAGATAAGAGCATCTCTCGTATGGGTCTCATTACATATGTATCTAAATTAATATTATGCACCTGAAGAGTTTATGTTTATACCCACTAATGTCTGAAACCTATATTGGTAGTAGGATCTAATAAAGGTACCATACTCTTGGCAAACAAGTAGTTTTGAGTTTCCGACTGTTTCTGTTGTCAGATAAGTTTTAACAACGTTAGTTGGTAAACTCGTCTTTATTAACCGTAACGTGATACACGTAACAACGAACAGAAACTATTAAATGATCAATTCAAAACAATTAAGTAATACAATATTTGTACAGTAAACAATATACATATTCTCGTCAATATGTTAACGATGAATGAAAAAAAAATATTCTGGTTGCTTCCATTTTGCATTTTCCATTGTCGATTAACAATAACTTGGGGCTTAAACAGTGCTAATGCAGAAATTTGACAACTCTTTAAAGGTCTACCACCCAAATAAATAACGAATTGAAGTATAATATTTTGGGTCTAGATGTTCAAAATCCAACACGGAGGAATTTTAATGCATAAAAGGGAAGAAAGAGTGACTAAAACCTAAATTACCATATCCACGTTAATACATTCAAATAAGATTTAAAATATAGGTCTCTCAAGTGGTGAAGTACCTACCCATGTATGTGGGCCTAGGCATTAATATAGCAAAGTTACCTATTTAACACGCAGAGCTTCGTTGAAAGACGTAAATATGCTCGACACTTCGATAACAAATGCATGAAAAAGAAAAACGCAAACTTCTTTGAGTGTCTCGACGATTGAATGGATCCGGGTCAAGGGTGGCGTTTAAGCTGATATTATAGAACGATTTGCGAGTCCTAGTCCAGCCAAGCGTAATAGTTAAGATCACGCGAACTCTAATTGTTTGCCTTCGATAATGCCTTGTTCGATTCGTGCTTAACTCCTAAAATCTTTAGTAAAACCATGTCCATATTCTTGTTTATCGTTCCGGCACGAAAAAGGTCTGAAGATTAGATTGTACCTACAAGTTGATTAAGTAAACGTAGGTAATAGGTCTAACGGTCGTTTATATTTAAGATTTATGCCATGAACCTTATAAAAATCGTTACAGCTTTGTAAATGTGTTCGACGTTCGTGCATATTTGCATTCATATGTGTGGGTCTACGTGCATGCGTTAATGCATTTGATCCTTGGCCGGTAAGTCATCAAAAAATTAACATTTGTATATAACTTTTCCCTTTGCTCAAAAATGTCCAAAAAAGGGTACCTAAGTACCCACTACACGACCGTGTCATTTATTCGTAGCTGAGCTACGTTCGCCACATCATTAACGCAATTTCTCGGAAGAAAATTCTAGAAAAAAAATACTGTGTGTGAAAACAAAATCGCTGTACTAGATTATATGAAGGACTGTTGGTATATATTAATATATGTGACTAGATTTAAAGGAATCTTATTATTTAGGATAAATGTATGTACGACTAAAAGAAAATGGTAATAATGAATATATATTTGATTGGCTTTGAAATATTTAATCAAGAGGATTAACAAAAAAACCAATCGGTTGTTTATTTAAAGCAATTATTGTTGTGAGCAGTCTGAACCATTTCTTATTTTTTATACCCATTTTTTTTCCAAATCTGTAGGTCTATTGATATATATTTTAATTTCTAATTCGTTATACGTAACTTCGATAAATACCCTGTATACTAAGTACATTAATAATTCGTTCCCAATTGCTGCTTCTCTATTGGATTGCATATGTAATAATTGTATGATTGTGATATTTATGACATATCAAAATTATTTTGAAGACAATTTCTCAAAAGAAGATTCTCAAAGTAGGCAATAGACGAAAAACTTTGAAAACCTTTGCCCAAGACGCGGAACTGTAGAGATGAATTTTAATATATGAAGCGTTATAATTAATATCGCTTCTAAAGTTTCGTGATTGTATTAAATTTAATAAAATATAACATTCGCGCCTCATTAAAACATTATATAATAGAGCTAAGGCTTACACGTGTAGGTACGTGTATATGTAGGTGAAACACATTAAACGATGTTACAAGTAATGAGCTCCGCGAGGAAATGCTCTTAATTTTCTCCTCTTAGTTTTCTTAAAGGTATCCTTGTTACTTCAACAATTTATTTAAGGATATTTAAATAGACGAACACGTTCCACACTCACAGCCCCACATTAGAATGTTATCCTGTGTCGTGAGTGCACGGACATACAACGACGAATACACAAACACCCAGATCCAGAATAGAAATTTAAATTCATCATTTAGATATCTGTCTGGCCGGGAATCGAAACCAGAACCCACTGCGTGTCAGCCCGGTATGATGATTGCTTCGTTACGCGGATCGTCAAATACATACATCATTGGTACTGATGTAAGCTGGAGATTGTGATAAGCAAATATGTCCTGGCTGTAATTTACCCTTACTGTGCGTCAAATTAACGTAACATAGACATAATCTACGTGGATGTGGGTTAATAGAAATTAGTATACATACTCGTACATTTGGTAAATATGGTAAAGCATTCGTAAAAGCTCATGAGAGCTCATGTCTGACAGAAAAGCTAACATTGGTGCAAATAAACAACAAAACAACTGAATTGAATACTAAGAGATTACAATTTAAAATTCTTTAATTATTTTTAAAATCAGTCAAAGCTTAAAGCCGCAACCGCAAAGCAGTAAGGGTTTCAGGTGGTAGAACCTGTGAAGTTCGACCGGGAGGTGCCACCGTCTTGCCTACATATTTCTAGCGTGAAGCAATTTTGCGATTTTTGCTTTTCGGTGGAAGGGTGTGGTTCACTTTTATAGGGATGACCATCTAAGTCGTAACATAGAGCAACGCATCAGTGACAACGCATGTGTGCCAGTGACTTCAAATACCCCTCCATATGAAGATGCTTACAGATGAACACCACTAGCCAGCCATTTACTACCTAGTGGACTGCATGCTCTTATGAAAACAGCGGGAAACCGTTGGATTCAGAGGGCACAGGATGGGTTGGAGTGGCGCCATTTAGGGGAGGCCTACGTTCAGCAGTGGACATTAAAGGGCTGATGGATGGACGGCATGCTCGTTTGCTACTTCAATGCAATTAAAAAAACGCCATATTCAGGGTTTGCACATTCGTGTTTCCAGCACTCACGGGTTAAAAAATTGTAATCATTTTCTTGTATTAGCGGCAAAAAAATATTTATTCGTTGATATAGTCGTTACAATTACCTATATTTAATTCTATATATTCTATTATAATACGGCGCTTTATATTTGCACGTCATTCACGGTTTTTGTATACGCGGCATATGGGCGGAAAGTAACCACCGCGAATGGAAAGCTTTCACTTTATTATATTCCTGCTACTGTAGATATTTTTAATAACCAACATGTACAATTGGTATATCCTACTAATATTATAAATGCGAAAGTTTGTGAGGATGTATGTGTATTTGTTATTCTTTCACGCAAAAACTACTCAACGGATTTGGTTGAAACTTTACAGTAGTATAGGTTGTACATCAGAATAACACAAGGACTATAATTTATACCGATTTTTTTGTAATTAGGTTATAATATAACGAGAAATACCAGGTTAGTCGCAAAAAAAGTTGTCCTCTTCGCGTACGCTGCCTAAACCGTTGGAGATATTCAAATATAATGTACCGTGGAATTGTTTGGCTCACATAGATCTAAATAAAAGTCCGCGACAGCATATGTCTGTATTTTATGTATAGCCCACAATAACTCTTTTTATACTTTGAAAATTTAAAAAATATGAAGTTGATGTTTTCATGGGTTTTATACAAACTAAATATAAATCCTTATCAAAATAAATGATTTCAAAAAATCAAGCATCTAATAAAGATTGTATCTGCCTTTTACACCATGTAAATTGGATAAGTAGTTTAGAAGATATTACGTCTATAACATATTGCGTAGTCAATCGATTGACCGGCAGTACGCGCCGTGCGCCGCCGCCATATACAATGAAGTTGTATGATATTATTATTATTTGAATGGTTATAAAACACGGAGCAAAATGTGAAAGGTAAATGACGGCCCTGTAGTTCCGGGAATAAGGCTATGGTATCCCCTGTCTGTGGTAAGAGGCAACTAAAAGGGGGCTTTCGGGGTTACGGGCGGCTAGACTGGGAGCTCCAAACACCCAGTCAGCAACTTCGGGAAAGATGTCAGCATGTGTGGTCGCATGCTATCGTGAGAGCCAGGGTGGACGGAGCTTGAACCGTCCAGCCAGGTGATTCCGGGAAGGACGGTGGTATACGTGTGGTCGCATATCGTGGTAAAGACCAGGTGGAGGGATGGACCCAGGCGCTCACTTGGGGGTAGCCCGATGGGGCAATGCACTCAGAGGACTCCATTTGCGTTCCTTTGAAGATCCCGGAGTCCTGGTGCTATAAGAATCCCAGATAACCCTGCGTCGCTCCCACGGCGTATGGTACCTTTTGAAGGTTTCTCCCTCGACAAAAAAGAAAAAAAGGTCAATGAGAATGAAACAGTGGAAAGGTTAAATATGTTATTCAACCGTCATCGACGTTTTAATGTTACAGAACTCGGCACATATTTATGTCAGATTAGCAGTAGTTTAGGTCGTAATTGACCACGCTAGCCAACTGCGCGTAGGTAACCGTCACGCGTTTTGAGACCCTTTCTTAAAACTTTTAATTTCAGAGTAAGCATAAATATCTGTTGCCGACAAAACTAATTCAAATTAATATACGTGCCTGTGATTTGAAATTTGAACACACTGATGTAGGCGATTAACACACGGCACCGCGCACCGCCGCGAGTAGCGGTGCCCCGCGCGGTAAGGCGGTTTACGCACCTGTACGCGCGGATGGACCGATCATCAAAATAAACTTTTCGACATCGAAATTCATTTTATTAAATTGCAACACGGCCTGCATCAACGATGATCCACGCGGTTAGGCGCCAGCCCGTGTGTGAGGCGCCGACCCTCCGCACTGTCGTTCGCGCGGAGACATGGTGGTGATGAGAACACCGCTGGACCGCGCGGTCGGTCGGTGTACGTGTGTGAGGCATCAACGGATTTATTAGACCCCAATGAAATGAAATGAAATGAAATGTCTTTATTTTTTATAGGCCTACGGGGGCACTTACAAATTGTCAGTTACATTTTTTTCTTACACTACCACCGGATCGGAATACGACCTCAACTGAGAAGATCCGGCAAGAAACTCAGCGGGTTTGTCTTTTTTTCTTATTTATATTCATTTTTTTAATATTATTACAATCATGTTTTTTTACATGGTAATGATAGTTAGCTCCAGTATCTTGCCTTACAGTTCAGTAAAAGAGAGCCAATACAACTTGAGATCCGCTTCACCGCCTACCGCGGCAGTGAGCGGTACCGTATGTTAATCGCCTTAGGAAGTAGGGCAAGGGATCAATCTGAAGTCAATCACAGATGCGTTGCTACTCCCGAGGACTATGATGATCGCCTCATATAAAAGTGAGCCGGCAGGCACACCCTTCTAATGAAACACAAGAACTGCTTCACGGTAGAAATAGGTGCGGCGGTGATGCCTCCCTGGTTGAACCATTGCTCTACCACCTTGGAAACTTTATGTGGCAGACTAAATTCCACGCGAGCGAAGCCGCGGGCAAAGGCTAGTGTTATCTATGTAGCGTTATGCATCTTGGAGAAATATAACTTTTTTGATTGATCAATAATTACTTAAGTTACTTCGGCCTTTTTTTTGTTTTCGAGGGGGAAACCTTCAAAAGGTACCCGACGCCGTGGGAGCGACGCAGGGTTATGTGGGATTTTTACCGCACTAAAACCCCCCCGGTGGCCGTCCTCGGCGCTGAAAAGGAGGACTCCGGGATCTCGAAACGACTTCAACCGGAATCCTCCGAGCGAGTTGCCCCATCGGGCTCCTCCCAGATGGGCGGCTGGGCCCACCGCTTCGTCTAGTCTTTACGACGGTATAAGCCCACACATACCGCCGTCCTTCCCGGGATTGCCTGACCGAACGGTTCGAGCTCCCACTCTAGCCGTCTGTAACCAAGGAAGCCCTTTTAGTCGCCTCTTACGACAGGCAGGGGATACCGTAGCCCTATTCTGACCCCGAGGCTACAGGGATGTTCACCGCACCTACTGGTTTTTACGGCAGCATGCAACCACACATGCCACCGTCCTTCCCGAGGTCGCTTGGCCGGACGGTTCGAGCTCCCACTCTTCCCGCCCGCAACCCCGAAAGCCTCTTTTAGTCGCCTCTTATGACAGGCAGAGGGTACCGTAGTCCTATTCTGGTCCCGGAACTACAAATTTACTTCGGCCTATGTGTGTTTTCAACTTAATTGTTATAAAATCATGATTTTATCGACGTCTACAGGACAAACGGAACAAGACGAAGTAGATACTTCTTCTACTTTCTTCTGGATTGATACCCATACATGTAAGAACTTAAAAATGAATGCCATAATTTGTGACTATAATTCTAAGTATTTACGTCAGCTGCGTGCTACTTTTCTAGCGATGAATGAAATGACTGTACTTCCGCCTTTTCCTTTTCAGCGGTAATATGAGGGAAGCGAGGGCACCGAGTCTATTCGCACTGTGTTATATACATATATAAATTCAAAGGGTACCAATTAAGTTTTAATGGATAGATGACTTCACAGTTTTAATATATGAATGTATGCGTTTTGAATCCAAAGAGGAAAAATTGTAGAAGAAAGAACTTCTTATAAATCTGTAGGTTTATCTGTAGTTGTAGACGATAAGAGAGTTTCATTCAAAACCATGCTTTGGAAACCAAACATATAGGTACTCGTATAGTGTATCAGTATCAGTAAAAACTTAAATTTAAACATATAAACTTGTAATTATCATGGAAAAAAAAACTCGACCACTAAAACGTAACTTTGCAGTCAAGTGTTTTGTTTTAGTGTAGTTTGTTTACTTTAACATTTTTTCAGAATTTGTGTGAAAATAGTGACATAAAAGTATTTTAAGTATAACTTGTAAATGTCTATTTATATATATTATTTATATAATATAAGCAGAAAACGTCTCTCTCTCTCCCCTTTCTTGTCTAAACGCAAGCGCCACATTGAGAAATTATGTACTCTATGTCACTGTTAACTACGTCGATCAAAATCATATGGCAGTCTGTCAAGCCGTTTGGGTTGAAGCGCGTGCTAAATAAATGGACAATGACACATACATATAGTGGCGTACCTAGGAGTGGGCGCAGTGGGCCATTGCCTACAGCCTCGCACTCAAAGGGGCCTCGCAAGGCCTCTTCGGAGGTGGAGGCGGAGGAATTTTCAAGGGCACCATCCAATGGAATCATGCATAGGGGGCTCGCTGATAGGAGTTTGCCCACGTCTACTTGGTCAGCGCTGCGCCATTGCATGTATACATACGCTCGAAATAATTTACCCTTCTGCTGTCGCAGTCGGGAAGGAAGCATACTAATATTTAATTATATTTAATATATTTAAACTAATGGGAACGAGCCTACTTGACTGAGCAAGGGTTATACTTTTAAATTTACCATTTTTGTCAGCCACCTCTGTAAACTTCATTTTCACTAAACATAAATGAAAAAATGTAATTTCAGTTCTTTTGAGCCCGAATTAAATTAATTGTTCAGTAGCTTTTGTTAAAATGAAGCGCTTTTAATATCTGTAGGCGACACAATACACGTAATTTGTGATAATTTCTATTTTACTCATTTTTTTACAGCTGTTATTGAAATTAAAGTCTTTTAAAGTCTCTTCAATATACCAAGAAATTTTATAAAAACAACATGTGGTTAAAATTATATAATAGAATTCTTAAATATTTACAAATAAATTGTTGAAGCACAGACGCTAAAGAAAATATCAATTAGGTATTGCACTTTATTCGGACGAAGTGTACTACAACTTTTAATACGATTTTATAGGCAATGCTACGATTTACGAGAATGTCCGTGGCTGTAGCACGTGTAAACGACCCTTATGTATCTACCTGGCTGGAAATAGCAACATGTATTGCATGTGAAATATCAATTGAAGTTTTATTGCATATTAATGTACGGAATTGTGCTTGTTCAATTTCCCGTGCCATAATTAGGTTTAAAAAGGAGGCAATAAGAGTAGTAGAGCTTTTTAACAGGTTTATAAAAGTTATATTAATAGTTGAATAATTGTTGTTAATTTCGTTAAAAAAACTGTAAACTAAATGTTGTTCGGAAATACTTATTTTTTCAAAACACAGTATAAATTTACTTTCTTTTATCGCTGATAGTCAGATAGTTGTGATATAATGTCACATACAGTAGCAAATCTTATAACAATAAATATACAAATAAACATAAATCCTCATGTAGTCTACTTTAAGTAAGAAATACGCCATATTTGCAACTGATATGTGGCTCGATAAGCAAGCATTTAGCCGTCTGCTATAGCTAATGTCTATCTACATAAAATTTGCACTGCTTCAGGTTGTTTAGGTCTAGGTCATAGCTTAGATACGGTTTTAGTCACGAATAGCAGGCACATTTAAAGTTGCAGGGATTAACAAGCGTTTTACAAAGTATTTATAATAATATATTAAAATGACACCTTTTCTATATTTTAGTTTTGTTTCTTAAGAAAGAAAGTAAAATCTTAATATGCAAAGGAAAAAATGAGGGATAATGAACAATAAAAAACAAAGTTTCCGTTTGACTATTTATTTATTCAAACAACTGTCTATAACTAGTCACAACGGACGAAATTCGACCGTATTTTAAATTAAAAAACTAAGCTTAATATTGTCCAAAGTAACACCAATATTTTTCGAATTTAAATAAATTGTAATGATTTTCAAGTAATTTTGAACGCATCCGATAAAGGAAAAAGAGGTTTATTAGCTAAGCGCATTTAAAAGCAATAGCGGGTATTTTGAATTTTTGACAAAGACATCTGACATTTTTGACGTTATGTGTTTTCATAGTAAGACATTGAATTTTCTATTTCGTTTATTATGTATGTGTTCAAATGCAAGGTAGTGAGTGTAATGTGTTTTTAGTTTAAAAAAATATTAGCATTGCGCAATCCTTCACTACATCGACTATAAGCGTACGTAATTTCATACTCCTCCGCCTACGGCAAGTATCATAGAAACTAATCACAAGTTTTTGCTTCACGTATTAATTATTATATATAGAGAAGATAGAATAAACTCCAAATTTGATCTTCATAAAACAAAACTTCAGTTTTAAGTTACGCTAATCTTTATACTAACTTATTGAAGTGAAAGCTAACCGAATTATATCAATGTATGTTTTTGAATGCAGTTTGTAAAGACGCATACTGCTCATGTGTCAACTGTGTACGTACACCTACGTACACGATGCGAACACTGGAGTTTTTAGGTCGGCCCCTTTGAATCCACATTTTCCGACGACTGCTCTTAGAGTGTTTGTGAAAACATAAAGTAGGTACGACATCAGACGTTAGTGTTAACTCGTACTTCCTGTGGCATTATCATAATTATCTACTGTTGGAATTTATAGAAACAAATAACTTCTAGGTAGTAGGTTCTTATACAGTAAATGATTATTTCGAATATTTAAATATTGAAAACCTGGGTTAACTTCAACTAAATTAGTTCTCTTTAAACTTCTATCCTCAGTGATTCATGGCACTGCAAAAAATACGTACCTACTATCTACTAATAATATACTTATTACTTTACCGACCTGTTCGTCTTTTGCGTTGTAATTACCATACATGTCTTATTGTACAACGAATCATTAATTAAAATACTTTTAAACTATAATATTTCTTGTTATGTCAGTAGATTAAAAAGTAGTTTCCTAAAATATTACAATGTTAAGAATGCCACCTTCGTACATCGAGCAGAAATCACCTGCTAAAATATACCTAAGCCTACCTTGAAACATAATTAAGTATACAAGATCTTTTCGCTACGCTCAGAATAAAAAAGCGTAATTGAAAAAGTCGCTAAGTTTGTTATAATCCTAGTTGATGGGGTGTACCATTTAAAACTTCATTGAAATATTGGGTTTATTACATACTTAATAACTTTACTACATCGGAGGATTCTTGCGCTTGGCAAGTAAACTTAATTACTTTATTAAATTCAACTAGTCACCCGTCGCAACGGTCGAAGTTCGACCGTAATTTAAATTAAAAAACTAAACTAACACGAATATTCTCAATTCAAATAAAATTCAAATAAATTGTAATAATTTTTAAGTTATTTTGAACACACCCGTTAAAGGTAAAAAGAGGTTTAATTAACTAAGACATTGAATGATTTATTTACTTTATTATGTACCTATGTGTTTGTGTCAAATGCAAGGTAGCGTGTGTAATACGTTTTTAGTTGATTTTAATCCTTCTCTATATCAACTATAACCGTGCGTAATTTCATACTCCGTCTGCGTCAAATAACTTAAAAACGGATCACAAGTTTTTGCTTCACGTAATAATTTATATAGATTACTGTGGAGTGCTTCTTAATGACCTACCACCTTTTGTAAACAAAAATAAAATTTTACCGACCCCCTAAACATGCAGCCTAAATTGCCCAAGGCCATGCCACTCTGCCTCACATCCCATGCTACACCACTGCAAATACGCATACGCATGATGATAAGTGACTACTGCCGCCTATAGACATCTGTATACTTTCTTGGGTCTAGTCATATTTGGAGATCCGGAGTCCTCTTTGTAGCGCTGGGAATGGACACCGGGGGGTTTTAGTGCGGTAAAAATTCCACATAACGCTGCTTTCTCGCACGGCGTCGGGTACCTTTTGAGTATTCCCCCGAGAACAATAAAAGGTCTAGTCATATACACCGTCACCTCCGAATACCACTAAGTTTTCACCACTAAGTAGGAAAGCCTTGGTCAGGAATGTTTCTGTTACCACACCCATCAAACCAAAGAAGAAACGTATGTCAGTGTTGTTATTTAGTAGAAGTATGTGTGGCGGTGGTGCATCTGGAGTCGAAGACTCCATGTCGGAGATCTTTAAGACAAATTAACATTGTATGTAACACACGCACAGGCGAATCTTAAATTATTCATGCTTTAGAATGGATTTTAAACGTTTTAAACATAAGAGTCATAAAAGTACATTTTTTTTACTAAATTTTATTTACAAAATAATACGATTCTTTCCCAAAATTTATTGCCGCACTAATGGTATATGTGTTAGTTTACTTCTCCATTTCGTGGGTGTTAGAATTGTAAAAAAAACTTTCGATGTGAGCATTTTCTGATGATATTCCCGCGCATTTCCGTTCATAAGAAAAATATTACCATATTTTTTTTACGCGTCACTATAGATCTATAGGTATCTACACTTATGTAAAAAATGTTATTTTTTAAAAACAATTATTTTTTGGTTTAATTATTTTAAACCGGCTTAAGTATCATGTGGAATTGACTTTAATTTTTGACTATAAGTATAAGTATATAGTATCAGTATGTCAGTATTATATGAAATTTCCCTTGTTTACCATATCTATTGTCCATTTTGCTATCTTACTTAGTTAATGTTTGGTAAGTAAGGATTTTGGTATATTAAGTTGGAAACATAGACAATGAAGACAAACGGAATGGCTTACGTCTGTGATGACCGGAGCGACGTGTCACGTAACAAGAATGGGTAGGTACAGTTAAGCACGATTTGTACTAAATAATCCTTTGGAAATGAATGGTCGTTCTCTGAGGATCAACTATAGAAACACCTACATATTTATTTATTTATTTGGTTTACCAACAATTGTTACATCATTACATACTTGGCACAACATACACAATATTAAAAACTAAATGCACAATCCCTTATAGGTAAACACTGCATGCAATGCATATACATATCAATCAAGTAACTAAACAATTTTTCAGCGATCCGTTCGAGTATACAAAACAATAGAGTTAATAGTAATATTTGTTATACAATCTTAGGCTTGTGGAAAGTTAAAACTTAATAACGTATCGTCATATAAAGTGTTTTTGCTAGTTTAGGCATATAAAATACTTGGGTTGATCGGTGAAACCTGGGTACAAATATTATTTGAATTTGGTATTAAATAATTATAAATGTGTTAGAGCTATTTTTTAATAATTTAAAATCGCTATATTTTCTTTCAGACTATAATATTGAAAAACTAACGACGTCACGAGTGTGAAATGATGCGCGGAGTGACCTATATTATGTACCTACCTACCTATAATGAAAGAAATTTCTGCTACGCTTTCATCTACTAATATGATATACCCAAATAAAATATATGGATTAGTAATAACGGCCGTAAGCTTACATGCTTATTTGATATATTACATTGTAAATAAGATAAGCCCGATGCATTATAGGGCTAAGGAGAAAAATAACATATATGACGTTTTTATATCATATGATGTAGTAATCTGACCTGACTTATTTTACAATACATAACGTAGGTACAATACAAACTAGCATGCTGTCCACCCAAGGGTTACAGATTTCTATGGTCGACTCCTTAAGTCGACCATAGTAATCTGTAGTTTACCGTAGTTTAAATTAAGATCTTACCTTTGGTGGGCCACTGGTGCCTTGATGTCTTAAAAACTAATTTGTGACGGGGAGGAAACCTTCAAAAGGTTCACCGAAGCCTTGGGAGAGACTCTAGGTTATGTGGCATTTTTACCCACTAAAACCTCCTCGGTGGCGTTCCTCAGCGCTTGCAGGGGACTCTGGGATCTCCAATGAATCGCACCGATGAACCTAACCTAACCCTCCAAATCAGCAAGCACTTAACACCGTTGCTTTTAGGCGGAAAGAGTGGGGCGATGATGCTGACGGAGTCGAACTACTAATGATTTCTTAAAGTAAATATGTTATTTATACATCGTTTATTTACCTTTCTTTTGAATTAGTTGATACACCCTTAATATTAATAGCTTTGTCTTTTTAGGAATCATGATTAAAACATTGTTGGCGTTACCGGGTCCCCGCCCTCGCATGTCTACTCGTCACACTTAAAAAAGCGGTCAACATTTTTAAAAGAGACAGGTTCTTAGATAAATGCTGAACTATTTCTCTGCTACGCTTACGTTATTTAAAAGTAAAATAGATTTATTTCACAAATAGTAAAGTAGTGGTAATATTCCCGATTTAAAAATATAATTCGGTACTTAATTGTACCTAAATTTTATACGAATTCAAATATATAATAGGTTTTTTGAATATTGTGACAATTGCACTAGTAAAATATAAAAAAAAAATATACTTATGATATATATTTATGCACCGAATACAACTAAGTGCATATTCCTAAAACATACTTACTTGTATTCGTTTCATAAATAAATGATACCATGCTCTAAACATTCGGAGCCCAAATATTTATTGGCGTAGCTCAGTGTAGTTCACCGAGTCGATCCGTCAGTCAGTGAAGCACCGCGTTCCTTGCTACATGACGGCGGCTTTATATGTTCAGACCAAGAAGGCTTCCAAACCAATTAACAATTAAGTAGTGAGAAAATGAACAAGGTCCCTTTTCTTGTTTTGTACAAATAGGGACATTTAAGTAATTTGTTCTTAAGTAGTGGTTACATGGAAACATGTCTTACTGAGAAAAATTCAAAATTCATCAATTTTAAGTTAATGACATAGTTTTTTCCTAAAAGGTCTAGAATTGAAGACTTGGTACTTTAAGTCTTTAACTGCACTGCGGTTTATGGCCATTTAATATATTTTTATTCGCCAATTCGCATTCGACCAGAGCGGTGGACTATGGCCTAAAACTCTCTCTCTCATTCCGAGAGAAGACCCGTGCCCAGCAGTAGGACAATAATTGGTTGACGATAATATATTATTACTAGCAGACCCGACCACGCGTTGCTGTGGTTAAATAAATGTTACTTATACAAATTTTAAATTGTATTATTTCGTATTTGTAAGAAATTTATATACTACAAAGTTGTTAGTAGATAACATGTAACATATAAACTTATAAATAAGGTAAAAAGGGCAGATGGTATTAAATTTTCAACAATGACATTTATATTTTTTTATTAAAAAATTTGACATTCAATATAATTCAGCACTTCTCGGTGTACAATATTTTTAGTTAACCTGTCTTTATTTATTTAAATTAAAGTGTCGAACAATGAAACACTATTAATTAAAAAGCAGGAATAGTTTTATTGTTCACTATACTATACTTCAGTTTAAGTAACACGTAGCCGTCTATGATAACTCCAAAAATTGAAAAACCAAGAATATCGAGATTTAACTGTATTGCGATCACCACAACATAAAAACCCACGTTAATTTGTTTTTCCTACAATATGTACATCGACAAACAAAAACAAAATAGGTTAGGTAGCGCCACCTAACGGTCACATCAGTACTAATTTAAATGTAATTTGCGTTCAAAAATACTTCATCAAAATAAATGTTTTCTATAAATAAACAAAAATTGTTTGCAGTAAACTATGAATAAAAAATAACTTTATGTAACATGCATGCATACATGATACATGCATTGTTGCCAGTAATAAATTAAAATTGTATGGGTAGGTTTATTTAATAATAAAATATTTTTCCATAATTTCTTAAATTGCTTTTAAAATTATTTGTCAATTTTAGTTTAAGGAAATACGAAATTAAAATAAAAAAAAACTAACTGAAACGGTATTGATTTATCGATACATTCAATTCATGTAGATGACCGTAACGTAAACAGCGCCATCTAATATCTCAGACATATTACTATTTCAATTTGGCGGTAAGGTGGCGTATCATCGCAGAATATACTGAGATAGCTTTGTATTACTTTAGTAATTTATAAGGATAAATATTTATATCTGGTTATAATATTAAATTGTCGCTCATATGAAACATTTGCTCATATAAAATTTTAACAAAGCGCCATCAATACATTCGGTTCATGTAGATGACTGTATCGTAAAGAGCGCCATCTAATGTCTCATATACATTATTTGGCGGTAAGGTTGCGTATCAACGCAGAATATACTGAGATGGCTATGTATTAGGTAACCTTTGATCGACAATATTACTGATCGAAGTTAGTAACTTATACTTATCTTTGGTCATGATATTAAATTGTAGCTTATGTGAAACGGTTGTAAGTTTAACAAAGCGCCATTACTTACTTAATCAAGTTAACAGATAACATTACACCGCCATCTGTTATTAGGATTATATAAAAAAAATATTTGCAATTAAACCTATAAATTAAGATATAAACTATCCTATCTTTCCAGTTGGATCAAAATGCACATGTTGTGTAAATTTGATTATAATCGGTTCAAAGGTTTAAGAGTCCATTGCGGACAAATAAAGTGACACGTAATTTATATATATTAAGATTATTTTAACGTCATTCATTAAAAATGTAAAATCAAAGAGCATTGTTTAATTATCACCCGGGTCTTCTATAAAATAAGTATTGTGTTGTGTTGTTATTCATCCAAACAGCGATATGTATTTACTTGTATTCGGTTCAGAAATAAATGATAGCCGCGCTCTAAACATTTGGGACCGAAACATTTATTGGCGTAGCTCAGTGTAGTTCACCAAGTCGATCAGTCAGTCAGTTAAGCACCGCGTTCCTTGCTACATGACGGCGGCTATATATCTCCAGACCAAGACGGGAGGCTTCCAAACCAATTAACAATTAAGTAGTGAGAAAATGAACACGGTTCTTCTTGTTTTGTACAAATACGGGAATTTATGTAATTTGTTCATAAGGTGGTTACGTAGAAACCTATCCAGTACTAATTTCTTGATTCGAAATACCTAGAACATTCGAAACACAATTAACAGTTAAAAATTAGAGTACTTATTGTTTATTCTGTTTTTCAAGTGACATTTGTATGATCTAGATAATGATTATCTAATAATAAGATTGTACTGAAATACTTTGTATGCTCGTACTTATATAATAATATTATGTTTTGTTACGTTGAAATTGTAGGCTGAAAGTTCGTATTTCGACGCTCATTTATAAATAGATTAAGCAATGGTAGGTAGTATGTTCTACATTTAAATCGAGTTGGGAATTAGGCTTCTCGTAGATATAAAAGTAAGCAATTTTTTTTTTACACGAAAACCAAATGACGACATATATTGTAGGAAAGAACTTTAACAATAAAGCCATTTGGAAGTAATTTCTGTGTATATTTACATTATAGATATCATTGATTATTCTTAGGTCCGTAATTTCAAGTATTGTCAATAATACCAAAGATAGAAATAAACAATTCCTTAAATGAAATCGGATTGCTTCACTCGTTTACTTTTAGGTCTTATAAAATGTCGCTACCAGAGAAAGCTCTAATCTGGTTTTATTCTGGTTGCAACGTTATCTTTCCATGAGAGTCGTAATATTCGTAATGAAATTATAACATAATAATTAATATGCAATGAAGTCAGGTGCTTAGACCATGAGCAAGATAAGAACAGAACCAAACCAGATCTGAAATAGAGTGGGCGTAAAGAAATGACAAAATAAACTAATATTTGACTTCTTAGAACGCTGTATGTTTCTATTAATAACCAAGGCCCAAAATGTATTGCGCTATAATATCTACTGTACATTAATTTACTTAAACAACAGCTTGGAATTATAATCTTATTATTGTCTATTGCATGATTTTTATACCTCGAGGCCGATTACACCAATTTGATTTATTTATTCTTGTTATTGTCGCTTCCTGTAAACACGACGGAAAGAGAAGTAACGTTACAGTATATTAAAAAGTAATAGTTATATTAATTTTCCAAGTGTTGTTCGAAAGTAACAACACTTAATTGATCATTTTTATAAAATATTTCACAAATACACTCATCCGTTATTTTCAATACTCGTAATAGTAACGTTTATTTGCATGATGTTAAAACATGTATGATTCGATCACGTTCCCGATGAACCTTATACGTTTTTCCACCGAATTACCGCCCCACTTATTTATAACGTGAAATAGTTCCTGCGTTCTGGTGAAAGGGTGTGGTTGCGGGCTCATTTTTGTACCGTGGCTGACCGAAACTGGTTTTTCAGCCGCAACCGAAACTTATTCAAACATATTTAAATTATCTGTGCATCTAGTGATTTAAACCAACACATGTACCTAACAAATATTTTTATATTATTTTTATGTCATGAATATATGTATAAACTAAAGAAATATGTTAACGTAAAGAAGCAAACACAATAATTCACAAATATTCGAATTTCGGTGTGGCCGAAATTTGGGCCTTTTTTTGAACAAAACCGAAACAAAAGCCGAAACTAGATTTTTTGCCAGAAACTGGCTGAAACCAAAACCCAACTTTCGGTCGGTCGCTACTTTTATTTGAACACTTCTCATGAAATCAGCTGCATGTCCGTTTGCTCCTTCAATATTATATTTTAAAAAGTCGTGTTGAAAGATATTAATTAATCACACATTGTATGCAATTAGGTATGTGTTGCACTTCCTAACAGGCACCACACATGTCACGATATATCGTTAACCAGTATAAAACGAAGAAATATTTCATGGAAGTTGTAGACATAATAGTATCACACTTTGTATTTTATAGCAAGGGACAAAGTAATGCTGTATTTTATTACCTACTTATTGTTAATGTATGTGATATATTTTACTTATACAAACATTATAATACACTTTATGCAAAGTTAAAGAAAACTTTACTGTCCCCAGTTTGCATGAAAAGCGTAAGTTTCCGATTTGATTTTCATAAGTAGTTACAAGCTACGGCGTAGCTAGCGCGACGTACGCTACTTCCTTCAGATAAATTGTTTATTTAACTTTTATTTTACTAGCGCCTTAAAAAAGTATAAGTTAACTATTTATTATTATGCATTGTGCTTTTAAGAAATTATCGACTGGTTCAAGTTATGTACGTCTCAAGTTTTTTTGAAACGTCAATATCATGTTTTGGAACGCGTGGTGCCATCTTTTAACGAATAATGGAAAATCGCCTCTAAAAATTTTCGGTCACCAAGTAAATGACACAAAATATATTTTTAAGTTAAATTAGTTTTACATATCACCGCAAGAATACCCATACGAATCAACATTTATCAACTAAAAAGAAGCCTAGAAAGGAAACTTGGTGCTCTCTAAACGCCTTGGTTAGTGTAATTTTAATTCATTTTTATTATTTTAACATTCGCTAAAAAGAACTAGTATAATTAATTCTTTTACCTGGCTCAACGGGAATAGCGTTTTTGGATTGTCCTATTGTTCAGATCAAACAGCTATATTTGCCTATAACAATTAACTTAAAAGAAAAGGCATACTTTTAGGTATATTTATTTTTAATTGTAAAGATATAATTATTATATGCTATAATACTTTGTTACAATAATTTATCTACACTGTTTTGTTAATAAAACCACGAGATTGGCGCACAAGCTGTCCGCGGCTTGCATAAGTCTTCTGTGTGCGCACAAAGCACTTTTATGAAATTTGATATAGCAATAAATGTCTAGCGGCTTCTGTGGTTTGTTCATTAATTATTCTAGTGATTAAACGTAATTTAACGAGATAATTAAGGTCTATAAAGAGCCAAAAAATGTTGTTTTTCTGTTATAAATATGTAAATGTAGCCACGAAGAGAAGTTTGTTATAGGTACAGAATACTGAATTTATGCGTGAAGATTTTTTCAGATACCGTTGCGGTACTGTTTAGACTATTTCAGTATAATCTTTGGTGGCACACTTTTTAGTGTTCCGTAGCCAAATGACAAAAATCGGAACCCATAAAGATTCGTCATGTTTGTCTGTTCGTATGTCACAGCCACTTTATTCGGAAACTATTAAGACTACAGAGTTAAAATTTACTAGGTAAGTGTATTCTCTAAACCGCTTTTCGAAGCATGTAGACAATTAAAAATATATTAAATATAGGAGGGCTCCCATACGTGGAACTGAAACTTGAGAGATAAGCCCTTTTAAAGCGGTAAAATGTACCTCCCCCCCCCCCTCTAGCTTTTAAACTGAGGGAGCGAAAAATCTGAATAAAACATATGTTATAGATGTCAAGGAAAACTTTTAACTAAATTTGGTTTGAACAAGATACGGTTGACAGTTTTTGAGATATAGCATTTTTTCAAAAACCAAATAACATAACTTTGTAATTCATTTAAACATTGTGAAACACAAACTCATGCTGGTAGTTGGAAAACTGTTCAACTTTTTTTAGTACATGATGGTACGATCCCTCTATGCGCGACTCCAACTCGCACTTGGCCAATTTTTGTCTAAACTAACTAACTAACTAAATTTATTAATACGTTAAGAAAAGTCATAAGACTACATACATTTGAAGTAGTTAAAAAACTATTGGAAGATAGACCGTCGATCAAAGCTGGGTCGTGTTCGGCGGGGGTAGTAATGTCATCTAAACGGGTCACTGACTACTTTACGCATCAGTTGATTTGACACAATTTCTTGTAGCTGTACACTAAATGTAAGATCTGCTTAAATATTTGAATATTCGAAATTGATATCTTATTCCAAAACATATAAATATTATACTTTCTAACCGCGCCTGTACGTAAAACGTTATTTCGATAGCTAAATATGCAGCAAATTACGCAGTCGGGTAAAAACTAAAAAGAGTAGGTATAAATACGCCTACATGACTATAAAATAAAATTACTGACGAGATTTAGGTATAAAATATGTATTCAGCGTCGTCATTCGATGGTTCTCTTGTTGTACTAAAGACTAAAAGTTTAGTAGGATTAAACTTTAATTTATCTATCCTTATACCTTCGTAACTAAACAATGAAGTTTCTGTAAGCAAAAAGTACTCGATTGCTTGAATTAAGATATAAGTTATTTATGTGAAAGTTTAGGTTTGTCATTGTTATACAATTTCGCTCAAAATTGTCTAGAAGATCGGGCTTAATGTTTTATTAAAGAATTACACTTCTCAAGGATAAATTCACACTCGATATCAGACTATATATTTTTAAAATAGGCTGTGTATAAGTAGGGGAGAAGCGGGCAATGGGAGCCAACGGGCAATGTGAGCTATAGTGATTGTAAGAACGGTATGCATATTCTCACAATTATTAGCACTCGATCATCTAATCTACGTCAACCATCGAGAAACTTACTTTGATGCGCATGAGCCATTAGCGCTAAGCGTTACGTCACGAGGGATTTTTTTGTTTGTATGTTTTTCACTCTACGCTTATTATACGCTCTTGCCAACGCCAAGAAAAGCATGAAAAAGTTATATTAATATTTCATTATGTTTATGCTTCATACATCCCTAGATTCATTTGCTAATTAGTTCAATTGGTTAAATTGTGATTAAGAATCAAATGCCATATTAATGTCATTATTTTTAAAACGGTAGTCAACAGATAATAATAGCCTTGTATGACTTTCGGATACAGCTTCCATTGCCCTATTAACTTTCACAGAATAATTTTAAGAATAAGAAACCAATCACACCTTTATTAATAAAAAGAAATAACTCAAAATTTACGATTTGCGAGTTTATTACCTAGTTCGTTCGCTTTGTGGTATAAACTCGCAAAACTTAAATTTTGCGTTTGAGTTAATTTTTTTATAATAATGGTGTACAATGTAGGAATTTTAGAAACTGGGCCTATGAAGAAAATTCTGACAACGATTGAACAGATTCTTAGACAAGTGTTTTTTTGATTTTTAAATAATTATAACTATGGCAAAAATATAGTAAAATAATCAAGGAAAACATTCTAATGAAAAATTATAGGAATACCAAAATTTTCCTTAAATGGTAATTACCCGCTTTTCCCCTATATACACATGTAATTCTATAAAATAAAAAAAACAATAAAAACAGAAAGGTACTAATTGCAAATATTAAATTTATTATTATGGTAGGTACTATATTATTGTATAAATAATCGCGCCCAGATATTAAAATGTAAGCAAATAAAATGAGTATCTAAGCAATATGTAATTATGTACTTACTTATTATATTACGTAGGTACCATTCAATAAATTGAATTATTAAAAAAATATATTATATCTATTTTGTATCTATCTTTCCTTTTACTTTGAAATTTTGAATAATTTTAAATTTCGAATGCTCTATGTGCATATTTCGTTCGAACACCGTATTCGCAGAGTTAAATAAATACAGCAAAAATAATTTCGTTATTTAAAAATATACTTTTTTAAACGAATAATAATATCATGAATGCCAAGTATTTTTTATTAATGGAGTGGTATGAAGATTGGAGTTATATTGATAATTGCATTTGGGTAAGTTTAATAATAAAATATGCATGCAAAATAAATTACAAAAAGAACTAAAATTAACCATTATGATTAAATATAGGAGTTTTATTTGAATCTTAATGTTATATACATAATAATGTCCACAGAAAACACATATAATTGTAACGTTTCAAAACCTCGTAATACTTAATGTGGATAAAAATAAAATATTACTATCATACATGCCTTACCTATATATTTACGATTTTTTTAAATAAGTAGTGTTGTTTAAAAGTTTCTCAGTAGGTAACATGTTTTGACGCTTCATAGACTTACTGCATGTAAAATAAAATATTAAACTTGTGGTGATAAAATATAATTGTAATGAATATTTTACATATTATTCATAGTGGTAGTTTAGTACATAAAATACAAACGCTACACTGTACACAGATCTTTCACTCCTCCTGCTGGTGGTAAATATAAAATTTTAATCATACACAACCAATTAATCAAGTGTTTACATATAAACAGAACCTTAGACATAAGTACCATAACAAATTGTCGCTAATTTGATTGCTTGTGCCGTCATCTAGCGGACAATCGTCTGCATTACTCAGTGACGAGAATAGTCAAACTGGCCGGTGCAACGAAATCACCGCGCCCCAACTGAGTCAGTGCGGTAATCAGCGCCGCTAACCATTACCTAACCTTCACGCGAAACAGATGGCGTTAGTTGTGACTTTGTAAGATTAGACAGAATCATATTATGTAAAAAGAAATAATACCCACTTTTTTGATTAGTGGTGGTAATTTATTCTATAATTTTAATTGTTACACTCAGATTGCATCATACAATATTCGTCTAAATAGGTATAAGTCATTTAGATATATTAATGATATAACTAACTCTTTAACTTACGTAGGTATTTATGTTAAAAAGCGGTAATATTGTTTTTTGTGTATAAAATTTAACAGTATCTATATTTGTTATATTTAACGACTTTTGGACAAAATAACAGTCACTCAGTTTTATATAATTTACAAAAGAATCGCCTAAAATTTACTCAAAATCCACCAAGACCTACCTACTCATGTTAAATGTCCCCCAGATCGAATATCCACAATAAACGTAGAGTTTTATCAAAGCATTAAGCTCTTTCATCCTCTTTTCAATTAATTATTGTGTTTTATTGTGTATTGCTAAACGTGGAAAGGGAATTGTCTTTTTATATTACAGTCTGCTGTGTTTTCTAACATATTGGACACACAATAAAATCTATTTTACATTCTGCCTTTGTTTAAGACAGGATACGATCTAAGCCTTTATGCATAAATCATTCCCAAAAAAACAATAGCAAAAAGATAGATACTTATATGATAGTACAGTTGTCAGGCAGTGTAGGTAGAAGGAACATATAGCCTGCTTGCACTCATGTTATTTTTTGACAGAAGCGTGTTATTTTCTTTGAGTCTGTATACCATACCGTTGTCAGACTGAAGAGGTCAGGACAATAGGGTGTGCATTGTTACTTTTAACGTATTCTCCATTCCCTTAGGTTGTTTACTGTCAGCTCCGTACAAATAGCTGTTTCGTTATCAAATCACTATTGTTACGTGATTGTTACCCTATTTTACCTGAGATAGGTAGATCCTTTCCTTCGTAAAAAGACCTTAACATGTGCAAATATTTATTTTGTGAAGACGTTGGACTTAAAGTAATTTAGGTTTCTCTAGGTTGCTTTTTGTGTTAAAGTTTGTCTAGAAAATATCAATAGGAACATTCGCTTTATATTCTACCTATCTACATAGATAGTACATAATAAGTATTGATTAATGTTATGTATTGGGTATTTAAAATATTTGGGTATTTAAAGTATTTCGTACACCTATAAATTAAAATAATATAACATAGCTGACAAAGAATATTTTTTTAATACGATTTTAATTATGTCATATAAAATTATACTACAATTATTATTAAAAAGTATCGTATCTACATTAAACAAACTCATGTATTTTGGAGGTTTATAATTAATACCTAGATAAAATGTTAATTCAGTAACGTTAAATTCTATGTAATTCAAATGATAAAAATATTGCCTCTACCAAAATTTGAGAACTAAGCTCAATATATCAAAGCTCTTCTCCCTGCGTGAGAAGGCGGATAGAGTCGAGAGAGAGCGCAGAATACAAGTTGGGAACTTGGGATGACGCGGCCGGGAACGGGGGGCCCGGGAACGATTCATTGATCCGAACAATCTCGGCTGCACGACAAGGACCAACAATAGGGATCTCACCACATATCATTGTCTCTTTCTTTCACTCTCGCCTTTCAATAAAATTACTTTCCTTTATTAATAAAAAGATTCATACGGTAATCACCGTACGAGAAGACCAAAATTTTACTACCAGAAGTAACGCGGGTATCCATTATCATTTTAGTTATTAAGAGACATTGTGTATATAAAACATGTCTGCCAAAAAACTAATTAAATATATACAAAATAACCTTCATAGTTATAATATTTACTATGTAAGAATGTATTATTTTGCTGGCGTTGAGTACAAAAATAAAAACAAAATACGATAGTACTGTGTATAACGTGAGAAAGGGAGACAAACATCGGGCATTCCGACGGTTGAGTTGAGTAAAAGCGCGCCATCTCTGTCATTCAGGCGGCGGTTCGCACGAGTTCGTTGAGTCGCCGCCACGCGTGCCCGTCCGTTGTTGCACATCGACGTCAACCGCTTTCAGTGCTATAGCGCGTTCCTCCGCGCTGAATCCACATAACCTAAAAATTTAACTACTCAGATAAAAATTAGTAATATTCATTGCGGTTACAATATAATACTCATGTTTACCTCAAGTTTATAAATTTTGTGGTGTGAAGTTAACGCCCAATCGAAGGGCGTTCGTTGAGTGTATTTTTGTGTAACACAAAGTAAATACAAACGGCAAGCTGTGGGGATCAGGGGCCTTTTTTTTGCCGCCGCAGGGGATGTACTATCCTGTGAGTATATTTCTTAATTTTCGTTTGCATCTGCTAGTCTTATGGCGAGAAATAACGCTATGCCTCATAATTCTTTAAATGGGCAGCTGATCATCAATAGTAATACGCAAAACAGACTAAAAAATGATGGCGCATGGCGTTACAATTGACCACAAGAAGATATTAACGTAAAAAATGTATAATCCTTAATGTATTTATATCCATTTTATAAGTGTACTTTAGACGCACAGTAAATCCACAGTGAACAATCGTAATTACGACAATGACAAGTAGGTAGTGAAGTTGCCTGCTGTTGTTAGTGGGATCATAAACACAAAGATGCCGATATAGTACATACATAATAGTATCAGAGAGCGTCATTATTGTCTCCTTGGCTCAAATAAATAGAGCATGCCTTAGATTATTTTCGTATACGGGCGCGTACACTATTTGCCATATTTTTTAAGAAGCGTGTAACATGATGGCTTTTGTAGGTATCTACCTCAGTTGATAGTTTCAAGTTTTACACCGAACGGATCCATTGTTGTGACATTGAACTGTGAATGAAATTCATTGTTGCTGTTCTTTTCCGCAGTAGGGCTGTTAACCTTTGTCAGACAGAGAAACAGTAACGCATGATAATTAGGTATTACTAGGAATATTCATTGTTGGAACCGAACCACTAGAGATCTAATGTAAACAGAGCATATCGTGAATATTAAACGGAATGCACTTTTGCTTTGCATGCAATGTTGCTCGTTTAATAAAAGATTTTTCTCGTACCGACGCACCATACCGTTGCAATTTTTACTTGTTTGGATATGCTCCTATTTATAGTTTGGTCGCCCCTCGCAAACTGCTACTCGGGATGGAAACATCACCCTTTCTTTAGTATTATTAATAAAGCAGTTCTGCATCTGCTTGTACAAAAGAAAATTCATGTTATTTGCTTGATAGGTTCGCTTTGATTATTACTGGGGATGGGAATATGTTGTAAAAACGTAAAGTTACCAATATTTGCATAATTACAATCATTTAAACCGCAATGAAAATAATTGATGACTAAAAATTATTTGATTACACAGGAAGTTTATTATTCAGTAATTAATATGTACAGTAATCAGTTAATTAATCGGCTTTCGCAGATTCTAGCTATGTATGAAAGAAGGGTAGCAAAATGTCGTTATTGAGATTATTCGATTTTTAAAAAGAAAGTCGCAAACCTTCGTAATTTTAATTTCTGACCACCTTCATAGAAATCCATTTTTATATCTACGTCAAATTAATGTATCAACAATAAGTACGTAATTTGGCATAAAGTATTCACAGTGGTCAAACCAGAAACGCGCCAAACGATTATTTTGCACGATAACAGCAGAACAGAAGAAAAGATTATGAAAACGCGGTTAGCTTTAGGCCCGTTGGGCTCAAGGTGAACTCGCAGACGCCGACCACGGCCTGTTATGTTGTATCCAAGCGATCTAAATACCAATGGATAATTTCATGGATACCTGAAATTGTAGCAGCTTTAAAATTAGGTATTTATGTAGATATATATTGGCAACCGTCTTAAAGTGTTCAAGCTGTACAGGCAAAAAATCCAAATAATAAGATCCTGTCCTCAAAATCTAATAGCATCATCGTTATAGTGAGAGACCTAATTTTCAAAATTAGTTCTTAATTTTATGTCAATAGAGTTGTAATGTAACATGGTTACTATAATAGACACCTCATTTTATTTCGAAATAAAAAATATCAATAAAATAAGAGGCACATAGTTTTTCACACATTTTTAAGGATTTATATTTGTAATTTCGCTTTTAGTGTTGTAAAAATCTCTTTCGGAAAATTATTTTTACTTGATGATATTAGTACTTGATTAAAATATAGAAACTAAAGGATTGAACTTTTAAGCTACTTAAAACTTTATAATTTTATTTAAAACGTGTTAAATAATGTTGTGCAATTCTGAGATCCCACAGCTATAAAAACAAACCCACGATCTGATTACCTTTGACTCTTTATTTTTATTTTTAGCTTTGTATTGCTTAGATTACAAGTAGGTATGTATATGTTAGCCTTATTTATAAATAATAGAGATAAGACAGGTATGCTAGCGCGTAAGAGCCCGCCTGCATGGTGCTAGGTAGTTGTAACTTGATATTTCGTTGCTGCATTCGTATAAGATAAATACTATAATATAATAATACCTAAATCAAATGATAATTTAAATTAAAGTCACGAAACATATTTCCATTTAAAAATCTTTTAGTGTACATTGTACATCACTTAAATACGGGATATTTATGCCTAAGGACATTATCCGCCATTGGTGTTGTCACTCTTGTCACATTTTGACGGCCATTATGGTTGCAATAAGGAGGAATTATTCACATACCGCCCTTTGTTCACGTGTCGTGTTCGCGATCGTGTTTTGTTCCAGCCGGGTCGACTACCTGCCCGCCAAATATTATTAACCGTACCACAAGCAGGTATGAGATTAGCTTCCCTCTGGCTGTGCACTTTCTCGGAATTTAATACCGTCTACAGAGATCTGGGATACTAAAACGAGTTCCTATGATAAAGTTTACGACTATAACTGGACATATTCCAGAATTCTAAGTAATTTACAGTTTGAGGTGAGATGTGTGCTTCTAAAGTACTAAACTGGTAAAAGTTTTTATGTTCTAATACCTAGTTATATTTAATTTAGTAATCTGATAATTATAGTTTTAGCAACTGTAAACAAAATATCCGAATTTGAATTATCATAAGTTCTGTTACTGGGAAACTTAAGAGCTACATTGTTAAGTACTTAAGCAATTAGCATTTATACACTATTTACATAATATATATTATACCGAATGCCGTAGTTGGCGCCTGCCGGCTTGTGAAATGGAAATTACGTAGTTTTAAATTTAATCTCCGTTAAACTCTAATGTTATCGTAAAACATTAGAGTAACGATCATTAGAAATATCTCTCCGGTAAACATCGTATAATATATGGATACCTTTGATAATGTTGCCGATAACTAATCGTTGTTCATTATCTTTGTTATTATTAAAGTTTCTCCGTTAGAGAAGTGGCAAACACATGTACCGGCAGATTTTAAAGGCATCCGGGAGGTTTATTTAAGAAAATAATAATAAATGACAATGCACTCCACGTGATAGTGGTCACTGCCGCCAATGGGCGTTTGTAAGCATTTTTATATATATAGGGGTTGTATCTGAAGTCAATAACACATGTGTTGCAACTGCCGAGGACGTCGACGTTCGCTAAATATGAAAGTGAGCTGGTAACCAGAAAATGGTGAAGAATGATCAATCTAACAAAGTGGAAGACGAATGGTTTAACAGGGGAGGTACCACATTTATTTCTAGCGTAAAGCAATTCTTGCGTTACGATGGAAAGGTGTGATTGCCAAGTGCGCGTGTGAAGGTGCTCACAGATGGACAACATGGGCGGCAAATTCCACTCACCATCAGGTGGACTATATGCTCGTTTGCTACTTTATTCTTATAAAAAATGTAATACGTTAAAATTACTTAAAATGCCCACTGCGATTGACTACAGATTAAACCCATGTTCTTCATGAAGTTGCTTACAGATGTCGCGTCCCATGGGCGTCATAGACTGCATGCTCGTATACTACTTCAATCTTATAAAAAAATCTATGTGGCGGTTTGTTCATGTACATTTATTTGTGAGAAATGCGATAACATATGTTTATATCCATCAGAATTAAATATTAAACATTTAAGCACAACTATTATGTATGCCTTGACCATGAAAACGTGGCATAAAATTAACAAGTTTAATTTGCTACAACAACCGACGTATTGGCTTGGTTTTGCCAAGATAGGACAGTAAAAAAAATAATTTGATTAGTGCTCAAGAGGTTATAATTTTATTATTTACTGCATCTGGACAGGATTATCATAGACTTATCTTTCTTGTTAAGTGTGCTTGCGCTGTCTCATCTCGGGGATATTGATAGTGGACACCTAGTAACTATTTATTTAAGCCTTTCTAACTTGGTTTTCGGAAAGTGCTACAGTAGAAACCTTGCTACAGACATTGGTATGTTGCAGCGACCCAATGATAACATTTCCATTGGTATATCTGTTAGATAGAATAATATGATTAAGCAATTTTTCACATCAAACTGATAAATGGTTTGTCATCATGAATAGGTATATAAGTGTGCAAAATGTTATCGTGATCCTGATGACCAAATATTGCAAATGTTATAAACACAGGTATACATCCCATGGCAATGTATGATGCATATTAATAGATTTCCAAAAATAAGTTAAAAACGTAATGCGAAACGCGTCCATGCATTAATATTAATGCAATCAGAGGCCCTATTATCACAGCAGTTAATAAAATTAATGATCCAAACCTCATTATTCATTCCAACGCATACAATTTATTGGGTAATCTAGGATTACGATTGAAACAATAAGAGAACGTACGTAATAAATAATTATGTTAGGCAATATCTATACATTATGTGCCTCTAAGCCAGCGCTTTTGAACCGATGGTCCGCAGTAATCCGACAAAGTCAGAAGTTGTTTTCAAAGTTTTAATGAATTACTTCTGTAAAATATTTAATGTTTTAGTAAATGTCAGTGAAATAGAAGACCTTTATTTTGGTCAACTTAATATACCTACCACAGATTCAAGACTAATTGCATAATGGGGGCCTTTTTTCCATCCTCCTTTAGAAATATTATAGATAAATAAAAAAAATATATATAGGAAAATTTTATTTTTTATTATTGCGTCAAAATGTTTATCTTGGTGGTTAACGGCAATATAAAAAGATGTTGGTCCATTATGATGAAAAGGTTTAGAACCCCTGCTCTAAGCGAAGCTGTAAGCGGCGAAATTTGGTAACAAGCAAGTAGGTGCGTTCTCCTTGACCGACTTGTGTCGAATTAAACATCATCTTAAAAGCCTTCAGGTTTCCTTTATAATTCGTTTGTCGGATCCCGCTAGGCTAATAGCGGGGCCCATTGTACGCGAGCTTTAAGAAAGTTAAAATTAATTTAATACTCGTAATACTGTCGGTCTTGTTGGGCCCGCTAATGGATTCCTTATTACTCTATCTTTAACGTTTTATGTTTATTTTTAGCAAGCTTAAAGAAGTACCTAATTCTATTATTTCAGACTGTGAATGACGCTTCATAAGTAAAAGTAAAGCTTAAGTAGCTTGCGAATACTTAATCCTTACCGACATTAAAAGCAAGTTAAATATTATTCAGAAGCAGCACCATAGAAATACCTTAATCACGTAATATTCAAGGCATGACTTTATTATTTTTGGTTTAAATTAGCTGTAATCTGGAATGTGGAGTATAACGTCTTGTAAATCAAAGTAGTTAAGATAGTGATGGAGCTTTGCCTTGTTGTCCACAATCAATTTGTTTATAATTGCTTGACTAGTTAATGACTTAACTGGAGCAATGTAGTGGTAGTCTGCTTCCTGTATTCTTACAATGTAAACCGTGGCCAAGATGCTACGCTTAAGGTGGTTATACATATAACTGGTTCGATTGAATAATAACACAACTTAAAACGCAAATTTTACAGGAGAACCAGGTAAAAATTAAACAATAACCTTCACTTTTATCTTTTTACGGGATGGAGTTAAAATAATTAAAATGTATAAAGGGCCTATAACAACCTATAGTTAGAGCACCAAGTTCTCACTTAAAGTTTGACTTAAAATTAATGAATTTTGAATTGTACGATTATTCATGCGAAACAGCAATAGGTATGTTAACAAAACTGCATGTAAGCTTTGATGTTATTTAATTATCTCCGAAATTCGATTTTTTACTCGCCTGTCTACGAAATCAATAAATGGATCGATGAACTCATAGTTAATAAATGTTAATGTTATCAGTTTTTATAACTTTATGAACATGTTGTTCGTAATGAGAAAAAAAAAACAGTAGTTGCAAATATAAGGTATACAAATCGTCGTTTATCACACGACACCGCTTAAGACATTTGAATGACTTTAAAAGGGGGTGACAATATATTTTGTTAAAAAAATAAATTGTTTATATGATACATGATAAGTGTTTGTCACTGTAGTTCCAGGACCAGAATTGGGCTCAGGTATTCCCTGCCTGTCGTAAGAGGTGACTAAAAGGCGCTTCCGGGGTTGCGGGCGGTAAGAGTGGGAGCTCTACATGCCGTCGTAATTAGCCCCGAATGGGGCATCGCGCTTCGGTTGTGTTCCATTGGAGATTCCGGAGTTCTCCACGTAGCGCTGAGGACGGCCACCGGGGGGCTTTAGTGAGGTAAAAATCCCGTAAATATAACCCGGCACTGCTCCCACGGCGTCGGGTACCTATTGAAGGTTTCCCCCTCGATAACAAAAAAGGTGATAAGTGTTATTAAATCCTTAAGATTAGATCCTTAGTGTATTTAAATTTCAACAGTGTTGCATAAAAAAACGCCAATTTTCGACTTGAGCGGTGTGTTGATAAGCGAAGAAATACAAACGAACAATTGATTCGTTGTTCTTTTTAAAAGCTTTGTACTATTGAAATAAAATATTTAACGAATGGGGCATTAAGCCGCTACGTAATCTATATACGACACGAACGTCGAGACCGTAATCTAATTCACTTACGGAGGGTCCAGTGTCAAAGGGCGAACTTTTCGTTAAGTGCGACTACTAGTTACGGCAAAGGATAATGTGGGTATAGTTCTGATGAGTTACTAAGTATGCGGGTATATGCCCACATGAACATTGTATCGTGTAATAAATATTATTGATGCGGCTACATGTTAATATACCATAGTGTACTATAGCAGTCAAAAAATCAAAAGTATAGAAAGTCTTTAGTTATCTCTGAACAATTTTATGTGAATGATATTTGCAAACATTTAAGTTAGTGTACATTGGCGGATTCAGGATTTTCGTTGACGGAGCTGAATTTAGAATTTCAAAGAACTTTATGGCGAAAAAGTGTCTCGCAGTTAAAAACAAGATTTGATGTTTTAGATTTTGCGATTCCTACTTTTTTCCCAACTGTTACTTTGCAGCGTTTGTCGCGAGTTATGGTTAGCTTTAAACATTTCTTGCCGGCACACTTTTAAATTAGGCGACCATCATAGTCCTCAGAAGTAACAACGCATCTGCAACTTCAGATAGAACACAAGTTCTATTTGAAGTTTCTTACAGATGTCCATGGGCGGCCATGACCATTTACCATCAGGTGGACTGCATGCTCGTTTGCAACTTAAATCAAATAAAAAAAACTTTTTGTCAACCGATGTAAAGGTTGGTTGTGTTACATTGACATAGGTACTTACCGGAACATGATCATTATCTAGTGACACGTGAGAAAATTATCCAGGTAGGTATATTTATTTTAGAATCGCCAAGTTCAATGACAGTGACAAATAGGTATAAGAAACAAGCAACTTCAAAGAAGAATTTTAATTCTATTATTGACTATGCTTGGAATCCTTGTAGTCAAGTTATGAATGTTTATTTAGTTTGTATATTTAGCTATATTTTAAAATAACTAATTTATGTAAGAGTTTTGTTCTGTGAATTGCTTACAAAGTCTATATTTTATATTAGGAGTAAAATGTTTCATTGTTGAAAAGTTTAGAAAGGAGTACTTTACAAGAAATTAGCAAATTGATAATCATTGTAGAACGATTTTCATATTAAAGACCGAAGCTAGTTTCCTTTTCTTTGCAAGTGGTTTTGGATGCTTTCCAATCACTTGATTGCGTTGTGTTTTTGTAAACGACTAGTAAATATTGCACACGTATATTATGTGTATTACCTCGTGACAAGCTGAGTTTTTGCGAGATGACATCTATCTATCACCACACTTCAACGAAAGAAGAGCAGTAAATTATATGAATGTATTTATCAAAAATTACTCCATCCACACCGTACATAATATTATTTATCAGTTAAAGTAACGAGCACGCAGTCAACGTGATGGTAAGTGGTTATTAGAACACATGGACATCTGTAAGCCACTTCATATAGAACAGGAACTGGATCTAAGTCAATCACAAATGCGGCGATTATTTTAGTCCTCACGGAGTGCAACCTCGTGCCGTAAGAGCCGGCAACCACATTCTTCCACCGAAACGCTAAAACTGCGTTACGGTAGGAATAAGGCTATAATTCTTTTATTTCCTGCTGTTTTTATATTACACGAAATATGATGGCGGATTTGAAGGTTACAGTTACTATCCCATATAATAAGTTGTTACGCGAAATAAGCCTGTAAATTGCATGCCTAGGAAATCTCTTTTGTCGTTTTCCTTAATAGAAATATCGTAAAGAATTTAACTTGTACCTATGCGGGCGTAACTACAGTATTTTCTATATGAAACTATGTATTTCGCATTTTAATTATATTTGTACACGGTCCATAAAGATATGAACATATTATAGAACTTTTATTATTTTAATAAAATTAAGCATTTATTGTAGACGTAACATATGTAACCTATTTTCTTAGCAAAGTTGGTGTAATATGTGTTATATAGGTATAATTTATATTATGGTGTCTGCGATTTCTGTACCTACATACCTGATAAAAAATCATATTAACCTTAAATACCCAATGCCTTATAATTTTGAAACTTGAAAGTTATATTATCCAAACGTTTTTGGTACTGGACACGCCGCCCTAAGGCTCTTTTAGAAAGGGTGGCTCAGTTCCCTCGCTGACAAATATGGAGTCTCTTTTATATTTTGTTGAATTGTCTCTGTGTGGATGCCTGCTGATATTAAAAAAAATAAACGTAACGTAATTAAAAAAAAACGTAGTTTAAACGTATTTTTTGAAGTAAAACCTGCTTTGTGTTATAAACACATTATTTACATTTATTATTTAATTTATATTATGGTGTCTGCGATTTCTGTACCTACATACCTGATAAAAAATCATATTAACCTTAAATACCCAATGCCTTATAATTTTGAAACTTGAAAGTTATATTATCCAAACGTTTTTGGTACTGGACACGCCGCCCTAAGGCTCTTTTAGAAAGGGTGGCTCAGTTCCCTCGCTGACAAATATGGAGTCTCTTTTATATTTTGTTGAATTGTCTCTGTGTGGATGCCTGCTGATATTAAAAAAAATAAACGTAACGTAATTAAAAAAAAACGTAGTTTAAACGTATTTTTTGAAGTAAAACCTGCTTTGTGTTATAAACACATTATTTACATTTCCAAACCACATAATAAGTATTTTTGAAGGTCCTGAAATTATGATTAAATCTAATATTGCGGTATTTTTAATATGTTTTAAATAATCATTGCGGTTTTTAGTACCGTAGCAATGGTTTTCTTAATTCCAAACCGTGAAATAATGACTGCAACTGTGTTATTGTAATGACAATGAGGAATGCTCCTTTCCCACTTAAATTGCTAGGTTACTATTTTTACAGTAACTTGTTAACTCGCAGAAAGAATATTTAATAATCTCTAGAATTATTTTTGCCTTATTGTCAAGTTATATCTTACCTTTTTTTAGTTTTTGTCTATTTTACAGAAACCGTATGAATTAGCCCTTGCTTATATACACATCTAACCAAAATTTTTTTTGAACAAAATTGGCGTGAATCCAAGAGTAGTCGCAGATATCGAGTTAAATGCCATCGTATCACACGACTGTCGCCGACACTACTACTATTACACGTGATTAACATTCCTCGTTGTAAAACTTTGTGTGTCCAAACCAATTAATTATTTTCAACTAATTGCAAGACTTTGTGATCTCTACATTAGATAATTTGTCTGTTCCTAAGCGTATGTGTGATTTTTGTAAAGACTTTTGTCATTGATCGATTGATCAGCGATTCTTTATTTTCATTGATTTATGAGTTTCGTTTAGGATGTGCATTATTAATACGTGAATTAATTAATATTATTTTGGATGTTTCTATTAGTAATTAACCCAACGTTACACTTAAATCAGATCTAATCAATATGACAGGATTTGCTTAATTTTGTATGTAGTTGTTCTCTGAATCATATAACAAGTCAAGCTGTGCTTTGAGTGAACTCTATTTATCAGTCAGTGCTCGATACTGCAATTCTACGTGTACACTCAAGTAGCTCTAGATCAAAGGTTATCAACAGCTAAGTTGGAATATCGTAAATAGTTCAATAACACATTATGAGTAGGTTGTGCCAGAGAGTATCGTCGCGTCGCTCCTATCAGTCTGAACTGAGACATTAGTGCCAAATAAGATAGAGGAATGCTCAAAATTTATTCGAAATTATTTTACATATCAGAGCCTGAACAGAACAATTATTTATTGATGATACGTGATAGTGTTAAAGTAATAAATCTCTGTGATTGCAATGACTTATTTATAAGGGTTGCTTGGATTAGGTTATTTTAATTAAAATCTTACCATTTGTCAGGTAATTTACCAAAATGGTTGTTGCTCTCGCAACCGGAATTCATGGCATTTCTTTATTTTCCCGACCTATTCCGGATATAACACTAAAATTCAAGCAGCCTTTGTCGTTTCGAGAATCGGACATCTGGCAATTCTGCCAAAAGTAAAGAAAAAAGAAACTTTAGTACATTCTGCTGCAGAAACCGGTAGAGATGGATTAAAAATAATATTGACGTCGATGGGCTTTAGCATTTAATGAAAAAACACTGTCCCAATTTACTAAACTGGCTGTATTTTGGTGGATTATAAACGTTAAATTCAGGGTCATTTATTTATACTACTTATATAATACATTTTGCAAATAATGATACATAAAACGACAAATAATGACTACTTATAACGAAGTAGGTAGATGTCACAGACCCATAGATCCCAAAAAAAAATGGAAACAATAAACTGGACTTTGTTTGTACTCCACGACTTTTTATATTTATATTTATATTTGCATGACCTATCCATATTTTATTTGCAACAGCTACCTTTTACATATCCGTAATAAACCGAATTGCCCGTAGTATTGTATGTGGCATTCGAAGGCGAACCAGTTAGCAGTAAATACTTGTTGGCAGGTTAAATCGTGCGCATGCCAAAGTTGTGGAGATTGCCACCAACATTTTTAAATCCAATCAATGAGCCAGTAAACGACTGGGCGTGGAAAATCGACACGTCCATGGTGATTCTCATACAAAAGTACGTGTAATGTATATCACTATATAGTGTAAAACAAAGTCGCTTCTCGCTGTCTATCCCTATATACACTTAGATCTTTAAAACGCGATACGCTACGGATTTTAATGCAGTTTTTTAATAGATAGAGTGATTCAAGTGGAAACAAAAACTGATAATTTTAGATTTTTGACTTTTAGGCGGAACAAAGTTCGCCGGGGCGACTAGTATACATATATATATGTACCTCTGTATGATATACTTATATATTCAAGGTGGTGGTGGAATGAGTACGGTCGACCGTGAATATACCACTGCCACACCTATTTCTAGCGTTCGGCAGTTCTTGCTTTTCGGTAGAAAGGGTGTGGTTGCCGACACACTTTTAAATGAGGGAACATCTTAGCTTCTAGATGTAACAACGCATCTGTTGACTTCAGATAGAAATCCTTTTCTGTATGAAAAAATATGAACCTGTGAACTGGCCATGGACGTCTGTTGCACCATCAGGTGTACCTACTACTACCTCATATGCTTCTTCAATCTTATATATTAATTCAGTTTAAGGTGGCAGTAATGTCGCAAAAGTTTGAAACGAACTAACATTTTAATGTAATGAATTCAAACATGACATTATTAATACTTAAGGAAATTCTCACGTTGTTAATATTTTAGTAGGATATGACTATAATTAATTGACATAGGTACATATGTATTACTTCTCTATCTGTTTATTTGCTATCGTGTGAACGAAACAAAAGATAGGTCAGTCAGTGTTATTTTCAAGGACTCCAAAACAGGTCTTGTATTCTCAGAACAGTACGAAATCATCGTTTCACGTCGAACCGACCAGTAATGTTTACGTAGAAGGTGCTTCATCTTTCAAGAGCTTGATGCATCTGGAACCTGTATTAATAAACTGTTGATTAATATACCGCTGTATACACTACACGCACAATCAGGTACATATGTTTGTTTTATACTAGATGGTGGACTGGTTAATTTTAGGATAATAACTTATTAAAATTGTTCGAAAGTTTTCCATAAAGTCTTAGCTAAAAATACTGAATAGACGTTAGGCTCAAGTTTCCTATGTTAAGTAATTTTGAGAAAATAGTTAAAATATGTTGAAACCTTTGTACGTATTTGCTAAGCTTGGATGCCGCGCCAGATGTACTAGCTTTCCCTTCGCGTCATTGTCAACATAAGAATGCAAAATATTTTTTCATTTTGCTCAATATTCTGTGATACAACATTTTTAACGGGAGGTACTAAAATATTCAAATTTCAAGATACGGGTATATTGCTGGGTTCAGAAAACTCGGAAATTTTACCTAAACTGACATATTTTGCAAACAGTAAAGTAGTATGTTTTTGATGATTTTGTTACATATTTGGACGGTAGATTATGTACCACCGTCACACTGATTTTGTGATGCCGGGTGACTTAAATACAAGGCGACCATCTTAGTCCTCGTTAAGTGAATCTGCAACTGACTTTAAATAGAATCACTGTTCTATGTGGAGCTGGTTACAGATTTTCAATTTGCAGTGACCACTTACAATTGCATGGCCTAAATGCTCGTTTGCTACTTCAATTATATGAAATTAAATGTACCTATATTTCATAAATCGAAGATGGCTGAGGTGTAAAGAATATAAACTATATTTGCAAAACGAAGCCCATCGGTGGGATGTAGGTATGTTCATAGTTGGCGCCGTGATAAAAAAAATACTAGCGAAATTTGCTGCCGGATATTTATATCGGTAAACAAAGAATTGACGTGACATTTCTCATTTCAACAATTTGTCATAATTACGTGAAACGGCAGCTTTTCAACGTCTTCTCACTATGGTATGCAGTATAATTATACACATCATAGCCTACTTTCCGCGGAACAAAAGAAAAATCCGTTAACAGGTCAGACATTTTGAGGCTAAGAGCAAAAGAAAGAAGTCTAATAGTAACACGTGGGTGCACCATCTCAACATGTCAATCACAGTTACATATTTTAGCATCGACACTAAACAGAGAACAATTTTGATTTCTTTTTGATCTTATTATTATCTATTCTTTAAAATGTTTGCACTTTAACAATCTGTTCAATTTCGAAGTATAAATTATTCGTTGTTGATATAATAAACTTTTATTATTTGCCTTTCAACTATTCGTATGACCCTAAAGGTCACCTCGTCTCGATGAACTTCACAAACACGTTCCACATATTACAGATATGTATGCGTTTAAGTAGGGACATAATTAATTTTATTATCTCCGCGTCTAGGCGTAAACTAATGATCTCGTTGTGTCTATAACGTCGATATTAAATTAAACGAACAAAGAATAGGTGTACAGTTTAAACCAACGAGAACAGTTATAAGTGTGAAAGGTATCTAAAGCAGTTATTGCCTTAATTCGCTATCCCGGTTGAATTGTAAATGTATTCCGATTCAGGTGAATAGGAGTTATCCCAGCTCCGAGCGAGCCACATGAAAAATATTTGGGCGGTTGCCAACACTGCTCGGTTCGCGGTCGTCGGCGTCCTCCTACAGCCGATAGCTTCGCATTGCAATATTGACCAAAAGTGCACATCGGCTTCCATCAAACTTAGCTCTTATTTCATTTTTATTGCTTTTTTACACCCCAACTTGCCTTGTTAGTTCTTTTGTTAATTATATTTTTTTTAGGCTCAAGTTGCAAATTAATGGTAAACCAGTTGACTGTATTCTATTTAACCGAAATTTTGCATACAGCACATGATCTTCCTGTCATTCTAAATTCATATGGCGGACGCGACGCCCCAAAATGGCGGAGCCGTAATTTTTTATGCACCCTAATAAATATAGGTATCAAATGTAAGGGTTTTCTGAAAAGAACACGGAAAACAATATGACGCCACTGTAAACTCGTTTTAATACAACTTTTATATGTTTTGTACATAATAATAAAACTGTAAATGGAATGTAGCATTTTGAATTTTTATATATTAAATCAGTTATCACAACAGAGTCAAGATCAAGATATTAAACCTTTGATATATATTCGTGGTCCGCTGCTCTTGCGTCAACTTCTCTACTTGCCAATTCCTTCCAGAGATTTATACTCTTGGCCCTAAATTCTCCAGAGTGGTATTTAAGTCAAGGGCTTTACGAATTTTGATCGCTGACAGCGGTTTAAATGCTATAAATTGTAGTATATAATTGTATTAGCTTGGGAACTTTACTATTGGAATTAGTGAAAATGTAGGAGCATTTCGGACAATGTACTTTACATAACAATGCGATGCTTAAAACTATTCATTACAAGTATACGACCAACAAAATAAAACAACGAAGTATAGCGGTGGCCTTATCACTTCATGTGGCGTTTTAATCCAGGGATACTGAAAAAGAGGAATAATAAACAAAGGAGCAAGTGACGTATAAGTCTATAAAAATAAATAAAAAAGGCACATGGGTATACACGGTAGCTAGCTAGGTAATTTACACTGAAAATTGTTGTAATAATGTGTACCATACTTACAATACAATACTTATAAACATCTCTCGTCCACCCACTATTGTCCCACTGCTGGGCACGAGTCTTCTCTCAGAATGAGAGTTTTAGGCCATAGTACCTACACCGCGCTGGCCAAGTGCAAATTGGTGGACTTATAAATATACATGTGATTAAATAAGTCGATGTTAGTGTTCACAAAAATCCGTTACAAATATTTTATATCTTCACTTCTCGCCCCTGAACAAAGGGTTTTATTTATTTGCTACATACAAAATGAATGAAACAGTCTCTTGTGTGTATCTGTTAGCATTTTTATATTACATGGAATCAACCGTCGACCCGTGTGGCGGAGCGGTTACCATACCGTTTTAACCCACAATGGGTCCCGGGCTCGATTCCCGGCCAGACATGTATCTGAATGATGAGTTTAGATTCATATTCTGGGACTGGGTGTTTGTGTAATCGTCTTGTGTGCGTCCATGGAACTTACGCCACAGGAGAAAATCCTAGTGTGGGTCTATGAGTGTAGAAAATGTGTTTTAAAAAAAAGAAATCAGAAAAATACCTAATAAAATAAGTAATTCAAGTATCAACAGTACTTAAAAGAGAAGTACGTATTGCCTTTACAAGTTAGTAAAATAAACTTTGACTGCGAATCGAGTTACGGCTAAATGTTTGATTTTTCAATTCCAAATACTTTGAGTGGAGTTGTAAGCGGAAATGTACCATCTACATTAATATGTAATAGGTACATATTTATATAAAATCATTTATTCATAGTGTACATATTTAACTCATGTATATTTATTTTGTTTCAGGTGAGTAACGGCAATGTCATCGACACAGGAACACCTACCCTACTGGTAACCTTACTTTCAATATTTTATGCATGTAAACTATGCTAAGAACTAATAATATCTTAGATATCTAATTAGTCCTAATATTAATATGGATCACTTAATTACTGTACAATAATTTCAACGCTGTATTTAATATATAGGTTTAATATTAATAAGAACACGAGCAGACCATTAATTTCTGTACTTAAACACAAAATTCCAAATTGTACAAAATAATTAATTGAATCCTATCGCCTCTTTGAAGCGGTGTAAAGTTTTAAAGTAATTAGGTAGGTACAGTGTAAACAAGAGCCAGGCAGCGTGACTTCGGAGTGCTTGTTTAACAAGCTTTTGTAGTAGCAAAAGCCGGCATTACCGTTGGATCCGTAGAAACTGGGCGCTGGAGCCACCTAGATTAACGTATATATTTTTTTATAAACCTCCCTCCGCCAGTAACTCTATTGATGTTGCGAACAGTAATTTCGCCCCAGATTACCCTATATTACTCTCCCTTCGTTATTCGTAACGGATGTTATATTAAAATCACCTTTTAGAGTCTACCTACAGAATGCTCAGCGCGGCACAGATGTGCTTCGCAAACTTTTGTGACATGTTGTAATTTATTAGTGTAATCCGTAATGCATGTTAGTTCGGCTTCGTCAAACTACTGCACGGATGCCCTCCAGCCGGAGTTACCGTAACACACTAACACTGACATGACACCGAGGTACGCTTTGATCCGAATGTTTTTGATTGCATTAATATTATTCAACGTTTATCCACTCGGTTGGCGCTGACTGTCCTAAATATTTGTGCTGTCTCTAGTTGGTGTGGGCTTACGTCGCTTTAATGATAAATACGTTAGTAAGAATCACTAGGTAATTACAGTAATAGATTGTGCATTTTGAATACAGTCAGTTAGACTTTATTAACCATTTCGACTATGATCTATGTAGTATAATAGAGCAAGAGCCCGTGAGTGCCAGACCTTCGGATTTTCATAAAAGCTGAAAATTTTTCTATGTTTGTCGCTAATACAGGTAAGAATGATCCCCACCCATGAAGCTGGGGCAGCGGTGGCTTTGGCAGGTAACAAGCAACAAAGGTGTATAAAATTCCATCTCAAATTTATCATAAAATAAAACTGATTTTTTTTATATTTGATTCACAATAATATCAAAACTCGCGTTGCTCATTGCCAGACAGTTAGTATGGTTGCAACCCTCTGCCGGACACCCTTAAACTATTATAATTTATAATTATACTTACGTTATATTATAAAATCTCAATTTTATATATAATTTTTTGGAGGCCTATTAATCTATGTTTACATAATTGCCGGACGGTTTCGACGGTTCTATCATCTTGCTAGACGCATTCAAAGCAGTAGTTCTGGGAGCAAGGAACGTATACAGTAACTAGTGCGAGTGAGACAGAGCGCTTGGTCTATTGCGGCCCTTCACTGCGCATCCACTGTTATCAAATTCAAATTGTGCAGCTTATTTTTTTCTTAGTCAAGAAATTTCATTAAATAAATTTTTACAGTTTGAATAACAAATATTTAAAACAGTACTCAGTAAAATTGTTCTAATACAACTTCAATCATATCGAAACTCTAATAACTTTATTTATATTATTTTTCATTTTTACGAAGTTTATATTTTCAATTCTATCAAAATTGTAAAGCCAATGAATTAAAGTAAATCAAATTTTATTGTTTATTATATCAAAAAGCAATTTTTTTTTTAAATAAAAAAGTTACAGAAAAATATATTTATTTTAATAAAATCTTTAACATTTTCATCATTTTCATCGTCGTCGTCAATACATCCATACTCCTCGTCACTATTATTCCATTCTGTGGATTGATCGTCTTCAATATCGCTTTCCTCATTGTTTTCTACAAACAAACGAGGATCGTATTTCATAGTGGAATTTTAATGGTTTTAAGTGACTAATCTACCTATGTGGTGTTATTAATAAGTGATAAATATAACTAGTTTTAGTGCATTATAAAGAAAAAAGGTGGAATACGTCGTAAAACACGTAAATTATTGGATATAGTGCATCGAGTTCGAGTTGACAGCAGTTTGAATATGACGTACGTAATCAATTTTGGATAAGACATACGAATTTTTGTTTGTAATATTTTTGCATATAATGTTTAAATAAAGTATTTTGTATTATTATGATTTATAGTATAATGAATAATAATACGTATGTAGCTCAAAAGTTCACAAAACAAACACATTATTTACAAGTCATGTCCATACTAATGTATTGATTTTATGACCTAAATACACTTTATCTGCGTGGTGTTTAAAATATTTCTTAGAAACACTTCGGTATTTGTATTGTATCAATTACTTAATACCATGTAAACCTTAGAAAAACTTTTAGTCATATGAAATTCATAAAGATAGTAACCAAAAATTAGTGTTTATCTAGACCCTAATTTTGGGACCTAAAAAAAGTATCATTTTTGTTCAACTCATATTCAAAATATATTAAACGTAACACTGAGATTGATGTTTTACTTTGTAGATATAATCTTATAGTTTAACGTAAACAAAACTCCCCGAACTACTGCTCACTTTGAATGCGTCTAGCAAGATGATAGAACCGTCGAAACTGTCCGGCAATTATGTAAACATAGTATAATAGGCCTCCAAAAAATTATATATAAAATTGAGATTTTATAATATAACGTAAGTATAATTATAAATTATAATAGTTTAAGGGTGTCCGGCAGAGGGTTGCAACCATACTAACTGTCCGGCAATGAGCAACGCGAGTTTTGATATTATTGTGAATCAGATATAAAAAAATTCAGTTTTATTTTATGATAAATTTGAGATGGAATTTTATACACCTTTGTTGCCTGTTACCTGCCAAAGCCACCGCTGCCCCAGCTTTTTTTTTTTTTTTTTTTTTTTTTTTTTATTTGACTGAAGTAGCAAACGAGCATGCAGCCCACCTGATGGTAAGTGGTCACTGCCGCTCATCGACATCTGTAATCAACTTCATACAGAACATGGGTTCTATCTGAAGTCAAACACAGATGCGTTGCTACTCCCGAGGACTATGATGGTCGCCTCATGTAAAAGTGTGCCGGCAACCACACCCTTCTATCGAAACGCAAGAAATGCTTCACGCTAGAAATAGGTGTGGCGGTGGTACTTCCCCGGTCGAACTACACTGGTTCTACCACCTGCAAAACCAGCTTCATGGGTGGGGATCATTCTTACCTGTATTAGGGACACACATAGAAAAATTTTCAGCTTTTATGAAAATCCGAAGGTCTGGCACTCACGGGCTCTTGGACTATAAGTATATTTGACAATTACTGTTTTTTATACAATTTATATATTTGGATAATAGAAAAACTGTGAAATCTGTGTTTGAATGATTGAAAGAAATAAACAGTTATATAATGGTGATTTTTGCCAATAATTAAAACTATCTTGAACCTAAACTTCGTAAATCTGAGATTATTATCAAATAACAGGTAAAACTATTAATGTTGGACAATTCTATAAAATTGTTAAGAATTTGAAACACGTACCACAGGTACCATACTGTATGGAAAACGTAGTGTAGGCTCCTAGCCGTGTATCTGCCGTGCATTCAAACGATCTTCCGTCGATTTATATTTATAAGCTAAATTCAACCCTCGTGGTCGAACATAGAGCGCTTTGCGATGTGGAGGTGATGTGGTCGTGCGATGTGTCTTCTCACTGCATATAAATCGTACATATTTTTACCATCAAACGTACAATATGAATGAAGTTTAAATCGATCGTTAAATAATAATTAGTTAATCGTGCGTCGTAGAGAATATAGTGACAGTGAACTCGACTACATAATTGTAAAATATCTTCGTAATTGTATGAATTGCAACGATATTTATTAAAATAAAAACAGATGGCAAGCAAACAACCGAGCCGCCACTTACCACCAGTAAGTGTTTACCAGGGCCAATGAACGCCGGTAAATCAAATAAGTTGCGAATTGGTTTAAAGCTCTTTTGGTACGTAAACCTAGTTTTTAGTACTCATATTGTATACGATTTGTTTTGGCATTATGTGCAGTACGTTATAATGTACAATATCTGTAATTATTACTTTTGTATTATTACTTACTTGTTTATTATTGAGCAGCCGAGTTTTTTCTTTTCACAATAATTTATTAATTTACTTAAAAACAATTTTTTGTTGGTCCAAAACTTGACAAATTGTTATTTAGCAATTTGCAAGATAAGCCGGACAGATAAGGTTTTTAACTTGTGTTATAGAATAATCTTGCATATAAAATAAAATGTTATATAAGTATCTATAACTACAGCTATTTCTCATAATATGTACGTATATCGGCTGTAATTAAGAATTGGAACATAGTGTGCAAAAAGCCAATTCAATACAAAGTAGCATTAAGTCATAAGACGTCATTTCTATTACACCACATACACTTCTGTATAAAATGGGATACGTAGCAGTAAAGTTTCTAGGGGCCTTATTAGCAGTCGACGCGTGTGCCTATTGCTTCTGACATCAGTTTCCGTGGCAGAGCTTCCCTTGCCGGCTCACCAATAAGCAATATTCAAATGTTTTGCGTGAGTCATCGTACTGATATGCTATAGTGGATTGTAAGTAGTACAGATTTAAACATGCGTTCCTTAGCCCTGGACTTGAGTATAAAGACATAAAAATATATATAAATCTTTGCATTTAGTTCGGAGACTATAGCGTTGTTTAAAATCGCTTATCCTTTTAGATTATTAATAATTCATGGACTGGGCTAATGAAAATCAGACGATTAATAAAACAAAATACCACCTAGCCATTAAATAATCAATAACTGTTTATGCAAAGACCAAGTTAAAATATAATATCCCAAGTTGTTTACTTGAAAATTACATACATTAATCACTCCGTGGGGCCCGAGTCGTAATTCTAAACTTGAGCGTGAGGTCCCGACTATTAACTTAAACTTGGTCTAAACGTTACAGCTTCTCATCTAACGACTCTGGTTATATTATATTTATAAGCTTTCTATACCGCCTCCGTTCGAGAACTTGATAGGTTTACTTGTTGTTACTCTTAACAACTGATTAATTGAAACTTGACTCGTTGTACAAGAAAGAAATAACAATTATTTTATGTGATATTTTAATTATTATATTAATTATTAATTAATTATTATTAATTATTATATTAGAAAGCAACATATATTTTTTATCCCTATAAGAATGTATTTTTAGGGATAAGGATTTGTTATAAAGAAGTACCTAATCATATTTTCATCAGAAAAATTTCGTTATGTTATTTATTACAACATTAATTTAACACCCACTCTCATCTTCCAGGGGTTCGAAATGAGATAAAACGAATAAAGATAGCTTCAGGTCTAAAAACGGAGTAGGTAGATATTATAATTTCATTATTTAGGTATTTTTTCCACATTACCTTATAAAGAGCGCTAAGAATCGTTATGTTATTACAAAATGTATCAAAAGTTAGAAACAGGTTTAGATGGAATAACGAAAAAAGTATCTTTAATATGAATGTAATAAATAAAATATAATATGCTTCACGATAATGTAGCGAACAGATAGCAAAACCGAATCAACGGAACGAAGCGTAAGCGGCTTTTTATAATCCGAGTGATACAGTCAGGGTAATATCGAATTCAATCGCGGTGAGTGTGTAACCTTTGAAATTTGTCGTGCATCGAAGTACCATTAAGGCCTCTCCTGGATCAGTGCCAGAGTTGGGATATTATTAGCACGTCGACAACGTCCGAGTTAATCAAGCTCGAATAAGATCAATATTCCCCGTAGGTGATGGTTTCAGGGACGCGCCCCGACGGCCTGCTGCCTGTCAGCCGGGATTACTAACCTGAACGGACGACGACACCCGACGCTGTCCAAAACTGCAATTTGTCTACATCATTAACCTAATAACGTCGATCTGGAATTTAAGTAAACAACTATAAGAAAAAGATGCAATTACGCAACGGAAACGGTAGCAATAAAATCGATTTAAACGAGAAACTATAATTTAATGACAATTTTCGAGACGGAAACCGATGTTTACTGTAAGTCGGAGAAAGCTACAAGACAGCGCTTGAAGTAGCGTCTAGACCGCTCAGACAAGTTCTCCGAGAGTAAATTTCCTAGAACTCGGTACGGCACGCTGACACCATGAAGTGAACAATTTCGCAAAAAACGTTTGACCTCAATATAGAAGGCAAGTGTACGCGTGCGTATGACTAATTGATGGATATCGATAAATATCACGACTGTAACAATTTAACCCCATATGAGGATATGCACGAGATTTTATACGCGTTTCTATGCTAGAATTATGGCTTTCGTTACAAAATATTAACATGGCAAATTACTTAATTGTCTATACTTTCCATATAGTGTAGCGTGACAATTTGCGTGAGATACGGCTGCGTGCCAGCGGGAGAAATTCCTGATCGTTAACTATGTATGTATGTGCTTCCACAAGCGTTGTCAATACGTGCTAATAAATACATCCGATAAGTATCTGCACTACTTGAAATGAGTACATAGTCTCTATTGTTCTATTGTTTTTATAGTATTTGTATTAGTGATTATATTTTTTGACCCGATTACGGCGAAGCCAAAAGTGGGGTTTTGATTTCAGCCGCTATGTACAACCGTATACCTACGTTTTTTGTTACCATATACTACGAGAGTAGTAAATGGGTGTACATGCAATGCGCCAGATGTTGATCTGTAAAAATGAGATCGGCCACAGATGCGTTTTTGTTATCAATGAGAACTATGTTGGAGTTACTTTTGTTATATACTGAGTAGAGTAGCGCAACTAGCGCTAATACTACTACTACCTATAATCAAAAATGGTGTTTTGTTTGTATAATGGTATCATAAGGTCCAATCGTCCACCAATTCGCACTTGGCCAGCGCGGTGGACTATGGTTTAAAACTCTCTCATTCTGAGAGAAGACCCGTGCCGAGTAGTGGGACAATAATAGGTTGACGATAAGGTTCAATGACCTTCGAAGCTGTGTACTAAATCAACGCGAGTATATGACTAAAGCAGAAGTAGCTGGTAGGCGACGTAAAATACTTAATTAACAGGGCCGGCGACCCATAAAATGGGATACAGTAGGTACCTACACCGCTGGTGCTGTTTCAAAGAGATTGCTAGCGACCTAGGTACTCGTGATGCAAAACTGGCTCTCCTATTACTTTTTTTATTATTCTGCCTACCGTTGTGCGATCGTTTGAAATAAATCCACGGCAGATTTCATCTCGGTTTATGTATTCGTTTGAATCTCTACTCTTTATAAGATTTTAAATACTTTAGCCTTAATTATACTTTTTTATTACATTATCGCACATCGCTGTGACAATTGGGTGTATATTTAAAATTAAAATGTGCTAAACATTTTATGGAAAGTAAATACCACGGCGATCGATATTTGAATGGGTGGTATTTTTGTACGAGCGCTTTAGTGCTGTGGAGAGCACTTTAAGCAGTCGGTGCCGGTTATTATCATTTGGTAACAGTTGGAAAATCTTGCCGGCCTTTGTGCGGTTTACAATTTCTCTGAAATTGCTTGGCACCTTCAGTCGCCTTTAAACAGTCCGGATTGTAGTAGACTTTTATTATTCCAGACTAACTATTAGTAGGAAACAAGAAAATAGATCTGTATAATGCTATACAGAAATATGATACGTGACCAACACTGGCACAAAGGTAAACTCGGCATACCCTTTTAATTCGTATTTTTTTAATGTGTTTTCAGTCTCCATTACAAAAAGCCGAAGTCCTAAATTTTATATTATTACCAGCCGTTAAAAAGGTTTAAAATTATCTTTCTACAGAGCAGTACGATGAAATAAATGATTGTGCCTGGCATTGGTCTGCTGAGGTACTTAGTGATGAGCCTGTGAGGCCCATTATTGTGCTTCATTTACATACGCTTCAGAGCCTACTAGCGTACTAACTACGGGTTTGATATGTAACCAGCGAACCATCAATTGTATTGTATACTATTAAGCAACACTGAAGGTTATCGATTCGTACGTTCTTTGACTAAGCTATAAAAACTGTTTAACAACAGCGAAACGTAGAGTTTTTGAACTTCGACATATACACCATACGAATAATTTGAGCGACTTCAATCGATGAGAATGAGAATTTCAAAAGATGAGTGGAGATAAATTTGAAAAAGCGTATTGGTGAAAACCAATTCGCATTTCGCCAGCGCGGTGGTCTACGGCCTAAACTCACTCTTTCTAAGAGGAGACCCGTGGCCAGCAGTAGGACAATAATAGGTTGCCGAGAGTACTTTCTTTTCATTTTTCCAACTTTCAGTCTTAGAAGTAACTACTATGTATTTTTTATGAACTGCTTTGTAATTACTTTAAATCTAGTGGACTGCCGTTAGGACATAAGAATTTGTACAATATACATTTAGTAACATATTGTAACCTCGTAGAATTTACAATTGGTGGCGATACTCTTTAACACAATGAGTAGGATGTGGAAAAACCTCGGCATAGAATTAGTTTTAATAGCCCAAGGAAAGCTAATAGAGGATAAGTTATGCTCCTACTTTAACCTGTACATTTTTATGTTTAATAGAATTCAATTTATCTCGAATACTTGGCACGATTCGTATCATTTTGTCTTTGTTACATTAAAGATTATGACACCCTGTTGCTTCGGCATAAGTATTTCGGTAACAAGACTAATCTGTTTCACAAACTGAAACACGCATTGAATAATTTACTGATGAAAATATGTTATTAATAATGTAACGTACTTACGATATTGCGTATAATTATCGTTACGAATAAATATAGTGCCTAGTTACGTTTGAGCGGTACAAAATATGTGAAAAGTTGCCGGTGTGCGATTTATTTTTATGCTATTTAATATTTGTTTAACTTTAACTGTATACAGGCTGGTACAATAATTTTGAAATATTAGCTAAGGTTTCCTATAGGAACCTCTTCTGTAGGAACCCTTACATAATATTTCAAACTATCACCTTGGAAGTGTGTGGACGCCGACATCCAGTAATACCGATAAGGGGATACGGATAAATAGGATAAGGCGGCCATCTATGTAAGATCTCATGAGTAGCAAGGCATATGTAATGGTCTATAGTTAGAATCCCTGTTTGTTATGGGCGTTGGTTGCTTAGATAATCACTTTTTTTAATTATGTTAGTTTTGATCCGGTTCATATACCTAAGTCAATCATAATAAGTAAATCAATTATGTCAATGTGTATGTATCTAAAAGGAACAAAGCTATCTGAAACTAAACGAAGCATAAAGAATAATCATTTGGCCGTATGTAAACATAGCATGAAATGCTTCTGATAATTCAATTGTACAAAACTAATGAATTTTGCAGCTAGTGATCTGGATTAAATATCTAAAAGGTCGTATATTGTATTACCGTATATGTAGAGCTACATTATAACTGAGGGCTGATGTTTTTGAATTAGGAAAAACCGCGAAATTTATCTCATTACGCTTTTTCATTATGGGGGTGGAGAAATAGGATAGATTTGGTATATTATGTATGGGCGGTTTTGTATTATCATTTTTCTCATTTTCCTAACCAACACATTCAATTTAACAACAGGGTTTACATATAGAAAAATAAAAAAACATGTTCATTTTACGGAAACAGGGAAAACAGTTAAATGATAAGTGTACAAACTTTGACAAAAGTTCAAAATTGAGAGTGAGTAGGACTGCTGTAAGGACAATACTTGAGTCGACCTTACGAGCCAAGTTAATAAAAAGTTTCTGTTGCTTTTAAATGCAAATTTAATTTTTTGTTCTCAAAGTGGCTTCCATTTTAAGTTTTTACGATCTGGAAGTCGGGAAAGAAATGGAATGAAAACGACGTGACCGATCAGATTTTAATATTACATTTCAGTAAGTCGGTTGCAAAACATGTGCGCATATTTTCCGTTTGTCTATAGTTAACGTAAAATGCTACGATAAGATTGTAAAAACTTTACGGTACTTTCGTGGTTTGACCCGGTAGCACCACCGCGACACCACCTCTACATGATAATAGCATCTTTTGAGCGCAGCTATATTCTAGTTTATTTAAAAGGTGTGGCAAACTGAAAAACTTATCAGAAGCTCAGAAGCGTTTCAGTTTATTTTTCAGAGTGCCAACGCACTTGGGAAAAATTTCATGTAGGATTCTTCACCCTTATCATCCACCTGATGATAAGTGTGATGACTTGCATTGCATGCTCTTCAATTATGTTAATACGAATTCAGACTACGCCCTACTTTATAGTGCTTTAATTTATAAAGTCAGAGTCGCTCTTAAAGTATGAAACTCTAGAAAGTTCATTGTTTAGCTTTTTATAGGGTTGAACCTAAGCTGTGTACCTAATCTATGTTTTAGTTTAGTCGACATTGGACAGATTCTACTTTGGACATCATAGTCTAGTATGGATTTACAACGTATCTCAATAAATATATATAGTGTTTACTACAAAACAGTTTTGTACAATTCTCAATTTTTTTACACAACCTGTCCTATGAAGAATCCGTCCATACTAGACTATGAGGTCTAAAGTAGGATCTGTCCAATGTCGACTAAACGTATGTTTTATAGGTTAAATAAATTCTTTTTTATTTCTTTTTATTTATTTAAGAAAATTATGAAACTTTATTAGCGCGGTTAAATTTGATTGATCTTCTTTTATTTTTACCCAATTGCGTCGTATTGGTAAAAGGCCGCCTGCCACACGAGCTCCACGGGTTAGTTACCGTTCCTTTGTCAATGTTCGTTGCCACAAAAATATCAAAACCCTAAAGGCTTTTAAACATTATGCCGGGGACACCACCGCTGTCCGTGCCGGCCGACGGCTCTTTATGCCGACGGGTGTGTACACGAAAAAGCCGCCGGCGTGGCCAGTAAATGTGCCTAAAGATTAAAGAGACATGAGATGCAAAGAGATACCTAGTGTAAAATACATTTTTTTGTGTTCGGCAAGCAAACTATCTATAGGTAGGTAGTGCAAACGGGATTTAAGTTTTATATGAAAAAAATATGGCATCTATAGATGTCATATTTTAATTTAAGTAGGTAGACAGATGTCTTTATTATTTTGTTGTTGTCTGTCGGTGGCTCCTGCGACGCGTCAGCCACGCTAAATGTCTATCTACGAGTATATTAACGCAGAAGTAATGCAGTTTCTTTTAGATATTAAAATTATATTTTAAATCTTAAACATTGTAGGCTATAATGTCCACTACTAAAATGTTAAATGATTGTGAAAATAAGTTCCGAGCAATCTTACTTATTTTTTTTTCACAGTGGTTCCCGTCTATCTTTCAACTATAGCAGTTTATTCGCGCATTTGTAGGCATATGAAAGTATTTCATACCCATACTTATGTATGTACAGGTTGTTAACAGTAACTGTAACGAGTTGGAAAGAAGTCAACAGATCTGAACTGAATAGTAAGCAGCGGGGGCAAGTTTTCCATCCCTCGTCCGGTACCGTTGTTTGATACTGCTCGAGGCAACTTCCCTCTGTAACTAAGACTTTTTGTACTTAATGCCAGGCTTTGAAAATACTTTTAATTATATTACTTTCTGTAGCGCATTGTGTGTTAGGTATGACTGTAGGTGTCATTGTTTTGTTATAAAAAATATATGTATATAGAGGGTAAATTAATAGCGATAATTATTTATTATTGAAGGAGCTAAAAAGTTAAATGGTCACTGCCGCCCAAGGAGATGTGTTATTAGCTCCAGAATAGATTAGCTTGAGGCTGAGGTTGACCACAAACGCGCATACAAAACTAAGTTGTAATGCTACGCAAAAGTACCTGTCTCTTCCGTACAAAGGCATTTCAAATCAGAACACGGCAACGTTTAACACTACTATTAAAAGGAAGATATAATGTAGTCCCGTTTGGATGAAAATTACTTGAGAATTATAGGTTTACGCGATAGATGATAGAACCAACATAATTTGATTGGGTACCACCGTCATACCTATTTTTAGCGCGTTTTCTTACCCTTCGTTGGAATGTTGTGGATCACTGCTAGCTTACATATGGGGCGACCATTTTAAGTTCTTAGAATCTGCAACACATCTGTGATCGATTTCAGGTGAAAACCCAGAAGTGGTTAAAAATATCGTTGGGCGCCAGTTAGTACTGAAAAGTTACTGGTATACTGCGTGCTATGCTTACTTAATTTACTTGCTTAATAGACGTATTACAATACTAAGCTAACCTTGATCTCATATTACTTCAAACATATAATCCAAAGAAAATATATTCGCTTCAATAGTGATTTTCGCAAACGTGTCAGTTTGAATTGGCCCTGATACGTATTTGCAATAAAAGCGACTGCATTCGTCTCTGAAGAGCTTTCTCAGCTATCTTCTCTGCACACTCGAAGATTATATTCGTACAGCCGTACAAAAGGCCGAGAGTAGTTGTCGCTCGCTCTATGAATTATCTAAAGAGACACTATGTTGGCGCAGCTTATTGGACTCGTGTCCTTTCATACAAAGCAAGGAGATCTCAGTTGGATATTGAATTAAACGTGACTATGCCTAGATTTACTAGGGATTTTATACCATCTTATTTATTACCTTATTATTCGTTTCATAGTAGGTATAAAACAAAGTAGTATTATTATAAAAGCTAAAGTTTATGAGGTTGTATGTTTGTTTGTTTCTCGTTTAGGCAATACTCATCAGATATCGGTCGGATTTTGCTAAAATTTGGTACACATACTTAGTTTATGACTTAGATTATGACATATGATACTCATTATGACATATGTAGACCGAGCCATGACCTAAGCGGGCGAAACCGCGGGAATTATATAGTACTAGCTGTGCCGGCGACTTCGTCCGCGTGGAATGGTTTTCATACCTACATATATTTTTGGTAATACGCAGCATACGCAGGATGAATAAACCTTGGAAGCCCTCAAGGATAATTTTCCTTGCTTTTTATGTTATATAGCCTAAATCCTTCCTCGATAAATGGTCTATTCTACATGAAAAGAATTTTTCAATTCGAACCAGTAGTTCCTGAGGTTAGCGCGTTCAAACAAACAAACAAACTTTTCCGCTTTATAATATAAGTATAGATCATCTAAATTTAATTATCGCTCCTGTTGTCCGTCGTATTGTCGAACAACTTGAGATTGTCGGGCTCATTATAAACGAATGTCATTTGTATATTGACCTCTAGATAATACATAATTATCACCTAATACAGTTCTAAATAAGTACAACGGTACAACAGTAGCAGTTTCTCCAATTAAGGATGTTGCCATATGAAGTATAACTTGTACGACAAATTTTTTTTTTTTTTTTTTTTATAAAATAGAAAAAGCAAACGAGCATGAATTTCACCTGATGGTAAGAGGTCAAAGCCGCCCATAGCCATCTTCGTATAAAATCAGAATTCTGTCTGAAGTCAACCACAGATGCATTGCAGCTCTTGACGTCTAAGTTGGTTGCGTCACGTAAAATTGAACCGGTAACCACACCCTTCAATCAAAACCTAACCTAAGCTGCTTTACGCTAGAAATAGGTGTGACGTTTGTACTCTCTCAAACTTGTGCTACCACCTTTTATATATATCTTTATGAAATTTAATACAAGCAAGCTGATTATCAATGTTAGTATGTATAAATTAACTTTAGTCTAAACACACCGATCGATAGAGAGACCACCGGAGATAATCCATATGCATGGTGTTGATGCGAAGCCTCCAGTGGGGTGCTCGCCCGCAAAGACCGAGGCTACGCGCTCCGCTAAGCACCGTAAATACTCTCCCGGTCACGTACCACTACCGCAAACTGTTGAATATTAATATGTAAAATAATATTCGCTAGAAGAAATCCCGCCCAAACCAAACCTCGACCCGGCTCGCGGCTCCGTCGGCTGCTTAAATTACCAGAAAATAAAACAACGGAAATAATATTTGCATGCTTATTTCAGTTTTAGAATTAATATTTTTCGCTTTTGGTTCCTTTCTTTTAAAGTTTATGCCAGTGTTCTCATACGTGAAAATTGAAATTTTAAACAATTTGAGTTTTTAATGATGTAATGTTTGACACTTCCAATGTCTCCATATTATCACAAACGTTGAACTCTTATACATGCGTCACAATTATTTTATTCAGATAGCTTATACTTCTTATACACCGTATTGTTCAGTTTACAATACTATTTAAGAACATGAAACACGTACCTATATATATAATTCTCATTTCTCATTTACCTATATATAATTACGACAGAGTAAGAGTCAACAAACATTCGAGTTAAAAGATTAAACAACATGAAATACCCAAAACTTAAACTTTAAAGGTTCGAATTTACACATTAAAGAGGTGTATAATTACCGTTAGTATATATTAGTTTTAAGGGAAGCGATGTTCATGTTTATTTTATAGGGCATCTGTTTAAGCCTAAAAGCGGGCAGCCGGCACGGGTGGGCGTCGGCGGCGACGTGCTCAGGGCTGCTACTAGTGGGTGATTACGAATGGCAATTCTTTCCCCAAGATAAATTTGATAATTCAAGATAAATTCGAATCGCGTCTAATGAACCACAAGACTATTACAAGATCAACTTCGCAAAATCTCTAGAAATATGTCGGCGAAAGGGTTGCCTATCTTCCCGGGAAATATAAATAAATACAGCCTAAAAATTGACGCGACGAATAAAAAGATCAAAGGCATTTTAATTTTGTCATTTTAAAAATGCTATTACAGCAGACAAAATGTAATGAAAAGCTTCTGGTATTTGATACCTTCGATAAGGTTTTAATAGCTTATTGTTAATTAAAAAACGTATTGGTTCTCCGATTAGCCAATTTTAAATTGCTATCCCCACGAACGGTACATAATTCCAGGCGACGTTTGTCCATCCCCCACGTCCGTCCTAATCAACTTGATGTTTACTAAATCCTTATGTATTGACCTTGTTTTTTTCCTAACTCATAAAAGAGACCTTCAGCTTTCATGTAATTCTTGAGCCAATAATAACCAACAGAATGAAAATGGTATATATGTTCATCTGGCAACATGAAATTACCTAGATCTAATCTTAATTATATTTATAACCATTCGAACTGATGTCTACTAATAATTAGTATTAATATAAGAACGTTAGCTCATGTTAATTACTTAGAATGATAGGGGATGATATATTGGTACTTGTAGCAATATCGAAGTGTTCGAATATTGGTACAAAGTAATCAATAATAACAAGAAGTAGTCGTTGAACTTATATAATGTTATCAACTCGTGTACCCCTCAATAGGTCATAATAACAATCCCTCTCTGATTTATCATCCATATTAAATTGTTTGAAACGGACGTCTGAAGAAATTGTAATTACATATATTAAACTTAATATTAAATTTACGATTTACGGCACTAACAACCTACGTATGAAGAAAATGAGCGTTTTATGTGGTATCAATGAAGAAGTTTAAAATTTATAGTAAAATTTAATAAAAATGCATATTTTTACATTATACTTCAATACTTTTGCTTAAGAATGTTTGAAAAGTAGTGGTAAATATTAGATGTAAAAAAACGTGTATACGTAACAAGTTACATTTCTTTGGCATAATATTTTTTGTGTATTCAAACGAATAACTACTTGAGCATACGGTTAACAGACGAAAATAAATACTACAAACGAGTTCCACTGTGAAAGAAACGTTCAGTTTTCGTACAGGAGCTAGAATAAGTATATAGTAACTGGAATAAAATCATTCATGTAATAATACCTACTTCATAAAGACAGCACGCAACTGCCATGCGTGCCGAGTGCGCTCCCTTCATCTTTACACTTACACATTGTCCAGTTGAGATCAATTACGGTTAATTGAACTTGATATAATTATCTAATTCTGAGCAGAGCAGCGTTCTACACTACACCGGTTGCATCATAACCAACTGTTATTTTATTGTATCCAACAACGAGTTTTTACATATGTAATTATTTATGAAATCAATGATAATGAGGGATTAATAAAATTGTATTTTAATAATCATACATTGTTACTGAAACTTACAACTACTTCGTAAATATCTGCGCTAGAATAAATTGAGTTGATCAACGCACTTTTTGCGTCTATTTTAAAAGTTACATTCTCGCCGTCTGGCGTCAAAATTAGCTAGAGGACAACGATCGGCAAAGTATTTCGAAGACTATTGCAATAAAAAACATTTCATTAGCGTATATTTTATACTTTCAAGCGTGATTCAAAATAAAATTCAACGTGAAACGCGTATTTTTCAACGTTGTCTGTAATGAATGTTCGTAATTCATGTTCATAACAGTGAAGGAAGAATAAGAATAGACAGAGGTTAAACAGGATCACAGAATACTAGACGAACCGCAGAGCGTGCTCTATAAAAAGTCAGATTGTTTACGCGCCCGCCGGATATGACTGACGGTGGCACGCCACATGTGTGATGATCATTGTATCTCCTCCAAATAAGTTTATGTAATTACCACTCCCGCCATGCGTACATATGCTTGTTTAGATAGACAATTGAACGCTAAAATATATTTGTTAATTGAAAGGTTTTTACGACTGTTTTCTTTACATGTTCGCAAATGCTGGAGATATTTGAATTTATTTGCGAGAAAAGTCGTGGTAAACAATTAGAATTCAAAATATAAGTGCTCTTCGTTGCAACGTTGAAGAGGGGGTGACTCTTCAGTTTGTCTCGCATGTGTAACCTCGAGCCGTGTTCATGTCTATCTTCTAAATATATCTTCTCTGTCACAATAATTTTCTCCGCCTATTGAAGATTATAACGTGATGCGCTCTTAAGATACGCTCTCCTTTATTGATACTTATGATCGTATTAATGTACCAAACGCCGTTCTAACACATAATTTTCTTTATGATCAATAATTCGAACCTTTATTATTTTTATCAAGTCATATAGCGACGAGTCTTCCAAGTACCCTGAACACTAAATATTAAAAGCGTATTGAGACCGCCTTAACCATTGACGCGAATATTAAACGATATAATAAAGTATTTACGTATTGTTATTTTTACAATAAGAATTCAGAGGGAACGGCTACAGATGGCGTTCAAGCGTGGGAATAGGCTGATACCCTACGCCTAGGGAGAGGGCACCGAGTTCGTTAAGTATGAAAAGAACGAGCATCGGAGCAATGGGTACAAGGGACAGGGCCCACCTCCGACCGGCTGATTATTAATGTCTTGAACGTCACCCTCCGCCCACCACTACACTGTATCGTTTTGAGAGGCGAACCCGCCCAACTTCAAAAAGAGCCTCACGGTGCTTTTGCCAACCGACCCATTGTTAATGAAACACAATAAGAATAAAATTGTTCTATTCACTCAAATTCACATTTAATGTTTTTGGGCTTACTTCTTGCTATTGTTAAAAAGCTTGTGGATTTTCAATGCTTTATTGCCTTCTTGCTTGGGTCTCGGGTACCTGTATTTTCAAGTAAAACATCTTTGGGCACGATTTGCGGTTACCGCCAACCATTTAACTCGGTTTTCGCTAAAAGCAAAAGCTAAGTCGCTATGACCGCAACCACAGTGTCCCAGCTATAGTGTACACTACTTGTGACCTGTGGTTTTACCCGTATTTAAACAAGAAACATAACTTTAAATTTGTAATAACTTTTGATAGAGTCAATGGACTGTTATAAACACAAAATAGTGCGTCAACTTTTGACTTTAGAGCATATACCGTATGTATATACGGTCTGTGCTATAAATTAAATTCAGTAGATTTGGTTTAATGTACCTTTAAACCCATAGAAAATGACAAACATTAAAAAAAAGAACAGAAATTTCATTACTTAATTAGTTGTATTCACAAACATTTTCTTTTGCTAATGAATGCGTGTAAATCTTATATTAAGTATAAGCAGATAACTTAATTTATACGGAAATTATTAAAGATATATAGTTTTGTATTATAGAAACAGTGTTTTCAAAAAATGTGTATAAAAATACGCGTAACGTTATTCAAAGAAAGTATTGTGCTAATGACCACACCACATTGACAGACTTTTAACAACAACTTCGTATACTTTGTGAGCTGTCAGTTTGTCAGGCAATTTGTGCGGGAATATTTTTCAAGAATGAGCCGTAAACACGGATTAAAGAAGATTTTTATGCGGACATTTAAATATAGTGCTCTTCCGAATTTAATTGAAATGGCAAACACAAAGAATATTTTTACGCTTTCATCAGTATAAAACCATTTAATATAATAGACTGATAGCTCGTTTGTAAGTGTAGAGCATTAATTTTTATCAAAGTTAATAAATTAATGTAGAAAATGGCAAACGGGTTTGCAGTATATGGTAAGCGGCCACTGCTACCCATGGAACTCTGCGATCAACTCCAGGTGGGATTAGACGCGTATCTAAGGTCAGCCATAGAGGCGTTGCTAGCCTTGATGATTAATATAGTTAAGCTATTACAACTAGTATCTCTTAACTAAACTCTTCTTATGAGAATCTACTTAACACTGCGGTTATGAGGCAGAAATAGGGTGTCGTGGTGGTGCTTCCAAAATCAAAACATAAATGGATCCTTTACGATAATTTGTATTGAAATCGACATTGTTATTTTCTTTAACATAAAAGAAAAAACCTTACAGGCGTGTTATAGAGGAAATAACTAGGATACACTGAGCGTCCGTTTATACTATTTGCTGTTATAACATTGAACTTGCTTGTTCCGCAATGATAGGAAATGAAACTCGAGAGATGTGATGTGAGGAGAAAACAATAGTGGTGCGTAATCTCGGGTCGCAAACGTTACAAGGTTTGAGGCCATTGCTAATCCTATTATGATCACCACAGGGCAACTTGTACAAGCTAACAATTATAATATGTAGTAAGTTACTTAGGCGGTTTGCAAAGTTTTCATAAGTACGGCTTATGGATGATTCAATCCTTACATATTTTTCTTTGCCTATATTTTTTTAAATGTAGCATGATCTTAGTTTTATTGATATTATCCAAATTCAGTCTAGGGGTCTCGATATTAAGTCATTCTACAAATGTTATAAATGAACGTTCATAGATATAGATATAGATATATTTTTCCCAACTTTATATACGTAAGTAGATAATAACCTTGTTTATACCACAACATAGGATACCATAGCGTATTAAATTTTAAATAGTTTCAACCACTAAAAAGACGGGATTTTATTGCATAATGAAATAAAGCAAGCACTCTTAACGTTCTACAGAGATGTGACCGGATTTTATATGGGGCAACATTTAAAACTCACGTCATAAAACTATGTGGGTTATAACTGTAATTAAACGGTGTCCAGAGTGGTTATTTGCGACGCAAATTTAACAACTAGTGAGTCGTCGTGGTTGCGCTGGCAGCCGTCGCAATTGTGACCAATAACCACTTCCTAATTTTCTCGTTTCCTGAGCCTCGCCTCGCCTCTGCGCGTCATTCCCTTTGTGCCGGTTTGATTACAACATAGCTGTTATAAATATATATGTAACGATGTTCCAATCTGTCTTTTCATGTCATAAAAGTTGTAAATTAAGTGATGTGATGTTATCTCTGCTGTCCGTGTACAGCTGTTACTAAATCCGAATAGATTACCGTCTTATTTGAAGTTCTTCAACCCTGAAAGAGAGAATATCTCATATTAATCAAACCGTTTAAACAAAGTCTTGAACACTCTTGTTATAACGCAGATATAGTGACTGAAAATGACTGAAAAGTAATTGCAAGTGAGTTGTATTGTATTGCGATTTTGTCAAAAAAATTACTTTAGACCTTAAGACTCAGAGCACACAAACCAACTCAGCCGTGCCAATTTTAGCAATTTTATTAACCGACTTCTTATATTATTAGCTTAGATGTTGACATATAGAGATTTAACAATAGAAACACGACGTATCAGAATTAAAGGTCAGATGTACATGAAAACGTGTTTAATCCGAACGTATACCCGATAGACAGTTTGTTTACCTACTCTGGATCTCTACTCTGTATAAACATAAAGGACAGCGGAAAGCCCTCATTCGCAATTTAATTTCGTTCCCGGTGAAAACTTGATGTAATAACACAAAAAACAGAGCGTAGGAGGATTCGCGTATACAGAGCACAAATTACTTTCGAAGCAATATCATGTACATAATTTTACATACATTTACATTCCCCGATTTAATGTGGTAGAACTCTTTGTGGTTTGGCTTCGGACGCGCCATCATCATACCTATTTTTGGCTTATAACAGTGGTGTTAAGCGTTACTGTTTTGAAGGTTTAGGTAAGGTAGAAGTATATGAGCATTCTAACTTCCTCAGGAATAACAAAGCATCTACATCTGCCCTCAAGTAGGACTTCAATCCTATTTGGGATTGACTACAGTTGCCCAGGGAACGCAGTTGCCACTTACATATGGGTCTGTTTGTTCATTTACTAATTCTCTGCTAAAATACTATCGACAATATTCGTGTTTCTGTTCCTCAGCCCTTGTTTTAATATAGGTCGGAATAACCATTTTATATTATTAACATCACAAAATTATATTATAAGTATTTTTCATAATTTTTAATGCTTTAACATATTTATAGCTAGTTCGCCCAAGTTTAAACTTCGGCGCTAGAAAGAAAAGCATCATATACTACTAAATAAGCACCAACTTATTATGATGGATAGTTATACTTTCTTCTTAAGTTTGTATACTGTAAACTAAGTTATAAACCTCATAAAGGGTTGCTTGTCCAAATAAACAAGTATAGTGTTGTTGGGAGTGTATTTGAAAAACGTATTGCTTTCATTACTTTATTTATTCACTGAATTGATGACATTGTTGTTTAGCATACAGATTTCTTATACATATACATTTTTTTAATCAGTTTGAAGTAGCAAACGAGCAATCAGTCCACCTGATAGTAAGTGATCACTGCCGCCCATAAACATCTGTAAGCAACTTCAAATAGAACCGACCATCTGGAGGATTATCTGCGTAGCAGCATAGCGCGGACTCAGAAGGCCATAGGCTGCAACATTGCCTGACGGCAGCAGCAGATGGCAACCCCACCCTTCTATCGAAACGCAAGAATGAAGCATTTCTTGCGTTTCAATGGAAGGTTGTGTGCGCTAGAAATAGGTGGTACTTCCCCGGTCGAACTACACTAGTTGTACCAAACATATATTACATAATAATATACATGTATACATCGTATCGCTCGACAGTCACTGAATTTTGTACATCTATGCCATGAGTCGGGGGTTAGAAATTGACAATCGATGTAGCCATACCCTTCACCTCTATATCGTACCTACATACGTATTAATTCTTTATCGCCTATAGTAGGTACGCAATAGGCTGCAACGTCTTGGCACGAGTGCTCCGTGTCAATATTCCAATTCGTAGCCCAGAAACGTCAACTATAAGTAGTTACCGAATTTATTAGGACAGAATTAGTGTACGCCACGTTCCTGAGATAAATGTTTTGAACTCGCGAAATCACAATTCACGTCACATTTTGGTGTCACACACAGTTAGATGCGAACTACTTTAAGAAGATTGACTTATCTTGTACTCCGTGGTCTTAAACTAATCACCTACACAAACAAAACAAAAACACCAATTAGGGAGGCGTGTGTCCAATAGTGGAACTCGAAGGGCTAATGGATGGACCTGATATTATGTTACCAAATGTAATAGGTACCACAGGATTATTTGAAAACCAACAAACAATACAAATAAAGGAGAGAAACTTCTCGAAGCACTATTTCGTTACCAAGTTGGAAAAGTTATGGCATTATACAATCCTAGTAGACCAGGGTAGAAGCCTTTAAAAATAATAAAAAGTGAAATAAAATCGTAGTAGGATGAAACCCATTAGAAAAGAAGGGGAATATTATAGAAATGAAGGGAAAAATAATTTACGGGCGATCTGAGGTCGGGAAGGGGATGGGGGTGAGTATTTAAGGGTAAAAAACGGTTTTTCTCGATTTCCGGCAAAACTAAAAGTCCTATCGAAAAATATCAAATGGCAAAGTTGTAGGTAATAAAAAGATCTAAAACTTTTGTATTTACACTTTTTTCACATAACCTCAAAATTTATGTGAAAAATTCAAAAAACCAAGTTTTTGGTTTTTTATTTTTATCTTTTACAAAAAAAATTTTTTTTAATGAAATTTGGCCAAAACTTATCTTTTTATGTCCCAAATACGCTGTAAATTATTTGATTGCAAATATTTATTTTTTCACCTTATTTTGAATTAATATCGAAAAAACACCCTAATTTTCAATCGAAAAGTCACCTGTCAAAATATCAACTTTTTTCAAAAAGTTGGTATGTTTTCTGTTCATTGAAATCTCTACTTTTTGATGGTGAAAAAAAAAATATATGTTACTATAGTAAATCTTCTCAGAAAATGCAAAAAATCGAAAAACCGCGATAAAAGTTGCAATGAGTACTAATAAAACTGTAATTGTTGTGGGCCAAGATATTGATCTTTTGGTACTTTTAAATCAGTTAAATTCACATAATCATGACATTTATTTTCTTAAACCAGGTTCTGGAAATGTAAAAGACAATAGGTCTTTTCACGTCTAATAGTTTCAAACAAGAATCCTTAAGAGACATCTTTGCATTTCTGCATTGTTTTTCTGGTTGCGATACATCATCTGGATTTGCCGGAAAAGGAAAGAAAAGTATCGTCAATTCATTATTAGACGTTAAAAATTTGTCGCATTTGGCCAATGTTTTTTATAAGAAAGATGCGAGTAAAGAAGAAATAAAATTATTAATTATTTTTGTGTAAATTTGGGCATAATTCCACGTTGATATAGCTTCCAGCCCTAATCAGCCCCATCCCCTTCCCGACCTCAGATCGCCCGTAAATTATTTTTCCCTTCATTTTTATAATATTCCCCTCCTTTTCTAATGGGTTTCATCCTACTGCGATTTTAATTGGTTTTAAAAATTATCGACCCTGGTCTATAGTAATTGTCGCGATAATAAGAATAGGTTATATTGCGACTTATGGTTGGGCGTAGATTTTATGCTGTGCTATGTTTAACTGGCTTTTGTCACTGACTATTTTGATATTTTCTTTCAGTTTTTCTGAAAATTATATCGAGATTCGTGATGTTGTAAAAATATTAAACACTAGATTATTTTCGGGACTAAGCACGCTTCAGTCACATGCACCACGGTAATGAATATCATGTGTTACGAAATCCTACCGTTAGTTTTTTCATAAAATAGTAACGACCACAACCAGAAAAACTGACATATACAATTATTTATCATCAAAAATTTACATCTAATCCATTGGATTAAACATTTTCCAAAGCATTCTATAAAATCCATTCGACACAGGTAGCTACAAATTGTGTTATTTTAAAAGTCTACACGTAAACCACTCCCCTTTCGTGGACAAACAAATAAAATAAAGCACATACGAAGACCGGGGCACATTGATTCAATTTACCTGCGTAACAACAATTCGTCGGCGTTCCCGTGTCTCTATTAGTTTAAGGACGCGGTAACCTCGTGACTGCTTCAGTGAAGCGGGCCCTAACATAATGCCGTTCGCGGTTATTACATTATAGTGATGTAACGAAGATTCGCATTCGCGAATGTCCGCAGGTTTTTAGATATCCGCATTCGCCTTTGCAATAATTGTGCGAATATGATGTGAAGACGGCGTGTAACCGCTGGATTCAGATGGCTCAGAACCGGTCGCTGTGGTTCAGATTAGGGGAGGCCTATGTTCAGCAGTGGCCTTTCAAAGGCTGATGGAAGGATTAATATGCGAATATTGGACTGCAGTGCCGTGCAAAACAAGCTCGCCAAATCTATACAAATTTAATTCGAACAACTAAATATACGTATATTTCGAAACATTATAATATATAAACCAAATTTACAATTTATTTACTAAAATTTACAATTATAAATAGAATAAATGAGCCAAATCGCTGCCCCTTGGAAATGTACCCAAGACACTAGCAGCATTACCTCGCTGTATTGCTAAACTTATTTGTTGGCTGAGGTAAGATCCAGCTCTCTAGTAAATATTATTATTAATATTATTATAATATTACTCGAACTGCAGTTTGTCGAATTTATATCCTTCGGGACCCTACACCAAGAACTAAAAAAAAACGATCGTTCGCGTTCGCGAATGTCGGTAAGGAATATTCGCTTTCACGAATGTCGAATACATTCGTTACATCACTATTACATTATGTAAATTGCGGATATTTCCCTTTACTACCTGACGATGCAGGAATAGAAATATTTGCTTGAATTTTCATTTGTTGCTGAATGCCAGTCATCTGCCAGTGGTAAATTGGAAATCTAATTTGGAATTGCTATTAGGATAGACGGCACCGGTGTTCAACATCGCTTATTAAATTAACACTTAATGCATGTAGCCATTTGTTAGTAATGAATTCATTGATATTGACTTGTACGTTGTTTCGTAATGTTTTAGGCCACCACATTCTAGTTTTTTTTAAATATAGTCGTAGAAAACAAGCATGCAGTCCACCTGATAGTAAGCGGTCACAGTTGCCCATCTGTAATCAACTCCGCATAGAATAGAGTTTCTATCTGATGCAGATCAAATGCGTTGTCACTTCTGAGCTCTAAGATGATCGTCTTAGGTATATGTAAGTCAGCCTGAATCCACATGTTTCCACCAAAACGCAGCGCTGAAGCGCTGTTACACCCGTAAATTAGGTGTGTGATTCTTCCTCCATCATAAATGGAAAGGTCGTGCTATTTTAATTTCTTGAGTGATCAATTCTTACGTTACATGGACTCGAGTGGTTGCCGGCTCGCTTTCGTACGAGGCGACCGTCTTTACCCTCGGGAGTAGCAAACTATTTGTCAATCATAAATATGATATACCTAAACCTTGTTCTTTACGAAGAATCATATAGATATCTATGGGCGGCAGGGGCTACTTGCAATCAGACAGATTGTATGTTCGTTGTCTACTTCAATCTTTATAAAAGTGTTTTATTTTGATGACGTATGTAAATTAATGTTATATACCATTCAATTCCAGCATATGGTGGGAACGGGCATGGCGGCCCCGTTCAATGCGGCGGCGGCGGCTGCGGCGGCGGCTGCCCAGTTCGCGGCCAACGGAGACGCGCTGGCCGGCGTGAAGGCGGACAGCGGGCCCGCCGCCGCGCCGCAAGCACCCCTGGTCAAGAGCGAGGGACCACCGCAACCGGCTCCGATGCCGCCCACCAATTTCTCTCCCCAGCCACAGCCTCAGTCACACCAAACAAATTCAGTAGAGAATCAAAATAATAATACAGTAAGTGATTTTAATTCGCATTTTCTGACATTAAGAATATTAGATAGAGATACGAATATTAACATAAATCAGACTTGGTCAGACATAAATTAAATTTGGTTGCCTAAATAGATTTGAGAGAAAAAAATGCCTCTAAAATTTCTAGACATAGTCCTCTTGAAAGTACAAGTATACTTTTTTATTAAGAATGGGATATGATGAGAAACTAAACCCAGCGTTTGCATGTAAACGTATCAATTTCATCCATCGTCAGTCGTTATATTGTGTATAAAATGGTGCTTATCCTTTTTCATTAGCTGGAAATAGTACTTATGCTATATAAAGTACGGTATACATGTCTTATTAAGCAAGATAAGGCTTTTTATAGGTATTTAAACTGTTCGTTTTTAAAAAAGTAGAAATATAAAAACAAAATTATGAGTGTCCGTTTAAATGTGCTTTTGTAAAACAAAAAAATGCGGGTTAAAAACTATTAATAAATCAAAATTTACGAATCTATCAAAACAAGTTTACGTTAAATGCATGAATTATGTTGTTTTTTTTTTATAACAATCGCTTATAACGGTGTGGTTCGGGCGTGTTGCAGCAAAGCGAAGTGGAGGCGACGGAGGAGAGCACGCCGGTGAGCGTGGCGGCGGCGGCGGTGGCGCAGCAGGCGGCGGCGGCGCACGCGGCGGCGGCGGCCGTCAGCGCGGCCGTGGCCGCCGGCGCCGCGTCCGCCACGCACGCCCTCGCCGCGCCCGACAAGACCCTCGTCCCCGTCTCGCAGGCCTCGCAGCCCAAGAGGCTCCACGTCTCCAACATACCCTTCAGATTCAGGGATCCCGACCTACGCAACATGTTCGGGGTGAGTCGCACGACGCTTCGCACTCCCGAGCACGGCATGAGTGAAACGATTAGTTTATTATAGTGAGAACCTTCGATTGTTCAATAATCCTCGTTTTGCTTTTCAGCAATATGGCACAATACTTGATGTAGAAATTATCTTCAATGAACGTGGCTCAAAGGTAAGCACTGTTTATTCTTCTCGAAAAAATATTTCTGAAGTAGCCCCTTGAAATCTACTGGATTTCATTGAGGCTACTTTTATGAATTTCTTATGATGAAGTCCAGAATATACGATTAATTTGCGAACACCATTCTCCTCGAACACACTACACGTTCGGTAAACAAAACTTTTTTAAATAGATGACTAACAATTTAAACAGTGATTCATAGTGTTATGTTGATCGTTTATTCTGGCCTAATTTATGTTTAAAAAAAGAAGCAACAATAACATTTATACTCTTACGATTTACCTAAAAATATAAACATCGAACAAAATAATTCAAGATTTATTTTCCAAACAATGTACTTATTGCTTCTTCGGTAAATCAAAGGAATGTTATTATTCTATTACTGCTCAATTGTACCGTAACGTAACATAAATATAAATTTATCATATTCGTTGAATAATCGTCGTATATTTTCCTTAATTTTCTTGAAGTTGTCATCATACCGATCAAACGTATAAACGTTTTTGCAGGGTTTTAGTAAACATTTTTGAATTGAATCATACTTATTTCTGGTCTTGACTGTAAAGGAGAGCGTAAACGTTAAAACACATTCCTTTGATTTACAGAAAATCGCACTCATAGCTATTGCTCTCAATTATTTTTTCACACATGATTACTTCATATATATTCACAGTTTTTTAAATAAAAGCAATAGCTAGAGGCTGATGAATATTATTTAGTATTTGCTGCCCAAACTAGTACTATTACTGAATATTTTCCCATAAACGTGTTATCTCATCTATTTGATTCGAATTAAATATTGTAACATCCTTGCTTAATAAAAATTAAAAGGCAAATGGGCTTAGTTAAGTATTAATCGTGTTTTGAATAAACTTCCTTCTTATAGCATATTCTTGGTTTTAATGTTTGGTGCAGTATCTCTAATGGCATTGTATATTATCATTAATTAATAATAATGTCTATAAGTCTGTAATCCAACTGAAAAATTACTGAATTGTTATGTACTTTTTATGCCTCTGACATATATTTACTTACGTGTTCCATATATTTATGGACTAAGACTCACAAATTTAATTATTTTCGCGTTTAGTAAAAATATGTCAAAGGCATATCAGATAGTTATATACATATATATTATATATATAATATAAATTTCATTCTTTACAATACTCAAAAAACAACTAAAATGTAACTGTCAATCCCCTCGAGATAATTGCATAGAAATGAATATTATTGAAATATTTTTAAGATTGATTGGATTGATCGCTTTTTCGTGTTTACTGCTTTCCTTGTGTCAGTTTGGTGACCGCCCCTACAGTAGTCCATGCTCGCTCATGTCTAAAACGTATTTTACTCTTTTGATATAATAGCTCCAAATTATTTTTTCTTCAGTGCCTCACATGGGATATGCAGTATTAGAGAATGATGCATCGTCACTATAACAGCTGATTTTCTAAGTCATATTTTAAGGACAGCTCTATTATTCATCACTAATATATTTAATACTATCATCCAAACTGCACCGCATCTATTCGTTGTCGAAGTACTGAAATATTCACTGTAATAATATCATTTACAGCCACCACACTGACTTGTGACTATTCTCGTTCGCGTATTTGTTTTGTGTAGTTTGGGTGATATGTCATTCTGAAATTTAATTTTGTCTATTTTTAATTAAAATGTTAATATTTTCAGTTCATTTGTTATAATACTAGAACTGTCAGTCATGCGCTTCCTAACAAGGGAATTTAATACATACTTTACTAGTTTTGGGCATGTTTACTTCTCTGACTCTAAATACTTTGTTAATATGTTGTCCATACGAGTTACGTATTCCTAGAAGTAACTTTGGCGCATCTGTTAGTTTGGCTTTACCTCTAAGTGAGTAGTGTCTTCTCGTGCCGGCCCGTGTCTCGGGTCGGGTCGTCGCCGTTGTCGCGTGCTTTGCGTGCGTTCCCAGTGTCAGATCGCGAGCGATGGACGGGCGCGTAGCCCTCGCTTCCTATTCATTTATATATTTTATCAGTAGCCTCCTTATATCTCTTTCTCTCTGCCCAAAGTAATGTTTATGTACAATAAATATGTGCACTCAGAATGGTATTAATAATAATAGAGCTGTCATGCTTTTATAAATGTAAGCGTTTCGTACAATCAGCAACTTGTTTGCCACTTTCACAACTCGTCTCTTCCACTGTATTGTGTGCTGTGCTAGCTGCTTTTGTATCTATGGGTTATCACCGTGTATTTTCGTATGACGTAGTTTACCTTACCGAAGCACGACCGATTATAATTATAGTTTTTATTCAACTGTAACGAGAAGGAGACAGTGTCTACAACTTGTATACAACGTTTGTGGCGTATGCTAGGTTATAAATACTGCTTTGATTTTATTATTGAATATTTAGATTTTAGCACTGTACAGTTCATGCACAATATCATAAAACATTAAAAAAGCTTTAGGTACGTGTTTGTTATGAAACGATACCGTTGTACCCATTAGTCGGGCGTCATCAGTGATAACACATGATGGAAACGATGTGCTACAGCTGATATAGTGTGATCCTCTCGAACTTGTATCCGATAAATGATCATTGCCTAGCTGAAACTTTTTACTTTCTAGACCAGTTTAGTTGATGCATGATCGGTGAGTTTCATAGAACAAATTGCAGCTAACATTCCACACAGAAGTTTCTAGTCATTTTGATTAATGTAGTGTCTATCAAATTAGCTTTCAAAGGAATCCTTACAACGTGTACAACGTTAAAAACTCTTTCCAATAGTACAAACTGCTAGGTCGAGCGACATTGTATTAATTTAATGTAATCCAACGCTTATGTGTATCCATTCAGCTAGACTGCGCTCAAACTACCAACGTAATGGAAACAATATCGTCCTCTCGATATTACACTAGAATATTTAAATAAAGAATATGCAATGCATAAATGTTAATTTTTGTTGCACGTTGTTTTTTGAGCGACGCTGTTTTTAATGCATGTTTTGTCTGTCTTGCATGCAGGGATTCGGTTTTGTAACATTCGCAAATAGTGGTGATGCGGAGCGAGCACGAGAGCGTCTTCACGGCACCGTGGTTGAGGGCAGAAAGATAGAGGTGTGCATGACTCAATGAATACCATCCGTAGCACTATGTAACTTATAACATCCCGCTCCTACGCCCACGCCCACACACCGCAACCTGCGCTCGTCTGCTCTGTAGTTATGCCATGCTAGTGCGCCGGCCACACCCGGCCCCGCATATTAGCACTAAGTATACCGTCGTCTTTCTAATCCACAAACAAACCTTATTTATTTTATCCCTTTACTCTCTAGACGGTCATTTAATATGCCGATCGAATGAGAGAGTCTCACAGAAATGTAGAACGAACCGTACGTCTCTCAAAGTCCAGAGGTAAGACTGCAATTGCAAATTATTTATTTTCATTAACATTCGAAACGTTCTTAGACGACTTTACGGCATTCGATGTACCTCCCTTGTGAAAACGGATCATTTATTAAAACATTTCACACCAGATGACGAACCTATCATTATCAAAATACGTGGGATTTCTATTGGTTGATATGGATGTACCTATTAATTGCAAAACTAAAAAATGTATTTTCTTTTGTTTTCCTTTGTTTCCTATCTTATGCCACATGCAAAATTAAAATTCACTTTAACCATTACGGGTTCGAATCCTGTATTATTTGTTTTTGATGTTTATATTGTCAAATATTTCTTGATACACAACTATTTCAGGAATAAAAAAACAATAAAACATTATCGTGTATCTTATTTGCAAAGTAAGTAATGTAAAATTTCAATTGATTATTTTTATTGATTTTTCTTGCAACTGGAGGAAACCTGAAGCATACTCCAGTACCATCATACACCAGCATAGTTTGGAGGAGATGCCTAGAAGTGGGACATATATGGGTTGCTACATACTATCCTCAACTAACTTCTTTTTTTAGAGTCTTCTTGTAACTATTTTATTAATGTTAGGGTTTATGGTAATAAAATTAAGACATGGTTCTTACCCATTGTTTACTTCAAATCAGGTTAATAATGCTACAGCGAGAGTGCAGACAAAGAAACCCCCGGCGGTACCGAACGGTAAGCTTATCTTACAATTTTAATAACGTAAACTTCATCGACAACAGTACCATAACACACTCCTCGTACCCCATGAAACTTTCATAAAAAATCGAATGAAATAAATCACATACCTACAATATAAATTTAGTTCATACTTAGTACACTTTTAATTGTATACACCTGTATCCGATGTTAATAAATTTTGGGATTTTCTCTTTTTAATCCATCCAGTTATTCTGGCTAGAAACGGATCAGTTCCCACTTTGGGTGAGAGAGCTGGCCTTATAAAGATCGGTGTTGTTCATGTTTAATGTACTCACTTGTTACATGTTCGCTAGATCCGTTGTCGGAATGCAAGTAGGTGAATGCTATTTTAGAGAATGAGCCCACTGTCAGCGCCCGGAGACAGTCTGCGCCGAGCGTGCTACTTGTATAACGTGTACACTCAACGATTGGCACCCTAGACAATGGTCGATCAACCTACTTTATCCAATTTGCGACCTACTAATCAATCAGCTTATTCCAAATTATATACACCCGACGGCTGTCTCCGGTGCAACTGTTGCCTGACATAACACTCGTCTAAGCGAACAGATATTAGACAGCTTATTAGATTTTCACTTCATTTTAAATGGCAAACAATAATTTCGTATGTTTTTGACGTTCGTGGAATGAATGCAACCTCAATCTTGCACTGTCAATTTCCGTTCTGTAGTAGAGAATGTCTTCTAGGATTGTCTTCTTTGTGCTAGCTTAGCTACCGCGGTCTCGCTAGTTGCGGCTATGAAAACATATTTTATTTATTTGTTTCAGTGTGCGTGCAGTGGCCGGAAGGTGAGATATCCCGAGTTTTCTCCTTGTACTACCCTCGCTCATCAACAAAGGCTTTCGCGTTTATTATTATAATAACATTCATTCGAGCATGATCTTTCCTTACTTATGTGGTGGGACTATATGGTTAATTAGTTCTATTGCTCGATGAGATATGTATGTCACGAATTGATTTTAAAGCATTTTGTAAATTACCCCGACGGCCATGCTTCTTAGAGCAAGAGTAGGTTTGTGTTTTATCTATCGCACGGTGATGAGCATTGAAATTATGAAATTTTCGTGATTTAAGTCGTGCTGTAATGTGGCATGGCCTTGTTATTCCCGGTATTCTCGATGTGAATAATAAATATTCAAAACCCTAGTAATTTGAATTGCATTCTAGTGCATAGTAATAGCATAGATTATCGTTTATTTGTGATTAATGATTGGAAAATAACGTATTCGCATACAAAGTCTGCATTTAACAAAAGCGTTAAGAGCCCCGGCGTAGCGTTGAAAGAATAACGAACGAACGGCGTCGGTACCGGAGTAGCCGGGCCGGAGGGTCGGTGGCGCGTCGGCGTTATTATTCCAACCGGGCTCGCCGGCGGCTCGTCGCCCTCGTCCGTGGTACCGCACCTCGGCGGTCGGGTTAGCGGCGTCGCAGCGGTCGGGCGGTCAGTGTGTAGAGGCGCGGTGTGTGCGCAGGGCTGCGGGTGTCCGGCGTGACGTGGCCGTGGCTCGGCGCGCCGGCCGCGACGCCCGCGCCGCCGCTCGTGCTGGCCCCGCGGGCCGCCCAGCGTCGCAGGTAACCCCGCACCCCGCACCCCGCATGCGAGTAGCCCCGTTTGTGTTGCATGTAGCGTCCGCGGCCCTGCGCGGCGCCGCCGTGCTGCGCGCGCGCGACCCGCGCCCGCCACCCCCGCCGCCCGCGCACCCCCACCCCCTCCACGCCGTCCTGCCCCGCGCCGCATACGCCTCGCCGTTGCACGCGTACGCACCGTGAGTACTCACCGCACACACCCCCTACACCCCCACACCCCCACACGATGCACCGCTACGCACCCGCCATGCACTGCCGTCGTAAGGAGATAGCATTCATTTAATTTAACTAAATCACAAAATTTGTGTAAACTGAAGTTTTTATAGATGTTATTTTACTTGTTTTCATTTATATTCAAATTTATGTAAAATGACCATATTTAGTTACCTTTACACTGTCGACCAAGGAAAGGAAAGTACTGGATATGAGACAAGATTTATTCTTATAAACAACAACAAATTCTCCTCTACCAGATGAATGAAATTCTTACTTAACGCAAACCCCTACTTAAATCCAGGGTACCGTTAATATCAGCGCATAGTTAATAATTTAAATATTTACTAATACGTACTGACACGCGGTACAAAGTTAACAGTCTACTCATTATTATCAAGTTATAAGTAGGTATGCTTTCATTTATAAATTTGCTTATCTCCATACGACGACAATGTTCTAATTTACCCCATTACTGTGTATACACGTACCCTGCACCGTAGGTTCTTATTCAATTACACATTCTGTTCCCTAAGACAAACGAGATATGGGTTCATGACCCACTTTCATTGTTATCAATCTGGACTGACAACTTATAACTCATAGACTCGAAGACAATATAATTGGAAATATTGACACAAATAAAGTTGGTGTAGTTAATACTTGACTTCGAGCTATGTAGGCGTTTATGTCTTTATAAGTCAAAAATATAGACTTTAATAAACTTTACCTTTTGAAATATTGATATTTAAGGAAGTACTAATGCACTTAATATATTATTATAACAAGTACACACTCAACTTACAGCACAAGTTGCGTCGTTGGATTTTTGGATTAATAGCAAAAAAATTGCGTTGAAAAAAATCATATTAAACCAATAACTTAATAGCCAATTGTTATTTTTAAAAGACTTTCTGAAGGAAAAATCTATTCGTCAAGCGTTCCTTTTTCATTACAATTTCATATTTTTTCCTGTTACTACTTCCTTATTTTTGCACATGGTCGTCATTTATAATAGCCATATTAAACCGTTGTAAAATTAACAGGAAACGAAGACTGCACTAGTAGTCCACTTGCACTAATTCCAAACATGTCATTAACCTTCCCTACCCGTTATCCGGTATGATGTCATTTTTCTTTAATTAGCAAATTCAATAAGTAATGTAAACTTGTAAAATAGTTTGTAAAATGTATCATAATTTATGTTCATTAAAATGTAATTGTCCAAAGAATTACATAACCCATAGAGAAAGCTTCGCACAATTAGATTGAACGCGTATCGCTTATTAAAACTGAATCAATAACTAATGCGTAAATAAAAATAATGCATAAATCCAGAGTAGATTTTATTGCTTATGTTTATATGTACATAGAGCCGTAAATATAGCTTTTAACTGAATGTGATATAGGTTCAATACACTTAAGTACTTGTAGTTGACACAATTATAAATTTACAGTAAATAATACTAACTTTTTGTCGTACTGTAAACATTTAACTTGCCTGTACGCTGATCTTTATGTCCTCGGTTGAGTGTTTCTCTAATTAACCAGAATGTTAGAACAGTTTTGCACTGATAATAATAATTAATTTCCATTTTTAATATCTGTAGATTTTCATTTATACATAATAAGCGTAGTGTAAAACGTCGCTCAATTTTTTAGAGTATTGAAATATTTTAATTGCAATGTTCTTTACTTTAGATTTTAGTACGATAGTCAATTCGCTTATAAAACATACAACTATTAGTTTTTAGATTTATAATTAGTTGAATTTTAAAATATGTACGTATTAATTAGATTTAAAATATTTTTCTTTTCTATTTTCTAAATTAGCAACATTTTAATAGTATATGATTCATTGAAATATACAATAACACACAAATTTCAATTGTATAAGTTGTTTCTCTGCTTACAATAATTTATTATTTCAAGATCCGTTAAAGTATATTAATAATATTGCCATTACCATATAAACATATATTACGCAAGTGTTTGTTTGAATTCGCAGTGTGTATTACGACCCGTTCTTAGCAGCGGCTGCCACTGCTGACTCCAACTACAGACTCCAGGTAACGTACCATTTAACATTGCTTCAACATTCATGTTAATATCACACTCCTGCAACAATTTTGAATGACGGTACATTAAGTATAGAGATAGAGATAATTATATATGTTGCATAAATTCCATCGATGAATACAAGATTTATAGGTATTGTCAAACTTTATGGCCGCTCAGGGATGACCGCGTTACGTTGCGCAATTCTCATTGTTTAAGCAAATTTAGATTGTGTAGAATTTGCTGAAATACTTGCCGATCGATGATGAGTAAATTGTACTTTTTGATGCCTTACTGGCCCGGTACGTCGTGGGACCGTCGTCGTACCGACATCTTGTGTCGTATACACCAGTAAGCTTTTTTATCTGATTGAAATAGCTAACGAGCATTCAGTCCATCTGATGGCAAGCGGTCACTGCTGCCCTGGGACATAAGCAACTTCATATAGAGCATGGGTTCTGTGTGAAGTCTATCACAGATGTGTTGCTACTCCCGAGGACTAAGAAGGTCGCTTTATATAAAAGTGTACCAGCAACCATGCTTATGTGTGTGGGGATAATAGCTGATAAATGTATTTTATCGTTCACCTAATAAATAAATTAATACAAATACGATGGGCATAATGTATTGACCCTCCAGTTCATCTCAAAAGCCCAATGGATGAAGATAATAAAGTGTTCGTGTATGCGCCTATGTATCTCTACTCGGCGAGTATTTTTGCATTAAGTACGATGAGATGAAGTAGAGGGGTTGAGTGCGAGGAGGTCAGTTATCCGCGTCTGCGACTATTCGCGGAACATCCAGAAGGGTCATAAAGTGTGTTGCGAGTTATCCAATATATTGCTTAAATTCCAATGATGAAGCTAACGTGTACATGACATGTAGCGCCAGTAGTGGCGCCGTGGTGACCGTGCTGTGTTGTTGCAGGCCGTGAAGCCCGCCGCGGAGGTAATTCATCACGCGTCCCTCACTTTTGATACGTGACCCTATCAGTATTTCTATCGCTTCCTAAATTCATGTTCGACCACGCTAGTACGAGTTTGATATATTATCATTGTGGAGTGAGTGCTGGGATTTTGGTTGCTCCTTTTGTATTCGTATGATCCTTGTTGCGTACCGGTTGGTAATCCACCGTAATGCGGGGTGCACAATGTGTTTGTGGTAACAGAGATGGATGCCCTCTCGCGCGGCAGGCCCGCGCTGTTTGCTTTCTGTTGAGTTGATCCTTGTTCGTTAGTACTTCTGTGGTGGGTGATTTAGTTCTAGACGTACGCTCGAGCTGCGAGTTGACTCGGTCGGACGCTGAATATCCCGTCATGCTCAAAATAGAACATTGAGCCCACAACACGAGTTTTGAACCATTTAATATGTTTACTAACAATCACCGAGTATTTAGATTTAGATATGAGCAAGTTTCAACATTTCAGCGTAGTTTGTGTCATATGCGATTATTTCTACAACGATCGTTACATTTGCATGTTCATGAAACACATCACCTAACACTGCCATTTTTCTGCATCAAAAGTAAACTAAAGCTAAAAAGGGGGTGAACTAATTTGCTGCAGAAAAATAACGGTAGGACCGCTGTGCATGCTAACGATGTAAATAAATTTACGTTTAAGACCTTTGTGTTCTACGAAATAGTTTCGTTTCTGTGCATCGGTATAGCTTATTTTACTTTACGCTATATAGATCACATTCGCAGCTTAAGAAGGATACAATATTGTTACCGTCCTATCTTGGCGTTCGCTGGATGTTCACCGCGGTAAGAATCACTAACAAAATAAAACTGTTTAATTGTTTTTTCTGGAACTGCCTTTGTGGGCTCATTGTTCATAATATTTTTCCTATTAATATATAAATGAGGAAGATTAAAAGGATTAAAATATAAATGAATATGAAATAAATCAACTTAGGATAGAAAATCCCATTATAGCTCTCTAACGATTAATAACGTTACTTTACGTTAATCATAATATAATGAAAAGCGAATAGTACTGCTGAATTAATACAAAATCTTGCTATATTCAGATAAGACAACAAGATAAATATATATTAGGACTGTCTTTAAAATGTTTCGCAGATAACTTCTAAAAAAATAATATGAAATTAAATAATTTATTGTAATAACTTACACAATATTCAGGTATTTTTTTTATATTTTGGTAATAACTGATTAAATTTAAATTATAGATTAATATTAGTTCAATTTACAAGAATAACTTAATACATATTATAAGAACTTGTCTTTTCTAATTTGCGGAATTCATGCGAATAACACAGTAAACGGAAAATTAATTTAGGTTAAAAATTTATGTTTGGGAAAATTCTTGTGATTGTTATCATAAGTGTTATTCGATAAGCAGTATTATTCATTTTCAGTTATATGATTATGGCTGCATAAAAATTTGTTCAGTAAAAATATAATAAATCAATATAAGGAGTCATGATTAATATCACGTTTTTATATTAATGGAAATTCAATTTGGATTAAAATGTTAACGTGTCGATTACGTATCGTACGATCGTATGTTCTTATCGATTGCAGTTACCGCATGTATGGATTTAGTATTGTCAGTGGACGAGAGTAATTGCAAAGTTGTTGTCGTGGTAGTCAATGTTTGAGATATTATCCGTCTGCATCGTGTGTTTTTAATCGATTATCGATTTACTTTAAACGTTTCTAATCTAAAGTTCCGTTTACTCGATAAGTACTACTAACATTGGTTTGTTGGGATAATATCGGAGCTGTGGTAAATGATTGAATGAACTTGTAGGAAGAATTGGTCCAACTCTTTTTTATTGTTCTAATATGTATATATGTATTATCGAATTTCAACCATAAACATATTTCCTTGTTTTCCAAAATTACTTTTCATAACACTAATTGTGACTAATCGTTACAATCGCAATTGGCAATCTAGCAATTGCTGTGACCAAATAGTGGCTAATGCAATTAGGCATCTTAAATGTTGGTCATCAACTAGGTATAAATACCTAGATTAAAGACCAAAGTTCTACTAAAGTAGAATACCCATATATGTACCTTGCAAGAGACGTGGAAATGATTAGTCGTTCACAGATTTTTCAAATTAAATCAAACATGTAAAGACCTTCGGTTACTCTAGCAACAATTTGGCAACGGTCACGGATTAACCAACTCAGTAGCTTAATCGGCAAGATTATAGCTAACGGAATTATCATTCATGCGATAGTAATTCGTGGGCAAGCTCTAAGCTCATTACTATTAACGTTAACTACCAAATAAGAGAGAAGACGTTAGAAGTCTATTTAGTCTTATCTGAGTTATATTTTTTCCTGCAAGTTCAATCGTACGGTTTCACTCTATGTCCGATATTACTTCAATCAACGCCATTCATAATTCATATCTAAATACACACAAAATTTTCGTATTACATTTGACATACACATCTTCAACATACGCACCTGCACTTGCAAGTTCGGTTGCAAGCTCGTGCGGTTGCATACAACAGGCATAAGACATCGTATACGAGAGTATATCTGACGCGTTGCAGGCGGCAGCGGCGGCGGCGGCTGCGGCGGCGCCCCTGCTGAAGTCGCCGCTGACGAGCGCGCAGCACGCGGCGGCGGCGGCGGCGGCGGCCAACTACGGCGCGGCCGCGCGCGCCGCCGCCGCCGCCGTCAGCGCCGCGCCCGCGCCCGCCGCGCTCGCGCCGCTCGCCACGTGAGTACTACATCTATATGGAATAGTGATTTAATTAATGTTAATATTAGAACATTCGCGATTGCGAATGCGATTATTGTTTATTTGTATTTTTTTTTGCGCCCAAAGTTGGAAAATGGGCTACTCTACAAAGTTGGAAATGGGCGATGCATACCAATACCAATTTGTGGGACTCACGAAAGATTTTTTTGTATACGGTTATGGTATAGGAGCCCGGTATTAGCAAAACATTCGCACTATTTTTATGAATGCTAATATCTAAAAACATGCAAATATTGGCGAATTGACCATCCATAGTAAATAAATAGACCACTCCTCTCACTGTAGATATTACGCACTAATTCATAAATAGAATTTTCAATTATTTTACCTACTATTTATTATACCTACACCATGCGAAGAATGGTGAATGATAGGTATAATAATTAAAACTGCATGCATGCCAATATGGCATATATTGGGTGTCCGGTGATTTTAACGGAAAATCATCCATCTATACTCTATTGTATTTATCTCAATAATATATTAATTTAACCCATGTCCTTTATTACTTTTCAGGTACGGTAGAGAATATGCGGATCCTTATTTAGGCCACAGCATCGGTCCAGTCACAGGATACGGGGTAAGCATAAATAAAAACAGTCTAATGTTAAAATGAATACACATAGATTCAATGAAATAAATAATAATGTATTAAAATAATCACTTGTTCCTTCCAGACCGCAGTGTACAGAAGCGGCTACAACAGATTCGCGCCATACTAAGCCAGTGGAACAAAGTAACGATTTTATTACTCGAATATGAAACTACCCTCGTCGTCTATACATAACATGACAATGAACTCTCTTTATAAACGTACAAAAAGTAATTATAGGTGTCAGTAATAGTGCTAGCCGATTACGGTATAAGCTTGGATAGCATGTTCGGGCAGTCCTGTCCGGTCTCGGGGGCTCAGGAACTTATGAATACCAAAGTCATTAAAATTTCTAACGGAAATACTATATTAAGTTGAACTGTATTGTAAATTTTTCATGAAGTGCATATACAAGTGCGAGCAGCTACTAAAATGCATTCATTCAATATAATTTAGATACTTGTAAGAATAACTATTTTACTACATAATTAACACGAGAGTGAACTGTTGGTACCTACATACTATTAGTGTACGGTCTAGTGTAGATGTTACAATCGTACAATTGACAATAGAGTTATTTTATGTAACAATATTTAGTGAGCTTTGCACTTGCATATCATAGAAAATTGTAAATATTGAATTCCAAGCACATTTTAATGGTTTACTTTTAATTAAGAAATGGAAAGCGTCGTGTGCTTGATAGTTGTTATATAATGTGCAGGAATCCAATTTTTAATTAACTTGTTAAATAGTACTAATTAATAATCTTGTTAAATCGAGTAACTTACGCTTTACAAACATTTGACGTGAAAACAATAGTGTTCCCAGCCCTTTCCTCGATTATCGTTGAATGTGTTTTATCCAAATATATTATTTATACTGTACGATACGTATGTGTCTCTCTTTTTTTACAAATTATTTTGTAACGGAGATACGTCTGTAGTTTATTATAACACAGGTGACTATTTTTTTGTAATACATATTTTAATGTAGGGGCCTGTAAACGACATAGTTTGTCAAATGATATGTGCTCGTAGAAATATATAGTTTTGATTTTATTTGACGTTCTAATAAAACCTAATCAATGCAGATAAAAGGAGGCGTGCTTTGCGCCGTCTGCAAAACAATCGTACAATTTTATTTCACATTAAACCATTATATTAACAGTGAAGTCGAATATAATAAATATTTGAACGAATGTTCGCCAAGGCTCCGACGAATATGGGTTTGTCCGATTCGTCGTTTACAGACCCCTTAACAGTTACGTGGTGCGATTTCAATAGGGTGCCATTAGTTGGGTTGTTATTTGTGAATATTTTTCTCAAGAGTTACCTTGTAACCTATATTTTGATCAATGTATCATGTAGTACTAGGATCCAGTGCTCGTGGACCGCGGTTGCAGTGCGGGCTCGCTTGTTCAGAAGACGTTGTACAATTTAACATTTAATTTATGTGCATTGGGAGACACCCAGTGCCAGTTTTTGTTGTTGAGGCCACCATTGTATTGTTATACTGTGCTGAATAAGTTTAGTTTACGGTCAGTGTCTCATTTAAACAAAGCATGGACTTTATATAGACAGTATGACTCATACAGTGTTAGTCTGCCACATTGCTGGAAACGTCCCTTTCTTTAAATAAATCGAAACAATAAAAATCGTTATAGTTTTTAACAAAATGTATAATCAAATCATTGTAAATTTCTATACGGTTAAAACGATTTTTGCGTATTTACACCATTTTAGTCTATACATTATGAGGAAGATGTGTCGAATTGTCCAATTTCTCTGAACACGCCCGATCGATTACTCACAAAATCAAACCACGGTACTCGTATACAGTTCGCTTCTGATCGTAAGGATTTCGAAACTGTTTACTTTGCAGTCGTTTAGTGTAGATCGAATAATTTATCGGTCGCTAGTTCGTAATATCTAATTTTATTAAAACGTAGGCGTAACGCTTTAGGTGTAGTGTATAAGAGAAGTGTACTCCGTGGAGTTCTTACATATCACTGAGATTTCTCCTTGTAATTATGTTTTAATACTATTGTTCTTAACGGTGTCTAATTTTACAGTGCTATTTAATATACCCTCATTTTATGGAACAAATATGCGTACGGGTCCAACCCTTTAGACGTCGTAAATTTTAGATCTAACAATTTGCATTAGGATTTGTAAAGTATTGTAACATCTATTGATTCGCTCAACGTTTATACCAAAGCACAAAAACCCATCGATGCATATGTATTTGGAGCTTTTGCATGTCATTCATTCCTTCTCATTAGATTTAATAGTCTTTCAGTCAGAAAAACTTATAAAATCTATGAGTTTTATCAACATAGTTATATATACATACTGACGTTCTTTTTAATCTTTAATATTATGTCATGCCTTAGTGGAATATCTGTACGTCTGCCATGTAGAATAGTTGTAATAATAACTCTTTCAAGACTAATATGTTTTATAGATCTGATGCGATTTTTATCCGATTGCCTCTGAGCATGGCGGTTTGTTATGCAGTGGAATCGACCACAACTTCTTTTGAATCTGACTTTGACTACATTTAAGATCTTTACGTAGCGTAGGATTATTACTTCGTGTCGTCCGATGCGTCCCAGGTTCGTTTAGCGCAGCTTCGTGTGATCAATGCTAATGACATATCAATATAAATATATTGACCGTCGATCGTACTGTCGCGTCCGTCGCCGCCGTTGATAGCTTTAATTACTTACGAAGTAACAGTGGTGCGGCCACCAAGTTGTCTAATTCGCCTACAGACTGCAGGTCAGCTATCCATGACATTTTTCGTCTTGTAGAATTTCTAGTCTTTTCGTGCACAATTATTTAGATTAAAAGGTGCTTTGCTCGTAAAGGTTTCATGTGATAGTTACGGAATGATGTTTCGTGTATCTGAATTTGCGTTCGTATTAAGTTACTCTTTAGGGTCTAATTTTTAAGCTGTCTCGTGTCATATTTTTTTTCTGATAGCTAAACTTTAATTATTTCGTTCACTTTTAAGTGCCACTGGCTTTTATGTTGTAAGTTACAATTATTATAATTATACGTTACTGTAGTCATGTTGCAGCTTTGAACAATATTGTGCTTTATTGCTAAATACTCATGCGTGAATGTGTTATCTTAAGAATCCTTAGTTTTGTAGGTATATTACTGTTTTTAAGTTTTTAATACAAGTTTTTATACCGAAGTACAGAAAGTAAAGTACATGTGATTCTATTTGATTATTTTTTGATTTTAAACTCCGTATGAATATAGATTCGGTTAGGATAGTGTTGTTTGCCGTGGATCCTAACAGTTTTATGTACGACGCAGGCAATCGGAGCGTATTTTGGACGAGACGTAACATTTTTATAGATATAAGAACCGGTATCCGCTGAACACCGGACCGAAACGCGCTCTGTTTACTTGCTCTCTTTCGTCTCTCTTGATTTTTGTAGCTATATTTTTGTTTACATATTTTTATAAATGATTTTAATGAAATTTAATAAACAAATCAAGAAAGGAAATACGAATTGTTTTAGTTTTATAAACGTTTCATCTAAACAAAATTGTTGTTACTTGGAGAAAAATCTGAATTTAAATGACATATCTGACAAAATGGTTAGTGTGCTACAATAAGATTTTGAAAAGGAATCATCAAGATCAATGTATTATAAATATTATAATCATTAAATTAAGGATAATGATATGTATTTTGTAACACGATTTGTTTCTCAGTTTTTATGAGATGTTGATATTTCATACTATTCTCGTTTCCTTCCGCTGTGCACAAATATTTGGCTTATTTCTATCATCGGTAGTTATATTGAATTGTTATATCGTGCATAATATGATCATATCAGTAGTGTTGTTAGTGTGGTTACTCTGGCCGACAACGACTACTGTTGCCGCTGTATATAGTGTTATCGGCGCACGCCGTGTCGTGCGAGTTATTTGTACCCTCGGGTTATATTGTTAATTGTAGCAAGAGTTATAAGTATCACTTGTTCGTCAATTGCACTCGTCGACGCCGTTCAGTTAGCGTAGTTACTCAGGTTAGCAGGGCTCATTCATGCCTGTGTGTCCGAGTCTAATGGAAACTTAAAATCGTGGAGGTGTCGCGCCGATCACAAATTGTGGAACAAACAAACAAAACTCTATCATATTAAATGTCACAAATTATTATTATATATATATTTTAAAATTATTTTATTTTAATATAATGTCTAAACGTTAACGTAAAGTTACCGCGACTCAGATGTAATACAAATATATTTAGCCTAAATTGCCAAATTTACCAATGCACAGTAATTTAAACGTAATATTTTATATATCAGTAATGCGGATTTAGCCCATGTGTTACACGGCACCACCACGAATTTTAATTTCGGATAATTATGAAGTGAGATGAGTATACGTGACGCATACTAATCGTTGTTGATTTTAAAGCCATTGAAATTATTCTGATTGTATGTAACAAAAATAATAAACGATCTCGAATCTTCCGAAAGTACTTCCTTTGATTAAAAATGTAGTTAGCATAGGGTTCTAAACAAAAAAGTAGTTTTAATTTTTCATGTGTTATATTAACTAACATTTTCACACACATACACGTATTCAGGAAATATCTTGCGTCAAACGAATTAAACATAAGTGTTTACGTAGCCGTATTCACTTGAGTACGTGTCGAGCGAGCAAAGTATGCGTTACGGATGCGCGGGGTCTCACAAGTGACCAGTATTTAAGACATAACCGTGCTCAATTTCCGTATCTGTATGTTGTACGTATAATGTTAAAATTAATGTTTTTGAAAATTAACTATACTTGATAACTACGTTTGTTAAATAATGAATGTCTTCCGTTTGGCACATTTTATAGATTCGATGCACAATTTATTATGACAGGGGAATGTGTCCCGATATGCGGTTTTCATGTTACTAAAGATAGTTCGGGCCGAGTGCACAGCGAGCTCCTTCATGCGATTTGTGATAAAATAAATAAATGAATAGATTTTTTTCGTGTGGCAATTTTGTAATAGATTGCAGAGCTGATTTTCTCTTTTAATGTAAATATATATTTTTTTCAATGAAAATGTTGAATGAAGTGAATCATTTAAAGCCTTTGGCGATATGTACTCATTTACGTTATTAATAAATTATAGTATGAATTCATTCGTGTTTTTATTTACTATATTATCAGCCTATACCATTTTCCAATTTCCTGAATAACGCACTGAACAATGGTCAGCGGAACCGAGTGTGAAACATCGATTAATGACGCGTTACAATTAGAAAAAATGTTCATTCGCCTCAGCGACATTTTGTACTCACGTCGGTTAATGTTATGAATCGTAGTGATTGTGTGAGAATGATAATATTATTTGTGCCGATAAGATTGCAAGGTTCTTTGTTGATAAATAGTAATCATCTATTGAATAGAATAATTAAAACAATCGAAATGGTAAGATAATCTTGCGAATGATAAGAGGTGCTCGTGCGCCGATCGAGCAGTGTTATTTCGTGGTGCGTGTAATCCACACCAGATTTTACAATGCACAATTGCAATTAAGCAACAAGCAGACACATAAATAATAAACATGGTGCTGTGTCCGCCGTTCCGATGGTCCGCCAAAGGTGGCTTTAATCTCAGTAATAATGAAGAGCCTAAAAACACACAGCGACGAGAAACAATTTTCGTAAGTACTTTAAAAGTTTCTGATTTTTCACTTGTCAGAAATAGGTATTTTAGGGTGAAATTATTGAAATGGGTAGGTATTATCCATAAATTCCCAAATCTCAAAACGTTATACTGTAATAAAAATGAGAAATTTTAATATAGGCAAATACGATTCCACGAAAATGTATAAAACATTCAATGTCAATGTCAATCAATAGTTTGTTGATTGGGCGAATTTAGAACCTATTTAATTCTCAATCCTAAGAATGCAATTCATTCTTAGGATTTTATTGTTAATATTTTATTGAACACTACTAATGTACAATGTTGAAATATTAGTAATGTGCTGGGAGTTTAGTAACTATTTAAAGCGCATGTTGAAAATGTTATTGTACTTACATTGTAATGTTATTATCATTTTAATTACACAAAATTTAAAACAATCTATTCAATATTTTCATAACAAATAAGTAGTAAACGAGCATACAGTCTCTGCCGTTCTTAGACAACCCCAGAAATGGGATACTATTCTGAGGTCGACCATCAATGCTTCACTACTTGTAAGGGTTATGTTGAAGTTTATCTTATTACGACACCCTTAAAACCAATATAATTGTCACTGCCTATAATAGGCATCGATTACAAGGTATAACGGTGGCGCTACCGTAACGTAACTAGTCTCATCACGAAAGGTTCTACCTATGTGAACCTATAATAATATGGTGATCATAATAATGTGTTATAGTCAAACAATGTGCCTAGCTATAGCTTCGTTAAGGATGATTCTTGCAAGGTCCGCCCCATGACGTCTTCAACACTCATGCGAAGCACTGTGACTGTGGACAAAACCCCCCATTAGAAGTGGATTTATAAGTGTAATGGACAAGTCGATTGTACAGTTTGCGCGCATGAAGTCGCGCCTTCTAGTAATATTATATGTAGATGTGTGTTGCGTTTGTTACTCCTTCACGTAAAAAGTAACAGTCGGATTTCGCTGAAAATTCAGAAACACATAATATAAAATCTAGATTAATATGTTTCATAGGTAGATACTTATTACCGTAGTTGACATCACCGCAGTGAGCACAAAGTCGCACAAATAACTTAGTCATAATTTATAGTACCTTACCATTATTTTATGAATCTAATCTTGAGAATTTATTCGTTAAATAGCTGTTAATAACGTAACTGACAAAGTGAATTTCAATATCTTAACAATTAGTCATGAATATTTATCTGGTTCCTCAGAACTACCTAGGTAGGTAGGTATGTTGGTTTCAGCATGTCGCACATATTTTCGTTTAAAATCAAAGCTGCTAATTATTGATAAAATAAATAATACGTACATTAATGTCTTGCGATAAATGCTCACTTAGATTAAATAGATGGGAAAGATATTAAATTTATTAAAATGCGGACGTCTGTTAATATTTACATGATGTTAAATAAGTAAGTAATCAACTGATTGATAGATAATTACAAAAATAGATTACATACCTACTTATTATTTCCGCCTTGATGCAAAATATGCCAAAATTTCTCATTATTTTTTTCCAGAAAATACCAGAACCGACTGCGGATCCTTCGCGAAGTAATGGCTTACTTTCAAATAGCAATAGTTCTCAATTTAAACAAAGCCTTACGCTGTCGGCCGAACCGGGTGGTTCCAGCAAAAAGTCAAGTTACATGAGTGTACAGAGTGAAAAGTCAAGGAATAGTCATAACCAGATGAAAGATTCAGATAGTGAGACATTAGACGAGCCTAAAAGTAGCACTACCGGCAGGCAGACCATTTCAGAGATAGTATCTAACAATCCTGAAAAACGCGAGAGACGCAAACGAGGAGTGATCGCGCCTCACGCACCCCATGACACGGTGCGTTCATTTGCAGATATACAGTATGAAAAATACGCGAAAGATGAACGGTATGTATTTTTTTGAAGGAATCGTAGTTAATATTACTTTACTATATGTCGCAATTGAAGTAGGTACCTATTTAAACAGATTGAATAGTTTTAGTAGCGATAAGGCGTAACTATTCCTATACCTACTAGGACGATATATTGAAGTTAGCTTTCGAAGGGTAGGTAATGTCCCGAGCACGTTGAAATCATTCTAGCGTAAATACTCCTTTCAATTACTTACATATTTTAAAAGGCAAAAAGAACTTGTGATGTTAAATACAGATTAATAATTATTTGAAACATTGAAAAAACTTTACATAATGTTTTATATCTACAAAGTAATTAGCAAGATACGTACGGACTTGATATTTCTATTATAATTATTATACACAATGTAGACTATCTAAGTACCTATGAATATGGTTACTTCACTTTATTCGTCATATACCTAAGGTGTATCAAGATATTTGTATCCAGTAGTTTATTACCTACGTATGATATTACAAGTAGGGTTTTGAATAAAATGTCCAAATTGTAGATCAGTTATTCAATGATACGTAACAAATTCATTTAAGAAAAATCATCATTCTTTATTTATACGCACGCAGTTCTGAAACCTTATATAGGTAATAATAAATTAAAAGAAATATCATCATATATCATCATATCATCTTACGTATTCACGATTTTAACTCATTATTAACTTAACACATCACAATGAAATTTATTTCAATTTTGTTTATGCAGGTCAGTAGAACTCATTAAAAAAGCTATCATGGCGAACGACTTCTTAAGAAACTTGATGGATGAAGAGCGACTCGGCGCGGTAGTAGAAGCTATGAATTCACAAGAGTTTCCAGCGGGAAGCCTCATGATCCGCGAAGGAGAGAGCGGCAGTCACTTGTTTGTTTCCGCACACGGACAATTTGAAGTGCTAAAAGGAGGACAAGTTGTGAAAAACTTTGGGCCTGGGGAAGCTTTTGGCGAACTAGCCATTTTATACAAAGCAAAACGTTTCGCATCAATAAGATGTAAGCTATAACAATACAATATGCTTATTCTGAAAAGTTGGTAAAACCAACCTTAAATCAAAAATCTCCGAAATCGATTGATTAATTTATCTATAATAGATATAGATATAATGTGTATTTTTTGTATATGAGAATTTTAATAAAAGCAAGCTTTGTATACATATCTATAGCAAATAAGGAGTCAGCTAATAAGTTCGATATTTATTTATTTTAAGGTATAACAGAAGCTAAGGTATGGACGTTGGAGCGAAGAGTGTTCCAAAAGATCATGGTCCGCAGCGGCAGACAGGAACAAGAGGATAATATACGTTTCCTATCATCTGTTTCCTTACTCCAAGGAATCCATGAGATCGAGCTTGCTCAAATTTCCGAATTTCTCAAAAGGGTATGTTTACCGTCGTCTGAAGGATCGTGGCCCAATCCACTAATAGTACCTAATAAGAAAAGAATAGTTAACAATTTGTTAGTGTACGAAATAAATTACCATAAATTTTATTCAATTTATTTAAAAGGCTGCAACTGAATTTAGTATAAATATCACTTTGGTTATTATAATACTCACTTCAACAAGATATTTTATATGTAACGATTAAAAAACCTACGTTAAACGACAGGAATTCTTTTCGGCGGGTACGCCAGTGGTGCGGCAAGGGGACCGGGGAGATAAGTTCTACATCATCCGCGGTGGCGCAGTGGTGGTGACGAAGCGGGAGGACGACGGCGTGGAGCGGCGCGTGTGCACGTTGCGGCGCGGCAAGTACTTCGGCGAGCAGGCGTTGCTGCACGAAGACCGCCGCCTCGCGACCGTCACCGCGCTGCCGCCGGGCGTTGAGTGCCTCACGCTTGAACGAGGGTTAGTAATACTAGGTACTGTTCTAATCTAAGCGTAATAATAACACAAAGGAACATCTAGGGGGCTTAGAGGCTTGATTATCCCACTCCTTCCAAATACAAATGGCAATATTGGCAACTCCTCTGATGATGCAAATGTCTATAGGCGGTGACTACTTTCCATCAGGTAGGCCGTCTGCTTCATCGCCAGGTTCAAATATAAAAAATGCATTTTTTTCAAGAGGGAGACATACTTTTAGAAATAACTGTATCCAATGTCCAGTCTACTCAAGATCCCTCGCAAGAATATCCTGAATCTACCAGTGATAGTACCTGTAGGTTACATTCATGCTGCCCAGACCTTGACACATTTTTTAAACAGATGTGCTTATGAACATTTTTTGACTTGACTCGTAGGGTGATAGAATATTGTAATTGGTACGTTGAACAAGTGAGGATTGCCACTTTAGCTCTGACTTTAACGCAATTTTAAAAACGTAACTGCCTGGAGTATATTATGGTGCTTGATATTTTTCATAATCATTTGTTTATAATAGCGTACCTAATATATAAATTAAGTTGAAGGTGCGAAGAACATTTTGCCGTTTCTCCAGGCTCCGAGAGATTACAATGACTTGGTATAAGTAATTTTCTTATAATATTTTCTTTGTTATACAGACCATTTACTGAATTCCTGGGCAACTTAGAAGAGTTGAGAAACATAAGACATGCAGTTCCACGCCTCTCCCAGCAGAGAAAAGTATCAGAAGTTAAAAGTGGTGAGTACTGCTCTCAGCATCGACAAAAATAATACACCTCTATCATTTTATACGTTTAATGCTTATTCATTTATCGCAGAGTTCGATTTCGTGGAGCTCCAAGATCTTGAAATTGTTGGAACTATGGGAGTGGGAGGGTTCGGCCGCGTCGAACTGGTCCAGTACAAACGCAATCCGTCGCTCACATTTGCTCTCAAATGCCTCAAGAAGATAGACATGGTGGAACAACAGCAACAGGAACATGCCTTCAACGAGAAGAATATCATGATGAGCTGTCAAAGTAGATTTATTTGCAGGTAATTATAATTGAAATTGCTAATTATTATTGAGGTTGCCGGAGTTGCAGTAAGTGTAAGGTTCTATCTGAAGCCAGTCACAGATGCACTGCGGCTCCCAAGAAATATATATAAGTGTGATGGTTGCCCTCATGTGAACATAAGCCGGAAACCACGCCTCTACCGAAACGCAAGAACTTCTTTACGGTAGAAATAGTTGGTACCTTTCAGATCGAACAATATACGTTGTACACCTACGTAATTTACAAAATATATATAATTTTAATATAACCACCTAAATTTAATTTTGTAATTGCAGGCTTTATCGTACCTTTAAAGACAACAAGTATATATATTTCATGATGGAGCCAGTGCTTGGTGGCGATGTTTGGACTATTCTACAGAAGAAACGATATTTCCCCGAAAACGTTGCCCGGTTTATGGCAGCTTGTGTGGTAGAGGCCTTCCAGTATCTGCACTCCAAGGATATTATTTACAGAGATCTTAAACCAGAGAATCTGATGTTAGATAAACATGGATACATCAAACTGGTAAATGTTTAAATAATTTACATTTCTGTAAGTTAGTGTGGTGAGCTTTTTATGTATGTGAATATTTTTTTTAAGATGGTAGCAGCAAACGAGTATACAGTCTACCTGATCGTAATTGGTCGTTGCCACACATTAACAATTGTTCTATCTGAAGTCGATCACAGATGCTAATCCCGATAACGACTAAGATAGTCACCTCATATGAAATTGAGCCCGACACCACGCACTTAGGGTGGTGTGGCGGTCCAACCCAATCAAACAATAATATATGATCTCTACACCTTTTGAAGCTTCCGGTACTTATTAATAAATGGCGCCATTAGTATTCTTATTTGACGCTATCGAAGCTCTATATTGTTCTTGCACATATAAGCAAGCTCAGAACCGAGACGGAGCACGAACGCTTAGCAGTCATGATCACTTCATCTTTTTCCCAATTTTAGTTCCCCCCGACACGCTGTATCGTTACGATAATCGCGGTTTTCATTTTTTACATACGAATAATATTTTCGTCTTTATTTCTGACGTAGGAGGAATGTTATAGGTTTACTTTTTTTATTTTCTCAAAATCCTGTAAGAGTCAAATGAGCTATCTTAGATTACAGCTTTGAAGTAAATTCTTGCTTACGGTCAATAAAAACTTTCACATTTTCACATTCATTTTAAAATCACAAAAAGACATAATTTTATTAATAGGTTTGTATCATATTTTCTTCTCTTTAGGTTGACTTTGGATTTGCGAAGCGGCTGCCCCCCAATGGTAAAACATGGACTTTTGCGGGTACTCCCGAATACGTTGCACCGGAAATTGTTGTTAATAAGGTTTTTTTTTTCTTTTTCTTACATAAACATCTAGGTATATAAATAAAAGAGAAAGCTAACTTAACCATTGACATATCAACGCACAGCAAAAATAGGGTGGCATGTTTGTATGTTATAATATAGACTAGTTGACCCGCGCAAACTTCGTTCCGCCTAAATATCAATAATCTAAAGTTATCTACTATATTATGCATATATTATATATAAAAACCTTCCTTTTAAATCACTAATCACTTTTAAAACACTAAAATCCGTAGCGTAGTTTTAAAGATCTAAACATACATATGGACAGACAGCGGGAAGCGACTTGATTTTATACTATGTATTGTATAAATGATTGTGGTCCATTGATATTTCGACTTAACTATACCTAAAACTAATCACAGCAATGTTGTCATTTGTATAAAGGCGACCTTTTTACAAGACACTGCATAACATTCTGCAAAACATTTAATATTCGCAAAACATTCGCACAATTCTTGTAAATGCGAATATCTAAAATTACGTGAATATTCACGAATGCAAATGCTCGTTACATCACTAGAATATACCGCATGTTCATAACCATAGGGCCACGACCGCGCAGCAGACTACTGGACCCTGGGAGTGTTGACCCACGAGCTGATCGTGGGCAAACCGCCGTTCCGCGCGCCGGGCGGCGACCACATGAAGACGTACACGCTGATCCTGCGCGGCATCGACGCCGTCACCTTCCACCCGCGCGTCTCCAAGTCCGCGCAGATGCTCATCCGCAAGCTGTGCCGCCCCGCGCCCGCCGAGCGACTCGGCTACCTCAAGAATGGGATTGCTGATATCAAAAACCATAAGTAAGTTTCGTGACTTTTTAAACTGGGTAAGTGCGAGCCGGAACGAAGTACGAAGGATTCCGTACAAAATTACGTTTGTTGTATAGGAATTCTGTGTAAATTTTAATTGTAAATTTTATTTTAAGTGTAAGTAAACGAGCACGCCGTCCGCCTATTGATAAGAAGTCATTGCCACCCACGGACATTTTTTTATACTTAAACCTAACGATCAGGCAGACAGGCTACTTGATGGAAAGTAGTCATCGTCGCCTATGAACATTTGCTACACCAGAGGAGTCGCAAATGCATCGCCGTGCCAATCAGCCATACCTACCTAAATACAAAAGGTCGATCTCATATCTCATATTTTTATTTTATTAATTGCATGCTATAGGTATGTAATATTATTTAAAAGGCATTTTAAATTCATATTACATTAATAGTGCACATTGAAATATTATCAACATTATTAAGTGTGTAAACCATACAACCCAAAAATATATTATCAACTCAGACAAAATTATTTTAGTGAAGCGTCGGTCTATAAGGTTTTGTGAGTAAACATAAAAATGCATATAGGAAGTAATTTATTTCGTTACTAGCTGTACCCGCGGCTTCGCCCGCGTGAAAATGAGTGTATCGCAAAGTTTTTCCCGCACAAATCTCGACCCCGTTGAAATTATATGATAAAAAGTAATCTATAATTATGTTATTCCACAACCTTTTCTATAGTGAAAGTCCTATGAGTTTAGCCGTTCGGCCGGCGATTACCTACCCGAACATACAAAGAGTGAAGAAAATAATTTAAAGTATGTATTTGTGGTTAGGATCATAATTGTTATGTAAAAATATTTTAAAAATTAGACAAATTAAAATTAGAATTTTAAAATTAGACGATTGTAAACCGCCTTTCTTTGAATGAATTGAAAATACTATAAAGCACGTTGTAAACCAAATCCTCCTCCATTTAAACCAAAACGCATCGATTACAAAGTTTGATTTTAACTTTTCCGCAGTATGTTTAAAAGTTCTCAGGGTGATGCTGCGGGGTGAAGTGCAATGTTTGTACTGGTCTAGTACAAAAAGACGCTACTCTTACAAACTCATTTAACATTCGTATCCTACTCAATACTGGACACTATCAAGTGGTCAGATTACTCTAATAATGCACACGCATCGGCGGCCGGCTTGTATTAGCATGCACGAGCGAGACGCTTACCTACCCCTGCCGAGAGACACATCGCGATCTTTATTATTTTAAATCTCTAATATCTTTAAAAGTATTTATTTATATAAGGATTAATACCGAACAGAAGAAAATACACTCGAAATTAACGTAACATTTTTAGTTGAAATATGGAACATAAAAAAAAATATTGTGACTTAACCATAAGTTATAGAGATATACTATCGCGGATTGATTTTATATTTAGGGTTGCAATCCAGTATTTCGTAGCCCTTGACGGAATGATTAGTATTCAACATCAACATTTAATTTATCGATAGACTTCGTAGTTGTTTTGTAAATAACGCCACCTATCGCATTCAATGTAATTCAACATAGTAGTGGATGATAGATGGCGCAAGTATACCTAATATATAACTCATCGGTAATTCCTCGTAATTTTATATTGTGGGTAAATTAAATCAAATTTATATCACATTTATTTGTATGATAATTAATTGTTATCGATTTATAGGTATGTATTATTTGGATAATATAATGAACTTAATGAACTAAGGATCAGGATGACATCAGTGCAAAATGGCTAATATGGCGATAGTTGGAATTTGGAATTAAACAAAAGTCGCGATATACCGAGTTTTACATCTGTAAAACTCATATATCTATATGTATGTTGTCGACTCAAAATCAATATTTTTTAATGTTTTATTATTGAGATAAGTTTTCAATCAAGTCTATCTTGCCCCTTGACGGAATTTTATTATCGTACCCTTTGAAGGAAATTATATAATTTGATATCTCTAATAACTTTAAACGTATTTATTTGATGCATACAGTGTAAAAGACAATTTTGATCTTTGTTATATTTACGAAGCTAACGAATGCATTTATTTACATATGGACTAATACTGATCAAAAGACAACAGACTCGAAAATAACATATTATTTTTAGTTACATTATGGAACATAAAAATAATTATTGTGAGTTAACCTTAAGAGATATAGATATGCTATCGTGGATTTATTTTATATTTATGTTTGCAAACCAGTGTTTCGTAGCCCTTGACGGAATTATTAGTAATTCAACATCAACATTTAATTTATCGATATTACTTCGAAGTTGCATTGTAGATAACGCCATCTATCAAATGTTCATTCAACGTAATTCAACAGAACAGTGATAGATAGCGCAAGTATACCTAATATTTAACTCATCGAGAATTCCTCGTAATATTATTCGTATCTTTCGCATTATAAATAAATTTTCATATTATAAACCCATATTATGGGTAAATTAAATCAAATTTATATCACATCTATTTGAATGATAATTAATTGTTACCAATTTAAATGTATTATTTCTGAACGAACTCACGATGACGTCCAGGCGAAATGGCCAATATGGCGATTGTCATTTGCATTGGAATTTAACAAAATTCGCGACATATCGAGTTTTACGGATATATGTTGTCGACTCAAAATCAATATTTTTTAATGTTTTATTATTCACATAAGTTTTTAATCAAATCTATCATACCCCTTGACGGAATTATTAGTACACCTCTTTGTCAAAAGCCAATATGGAGATTGTCATTTCCATTGGAATTTAACAAAATTCGCGACATACCGAGTTTTACGGATATATGTTGTCGACTCAAAATCAATATTTTTGAATGTTTTATTATTCACTCATGTTTTTAATCAAATCTATCATACCCCTTGACGGAATTATTAGTACAACTCTTTGTCAAAAACGAACTACCATACAAACATTTATGCTCGATTTTAACATTTTCAACCCATTTTTTGAAATAAAAAGTAGCCTATAATGGATCCCAAGGTCACCACTATCTGTGTACATAATTTCATAAAAATCGGTTCAGTAGTTTTGGCGTGAAAGAGTAACAGACAGACAGACAGACAGACAGAGTTACTTTCGCATTTATAATATTAGTAGGGATAAAAAGGAAATAGACAGTAGCCACAATACTTCGCTACACGTTAACGCCCCGGCAGATCGATAGCGCACTCACTGCAGTGAGTCGCATTTATGCAAGTTATATGTATTCTTTGGCATATGCCTTAACCCATAATAGGAATAATGATAGAATTAAAGAGTGAGAAATCCAGCAATTTATAATAAATGGGAATTATTCTAATATATTACACTTTTGATAAAAAAAAATAGGATAAAAATATAATATGTTCAATAAAATAGAAGTATTTAATAATACACTCTATGTTAACTGAAACGCTAATCAATGCGAATGACGTCACTCCTCATTATGGGTCGCCATATCGCTTCAATTTTTTACGCAATATTGAAGTGTGACGTCACTAACGCCGGCTATGGCACCTACGAGCGTAATCCTAACTTAATTCAAAATACTGTAAGGCCTACTTTTTATACGGATTATTTTTATGGAAATTTTGAAGTCGTGCTTTCGTGTATTTTCATCCAAATAATTCTTGGATAAACATACATACGCTTGCTTAGGAAGCCCGCGTATAGACCGTCTCTGAAAATCGTAAAACGCTTAAAGATGAATGTAAAGGACAGCTAAATCTACACTAACTCTTCATATCCAGATGTCAGTGATTTCTCCCTGAATTGCATTCTGCTATTTCCCTTGTACACGATACTTAGCATGAACAAGTCTTAATTACATCATTCTGAGTTTTGCATTGCAAGATATAGGTGCATAATATTTAATTGCTTTCAAATTAAGGAGCTTAACGCAAAATGAAAATCAAGTTTGTCAACATCCATCGGCCTTACCGTAGGTAGGTATCTATTGCAGAGGCAATATCTTTTAATGACAAAGTAATGTGAAACCGTTGTTTGCGTTGAGAACCTAGATTGATATTAATTTTGGCACTATAATTAAGTGTCCATAAGTGGCCCATAAACCATTTTAGCTTACCTAATAGTTTTCATTACAATTATCGAATTATGTTAAGCTCAAAGTTATCATTTAAATTTTGACATAATTAGATATTTTTTTAGAAATTCGTAATAAATAGTTGAACTAAAATCACGATAAAGTTTGTTCGTCAACAGATGGTTCCTTGGGTTTGACTGGGAAGGTCTGCGTGAGGGCAAAATGAAGGCGCCGCTGGTGCAGTCCGTGATGCACGACCTCGATCTTTCCAACTTCGAGAAATATCCTAAGGACAAGCAGCCACCTGACGAGACCTCGGGATGGGACATGGAGTTCTAACACTTGCATAAGCAACCATGTTCAAGTGTGAAGCCATTCCCGGTGGAGGGTGTGGACGCTGAGGCCAATATCTTAGACTCCAGTAGTGATAATGCAAATATGATCGGCTTAAGCGAAACCCTATATACCTACAGTTGGTTATAGATGTCCATGAGCGACAGTGATCACTTACAAAATGGGCGTGTATGCCCATTTGCTACTCTAATTTTGTAACTATGATTTTTATAGGTATAAATACTTTGTTACGTGTTTATTACTGGTATAATTGTATACTATGTAATTTAAAACTGAAAGAGTGTTCATAATCCTACTGTATTAATGGTGAAGTACAGTTAAATCCATTTAAACGTATTGGTAACAAAATGCCTTTACATATTTTACAGCCTACTAAGAAATAAATTTCATTTTAAAGTACTTTAATTTTATTTCCAAGTTTTTAATACCTAAACCTTATTTTTAAATAAAGAAAATGTATTTACATTGATCATGTTTAAATTTGATATTGCATTATATAATTATAAATTATTCACCCTTTTCCTCATACTATTAATGTATACCTATTAGTTGACACGTACTTAACTGCAAACCAACCTCCTAGAAATATTGTTACTATGCATTAATACATATAATAGTTTCCTCTCTGACACTTCTATGTGTCTACAATCCAGTGCCAACCCATTATTGTCCTACTGCTGGGCACGGGTCTTCTCTCAGAATGAGAGAGTTTTAGGCCATAGTCCACCGCGCTGGCCAAGTGCGAACTGGTGGACTTCACACACCTCCGAGAACTTTTTTTTTTGTAGAACTCTCGGGTGTGTAGATTTCCTCACGATGTTTTCCTTCACCGAAAAACAGTGATAATTAATTTCTAATACGCACATACTTTAGAAAAATCAGTGGTGCGTGCCTGAGTTTGAACCTCGGACCTCCCGATCGAGAGTGCAAGTTTCAACCATTAGGCTATCACTGCTCTGTCTACAATTCTACACAGATATTAATTTGTATTATTCTCTATTACTTTTACAATACAGGATTCTTCCAACGCCTCGGTTATTAAGTATATCTAGACTAACATGAGATGCTTAGTAGACTCTGTTCCTTATGAACAATTTTATTATACAAATTTAGTTAATTTCACATAATACAGAAAGTAACCAAAGTTGTATATGTATGTGTATTCTATGACTAAAGTTGAGATTTGAACGCTGTACTACATTTTTTTCTATACTACTCTACTTTATTAATAACCTCTTTCCTTTGGGAAGTCGGTTAAAAACTAGTTGACCCGGCAAACTTCGTTCCAAATAAAAAAATCAAATCAAAGTCAAAAATTTAAAATTATCAGTGTCTCTCTATTATACATGTATTATACATAAAAACCTTCCTCTTGAACCACTCTTTCTATTTAAAAAAATGCATTGAAATCCGTGCCGCAGTTATAAAGATCTAAGCATACATAGAGACAGACAGCGAGAACCGACTTTGTTTTATATACTATGAAGTGAAGAGCTTTTTCAATACAGAACGAGGATCTATGTTTCAGCAGATATATTTTTGATATATAGATTACACAATAGGTAAGATGGTATAACGATGGTAATACCACAGACAAATCATAAACAGTTCTAGTCGTCGTCTACCCCTTATTGTCTCACTTCTGGGCACGACTCTTCTCTCAGAATGAGAGAGTGTTTGACCGTACTTAACTGCGCCAAGAGCGAATTGGTACTTCACACACCTCCAAGAGCTTTTTTCTACAAAAAAGAGAATAGGTACGTCTATTTCGGTACATCTACCCTCTAGTTTCTCATATAGTACCTACAGAATAATACGTAATATAATAATTGTAATCTAAGCTAAAGTATAAATCAGGATAAATAGCAAAATAAAACGATTACAAAACTAGGACGCATAGCTGTAAACCGAATGTAGGTTATAGATCCTAGACGAATCCGTGTTATGCCAGATTATAGCTAATCTTTACGCCGTTGTTAACCGTAACTATCGTACAAGCACAACAAACTGAACAATTAACGGTCGCGCGATGAGAAGGTCATCACCTAATATAACATACCTATTGCAATGATCTTTATAAATTGTTTTAATTGATATGCGCCAGCCAATTAGTGAAACGCACACTGTTGTTTGCGGCAGTTCAACGGCGCGGCATCCTATGGTGCACAACGCGACAAGGTTCCAACGGTTCCAAGCAGGCTACACTATACAAGTTTCATTCAACTATAGGGCATACAAGCGCGATTTGCTCAGTTATTCGCGAGTGTGCGGCGCGCGAGCCGGTCGCTGTCGGCGGTGCGCCACGGATGCCACGATGCGCGCCTTCGACACTCCTCTACGCGTACGTAATAATAATAACTGCTAATAAACAGTGGCACAGGGCCATCAAAACTAGCAGCTTTGAATACAATGGACTATACTAAACTATTACATTCCTATACAACACCGATGTGTAGATAAAACATTCAGTTACTTCAGTGGCTTAATACAGAAAAAACATTGGAGAAGTTTACTTTTTGAAAGTGAGTATTATACAATACGCATGAAATATTACTTAAATAACTTAAAATTATTAGGTACTTATGTAGGGTACTATTTTTTATTTATTTAGAAAGTAGTGACGTAGTTGCTTCATCTGTACCAGTATATACATACAATATGTATGAATAATATAAAAATCAGCACTAAGTAAGAGAAAAACAATTCGAAAATAAAGAAAATATCTGCCGCATACCCTCTTATTTTTTTACTCCAACTGAATACCTTTAAGACTACATATACTTTATGACGAAACAAATTTTGTTTTGTTTACATAAATTGTGCTAGCATTTTATTTAAATCTAACACTGTTAAGAATTATCGCCGTCAGTGACCCCGTCACTATCGAGGCCAGTCGCATTACTATTCATTTAATAGCTACCTACCTACCTAAAATTACTCAGCCCATGAAATAGTACGTTTCATGTATGGCTAACTTTATGAAGCGGCACCATGTATTGTTCTACATAAAGGATGTGATGTGGACATTTACATTGATATACCTACATACCTACCTCAATGTTAATTCAATACGCTGACGACCTGCTTACATACTAGCAAGTTAATAACACTATTATCTTAACCCACAAAATGAAAAGAATTTAGAACACGAATTCTGTTTATACAAACAAAGTCACCAAAGTAGGCGCAATCTGTTAATTAACATATTTCCATACATGTAATACATGTAATAAAAATGAAAGTTCTGTGAGTCTGTACATCGCGTTTATTCAAGAAAAATAGTTGACGGACGGAGATAGTAGGGAAATGCTAGTCTAACGTGGATATTTAAGTGTTTCAGAAGTTTTGTATGTGTGTTGAAAAAGCCTTACCTACCCCAAATTCCCGAGTTTCATTTAATGAACAAAAGTAAGTAAAATTATATAAAGGTTAAGTGCCTTTATATAATTTAATTCCATGTACCCTATTTAGGTGTAACAACGTTTAAACATACATTACCCTTTTTTAACCCCTTAGAAACCGCAGAGCACAGCTAGATTAGTCTAACAGATAGGTAAATTCTACGATTTAATTACGGCAGCAAGACTACATATTTTTCTGTTCTGTAGCAGCAGTCTTTACGACTTTACGTATCTAAAATACCACACCCGCAAGACAAGTATACTAGGCATTCCATCTTCGTCGTCAGATGTACAGAAACGTCTGGATTCCGCATTTCTCTCATTAGAGTATGAATACAGATATCCTTATCGGTCTTGAAGACCACCAAGCATTTGGTAACTGCATGCTTGTTTATTCTTTGCTTCTTGTAATGCAATGACATAAGTTCTCACTTACGTATTAGGGTTGCAGTCGTATCTCATAAAATTAATACTTAAACCAAAATCTAATGTTATAAACTTATCACGAATATAACAGCTCATATGGCTGTAAACGAATGACGAATACTAAAACAATCTGGACTTGGGAAAACACAGCTCTTATTCACTTTCTCAAATTGTCGTCACGCTTAATCATCATCCTGTAACGAAATTATTTGACAAATCGCTTCCAAGCTTTTACCCAATTATAATGTTAAAACATAAAAAAAATACATGCCATTTCTTCTTTACAAAAGTAATTAAAGTCTAAGTATTTATATACTTAATAGTAACAGTAGAAAACAGGCTTGCAAGAATCTCAATTAGTTAACCCGTTTTTTACCCCTGAAGAGTTGGGAGACTATTTATAACTATATTATTGTCGTAGCTGCAACCAAAGAAAGATTTTTGGGATACAAAACTACAAAGGAGAAATACTCTTATCCCGATTTTCTGAACCAGATTTAAAAAAGAGAAATTCATACCACAGAGTTAGTGCCTATTTTACCAGAAGATTAAAACCAATGTAGCATCTAACACTGCTAGCAAACGCTACTACTGTGTTTGACCAAAAATGCATATTGAACGATTAGACGTAAAATTTTCATACAAAAAATATCATTGATCCATTGTCCTTCCATAAAAACTTGAAAAAGTGTTTCTTAGTAAATCTTATATGTATATAAAAAGTTATATGATGCTGACACAAAAAAAAACAGATAAATCACACTTACTTTGCTTGCTTCATTTGCTAATTACTGAGGTGTATCAATTAGAAAATGAATGTTAAAATTAACGTTGCAAAAAAGGGAAAAGTAAACATAATAAGAAGATAAACAAAATTTCAGTTAAATTCAAAGTGAAAATTAGTAACGAATTAGAAATATTTATTTGTTAAGGTCATTATTTACGCTCTTAACCATATTTGATTATTGAGTTTTAAGGAATGTAGAGCAGTTTTTCCGGTTTCCTATACAAGTTTGTATATAGTTAGATACTATTATTACACGTAGGTACTACGTGGGGTACACTTGTTATTCTAATTAGTCTCAAAAATACCTACGAGCCAGTTGGACTTAACTTAGCTCGATTTGCAAACCAGAGCAATGTTTTCGATATTATAATGGCATAAAGGTAATACTCGCATCAATGCAGATTGTACCTATAAATGGTACGTGTCACCAACTTTGCCATAAAATACCCATATAATAATTAAATAGTAGCGGAAACGGATTATCCGGTAATAAAGCGCTCTCTAATGCTTCGTTCATTATGAGTCGTACAAAAATAGGTTTCAAGAGAGTTATGAATCCCTTAAAAGTTTGTTAAAAGTTTATATCTACTGAAGTAGATATAAACAAAAACTATATAGTATTTAAACTTTTAGCGTTTAAATACTATATAGTTTTTGAAATACTATATTGTTTTTTTAGTGAAACGAAATAGTAATTCGCCTATTTTATATGATCTAAAGGGTAGTGTGAGGTGTTTGTGTGAAGAATGGAGGCAGTATGTGATCGTGACGACCCCATGTGCGAGGCGCACGCGCTGGCAGCCGCGCTACATTCCCTGCACCTGTACTGCGCCTCCATCTCCGCTGCCCTCATATGTTGCTGCGCTGCCAAGAGACCGAACTGGTACTATTTGTATTAATTATTTAAAGAATCTGTCACATAGTTTTAAACCTTTACAGCTTTTACCTACTTAAGGACACATGATAGCTTTGTGTTTTTAAAAAATAAATTATTTTTTAATTATTCAATAACTAATTTTAAAGGTGGTAGAACATCGTAGTTCTCCGGGGAGGTATCACCGCCACACCTATTTCTAATGTGAATCATTCCTTGCGTTTCGATGGAAGGGTGTGGTTGCCGGCACACTTTTATATGAGGCAACCATCAAAGTCCCCGGAAGTAGAAATGCATCTGTGATTGATTTTAGATAGAACCTATGAAGTTGCTTACAGATGTCCATGGGCGGCAGTGACCACTTACCATCAGGTGGACTGCATGCTCGTTTGCTACTTCATTATTATAAAAAAAAACGAAGTTAATCCAAATAATGAAATTGATACCATGCACCTACCTGTAGTAGGTACATACAAAAACGCATGATGAACATATATATATATATATATATATATATATATATATATATATATATATATCTTTATGTGTAACAAAGAAAAAAGTTAGGTACTTAGACTTAAGAGACATTTTGAATTAGTACCTATATTTTCATATAGTTATGAAAACAATTGGAGAGCTCAAAACATTCGCGGTGTAGCGAGCATTGCCCTCGGAGTGACCTGGTGCTTCGGCGCGGCTGCTGCTACTCTTCGGCCCTACGACACTGTTCACCTGGTGGCATCGTTGATGGCTCCTCTGGCATGGGTAGCAGCCGCAGCGCTTCATGTCTCCCTGTGGACTCGACGATCCACCGCGCCCATCCTCTACCTGGCGATATACTGGCTTCTTTCAACGGCGTCTTCAGCATTTATTTTATACAAACACATCCGGACGGAAGCATCAGCTATGTGTATAGAAAAATACATACACGCTCTAGCGACGTTGTTAGCTTTGTGCGTGTGCGGAGTGGACTGCATATGTTTTTATGACGAGGTAATTAAAAATAAACGCTTATTTACGATATTGATACGATTATTTAGAAATTTCCACCAGAATGCGTAAAAATGATGCTTAATAGGTAAATGATTTCTGGGTCTGAATATTCTTCTTACTAGTTTTGTGGTCACAAGAACATTGGAGCAGGTAATGTACCTATGTATGTAAATAGAAAGTCGAATGCTAATAGACCGCTCATTACGAAGTAATGCAGAAACTCGCATATTATGCCGATATGTAGTGCGAAGAATGGCATCAATTATTATCATAAACGGTGCATGATGCATGGGAGGAACGGAAGAAACCGGGATGCTGGGAATAACCTTTGCTTTTGTGCCTACCCGAGGGGATTTGAGTACACGGAATCAGAAACATTCTATAAGTAGATAAATAATTTTCGTCTTTCAAAATACATACAAAATGAGAAACGATCAGGGATTTATCTAATAATTATTGTTTACTAATAGTAATAAATATGATTACAATTTTTTACATTACCCAATTTAATCTTTTACTCGTTATGAACATAAGATTTTCATGCATTGCATAATTAGAAAGTGATAATATACTAGGTAGTTAAGTGTACATTGACTGGCGGTTTTAAATGGTTATTTTAACTTTCAATATTCAATTTAGTCCATTCACCCTATTTCGTTTTTACTTTTATTGATGGAACTGTTTTACTCCGAATACGTATCACGTAATAAAGTATTAAAACACATAAATCTAAAGCCAGACATGTTTGGTCTCTTATTATATTAGGTACTCGTGTAGAAGCTGTGCGACGCCAGACGTCGGTCACGGAGACGCTCTGCGTCTGGCGCCACTTGCCTCACATTATAATACATACTTATCCACGAATAAAGCAACATGCTTAGTTTTATGATTTTTTATAGAGTAGTCCGCCTTCGATACAATTGAACTATCAAATATTTTGAAATTCTCAAGAACAAAAAACTAATAGCATGTGCTATTTGAGTAATTTATAACATTTAAAACGTATTAAAGATAGTATCTAATAAAATGCATAAATGTACAGTACTGCATAATGTAACTTCCTTTGAATTTATAATTCCGGGTATATAGGTACTGTGTAAATGTATAAGTACTTAATCTACCGTACTTTCAGGTATCCAAACGCTTGCAAATCCGCCAAAAATCAACACCGACACCTGATAACATTACTTACAGGCATAACAAAACACATTATTTCTCAAAAATAAGTTTCTTCTGGCTAAATTCTCTACTTTATCGAGGCTACGAATCAGGGCTAGAACAAGATGATTTGGGCGAATTACCAGAAGAAGAGCGATCTAACAAATATTATCAAAAGTTTAAGAGAATATATAATAAACAAGAGGTGGGTATTTGATCAATAGTTTTACTGTTTTACTTTTGCCTTTTCTGTTTTTTACCAAGCAACTATCATTTCCGTAAGATATTTATTATCACAATATGTTTCTAATGCAGGCAACGCGAACGAAAGAGAAGAGTCCGAGTATGGGGCAATGTTTCATTCGAATAATCTGGCCTAACTTTTACATCGCCGGCGTAATGAAACTATTTGGCGATTTAATAGGAGTTATACCGCCATTGGGATTGGCCGTTATTATCCAGTTTATGGAAAATCCTGTAACATCATACGATTCTAATTCCCCAGTAACAATACAGGAATTTTCTCAAAATGGATACGTAATGTTACTTGTAGTAACATTGGCCCTGGTTCTTCAAGCTTTTCTTTCACAAAATTCAACACACTTGGTGACTGTCGAGGGGACTCGACTGAAAACAGCTTTACAGGTAATGAATAATATAATTTGTATTATACGATTGTATCATTTCTGTACGGGTCAATAGAAATAAGTTATTTTTTTTAAACTATTTTATTATTATATTTCTTTATTTCAGAGTATGGTGTATGATAAATGTATGCGCTTGGCATCATGGTCACCATTGGAGACGGGCAGTGATGAAGAAATTCCGCTGTTATATCCTTCAGAAGATGCGAACTTAACTCAACCTGGACTTCTTACTAATTTGATATCGCAGGACACATACAACATAATGTCATGCGTATGGATATGTCATTACGTATGGGCTATACCGCTAAAAGTAAGTGTCATCGTGACTATTTGTTTTCTCAAGTAGATACAGTATTTTTCAAACCAATTTATTTGTTTTAGGTTACAGTCATATTGTACCTCTTGTATAATAAACTCGGAATAAGCGCAATAGTAGGAACTATTGCCAGCATTTTCCTCATCACACCATTACAATTCTTTATTGGCAAGAAGCTTTCTGATAATTCCAAGCACATCTCTAAATGTACGGACCACAGAATCTCAAAAATCTCGGAAATACTACAAGGCATAAACGTCATAAAATTATACGTGTGGGAGGACTTGTTTAACGAGAAAATATTACAGTTAAGAGAAGTTGAACTAAAACTGCTTAATAAAGATTCTTTATACTGGGGATTTCTAAGTACGTATGTACAGAGTGTGTAGACACGTTAAACATAAATGTAAGAAAATCATTAGTCTTACAGTTTATTATTGCATAAACATAACTTGGGTACATTATAAACACTATTTTTCAGCTTTCACTACTCAAGTTTCTACAATACTCGTGACGGTTATAACATTTACATTGTACTACTTTCTAGAGGATAGTAAAGGTTTAACAACAGTCAATGTATTAGCAGGACTAGCACTCTTCAATCAATTGACTATTCCTCTTCTGATCTTACCGGTGACTGTACTAATGATAATTCAAGCTATGGTAAGCAGAAACATAATTAATTCTATCATTATTGCGGTAATTATTTTCCTTGACGTGAAACTACCAGTAGATAAAAGGATATAATTGTCTGTTTAGGTTAGTACAAAGAGGATAAAAAATTTCTTGGAACTCCCAGAATCAAGCAACGTCCGGGAAGATAACAATGACGACTATTGTGCACAAAACATACCAAACATGCGAGTGAATAATTTCAATCGTAATAATATAAGTGCTGATATCAATGAAGGAGAAATGATACTGCCAGTACAAAATGAAGCTGTCAATTTAGATTCAGAAGAGCAATTTTCAGATGACGACAGTTGCAATGTGGAACAAGAACTAGAATATTTGGTTAGGTTTAGAAATGCAGCTTTCTCTTGGAAGATGAAAGATAACACGTGGCTAGATGTTGATGATCTAGAAATTCCAACAGGTAACATTGTAGATGTCAAGTCTAAGCTTAAAGATTTATTTAATGCTACTCCATTTATGATATGATGGTATGATAAAAAAATACTCGTTATTTTAGGGAAATTAATAATGATCGTTGGCTCCTCTGGATCCGGCAAGTCTTCATTGTTGTCTGCGGTACTGGGAGAAATGCATCTGGAACGAGGTGACGTCAGTATTAATGGGTAAGAAAAATTATCTCATTAAACCTAAAATGGAACTCGTGGCTTATTGTGGTCCCTGCAACTTATATGCAAATATAATTTTAGTAATTTTACTTTCCGTTTCTGGACTTTTAGTAACACTTGTAACGTCGTCATGCATATAGCCTTACTTTGTAATGTAAGTGGTTCTTCTGTAATAATTTTACACTTTCACTGACGCCCTGCATACGATTACTTTTACTATGCAAGCTGAGCGTGAAGATAATTTATACTGCAGTGAAGTCTTTCGATATTCAGTAGGTTGAATTTATTTACTATAAAAGTTTTATTATATACCTATGTTGGTCTCAAAATTTCTGTGGATGAGGTCATTGTCATCGATTGACATCTGTTAACAACTTCATACAGAACAAGTTTTCTATTTGAAGTCAATCACAAATGCGTTGCTACTCCCAAGGACTAGAATGTTCGCCTTATATGAAAGTGAGCCTGCAACCACAAACTTCCAACGATACGCAAGAACTGCTGCTTATTATAAAAAAGTGTGGCGGCGATATTTTCCCCGTTGAACCACAATCGTTCTACCTCATTAGGATCCTCCTGATAGTAAAAAATAAAAAGTTATTTGTATTCGCCACTAGGAAATGTTCAATATGGTACGCGGGTCAACCTCCCTGGCTGCTAGAAGGATCGATACGGGAGAACGTGGTGATGGAAAGCCCTTGGTGCCCGAAGCGGTACGCGCACGTCCTACGAGCCACCGGTTTGCGCCCCGACTTACAACTTTTACCCGGTACGAAGCTGTGAAAGTTAATTCGTTTAAACGGACTTTTACTATTTAATAATATGGGTGACATTAGGAGAAATGGTGGGAGTTACCGCGGTACCGAGATGTATATTGATAGATTGTGAAAGAAAGTTGCTTTTGATGAGCTGAATTTTCGTTTCAATATTTATCCATATAAAATTGTAAGACGTTATTAACAACCCATTTGAATCTTATTTATCAACTTATTTATCTACCCAAATTCTAGACCTGCCCATTTATATACGATTTGATGACACGCCATCAATAAAATTATGACTGTGGTGCCGACTGTCGGATTCATAACTTGAATACTGAATTTATGGTACGCGCGGAGCGGACTATAAAACTAGCACTGAATCACTTTTACGAGTACGTACTGCCAAAGGATGTATTCAAAGATGACATGCAAAACAATCGCGATATGCCCGACGATAACATTGACGTATGAAGCTGGTCATTTAAATAATGTTGCTAACAATAGTAGTGACACTGTAAATCATAAGCACTTCATATAGGTACTGCAGGTCTTGAATTTATTTATTAATTCTTTATGCACCTTAAAAATGCACGTAGGTACAACGATGGCAGTACAAAGATAAAAGATTCAATTCAAATAAATCAGTAAAATAAATGTTTATATTTTATTTTAGAGACGATTGAGGTGCAACCGAGCGCGGGCTGCAAAGATCAAGTCATTTTGACCTTTACCGCCCATGCACACTCATTCATAACCCACTCCATTCAGGGCAGGGTTTTTTTTTATCTGAAACTAATCACAAAAGCTTTGCCTCATTTGCGATTTAAATAGTTGCCTCATATGTAAGAACTATATCACACAGAATATCTCAATAGAATTAATTTGAAAAAAACATATAGATTGTCTCCCATTTGTCAAATTTGACCTAGGTTGCGCTTTTTTGTTATGGCTTATACCAACTTGGAAAAACTATTTTTATTGAATGTTGCAACTTAAACCTTTAATGTAGACACGTATTTGCATTCGACTTAAATGTGAGGTACACTAATTTTAAATGCTTATAGGCTACTTATCATGTTATGGAAGTTTCTCATAGTTAATGATCCTATAGATTTGTGTACGGACCTACCTATGGGTCTTTAGGCAGGACCTACACATTCGAAGCCATTTTGTCATACCATTGTGGAAAGTGATAGGTCGCCACACTCCCTTGAAGTTAATCGAGCGATTAGACGCGTCGCGGATGCCTTTCATCGCTATGATAGTCCACAATACTAAAGACGATACACTTTTCACGATTTGTAAAATCCCGGAACATGCGAAGTTAACATTAGGTCTATTAAAGACTAAATAGTTAATCATGCGGTTTTTATTCGAGGCAACCAAATTGTCGCCAGGCTTGTTAAATACACGCATACTTACTAGGTCATCATAATAATATTAAAAAAAATCTGCTACCGCGATTATAAATGGATTTCAGCATTTGAGGCATCCGGAAAAATCCTTCTCTGTCCATTTATGGTCAAAGAAGAACAACCTTGTGTAGCATGTCACGTCGCCGCCCTGACATGTGACTGATGTAGGCATGTTAATAGAAATCAATGTTGCAATGATCGTGCAGAGGGCGACGCGACTCGGCTGGGCAGCCACGGCGCGCCGCTGTCGGGCGGGCAGCGCGTGCGCGTTTGCGTGGCGCGTGCGCTGTACGCGCGCGCGCGGCTTCTGGCGCTGGACGAGCCGCTGGGCGCGCTGGACGCGGCGCTCGCCAGGCACCTGGTGGCTCGTGGCTTACTGCCCGCCGCACGTAGTGGTCGCACTGTGCTGCTCGCCACTAACAGGCTTGAGCTACTGCACTATGCTGATTTGGTAAGTCTACACACTTATACATTTTGAAACTTTACAGGTACTTACGAAATATGGTTTTTAAATTCTTTATGCCGATATTTCGAACCAGTTACGACGGATCCTGGTCGCGTCGAAAACGGCGGTTTTGCCCCTTACGTATATAAAAATCGACAAACTTACTATTATTCTAACAGCCTATCTGGATTGTCTCTACGTAATCAACCCCGCTCAAAACAAGGTTTGAAAGTTAGTAGGGCTAAGTTTGGCCAGGAAAGTTATTGCGACACAAATATTTGTAATGTGAATTCATTCTTGCATTATGCTCGAATGGTGTCAATTTACTGACATATCAGGCTATGAGTGGCATTATAGATCTGACAAGCTTCTGATAAAGTCCTTATACTGTTAGAAGTAGTTTTATGTAACTTGACGGTACTGCCCACTTACCATCAAATCAGACAAACTACATAGTTTCAGTCTCATTGTAAGGTTATAAGCCCAGACTTGTATTTTAATTTATAAATGAATCATGTAGGTATTTGTTATATCAGTCTCTTTTGGAGACCGAACTTGAAATTCACTGGCAATGTTGTCTGTAGTCGTATTTGTTTGTTAACAAAAATGCTCTACATAGCGAATAATAGCGGTGCAAGCCTGACAAGCTATATAGGTATCATCATGGATATTTTTATGAAACTGTTATAAGATTAAAAGAAGAATATAATAGTACAGTAATAAACTAGATACAAACTTTGACATTCCTCACGCTTCTCTTTTATGTTATAATACTTAAGTGACGGATCTTATTCGAAATAACATCGAGCAAACATATATAGAAAAGAGATGTATACCTTAACTCCATACTTCTACTTCTTAAAAGGTACCTACTTACATTCCATCCATTAGTCTTTCGTTTTCTATGGCTTCCTGTCTAGAACAACCGATTAACCCTTTTCTCTCAGTAAAAGTTAATCTTTTTTAAGTAGTGTAAACAATTAAACTAAAGAGACTAAGTATTCCGTGCCGGCTTCTTTACAGTAACTTTGTTCCAGTTACAAGATTACCCACATTTCTAAGTGGGTTGCATCCGTTACTTGTTTACTGGTTTTATTATACCTAGATGTAGTTTTGTACCTATATGTCAGTAATAAAAGTATTAACAAGTGTTACTTTTAACTAATCGTGTACACAAATAAAAAAAAAACAACACAACGAAGTCAATAGTAAATAAGTTCACTTAGACGAAAATAAATATGAGGAACGAGTGCTGCCCTTGATCAGAGAAGTGAAAATGATTTTCTGCATCCTTTGGTCGACGTTTTCATTTTCACGTAATGCGAGTACGTTGCACTACTATAAACTGATACCTAAAACAAGGCATAGTTCAATTTTAAATTTGCAAGTACCCTAGATTTTTATTGAATTGAAGTAACTACTAATTTAAAATTTTAGGAAAAAATGTTTCTCTTATTTCGACGTTTGATGTAATAATTCGAGCCTTTAGTTCTAAATCTCGGAACGACAATTATGCCGCTTTTACTTTAGTTGCTCAAAATCGTTTACCTTGTTATATCAGAAGAAGCAAACGCGCACTTACTGCGTGCTGCAGTCGACCCGATGGTCACTACCGCCCATGGACATCTGTAAGCAACTTCAAATATAACAGGGGTTCGGTTCGAAATCAATCATAAATGCGTTGCTACTCCCGAGGACTAAAATAGCCATCATCAAGCCTCATTTGAAAGTGTGTTGGCAATCACGCCCTTCCACTGAAAGGCAAAAACTTCACCCTAGTGTTTAATGTTTTCTTTTTTAATACCTACAGGTAATAGTGATGGAAGACGGTCGTGTCCGCGGGTTCGGGCGTCCTGGCGGTGGGACCGAGGGCGCGCTGGGCGAGTGGGCGCGGCTGGCGAGCGAGGCGCGCGCGGCGGCAGCGCGCGGCGGCGTCGGCCCGCCCGGCGGCACCGCGCGCGAGCGTTTGCAGCTCGTCCGGGCGCTTAGCCGCATCAAGATACAGCGCGGGATCTCTGATGATGCTACGGTCAGTAACGCGTGGTCTTGAATTTTAGGAGTAAAACTACTAATGGGTCTGTCCCATCGGTAGCATGAAAAGGCGTGGCGTAGACAAAGCCACGCTATCTATTACATCTATTCAGCTATCATAAAAAATGTCGGACACAATTATAGGTATTGTTGAAGAACAGATTAAAATGAAAATACCAAAAACATACTTTGTCATCTTCTAACCACCAAGAAGTTTACCTAAAAAAATTTGTATTTGTATTCTATTCTTCATACTCCGTTGTTTAGTATTGACCACTTGGAGCGCTTGTTGAATTTGCCACCTAGGAAAAGGGCGCTAGGAAAAGAAATAAAAAACAACATTATTATGTAGAAAGTTTTTATTTTAGTTCGTTATTTTTTTTCTCATAACTACCGCTCAAATTCCAACATAAATTTGCTACTCAGAGACGACAAATAAAAGATCATTCTGTAGACATTATGTGATCAAATGCAGGTGGGTATCAACGAAGCAGCGGGCGCTCACCTGCTGGCGGAGGTGCCCACGTGCGCGGGCGGCAGCTGGCGGAAGACCAGCAGGACGCGAACCTCGCTCGCAAGGCAACTGTCCTCGCCACCACCATCGATGCACAACTCCAAGTAATTGTTCTACTCAATTCTACACTTATAATCTACCCTTTGTGATTTCCTTAGCACGCATCGGTATTTACTGTTTTGAGGTTTTGAAGCAAAACTGTACCTTTCTGTTAATTTCGGAAATCGATTTTACCGTAGACGGCGAAAAACTGGGATTTTTAACTATTTGACATTCTTGCTCAATAACAGTAGGTATGTAAGCAACTCCATAATCATATAAGTAATTTGAATTACTACTTACGTTATTCATTATGACTGTGTCTCCTCGAAAATTATCTCTTGGATAATTTTATTGATATATTTTCTTGTGTTTCAATTCTGTAGTGATTCCACTAAAACCACTATTTTTTTGAGAAAATCTTAGATCTTCTTAAAGGTGTGTTTAACGTAGTGTTTGTACTAGGTGGCGTCGCGAAGTGCGGCGCGCTGTTAGTGTGGACGCTTCGAACGTCGTGCTTCGGCGACTACTGCGTCCAAACCCACACCGCACCCTTCCCAGGTGCAAAAAATTGTTTAAATCCACATGATTTACAGTATATAACTTACTTTTTATTCACCTACACGAACAGTAAATTAGATTAATAATTTGCTAAGCTAGGCATAGCTGTTAGAGCATAAAATTAAACGGTGCAATTTATATTTGCATAGTGCTTAAGTTCAAGGAAGGATAAAGTTGTAAAACTTTCTAAATTTATCTCAAAATTAGTTATGGTTTAATACTGTCTCATTTCTAAGTGTAAAAAACAAGGTTATCGCCATTTGTTTCAGATGGACACCGAAAACCTTGCGCCGCTTAATTAGTTCTGAATCGGACACGCCTTCTACTGATACTCAGAATAATGGTGAGCTGTATTTCTTATTATACCTACTCTTTCATTGTGTCTATACAAATGAAGAAAAATTTAGGATATTCATATGAATTTAAAATAATTGTATTCTTAAAGATCACGGGCACTTGTATTTATGCTACTACTAATAATACAACTGACGTCTGTAATATATACCACATGTGATCCGAAAATAATTTCTACGTTATATTTTACGATAATTTGCCGCTGTTAGATCAACAGACGATCTAACAGTGATCCTTATTAAATTACCATAACCTGACAAGGATTTGTAGGTATATTATCTTTCATATTAACTATATCTCTTAGACAATCACATATGAGCCAACAACGGGTTCTACATTATATTGCGGATTTAACTATGCCTGTTAGATATCGCATTTGACTCGCCAATATGGTTTACAATAAATGTATTTCGAATTTAACTATACTTGTTAAATGCCACTCATGCTGCGAAAACATCTCTCAACATTAGATTGTAGGTTTAACAATAGTTACATACGATATCATTATACATATATTTCACATTGTTTATCGTTTTTAGAAACCACAGATGATCCCACAATAGACTCAACATTTACGTCGCTTACTTCAAATGGGGTCGAGACGACTACCGTAAGCATTCCTGAGAAGCCTGCCGAGAGCAAGGAGGAGGAACCAGTTCTAAATGAGGTACGGGCTAGAAACCATTCGTGAAGGATTTCCTTTTACGTCACATAAGTTATTTTCATTTGTCCATGAATAAATTTGTAAATACATCGGAAGGATTGATTAATATGATAATTATACACATTACAATAAGATATTGTTTTCCTCATATATATTTATTCTGCTCAGTGCTATGTAACTTGTATACGCTACATTAACGTATTTTCAATTTAATATATTTTGTTAAATTCAGATTTCATTATATTCCACCACATTAATAATATACGTTTGAAATTTGAATAAAGCATTTTAACAGTTATAACCTTCTCCTTATTAATGTAGGTTAAAAATAGGTAATTTTATGGTGTATGTTTTAAATCGATACCCAACTTACTTCCATTTATTGTTTGGGTGTAGTTTTCTTTTATATTAGCTCCTTGAACCCGTATAACTGTACGTAGTCAGTAAACATAGTAAAATATGTGTACCTATATACAGTCAACAGCCCAATGTATCATTAGGTACCTACTATGCTTATTTTCTGAACCTTTACATGCTTTATCTTCTTGCTACGACAGAGAGGAGGAAATAAGTGGTGTAGCAAGTCAGTTTATTAGAACGTGTTCATTAAATGTTGTCAAATGTGCATTTGACAACATTTAACGAATAAGACTAGGTCACTCACTCGTCAGCAGTTGTCGGATTGATTTGACAAATCATGCTCAGATAGTCACAGTACGAATGCATAGAAAACTTAGATACATCATTCAAAATACTTGTGGCGCCATCTTTTGACGAAATTGCTAAACTTAACCACAAAATATTTTTAGTCAAAATAAAGAAATTTTTTATTTAATCTGGAATCAGCAAACAAGCACGCTGCCTATTTGATTATAAGTAGCCATCGCCGTCCAGGGACATCTAACATCAACTCCACACAAAATCAAACTCTTATCTAAGGTTGTTGACAGATCCGTTGCTACCCTTGATGACTAAATTGGAACCTCTCAGAATTATATGTCTTCCTTACAATAACCTTCCCAGAAAAAAACACGTTTAGCGTGTGTACCTCTTTAGTCGAAGTCCAATAAGAGTGAAAATAAGGTGTAGGTAAAAGATGGCTGAACCTTGGGGGGAGCTGCAAATAGACATTTGGCTATCCCTTGACAGATTGCGGAAAATGATTATTTTCTCGGGTCAAATTAGGTTAATTTTTTAAAATTTGGTAGAGCGCAATATGGTGGGAGTACGCCCGTGCGTGCGGATGGTGGGGCGCGGCGTACTGGGCGGCGGCCGGCGTCGCGCAGGCGCTGGTGCTCGCCGCCGACGCCTGGCTGTCGCGCGTCGCCGCGGACAACTCGCGGGCTCCGCTCACGGATGAACAAGTAAATCTTGTATTTACATATTTTGCAACTGTCCACGTAGTTTTGTTAATATTTCATTGAATTGTGACATGAATTTAATACAATTAGCTCTAATACAAAGGTATTTAGGTCTCTTTAAAAATGTATTTTATAGACGTTGTTGTTCTTTCAATATGATATCTACATTTTAAAGCTATGTGGTATAATAAAACACTTTCTACACTCATAGCCCAGCAGTAGGATTTTTTTCCTGTGTCGTGGGTGCCATGGACACACACACACACAAATACGAATACACAAACATTGAAAAAGGTTATGATTGGTCACCTTTTGGGATTTGGTTTGGTTTGATGGCAATAATGGACAACGTTTCACTAGTTAACTGGTTTTTTATTCTAAAGATTCTTAACTAAGATACAACTGGTTTATTTAATGGTTAATGGTATAGAATACACAATCTGATGGTTGATGGTTTTTGGTATTGAAGACGCGATACGCGATTTAATGGTTAATGGTTACGCGACGCGCGATTTAATGGTTAATGATATTGGTATCGAATACGCGCTGCCCGAGTGGCTGCTGGTTACGTACTGAATTATATGGATAAAATATAAATTAACGAAAAGCGATTGCGCGTCAATAGCAACTATGCAATAACGCGTAATTGCTGATCTGTTCGATTGTGCAAATCCGAACATATTCCCGGCTTGAGATAAAACATGAAGAAAAAATAATTAAGGTAAATTATAAAATTATTATGATAAAAAATAAAAACTTAAATCTGGCTAACATCTCAATAAACTAAACGATAGAATAGCAAAAACAAAGAAAGCAAATTTATCATCTAAAAACTACACTACAGAGGATTCGGAGTTTTGATCCTTTTTTATACCGCGAATACTAGGCCAACGTTTGGCCACACTATTTATTACACTGGCACGTGACACTTCACTACGAGATGGTTCTCTGGTTCGTGTTGCCGACTCTCGCTGGTGGCGGGCAGCGGGCGACGGCCGCCCCCGCTGCTCCGGTCGGCGCGAGGCGTCGCCAGCGGGCCGCGGGCTCCTGGCGGGCAGCATCGCCTGCTCCTCCACAGCCATACTGATGCGGCGCACAGTACAGCTGCTATCAGTAGATAGATAGCGATGCAGTGGTGTAAATCGTGCGGTGTTATGTCTTCGAGTGACGTGTCGCTTTCTTTTAATTCTTTTACAGCTTCTCCGAGACTGGTCAGCGATATATTTAGAGTGTCATTGTCCGCTAGTTCCTTTCTTGGAATTTAAGGTCTATGATTTTATTTATCTGGTCTAACTCTGGTATGGTATAAAAATTAGGCGAGATGTTCATTTGGTTGGATTGGTGTTGCAAGGAGTATATCGTGAAATCTTTACCCTTAATGACGCAGTTCTTACTCATTCCGACGATCCCCGCCCGATTCAGCTGGCGAAGGGTTACCTGGTCGCCACATATGATTTTGATTGGATACAAATCACACACAAAATACAAATATCGTGATTCTGAAGTTAACTCTACCCATTTATTTGTGCATGTCGACTTCTCAATTTTATAATCCTTATCCTCGGCACGTGTGTCGCAAAAACTTTCATCGTTAGATATGGTGAGTATTGGTTTTAGTATATGACAAAGGTAGGACTCTCCGTGATATAAGCATGCCGCTAGCTCACTGTTGGTAACACTGAAGTAGGAGTCCTTCTTAAGATTAACTGCAACGTATTCTGAAACTGGTATAATGCTAACCATAAACGATTTGGTTTGGTGAGGAATTGATATCAATCTATAAAGCTGGAAGGTCTCTCGGCTAATAAGAGGAAATGTTACCTCCACTATTATAAATTCTTTTGTAGCCCTGGCTTTAACTGACAACAGTTTGTACATAAATTGTAGATCTGTTTCTATGTTTTTAATTGGTAATGTCAGTTCACTCGCAATTTGGCTGTATATGGTTTTAAGCTCGCTTTTTAGTTGAGCTGGTGTCAATAGATGCAAGCTTATTTGACCGTGGTAGATGTCTGTGATCGTGTCTAGTAGCGTATCCTGGAGTCTTTTAAGGCTAAGGAGTAATGTATTACTGGCCATGGCTGATATGGTGAATTCTTGAATGTAAGAAATATTTTGAATTTCGCGCTGAAGGATACTGGTATTGTCTTGTAACTCGTTTAATTTTCTGTTTATAATTTTATGTTGTTTTTCCACAGTGTCTTTCATTTTCTTCATGAGGTTGAATTCGGCTTCAATTACTGATGTTTGGTTCTTCCATAATTGAGACAAGTGATTTTCATTGCGACGTATGGTATCTATGTCCTTAGCGTACTGTTCTGCGAAACGAGAGTCCAATACGCCGAACAGGCCATTTGCCAGATAGCCGACACCATTGATGAGACCGCGGCGCCGGCGGTGTCTGGCGTGAGCGTTAAAGTGCTGGTTCAGTAACAATTCATTGTAGTACTCGAGTTCCTGGTAATCGTGACGCCCCTGTTGTATGATCATATTACAATGTGATTGTTTGTCAATAGATATGCAAAGTTTTTCTAAATATTGATATGTTTTCTGGTATGTATCTATTCCGGCCCAATACGGCTCCATATCATAATATACAATTAAGGTCCATTTGTCTCTAATAACATTTATTTTAGCTATGGGGTCAAAGTATAAAGTTTGGTTTTCTGGTAATGGTTTCACTTCATGCAATCCGTACGTAGGTAGCGCCAACATCATAAAACAAAAGAATGTGGTCGCAAGTGATGCAAATTTTGGTCTCTGACTGTTTCTTGTTTCAGATGGTGATCTGGTATCTTGTTTTTCTGGTTCTGGCTTCGTTGGTATCTGGTCTTTCATATCTTCTTCTTTACTGATTGGTAGCACGGATAATTTCACGCTTGGACGCTTTAATGTTCCGTTTTTGGTTTTTAAGGTCACGGCTCTCACCAAGCCGTCGTCTCCCGGGTGTGTATGGGTGACCCGTCCCATCGCCCACTTTCCAGCTGGTAAGTTGTCGTCTTGTATAACAACAAGGTCACCGACGGATATATTTTTCTGTGGTTGTAGCCATTTGTTGCGCGAGGACAGTTGCGTCAAATATTCTGTTTTCCATCGCTTCCATATGTCTTGAAATAATTTGAATGTTATTTGCCATCTGGTTCTGGCATCATGTTCTGTCTCTATTACTGTCAAGCCTGGTCTTCCGTTCAAGAAATGAGCCGGAGTTAGGAAATTGAGGTCTTCTGGGTCTTCCGATAGTGCACAGAGAGGTCTAGAGTTCAGGCACGCCTCCAGCTTGGCCAGCATGGTAGAATACTCTTCGTAAGTTAGTTTTTGGAGACCTATAACTCTTTTCAGATGGTATTTTAAACTGCGCACCGCTCTTTCCCATAAACCACCTGCGCTTGGCCAACTTGGGACGTTAAAATGCCATTCTATTCCCATTTCCGTTATCTCATTAAGGAATCCTTCATTAAATATTAATTGTAGTTGGTTGTACTCTTCTTGTAACATTCTGTTTGCTGCCACAAAGTTGCCGCCGTTGTCGCTATAAATGTGTGCTGGGGCTCCTCTTCGTGCTGCCATCCTGCTAAGAGCAGCGAGGAACGCTGAGCTGGTTAAATCGGATACTAGTTCCAAGTGGACGGCCTTCGTGACCATGCAAACAAAGACTGAAATATATCCCTTAGTGGTTCGGATGCCACGGCCCTTATTAGCTTTCACTTCTACAAAGCCCGTATAGTCTACGCCGCAATGGTAAAATGCATTTTCAGGGTTCACCCGACACGCTGGCAGATCACCCATCAGCTGATAATGTTTGATTGGATTTTGTTTTCTACAAGTGACACATTGTCGGATAAACTTTTTTGTTGCCATGTAGCCGTTGATTATCCAGTATAGTTGACGTAGATGGGCTAAAGTTAAACGAGCTCCGCCATGAAATGTTAAATCGTGAGCCTGGGATATTAATAACGAGGTAAGTCGATGATTGTGGGGGAGAATGATGGGGTGTTTCATTTCATGATTAATCTGCGCGTTCCTAAGCCGTCCACCTACACGTAGTAACCCGTCATTGCATATGAATGGATTTAAATTTAAAATTTTGCTCTTACTGTGTACGTTTCCGTATTTACGTAAGTGGTCTAGATCATTCGTAAATTCTATTTGTTGAATGGTTTTGATGATCACCATTTTTGCATTGCGCCGCTCTTGCAACGTGAGATGGGGTCGGCGAACTTGCTTCTTGTTGTTAGGTATGCGCAGTATCCATGCAAATATACGTATTATTTTTACAATGCAACTGAATTTATTGAGTAAATAATGTACTATATGTGTAATTAATGATTGGTCTTGTTTAATAATTGCAGTATTTGATTGGCGTAGAAATGATTTTTTAACTTCTAAGTTGGTTTGGTAACTAGTTTGGTCATCTAGATGTTTTTCATATTTGTGTAACCACGAAGGTCCTTGCCAGTAAAGTCTGTGACTTATAAGATCCTTTACGGACATACCACGACTAGCGCAATCCGCTGGGTTTTCGCTGGTATTGACATAATGCCATTGGTTAGGTTAGGTTAGGTTAGGTGCAAATCCGAACAAACATCAATACCCAGAACAAGAATCTAAACTTATCATTCAGATACCTGTCTGGCCGGGAATCGTACCCGGGATCCATTGCGTGTCAGACCGGTGTGGTAACCGCTGCGCCACGCGGGTCATCAGTTAACTAGACAATATTAAGTTTCACATTTATTGTAAGATTTTTTTTCATTCATGGGTTCAAAATTAGACACATATCATTGATACCACTTCATCTAAAAAATGAGGAGATTTACTATAACAATAGATATTATAGAGTGTATGTTATAATTCTTCATTTGTTATAATCTTCTTTTAGCATCTATATGCATCATTGATTCCTCCAGATGTGGTGGAAGGTGCGCGCATACGCGCTGTGGTGCTGCGGCGGCGCGGCGGCGGCGGGCGGCGCGCAGGCGGCGGGCGCGGCGGCGGGCGCGCGCGCGCGGCGGCGGCTGCACGAGCGGCTGCTGCGCGCGGCGCTGCGCGTGCCGCTGCACCGACACCGCGCGGTGCCGCCCGGCGCGCTCGTGCACCGGTTCTCCGCTGATGTGCTGGTTGTTGATAAGGTACGTTTGAAAACTTGACGCTCGCTAAGTACGCAAATAAGTACGAATACTTATTTGAGGGTATACGGTACTTTCCAAGAATACTCGTCCAATTATCCATTTTTCGTTCGGTATCTTTAGCTCAAATTAAATAATTATGAGTGTGTTTTTGTATTTTTTAAAATTGGAATGTGGACTTTTGAGACAATCTCTGTAAGCCTTATGGTATAAAGCAATTTCCCTGTGTTTTTTGTAAACTCTTTACATTATACAGAAAAAAACTCTTTATCAAGGAGTAATGAAATCGATTCGACCTCGTATACAAATTTTCAAAAGATGACCTATTCTGAATAAACATTTTTCATGTGGTGCAATCATCATGTGGGTAAAAATAATTATCCTGAAACTGATATAACCGAACGTATCAAATCCACGTGACCATTTTAAGGAGAGGTATGCAAAATATGGTATTTTGCACAGGTCACAGAGAGGGGGGTAGGGTTTACGTTTTCGTCCTGAAGTAAATATCGCCTAAAGGAAATCTCGTGCTTTTTCAACCAATATTCAAATTTCATTATAAAATAGGCAAGCACGTTCGTTCGGCGCCACGCGGCAAATATGCCATTCATTACGAGCTAAATTATTATTTATCAACTATCTTTTTGAACAAAATATTGTATTTATAAACTACGTATCATCTGTAGGGGAATCTGTAGGGGGAGGGGGTGTACTTATTTTCCACGGATGGAAACTAAGAGCCCTCCTCTAAGGCGAGTGAAAACTTTTCAAAAATACGTTACGTGTGTTATCTTATTAAAATTAATTTCCTACAAATAAGTATATTTTTCTACTTATAGCTCATATATGAAATATTCTTCTTTCAGAAACTGCCAACAGCAGTGAGTCGGTGGGCTCAACTAGCTTTGCTCTGTGGGGCGGCCATGGTCGTGAACGCTGCGGTCTCGCCGTGGTCCTTACTTGCTACTGTACCGGCATTCGTCACTTATATCGTACTGCAAGATATCTACTTGCGAAACGCAAGGTAACTCAAACATTAATTAGTATTCAAACATTAATTAATATTTTTTAGCGTAAGGTTAAATTAATTTCAGTAACGGGAGATACCCCCTACACTGTTATACATAGCGGTTATTTCAATCGTGGTATATAAGAAAGGTGGTTCGATAGAGCGAGTAAGAGACTCGTAGCTGATTTTAGCAGTTTAGTCATCTCTTAACAAAAAACTGATATAATGTAGTACATACGGCCTGAAATAATAAATTTACTAATTAATTTCTCTCTTTTACACTTGTGGATTTGAAATATAGAATTAAAATAAAAGCTAGAATGTAGCGTTTATTTAAGACAAATTTTCATTAAATAAATCATGTTTAAATGATTTATTTAATGAAAATTTGTCAATTTGCAAGTACCCGCAACACAGATACTAAATATATACATTCAATTTATTTTATCAGAGAGTTGCAGCGCGAGGAGGCGGTGAGCGCGGCGAGCGCGCTGTCGCTGGCGGCGCAGACGAGCGCGGGCGCCGTGACGGTGCGCGCCGGCCGCCTGCAGCCGCGCCTGCGCGCCGCCTTCCTGCGCCGCCTCGACCGCAACCACAACGCGCTGCTGTTGCTCAACGCTGCTAATCGCTGGCTCGGACTCACTCTGGTAAGCTTTGTGATACTGATAAGACATGCGTTGACATGGATAGGATTGTGGAAGTGGCAAATTCTGAAGTGGTTTGCCGCACAGCACGCAACACGTGTAATTAACAATATATTCAACAACGAGTGGTCGGATCAGTGGTCGCTAGTTTAATTTTTGTCTTTAAATTATGATCATGACACGTCTTAGGCGGTTAAAAGTTAAAAAAAAACGTAACATATTTGAATTGATCCATATTCCTCTTTTCACTCCATACTAAACATTTAAGATTTTTAAATAATCTAAATTATTTAGCCATTTAATATTTCTTTTCCATATCTGAACGCTTAATCGGGTATACTTTTATCCAATAAGCAAAAATATTATAGCAATTGTATATATTTATTAATAAGTAGTGTTCTACATATATCGCACATAGGATCTGGTGGGCGCGGGCAGCGTGTGCGTATCTCTCGCGCTAGCGTTGCACAGCAGAGCGGACAGAACCACGGAGGACGGAGCGGAGAGCGGCGCGGAGGGCGGGGCGGGCGCGCTGGCGGGGCTGGCGGGCGCGTACGCGCTGCTGCTGCCGGCGTACCTGGCGCACCTGGCCAAGTGCCGCGCCGACCTGCACCTGCAGCTGGCCGCCGTCGAGCGCTTGCTGCACGACGCACGCGCGCCGCAGGAGGACTATAGAGATGATTGTTAGTACCACTATAACACGACTCCGCTATCATACTGACAGGTTTTTATTTATTAAAACGAATTGTGTGACTGTAAAATAAGTTTATTCAAATAGTCATTTCAGTTTGATTTGTCGGCGAGGATGAGTTGCTTTTTATATGACCTGAACAAATAACGTGAAAACGCAATTGGAAAAGTTTAATCTTGCCATTAACTGAGAAGGGTTAATGTCATAATCCACCTCGCTAGCAAGGTGCGAAATAGACACTACATTCAACTTAAGGATTTTTTGTATTGGTCTATCAGAGGTAGATTTGCTCGCGATGTTCATCTTTACCGTCAAAACAAACTGACAATATAATACGTGCCTGAATAACTTCGAAAATCCATGAATTCGAAACTCACACTCCGAGATTGAGAGAATTTTTAGTTGACATGCAGCCTACAACGGCTACAACCCTTCTATAACATCACTCCTACTCCCACTTATATACAAATAATTTTAGGTCCTGTGCCAGCTGGATGGGAAAGAAACGGAAAAATTGAATTTCAGGATGTTACCATACTACCTCAGCCAGGGGCACCTCCAGTACTTAAAAATATAAACTTTACGGTCCAGCCCGGCGAGAAGGTGAGTAAAACATTTCTATATTGTATTTCATCACCGATACACAGTAAACTACACCTGATAAACAATACAGTTCATCTAAATTATTTTTATTATTTATTGCCAAAGTGAAAAATAACCAATGTTATTCTTATAAATTCATCTATCATTGCGTGTAAGTATGAAAAATAAATTAATCCATTTTCATTAACCACGCCATAATAATAATTGACACTAAGACAAGTAATGCCCTCTAGCATGAGGTACGCATACGTAGTGACTGTCGTGTTCCACCTTTTTACCATTGCCATCGTTATTTGCATGTTTTGCTTGCATACCTAGGGCAATTGATACTATTGAACTAAGACGTAATATCCTTATTTATTAATAACTTGACGTTCATTGCTTCTTTTATATTGACCAGGTCGCCGTCTGCGGTCGAAGCGGTAGCGGCAAATCCACGTTACTTTTATCATGCGTGAGTGCAACGACAATACAAAGCGGGCGAATTTTAATCGATGGCCATGACGTCACAAAAGTTCCACTCAGAGCGTTACGACATCGTATAGTGGTACTCCCTCAGGAGACCATCATGTTCTCTGGAACGTTGCGAGAAAACCTAGATCCGCTCGCCATGCATACAGACGAGGAAATTTGGCAAAGCTTGCGCGCTGTGGGCCTTTATGACTTTGTCCACGCTCAACCAAACTTATTAGGTATGTACAGTTTGATTAATAATATAATTTATAATTATCTTGGAACAACCTCCTTTTTAACATACATTAATCCAAATTTATATAATAGTAATACATTCTCATCCTGGATTGTATCTATATGTTTATTACTCTCCTTCTCAAGCTTTGACTATGAAATGTAGGTATATGTGGTACCGTCACAAAATTGTAATTGTGGCATTGAAACATTACGATATTTTTGTACGTCCGCAATTCTACTATCAGTCATGACTTTAGATACATGCCGGTGACAGACAAATAGATGCGTAACCAGTATGTGTGTCAAAACATACATTATAAATTCTCCATTTGATGGTAAGTAGTCATTGGCGCCCCGTCTTTGAGCAATCAAAGTCAATCAGAGATACGTTGCTACTCTTGATGTCTAATATGGTTGCCTCATATAAAAGTGAGCTGGCAACCACAGTCTTAAAAGGAAACGAAAAAACTGCACTACACGAGAAATACGTCTAGTAGTGAAGCCTCTCCAGTCGAATTACACTGGTTCTCTCACCTAGTTAATTAGTAAATATCCACTACTACCGTCTTTATTACGAGGGCATATTTGTATTGGTGCCGGGCGCTTATCCGTCATAGTGTAGCGCGTTAGTCAAGTATTGCTCCATGTGTCAGAGTGCGGCGTGGGGCGCAGCGGCGGCGGGCGCGGCTGGAGCGGCGGGCGCGCGGCGCGGGCGGTGGCGGCGCGCGCGGCGCTGCACGCGGCGCGCGGGGCGGCCGCGCTGCTGCTGGACGAGCCCGCCGCCGCGCTCGACGCGCCGGCCGAGCGCGCGCTGCTCAACGCGCTCGCGGACGCCGCGCCGGGAGTCACGCTCATCACTGTTGCGGTATGATTTTCTACTCTATTTACGTGCACAACCTAAGGGCCGAAACCCGGCCTCTAATTCGAGGACCCGAGGTTTGAATTTTAAGCATTTACTTTGTAGGTGGTAGAATCAGTGTAGTTCGCCCGGGGAAGTACCACCGCCACACCTATTTTTAGCATTAAAGCATTTCTTGCGTTTCGATGAAATGGTGTGGTTGCCGGCACATTTTTATACGAGGCGACTATCATAGTCCTCAGGAGTGGCAACGCATCTATGATTGATTTTATAATAGATAGCAAACGAACATTCAGTCCATGATGATAAGTGGTCACTGCCGCCTATAGACATCTGTAATTAACTTCATACAGAACATGGGTTTCACATGAAGTCAATCACAGATGTGTTGCTACTCCCGAGGACTATGATGGTCGCCTCATGTGAAAGTGTGCCGGTGGCCCTCCTATAGAAACGCAAGAAATGCTTCATGCTAGAAATAGGTGTGGCGGTGGTACTTCCCCTAATGCCTTTACTTTCTTATTTTCACTCATGCGTTGTGGTGTACATTACACACTTACCCTATCATGCAATGTCTTTTGAAACGTTGAGCGAAAACAAGAACAACATATTTTTGAGGAACCATAACCCGTATTTGATTAAACTCCAACGGTACATGTACTATGTAGCACCGCATAGCGTCGCTGCAGCGGTACGACGCGGGCGTGGTGCTGGCCGCGGGGCGCGTGGCGGAGCGCGGGCCGCTGCGCGCGCTGCTGGCCGCGCCCGCCGCGCACCTCGCCCGCCTGCTGCCACAGGAAGACGACGACGCAAACAACACAATGTAACGACCAAGACTGAAGTTACGCCATAGATTAGGTTAAAATTACTATTTATAAGGAGCAAAGAAGCCTTGATTTAAAACTTCGCTAACCGCAGTGTCTTGACGTATCGATACACGAATAACAGATGGATCAATTAGCATTGATAAAGCACGAAATCATTTGACAACAGTATTCAAGGAAATATTTAGATGATTTTGATAAATGTGTTAATTAAACGCCTCCTTACTATTTCTCCGGTAAGACCGGCAAGGGCGTCGGACAACAAAGCGGGCCTCCCGCTTCCTGACCCCTCGTTGATTTACACCGCGGGCAGCAACTTTTTAATACTAATATAGTAAGTATATTCACCATATACATGTCTGTATATAATTCACTTTAACGATTCCCAATATGATAAGTTTTGTATTTATGTATTGAATAAAACAAACGTATAAATCTTTCCAAATTGTATTTCCAATAGAACAACGATTGCAAATAACTCTTTTAAAGCTCACATTTAAGGGCGGCTCGCACGCATTTCCGAACGGTCGACGTGCTACCAGAGTCAACGATACATCATAAAATTATATCACTATATAACAAATTACAACAATATTTACGTTGGCACCGATTCATATAGTATATAAAACATTTGTGTCACCCACAAATCATATAAAAATATTTACTTAAAGTAGTTACTTCCGTAAATATAGGTAGGTACTTACAGTAATTCTAAATTAAATCTCGACATGTTCAATAAATTCATTTTCCACTTATTGACTACATAGATATTCTCGTCTAATCGGACAGGACGGGCAGACGCTTAGCTATCGTTTCAAATTATCACACTGAATGATTTACACGTTCAACAGTTAAGTTACAAATTGGAGATAACTGTGATTCTTTGGTAAAAAATATTAATGCAGTTTATATATTATACGTACATTTGCATTGAAGATTTAATTTTTTACAAGGCACTAGATAAGGCCGCTGATTCAATTAAATATGTATATACAAACATTTACAACATTATAAGTTTAATGTTAAATAATTCATTCGATTTGAGCGATAGTTTATAAACGAATGTTCTGTAACAAATATTATACGTATTAAAATTCATACAACAGATTTTGTGTTTTTGCTTTTCTGGTTTACACATTCTAACGTTACGCTTAACAGGGCTTGTTTTGTTAAAAATGACGAAAATACATTGCCAAATTGCACAAGTATGTAAATCATACATCCCTTTTATACAAGATTGCCACATCAATGTAGACAGTTTTGAGTATTATGTTCGTAGTTCGATTTATGTTATCGGCCTGTGCACCTCGGGGACTGTGATGTAGATTTGCATAATTACATGACAAATATGCGAACAAATACCTCATGCAATTGGAAAAAACACTACTGTTCTTATCATTCGCATTTCTTGTTCAAAATATTACATTCTGTAGGTGATATGACACACTTGTGTAGGATATGCTCTGTTATACTGTATAAACTTTATATCGGAATTTCACATTTTAAATCTTTAAATACAATATTAAAAGTTTTGTCTTCGTTGTTTTAAATTAATGATACAAGAATGCATGCCCGACATGCAAGAGGTATTTGTTAGAATTTCGAGGCAGGGCCGACTTTGACTAACTAATGATGAGGTAAGTGTATGAGAAGTGAGAGATTAAAGTACATTTTATTACGTGTATCAGTCGAGACAGGTTTAAGTGAGAGCCGTCGCAATCGGCCCCGCCCACTTATTTACTTATATATACCTTAAATGATAACGTGTAATTAGTTTTAAATGCCACCTTGCACATAGAAACTGACTCAATGTATAGAATAACAAAACTGTAGTAGAAACTTTTTTATATATGTTTTGATGTATAGTGAACACCGCAAAATAATCGAACGCACGATTGGTCATAGGATTAAAGATATCAATGTGTGATAAAATAGAATGTAATCGATCGTCTAAAGAAAATCACCTGCAAATAACATGCTATATTTAATGTGTCGTCATCATGAATTGCAAATATAGGCAATCGAGATTAGGGGCGATCGACACGCGGAGTTTGAATGCTTCGCAACGGTTAAATATATCTATAGATTGTGGTAATTTATTAAATTGGTCTTGCAAATATATAAAAAAAAACTATACGCAAATTAGGATTGAGGACGAAAAATAATAATTTCGGTATTCATAATTAATTTTCAGTATAAACTCAATATACTACTAAGAAAATTAGTTGCACACGTGACCACGGGTAAAATAATTTTAGCTTGTAAATCAAAATGAATAAAATTTTAAAAAAAGTATTGAAAAGGCCTCAGAAAATCGAGTTAAAGGAATCTCATCCACGTGATTATAACGAAATTAGAGGAAGAGAGGATGACGCTCAATAACTGAATAGGTTTTAAAAACATCCCTTTTTTCATCAAAAAATATTGAGAAAAGACCAAATCATACTACATATTTGCATTTTAGTATTCAAAGCGTGCATTTATTAACTACGATTGATAAGTAACAATATCACGATTTGCGAACATTTTACGAGATCAGTCATTAAAATATAAGTGCATAACTGATTTGGTAATTATATTTGACGAACGTTAACTTTTCTTTAGTATTAAAAATCTCATGAATAAAAATGCCGCAAATCGTTAGTTGAAGTTGCACATTAAAATTTTACCCACAAATCTCACCTACTCACTTTAAATATACTTCAAGTTTATAAAATACATACTCGCGAATTCTGTTGGTCCGAGACGATCAATTGCGTTTGCTAAACTAAAAAAACAGTTGCACATGAAATTTATATGGATTTTTTACAACTTTATGTAGTACGATTGCAAGGTTCCTGATATATACCAATCAAATATATAGCATTGTAAAATTATTATGCAAAATGTACACTTTGAAACAATTGTTATGTATTATCGCATATTTAAGAGAAATGCATTTCCAAGTCGCCTTAATCGATCTTTATTAACATATTATATTCCTAATAATAAAAGCAAATATCGACCAAATGCGTTCGATCGTCTCAGACTGTTTTACGGTTTATTCATGCGATCGATGTCGTTAAATCCGATATAGTTCATGTTATTTTAGTAAGGGGTCATCCATAAACTACGCATAACATCAATTTAAAATTCTCGGTCTCTCCCCAAATCTTAAGGTACTTTGTACCCCATGTTAACTCTTTTCGTTATAACATCAAATATTTGTAAATTTTATAACTTTAGACAATGACAAATTCATAATTCATTTGTATTCAATTAGATACATTTTTACCGCACGCAGCCACAATACATCATGTGGATACTCCCTCCCCTAAACGCGTCACGTAATTTATCGATCATCCCTAACCACAACTCTCAATGAATACACAAGTCGATATGGCAGTCGGTGGTAACGTCGAAAGCATTGTGTGAATGACTAAGTAACAATGCCACGTTTAGATACTCGCCGAATAGACTGAAAGGCACGTATACGAAAGACAACTATTTGGGATTCTTGACAGTATTTTACTCGATGTCAACAGCGAGTCTCGCAAATTCACAGAAGACATTCGGGATAGACTGAAACGCACGAATACTATAAAGGGCGCGTTTCAGAACGCGATCACAACGCCCCAAACGCCCAAAACGTCGTTCCACAAGACGACCGTGGTCGTTGTGGTCGCGGCGAAAACGTCACTCATGACGTCATGACTTTCGCCCACGAGACGCTCACGACGACCCATCTAACAATGTGGCTCGAAGTGAACGTTCCAGTAGAGAATACGTCAGTAAAGCTGACAAGCTAATGGAACGGGAAAAACTGCGGTCGTGAGCGTGCGCTTTGTGATCGTGTAATGGAACGCACCAAAAGTAGATGACTTAATTGGGTTTCTTGACAGCTTTCCGCTCGATGAGAGCAGTGACATTTACAATACGAGCGGATGTTTTATCGTACTCGTGCACATTCGGCGAACTATTCGTGGACAATGTAAACGTGGCATGGCAATGTAGGTGCGTGGTCGTGCGCTAGGTGGGCTCGGCCTTGACGGGCGCGGCGAGCGCGGCGGCGCGCGCCTCGTCCGCCAGCCGCTCGGGGCTCGTCAGGATGTCCGTGCTCGTGCACAGCACGCGGAGAGAGTTGAGCACCGCTGCGGAGACAAATTTTGTTTATTTAATTGCATTAATTTAATAACTGCTAGGTGTTCTTTTTTATTTAATATTTCTTAAATTCTTACGTAACAAATGTAGACAATTTTGTAAAATAATACTTCCTAATCAGTTAGGACGGGAGCCGATGATCAGGTTTCATCATTACGATGACACCTGAACGAGACGACCCATGAGTGGAAGTAGGTCCAGCGTAGAGTACTGAGCGCTACATCCAGATTTAATATTGGGGACTGAAAGATCGCTTTCGATCGTAGTTAAGTCGAATATAGGTCAATGGCACAAGCCTTTTGCGATTCAATTATGTCTGTGAAAGAATTGACGGTGAGAACAAAAGTGAAAACAACTATCGCTTAAGCTCTTGCCTAGATCCTTGAAGGCGAATCCAGAAATTTTTAACTCCTAACTCCTCAATTAGGACTTACAATCTCACGTACGTTCGATTTTGGAACTGTTAGGTCTTGCGATATCACTAGCTTATAGTAGGGGAGCCCAGGATGCTAAATGTGGAGTTACTCGAGCGTCGCGGAAACTTATTAGGTTTGGTAGATTAAATGATAGGAAGGATAAGTGGTCCTATAATGTTTTCTCGTTTAGTGGCGGGATAAGCGTCTACAGAGTTTCAAATTTAAAAAAAATAATCTATGATATGGAATTACTCGAATGCATCATGTTAGGGCAAAGTGAGGTTAATTACACCCTAAAATATGTCTAATTTGCTATTCTAACAATTTAAGTGTATCCTTGGGGGGCAGGAGGTTAACAAAGTTGCATAATAAGTACGACGTCTTGACTCACTCAAGCGCGCCAGATTAGGATAAGCGGAAGTGAATTAGAACCTGAGATGTGTCCAATTTGCTAATCTGACGATTTGAGCGTCACCTAAGGGGGTGGCAGGGTTACTAAGTTCCCCTGGGAGTACCCACCTATGCTAAGGCCGCTTACTGGCTGGAGGTACTTATCAATATATAAAGTATCTTACTTCATATTAATCTGCCGCGCTCGAGTATGTCCCAAAATCCCCTCTTGGGCTCCCCTACTATTAGGCGCTAAGTGTTCGCGTGTTACCTGGTCGCATCTCGACGAGCGAGCAGTGCTGCTCGGCCCACAGCAGCGTGGTGCGCACGAGGTCGGCGGCGCTGCTGCACGACACGCACGCGCTGAACGACTCCACCACGCTGACTGTACCGCGCTAAGTGTTCGTGTGTTACCTGGTCGCATCTCGACGAGCGAGCAGTGCTGCTCGGCCCACAGCAGCGTGGTGCGCACGAGGTCGGCGGCGCTGCTGCACGACACGCACGCGCTGAACGACTCCACCAGCGCTGCGCTAACCACGCTGAACTGTGCTGGGTTAAGGAATATTACTGACGCCTTTTGTGAATTTCATTATCATTTGTAGTGTACTATTCGTGAATTATGACAATCGTTCGTTCAAGTAACATAAATCTAAAAATTTACGTAAATTCTTGTATATGTCGGCGCGACACCGCGTATTTATGAAGAACACGTCGTCAAAAATAATTATTTTAGTTAGTTTAAAGATCGAAAATTGATTGTTAATTAAATTAGCAATATTTAATGATTTTAAGAATTGTAATTAAGTTTACCCTCGATAAATTTGTTATTGTCACCTAACCAAACATTGTTATAAAAAGGCGCGCGCCTGTCGGTAGAAAAAGATTCTTGTTTAACCGTCGAAGCGATCGGACCTCCTCAATTGTGAATAAATCGAAGAAGTTTATTCCTGTGTTTTACTTGAAACCTTCAAGAAAGGAAAAAAATAATGAAGACTCCTCGACCATCCTGACGTCACGCTGTCACATCTCACTTCGTTATATATTAAAGCATATATCATAAAAAAAATTAAAGATGCGTAAATGTTTGTTTTTTAATGGTGAATTACGACAATATTACTAAATCGAGACCAAAGTATAATTTGTTTTTTGCGAACCCATTAAAAGCGGAACTCGTCGTCAAAGTTTATATTATCTGTTATATTCAAATGCAAGTCTATAGAACTTAAGAAAATTTTAAAATGTGATAGTCTTAGCAAAAGGATAAGTAGTACGTTTTTGAACCTATTTCAACCGTTACAAGCATATAAATCAAGCTCCCACGACAAAGTGGTCGGTGTTGTTATAAAAGGATACGAGCCAATACTTCCAGTTGTTGGCGGTGCGCGCGGCGACGTGGCGCGCGAACATCTCGCGCAGGCGGCCGGCGCGCGCGCGCGACACCGGCGCGCCCGTCGCCGGCAGCATCGAGTGGCAGTTGCTGGGGGGATCATTCAAATATGTTAGATAACCGACTGCTTCAGGGTTATGATTTCGAACGTGTGTATTAGTGATGTGACGGAGGTTTTCTATTTGACATTCGCGAACACGAATGCGAAAATTCCTTATCGACTCGCGAATGCGAATGTTGGTGCTTTTCACTTCTTGGTGTAAGGATGCCGGAAGATATAAATTTAGCGAGGTTTTTTTTGGATGACCAAACTGCATTTCGAATTAAATTTGTATAGATTTGGCGACCTTTTTTGCAAAGCACCGAAAGTCTAAAAACGTGCAAATATTCACGAATACGCATATTCGTTACATCATTAGTGTGTATTTCCAGCGTCAAGCATTTCTTGCGTTTCGATGGAAGGGCGTGGATACCGGTACACTTTTATATAAGACGACCATGGCAGTAGCATCTCATGTCAGTAAATCCAGATAGCAACTATGTTTTATATGAAGTTACTTACAGATGTCCATGGGCGGCAGTGACCACTTACCATCAGGTGGACTGCATGCTGGTTTACTACTTCAATCAGATAAAAAAATGTCTACGTAGCATGCACTACAGCCCAAACGGCTAGCTGGATTGTAACATATGACATGTCAATGGAATCGACTTAGTTGTCAAGTGACAAAACTTACAATAAATACTCGTCAATAGAGTATGTGCGATTAGAGAATAAGGGAAGAAGGAACGATTACGTTATAATAACAATATTGATCTCAAATGAAAGCTAGTAAATAGACCACTATTATTGTGCATATTATAACCCTTTTAAAAAAAGCTCTTTCCAGTTTATGAGATACAGAAAAACTTACGAAATAGAATTATTTAAACATTCAATCTGTTGCCGCAGACTTTCCATCTCTTCTTTAATTTGATTTCTTTCTGCCTTTAACTGTTTGATGTACTCCGCTCCTTTTTGTAACATGGCAGCTTTACTTATCTGAAAAAGTTCAAGATGTAAATTGTAATGTCAATTATAAAAGGATCATAGCAATTTTTTTGTGTTTAATAAATACTATAGTTAATTTACTTTATTGGCGCCAAAAACATACAGAATACATACTGACATACGTCAGCAGAATGAATACATACATACATATTTAAATGACTATCTGTAATCTTTTAAAACGTGTAATTATGTTTTTATAAGCATGCACGACATTTTTGGACAGCGCTTTGTAAGGAGATGATGAGAAAAATTCTTTATGATTATGAAATACTTTTCATTATATGCATTTAAAAGTATCAACACAAAATAGACTTTTATTCAAATCATTGTCATAAAAAGGGATGATGTCAGTTAGATAAGTGAGTATTGTATGCAAAAAATAGTGTAACTGATGTAATAAAAGGTTAGGTAGAACTATGTTAGACAATATTCCAAAGGTTGTAGAAACAGTTCTGCCTAAAACAACAGTGTTCATTCTTGTGTTCTGGTACGAAGGTGACAAGAGGGACATACTTATGCGAGGCGTTCCAACTCAATCCTTGAAGGTAGCAGCGCATTTGCGACCAACCAGTCACATACTATCCAGTGAATTGCAAGCTTGTTTGCTATTTAAATATTTAAAAAATCGGGTAACGCGAGTCGGAGTCGCGTACCAAGGGCTCCGTACCATCAACTATAAAAAAACAGCAATAAATCACGCTTGTTGCCTGAAATAATTAAACATTTATTTTATTCTGTTTTCCATATTTGTTGTTGTAGCGGCAAAAGAAATACATCACCTGTGAAAAATTTAACTACCTAGCATTCGCCGTTCACGAGATACAAACTGGTCTTAATAATAGGGTTCCATTTTTACCCGTTGGGTACAGGTTCCAAAAAAGGTATGTAGGTTTCGTCCGTACCTTAGCGGCAGGGTTGGCGTTGAGGTGCGGTATGAGCGCCTGCAGCGTGTCGAAGCCGTTCTTGATGTTGTAGCGGCGCTTCTGCTCCGCGTGCAGGTGCGTGCGGCGCGGCTCGCGCGGGGAGCCCGCGCGCGGGGACCCCGGCGACGCGGGCGGGGACGCCGACTGACCGCGGGACTGGGGAGAGAGCGAAATTACAACACCAAACATTTCTGCTGAATTTTTTAAACTTTTTTTTTATCTGACTGCGGTAGCAAACGAAGTTGCAGTCCAACTGATGATAATGGCCACTGCCGCCCATAGACATCTGTAATCAACTTCATACAGAACATGGGTTCCAACGGAATTCAATCACAGATACGTTGCTACTTCCGAGGACTATGATGGTCGCCTCATATAAAAGTTTGCCGGCAACTACACCCTTCCATCGAAACGCAAGAAATGCTTCACGCTAGATATAGGTGTGGCGGAGGTACTTCCCCGCTCGAACTACACTAGTTCTAGCTCCTACCGAACTACTAATAATGTAGTCCAGGGTCGGCGATGCTTTGTGTATCAACGTGCCATTTTATCTAAAAGTTGAGTTAAATACTTGAAAGAGATGCGAAGGATAGCCAGTAACTTTTCGGTATTCCCCCTTTTCCGCCAATATATACTATCCGGCCTGATCTCGGATTAAAAAGAAACAAAGAAAATCAACATGTAGTAACTTTCAAATAAGTAAAATTACATAATTATTTAATGTTATATTATTTTTAAAAAAGGAGTGAATAATGAGTACAATACGGTCGAAAATTCGGCGCTGCAATTATAACCCAGTATGCAATGGCCAGCGTTTACTTACAAAACTAGATACTTAATATTAATAATGTACTAAAGGCAAACTATCGTAAATTAACGGCAACCTGTCTGTTAAGAGTTTAAGTAAAAGGATTTTTTAATAAATATGCAGACTTACTGCTGGAGAGTTGAAAGATTTATTCTGCTAAACTTTGTAGGTACCCTTAATACGATATGACTACACTTCCATTTGGTTTTCGACAATAAATCGCAATGTACTTTTCAAAGATGGGCGAACACGTAAAATATTTTGAGTTGAGGTAATTCAATATACTCGTACCAGAAATGGCTAATTACACAGTGAACACTGACTGACTGACGTGACTGGACATTTGCTTAGTTCTTAATAAGTATTGACTGGCCGGATACCCGCCATCCGGATTTCCCCCTCGAGAATTCAGGCCATTCGTCATGAATATTGGCCGAATATCCAGTATCTGGGCACGCAGCTATCCGTTTCATCTCTGGTTGAAATAACTACTAATAAACTAGTCCCGGATTGGCGAACCTTTGTGTGTTAACGAAACATTTTTGTAAAATATACTTAAAAACGATACCATTCAAACAAATTCTTCATCGCTCCGGACTAATAAGATTAGCCTAAAATGTGTTAATAGGAAATTTCCGGACTAACTTTTAACCATACTATAGAATTGATTCACATTTACAAATAAAAAGTACCCACTCTTTTGTGAAGAATCAATTTTACAGATAAGTTTTCATACGCCACGATAATCAATGTTCTCTGTATATTACACGATTAGCTGATAACTTCAGCTATTGATACAACATCATAATCCAGGGGTACCCAATCGGTCTATTGCAGATATAATTACAGCGGATAGTAGTATAAGATAAAGAAAAAAATAATATGCCTAAATTTAGCCTTTTCTTTTAAATTGCACAGCTTGTTCTTTTAAGTTTTACATTTTTTTTTTGTTGATAATGGGCAGAGATAAAAACAATTGAAAACTGTGTGACCTTGATTGTTTCCGTCAACCGAAATTCCAACACAGTGGCAATTTAAGGTAACAATTAAATTAAATACGCATCCACGCTATGACACTGTAAAGAAGTAAACTGACTACCCAATTGGTAGATCGCACAGTCTAATGACTGTAAATCTCTATTACAATCAAGGTTGCTACCCCTGACATAATCATACAATCTAGCCTAGTAACAAATGATCGGAAAAACCAAAATTTAAAACCTTTTTTGTTTTTTTTTTCAGACCACCCATATTTCGATCACGTCGGAATAAAAAAAACGTTTTGCTATGTTAGTACTACGTTTCATACTCCTCCCATTTTCGCTTTATTGACACAAAATAGTGTCAATGACTGCTTTGACAATTTCACGTACCGCCGTGCCCATAAAATAGATTACTTTGACAAAATACTTTGATAACAACACGGCTACATTTAATCTAGTAATTCTATGTTATATTTATTTAAGAACGTGAATAAATATCACTTGACGATAATATTTACTATTTACCAAGCATAGCACTTGTTTATTTTAGGATTTGCAATGCACTAAGAGACTCCTGATCTTTAGATACAGATTAATTAGTGGAAATCGAAATCCAAATATTATAACGAATTATCGAATTACAGGCAAAGATAGGTCAATTTGGCTATTATTTTAAAAATGCCTATAACTTTCCAATTCAAACATAATAGCGTTTAGTGTCACACATATGCAATCTGTTTTGTTTGTAATTCATAAAATATCAACAAAAATAAATGCGATGAAAGCCGCACGCACGTATCTCTAGATTTTCAAAATTATGTGCATATTAGAAATAAATTATTACTCGCGATAACGATGAAGAAACATGAGGAAACTTACACGCTTAAGATTGCTTTAAAATTTCTCAAGGTACACACCTTGAGAAGAAAGGAATCTACCAACCCGCACTTGGAAAGTTTAGCGGATCAAAGTCCACTATACTTTCCAAGTCTAACCCAACCCCATATTTCGCAAAAGGAGTCATGTGCCCACAAGTGGGATTGGACTGGGTGGACGACGGCCAATAAAAAATAAAATATACTTCATAAAATTGGTCAATAACTAATTGTCATGAAACGAGAAACAAGTAGCGTCAATTAATTTCGAATGCATAATGGATTATTTATGGTCTCGAACTAATTAACAAACGAAAAGAACAATAGGCCATTACAAATACATGTACTAATTCAAAGATATTTAGGTGCTGGAGAAAATATGTTTCTCTACAATACATTTGTTTATTCTATAAATAAATAATGCGTTCAAGACAACAGATGTAAATATTTTATTTAAAGAATTCGCAAGGCACAAAGGTAACTGATAAAATCATCACTCGAAGTCGTGATGCGATAAGTTTGCTATCGTATGATTTCGTCTGGGGCTGATAAAATGTTTGTGCCGGCCGAGTTACCGTTGCTATGAGCTGAAGTTATCTGGGGGCACGGTGGACGGGCCCCCAAGGCTTCGTTGCTACTCTGACGTTAAAGTTTTACAACAACATCAAATGGTTATTAACAAGACAACCGGTTCCTCACAACGTGATGGCCTCTAGCAGAATGCCGCGATATTGAACACGTAGGATCCCACGGGGTTGCCGCGTGGTTGATATTTTTTAATGTCTATGTTATCTCAACAAACAGAGCTCGGCAAATATTCCATACGCTCCACTTTACAAGCCAAATAACTCTAGCCTGTAGGTTTCTTAGTTTTTTGACGTTTATGAATAAATGGAGTAATACAATATATTAGGACATTATTCGACCGTTAATCGTCAGAGTCTGCATTATCATTTGCACCATAGTTGACCTAGTACTGTACAACTTCTGAGCTCAACTCTCGCGGGAAGGTTACTGGCGTTCAGGTCATAGGTCATACCTTTACGAACTTTTTTACTTTAAAACCTCATGTATGATTTCTTGAGACAATATCTCACAGTTATAATGGCAATCAATTTTCAATATGCGTAACTTCTATAAGTCAGAAATACCTTGGATTCCATAACTCAGAGGTTTGAATCATTGGCCGAGTCTTATCCTCTAGAGTATCGGTATTAATAAAAAGCAGTACGCTATTTATTAATGAAAATGATTATAGTGTAAGTGCATGATATTTTTCAGTTTTGTTTACCTGGTGCGGCGACATGACGTCACTCCCGATAGGGGAAGGTTGTCCCCGTCTGACAGGCGACTTGGTGGGATCGCTTCCAGAGGCAACATCTTCAAGACTACTGTTGAGCTTGTACAAACTCTGAGCTAGAATTAAAATAGAAATCAAAATAAAGTTTTCAATGTGTTAAGGAACTACTGTTCTTAATTTAAAATTTATATGTGTATGTGTAGGATAGCAAAATATGTGACTTCACACAAGCGAGGGGCCTCACAAATATGACCAGTTGTGACAGGGGGGGTGGGGTAAAAAAAAATTCATTAATTCAAAAATTTATGAATGGCCCCTTAGAAGGTATATGACAGGTACCACCGCCACGCCTATGTCTAGCGTGAAGCAGTTCTTGCGTTTTGATGGAAGGATATAGTTGCCGGCTCACCTTAAAATAAAGCGACCATCCTATTCCTTTAAAGTAGCAACCCATCTGTAATTGACTTCAGATAGAGTATTTGTTCTGTATGAAGTTATTTACAGATATCCTTGAGCGACAATGACCAATTATCATCAGGCGGACTGCATGCCCTTTTGCTAATTAAGTCATATAAAAATGTACGATACAAAATTATTGCTTAAAACTGTATAACATAAATATTAGGCAATTTCTTTATCAGGAATACATTAATTATTAATTATGTTATAAAACTAAAAAGACGTTTAATGGTAGATAAATGTTTTAGATACGAATATTGCAAAAATAAGCCTAGCCATATTATCTAAAACGGCAAAAAACTTTGGTATAGAAGATAACAAAAATAATTATCAAACACACCATTGATTCTGTCGATATTTTATATTTCAATAAATAAAACGTTTTATTTCATCTTTTATTTCAAAAGACAATCGCATGAGGTATCTATAAAATCAAAATTTAAGAAAATTTCTTGTAGCTTTACTATTAGATACTAAAAATTTTCATAATTTTTTCTGCAAAAGTTAAATCCACCCATAAGATTAATTAATATCACATATGTATAGTAGTGATGTAACGAATATTAGCATTCGCGAATATTCGCATGTTTTTAATATTGGCATTTGCAAGATTTGTGCGAATGTTTTGCAGATGTTAAATTGCAGTGCTTTGCAAAAAAAAAGGACGCCAAATCTAGATCGTCCGGCCCCTATACCAAAATTTGGGAAAAGAAACCAACACTCGCATTCGCCAATGTGGACAAGGAATATTCGCATTCGCGTATGTTCAAATAGTAACATTCGTTACATCACTATTGTGTAGTTAATTTTCATAAAAGGTGTTAATATGAAATATACGCGTCACGCAGATGTAGGTTTGAAAAACCCCTGCATATCATAGTCTCCTGTTTTAAAAAGAGCAACGTTTCTTACAATGTTGCGCGGAGAGCAGCTGCGCCAGCATGACGCTGGCCTGCGGCAGCGTGGGCTCCGACGCCACGCTGGTGAGCGGCGGCGGCCGGCGCACGCTCGCCGCCCCGCTCGCCGCGCCGCTCGCAACTCCGCTCGCCGCGCCGCTCACTGTGCCCTCCGCCACCGCGCTGCTGGACGTTGACCGCGACCGCATGCGCATCGCGCCCGAGTTCGGCTCGCGCGCCTGCGTAAACATATCTTTACTACCACGAGGAACCTTGCAATCCCCTATTTCACCATATCGTTTAGCTTTTCTATTTTAGCTGTGGCCATTTAATATTTAATTTGCGGATTGATAAAATATTTATTGCAATGAATATTCGGCAACAATATTTACGATTGTTCCAAGAATCGTAAAGAGCCACTACCTGTTATCAATTTGAGGTCATATAATAACAATGTCACAGACACGAAAATAACTTGGCACATATTGAGTTTTGTAGTAATCAATCAATCCATTAATTGCTGTTACAATGATCATTACAGGACATCTTTGATAATATGAGGGTTAGTTTTGTTTGTTGATGTATATCTGTTGACATTTTGTATCAACGTGACACAAAATAAAAAAATCACTACAAATTAACCACGGCCCGTGTCTGACATGCTCTACGTTCGTATACATAAATTTCTGGGCCGGGTGCGTTAGCCATAGCCCGTGTCCCTTACGCTTATTCTCTGCAAACGTAACTGTACACTGAACCGGACCTAGTGCGTTAGCCGAAACAATTATACAGAAAAAAGAGCAATTACAGATAAAAGAAGATTTTGGGTTAACGAAATCTGGCAGTAAAGATGTGTGGATGGTAAATTTCTCAAATTGTGTATTAATTTGAGAGGTGTAAATTAATGATCTGTCGCCCGTGCCGCACGAGCGTCGCTTCGGCGAACCCGACAGCCGGCGGCGACCAGAAGCGGATGCGTGCTGAGTAGCGCGTGATGCGCGCGCCGTTGCGTTCAAGCGCGCTACCTTTCAGATATGGTTACTACAATGATCCTCAGGAATAAAGTGAAAAATGCTGTGCGCTGCGCTCCGTCATATGTGCCCTTAGCCACGGCCCGTGTCTCACACGCTAATAATAGTGTCAATACAGAAACATTGTACACTGACCCTCGCGTGGTGCGTGGCGTCGTGCGCGGGCGGCGCGGCGAGCAGCCAGTCGGCGGGCAGCTGCGCGTTGAGCGGCAGCGAGTGCGAGCGGTACTGCTCCTGCTTGCGGCCGCCCGCCGCCGCCGCCACCGCCGCGCCCGCGCCCGCCACCACCGCCACCGGCAACTGCACCTATTTTAACACGTGAGGAGTAATCATGTAACGAATATTCGCATTCGTCACAGATTGTTATTTTTTTGCGAATATATAATCGCAGTTTTAAGACTAAAAAAAGTCGGCAAATCTAGCAGCGTTCATATCCAATTTAAAAAAAAATCGCATATATCATAGGGGATATCCGCATTCACGAAAATCAAGGAAAATTTGCTTTATGAAGACCTGTATTTTTTTTCCAAAAATACGGGTCATATTTTCAATTTTTCAAAATTTTAAATTTCCCAATTCGCCCAGGATAATAAATATAATTAATATATCTCACCGTAAAGGCGACTCATTAGTGTCGTTCGATCACCTGGATGACAAAATGCGACTTCAACAACAACCTGTATAATATCAATACCTGTATAGTATCATAACATACCTGTTGCGAGCTAGAGGGCGTAACGGGCGGCGAGGGCAACTTGAAGCCGGCGGCGTTAACGGGCCCGCTCTTGGCCTTGTAGTCAAGCGGGCCGGGCTGCAGGTACTGGGCCGCCGCGCCGCTCGCCGCGCCGCGCGGCTCGTAGCTCGTCGCCTGGAGCGGCTGCGAGTACGCCTGTTGTAAAGGCAATAGGGAATATGCATGATTGTTTTATGTTATATTTAACATAATATCAATCACTTGTCAATAATATCAGACAGGAATCTGAATGAGGAATTTAGAATCCTGTTCTGGATCTGAGTGTTTATATATTCTTGTGTATTTTTATATTTGTAACACAGTTTGACCTGGGACGTTGTAGCGACCTGTAGAACCGCGCGGGCCGCGGTCAGCCGCAGCCGCGGCAGTTTGCGCCCGCGCGCTTTGCGATCAGTTGGCGCGCGAGTGCAGTAGTCAAGACCTCAACTGATGGTAAACCGCCCTTGCCGCGTCTTGCGATTTTCGCCCGCCACGTTTGCGGTCGATAATCGCAACCGCGACGGCAGCGGAATGGCAAAAAAAGGCGGTCTCGTGAGTTTCGCACAGAAGCTGCGGGCCCGCAACCGCAGCGGCCGCGGGTGAAAACCGCTCCGTGATACGTAGCCTTAGTCGTCGACTTCTAATAGAACCCTGGTATGTAACCAGTTGAAGTGGGTTACAAATGTCCAAAGACGGCATAAATCGAAGAATTTCTATTCGTGGATAGTGTTTACATACGCATCATTATTCGGCAAGTTATACGGCGGATTATTCGCGAGTATCTTTATATTGATAATATACCCCTGAGATATAGCATTCTTTTAAAATTTACTTGTAGTATTGCTCTTTCGACCTTTTGCCTTTTAAATTTGTTTAAATACAAAATGTATTTAAATTATTATCTTAGCACGTTTTATTTTACTTTTCTGCGAAATTAAGTTGAAGATTGCATCATTTAAATATGTTAAAAGGAATTATTTAACAATGTGGTAAACCTTAGCATAGATGCCATTCCTGTTTTTAGAGAAAGTAGTATTGGTCTAGACTAAAACGAAAGGTCATGTTATTAGATTAACTGAATAATAACCGTAACATACAATATGTGATAAATCGCAATTATTAAACACTAGGTTATTTTCGCGGCTTTGCTCGCCTCGGACACGTTTACCACGGTAAAAGTATTCTCTGTTAATCTAAGTCAGTGGTTCTTAACCGGTGGTCCGCGGACCACTGGTGGTCCCTGGAAGCATTCGAAGTCGTCCGCGAAGCCATTCGAAACATTGTAAAAACAGAGAAAGTCAACAAAATAACATAAAAAAGGTCGTCAGATTCCAATGAGACGATGTGATTCCACTGGACCAGGAATCATCCAGTAGACAGATATTTTGTCAATGGTCCTTCATCACTAAAAGGTTACGAACTCTGATCTAGGTGATAAAGTATGTTTGTGTGTACCAAATTTCAGCTACATCCGACCGGTTTAAAACATAAATCATCACAAACTTTCGCATTTATAAGGTTAGTATGATTTTAATTTTAATCATACGAGTTGATAAAACGATTCTATTTCATTCCTGAAGTCTTGAAGACGTCTTACGGCGAGTTGTATTTTTTCAATCACTACGCTAAAAAGTTTTATGAACGTACATAAATATACAATGTTTTTATCTGCATACGCACCACATTTTGATAATGATTGTTGGTCAACTGATTGGTGTAGTGTGCGATCCTCGAACGCTGCTTGTCGCGGCTGTAGCCCCGGCCCTGGATGACCACGGCCGTGCCGTACTTCGGGGCCACCGGCTGCTGCAGCAACGACACCGTCTCCGGGGCCGTCTGGGACGGCGGGATCGCTGCCAACACATTGCTATGTTGTATATAGAGAGTATGTTGGTGAACCACTGAGAGACCTGATCTATATGAAATGAAATGTCTTTATTTTGTATAGGGTTACGGGGGCACTTACATATTGTCAGTTACATTTATTTTTCTTACAATGCCTGATCTGATCACGCCCTCAGCTGAGAAGATCCGGCAAGAAACTCAGCGGGTTTGCCTTTTTTTGTTATTTTAAACCTATTTTTTTAATATATTTACAATCATGTTTATTACATGGTAACAAAAGTTCCGTTAATAAATAACTTTATTGCAAGTGAGATTCACTTACAATAGAAGTTATTTATTTGCGGATGTTATGTTACGTATGCGGCGAATACAGAAAGCAGGAATGGTCAGCTATACTCTAAAAAACCTAACGCGCAATCTGAAACTTCGGCGCTTTTTACTTACACAAACCACATCCGCGAACAAATAACTTTTTGGCCGCAACTACAAGAAAATGGTAACAATTTTTTGGACCTCCGAATATCGAATACGCTTATTCAGAAACCATAAATGAATAACGAGCTTTTACTGTATGGCTAAAGCTTGAGAATAAACGTAAATAAAATGAACACCTACCTGCACTATACTTAGGGTAACACGCCTCCTGCTGCGTTATAATTTTTGGCGGCGCACTCACATACTGCAAGCGAGTAGTTTTTGGAGCGTACACGTTACTGTGAATCTGTGGGTCTGGCTGTGACACATTGTGCTGTTCGTATGTGCTCGTTTGGAATGAAGGCAGCATCTCCTGGGAGCCAAGTATATTGTTGGCAAGCTCCGATTGATTAAACATCCTCTCACTATCATACATCCGAATCTGCTCACTCTTTCCCTGCTCCGGTACAGATACCATTTGAGTATTGTTGCTTGTACCTAAAACGGGAAAAATATAGTTTTAGCCACTATTTCATACTTACAAATTGAGGCTAAGTTTATACATGCGTATACCATGAATGGTCATCTGACTGGTAGGCATCGTGACTGTAGTAGTACTTTGACTGCCAGTTATATAGCCTTGTGGTGTATACGAATCTACTGACATTCCGCTCCTGTATAAGGGATCTTCTGGAGGAATAGTGGTTTCTTCAGGTACAGGAGGCAGACGGGGCGTCGAGAGCAGGTCTGCAACATGTCATTACAATTATTTATGATCATTCGACTGATTTCGTTAAATATGTTTATCATTATGATAGAATGTCTTACCATGAAGCGGTTCTAATGTGTCCATAAAGTCATCAAGATTCGGCTGCAAAGGGCCCAAGCTTGGTTGAATGAAATCAGCTAAGCCTGCACCCCTGGCTAAAATTCAAAAACAATGCATCAGTTCGGAGAGGCATGCGGCGTTTAAATGCAAAATTCAAATGCGTTGCTTTATTGAATAATCATAATACCAATCTCCCTGCAATCGGGGAAAGCAAAAGGCTGATGATTTGTGATGGTTGAAAATAGCGTGTCACTCATGAAGTTGAGATAGTCCTCGTCGGTGAGCATGTTGCCCGCGAGGTCGCTGCACTGGGAGAACGACTCCACCGTGTCCATATCCGACATCTGAAAACCGCATAGTTTTGACATCTGGAATATAACGCACCGTTTTCCAACGTTTAAACAATGGCTAAGTATTGATCAACGACACTGTTAACTGTTACTATACCTACAATCTAAAATATTATATTTAGTGTTTTATTAATGTAGCATAGCGTGAATTTCAAAAGCTTGTTATAAAACAAAAAAACAGCACTTTAATATATTAAATGTTGAAACTTTTTTAAGGTCGTAGTATCACATCACTAATATAAAAAAATACATTTAAAGCGAAGCTGCAATCAACAATTACGTTCTTAGAGGCCAAGGCTCAAATCTTAAAGTACTATAATTATTCAGGGTCTTACCGTATCCTGGACAGAGGTATCCCCCTTGCCGAGGAGTCTCATAATATGAAACATTCGCCATTTTTTATATTCTGCTATAACTGCCTCGACTCTTCTCTTCCAATATTTTCCTTCTAGTATAGTTGTCTGAAAGGGAAAAAATGGCTTGCACTCGAAATTCAATTTGCTTATACCACGAACAAATAATCAAATACCAAACCAAACCAACCTCTGGTTTCACGTGTGTGTCAACATCTAACGGCGAAGCGAACTGGCACACCAGTGTATTTTTTTTCTTTATAACTGTAACAAAAAATATATTTGTAGCACATAAACCACACGAACTATATTCCGTAACAAAATAATACACAATACTGAAACCAACTCAACACAAAACGCGTTCACAATGCGGACAGTGAATTTTTTTATTGAGAAACGACTTGTATAAACATAATCATCTCGAACTAAAACGAAACACATTGTGTTGTTGTGATTTCTTATCGATTTAATTGATCTTGTACGAAATACGTTTATCGTAACGTGAACTAATTCGTTATAGATCACGAGGTTGCAGACGATCGACTATTTAATAGTTGATGAGTATTATTATCTTCGGTGACTCTACTCACATCGCAACCCATAATCAATTGTGTAATGTACACGCAGTATCAAACATTATCTATATAGGTAGATGACCCCTTAAGCACAATTGTATTGTGAAGACAGTTAATAAGGATTGCCGTTTACTTTCGTGTGTTACAACATTACAACATGAAATATTGTATTCAAAGTGGTTATTCAATTAAATCCTATTCAATATTATACCAATAAGGTCAAATATCATATTGAAATATAGCAGTTACTCAGTTACTACCTATATTCTACTTTAAAAGAACATATAGTTAAATTATCAGCAGAATATGTTTGCAATTGTACCATATATTACATCTTTACAACAAATCACTTATCTAAATATTGTGTAACAACTTTAAGTAATAAAATAATGAATAAAGAGCAGTATTCCCAACAACCATGTCTGTGACAACATTTACTACATTATTATAATAATTTGTCTAATCATGTTGTCTTATAGATAAACATAAATAGTATGTCTATATTAGAATAATCATTTTTAATGAATAAAGTTATAATACTTTACTTACATTGCATATGCCAGCATCTCCAAATGACGTTGTTCAATCTGATTTTGTCCTTCCAACGTAGCTTTATACCTTTAAAACGATTCCATTTTGGTGATGTTAATTTTTGTCTGAGAAATATATAACAAGAACAAAAACATCAATTAGTTAACTTACCATGCTTTGACTAAATACACCGTCACAAACTGTTGTTAGATAAAAGCACCTTCATAATTAAATTAATTATGTAAGTTATTGGATGCAAAAGACACATTTTTGATTTTAAAATAATAAAATTAGACATTATGAATGAAAAAACACAGTCGAATTTTATATATAAAAGTACAGCTTTAGAGTTGAAACTGTACTGTGGAAATGTAAGGTTGTCAGATGCCCATATGCCCCTTATCTGTGGCATTATCAATAAGTGATCTTAAGCTTATTATAAATAACAATTTGATAAGAAAGGAACCTGACTCTATCTTATCTGCATTTCCACTACTCTAAATACACATAGGCAGTAAAGAGCTGTTGAATCAAGAATTTTATTAAAAGTAGTTTTGAAGATCAGTATTTTTATGTACCTCACTTCTACCAACCTAAAATTAATTCAGTTTTATTTTTATTATGAACCAGTTACTGTCCCACTGCTTGGCATGAGTCAAGTCAGATTAAGAAGTTTAGCCATAGTCTACTGTAGATGCTCACACCATCAAGGACTTTTAAAAACTCTCAGGCATAAAGATTTCTCAACTACATACTCAACACCAATTAAGCATGTGATAATTAATTTGTGAGCTAGTGAGTTAGTGACAGTAATTTGAAATTCTAACCCTGTGATTTAGAGGCCAAAATTCTACCTAACCCACCTGATCATTGGTGACATATATTTAAATACCATTTATGTGGTTGGTATATTAGGTATATTGGTACCATTGAGCATGGTAAAATATTTGCAAAAAATTAACTGTACCTCTACACATTTTAGTTTTTTAAGTATTAGAACCTTGTCAAAGTGTGGCATTGAGTATACATAACCACACAGGTAAAACTAAGAAATCCACCCATACATATTTTCATATCATTCTAGTCTTAGCCTATCTTTCAGACTATGTCAATCAAATCCTCTTTTCTCAAAAGTGGCAGCTTAGATTGTAAACTGTTATGAAATTATTAGGTTTCTTCTATATCATGCTTTTATATATTATACATTATTATATACAATGTGTATTAAGAATTTTGATCTTACCTAAGAAATAGAAATTTCGTCATAAAATAGACAGATAAATAAATAATTTATAAATATTATTTATATACATAAATAATTTTTGCCAATGTTTAAGACTGAGAGTGCTAGTCAACTGAGAGTTGTTTATTCTATGACAATTAATTCATATTATATATACGAGTAATTAAACTACACTATTTAATTAGTTAATTAAATAGACTTAATAGTTACAGGCTCAATAGAAGCTATACACAATTTGTAAATTTTTATCTACATGTCTATAAATTGAAAACTTAACCATAATCTAACCAATTAAATTTAATCTATAGGTGTCATATGACAGAAAATTAATTTACTTAAGAGGATAAAGTGTTGATAATTCATATAGAAAAATGGTTATAGTAAAGATTAAAAATGCAATCATTTGAAAATGCCTCATCATCTACAAGAAAAAAATCTAAATTATTGAACTAGCATAAATTCAAAATATCAGAGTAGCTAAAGAATTACTGTTATCCTAAATAAATATGATCAAAATGTTGACTTGCTATTGAATATTGTTGTATTCCTGAAAAGTAACCTAAAATAACCATAATTCATTATATATGTCATTAACTATATTTTACACAAAATACAGACCAACTACATCATATATGAAGATGTTTTTCTTGTTTGAGAATGAGAATACAACGGATCATAGATACATCAATAAATCCAAATACTATCAGGATTTACTTTACATAATATTTACAGTAAAATATGTTTTATAAATATCTATTTGCAAGCAGACTTATCTCATCAAGTGACCTGTGTCTTTTGTACAGGCTCTGACCCCATCTTATCTTTGCACACCAAACCTAGTTAAGCTGTATATTTCCTCCTTTACACACTGCTTTTTAAAAAAAAAACCCATTAAATAACACATATACGACCCAAAAATAGACTTACAATCATAAAAAGTGATCGAAAATAATTATTGTAACATCTTAAATACCGAAGTGTTTATAAAGCATGAGGTGAAGAGAAATCAAAATAATATATTTTCTTAATTATATCAAAGCTCTATCTACACAAAATATATCTAAAAATAAACTTACCTATACGCCAAAGTCATGCATTTAAATAATTTAGTAAGAGATATCTCAATAGAAAGTTGTTGATGTTGTTTACTTTCCTCTTTGTCAGAAAGAGGGAATGTTTCTGCGACTCCTGGCGCGGTGTACGTGGCCACGACCGTCGTCTTTTGGACATTCTGCTCCTCGTCAGGGATTGGCACGGCCAAATCGTCATATTCATCTTGTTCTTCGGCTTCAAAATGGGACACCATGAAGTGCCCAGAATGAATGGTCTCTTTGCCTGGGCGAGTCGGTCGTTTTTCTACATGAGTCATTGTTTTGTTTCTACAATTATTGAAGTCTGGGATCCGTTGAGGTATAGTATAATAAATAAGTTTTAAAGATGTATCAACTTTTGGACTTGGCCATATTTTCACATATCACTCACATTGTTTTTTTCCACCTAGGTGACATTTTTCTTGTGATGTTACTAGAAATTTGACAATTAACAAGTCCTCGGACGAATTATTTAAACTAGCAACATTATATCAGTGTTTGTAATGAAAAAAAGAAGTAAAGATTATTTGATAATGTTAACAACATTATTTACAAATTCCCATCATGACAACTTACTATCAGATGGATATAACATATTTTTTGTTTCTTTTGATTGAGACAGGGTGCACGGCAACAACACACCGTGACACCTCATTTCCCGCGAGTCCTCCTGGCTGCAGAGGCCAGAAAACACCGGTCTTCGCAGCCCCCTCGGGCAGGGCGAGCTTAGACCAAGTCCACTCGTAGCGTCCCTACCCCTGGGATCCTTCTTAGCTTCACCATGGTGCTCCAAGCCACGGTTACTGAGCCCCCTCACCATGACAAGGTGGAGATCCTGCAATTATATGGGTAGTACAGTGGAGTCTATTTATTTATTTTATTAATTTATGAGCTGTGCAGTACAATTGTTGAATTCATAATGTATAAATCCATACTAACTCATACTTCCATGCTAATATTATAAATACAATACAATACAATACAAAAACTCTTTATTGTACACTATAAAAATTCATTTAACAAATATGACATATAAATCTCAAGGATCTCTTCCAGGCAACCTTACAGTAGGTAAGGTGAACTTATAAATGTGAAAGTGTGATTGTTTGTTCCTCTTTCACGTCGCCACATAGCTAATTTAAATGATATGGTATAAATGCTGGGAGATAGTGAGGAGGGCGAAGAGTGATAGACTACTTTTTACCGCGGTCCTTCATTCCCATGAGAATATCGATGTTTTGTTATTTGATACATATTTAGTAATTACAGAGGTCGTTAATAGATGGCGTTAGTAATATTCATTTGCAAGTTCTGAATCACGCTATCAAATGTTAATGTTAATTCTCTTTGACCGTGCGGGCGAAGACGCGGGTAAGGGCTATATATATAATAGTATCGGTATAAAATCAGAACCCTCTTTCGTAGTGTGTAAAACTACGTGAAAACGCATAAAAGTGGCGACGATTGCTGGGTTAGCGATTTTAAAGAAATATTTTTGAAGCACGGCTATATACGTTTTTAGTTTGCTTTATTAATAATTTATTATCTTTATGTGATGAACTTATAAAAACTGCTTACTGAATAATTAAGTAAGATTAAAGTTAGTCTGAAAGACATGAAGCCAAGATCGTAGGAAGCTAATTAAAAAAGAAAACATAACTATCAGAAGCGAAAAATGTAGTCTGCTGTCACTGTCACTTGTAAAGGTAAATTATATCAGAATTCAGATCAATGTCATCAATGTCATAGATCATTTAGAACCGCATTAAATAATAGTCTCTAACAATTAAAGTTGATCTACGTAAAATCTATTCAAATTGCATATTTAACTTTTCCGTCTCGACGCGTAAAATTTTTGGATCCTTTGCTTATATTATAACCACAGTGCTTACTCTACGTAGTCTAAAAATCACTAATAGGTCTTGCACATCTTGTGGTTCTTTCCCGCCTTTATCCATCCTGTTGTATTTTATTTTATCTTATCTTAGAAATGTACTTAATTTTTCAATAAACAGTGCGGATATACAGAATTTTCCAAAACACGAATAACAATGAATTCTCCGAAATCTTACACCTCTCCTACGTATAAAAATTTAAAAATAAAACATCAACATTCTCCAAAAGAGCTAAAGGAAAAGTTACGGAAGGTAAATATGTCATCATTATATGTATTACTAGATGTCCCAGCGAACTTCGTTCCGTCTAAAAGTCAAAAGTCTAAAATTATCAGTGTTCCTCCACTGTATCATGCATGTATTATTCATAAAAACCTTTCTCTTGAATCACCATATCTATTAAAATATCTGTATTAAAATCCGTAACGTAGTTTTAAAAGATCTAAGCACTTGTAGGGACAGACAGCATGAAGCGACTTTGTTATAAACTATGTAGTAATACCAAATATTTATTTCTGAAGTTGGAAAAAGCCTGAATACTAAAAACCATAAAGGTACCTTGCATTCCTGTATTTCTTATATAATATTGAAGTAGTAAATAGAACTCTTGTGAATCATTAAATTACAATCTCACTACGGCTACATCTATTTCTGCCTAATAATGCTGTTGTGCTTTGTCGTAGCATACCTTAAAGGGGCCCAGTTTAAAAATTAGTCGGAGGACCCAAATGAAGGATACAGGTTTCTTACAAGAAAAACAAGAAAATGCTTGCATTTATTTAGAATAAATATTCACTGATGTTATCACTTAAAATTTTTGATTACATACATAAGGCCAGTGGCCACTGTAGCCTAGAGGCACCTTATTGGGGGCAACAGCACACTAATATAGGTACCGTATTAGTTATGCTGCTGTTGTTTTGGTTTGAAGAATGTGGTATACTGGTTTGAAGAAGTGACATACTTATTTGAGATATTAAACATAAAAACATTTGATTTCCATTAAAAACATAACTAAGTCAAAACAAAATACATACCATCAATATTAAGGCCTTGCTTAAAAATATAGTACTAATTTGTAAGTGGAATATTGTTTTTTAAATTATGGTTATAATCTTTTTCTAGGACTTTAAAAGTAAAGTTCAGAATTGTCGGGATATGTTACTGAACAGATTCAGAGGAGACACAAGTGGACCAGATATTCAAAGTACACTCACAGAAATATATAAGGATGTGAACAATTTCTCGGACCAAATTGTAATTGATGATGAAGAAAGTGAAATACTAGAAGAAATTAAAAATGAACTCATACAAGAGGAACTAGAGTGGTATATATTTTTTATGTAATATTCATTTATTTGTGGAAAAAAATGTGTCATGTTATTTTAAGTAACTTGAACGATTTTCACATTTCCATGGTGTAAGGGTGCCTCTCCATCAAAGTTGTGGGAGAGTGCTTGTTGCAAAGATTTGTATGTGCATCTAATCTACCAATTATATTGCTTGATTTAAAACTTAGCTTAATAGTGTGGTATCCAAGCAGTTTTTTTTTATATGAAGAGATTGAAACTGGATGCAAGCTAAAGATCACAATTGGTTTATCTATAGGATTTTCATAGCTTCTACACCTTCAATAATTAATACAAATTTCTCCATATATATTATGTAACTTAGCTACTAGACCTAATTTGTAGATTAAATCAGTGGCATAGTGTGATTGGGAATATTACATAAAGTCTAATATTAGAATTTATTGAGTATTTCAAATATCAAATGGTTCAAAATTGTTTTAGAGAAAGTTTAAATAGAAGTGCAAATTATAGAATTATTATTATTATATATTTTTTTTCTGTTTTTTATTTAACCATAGAAATGCCACATAATTTGATGTTTAATAATAACTGTTAATTTGCCTAGTTCTTGCAAGCAGTGACCAAGATAATGATACTAATGAATCTATGTGTTTTTGGGTTATTTTCCTAGGACAATTTCCTAATAAGGTCCCACAGTGTCTTAAAAAATCATTTACTGGTGGACCATTTGGGTCCACCAGTTGGGTGACAAAATAATCATAACAAAAGCAAAGTCTTGTACAATGATACAAGTTTGAATTTGTCTCAAACTTGTCTCTCTTTACCTACTTACCTCTGCAAGGTCTGCAATATTTCTGTCTTCTTCTCTCTGCAACTTTGAATTATCGAGTGTTTAACGCCGATGAGTTCGAATTAACGCGTCGTTTTGTTAAGTAGCGGTGATTTTTTATTCGAATTTACAAGTGCACAAAAATGTATTGATTTAATTAGAAATGTAAAGAGTTTTCTAGGGAACTCGTGATAACTTTGAACTATAGAGTTTCGAATTAGCGCAGGCTTGAATTAACGACAGTCCCCAGTAATTGGTATTTTTTGGTTGTTAATTAGCAGAGATATATAGGTTTAAAAGGAGATGTGTGTATTTTTGGGCACCAAAACATTCTAACAGAGTGGTTGGTAAATTCAAGTTCTGCCCCAGGCGGAACCGACCCCCATAATGCTTTTAACCACTTTTAATACTTAGAGGTGTAAAAATTAGTTGTAAACCTATTATCATACCTACTGAATATACATATAAAATTTGATCAAAATCGGTCAAGCCGTTTCAGAAAAGTTTAAACACTAAAATTGTGACACAAGAATTTTATATATTAGATGTTTATGTCCCTTAGACACCAGCTAATAATTAAAATTATTAATTAGTAAGAGATATATTAAAATTGCCATCAATTTATATATATAGGAAAAATTAAATCCATTTAGAGCATGTGATTAACTCATAAGTTTTTTTTTTTTATTTACTACAGAATGTATTTTGTTTGTTGCTAATGAATAAACATCTTGTCTGTTGCAGGTGGTTAAAGGAATATGAAAAATCACAAGTTGACATTGACTGGTCCTTAATGCAACAAGAAGAAAATGTAATATGTCCTATTTGTCAAAAAACTAATTTTACCCTTGTCAAATGTGATATACATTGTCCAAATTGTAAAATTACAATTAGAACAGACAAATCTCTATTAGAAACAAAGCAAGCTATATTTGATATATTGGAAAAACACAATAACTCATGCACAAAGGAACCACAATTTACAATAGTCACAGAATCAAACACTACCCACATGTATCTCATATGTGATAGTTGCTCAGATATGCAGTTGGTTTTATAAGAACTATAATGATCCTATTTATTGTGTACTGTTCAGAAATTGCTTTTCTTACATGTGATTTTATTTCTCAAATTTATTCTATTTTGTGTAAAAAAAGTGATTGTAAAAAGTTGTTACAAATTAAATTAGTAACAATGTTTATTATAACTCTCTTTAAAAAAGCTTGTTATTTTTTTCCCGTAAAATATTTTAAGAATATACCCATAGTTATTTGCATTTTGTTTTCTAGTTTGTTTAACTCTGTTGTTTATTTAGTCTTGTTTTTATTGTTTTTGAAATATAATGTGTGCCTAAAGATTTTTGTTTTCCTTTGTAGTTTATCCTTTAATCATAATAATAATAATATTTACCAAAACAAATTGTTAGGATATAACATTACGTTTGCTTAGATTTGTATAGACGATAATTACTTTAACCTTTATACAAATACTATGTTTAAAACTCTAATCGACACAAAAACAGTGCTTATGACATCACTAAAATATGTTTATTTATTTCAAAAGAAAGGCAGGCCACTTTTTAAACTACATCAATTCGTGTTTAAAAAAGGCTGTATTCAGTTTCAGTAGGTTTGAATGGTAGATAATGTAGATATCATACCATTGGAGAAAACGTTACGCATCCTTTATGCTGCTTTCCTTTAATCTCTTTCTATCAAATCTAAATATTTTGCCTGCCCCTCTCCGCCGCCAAACGTGCTCAACGTGTGCGCCGACCTTCTTTCCCCCGCCTCCCAACGCTACGCCACTGCATGCGTATACGAACATACGAACATCATGTACTGCTGGATACATATTCTCGGTAATAAACATAGAAATTTCGTTAAAACTTATTTTTATTTCTTCTAAAATCTTGACTTACGCTTTCTTAAATACAATTTTGTTCCGGATAATACCTCGGTCGCACACATTACTTTTTTCATGTTACTTCATTCAAAGTTGTCATATTCACTATTTTTTTATTGTAAGTTCCTATAAAATATATTCAAGGAAGGGAATTTAGTGAAATTAAACGCTCATTCTTACAAAATAAAAATGACCTTTTAATTCAATTCATGAAGCATGGTAACAAGGTATATTGTAAATTATTATTACTCTGTCATATAGTTGGGGTTAGAACATTTTATTATATGTGATTAATTCCTACCAAAACATTAAACTAAACGGTAACTTGTATAAAATGTACATTAATAATAATAATAGTAGTATAAAACAGTACCATTATTTCACGGACATAGATGGGCAGCATTTGTAGTTGATTTCATCCTTTGTATAAAATGGTCGACTATATAAATTATTCTAGGCCTGAAAAAAAGATTGATTCAGTTATTAGAACGTTTTCACATTAGGTCGCAAGTAGCGTGTAGGCCGCGCGACTGCAAAGAATGTTTTCTTTTTACGACTATATCCGCGTTCTTTTTTTATTAGGGTGGCGTGCTGAACTTTTATAATGGAAATAATAAAAAATAATACATACTGAATAATTATTTCAATAATAAGAAAGCATCCGTTGCAGTCTGAACCAATAAACAACATACATTTCTGCGTTTTTAATAATAAATAATTCTGCCTGTGTATGAGGTCTAAAGAGTTAGGGATAAGGAGCCCCATGTCCCCTCCAATATTCTTCAAATATACAATCTTTCTCAGTTAAGTTTTTCAATAAATGATTTTTTGTCAAACTAAGAACATTCTTTTACGCTCACTAATGTCAGTATTTTAGTAAGCGTCAATAAGTCGACAAAATTTTGATAACCATGTCTCTGCAATTTGATGAGCAAAAAAAAGTCATGAAATTTAAATTTTCACGTCTGATTAGCTATAATAAAGTTCTTTAGTGTGTGCCTCACACTAGAAATTTTTCTCTCCTCTTTAGTGAGACCCTGGGCTGTTGCCCATGCCTTCACTTTAATCCGACTCTACGTCATATATATTTCATGGATGCAACACAAGCAGTACAGATAAACTGATGACTCACTATATAGGTAGACCTTGGACTTCCATGGGGTCTTCCTGTGCGTGCGCGTGCGCATGCGCGGTGGAGGGCAGCATAAACGCGTTGTGGTGCTGCGGCCGCGGGCGGCGCGGCGAGCGCGCCGTGATCACGCGCGGCTTGTGGATCTCGTCCATCACTGACGGGGCTACGTACGTGAAGCCCTGACATGAAACGTGGATTGACATTAATAATAATAATAATAATAATAACGTTTATTTCAGACGTTGTTACATCCATATATTATTAGTACATTAGTAACAATTGTGCTTAAATTCTATATTAGTTTTATTAGTAATTATTTTAGACCAACGGCTGTTAATGTTTATTTAGTTGGTGGTAGTACGATTGAAGGCGAAATCGGCCACATTTCTTATAACTGGTTATGTAGACAAAAAAATGTCTATGCTGTCGTTAATTTTATAGAATGTTACCAATTAGGTATCAATATCTTATGTGTTTAAAAGGCGATACCTGTGTAGTTGGACCGGGGAAGTACCACCGCCACACATATTTCTGGCATAAAACCGTTGTTGCGTTTTGGTGAAAAGGTGTGATTGCAGACTCACTTTCAAATGAGGCGACCATCATAGTTCTCAGAAGTAGAAACGCGTTTTGAATTGGGACCTCTGTTTTATATGAACTTGCATATAGATATCAATAGGCGTCAGAAACCACTTGATGGTAAGTGGTGGCGGATGCTAAGTGGACTACATGTTCAATCAAATGGAAAAAATAAAACATATTTTTCGTAATTTAACGACAAACAACAATTCGCTCAAATGATGTGCGTATACGATGTCGTTTATTCATATGTAAGGCTAAATTTAGCATCCTTACAATTTGAATAGTAAGTCAGCTAGAATCCTGCTTTTATATTACCCTAAGCAAGCTTACTCATATTACAGTAACAAAATATTAAATCTTACCTGGAACATTAAATTGGCACTTTCGCTAAGTGTCGATTCGTCTGGGGAGTCAATTGGTGTTTGTAGTGTAAATCTTGTATCAAATTGCGAGACATCATCTTCACCAGTCTGTGTACATAAATTAACATAATTCAATTACAGGATTATAAACATTATTCCTTCAGAAATTAATAGGAATGGAGATATGATAAAATTGTTTAACTGTAAAAAGATTATCCTTGAAAGATAGATTTAATTAAATTCAATGCTAAATATTATCAAGCTATATAGGTAATCATTAAAATCCTTAAAGTACATATTTAGAGATTAGATATATAGCAAGGGTTTTAATAGGGAATAATGAGCCGTTATTTAAAAACAATAATTTAAAAATCATACCAGACGTGGCTTAATAGGAGGTTCCAGTCTGCGTGCGAAGACATCATCCCAATGTACATGTTTGAAGAACGCGTGGCCACGCACTGCGGCCGCGCCCGCTGCGCCCAGGCGCTGCGTCTCCGAGCGTTTCATTAGACGCCGAATAAGATCGCGGGCGTCTTGAGTGAGGTAGGCCGGTAACATTAATTTACCTTTCAATATTTTCTCTATAGTTTTTGTACGATTGTCTCCAGTGAATGGTGGCTAAAATTCAAAGTAACAGCGTACAAACAGAGACGATGATTGCCACAGACACAATTGCAACAGGAACATACCTGGCCAATGAGCATGTCGTACATCAATGCTCCCAGACTCCACCAATCAACTGCTTTTCCATGACCGCTACGTGTTAATATCTCTGGTGCCCTGAAATGACATGAATGGTTTTGTAAAATAACTAAATAAGGCATAGGGCATTTCAATTTTATAACGTTTGCTAAATGTTTACTGGACTGGTAGCTGTTGAATGTTTCTCAAACTGTACAATACAATGATTCTTTACTCTTTACAATGGGTCAATGGGACTTTACTTGATAAAGGGATTTTATTGTTTGGAAGATTTAATCGAAATATATACAATAACGAAAAAAATGATTGTATATTATAGTAATTGTACTTTACTCACATATATTCAATTGTACCACAAAATGTATGTGTCACTATGCCCTCTTGAATATGTTCTTTGCATAAGCCAAAATCGGTGAGTTTCACATGCCCTTGGGCATCCAGAAGGACATTTTCTGGTTTCAAATCGCGATATATTATACCTAGACTGTGTAAATGTTCTAATGCCAAAATAATTTCAGATAAATAAAAGCTGGAAAAATAGAAAGAAGGTCGATATTAGAAAATGCAGACTAATATTGGCTGAATTATTATCTTATCATAGTTAAAAAATAAAATGAAACATTAACGCAATTACTGTCTTATTATTCCATTATTTCACATATCTAAGTTTTGTAGTAGCAACAGGAAAGTACTTAATTTGATGAAGCAAGCTAAACCTTGTGTACTACTTGTGTAAATCTATACAGATTTCCACATCAAGCAGTCACGTAGGAGCATGACTACTAGCTACTGTAAACCGCAAGCATCCTGTGACACCATATTACATTGTGGAGTCCTGATGTTATAAATTCATAGCAGTCGTAAAAACTTGTTGAATGTCATATGGATGGTTTGAAAACAGTAATTAATACTCAGTTACATTAATTAAGACTGTAATACGCATCTAGTTTAAAGGAGTAACCTGTTCCTACAAATGATAGTGTTTTAGTCCAGTGTACCACAATAATCAGTTTATTTTTTATTTTTTACTAATCACCAGGAAATAAAATGTACTAGAAATGTAGACATTAGTTTCCTACACATGCAAATCACGAAATATTGTCAAATATAACTGCTTTATAAAAAAACTTGCCAAAACAAAAATATGCTCAATTTATCTCTGCCTCTGTTAGAAAAAATTATAACTTACCAAGCTGTATCTTCAAGAAATATTCCTTCTCTTTCAAGATGCATAAATAACTCCCCGCCACTTAAATATTCTAATATTAGATATAGTTTACCACCAGTTTGGAAAGCATATACTAATTCAACTATAAATGGATGCTGAAATTAAAAATGTTATATGTATAAATTATTATTATCTTGTAATATATCAGATAATGTAGTTCGTATTTCTTCCTTTTTTTATGTACATTGCAGCAAATAACCATGCCATCTGATTGTAAGTGATTACTGGTATCCATTATACTATAGAAAGGTTCTACCTAGTTATGAAAAAGGCTTTTAAGTCCCTACTGAAAAGATTTACCTCATTTTTACAAACTGATGTCAACTCATGTCTTGACATATTATTATAGAGTTTGAATCTTACTTATGATTTCAAATAAAAATGTATTTATTTATTGTAACACATAATATGGATTACTGAGAAAATATTATAAAATTTCAAAATATTTTCTTAATAGATTTTTCAATCCATATGATGTGCTAAGTTTAACACAATTTTTCACCACATCTATTTCTAGCCTTAAGCATTTCTTGCGTTTCGATGGAAGGATGTGGTTGCAGGCACACTTCTATATGAGGCAACCATCATAATCCTTGAGAGTGGCAACGCATCTGTGATTGACTTCAGATAGAACCCATGTTCTATATGAAGTTGATTACAGATGTCCATGAGCAGCAGTGACCACTTACTATCAGGTGGATTGCATGCTCGTTTGCTACTTCAGTCAGATAAAAAGAAAAGTTTTTTTATTAAGCTATTGCAAAGCTATCATCGCGGGCTCTGAGGGCTGCAACCGAATCAAGAAATTCCGTAACGAAAAAACCTAACACCCCACACTCCTAGCGCGGTCGAGCGTTCGCTTGACTTGTATGTATATGGTAAGACAGTACGAAGCTCGCACGGATCGAGACGAGCTGTTCCGAAATCTGACGAAGTATATAGTATCAAAGAAAAATCTTGAATTAACATGAAAGATAAAAAATACTGCATAAATAAATAATTATAATTGCGGCAGTCCCCGAGTGCCGTTTTTTTTACTTCGAAACAGTAACAAATAAATGTTGTAATACACATATTATTCCAATGATTTGGTCTATATTGTCATGATATTAAAATATGGTTTCCTTCACCCCTTTTATTTACAGGCAACAACCCGTCAAGCCATTTAGGCTGTGGCATGGGCCAAAAAATAGATATACATACATACAAACGTACATATATAAGCTGGAAAATTATTACCCTGATTTTGATGCAGTCTGGTTAATATATGAGAACAATAAGTAGTTAAAAATAACAATATTTCCAAATACAATAGTTGTTTTGATACACCATCTGTTTCACTGTCATTATATGAATTGTCTATGTTTGTTTTACAATTTCATGTTTCTTCAAATATCTGAAATTAGGATTCATAATACAAAGACATTATACAATGAAACGCCTTGTACTGGCTAAATATTTGTACATCACATAATGTGATTAGATTTGCACAGTTCTGTAAGCGAATAGGACAGGTCTAGGTCACTGTCTAATGCTCTGTGCAAATTGTCGCGTTTTATTTTGAAGTAAGACAATACTTATTTTGAAGCTATTAACAGGGCTTCTGATCCGTCTTACAAGGAATAATGAAAATATTGACAATTAATCAATATCGTCAGTATATAATCTTTTTTGTTCTTAAACTTGAGATTTGGAAATAAAATATGTTTAATATTAATTTAATCTTTTTGACCTAAATTTTATAAATCAGTGTTAAAAATAAAATTAATAAAACAATCATTTGATATAAGAATAGGCTTTGATATGTTTTTCTAGGCGCTTTATGTCTCATTAATTTAAAAATTAGGAGGAAGTCTTAAAACTATGGCACAGAGTACTTCCAACTTTAATATATACCTTAAAGGACTGGTTAATGTATATCGGAAATTAAAAATTATGTACTTATGCAACAAAACTATAAACATAATGGTTGTATTATTGCAAGTATCTGAGAGAAGCTTTGGCAACCTTTGGCCAAACAACCATCTAGAACAAAACTGCGGGTCAAGCCAAAGGTTTCTATTAAGCACCAAAATTGGAATAAATGCACCATCACAAAGGAAATAATGTAGAACGGGGATAAACACACACTCAGTAACTGGCTTGCTTTATTAGCTATATTTAAAATTCCCATCATTTTCTTGAAATTATTAATATACTAGCAATATTAACCTTTATGTACAAATATTTTTCAAATCACTATAATATCCACATTATTCAAGCTGAAACTGATTTTTTTATAGTTTTTAAACCTTAGGCTTCAATTTCATGTATTGTGTTGTATAATGTATAAATGGGCTTCACCTTCAGCCAATAATAAACCTTTGATCAGACACAAATTATTTCTTATATTACTGAAACAATTATGGCATGAGTCCTAAGAATAAAAGATTTAAGTTTTAAGACTTAAAACACAGTTTCTTTGATAATAAATTGTAGCTGAGGCCAATAACAGATATTTTGCTACTTCTACGATCCACACTCCTCCAACAAAACATAAGCACTGCTTTACAGTACAAAAAGGTTGACCATGGTCCATCCTTAAGAAAACTATACCATTTTTTTCTATTTCTAGTACACACATCCAAAATAATAAAAGATAAACAAGAAATACCTTGACAGCTTCCAAAATGTTCCTTTCTGCTTTAGTGTGTGCAGTGTCCTTCTGATTGCGAACAATTGAAGCCTTCTTAAGAACCTTCATTGCAAAGTGCGCTCCTGCATCGGGTCCAGTGATTTTGCGTACTTGGAATACCTTTCCATAACCTCCTTTACCCAAAACCTTTCTCAGTTCAAAATCTTGAGGGCCCAGGCGCTTGCATTGTCCCGGGTTAACATTATCTTCACATAACTGTATAGTCTCAGAGCCTTCAGCGCTGTAACATATATTTAAAAGAAAATTAGCATAGTAATAGCGTTTTAGATATAAATACTACATATTCGTACTTACTTTACAATGGTGTTTACATGTAGCTCCGGATCATAATCAACCTGTACATAACATAACTTTTAATATTGAAAATTTATTCATATCATGTACAAATTATAGTACTACAACACATAACAGATGTATGTATAAAACCTTCATAAATCTTTATATATGTTTGATAAAGCCAACGAGAACATAAGAATATTTTACAGGCAATGAATATAGTTTATCCTTGACCACTAAATTTATCTAGAACACGGTTATAGGTTAGGTAATAGTCCTAAATTAAACGCACGTTAAAACATGAATTAAATACCTCATCGACTTCAATTATGTCGTCTTCATCTGAATCTCCAATGGTAATAGAATCCACTTCTAAATCTAAATCGAAAACACCTGCCATATAAGATGACATTTCAATAATATCACATCAGCAAGTGCACTATATTTTAGCCGTGTCACGTAATGTGTTGGTTAATTCAAAACAATACGTTACATGTATAAGTTAAAGATACTTTGAATCAATTCCCTGAATATAAATTATTTTCTATTATGCAAAAATATTGACGAACTTTAGATAAACGAAAGAAAAAACAAGACAATGCAAAGCACTCTCGTCAAGCATCGCGTTTTAATATTTAATCATAGATATTATACAATACAATACCTACAATAAAATTATGTAGCCACAGACTACAAACAAAATTAGAAAGAAATTACGGTTCGAAACCACAGATCTATGGCAATCGTACGTTTATATGATGACAGCAAGTATTGCCTTTTCAATTAGGTTTTACTTATCTGTGCCCAGCGACATAGGGCTAAAGGGATGCTCACACGCATATTTACTTGATGACTTTTACAGTAAGGTGGGTATTCAAATTGCATAGTAAGGTTTCTAATTTTCCAATTCATGGTTATTAGTTTGATCAGCTGATCAAATCAGGCAGTGTGTCTTATTGCATAAAATTATATTTCTTTTTACTACACTGAAGTAGTAAATTATAGTGTACGCAATAAATCCAATAATGTAAGTATGTGACGGTGTTACTTCCTCGGGTTGTTATGATTTTACTGCCTTCATTTCTATTTTCCTAATTAGATAGCTTTGTTTACTGAAAAATTGGTTGAACAAAAGTAGTAACGATTTCAAAATTGATATTATTTCTCATTACCAATTTTATTTGACACTCATATAGATAAGTTGGCAAAAATAGACCTTGCACAATAGGTACAAAGCCTATTTTCGCTGGACGCTGAAACTATAGGAATGACTTTATGTGCCGTTCTTATAGTTCTAAATGTGAAATCAGTGAGACCCGATAGTCGATAAACAGTAACACTGTAATGATTCCCCTTTACTGCTCGCGAAGTTCCTGGGCGTAGTATTCTAGAATCGTTGGCTAAAGTCCGAAGTGCGTATGTACACACTCGTTCAACTTCGCAATAATCGCACTCTTTGCAATTTCGGACCAGGGATGTTGCGGATGCCTATTTTTCACATCCGCGGATGTGAATGCGGATGCGGATTTTTGAGGGCTTACATTCGCGGATGCGGATGCAATGTCTAAATCTATGCGGAAGCTCCGCATTTTGAATAAAAACATATACCAAACCTATTTCTAGCGTGAAGCAGTTCTTGCGTTTCGATGGAAGGCTATGGTTGCCGGCACAGTTTTATATGAGGCGAACACAATAGTCCTCGGGAGTAGCAACGCATCTATGATTGACTTCAGATAAAACCCATTTTCTATTTGAAGTTAGTTACAGATAGATACTTCGATCAGATAAAAAAAATACGGATCTTCAAGATCTCATCTAAAAATAGTAGTTGTTTTAATTCTTCGTGAATGAATTAAAACAGAGTTAAAGTAATTATTGACATTTATATTATTGAAAATAATTTTCATAGAAGTATGTAAAGTTAGGACAGGAGCATTGCAATTAATAACTCTCTGATTCAGGGAGGTTACGCAGAAGTTCGTAAATTAAACCCACGCTACCAAATAACTATTCGCTAGGTAGGTACAAAGATACTTGGTGGAGTGAATAAAACTCTTGATCAAATTATCAAAGCGCTCGAGATATCCATAAGTCATCCACTGCAGAAGAAAACTTGTATTAAATTGAAACAAATCATGCACCATAACAAACGCGAAGGATCTCGTCATAAATTTTTTTTGCTAGCATTTGTTGTTATCACATACGTACAGTACGCGTTCTTCGCCGATCCCTCCCGATTTTTTTTAGCACTTACATTCGCATCCGCGTGAATATTCGCATTGATTACATGCGGATACAGATGCGGATGCAGAGGTCTAAATCTATGCGGAAGCTACGCATTTGCGGATGCGGATGCGAATATTCGCAACATCCCTGCTTCAACAAGCCGAAGTGGTTTTCTACCCTTTCGTATTCGTATAACTTCTTTCAACTTCGCAAGCAGTGTAAAGTAGGCTTATGGTCAACCAAATGTAGAGGGCAGGTTGGTCATATAATTTATAATCTGAGACGAGGACAGAAAAAAAACAAAATTTTAATGTAAGATGTTTGTGATAAAAAATAATAAACTTTATATATGGACGCTTATATGTATAAAGTATTCTTGTAGTACATAAGAAGAATTCATAGTGATAAAAAATATTTAAACTATTTCCATAAATAAATTGGAAATTCCGAACATTTTGAACGCACCGTCGGTTGTCGGGGGTGTAAACATGTATTAGTAATCATAATTAAAAACTGCTTTGCTACTTTTTTAACTATTTCAAATATTGTGATATATTGTAGATTATTTTTTTAAATGTACGACAATCATTGTGATAACTTTGTGACGTTATTTCTGATGTTATTTTGTTGAAAACCTTTCGATGGCTAGTGACAACGACAAAAGTTCGAGTAATCACAACTTGGACGGTTCCTTGAAGAGTAACAAGAAATTGAGCAATCCTGGTAATATAGGTAAGTTAAAATTTAATCCCTTATATAAACACGAAGTCTCTGATGTTATTATCATATTTCATAACCTCAAGGATTTTACAAAATAAAAGTTTCTTGACAGTTGTTCATGTGTAATAGAAATGTTTTCTAAAGCATATAAAAGATATCAAGAAGTTTTACTACATACATAAATTAATAAATTTTCCTGATACGAATCCTTCTTAAACTCAAATAAATTTGATACAAATATAAACATGATATATTTAAGTATTTTGGTTTCAATCTTATCAAACTTTATATATGCATAAGTGATCAAGCATCCTGTTTACCTGATAGGTATACAAAACAGAAAGAAATAAATTCAAATTGAGTCAACAAAAAGGATTAAGTATATTTAAAAACTACTATGTTCTGTACATACAAAAATTACAAAATTATTGTTATCTATCTTGTATCTTTTAAAGTTTCCAAATAAGCTTACATTTGTGTCACATTTAATGATAATATTGTATTGAAGATAATTTGGATAATGTTTGTATGAAATATCCACGTACATTAATAACAGTAACAGTGCAAATTTTCCAATATGCTGCTTATTAATAAAAGACAAAAAATCTGACAATTGAAATGTTATCCAAGTTTCAAAATCAATGAAATATATAAAAATATATTTTGTATACATAAAATCTTTGTTATATCGTAAGTTTATGTTTACGTTTATGCATTTTTTTAGTATAACAATGAATATAGTCATTAAATTATAACTACATCTGTCTGTGTATTTTACATTGTTTGTTTTAGGAAATTATAAATAATTTATTGCAATAATAACATTTCATTCACTCTTAAGATGAACTCCATTTCTTATTGTAATTGAAATAATTTTACAAAATTCAATGGATTTTATGGGTTTCTGTCTGGCCATGTTCCATACCTATTCCATTGCATGAACTGAATATATCTTTACTCCTCATGTGTCTACACTTTCATTTTGTGAAAAATAATATAAAACCAATTAATGTTCCTTAAAATCTGCTGCTACATCAGTACCTAAAGTGTAAGTTTTCAATTTCCAGAGCTATTTACAAATTTTCCCTGTTTTTCAATGTTTGAAATCTCACAAACTAAGATAACTAAATTCTATTTCTAATATCAAAATAGTATTAACATTTATTTTTCATTCTATTGAAATCCTACCAATACTGCTCTATCAGAAGTTATTACTAAAATTTAAAAGTTAAATATAGTTTCTGAAATATGGTGAAAACCACAGACTGAGGCCAGTTTCTAATTTTTAACCGACTTCCAAAAAGGAGGAGGTTATCAATTCGTCTGTATTTTTATTTTATTTTATTTTTTTTTTTTTTAACAGATTTTTTTTCATTTAATTCATTGCTTTCATTTTATTGTGTTACTCATAAATCTTAAATGGGATAAGCTTAACATGTAGAATTCTGCTATTACATGTGAACAAACTTGTAGGCCTTGATATAATCAGACTTCTTTAAAATGCCGAAGTTGTATCTTAATTGTAGTTATTACATATTATAATTACACATTCCTTGTCTAATCTTGGTCCTCATCTAGTAGAAGGTTTTTTGAGTAAAGTGGGATATTGCAAGTTAAAAAGTGGATTGCTTTGTTACAAGTAGTTATAAAATAAATGTAAATGCAAATCTCTAGTATTATTTTATTAGATACATGATAAAATAACACTACTCACAGAAAATCCTAGTTTTTTTTAATGAAGTTACTATATTGATAGAAATTGCTGTGGATGACTTCCTGTATATAAGCATAGTCTTTTCAGGACAGGACAGCCAGACAAGTATCTGAATGATGAATTTAGATTTCTATTTTGAGTCCCGGGTGTTCATGTAATTGTCTCTGTATGTCCATAGCACCCACAATACAGGAGAAAATTCTGCTATTAATTTTCAGAAGCAGTCTTTTTTATTATTTCATCAAAATCATTCATCGCACTTTGCGTTGTATAAGACGCTATTTCTTGCTGGATTTGTAACAGTAACTGATCCTACAATGTCAATTTTTTTGCCAAAATATGCAATAACCAAATCCGATCACCGGTATGTGTATATTGATGCCGGATCTGTCGGATTACAGGATCCGGACTTCCGGATTGAAACCCTAGTAGACATGTATAAACCCTTTATCTAATATATAAAATTCTCGTGTCACAGTTTTTGTTGCCATACTCTTCCGAAACGGCTTAACCTATTTTTACCAAATTTTATATGCTTATTCAGTAGGCCTTAGAATCGGCCAACATCTATTTTTCATACCCCATAAGGGTTGTCCATCCTTAACATTTTTTTAAAAATTTTTATATGGCAAAACAACATTTGTCGGGACAGCTAGTAGTGTTCATAAATGTAGCAACAAACTACATTATAAGTGCTGGTGTCTTCAAATACATTAAAAACTGATCAATATTTACTACATCCCTCTCATTTATAATCTGGGTTCCTGATTCTTGACCCCACCATTTATTTCATAAAATTATGTCCTTGCGGGCATTTGGCACTATCAACATGCTATCATTTTATTTCTGTTCAGGTTATTGTTAGATTTCCTTTGGATATAAAGGATATATAAGCATTTTTTGTCATTAGCACTTATGGTCCCAATTTTTATATTATTCATTATATCACTCAGCTTATTTTGGCTTTGTAAAACATTGTCCTTATTTTTCACACTTGCTTGAGTGCTATTTTGTGTCAAAAAGATAGTTATTGTATAATAAAAAAAAATCATTAACGTGTACCTACTTCAAAATATGTAACATTACATTATAAACAATACCATAAACTCATATTATTTACTTATTTTAATAGTATTTCCTTTCAATTACCAAAATATATTTCTACAATACTTCGTATCAAATGTTGGATTGTAATATGCACAAAAAGATTTGTTTGCTAATCTGAAGTTAACTTTTTTTACCTAATCTTAAAAAAATGAAATACAAAATACACACACAGGCAGACTGAAGTTCTTGCCGAATGTAATAATTATTTTATCATTATAGTTCGTGAATACATTACGTATATATGTGCAGGTAAAGTATATTATATTTAGTAACGTTACTTAATGAAAGTGAATCATTATATAAAAATAAAAATGAAATAAAGGGTAATAAATAAATTATGGCTGTATGAGGTTTTATCTTTGCAAATAAACATGTCAAATTTGACAATGACTTTGACATCGTGTGTCATGTCGAGTGGAATGAATAGGCAAGAAGGGATATCAACCCAATTTACTTTGGAATTTCATGACTGTTTCATTTACTTACGATGAATCAAGATGGATTTAACCACAAAAGAAAGTACTATTGGGGAATTCGAAAGTATTATAAGAAAATCGCCTCCAATTTTCGAAGAAATTCTTGCAAAGCTGGCGGTTGAACATGATTTACCGGAAAACGACATAATATTGTTGAAAAACGATGTTTTGTTTATTGCACTGGTTGTTATAATGATTGAAAACGGTTTCCAACCTAAATTAGATACTGGTGGGTTGCTGGAAGATTTGGGACACATTGATTCCGGGCGTTTGCTCAATTGGAAATTACCAACAGGAATCTATGAAGCTGATTTTATGTTGGGACGTTGTGAAATATCTACAAAACTAATAATGATTCCTATGGCCTCTGCTGTGTTAGTGAATGCAGTCATTAAAGGAGTAGAATCTGAAACATACTCTGTGTGTTTACCAGTCAACCAATATATAGCAATAACTATGCGAAAATCAACCGTAGCCAAGCTATTTCGTAATTTGCAACAATTGTCGGATACATTTAAAAACAAAATAGTCACACCAATCAAGAGTGAATTACTCAGCCTTTGTGGATATCCTGGTGCGAGTTTGATGGGACTTCCAGAAGATGTATTTTTGAAGTTAATGCATTATTTACCATCAAGGCTCGGAAACCGGTTCTATTTCTAAACCGGTTTCGGTCATTGACCCCAAACCTAAATGAATATCGGTTAAAGGTTGTACCTAACCGGTTATTACCGGTTTATGCGAAGTACCGGTTTTTCACGAATTTAGGTTTTGGTTGCCATAATTAACCGGTTAAAACCAAGTTTATTAATATTCTACCGCGTTTTAGACATGCTCTGGACGCTGCGCTCACTATCACAAGGTATACGCAATCGCACGCGCTTCAATTTTTAACCGACTTCAAAAATTGAGGTTTCTCAATTCGACCGTATATATATATATATATATATATATATATATATATATATATATATATATATATATATATATATATATATATATATATATTATGTTTGTTCGCGAATAACTTCATCGTTTATGAACCGATTTTGAAGATTCTTTTTTTGTTGGAAAGGATACATTCCAGGAATGGTACCAACCATGATAAGGAAACCAGGATCTGATGATGTCATTCTAGAGAAATCGAGGGGATATTTCAGAAATCGTAAGGGTGACTAGTGCGTTTGTTAATTTTTCTATTAAACAATTTAAAGTACTATAATATAATGAAGGTCTGGAGTCGATCTGATGATGAAGCCGAAAGACAGTCGAGGGAACTCCTCAACGATTTACAGCAATTACCTTGTGTTTGAGCTCGTTTAATGTGTATTGATGGAAACGTTACACCTGTCTGGTCTGATGATGAAGACGAAAGACCTTGTGTTTGGGCTGAATTCATTTATATTGATGAGAACTTTGCACCCATATGGGTTTTAAATGTCATTATTTAAATACAAATATCACTATATAGTCACTAAAAAGCGTGTAATAAAAACTTTTTAACAAAAAATATCTACCGACTTCAATGTCACTAAAAGTCTAAAATAATTTCTATTAATTTTGGTTTAGAACACACTTAGTACTTAGTACATAGTCCCGAAGTCGGCGCTCATATAGGACATAGTGCCGTCCAGCGATATTTGTTTAGCGGAGCCCTGAGCCTCCGAATGAGGCTATAGGCTATAGGCTATAGGTTTTAGCGCTGTAGGCCATCACTGGCAACAGACATTGCTTGAATAACTTAACTATTGACAAATTGAATTGTGGACGAGAAGATACTACGTAATTTCCCGAACGCAGCCCAGCCGAGTTGGATTCTTCGAGTGACCTCCCTCTCAAAGTTGGACTTACCCATCCGTTTGTCCCAGGTAAATATACTCGTCAATAACTTCGAGAGGAGTGCCGTCAACAACTACCAGTACGGGTGTGACATGGACATTAGACATGATTTTTGTTTTGTCCATGTTCATCTTAAGACCCACCCGTTGCGAGGCACTGTTAAGGTCGCCTAGCATAGTGCTGAGGGCCGTCAGCGAATCTGCCGAGATAACTATATCATCGGCAAATCGTAGGTGTGTGACGTGTTTGCCATTGATGTTAATGCCAAGACCTTTCCACTCCATCAGCTTGAACAAATCTTCCAACGCAGCGGTGAACAGCTTCGGTGATATGACATCACCTTGCCTGAATTCCCACTTAGCTCAGAAGCGCAATGGGCCTGTAGTTCTTCAAAAGGGTTTCATCGCCTGTTTTGAAGAATAGCACCACTACGCCTTTGCCTTCTCTTCCGGGGAGGTCCCGCTATTGATGACAGAATCAAACAACTTTTGGAGCGCCACTAGTACCGGTTTACCACCAGCTTTTAGCAGCTCTGTTGTGATTCCGTCATCTCCCGGTGCCTTGTTGATTTTTAGCTGTTTGAGAGCCTCTCTTATCTTGTACAGGCTGATGTCCGGGAGGTCCTCAGTATAGTTTCGGGTCAATTTGGCACGTTTGTCAACCGCCATATTTCTACAACTGTCCGTAGTGTTTTTTAATTTCTCCCAGAACATCGGGTTTAGACGAAACTATGATGTTCGAGTCTGTCTTCAACCTCGTCAGCAGGCTCTGCCCAACGCACAGGTCCCTGGCAAACACTTTTGAGCCTGGGTTTTCGCTCCATAGCGTCTTTTATGCGATGGGTGTATGAGCACGCCAATCGCGTCGCCTACTCTGAGTGATCTGATTATTGAGCAGTCTGTATTTCGACATTGAGGTCGAAGACTGCACACATAGTTCTCGCCTCTCCCTCATAAGACCGAGAGTATGTTCTGAGAGAACCCGAGACCTAGAGACACCACAGAGACATCATTAAATATGTGCCGTTTGTCTGTCTTATCCAAGTTCACTTTCGCCCTCTTATTGAAGAAAGAGTTCATCATAAAGAAGTCTTCCCTCTTCAAGAAGTTGGCAAGCAAGTGGCCTCGGTGGTTCCGTTTTCCAATTCCAAAGGGTCCGACCTTCCGCTCGCCATCATTCCGTGTGCCTAATATGGCGTTAAAATCCCCCCATAACAACGGTTAAGTGCATCTTTGAGGTATGTATTATTGGGTTTAGACTGATAATTCCGGATATTAAATAAGTAAGAATTCTGATATTAAGCTATTTTATTGACAGACAAAATAATACAGACAACTACTCACGTCAACAATATAAAACATAGATAACATAAGCGCCTCTAGCAGCAAACACAGAAAACAGGTTGTCATAATACAATTTATAACTTAATACTCCCACTTAAATTGTATTACAATTCTACCCATATCTACAATTTTGACATAACAAATAAAACTTAATTACATTTTCTTTCGCACTTTTAACACAACATAATTCATAATATTTCTGGAGTATTTAACATACAATAAGTAGAACAATCTATATGTTAAATACTTGATCTCTTATATAACTAAATTTACCAGAAGGTAAAGCTTTTGTTAGAAAGTCTGCTAATTGATTTGAGCTTTCTACATATTTAATTCTAATGATATTTTGCTCCACCTTTTCTCTAATGAAATTATACTTTATATCTATGTGTTTTGTCCTGCGGTGGTAAATAGGATTATGAATGAGTTTAATAGCACTCTGATTATCAATACATAGAGTCACCATCGACTGTGGTTCATGAATATCAATTAATAACTGTCTAAGCCATAAGATTTCTTTAGTAGCTTCACTTGCTGCCACATATTCAGATTCCGTAGTTGATAAAGCTACAGTATTTTGTTTTCTGCTAGACCAAGTTACAGGTCCACCATTCATCATAAAAATGTAACCAGTATTTGATTTCCTCGAATCAATATCCGAAGCAAAATCAGAATCAGAATAGCCTATTAATTCACTATTACCATTATAAGTAATACAAAGGTCTTTGGTCTTTATCAAATATCGAATAATTCTTTTAACAGCGTTTACATGATCTTTACTAGGATTATTCAAATATCTACTAACAATATTCAGTGCATAAGAAATGTCAGGTCTAGATACAGTTGACAAAAACATTAGGGCTCCCACTGCTTCTCTATAAGGAAAATTAGTGATACAACTATCATTATTTTTCTTTAAAATAACATTATTGTCAGCAGGAGTACTACATGCATTTGCTTCTGACATGTTAAACTTACTTATAACTTGCTCTGTGTACTGTTTTTGACTTATAACAATTGATCCATTCATTTTACTTATTTCCATTCCAATAAACATATTTAAATTTAATACTTTTATCTTAAAACTTTTCTCTAAATCCTTAATGATGTATATTAAAGTATCATGACATTTTGATAGCAATAATGCGTCATCAACATACAAAAGTAGGATAACTTTATGGTTATTGAAATTACCTACAAAAACACAATTGTCTGAGGGACACATTTTAAAACCATATGTAGTTAGAAAAGAAGAAAATTTCCTATTCCAACAGCGTGATGACTGCTTTAAACCATATAAAGATTTTAATAACTTGCAGATCTTACCTGGCTCAGCATTAACTCCCTCAGGCACTTCCATATAAACATCCTCTGATAACTCACCGTATAAAAATGCAGTTTTTACATCAAATTGTTGTATTTCATAATTTTCTCGAGCTGCAAGAGATAATATTATTCTTATGGAATCATACCGTGTAGTCGGTGAAAATGTTTCTTTGTAGTCAATGTCTTTAGTTTGGGTAAAGCCTCGTGCACAGAGACGAGCTTTATACCTTTCTATAGTACCATCTGAATTACTCTTTACACAAAATACCCATTTTGAAGTCACTGTCTTCTCATTCTTCTTATCTATTAACTTCCATGTTTTATTTTCTTCTAGTGACTGCAATTCTTCTCTTATTGCTTCCTTCCATTCATCACAATTCTTACAATTTATAGCTTCTTCATATGTAGTAGGTATATCATATTCAACAAAATTTGCTTCTTCATTTCTGATTATCCTGGATCTCAATGTAATATTTCTTCTATTACATTCAGAAATCATTTGTGGAGGCTCATAAGTCACATCATTGGGATCATCTCCTGATTCAGTGCTTTCGAAACTAGATTCAGAAAAACTTTGCTGTTCTTCTGAGGCAGGTACTGCCACAGCTTCTGCTTCTTGACAGTTTTCTTTCTCATTGGTAATAGAAATTGAAGTAATGTTTCTTCTTTGTATCGGTATATTATTCTCATTAAAGCTTACATTTCTACTTACTGTTATCTTCCCAGTTCTACTATCGAACATTCTATAATTTTCATTTTCATACCCAACTAGTATCAGTTTTACACTCTTTCTATCTAGCTTTCTTCTTCGTTCATCAGGTACATGGACATAACCTTCTGAACCAAAAACTCTTATGTGTTCAAGGTTAGGTTTTTCTCCATGCCACAACTCATATGGAGACATATTTTTGGTTTGTGTAGAAGAACTTCTATTCAATAAATAGATTGAACAGTTTACTGCTTCAGCCCATAGATTTAATGAGATGTCACGAGAATACAACATAGACCTGGCGCTCTCCATTGTTGTTCGCATTTCTCTCTCGATTCTCCCATTTTGTTCAGGTGTATATGGTGCTGTACGTTCATGAGTAATTCCTTCATTTTCCAAATAACTTTTAAATTCTCGATTGATGTACTCACATCCATTATCTGTGTGCAATATACGAATGCCATGGCCAAATTTATTTTTCACAATTGCATTATATTTTTTAAAGCAATCAAACACATCACTCTTGTGCTTGATTATAAATACATGTCTATAACTGGTGGCTCCATCCTTAAATAAAACAAAATATCTTGCCCCTGATACCGACGTGTGTTCCATAGGGCCACATACATCACTATAGGTTAAATCACCAGCTTTAGATTGACCTCTACCAGATTTATGAAAAGGTAGACGGCTCTGTTTACCATAGTGACATGCCTCACATATAAAGTTATTATCATCAGTTATAGTCACAGGAATTGCACCATTTTTGCTCATGTTTTGCACCTCTTTAATATTTAAATGGCCAAGACGCTCATGCCAGATTTTTAAACTAGATTGTACTAAATTACAATTTATTTGTACTTTGGTTTTAATATTTAATTCATAAAGGTTGTTTTCTTTCAATATTGCAGTCATAACCACAATATTATCTTTCAATATTAAGGCTTCATTGTGTTTCTTAATAATAACATACCCTTTTCTTGTTGCCATACCTTCTGAAAACAAATTTCTGTGCAAATCTGGTACATAAAGTACATCTTCTATAATGCTTTCTTCCCACTTTCCATTCACACATCTATTAATCAATACATTTCCATGACCTTTCACTATAAGTTCCTTCTTGTTTCCCAATCTCACAGTTCTGTCAACATTATTAGGTTCATATTCTTGTAATTGACAGAAATACTCATGTCTGTAAGACATATGTGCAGATGCACCGCTGTCAAGAATCCATATATTTGTTTCAGCTTCAGATTGTAAACATTGCTCCGCACTAAATGCTAACATCTTTTGCTCTTGAGAGGAAACCTTCTCAGACTTCTTTGGGGCTCGACAATCCTTTGCAAAATGCCCTCTTTTGTTGCAATTGTAACATACAAATCTATGCCGATTATGTTGACCAGATGTAGAACTTTTGTTTCCGTTTTGAAACTTGTTTTGCTTTCTACCATGTTTCACAGCTATTAAAGCACTCTCAGATTCTTCTTCATTTGTTAAGCTTGCTTCCTCATCTAGTAACCTCGCTGTTAAGTTCTGTATAGTTTGTGCTTGTGGATCTAATGACAACCATGCTTGACGCAGAGACCGATATTTAGACGGTAAAGTGCTTAATATCTTGGTCATTATAGCTGTGTCACTTATCTTTTCACCACTCTCTTTTAATTGTTTAGCCAAATTCTCAACTTTGGAAACATGTTGTGCTATATTGTCAGTTGGTGACATTTTATATTGATAGAACTTCTCGTGCACAATCATTTTGTTGAGCTCTGATTTTTGTTCATAAATCGATTCTAATTTTACCATCACCTCTTTGGCCGATTCACAATTTTCGATTAGCGAGATTTGATTTAGCTCCATAGATGAAGTTATTATGAACATAGCCATACCATCGTTTTTCTCCCACTGGCTTGTATCACCCGTTGTAGGCCTAGCTGCATATATATTCAAGCCTTTCGCTTTTAAGGCACAATTTATTTGAAACTTCCACTGCCTGAATTCTTTGCCATTAAATTTTTCAACCCTCATTGAATTTGAGACTTCCATGTTGAAAATTATTTCCTAAAACTACGATGTCGGCAATTCAAAATTTAGACGCTTATTACTTGGTATATACTTCACTATATACTCTGCTCTTTACTTAATCCGTTTTCAAACGTACCTGGGCCCATAACCTATTGGGTTTAGACTGATAATTCCGGATATTAAATAAGTAAGAATTCTGATATTAAGCTATTTTATTGACAGACAAAATAATACAGACAACTACTCACGTCAACAATATAAAACATAGATAACATAAGCGCCTCTAGCAGCAAACACAGAAAACAGGTTGTCATAATACAATTTATAACTTAATATGTATGGCTCTACTTACGTCCTCATACATTATCTCGACCTCATAGTCTGGGTGTGTCGAAGTCGGCGCATATATGTATGTACCTGTATGACCTTCAGCAAATACCGTTTAGATATTCTGAGTATAAGATACGTTACCCTTGGCGACACACTGTCGACTGTTACCACGTTGTTGACGAGGGATTTGTGGACGAGGAACGCGTCACCACCCTGGGACAGATGTTCGCCCTCCCGGTGATAGAACAAGTTGCCTGATTTTAGGATTATCGTGTCCTCTCCCTGTCTTCGGACTTCAGACAATCCCAAAACACTCCAGTTTAACTTGTGCATATCGTCGTCCAGCTCCTGTATCTTCTCGTCGGTACTCAGTGTCCTGGTGTCGTATGTTGCCAGGTGCAGAAGTCGTCGATTGCGGTAGACGGATCTCTGCCGGAGATTCTTAGCACCCCCTGCCCCGCCGTTACCTTGGCCACTACCGTAGTCCGGAATAGCGGGGATGCTAGGGGCTGGGGGCCGGTTTCTCTGCACCTGTCATTTTGGGGATTTTGCCGATAGACACCGCGCCTGGCAAGCGAGTTGGTGACCGCAGTAGGTGTAAGAATTACGCAAGGAGATGCTGCTGCCCATCTCACGGATTTTTGTTACCTATTCATTCCTCTTCTCCTTACCACCTTTGAGTTAGAGTCTGATAAAAACGCGCCTACAGAGTTATACGAATTGAACAAAAAATTTCTAAGAATATATTTACAATAAAAAAAATCATGAGATTCCGGTTAACTTTGGAACGCTGTAGCAGCGTTTTAGATGTATAAAATAAAAAAAAAATATAGTGAATAATTTTCCTTAAAATATCATCTACAAGATGGGTCTGAAGTATTTCTTTTTTTTTGTAAAACATATAAAAGTTGTAGAAAAATAAAGAAGAAAATATAAAAAAATTCTTACTTTTTTGCTTATAACTTCTTTAATTTTTAAATTAGGGCAAAAAGTTTTATAAACATATCTGTAGGCGAAACAATTTGCTACAAATTATGACGTAACCTTTTTTTTGTAAGATGCATAGTTTCCGAGATATCGCGAAAAAAGTGTTTTTACCCTTTTTTCGACCAGTGGCGACCCCACAAACTTGAGGTTAAGCCTCTGTTGAGCCCAACAGATGTCCCAAAAGTAAAATAGCGTTCTCTAAAAAATGCAAAGCTCATGTAACATTTGAATGGACTATTATTAATATGATTAAATTAGATTTTACTTCCACTGCCCTGTCAAAATTTAACGTTTTTATATTTTTTCTGAAAATAAAAGACATAATTGAGAATTTTCTTAACACTTTTATTTCGATTCTTCTACTTATATTAGGTAGGTAATAGTCACCATTATTCTTATTCCAGTTAATAGTCACCTTTATTTGGCATGTATTAAATTACCTAACTTAAATTTAAATATTCTTTTTAGGTATTTACAAAAATAATGAGATGGTTACTGAAAGATAAAAGAGGGTGAACGACGACGTTATACAAAATTGAAGCGTGTGTGATTGCGTCTAAAAACTTTGTGATAGTGAGTGTTCATTATGAGGCACGTCAAATCAATACGAATAAACTAACAACCATCCATCCATCCATCCACCAGCCCTTTAAGGTCCACTGCTGGACATAGGCCTCCCCTAAATGACGCCACTCCAACCAGTCCTGTGCCTTCTGAATCCAACTAACAACAATGGATGATAATAGTATGCGCCCGATGCGATGCTTCGGCGTAAACATTTCAAAACATGAATCTATCCGATTCACTCCAGTTTATTACAATAGGAATTATGGAATTAACCGGTTAATTTAGGTGACCAAACCGTTCGTACAAAAGTAACCGGTAACCTTTATCATTTGGGTTAATTATAAACCGTTCGCCTGTTTAACCGGTAAATGAAAGAACGATTATATTTACCGGTATTTAATCGAAATTAACCGGTATTTCTAAACCGGTTCCGAGCCTTGTTTACCATTAGCGGACATATTGCGAATGTGTGAAACATGTAGAAAATTCAAGAAACTGGTTGATGATGATAATTTATGGCGCAAATTGTTCCTTAGAGATTATAAGTTATTTAAGAAAGTGGAAAAAGATCATAGGTGGTACAGAATTTTTGCTGAAAATAAAAAGTCAATGGATCCCAGTGAATATGAAAATTGGAAGGCAATGTACATGGCATACTATTTGGACTGTCATCATATTAATTTAGTACAAAAATACTATCCTCTATTGAACATTCATAAACAGTATCTGCAGTAAACTAATAATAGATTTTCCCAGATTTGATGATTGATTTGATTTTGATTGATTCATACTTTCATTACTTAGCAATGTTACTAGTTATGTAGTAGTTTTTAAAACTATGTTATCACTGATGGGATAAATTATTTCCTGATTGTATGATATTATACTATGTGTGATCTCTAATTTTATACTTAATGATACACCTAACTGCTTAAAAATTAATAGAAAAAGAAGACACAGTCAACAAATCATACATGCTTGAAAACCCATTTACGTGGTTGGTTAAAATATTGTAATTCCTAAATTTATTATTTATTGCAATTTTACACTCAATCTTTAATTAAATTGTGTACAATTCTCCTGTGTGAGTTTAAGTGGATGCGTAAGAATAAAATATAGTTACTTGTTTTTCCTTTTACAGTTAATATTTTTAAAGCAGTCGGGCTTAGATGATGTTAAAAACATTTATTGATTGTAAATTTAATTATGTTCTTTATAACAATTACACAATAAATATATAAAATTGAGAAGCCAAGTATAGTTTGCTTCTGGTTTTTTAATATCTAATCTAAATCAATTCGCTGTCATAAATAATATGCATAATAGGGCAAGGTATTTTTGACTTTGTAATTACTATTTAGTCAGTATTCATTTGAAGATCTTTATAATAAAACAAAGATTGTGTATACAAAATTCTTTTTATTGTAGTACCTTTTTTGATTATTTAGCGATAACTGAATTGATTAAAATGTAATGGGTTATACTTAATAAAACATATCCATAATGTGGGTATCAAATTTAATAGCTTGATTTACACAAATCAATACATATTTGTGTGATTGAGCTATATTACCACCAACAATTTGTTATCTGATCGAAGTACCAGCATGCTGTCCACCTGATGGTAAATGGTAATTTTCGCGTATGGAAATCCATATGCAACTTTATAAAGCAAAGGGGTTCTATCTGAAGACAATCACAGGTGCATTGCTACTCTTGGAGACTGAGACGGTCGCCTCATACAAAAGTGAGCTGGCAACTAATCTTCCACCAAAACAATGAATGTACTTCATACTAGAAATATGATGTAGGAACCTCGCCAGTTATCTTCTAGTGGTTCTATCATTTTATTGCTTCATCTTTGTAATTATTATAAACATATATTCAAAGCGACTTTATTATATTTATATAAAACTAAATTTACATAGAATAAGGCCCGGTATCCACTAAAGCGGAGAGGAGAGGAGACGTACTGCAAAGCTGGCAGGTTATTTCCACCAAAGCGGAGAGGAGATGTGAGCGGTACGTGTGCGACGAGTGGGGAGAAGCGGGAGGGTGTGGACAGCGATGTGCGGAGTGCGCGAGCGCGTGCGCCCGCCGCCCCACTAGACACTTCTCTGGTCTGCCACGCCGCTTGCTCGCTCAGCGCACAAAAATCTATAGAAAAATAAGACGCCTCCTCTCCTCTCCGATTGATCCATTTCCACTCGAGCTAAGCGGAGAAGAAATGTGGAAATAATAAAATCGGATTGGTTTATTCAAACACGTCTCCTCTCCTCTCCGCTTTGGTGGATATCGGGCTTAAACACTTCACTCTAAAAATTAATCCGTAACTGGAAATATGTGTCGCTGTATAAATTATTAATGGAATTACGGACGCTTGATGTGAGTGTCACCAAGAGAATTTAAAGTAATTTATATAAATTTCTAGTGTTCTGGTCTATTCTCGGTGCTTTGTGAGCTTTGTGATCTTACTTTGGAGACATCACCCCATTTTCAGTGAAATTTTAACAGTGCTATGTACTACATGTTTTGATTTGACGGGTATGATAAGGATGAGACATAAGATTTGCAGCTTTGTAATTTAATCTGTAGGGATAGGAACGAACCTGTCGCCAACATCCGATAGGATTTTAATGTTTATCTAGGTTTTGCTTATAGGTGTGTCTATCGGAGCCAAATTTCAACTGGCCATAAGGTGAACTGCATACTCGTTTGCTACTTATGTACTAAAAATATATTTATTCATATTGTGTTGCTAATGTTTAAATCCCATTTACCAGGGGACAGTGGTGAAAAAGTAAATCTGGGCCTGCAAGGACTTGGTAAAGGTGGCAGACATTTATCGATACCCCTTGATGCTTCTCTACCAAACGGTGACTTATGTAAGTAAACCTTTATAGTTAAATATCGTAATATACAGTGGAGGGGCCCTATATCAAAGTTAGTTGGGGTCCAAATTAACTAAAGATTCGTTACAAAAAAGATGCTGGTTATAAGTAGTACTATGGGTAGTAAAGAGGTCGCCAACTCCATTACATCTATGTCTTCGCAAATTGACGACCAAAAAAACGACCGCCAACTATACCCACCCATGCCTCTGCAAATTGACGATCGAAAAAAGGTCGCCATTTTTGCTGCCTTCCAAAACATGCCGTCCGGGGGTCCCCTGTAACCCGGGGGCCTCGTATCATTGATTCGGCGGTAGGCGGATAATCAGGGACGTAGCCCTGATTATATACCTTTTTCTTACCGTGCTTACTTTATGAAGCAGTGATAGCCTAATGGTTGAAACTTGCCCTCTCGATCGGGAGGTCCGAGGTTCAAACCCAGGCACGCACCAATGATTTATGTGCGTACTAGAAATTAATTATCACTGCTTTTCGGTGAAGGAAAACATCGTGAGGAAACCTGCACACCCGAGAGTTCTTAAAAAAAAAACAAAAAGAGTTCTCGGAGGTGTGTGAAGTCCACCAATTCGCACTTGGCCAGCGCGGTGGACTATGGCCTAAACTCTCTCATTCTGGGAGAAGACCCGTGCCCAGCTGTGGGCCAATAATGGGTTGATGCGGTGCGGTGCGGTGCTTACTTTATATCCGTTTGCGTCTCCTACTCCCATGCGTGAAATAAATTGCGGTCTCATTTCGCTTTCGTGAGAAAATTAAGGTAGAAAAAGTATAGCAATAAAATTATGCGAGTGACTTGCGTGCGGCCCAAAAACGCATGTTATAAATCCGCGTTACAGGAAAAAGTCCCTGAGATTAATATAAAACACAACAACACAAAAAATAGAAAAAGCAAATGTCGGTAAGGAATAATCCTATTCGCATTCGTATTCGCAAATGTCAAATAATAACATTCATTACATCGCTACTGTCTACTAAATACAAAACTCTACATGTTTATAAAGGTCTACTAATCTTTATTTTTGTTGTCGTGGGGGAAACCTTCAAAAGGTACCCGATGAAGAGCATGTGGGAATTTTGCGTCATTAAAACTACCCCTGTGGCCGTTTTCAGCGCTGCGTGGAGGACTCCGGGATCTCCAATGGAACACAACTGGAGTCCTCCGAGCGCGGTGCCCCATTTGAGCCCAAATCATCATTCCCAGTGATCATTTGAGGTCACTGGGAAAAGCCCGAATGTATGCGGCCACAAATGCCGTCGTCCTTCCCGGGGTCGCTCGGTTGGACGGTTTGAGCTCCCACTCTTACCGCCCGCATCCCTGGAAGCCATTTTTATTAGGCTGATGGCGCTTATAAAAGAGATGAGAGAAGAAAGTAATTGTTCGAAAAATAGAACGGATATTATAAAATTTTGTACGTATATTTTTTTTTACATACGCGATGAGATATGATCATATGCGAAGAATATGGCATAAATACTTTATTGATTAATAAATAATATAATGCATTATATAGCTGTCATTTAACTCATGTTTGTTAAGTTTATCACTTAGGCCTAGGTAGTTGAATTTTTAAATCTTAAGATCTTATATATACCGTTGTAGGGTAGAATACTTCATCTTAATATTCTATCTAGATAAATACATCATGGTTCCACTCTTTCTTACTTTTTTGCGTCTTCTTCAGTTTAAATATATAAGTATGTACATAATATCGTATTACACACCACGTTATTGACATTTGCGTGAATCCTTCCTCCAAATAGGTTCAATATATTTTCAAATTCATCAGACATACTCGTAAAGGTAAAACAACCGAAAATGCGGATTAACATCGTGTCTAAGTGTTGCCTTATTTTTAGGTCCCATAAATTAGAGTATAGGTTTTGTTAAACCTATTTATTTTAAAAGAAAATTCATATATGATCTAATTTTCCCATCCAAACTTTTATTAGCTAATTTGCGAAATTATTTACTGGTTAAGTGAATAAATATACGAAATCGTTCCCTCAAATCATGTGCATGTGTTTTATGAGGTATGAAAGTGATGTATGTGTAGATGAATCGTGTTCGTAGGCTGAACTTACGGGAAGGGTGAGAGGTGCGCATTTTAGATGCGCCGCGCAGCCTCCACTCGTGCTTTCGCCTCTGTGGCGCCGCCATCGGCGAGTTGAAGCGTGCTACGCCACCCGGACGCCACGCTAGAAGTGAAACATAAATGTAGGGCCGTGTGCCGTGCTTTATTCTGATGGGTTGGAGGTGAGCGGAGCCGTGGAGGGCTCCCGGGTGGCACGCGATCGGCCGCCGTGGCGGTGCTACGGACCCATGCTCACCCACAGTCGATCTGATGGCGATTTCCCTATATATACGAGAGGTGAGCGGATTATGTTTATATGGAGACCATAGAGTTGAAATGATAGTTTTGGCATTTTGTTCATCCTATGAGAAATGCACGATTTCGGCTGTTAAACAAGTTCTTTTGGTGGTTATGTAGAATGTGGCAAGAGTATGGATAGTTTACCGGCTTAACTTACATTTTATACAAACATCCCACACTTCCCTAAATAAAAGTATCAATAATACTATAGTAGGGGTTATGATAAGTGGTTTACATCGGCGTCGAATAGTCGGATAGCCCAACTTGAGAGATTTACGAATCAATAGTCTAGCGTCCTATGACTTGTGTCGCGTATACGATAAATGATAGAAACTGATCTAATATGTTTGGTATTCATTTCCTAAAATGAATATATTTTTGGTATAAATGGGTACCTATAATGTTTACTATTGTTATGTAGGCTTCTTTACAAAAGAACTTGTTAAATTCACGCTTGCTTTACGAGACATATTGTTAGTTGTCCTGTTTCCTGATGGGTTGCAACGAGTTGCTATAATATATCAACATTGATGACCAATATAGGTCCTAAACCGGTAACAGATTTATCATGGAATGATTCATAGTTCGTAGTGCTCGCGTTACTTATCGGCCATATTATTAAAAAAAAAATTTGAATACTTGGTGATGCATAGTATTATGGTAAATATACCAATTTAAGCTTCATCGCGTGGGTTACACGCTTATGTGAGTTTGACGCTTGAAAATATGGTCCGTTTATTTTCTAGGGCAAAGGGTACTAATCTATTAATAAATAAAGGCTGCACGGTTAATCTAACCGTGTTCACTGCGCCGTCGATGGATGCTTGTGATCCTTCGACCAGGTGCTTATATGCTAAGGTTATATTATCTTTATGGGTAAATAAGTTTCCAATTTAATACGAATATAAACAAACCTAGATAGAACTATAACCTTATATTTGCATTATAGATGTACAAGCAGATATTTATATTGTATTGTTTAACTCTTATCTACGTTTTAAATGTGTTACTGTAGTAAGTGGTATGTAAATTAAGTAATAGGTACTATCACTAAATAAAAAATAAACTTTTTGATTTTTCCGAACGTCCCATGGATGCTCATCAAACTAGAACAAGTCTGTGGAAATCATTAGAGATGAAGCCTATTGTTTTCACCTAACCTACGTATTTTTTTGAATGAATTAGTGATAATTATTAGTCCATAACATCAATTAGAGATAACCAAATATATACATTAAAACGCAGTAGGTCGCCATGTCGTTTTTTTTTAAAAAGATTTCTTCCACGTATTACGATGGTACATACCTACATAATTATGTCGTGGTTTTCGTGCTACAATGCACATTTGCCGAATTTACGACTGTCTCCGCGTTACGTGCAGTGGATCCCAGGTGAGAGCCGTTAGAGTGAGAAGGTAATTTTCCCATATAAAATGTATACTATAAAATCTATAGTACAGATATGTGCAAATATTTTTAACGATGATAAGTGGGTGTTGGCAACTAAATTTAATGAGTCTTATTTTATTAGCTGTCTTCGTAAAGGAGAAGGTTATATTTTCTACTCTATATATTGTGCATGTATTTTAGATACAATTTTATCTGGCGAATTAAGTAGATCATAATGATTTATATTTACATTTATAAAGCAGTGATAGCCTAATGGTTGAAACTTTCCCTCTCGATCGGGAGGTCCGAGGTTTAAACCCAGGCACGCACCACTGATTTTTCTAAAATAAATAATTTCTAATACGCACATAGCATATTAGAAATTATTGATCATTGCTTTTCGGTGAAGGAAAACACCGTGAGTGAAATCTACACACCTGAGAGTTCTTTAAAAAAATTTTGGAGGTGTGTGAAGTCCACCAACTAGCACTTGGCCAGCCCGGTGGACTTTGGACTAAACTCTCTCATTCTAAGAGAAGACCTGTGCCCAGCAGTGGGACAATAATGGGTCGACGTGGAACGTGGAATTATTTATATCCTATTTGACATAAATTTTAACTTTGCATTTTAAAATAAATTATATCTATTTCCTATTCAACTTACTATTTTGTCAATGAAACTATGCATTTTGACGTGCCATCTAATCCGTATCATTGTTTGCGGTGAACAAAATTCCACGATGATGTATAGTTCAGCTACTATACTACATACGTATATCATTTTGATAAATCGTTGCTATCAGCTGCTTATCTAATCTACAACGTCTCAATGTAATGTCTTAGTTATAATTCGCATTTCAATTCATCTACACTTGAAATTGTTTGTCATGGGAAACGTTTAATAATTAATAGACATGTTTAAGAAAGTGTGACTGATATTTTCTGGACTATAATGAATGATATTAATGTTAAGAGGAAACTCAATAAGCCTAAACACAGGCCTATTGACGATGATACAAAAAGTGAATGTGGACATTTAGACACAGATGAAGTTTCATGTAAGTGCCTTGTTATCATCGTTAAATTTGCATTGAGATACATAATGTGTAACTTATACGATTTCTTTGACAATTTTTATGTTTTTGTGTGGCATTTTCGGGAGAGAGCAATGCATTAAATTATCTTGTATCTCAGGAACTATTTATTACTCGTATCTCAGTAATCATAGTACTGTTGATAACCTATGCATGGTAATTTACAATCCTTTCTTTTGCTTTTTCTTAAGTTCTCATAGTGTCTGTAAAGTTTAAAAATCCTTTCTTTTATCTTGGGCTTCCCCAAGATAAAAGATGGAAACGTCATGGAAAACCCTTCGGTAACGGAAGAGACAGACGGTCATGTCGGAGTCCTATTGTCTAAACCCCGCGTTGTTTCATTCTACGCCGAGTGATGGGACTACGGTTAAGCTTTCGTATTCTACCGACTCTATACATCCTTGCAGGCGTTGGAACTCCTTTAAATGTCTCCTCTGGAATGAAACTGGATTTTCTCCATACTGCCTTGTTTTGAGAAGCGCATGGGAATATCGCGCTCACCTACTCTAGACCTCGTCTTTGAAATTTGGACAAGGGCGAGGTAGATCATTCTCCGATGCTCTATTCTCCTGTTATGAATTGCGAGATCGTCTGTTTTCCCTCCTCTCCGCAGTATTTTACCTTCCTGAAAGTATTTCTTCTAATTCATCTTATAATATTTTACCAAAAAGTGCCTTTACATCAATCAATCGTAAATAAAGTGCAATCCTTTTACCCTTTCGAGTCAACTAGACGTAGTCCGCCTCTATTGGGGGTAGTGCTAACTGTCATCTGTCATGCATATGCGTGTTGATAACCGCAATGAGTGTTAGTCATAATTGCAGAATTTAGGGTGCAAGTACAACATTAATATTAATTTGAAATAGGTAGAATCGTACATTGTTTTTGTATGAATCTTCCTTTTGGTGCAAAGTCATTGGAATATAAATACATCGTTTATAAGATGTTGCGATGTTAATGCACTTACATGGAATTGACTTACATGGAGTTGAAAAGTTGAGTTGTTTTTGTTGTTTTAAATTAGTACACATGCATATTTTTTATAGTTCTGTGTGCTGTACTGTAAACAAAACTAATTAGTCTTCCATTAATCTCAAAGCTACATAAATCATAGTACAATAAAGGAATACACTTTCAATGCAACATCGTTAACTTCATTGTTATTTGTGATAATAACGGCACAGGTAGATTGTGATGTGGGGAACTAGGTAGAAAGGGTGCAACGCTATTTTGAGTAGTGGTTTTTCTACAATACGGCGCGGCAAGGCGGGTGGTTACTGGCGCGGGGTGCATATTCTCGCTTCGGGTAATACACCTGTCCAACAGGCAAGCGAAAAGCGAGGATTTACGTCGCTGGATTTTTATAACAGCCAAGCCGGTATAAAGACGGGTTCGCCAAACAACTTCTCGCATGCATACCACAGTATTTCTCGTTGGAAGTTTTACTGTAATCTGAACGTTGCGTTTCGAATATTAAGTAATCCGCTCTTAGCTCCTTTTGTTGAATATAGATGTCCTTTTTCTCATCGTAATAATCACTTAATGTAAATGGATCGTGTTTAGAAGTAGATTAGAATGAAATCAGTTTTGTGTTCAGGGATTAGAGAAGTTAACTGACGTTAGAGTACTTTTCCAAAAACTCTGGGTTATAGTATTAGTGTGGCTATGTTCTTGTCACATGACGTTAGTCCGGAGTATCGCCAAAAGCCCGCCATCATCGTCATGGCGGTTATGGTACGGATGGGCGAGCAAAGCGAGTTGAATGCAACATGCAGGGGCGACAGCGACGGCAGGCGGGCCCCCACCCTGCCTCGCGCGGTGCGTCTCGGTCCGCGCGCCAGTCCGACGCCAAGCGTCCCTCGCGGCGCAGGTATTGTGTACGTTTCGTGATTGTATTCGTGCAGTTGCAATCGTGTGTGCCTTTGTTTAGTGTTTATTCCAAGTGTAGTGTTCTGTTAAACTGTCAAAAGTGTATATGCCATACGTACGATATGGCCGCATGTAGTTGACATGTCGCTGAGCGCGCCCGCCCAGGCGGTGCGCGGGACTAGGACCAACAGCCTCGACCAACTCGATTTCCAAGAGCGCAGGCAGCTGATTGCGAGCTCCTTGTCTCTTACGGATTTCCTTCATGTCGGCGCTAAGGAGGTGGCTGCTGTCGCGGGTCAGTCTTCTACCTATTTGGTAGCTCCACACCCAACCGGATTCCTAACAATAGCTTTGCGAAATTACACTCACGCATGACATTAGCTCGTACTCTGTTATAGATACCAACTTAACATACCTGTTGGTTACATATTCGAACCATACTTCGTTTAAAATTGTTTTATTAAATTAGTTTAGGTTTCTTTTCACACCTATGTTTGTGAAATTAGTATGTAATATAAACATTCTTTTTTATATTTAAATAATTAGCTTTTTGCTTGCAGATGCTCCCTAGTATATTCCATCCAACCTAAAACAAATATGAACAACCGAAACATTTAAAGAAGTTCAAAACAGGCTACTTTTTTGCCTGGACAATCTAAACTGCAATATATGTAGGTACTATACTTATTCTGAATACCTAGTCAAAAACAATATAAATAATTTAATAACATTATATGATAAATATATGCCAGCAGTAAAAAAATGTTGAAATGTCAGATAAGATGAAGCATTGTCGGGACCGTTTGAATGTTAAAATTAGAAATCAGGCGAATTCTTCAAGTCAAAAATCATGTACAAAATATGTATTTATGTACCTAGTTAATAATAATTATGCTTTGCAGGAGGACCAGCGATACGTAAATTATAGATATCACAAAAAGAAATTGTACATAAATTATCATAGAATATTGAGGTAAATGGCAATGTTACCTTGGTTGCAATGTAGTTTGTTTATTAAAGGATATTTATTTGACGTTAAGACGAACATTTAGGGAGATAAATTTATTTGCAACATAATAATTTTGTTACACGTATTCTGCATTGAAATCGGATCTATCATAATCCTTAGACCTTGAAACTCTACTGCTGGGCTTAGGCATCCCGTAATCTGCGCCATTCGGACTGGTCTTGAGCCATCTAAATCCAGCGGTTACTGGCTTCCTCAGGTCATTAGTCCACCTGATCAGGGTGGGGTCTAGACACCTTTTGCCTAAACATTATAAATATACATACACGTAACAAGTATATTTACGACTAGAGCATAATCAATGGTCTTAAAGTACGTAGTTTGACTACCCTGTCGTAACCTTAACCAGACACCAGATATTTATTGCAAAGTCAATCAATTTGTCCAATATAACTGACAACACAACAAATTACAAGCTTCAAATAAAAGGTGTTTTACTTAAAATAGTTGCTTATCATTACATATCAGAACATTTTTGGCGTGATTCATAATATTGTTGTTTTAGTTCATGATCTTATCTTGAAATTGCTTTTTTTCGCTGTTAGTGGTAATGCAAAATAATCTGTACAGAAAAGTTCCGTGTGCCTGTATAGAGTACAGTACTGTAAAGATAAAATTTGAATGTCTGAGAATAAGTAAATAATAGATAATTCTAAATTTTTTTAATTTTTTGTTTGTATTTTGAACACATAGCATCATAACATAACTGAAGAATTTAATTTAAACTATTGAAAATGTGTATGTTGCCCGTAGCTTGAGGTAACATTTAGTATTTTTTCTCCTGTGTCGTGGGTGTCATGGACACACACAAAGACGAATACACAAACACCCAGACCCAGAACAAGAATCTAAACTCATCATTCAGATACCAGTCTGGCCGGGAATCGAACCCGGAACCCACTGCGTGTCAGACCGATACGGTAACCGCTGCGCCACGCGGGTCGTCTATTTAGTATTTGTTTCATTTCAACTCATCTACTTTATCAAATGTTTCTATTTTAAACCTCGGGTGAAACCGTAGGGCACAACTCGTGAAATATATTTTTCGTATCTATTTTATTTATCATTTCCCCCATTTATTATACCCAATTTACCCTTTATATGCACTTATTTAACCGACTTCTAAAGGGAAGAGGTTATCAATTCGTCATGTATATTTTTGTCAATATCGTCTTTTCTACCATGGAATTCAACAAAATTGTTAAAAAATTCTAGCTGTTAAGATGGCGGGAGTCTAAAATAAATAGACTTGACAATATTTATCGAAAAAATTAAAATGCTTAAAGATTTTTTCTTTCTTTATCGATTTCTTTGAAGGGAATTTTCGGAACTCGTAGAAACCCTCTCATGATACGTTTTTCTTTTGTTGCTCGTTATAAACCAACAATATAACTTAGGTAACAATTACTGTTAGTCGTTATGCCGTCGAAAGTGAAAGCAATACTGCTTAAGCTCATTATGATAATCTCTTTGAATGCCACTAATTTGTAACATACATTCTTGCCTGGCGTACAATGCCATTAGGCATTACGTTCGCCCTTGTTGATTATCTCTAAGATGTTAGAACGAGGAATAGAGTAAATAAAGTGGACGTAGTTAAGGGTTTTGGGGGTCCCACCCCTGTCCCGAAACGTCAAAATATTAATATTCCTAATATTAATTAAATATAAGGTTTTGAAATATAAACTATTGAACTAAGATATGTGGTTTGGACTGAGTCTCATGAACTGCTCCCGTTAATTAGCTCTCTAGCTCTCAAGATGGTAGAACCTATTCGGTTCGCTCAGATAAGTTGCTCTTCCCCCCAACCAAAACTTGGCTACGCCCGTGATCAATACGAGTAATTAAATTAAATTTCATCGTGATATTACTAGGTACCTACTTAAGTAGGTACTTATATAAACTGACAGACGCAACCCCAATTCTTCTGGTTCTGCCATGCACAGACTGACAGATTAAGAGAGAAAATTGTAAGGGTTCAATTTAGGTTGAGATAATACTCCAATCGATCGAAAGCCTAAACAGTTTTTAATAACTTATTATCTTTTGTACCATATACTGTTTAGGTATATGTCAAGGTTGAGTTAACCAGATTCGCTTATAATGATATATACTGATATTTTTTTTTTTTACTAATACTATATATATAAATTTAAGGACCTTTGCGGACAATCATAATCATGCCCTGAATAATAACAATTTAAACCAAATCTTAAAACAAAATTAAAGTTTGGTTCGATGTTTGTGAATTTGTGTTTTAAGATCGACCTAGCGAGCGAGCATTCAGTCCACCGTACTGTTATTAGTGGGAACTGCATGGGGTGGTAACCCGTGAAAATGTATAAATCCAACACTATCGATGTAGAAAATGCTTACTATTTGAAACCCATACATGTGAAGGTAGCCGGCAGCCATCCATGACTACCCAAACGCATTTTTTTTATCTGTTTGAAGTAGCAGATGAGCATGTAGTCCACCTGATAGTAAGTGGTGGTGGTGGCCGCTCATGGTCATCTGTAATCAACTTCATACAGAACATGGGTTCCATCTGAAGTCAATAACAGATGCGTTGCTACTCCCGAGGACTATGATGGTCGCCTCATATAAAAGAATGCCGGCCACGCTTCCATCAAAACGTAAGAAATGCTTCACGCTAGAAATAGTTGTGGTGTGGTACTTCCATGGTCGAACTACACTGGCGAACAGTTCTGGCGTCTGTATTCCTCCGATAGAAAAAGTACTAGCTCTATCATTCTCATATGGAGTTGTATGGATTGACTACATTCAAATACTATATACAATAAAAAGTCAATATTTTACTCGCGTAGTGCGTAGTATACATAACATTAGTGCGTATCATTCGCCTGCTGATGTCATGGTGCCGGATTTACAGATACTGCCATTTATAACTGTTGTTTGGTTTGTGGCTTTGTGAATCATTAGATTATCATTTATTTAAATATTTAAGTAATATATGTAATTTCATTCAAATATGTTATGTTTTAGATAGGTAGTGTTCACTTCACCGGATGGTAAGTGGCTACTACTGCCCATAAACTTCTGTAATTAACCCCAAATAAGAAAATTTTCACCTGAAGTTGGACGCAGATGCGTTGTTACCAATGCCGTCTATACCATAAGGACACTAGATCCTAGTGCCCTGGGCCCCCATCCTCAAAGAGCCCCGAAGGACCGACAATTTTTCTCACATTTATTATCAAAATATATGGTCGGGCGCATTACACTTTCTCGTTGCACGAACGTCGAACATTCTTAGATTTATTCAAATCAATACATTTATGAGCATAATTTGAATGATTCGATCACCATTATAACTTACCATTTAAGTTTAAAATCTTAACGTTCATTGTCAAGTTACTTATTTGATTTTTTATTCGATAATTTGAAAGTTTTTAAAATATAATAATATTTCTGAACGCATTCTATCTACCTAATTTACTAAGCACACTATCTAGCGATCATCCATGCAAACCACTCCGATGCCAATGTCTTGTCCATGCCATGTCAAAGAATCTCCGGATGATGTAGTTTCTTTACATTCTGAAAGGGTCCCGAATTCTTGTGTGCCCAAGGACCCCAGCATAGTCTAAGACGGCCCTGGTTGTTACACTTGAGGACTAATAATAAGTTGGAATGCCTCCGATAAAGATGTCTTCTTTATCACATCCTGAAAATCAGAACACATATGTTAACACTGCTGTTATAAGGTAGAATTAACAATAAATTTTGAACTTGGTTATACATTTTAGTGATTTTGCTTTAGTTATTGTGATAATATGACAGTGCCGCGGACGGAATCTAAAGCTGTAGCTTTACGAGTATAAACACAAACCCATTGGGTGCAAATGCAACAGGAAAATTATGTTTTGTTTATCTGTTTTTATAGTCACTAGCTTCACTATTAGATCCGTATGTATCATCAGGTAAAATAATAGTGTAAAAGATATGACCGAAGGAAATGAAAAACCTTTCAGTTGAAGTGATATTCTGACTGTACGTGTATATTAATACGTGAAGCAAAAACTTGGGTTCCATTCTTCCGTCCTTCTGTTTTTCAGATACTTGCCGCGGATGGAGGAGTATGAAATTACTCACGGTTATAGTTGATGTAGGGAAGGATTACGCAATGCTAATATTTTTTTCAAATAATGCATAAACATACATAAAATCAACTAAAAACATATTACACACACTACTATGGATTTGATTCTAACGCATATATAATAAACGAAATATAACATTCATGTCTTACTATGAAAATACATAAATCACTGATTTCTTTGTTAAAAAAAATACCCACTACTGCTTTTAAATGGAGCATAGTTAATTAAAGCTCTTTTTACCTTTAACGGGTGTGTTCAAAATAACTAGAAAATTATTTAATGCATTTCAATTAATGAAGTTTATTTGAAATTGTAAAATATTCTTGCCACTTGGACTATATTATGTTTAGTTTTTGACTAGAATTACGATCGAATTTCGACCGTTGGACGGGTGACTAGTCTTATTTATTCATTTATTATTAAGTTTTTGTACATGCTATAAAGACAAATACACCCATGTCACGCGAGGTCACGGTCGTGGCTGCGACCACACGTTGATGCCGCATCATTGCTCTAGGCGAACGCTTGCCGCCGAGTTACTCGTTGCCACTCATTGATCATTGAGACAGAATTTTATCATTATCAGACTTCCAAAAAGGAGGCTCTCAATTCGACTGTTTTTTAATCCATTCATTTGTTACAATGCTTCGACAGAACCTAAGTGTTGGTACGTTGCGTGTATAGCGGTCACGGTCGTGGTGGCGAGGACACGTTGATGCCGCATCATTGGTCTCGGCGAACGCTTGTCGACGCGTTACTCGTTGCCACTCATTGATAATTGAGTCAGAGTTTAACTATTTTCATAATACTTTCTTTCATAATTTTTTATTTTCTCACTTGTGCCTTATAAAGAAATTATACTATCAGTCTCTTTTCTCAGTCTGCTTCGTTCGTATTTAATCTTTTAATGTTGTCTTCTTTAAAAACACGTTATTACGTAAAATTTTTGAAGTTATGGTATTTAAGTATGCAATGTTACATTTTGTTTTAGAAACAGGTGAAACTGCGGACAAAGCGAGTTAAGATGGAAAAAGTGCAGTAAAATATACGCTATGATCGAGTCACTGTGATTTTCGATATTTGTTTAAGTTTTTGAAGGTTTTGAACATATGGAGAAGATAGAAATAAATATGATCCATCCATCTATTAGCCTTTGAGTCCATTGTGGGACGAATGTCTTCTCTAGTCTGCGCTTCTTCGACCGGTTCTGAGCCATATGCATCCAGCGGTTACCCGCCGTCTTCTTCAGGTCATCACGCCATCTAGTTGGGGGCGGCCTACACTCCTTTTTCCCAGACTTGGTCTCCATTTGAGCATTCTTTTAACCCACCGGCTACCTGTCGTACGAATGATGTGGCCTGCCAATTTCCACTTCATCTTACTAATTCTGAGAGTTATGTAGGTAACTTTCGTTCTCCTACGGATTTCATCAATACGAATTCTGTCGCGTAGAGAATCCTCGATAGCTCGATGAGCGACTTCGAGCTTCCGTTTAAGACTCACGGTAAAAGATGTCTCAGTGCCGTATGCTAACACTGGCAACATACACTGCTCGAATATCTTTGTCTTCATTGATCGGCTTTGAGGTATATTGGATAAGAATATACATTCAAAACAAAGATTGACATTGCAGTTGGTTTCGTTTTTAAATTTTCATTCTGATAAATCAGTTAAGTATGAATTGTTCAGTAGCAAACTTAAGAAGGTAGGTACTTGTTATTGACGGCGTTTTGTGCGTTCTTCACGCTCATACTATCAGTAGAAAGTACACAATACACATTGATAAGAGCAATTATATAAGAAAAACTCAAACATCGTCCTCATAGTGGATGTTCAGATACATTATAAGTTTAAAAGAAAATTAGGTAATTAGTATTGTGTTCTGCATGGTCGCAGCCGGACTAAGAGTGTTGTGGAATAAATAAGACGCGGAGATTGTAGCCAAGGAACCCCAATTAACTGCTTCTATATGAATAATTTATCTTTTTGCGACTACGCTTTGGGGATGGGGGGAGTGGGAGGGGGGGGGGGGGTGAAGAATCCCGATATCTCTATAATATGCCCATAAAATTTTGTCGTTAGTTGAATCTTGTTCTTCTTTAACAAATTCGATACGAGAATAAAAGCTCAGATTATCCTGAAGCGAGCTACAGTAGCGGAGAGTAATTACTTTGTTGGAATACAATTGACGTTGTTAGCATACAAATTGGCTGTAGTATTTACGTTTAGCATGCATGTCATGATAAAGTACAAACTACAACTTCCACGATCGTCTTCGTCGAAAGATGTTATCATGACTACAATATGCGTTTCTTGTTAAAATATTTGTAGAGGCATTTGATTGAAGGAGCGCCTAACTTTACTGAGATAATATTACTGTTACATTTGGCGAATACTCGTAGTTGCATAATTAATTTATGTGTTGTTTTATGGAAGTTTAAATCGATTCTGATTCGTGTTTGCATTTGTCTTACTTATGTGCGTATTAGAGATTAATTTTCATTATAAAATGACCATCAATTATCACTAATAAGAGTGAAAACATTTTCAAGCAAGGTATCGTAAGACTTTTCTCAAAAACCTCATGTCGTGAGGAGGTCTGAACTGTTTAAAAAAAGCACACCTTTTTTGTACAAATACGGTATTTACCTATATACTTTTTATTTTGTTATCATGTTTGTCGTAATCGATAGGTGGCAAGTGGTTTGGAAATTGAGTAAACTGTTTAACAAATATGATTTATCGCTTGTGCAAGTGGACATTTGGAGGACGTGAACATTTCGAAATTTTGCGTTGACATATGCATCATTTGAGAGATAGAATCTAGTGCACATCTTGACAACTGGTCTCGATAGTTGGCGTGTCTAACATTTTTCACCCGACTGTATCAGAAGCAGGGTAATGTTTTTCGTGAGTAAGTAAGTACGGTTCATTTAAATGTTTTAAATCTAAGTCAAGTAATAGACGAATTCAGGACATAAAGGCGTATCAAGAAATAAATTATATCTCGTCCCATTATATAATTTTTTTTTATTGAAAAATTAATTGTTGTTTTTCTATGATTTTTTGGATTACAATTTACAAGGTGGTAGTACTAATACCTATCGTACGACCTCCGCTTTACTTATATCTAGTTTAAAGCAGTTCTTACGTTTCGATGTTTCTTACGTTGACGACTTTTATATCTGGCGACCATCTTAGTCCTCGGAAATAGCAATGCATCTGTGATTGACTTCAGATAGAAACCATGTTTTATATAAAGTTACCTAGAGATGTCCATGGGCGGCAGTGACTGCTTACCATCAGGTGTACTGCATGCTCGTTTGCTACTTTAATCTTATAAAATAACACAATGAAATATAATATTCATGTAAGTGAGTAGAAATAAAATGATGATGCCTATGATTGAAAATTTTTAAACATGATATTATATTACTTTACCCAAGAACTGATAATAACGATTTCCCGTATGATTCATTCAAACGTCTTTTTCTCAGATTTGGCATCTTGTTAGAGCCGCCTTGTCAGCTATCAGGGACAATATTGAAGTCAATACATTCGAGTACAATGCGCAATTCATGTACTTATGTTAAATTGAGGTCTCTTCCGCTGACAAGGCTTCTAAAAGTAATTAATTACATCTTATCACATGTCTCTTATCACGCACAGTAAACTGGTATTAGATAAACTTCTATTAATGTAAAATGAGTGTGATAAAAATCTATAGATATACTTTAAATGTAACGAGAAGAGTAGGCAGTGTGCGTTAAAGAAAATATCGTAGCTCAATAAAGTGCTCTACGCGTAAGTGCTAGCTTCTACTTTTATGCAAAATCATCTAGGTACCTACTTCTATTACCGATGTGTTTTCAGTTTTCTATAAGATATAAATATGTCAATTTCAAGAATATTTCTTATGGAGCTAATATTTTGTTGTATGTTTTTAACATCTTATTTGTTCACTTATAACCTTGCTGCTCAAAACAAACTAAGTTTCCAGGTACTTGACGTGTCGTAAAAAGTTACTTCACTATGGGCAAGTTTTCGTCCCTGTAGCACCGGGATCAGAATAGGGCTACGGCATCTGCTAAGAGGCGACTAAAAGGGGCTTCGGGGGTTGCAGACGGCTAGAGTGGGAGCTCGAACCGTTCGGTCAGGCAATCCCGGGAAGGACGGCGGTATGTGTGGTCGCATACCGTCGTAAAGACTGGACGGAGCGCTGGTCCCAGTCGCCCATCTGGGAGGAGCCCGATGGGGCAACGCGCTCGGAGGATTCCGGTTGAAGTTGTTTCGAGATCCCGGAGTCCTCCTTTTTTTTAGTGCAGAGGACGACCACCGGGGGGGTTTTAGTGCGGTAAAAATCCCATATAACCCTGCGTCGCTCCCACGGTGTCGGGTACCTTTTGAAGGTTTCCCCCTCGATAACAAAAAAAAATGGGCAAGTTTTAGTAGTATAACTAAATCATAGTATTGATAGTACTATATTAGTGCGCATATTAGTCTCAATTGGATACTAGAATAATGAACCATTAGTTTTGTATCTATTGTTTGATTAAATTTAAACTTCTAAACTTAACAAAGTTCTAGAAATTATGTCCAACGGAAATCATATTTGACACGTTCGATCTTTGAAATTGTGTTTACAACGAGTATGTCTATTGACGTAGATAAGAATCGTTTCTCTTAAACATAGAGCTACATACATCTTATGTGTATACTTTGTTTCGCGGGTATTGTGATGTGCGGACATTTCTCGGACAATAGGCTCTCGACGTAATAGGACCATTGATTGTGATGTGTATGAATGGTATTGGGTACGTCGTGTCGCAGCTCGGTGTTCACACCAAGGACGTAATATTGTTAGCGATGATATTTCTAACTGATATTATTATGTTTATTACGAAGCGTAATCGTGACCTATTCAATATGTTCGCGGAATAAAGCGACGAAAATGCGCGTTAGTTTATGCGATATGTCATCAGCTAATAAGAGAAGAACTTTTATCATTGTTATAAGCTTTTCAAACGTAAATCCTACTAAAACATAAGAAAATGTAATAGAATTCTGCGTAGTGCTGTTTATTGTTGGTAGTCTAGGTCACCAATTATACAAAAAACATAATCTTTTAGTTTTGAAATATGTAACGATACATTTTTATTAGCTTCACCTGTATGTTTGTATGTTTGTAACCGACTTCTTTGGGCGCGATTTTGACCCACTTTAAACGGCCAGATTTCCTTCAAACTTTGTAGATTTATTGAGGACCAATGACAATACACTAATTTGATAAAATTATTCCATGTTTTATTTTGACTATAAAGTAGAAAATAAATAATAGTTTAAAAAAACTAAAAAGCACGCTTTTTATAGAAAACCGAACTAAAAAATAGGAAGGAAATAAATTTAAATGAATTTAAATTAAGAAAATAGTGTTAAAAATTTGGGGTGCTTTTTAAGATATTATCGAAATGATAATCACTCTACTCATATCCGTCAATAAAATATCTATAACCATTGACACTATGCACCCCACGCTTTTTTTTAAATAAAATATTTTTTTTTATCCACACTATAATTAATTTATATTCCTTGAAATTTTTAACACTATTTTCTTAATTTAAATTCATTTAAATTTATTTAGTTCGGTTTTCTATAAAAAGCGTGTTTTTTAGTTTTTTTAAACTATTATTTATTTGTGTTTTGTTTGCGGCGGCACCGCCACACCTATTTCTGTCATATAATAAATCAAACTAGACATATCAATCGTTCAATAGCCACTAAACTTTCGTTATAAGAGGTAACGACACTTATACGATGGAAAACAGGTCACACATCTTCGCTTGCAGCTTATATTATATAAAAATGGGTGGGAGAATCGATCAAAGTTAAACCAGTTAGGTAGAAGAAGCATAGTTTATCTTCATTATCCAGCTGTCTCTAGCATTCGATCACTTAGATGCATGAAACTGGCAGTCTCTTTGCAGTCTGGTTGGAATTGATTCGTTATTTCTTCCGTTAGAAGTTAACTCGCAGTTCCAATGCAGACCGTCTCTACAGACTTTAATACCTACAGCGTTGTTTGAAAGGCGAATAAAAATCACAAATAACAATGTTCAAGAGCATTTTATCGTTGAATAAAGATATTTGAACAGTGAGTAAAGATTCCATTGTGTCAAGATCGTGTAGTGTTAGATAAAAACACTTTTTTGCTGGAGCAATTTCAATTTGACACTTTATGCACTATATTTCACACTGAAATTACGTGATTATTAACTAAATTATTATAATGTAGTTTTTGTTGGTTTTTGTGTAATTTTGTAATTTTGTTGTCCTCGCTTGCAGCATCTTATCATGTATAATTTTTATTTAAATATATTTCAATGATAACCTTATTTTTCTTTTATTCAGTTAAAGTTTTTAGCAAGGTTTTTATAATATTTCCTTATTAATAATGCCTTTTGTGTGAAAATCGTTTCAAAAGTGTTAAAATATACATTTTTCACATTGAGCTATTTGGTAGCTTTTATTTGATGTCAACCCATTTCCTCTACTTTTTCTTATTAATGGCCTTATATGTAAAAATTAAATAGCCTATACTACTCAGATAATTGATACTAAACTAATAACACGTCAATATGAAAATTGTACCGACAAGTTATTTAGGTCGCAATGCTTGCTAAAGAAATTTACATACACCAAAAAAAACATTACCCTCCTTCTGATGCAATCATTTATTTTTACATGTTTACTGTTCATGCTTTATTATATTTCTACATAAAAAGCCAAGTTTTTTTTCTGCATATAACTATTTTGTCTGAAATAATTTTCGGAAGCTACAAAGGAAACAGACCAACACGAGAGCCATAAGAGCCGAATCGAGGCATTTTTTGGCTTCGGATTTTGGTTGCGAATTTAATTTTGCGTTAACTATTTTGTGTTCTAGATTCTAAGCTGCTTATGCATATTGTAACTTCTCTTTTAATAATTTACATATGTATTTAGGTAGTTACATACAACAATAAGGCAATACCAAAATTTTGATGGGAAATGTTTTCGCTGCTGCGATAAAATAAATAAATAACAAAAAAGCAAAAACTACTGTAAAACTAGATCTGTCTATTAATGCTTATCATGAGTAAAATGTAAACTTTTTAAAAGATACATATGTATTAGTAGTGTAGTATGCATTCTTTGCGTTGAATCAACTCCACAGTCAAACATCTTCCGAAGCGGTAGTAGCTAGTTAACGCTCATATAGAGTTCTATAGATATCAATTTTGATTACATACCATTCAAATAGAATAAGATAAGGAAGCGCGCTTCTGTATCGCGTATTCTGTGCATCCCTAACCAAATACAAAATTAAAAATGTGCAGTGTCGTTGAATAATGCATTTTAAATGCAACTGACAAAATTTCATTCAAACTTTGGATGGCATTTATACGACGATATGCGTTTGTTGTTGGGCGTTATTTTGGTTGTCGTCGGAGGCCTTATGGATGTTTTTTTTTTTAAATTGTACACGGATTGGTCTCTAACCCGTACCTTTACCGCCAATTTACATTGGAACGACTTCTGTGGGATTTTTACCACACTAAAACCCCCCGGTGGCCGTCCTCGGCGCTATAAAGAGTACTCCGGGAATTCGGAATGACCGCAACCGGAGTCCTCTGAGCGCGTTGTTCCATCGGGCTCCTCCCAGATGGGCGGCTGAGCCCACCGCTGAGTCTAGTCTTTAAGACGGTATGCGACCACATATACCGCCGTCCTTCTCGGGATCGCCTGACCGAACGGTTCGAGCTTCCACTCTAGCCGCCTGCAACCCTGGAAGCCCCCTTTTAGTCGCCTCTTACAGGCAGGGGATGCCGTAGCCCTATTCTGATCCCGGAACTACAGGGTCGACATTGGAACAACTTGATGTAGTTCGATCCGGGTTTTCCTCTTTCATCGGGAGACCTGTGCATCCTTCAGATTGAGTTCATAAATATAGTAGACTGAATACATAAAGAGGGTCACCTGCCACGCGAAGATGGTTACGGCCATATTACCAGAATACGATTTTAATTGTATGTTTTGTTTACAGCAAAAAAACAAAATGGTTCGGCGGTGCGGACGAATAGTCTGGGCTCCGGCGCACGGACTCCGCCCGCTGAGCGAACCAAGTCCAAGTTCTCAGCGTTCGGCAGACTATTTAAACCGTGGAAGTGGAAGCGGAAAAAAAAGTCGGAGAAATTTGAAGCAGCTTCTAGAAGTAAGTACTTTGAAATATTTGTTTATTGCAAAAGTATCAAAACAACTTGCCGTTCACGTTTTAGAGTTCGGTTACTAATGCCTATGGATATTTGTAATCAATCCGTGCTAGAGAGCAGTGATAGCCTAACGGTTGAAAATTGCCCTCTCGGGCATATCTCTGTTTTTAAAGGAATTTGAATTACCAAGATGGTAGAACGTGTATAGTTCGTCCCAGGAAGGACCACCGCCACACTAATTTCTAGCGTGAAGCGGTTAATAATTTTGATAGAAGGGTGTGTTGACTGCTGGTTGGTATCAGCGCACTTACATATGATGCAATCATCTTAAACCTAAGGAGTAGCAACACATCTGTGGTAGACGTCAGATCGAATCTTTTTTCTGTATGAAGTTGGTTCCATGAACGCCAGTGACGACATACCAATAAGAAAGCATGTTCGTTTGCTGATTTAATCTTAAAAAAAAAGTTATGAACTTAATTCAATTATATAACGGCTGATTTACATGATAATATTAACATTATAAGAATACACTCATGTATGGGAAAATCAGAATCAGAATTGCAGAAGAAAATGAATATTTTGTTAGGGTAAGAATCTTTGTGTCCACCTGATGGTAAGTGGCTCCTGCCAACTATGGACATCAGTAAGTCAGTCACAGAAGCGTTGCCTCTCTTGAGGGCTAAGAAGGTCGCCTCATATACATATAAGAGTGAACTAGCAACCACGCACTTCCACCGAAACGAAGAAACTGCTTAAGGAATAATAGTGGCGGTGGTAGCTCCGGTCGGACTACTCTGCTTCTACCACCTGGAAGATTCCTTTATTTCCCCCTTTTTCTTAATATCCTGCATTCAATAGCTTTACCCTTATTCATTTAATATTTTTTACAGCTTTAGAAAGGAAGATATCCGTCCGAGCTAATAGAGATGAATTAGTGCAAAAAGGAATACTTTTACCGGAAAGTCCAGTGACGCCTGTACCCGAAGCCAGTAAGTGAATCCCATTAGATTTTAATTTTCTATGAAATGGGTAGAATGAAATGTAGAAAGAATAGGATCGTTTTCACTTTTAAGATGGCAGTTATTGTACAAACCATTTAACTTCTATAACTTATTATGCATTTGAAAATAAGTCGTATTTTCAAATGCTTAATATTATAATATTATAGACGTAAAGTGAAATAATATTGTAGAGATAATGATACATACGAATAGAAGTAAATCATTATTAATAGAACTTTGAATGTTAGGCTCCTCAAAACAAAATTCACACTTAAAAACTAGTTACACGAATAGTTTCTGTCCTGATCTAGAACATCGTATCGTTTAAATTATAAATAGGTAAAATGTTTTAATATTTTAAGAAATAATATACAGCATACTTGCCTTTTAATAGACGATGAGGAGGTTGGTAGAGACTTTGAACTCAAATTAAAAAGTGTTTAGCGGTAATTTTTACGATCTATCTGATTCTCTTGTGAAAATAAGTTTCTTAATTTTTAGGATCAGCGTAAATAAAGCAGATGAATAAAAAGAAAATACAGTTAAGATACATCGTTGATTTTCTGTTAAATAATTATGAAAAGAAAAGCCCTATAAGTATAAGAATGGTTATATTGCTAGGCACTTCCGCTACTATGTTTTACAGTATGTACTATACCAGGTCTCTTGTGAAATAGAATATTTACAAAAATCGTGTAATGAAAAGGGGCATTTGGACGGGAAAACTGGCCAAGTGATATTTTATGTGTGGATGTTAAAATACTTCAATAAACTACATTATGACGGAAATATCAACCCGCCACCTACTCAAATACTTTTTTAGTTGAGACCAATTTTATTTATTACAATCATCTTCAATCGTTGGCACAGGCTCTGTACCTGTGGAACGTTAATTTTAATAATTGAAACAGTTGACTATATCTGTATAAACCTAATGTTTATCCAACGTAGTAAAATACTACGGACACGTCGAGTTTTAAATAAATTTAATCTGAATCGCAAAGTTGGTGTGAAACAAAGAGTTAAATTGTTTTTCACTTGTTGAAACATAACATAAATGTATGCAATTAGTTATTCTCATGATTGTTCTCGCATCGGTTGACGCTTTTGTATCACTCGAGGCTTAGAAATTGTGTAAAAAAATTTTAATTACAATAACGCATCTAATCTGTTTGACATTTTACGAGTCGGCATAATGAATCTGATAACATTAATGGTGTTTTGACGTGTAAGTTATCGTTATATAATTTATGGCTTTATTATTTTCTCTGTTAACAATGGGTTCCAGCATACGTATGTATCTATTTTGGCATTAAGTGCTTCGTTATTTTTAACTAGCTGTACCCGCGGCTACGCCCGCGTGCAAATCAAAGTATCGCAAAGTTTTTCCCGCGCAAATCTCCACTCAGTGGGAATTCTACGATAAAAGTAGTCTACATGTTGTTCCATAACATTTTCTATAGTAAAAACCCGTAAAAATCGGTTTAGCCGGTCAAGGATTACCCGGACAAACACAGAGTGAAAAAAACGAATTTTAAGTGTGTATTTGTGGGTAGGTGCATATTGTTATGTAAAATGTTATGAAAATAAGACGAATTCCATAATATTTATTTTCGCTAAAAATGTACGGGTATGGTCAATAACATAACTTTATTTATGCAATAATAGTTATGAAACTATTTAAGTAACAATGTGCAAATGTTTTAAATATTGTAGTAGCTTATTTTTGAAACATAATTAAATTACGTGGGTTTTTCGAACTTACTGTATTTTATTATATGAAACATATTGTTGACTAACATTATAGTTAGACAGTCCACTTCCTTCCTTGTTTGGATAGGGTGTAATGTTGTAAAATAATAAAAGGAAGAGATCGAAAATTGCGATGATTGGAACAATAAAGTTCTTAGTATATCTATTTTTTATTTGCTGTTGGCAATTAAGTAAAATAAACAGTTGAACATGGAGTGACAAATAGAGTCGATTATTTTATTTTAAAACAATGTTTAAACATTTTATCGCCTTTGAATTATTGGTTTCGATTATCTTTTTTACTATATTAGTATGAAGCGCCATCATACCGCCGTTGCATACTTATTATGTAACTTATCGGAAATTCTAATTGTAATTGTATCTTTCGTATTATAAATACATTTTTGTTTTATAAATTCATAAACTATGGGTAAATGAAAATCAATTTAAATCACATCTATTTTTAAGTTATTTGATAGTTACAAATTTATACGTATTTTTTTTTAATGAATTCAGAATTCATCCGTAGCCATATTGGTGACATGACATGTTGGCGTCCGGGCGGCCATTATGGCTACTGTCATGTCATTTGTATTAGAATTTATCAAAATCCACGACAATCCGAATTTTACGGATATATGTTGTCGACTCGAAATCAATGTTTTTTTATGTTCTATTATTTAGATAAGGTTTCAAGTAAGTCTATCGTACCCCTTGACGGACTTGTCAATATGAGACTTTGTCGAAAACGAACTCCCATACAAACAATAATGCCCGATTTTAACGCTTTCAACCCATTTTTTTCGATAAAAAGCAGCCTATGTCCTTTCTCGATGTCAACATTGTCTGTGTACCCAATTTCATAAAGATCAGTTCAGTTGTTTAGGCGTGAATAAGTAGCAGACAGACAGACAGACAGACAGACAGACAGAGTTACTTTCACATTTATAATATTAGTAGGGATAATGGAATTCAATAACGGCACTCATTTGTTTTATTAGCAAATTAATTTGTATTTTTGATGTCGTTAATGTAGTTGTAGTGCTCCTTCATTAACAATATTGCAATCACCATGTAATTATGAACAAGAATATTTAAGAAGTATTACTGTTATTTGTTTTGTCTATAATCTATATACTACGTGGGGATTGTTATTATACATAGAGTCATCATTTGTCTACATGTTTTATAAAAAATACTATATTGTTTCAGTGTATTATACCTGTTTTTCTGTGATCTCTGACTTCGCATAAATAAGGCTTGCACGTGTTAAGGATTGATTTTATTGGTGGTTTCTGAGGGTGACACACAGTCAATTGTTCGCTCGCGTGAAAATGTACTTAGACAAAGTATCTTGAACAAAAAATTGTATGAGTTTTTTTTGTCTTATAATAGTTGTGCTAAAAGTAGCCGTATTCTGATTTAAAGACTGTGGTAAGGTAATTCAGACTCCTATGATATATGGGTCTGATGACAATTGTTCACGAGACGAAGTAGCTACTTTTCATGCTACAGTACCACACCATTTCTATCGTAACGAAGAAATTTTTCATAGCAATACTCGCAACGGTGGCACCTCTCTTTATTTCGTTTCTGTCAAAACAAACATTGTTTGTTTCCTGCCATCATGACAATTGCAAGGTATAATCGTAAAAACGTTAACGTGCAATGTGTGAGCCAAAAACTAACATACTCGTCCGAAGGGCACAGGTTCTACTAGATTTCGTAATTTTTTTCCTTGCTTACTGTTATTTTTTTTTATCTGATTGAAATAGCAAATGAGTGTAGAAAGCGTGAAAGCGTGATTTGTACATTAAACAATATTGTAAACAATTCAATATTGTAAATGCCGTGTTCACCTGTAATTGTGGGTACACGACCTATTTATTTATATTTGTGTTATTTGATATTTATAAGCGTATGGTACGTTGGTTAATCTTTTATAAATAAATAAAATAAACGTTGTGACGAGGAGTCATCTGCTTGCCTAATTTTTCTTTATTTGACTGAAGTAGCAAACGGGCATGCAGTCCACCTGATGGTAAGTAGTCACTGCCGCTCATGCACATCTGTAATCAACTTCATACAGAACATGGGTTCTATCTGAAGTCAAATACAGATGCGTTGCTACTCCCGAGGACTATGATGGTAAAAGTGTGTCGCCTCATGTAAAAGTGTGCCGACAACCACACCCTTCTATCGAAATGCAAGAAATGCTTCATGCTAGAAATAGGTGTGGCGGTGGTACTTCCCCGATCGAACTACACTGGTTCTACCACCTTCATTTGTACATTTATCTCTAGACGAGGAGTCATCCCCGGAGGAGTCGCGCAACGAGCCGGTGGGCATGGACCGCGGGCTGAGCAGCATGCACGCGGCGCTGCAGGCGCAGCTCGCGGCGCAGCTCGCGCAGCAGCAGGCGGCGCTGGCTGCCGCCGTGGCCGCCGCCGCCGCAGCGCACCATCACCACCAGAACAATAATGTTATTGGTATGTACCTTTTTAATACTTAACGGGTACTCAGGATATGCGGTTTTTGAATCCTTTTCGAATTCTTTTTGCCGATATTTCGACCCAGTTGCATGGTCGAACCACTTCACAGATGATTTATTTCAGTTGCCGCTATAACAACATATAGAATTATATAAATATGAACAACAAATAGAATTATATAAGGGGGGGGGGGGGGAGGGGGTCATAACAAACGTGTTTTTTTTTGGCGTATTTTAAAGACAATGGTAGTGAACCTTGCGGAACCCCTTTTAGTTAGCATAGTAGTCGAAGTATGACCTGTATAACCATAACCTAGCACTATTTAAACGATATTCATTTGAAGATTTACAAATATCTATTCATTTAAGCTTCTGAAGAGTCGCTTAAGCCGTTGCGGCTCAGAGCTCCAGTTTGTTGCTTGAGCGACCGGCGAGCGAGGAACGTTTAATTTCAATCGAAAATCTGTTCAAATTAGATTGTTTACGCGTCTGTATGGAGGCATAAACTCCTGAATAATTGCCAACCAGTCCAAAAGCAGTTTTGGCAGTCATCGTTAACCCTTAACATTATCGCTAAAACTGCCAGCTGCCCGAGCGAAAGTACCCAATGGGCGGTTAACCTAATAGCTCGTCAATAACTATCAAACACAAACATCCTTCGAACGCGAAAATAATTCGCTATAATTCTCTCCAGACTGAAACATTAATTAAATTTGTATGACAATTCTTCCAAGAATGCTATCATGCTTCAGTAGGGCTCCCTAAAGTTAGGGCAACATAGGCAATCTAGGCAAATAAAATGTAGCATGAAATTATTCGTAAAGTAATACATATAAATGAATCATGAATTTAGAAAAGTATATTTTGATGCTGGTAAAATACTTTGAACCAGTTTTAACTTTAAAACGTGACATTAGCCCACGCCTTATAGCAGTTTTGATACGCTATTGTGGTTTGGTCTAGCCATAAAAGGCGTGAAATATTAATACATAAATAAGATGTTATCCTCAAGGTTTAAAACGCATTAGTGACCCAATTTAGACAAAATTAGTTATATCTGAGGTTTAGTAACAATCTATTAAGATCTAGATTGAAAGTTGTGACTGCCGGCGCACAAGCGCGAACGACGGCGACTTAATCCTAATAAGTTAGCTGTGCTGTGATAAAACGTCTACCAGCTTTTAGCTCAAATGTCATCTTTAATATTTTATTTTATATAGGTTTTTGATTTCTAGAATATGGATGTATTGCCGTTCGAAAAATATATAATTTTTGCTACATTTTTAGGACTACAACTGATAACTGGCGATAACGTCATTATGGCGTGACAAAAAATAGCATTCGTAATCGAAAGAAATTTTAAATGAAGATCAACTAAAAAAAATTTGAAATTTTAAAAGTTAATTTGAATTACATTTGCAATGCAGCAAGTCTGCTGTCTGGCACGCACGTGGTTGCATATTTATTTATTTTCTTCAGTATATGAAGTAAAGAAACCTAGAAGTGAATAGCAATTATAGTATTAAAATGGCGTAGCTATTAAATTTTCATGTTCCGCTTCCATAAAATAAGTGAGCATGGGCCGAAATCTGAGAGATCGCCATGCATTAAAGCCATTTTACGCCGAGGAAGACAGTAAAAAGAAAGAAACGTGGTGCGCGTATTCATGAGCGGAGAAAAGCAACGCGTGGCGGGAATTAGCGGCTTCCTGGCAGGACGAGCCCCGAGCGTTGACCCTCCTGCCGTCCCGCCGCCTCGCCTTACTGCCGTCATCAATCCACTCACGTCACTATTCGTTATTCTTGTCATAATATCATTTATATCATTATTATATCATATTGGTGCACAATTGGTGCTTATCGCAACTCTTGCTATTAATATATCGATACCTACTCCTGTAGAGTAGAGCATTACACGGTGTAAACTTCGTTATCCTGATCTAATTTGATTAATAAGCGTATTGAACCTAACGCTCAACGCAATAAGGTGATTTTTCACGTCGGTGTATCATTTGGAATCGGGCACTTCTGGTCTGGAGGTAAGGGGTGGCGTTTGAAGTCTAGATCGGGTAGATCGGGCGGGGGTTGCGGGCGGGGTGGCGACGCGCGGGGGCGGCGCGCGGCGCGGCTCAGTGCTGGCCCGCCCGCGCCCGCGCCCGCCCGCTCGTCCGCCGCGCAGCGCCGTGCCGCATGCCCGCTACCCTAACCTCACTTAATCGTCTCTACATGCACCACTAATATCTCTCGACTGCTCCTATCGATGCTCTCGCATCGCGTCCTTCGATCGGCGCCACCCTAATTCTACTTATGACATCACCATTAACTAATTAGCGTGCCCGGCTTAAAGTTTATTGACTCTGGAATTATATGTCGTCCTCGTAGCTGCTTGTTTAAGATTATTTGTTCGCCGTCGTCTACGAACTGCCTGCGTTAATAAATTAAAACGATCACGGCTTCATCGTTCGATGTATTACGAGTTTTAAATTATGGAAGTTTATTGAGGGCTGTTTGTCTTTCATGTTATGATTTCGTCGGCAAATAAGAATATTGAAGTGACGGTGTTGGTGTTTTAGTTTAAGGCAAGGTTTCATTTTACTTTTTAATCGATGTGCGTTACTCATGAACTGTGAGTCGCGAGGCGCGAACTTAGCAGGCGATATCGATCGACACCGGCCGCAGCACGCGACCGAGCTCGCTGCACCGACGATAATGTCCCACGGCACTCGTTACGTTCTTTTAACCAAATTATTTATTTTATTTCTTTTGTAGTTATTTTTTGCTTGAATTCGGGACCACTGGCTTTTTTTAACAAAGAAAAGTTGATAAATTGATGATTTGAATTGGAACGAGCGTCTCGACAGCGGATCGATCGGCATAGGGTGCATATTATGGGTCAGCCGGCGGCCGTCGTATGACATAACGCTAGCACGGTGAGCGCGTAGTGCAAGCGTCGTGCGCGATGTCGGCCGCGGCGGGCGGCTGCAGCGGGCCGAGCGGCCGCGGGAGGGTCGGGCGCGGCGGGTAACGCGGCGCGGTGTCGCGAGCGCCGCCGCGCGGCAGGCGCGTGCCGCCGCCGCCGAGGCCCCCGCGTCCCCGGCCGCCGCCTGCTCCCCGGCTTTCTATGATGGGCTACATCATGGGATGCGCGTGTTTGAGAGGTGTGTCTTATGTTTATCCTAAACGTTAAGGGCCAGATGTAACCATATTTTTTATGCAATATTTTGACAGGTACGGTCCATGTATGTGAGGTAGTATTCCGATAGGTACGCATTGCATTGTACCTTGCCTCTGGCGCGGCACGCACCTGCCACGTTCAATGCCTGTAGATGTAAACGGCATAATGCGAATAAATGCGTCCCTTATGCTAGGATTAAGGAGAATTTTGTAAAGGTACCATTAACGAGTTAGTGGCCGACCCGGGTCGAATGTTTGAAACCTGTCACAAGAGTTGCAACATGATATATAGCTGTTACTAGGTATTATACCGGATAGAGGTTAATAACATCTGTCTACTGAAATAATATCCTGAAAATGTATGATCAATAACCAGAATCTTTCTTTTTGTTCTACAACACGAATAAAAATATCATATAATCCATACTGGAGTGTGACTTTTATTTAATTTGTCCTGCAATGCCTGTATCACGTCGTCAAATCTCCCTAATGTAGGTAAAGAGGCAGCGGGAGAGGTTGCGCAATTTCGATTTAGTGCGGCATTCACGACGGATAGGTACTCACTGCGGATACGTGACCCATAAGCTTGGATATCGTTAATTATCAAATAACACTTGGAAACTCACGATCTTGATTACATTGAACTTCTCATTTGAAAGCTCTCGGAGTAGACGTTCAACAGTTTTGCTACCCTGCTTATCTATGAATGCCTGTCAAAAGTATGCAAGGTTGATAACATTAAACTATTTGGTAAATGATTATATTAATGTAACAAACGCAATATACTGGTTCCTACGTCAATTTACTTGCAGCTTATACTTATTGATTGTGTGAAAGCACAAAGGTACCTGTATTATAATGTAAAGCGAAAGGATAATTACTTTTTTAACTAGTTATTACGGAGCGTAAATTGCTATAGATCTATACAATTTGAATAAGAGGTTGAATGTTATACATTATACATTCATTAAGATTACATTTTTCGATATTCCAGTTCTCAGGGTCTATATATTATTACGTGAATCAAAAACTTGTAATTCATTTTTAAGATACTTGCCGCAAACGGAGGAGTATGAAATTACGCACGGTTATGGTTTGTGTAGAGAAGAATTGCGCAAAGCTATTTTTTTTTTTCAAATATTGCATAAAACATACATAAAATCAACTAAAAATACATTACACACACTACCTCGCATTTGACAGAAAAACACATACAAACGAAATAAAACATTCAATGTCTTACTATGTAAACACATAACGTCAAAATTGTCAGGTGTCTTTGTCAAATATCCGCTATTGCTTTTAAATGCAGCTTACTGCTTAGCCAATTAAACCTCTTTCTAACTTTAACGGGCGCGTTCAAAATAACTTGAAAATTATTACAATTTGTTTGAATTTGAGAAATATTCGTGCGTGAGAAATATTTGGACAATATGAAGTTTAGTTTTTAGTAGAAGTTAGTATTTAAATTACGGTCGAATTTTGGACCGATGCGAAGGGTGATTAGTTTGTATTATTTTGAATAATACTCTGCGCGTCGCAGGCGGCAGTAGTTTGTTATATTGCTCGATTTTGTGTATTTATCCGGCGTTGCATGGTACAGAGAGAATAACTCGAGCGTTTCTTAAACAGTTACCGTATGGCATGACACAAAACGCACTTTCACATAAAAGTAATTGATCATATCAGACTTTCTGTTTCGCTATTGTTCTATTTGCTTCACTCTCACAAATCACAATACAAAGGTATCGTTGAAAAAATCTTCGATTCAACTCGCTTCCAAAAACGGTTAGATTTACAACACCATGGTGTGATGGTGTGTGGCAAATCTATTGATTGCTTCCGTGTGCACTATAAAACATTAAGAATTTTGTACGGTTAGATCTAACGTAGACAATAAATATTAAAACTTTTCTCTCATCGTTCAGTATACGAGATTGGAGTGTTCGGCATTTGCCCATTAAATTACATGAACAACTCTTATACGGTTTGACTTTTAAATTTTGAATCAGTTATATGTATTATTAATACGAATGTAAAATACATTACGAACGTTTTGATTTTCTTAAAATATTCGTGGCTTTCTTACGTTCGCGTGGAGTTTAGTTTATGCAAGAACTAAATTATCATAACTAAAAGGCAGTACCTACGCTGCCTATCTTAACTTTGCCACAATATTGACGTACATGATAATAATGTAATAGCAGTCTGTATAGATACTAGACCACATTGTACGATATTTATTTTTGCAGAAATATTACTAGCTTGCTTTCGTTTGCGTTGAGTTTATGCATGAACTAAATTGACATATCCAAAAAGCAGGGCGTAAACTGCTTTTGGTAACAATGTAACATTATTGACGTAAATGATAAATAATATACCAGCACTATGTATAGATAGTAGACCACATGGTGCGATGTGATATTTTCCGCCAGTGCGTGCGAGTTTCCAGTTCATGATAATTGCGGACAGGCAACGTAATTGCTTGTTGATTATTGTTATTGGTAGTTTGTTAGTTATATAGCTACTTTGTTGTGTGTGTATTGTTAGCTATATTAGAAGCATAGGATGTCTCAATATATTTGTAAATATCACCGTTTTGGAAAGTATTTACGGTGACAATAATCAGTTTCGGTTGCCAGTGAAGATAATTTTGTGAGCATTTATCAAAATTTTACTAAAAAATGATTACTCATACAAATTTTCGTCCCTTTTAAGGTTTTTTATTAAATTGTTTCACGTGTTTTCTTTATTCACGTGTTTGAAGGTGGTAGAACCAGTGTAGTTCGACTGGGGAAGTACCACCGCCACACCTATTTCTAGCGTGAAGCATTTCTTGCGTTTCGATAGAAGGATGTGGTTGCCGGCACACTTTTATATGAGGGAGTAGCAACGCATCTGCTTTTGCTACTTCAGACAAATAAAAAAAAATACATCTTGTCTTTTGGTCTCTTTATGTGGATAGTTGTTCTCTACGCCGGGTTGGTGTTGCATCATAGCACCGCAATGTGATACGGTACTACGTCTCGAATCATCCCGACTATGCAGTTTATGTAATCGCTTGCGAACTTGCACATCAAGGGACATACAGGCAAGAAAAAATCCTGATATTTCTGTTAAACCAGTCGTGATGAATGAACCCTACATTGCCACAATGATGATCCCAAGTCTGTGTAACATCTCACATTAGTCCCGTTAGAAGTTAAACTCGATTTTTTTTCTTAAATGATGCCTGCAGTATGAAATCAACACCTTTTATTTCACAATCCAAAAAATCGTAAGGGATATTCGAACACGCATTCGCGAATGTTCAAGTGACGACATTCGTTACATCACTAAAATGTATAATATAAATATTTATACAAAATAGATTTGCCGAAAAAATATTTTAGTTTTCATATCTTCCTTTTAAGTGTATACAATGTTTTTGATTGTATGTGTTTGTGATCAATACGTGTTATGGCAAAAATACAAACATTGTCGCGCACCTCGGAATTCCCCATTATGATTATTGTAGTTAGTCATACAATGGCGCATTCGTCTGGTCACTTATAAATACCTGTTAACTTACATTAAATGTGGCTTGCGTGGCGCCGCACCGTGATTGTTATATAGGTCTGAAACGAGATGGTTTTAGGTTCGTTAGGTTTTTTGAAGCTTAAAGACACCCTTCGAAATTTCAAGTGTAAAGGCGTAACGTGAGATCGTGCTGTTCTCTATAGTAAAATGTCCACATAAAATACGACAATTCCCCCGTAAGAAAATGGTGGTTACAGCCTAGAATATAAGTGTAGAGGTACAGCTTATTTATAAATGTTTTTTTTTAAATGTAGACAATTTTTGATTCACTTCGAATTCATATATCCAGTATCCCTGTCCTCTGCGGATATTTGTGCGACACCTGTTAACTACCATAAATATAAGGTGTCGCCGCAGAATACTAAATGTGAATTCGCGGCCGATCTCGTTTCTGAAAAGACCGATGTGAAAGCGGTCTAAGGTAGGCAATTTATGAATAATATTAATCTTCAGCCGAAGATGACGGCTGCGGTCCGTTCAACGTTTCCCTCGAGAAACGCCGTATCGGCGGTTCTTCTTGATTTTATATTAATGCGAGAGATAGTCGCTTTATCGTTCTTTTTTCATTTTCCCCTGGGTTGAAGCTGTACGGAATAAAGTTAGAAATTTTCACGAGAAAAATTCGTATGTTAATACTATGAATATTTTTATCGAATAATCTATATCAAAATCGAAAATCTCGTGATCCGTTTTTAAGATGCTTGCTGCAGACTGAGGAGTGTGAAATGACGCACGGTTATAGTTGATGTAGAGAAGAATTACGCAATGCAAATATTTTTTTTAAATAATGCATATAACATACATAAAATCAACTAAAACCACATTACACATACTACCTTGCATTTGACATAATAAACGAAATGGAAACGTGCTACTTTGGACAATTTGAAGTTTAGTTTTTTAATTTAAATTACGGTCGAATTTCGACCGTTGCGCCGGGTGACTAGTATGTATTAAAATATCAAAAAATACTGAATTATTTCGACCTTTATAGGTACAATAAGTGAATTCGAATCGGAAAAATCTTATAATATTATAAAAACAATTGTAAGAGGCTTTTACACATTATTTATACCTTTAAAATAATGTTTGAAATGTTATATTATTATGTAGATAAGTACGTATACAATGCACACACATCATCATAACACATGTATTGTTCGGTGTTGGCGTAGCGGTCACATGGGAGGAATAATAATGAAGTTAATCATCGCCAATGCATTCGCTCTTTACCTCATGACGTCATTACGTGCGGTGGTGCAAATAAGGTCATATTCACACGATATGTTTGTTCCAAATCTGTTTGACACTAATGATGCGACTCGAGCCCTGTTTTTACTCGAGTTACTAGAGTGAATTTGGCAGACTCGTTTGAAAAGAAAATATTTATTTTTCTCTTCTCTCTTCTTTCTTCTCGGTAACCCGAGGCCATTGAGACTCGAGTTACCGAGTAAACTCAGGTTACCGAGTTGATTCTGTCTGTTGACACTAGATGTCACTTGACTACTCTATTTTTTATCTATGCTGTGTTTACAAAACAGCCGGTTTTACAAACTGTGACTGACAGGTTAAACTGGCATGTCGTAGTTTAAGTATTTAAGAAATTAGGTTCATTGAACACTTGTCTATAAAAGGTGAAATACGCGTAATATTTTGTCATATATAATATTCCTGGATTAGATGTATTTTATTAGCGGTGATTAACTTACTGGAGTAACTCGAATGGGTTTTTAGCTAAGTGACTCGAAAACTCGAGTATTACTAGAGTGAGATACGAAAATTGCTCAAGTGACTCGAGTCATAAACTTCTATTCGAGTCACATCACTAGTTAATACTGAAGTTAGCGAGAGCATAAGCAATACCGGCTTTAGAGTTTTACTTGTAACTTTGGTCAGGTGTAGTGTAGCCCTGCAGTGTTACAAACTAAGGGTTTTATATTAAAACTTTTGTACATTAGTCTTAGAGTAAACGGCTGCGACATAGCGCAAGAGCAAAGTATTGTTATATTTATTTGTTGTATTAATAGTACTTAGTTATTAATAAACCAATTATTAAATAAATCAGTTCTTACTCTCCTAAACCTTTCATTACAATAGTACAAGAAACTCACAGAGTTGCACAAAACGTATCTAATGAAATATTACACAGGTGCACGTCGCGAGACTGCTACCTTATTTTTATTCATAGTTAACATCAGTTAATTTATATTAATGAAACCTTAATTAAACACACTCCGAATTAATGATGACAGGTGTAGCGAGTCCCTTAACACCGTGAACTCTGACGTCATAGCGTACCGAAGAGGATAAGCAATATCGTACGTGGGAAGATGACGCCCGTGCCAATGTTTGTGTGATGCATTTACGAACTTTGCCCATTTATAACACCTACGTACATGTTACGGTTATCTGGGGATATCCCTTATGTGTATCTATTTACGATTTTTTTATTTCTATACGAATAAAAGCGAAAGATTACTCACTAATTGACCAATACTGGAGCTAGAAATGTATGCATGAATTTGGACAAAGGATTTAGTTTTATAAAGAGACACAGTGAAAGGCTTATTTGTTGTTTCATCCCTTCGGGGAGTTTGAGTAGGGATAAATGTTCGTATTATATTGTGTATACATATGTGTGTATTGTGTGTTATAGTCTGTACGGATATGAATTCAATGTCAACATTTTATAGGTTTGTAATACATTTTTTTTCATTTCAAGAACTAAAAAAACTTGATTTCTGAAAACTGATGCTGTAACTGGAATTAGTCACCCGTCGCAACGGTCGAAATTCGACCGTAATTCAACTCAAAAACTAAACTTGTATTGTCCAAAGTAGCAGAAATATTTCTCAAATTCAATAAATGTAATAGAATTTCAAGTTATGTTAAATACACCCGAAATGTGATAAAAAGAGGTTTAATTAACTAAGCTGCATTTAAAAGCAACAACGGGTAGGTATATTGACAAAGAAATCTAACATTTTCGACGTTACATGTTTTCATAGAAGACATTAATGTTTATTTTGTTTATTATTATGTGTCTGGGTCAAATCCACGGTAGTGTGGGTAATGAGTTTTTAGTTGATTTTATGTATGTTATAAAAATATTAGTATTGCGTGCTCCTTCTCTTCATAAACTACAATCGTGCAAAATTTCATACTCCTCCGACTGCGACAAGTTTCTTAAAACCCCAAGTTTTCGCTTCACGTATTAATTTATACATGATACTGTGGATTCGTCCTGCAAACAGGTCGTTTTAATCAGAGTTAGATTGTGAACGTGACATCATTCGTCATGAGTGTCATGTAACACCGTATTTTTTTCCAGTCGACGCTGTATATGACAAGGGACTGGTTATGTAGTTTATAAGTGACTGACTGGTATATGACAAGGGACTGTTGCTGTATATTGTGTTGATGTTTAAAAGCGAAACTATTGTATATTTTTTTCCTTTCAGTTTCATTAGTCTTTTGAGGTTCACTGCTGAACGTAGGTCTGGATTAAACTACGTCGCTCCAACCAGTCCTATTCCTCTTGAATTCAGCAGTTTGCGGCTGTCTTCTCCAGGTCATCAGTACACCTGGTAGAGTTGTGACCTGTGTTCTTTTTAAATATATCTGTATATTAATACGTAAAGCAAAAATTGGGATCTATTTTTAAGAAAATTACGCGGACGAAGCAGTGTGAAATTTGGCACGGTTATAGTTAATATACAGAAGGAGTACAGGATACTAATATATTTATTTTGATAATTCATAAAACAAACATAAAATCAATTTAAAACGAATGGACGGAGCTCCGCTCTTTCTGTACGCGTGTAGGTATGTCGTAAGGGGTGACTAAACGACAAAATCCATGAGATGGACACTAGCATTTCCACGTGTAACATCGACAACCACAGTCGTCGCAAATACACATGGGGCCTAATCAAACCAAATGTGACAGGTCCTGAGACCCCCTGGCTCACAGGCGAGTACGACTTAGTCATGAATTTTAATTAATTGTATTTTTAGAAGTGAATTAAATAACCATTCTTTATCTAACTTTATTAAATGCTCTATTATTCAGCTAAGAGTCTGGAGGCGTCGTCTTCATAAAGAAAAGGCCTTTATATGATGGATGCCATTGTAGAAATGTTTCACAAAAACAGGCAAGCAAATATTGATGTACAATTCTGCAATACCCATTTTCTATTTTCCTCGAACAATTGTTGCATAATAGCTCGTCTGGCCGAAGACCTAGGCAATCATCATTTTCCCTAAGGCTAGTCCTCTCTATTTTTGAAGGCAATCTTTGGAAGAAAACTTGAACATGAAGAACACTGTTTGATCGTTTGATAGAAAACAGTATTCCGTCCAATATTGAACTTCTAATGGATATTTGAACGTAATCAAGAAAAGGACTGCGTTAAAAAATAGATATTGCACTTTTATTACATTACATTGAAAAATATAATCACTACATAGTACCTATAAAACAAATTCGCTTCCCGCTGTCTGTCCCTATGTGTGCTTAGATCTTTAAAACTACGCTACAGATTTTAATGCAGTTTTTTTTAATAGATAGAGTGATTCAAGAGAAAGGTTTTTATGTATAATACATGCATAATATAGTGGAGGAACACTGATAATTTTAGATTTTTTACGTTTAGGCGGAACGAAGTTTGCTGGGTCAACTAGTAGTACATAATACGACATTGCATTGGAATTGACGTGTCACCGTGTGGCGCACTAAAATTTAATAACACGCGGGTTCTGAGTTCGATCCCGGGCAGACAAACATCGGAACGATAAATTAAGTCCATTCTGGAGTTAAGTTTTTGTATGGTATTTGTGTGTATGTGGCATCTATGAGTCCCGTGTATGACCAGTCTATATGTATGTAATGTGGAGCTAAGAGTGGAGGGAGCGTACATTTAATACTTCATACTTTCGTGGATGTAATAATGACTCACAGACTAAGAGTGAAATGGCTTTCATTAAGTTTTTGACAATCAGGTCGTCTGCGTTATTTAACACGCTCTACATAAAGCCGTTTTGCTTCAGTTATTTGCTGATGCGCTTTTAATTAATGTTCTGAGCAATGATATTTTATACAGGAGGAAATAATTCGTTTACATAAAACAGTATGTACTGTACTTTATGAAGATACATTTCAATATGTATATGTATTTACTATCACTTTTAACTGTTTTTTTCTAGACTCACATTATCATTGACATGATTTTAAAGATGTTTTTAATCTTTTGGAAAATGCTGGACCGGTTTTTACTGGGATTATAGCGTATTTTAAAGTAAGGGTTAGTGAAGGTCGGATAGCGTATAATATAAAATACACATGGTTTCGTATAATAAGGGCCTAGGGGAAAAAACGACCTTTTACGTTGAAGTACTTAAAGCTGGAAGCACTCAGGCATATTTTCCCTAAATAAATATATTTTTGAGAATATCTTGGCATTTTTGCGATGGTCTTTTTTATATGCAAAGGGGGTATGTGAATGAATCTTAGAACTAAAATGTGATATGCATGCTTTTTTAAAGTTCTGTTGACTTTTTTTTGGGTAAGTTGTGTTTTTGAATTAAAGCTTCATATTCTTATATTTTGGGTACATGCTCAATTTGGATCCTTTGCCCCCAAATGACCCTTGCAAGATAACCTAAGATATTATGGGAAGTACTGTTCGCCGATACTTCACGCGTATACGCGACGAAAACGGACGATAATAATTCAACCATTATCAGGTCCGTACAATGTTTGCGCATGTCAAGTGTAGCGTTTGAAATTAATTAATGTTTACCATATACAGTAAATACGTAAATAATGCATTTACGTCGTTTTACAATGAATAGATATTGTTGCTTTGTTTAACGTAGTTATTTGTGAAACTCTTGTTGCTAAGTTTAATGTTCGGTTGAATCACGTACCTTGTATTGATTACTTAGCCGGTTCGATCCAACTATGAGACGCTCCATCTTAAGCCTTTTGCTATCGTGTACTTACAGGTTTTATTTTTTTTAACTTTTGCGTGCAACCTCTTTGCGTGATTCAGTAGATAACGAATTGTGATATATATTATCATGGTCATCTCGAAGACCTAGAGGATTTACATTACCAGGGTATGTACCTTAAATCGCTGTCTTCAAGGACTTGCGGTCTCCAAAGACACAGATCTATACTTCTTTTGTTATATTTAAATTCTTTATGGTGTTTCAAAGTTTTATCTATGTCGACAGGCGGTGCCAATGGTACTGCTAGGCACTATTGTCTAATGGGTGGGGTATGGCAGCGTAAAATTAGATGTGATTATATATCTATATGCTAATACGTGAAGCAAAAGGTTTGTATCCCTTTTTAAGAAAATGACGCGGACGGAGAAGTAGGAAATTAGGCACGATTATAGTTAATATAAAGAATAATTGAAGGATGCTATTTTTTCAAACAATGCAGGAGGGGTGTTTTTGAAATAACTTTAAAATTAGGTAATACACATTCAAAAATACTTTCATATAAGTTTCATTTTAGTTGGGTTACCATTGCGACGAGTACCTATTTACCTAAAAAATACTAAAATTAAAACAAATATTAAACCAATAAGAAGACGAAAAGGCTTAATGTTTCCTGGATAAATATTATCGTAGATGTAAAATGTAATATTAAATCGAGCTGAAGCTTTCAGCTGTATAGGTACTTGTTGTTGATTATGTCGTTAAATGTTCGTAAAGGCATCAGAAAATGTTGACGTACTAGAATATGCTTTGTTGGCACATCACAAAGACCACGTTAGCCGCAGGTAAGTGGTTTTCAGTAGAGAGGAGATAAAACTTTATACGAGAAATAAGGAAAACACGCTCGTTTATATACCTATGTACCAACTTGTATATACGACCAGTTGACCAGTTTCTATGCGTTGTTGACGCTAATCTTTGAAATACAATGTTATTTGGTTTTGTGAAACTGCAAATCATGTGTTGCAGAAACAAATGCAAAGAAATACTAGGTAAATAATATAGACGACATTGCACAGTATACTGAGTGTAGGTAGTCCATATAAATAAAGTCGCCGGCAGTACGTAGTTTTTTCTTAACGTGCCGAGCGATCCGCGATCTTTAAATACGTACCCTACAAAGGACTCTCAAGGACATATGTCTCCGGGGTTCAGTGATCTATGTACATGAGCTAGCGACTTACTAGATATTACCTGACTCACATACAGTGTTATCCGGTTGTAAATTGCATAATTAGCCGCAGTTAGCCATTAATCAAAATAACAAATGCCGGTCGTTGAACTTTAAAAACCATAGTGGAACTAGTTTTCTCGCTTCACGTAGCATGGGCGCGGGATGAATGGCGTTAAATTAAAAATTCAAAACAAAGCGAAGCGGCGTGTGGGCGGTTGGACGGTATAAGCGCGGAGGGCGGGCGGCGATCGAAGAGCGCGCGCGGAATAGAGTACCGAGCGAGAGGGGTAGAGAGACGAGGGGTAACGATCCGCACCGGCCGCAGTCTTCCAGCCGCGAGCGCGCCGCGAGCATGAGCGACGTCGGGACGCTCGCCGCCATGGACGCCTTCGCGGGCGGCGCTCGGCGCAGACCCACTCGGCTACCGCCGCCGCCGCCCTTCGTGCCGCCGCCGCCGCCGCAACGCCACGACCACTACTACGTGCGCCGCAAGTCCCCCGTGCCCAGGCACTCCAACCTGACGCTCTTCGCGCGTTCCAACGGTACCCTCATCATCCATCGCTGATCCCTATGCGTTTCCGCCGAGCCCTGACCATCAACCACTTTCAGTCAACATGTTCACCGCACCCGTGACCTACATCTTCAATGTCAATGTCCCGATCACATCGTCGCACGCATGTCTCCATTATTTCTTGTAAATTTTGATAGATTTTGGGTCAATATTGGATTCATAACTTTTCGTCAGACGTTTGATAATTATACTTTGACGCTACATGAAGAAGTTGTGAGAAAACATTTTTTAATTAAATTTAATCATCTCAGGACAGAACTTATTTTTATGCAATATTATTTAGATAATTACATTACACGCAAACATAATCATAATTCCGTTATGAATTTGAATCTAAAGGTCATTGATAGAATTTTAAGAAAGTAACTTTACCATGATTTAGCCTCTTTGGGCTCGCGGCACTGCAGTCAAATCTGGTATAACGCTTATATATTCCGGTTATTTTTTGAAACTTTTATAGAGCTATAATAACCGTATCAAAATATTTTTATTTAAAAAAGTAAATGAAATTAACTTTCGACCTTTTTGTTCGCAAAAGTTATTTTGATTATCGTCAAAAAGTATAAGAACAATGCGCCTCCTCGGGTAGTCGCACCTACATTTGCTAAGGTCAGTTCAAGGTTTGACCTTATAAGTGTCGACCTCACCTTTTCTTTCATCATTTACTCCTTGCTTACATATAAATCAAATTGTAGTTCTTCTCAATATACCTATATCTTTGCTTACATATTTATGATTTGATTACCTAATGTTAAAAAAATGCCGTTTAACATTATAGTTTATTAAGTTTTCACGAACTTTTGAATTGTAGAATTATTTAGAGACACTTGTACATTACCAATATAACTTAAATTGATCATATTCTAGGTATTTCCTTCAAGTTCCGCTCAATGTATTGGATACATTATTGGCCTAAAATATTTTGCGATTAAGTACCACGATTTATATAACAGCTTGATAATGCATCCATACTGTACATTGAACTAATAATTGAACATACCAAGGAGTGCCGTTCGGTAAGGTAGCCAAACACACGATCGACAGTTAATATAGACGACCATCGCCGCCGGTCGCCGGATGTCTCCGTCTGTTGTCAGCCAGCCGCTGTCGCCTGTCGCCAATAACCGCCGATTGACCATGGTCGCTCATGACAGGCCGCGACACTCGAAGACAGGCGGTTACATTCGACGACAATCGGCGAAGGTCGCTGACGACAGGCGGTAACATTGTCGTCGATATAATCGTCATCGCCGGCAATCGACATCGGCATGAATTGTCGCTCGTGTGTTGACTCCCAAAGGTGAAATAAGGACCGCCCACGACACCCACACCTAAAAACAACGCAGTCGAAGCCTTTCATGACTTTAGCATAATGTGCTATCATAAATTCTTATGTGCACACTGCTGTATTCGAGTTAACCTCTTCTGGGCTTGCCTAATATATTATTCACTATCGCTTTCAAACTTCTCGTGTGGGTTCAGGGTTCTATTGCATACATATTTTACAAAGCGAATTACTCCTACATTAAAGGAGTCATTTAGGAAGTTTAATGTTTATAAATTACTAGCTGAATTATCCAAGCTTCGTTACGAGATATAAATGTAACAAAAAAGTAGCTCCATTCAAAATTTCATGTAAATCGGACCAGTGGCTTTTGTTTGATTGAGTAACATACACATCATTTCATTTTTATATATTAGTATAGAGAATTAAAATACTTAAAAATGGTTTAACTGCCTAAAAGCCTAAAGAGTGAACTCGTCAAGGTTTAGGTGTAATCTATCATGTAATTGATATGATAATATTGTACAAAGACAGACCCGATGAGTTTCTTGCCGGATCTTCTTAGTTAGGTCTTGTTCCGATCCGTTGGTAAGGTAAGAAAAAAATGTGTAACTGAAAATTTGTAAGTGCCCCGTTGGCCTATACAAAATCAAGACATTTCATTTCTGAACCTACTAGTAATGAATGTTCATGGAGTCGATGGACGGAAGTTACCAATTAACATCGCGCTGCGTTGAAAAACGTTAGGCCAATTTTGTTGCTTTCGAAACAGATTTAATACATCGGAAGACTGCTCTCGTAATCCATCAAAAATAAACATGATGTTGCAGTTTTTTTCTAAACACCGCTGTAATAACGTTGCGGATATGAGAATTAGTGATGTGCTGGATATCCGCATCCGTTTCAGCGCATATCCGAAACAATAAAACTGTATTCTTGTAATTCGTATAACAGACCTTTTTCTTCATTTTTTGCATCGTGGTAAAACAAAAATGTGGCACATTTACATTGCACAAATTACTATAAATCATTTATTGTACTTACAAGTATCGTAGAATAAAAGTACTAATTACTAATGCGAAGCGTCAACTGCGCTTCGAAGGTTACGCGACTGAGTATTAAGACGAGATCGGAATCTGCGGATCTAGTCCCTAATGATTTGTATCCATATCCGCGGATATACATTTTTATGATCTAATATATCGCTGATGTGAATCATATGTCGACAGGCGCTATGGTAGAGCATGGTGTGTAGAGTTGATATAATAGAGAAGGTGTCGTTTGGCCTCGCGCAACTATTTGCGTGCTTGTGCCGTCCGCGTCGTGCGCTCTGTACGCCATTTTAATTGCTATCATGAATGTCACTCACCACATTCCAAACCTAATATAATCAGCGTCTTATTTATTAGCCTTGAGCGAAAACTAACTGTGCGTATGTACATGTGTTATCAGGTGTTATTTGCTTGAACACAGACAAGTGTAGGTAATATCTACAAAGTCATAAAACTTGTTACGTTAAATTAACGCCTATTTATAATGAAAATGTTTGTAAGCTAATAAAATTTCAATATGAAAATATTTATGAAATTTTGCTTGTGTAGCAATATCAAGTCGGCATTTTGTTGCTGTAAAAATGAAAAATGTTTTGGTTTTTATAAAACACAAAGCTACAATCGCAAGAATGCGAAGCAGCAAGTTCTTAGCTGGCAGCGGTCGCGGCCGCGGCCCGCCCTTGACCCTCCTGCAGAGTTTCCGCTGCTCCGTCAGTGCCTTCGTTATGATATTAACGCTCCATTAAACCTTTTGTCCACAATGCACATCATTTAGAACCATTCTAGATTGCAGCCAGTTTCCACTTTAATATAATTCATATATTATGACAACACATTTTACTTGAAGCTGACTAATCCGAGACTGTGATTACGAATCCATCGTAGTAGTTGTTGTCATTGATCCGGTGGAACATCCTGTTAAAGGTACACCCTTTGTGATACCTATTTTGTTATCTGAAATATGTAACATACCAAATTTATCTAAAAACAACGTTGCCTTTGAAGTCGAAATATCTTTATGCCGCATAATGTCGAATTCCATTCGATGTTGCGTATTTTCAGGGCGAGATGACGAATGAAAATACTCGAGTTATTTCTGGATATCAACACATCTAAACTTTGATTCACTGCTTTCAAAATAAATCCGTACTCGTACATCTAGGTTAAAAAGATTTAGGATAGGATTTGATTCTGGCTAGGATCCGATCGCGTGTTTGCGAAATATTTTGGAAACAATAGGGGTATCTTGTATTTGCTACAAAATTTTCTGTATTAACAAGCAAAATTTAAAAAAATATACAATAGTACGATATGAATGTGTTTACAACATTTTCGTGACTTGTCAACATGGTTTTTGGCCTACTTCTCGTCGTTTTTCTAACTTTCAGCATAATATTATTTCACCCGTCTTCGTTCGCCCACGTGCGCGTGCCTCATCACTGTCGCGAATGTTTTCATATCGCAATAATTCCACTCGTAGTAATTTTCGACCTACTTGTGTATATTCTGATTGCAGTGAATTTGCGATCGTACAGATAATACGACCATAAACGTCAAACGAGTGCCCATTCTAGATATTTAAATAACACACAGTTATAACTGCTTTTCATGTCGTCCATTATTATATTTTATTTATGCTAAGCAGGCTAGCTACATATCGTACGAAATAATGTTGGTAAAAACAATCTATGTTTTCCTGTTTCTTCAGATTTGTCTCAGAGGCTTTTGCGGTCCAGGAAAAGCGCACAAGGTCATAATTGAATAATTCGACGTAGATTTGTGCGGAAACGTGTTTCCTGTACTTGGAAAGTCAAATAACGTTACTTTTAAAAAATAGATTTGCGAAATACTAGTAGTGTGTTCACTATTTTCAACGTGCGGGGTATATTTTTAACGGGCTCGTGGCGGTAGTTGTGTGTGTGAATGTAGTTTTATGCGTGTGACGAGGAACCGCGTGCGGTGCCAGCGCCAGCGCGTGCTCTAATATGCGTACTCTTGACATTGTGTTGCTATTACGAGAGGAGTTCCATCCTTCTCGTTATTGGCATATTTCACATATTACGTCAGTGCTCTGTAACGACCTCTGAAGAATACATTTGATGATGGAAGTCTGATGTTTTAAACGTTTCCTGATTACTTCCTCTTCAATAGTTACACGCATTGTGTACATGAGTTTGCTTTTTGTTATTTTTCTGAACAAGATGTTGGAAAAGATTCTGTTATCCTGTGTCCTTGTACACAGTTTTACCTGTTCCTTAATTTATTTATGATTTACTTGTTTTCCATTCTCATAGTCATGTCCAGAAAGTTACTGCCGGTTACATAACAGCTTAGCGGGTAAATCTTCGGGTTCGAGGGCGGTTTGTCCAAGGGCGACCGCATCGATCCGAAGAGCCCGCTGCCCGCCCCCGGGCTCTCCCACGCGTCTCTTTATAGCCTGTTGAATAAACCAGCTTTTGAAGTTGAAACTAATCAACGCAATGTTGCACAAAAGTTCATGGTTCGTGCAGAAATTAATGAAATGAAAGAAGTGTAATTAATTATTTCTTTAAATAACATTTTCCACTGTGTTTAAAAAAATGCTGCTAAACTGAATGAAAGGCAACATTTGCGGCATGATTAATAGGAACTTCGTGTGATGTATCTTCTTTAAATACTATGTAAATAATATCATATACACTAAAATGTGATAATAATTCGGGTCGTCCTATTCGAGTATCTCAACACGAAGCCTATTTGTTATTGATACGCGAGATACAGAATAAATTCCGAGACAATACGATATTATCGACTTTTCTCACGTTGCGGTGTTCTTTAGAACCTTTCGAATTGCGATTTTAGAACGAAAAGAAATTATGTGCAAAGAAGTCTTTTTTAGACTTACAAGTATATATATTCGAAAATGTTCGAACAGCGTTATTTAGACAATGAAATGTCACAAGATGGACTCTGACACCGTAAAGCGGAATTTGCTGCTTTATCTAATCTTAAAAAATATATTATAAATACAAACAACAATAATACAATACAAACACAATTAAGTATTCTATATAAGGTTATGATTCCTAAATTGGCAACACCGACTCTCTTGTCGACATGAGTAACCTTTCGATTCTGCTTGGAGCTGAAGGCTGAACTGCGTGTTCGCGCAAAAGGCTACATGGTCATGATCTAGTCGTTTTGTATGATTGATCGTAGTTTATGAGGTGTTTTTGAGATTAGGTACCGTTTTAATCTTTAGGCATAAGGCCTATAACTTAATTGATTAGTGTTGTAATTGCATTTGAGCAACAATTTGTAGTGTATCGTGGAAATAGCGAGGCTGCCGCTACCAGTTGCAAGTAATAACATATTGCATCATGCAGATTTCTAATCGGCTTGTTTTTATTGTGACACACTAAATTGGATCAATGATATACGGGTTGATAGTGGCCAATAAGTATTAATTTAAATACTTTATTAGTTAGTTAAGTGTGAGAATAAGAACTTAAGCAAAGCAAAGCAAATCAGACATTTATATCCAAGTGTACCTGGTGAGAGCCTGGCGCCTGTGATAGGTGTCAAAGGAACCTGAGTTACAGGTCGCCAGCGCCCTCTCCCGGACGGCTTCTGGAACTATGCCTATGTTAGTTTACATTTTATTATATAGGTAAATACTAGGACGGCGGCTTAAGAAAGGAATGATTAAAAAATATATATGTTGCTTGGTTGTCGATAATTATACCTATTATTTTGAGGAAAGATCTAACAAAAGACTAATATCGATTTAAAAACAAGAAAAGGGTATTAACTGGTTCCTCAACTGGCTTAAAATAATGATGATGACTTTCCTTAACATAATCCCTAAAGTTTCCATGAGTGAAATCACGTTCACTTTTGAGCGAATCGATTAGAACAGAGACAGACAGACTGATTTATCGGAGGGGAAAAAAAAGTAGTGTTGTACGATGCTGCGAGTCGGGATGTGTTAATAATACAATTCCATGCGGCCAAGGCCGCGGTGCCGGCGCCGACGATGAATGGGAGTCGCGTGCCACACCGGCCAGAGAGCCGCCACTCGAGTATCACCTATTATTAGAATCATCGACGCGCCGTGACGCTCCCATCCTGCTAACAACGCCTACTGGCTAACTTTTACTATGATCGTATAAGAAACGCGTATGAGTAATGTTTGCACAGCACGAACCGTAATCTCACGCATCGGATGTCCGTTAATAAATGCGGTTTTTACACTGATTGAGCATGGGATGATTGAGTGGTCTTGGGAAGTGTTAGTAGGTACATGCTTATCACGTACACTAAATAAATTTATATATGGTAAAAATATGTATGCTGTAACATTTAATTAATATTGTCATATTTATTCTAACAACTTGTTCTTCTAAACTAAATAAACTTAGGGTGTCAGGTCGTGAAACATAGTAACAGGACAACAAACCAGTTTGGCCGGACATCTGATTAGAAATGGCCAAACCCTTAATTATTAATACTAAGACATAATCATGTTTTAGTATTAGTAGTAATACGACATACGACAAAATAATTCGTGTTTAACTAGGAGCTTTTGATTATTTACCTTTAATATGAATGTGAGGTGGGTCAAAATTAAAAACCCCAACAAAAGCCTGTCAAGCCGGACACCGTTTAATTTGGCCGGGCACGCATTCAAGAAACCCAACTTTGACTGGCTTTGTGCCGGACCCCTGCTTGGCAACGCTTTAATAAACAAAAAGTTTAATTGAAACCTATTTACAATACAACAATGCATAAGAGTAGTTGATGTAAATAAAATTTATGAATGTTTTTTATTTTCAGAGCCAAAAAAAGACAAGTTGGAGAATGGTGGCGAACTGGTGAGGCCGGAGCGACCAAACTCCTTGACGCCGGGGAAACTGCCTCGGAGGATATGCTACCCAGGAGACGGTGAGTCCATCGGTTCTTTTGCTCAAAAAACATTACTTTTTTATCTACACTAAATCTACAAATATCAAAACCGCCTTTCTTTTTATTCACCTATGACGCTTTTATTCTTAATTTATGTCTACTTTTATGCATTATCTATCTACTCATTAGGAATCTAAATATTGGTACCAGAATATCTTATTGTCGTATGTTCTGATCGTCAGTTTTTAACTTACACCAATGTTTCTGACATATTCACATTAATGGGCATACAAGTCATTCAATTATTGCTTTAACCTTTATAATAGTAATAACGACCATTTATAACTTAGATACCTATAACTAATATCTTCATAAATATTTTATTCACTGTGATATTATACCTAAATTGTTCAGCCTAATATTATTATAACATTTGAGTGAACTATACACTAAATATAATTAAAATATAAAGCAAAACAATTACCTTTAGCATTAAACGAAACAAAATTGTAAAACAATTGTTTAATTATAAGAATTTAAATAAAAATTTAATATAGCTTATGACATTTTAACCTTTGTTGTAAAGTTACTAAGTGATTTAATTGAAACTTACTTTTCTAATTAGTAAATTCTCAGAAACATTGAGGATAAATGTTTGAAATGACTAATTCAATTGTTCATTTCCTCTAATGGCTGTTTGTCGACATACAACACAAATGTAATGTGACTATGTGACCTATGATGACTTGGTGTACCTTTTGAATTACTAAAATGTTATAGACGATTCTTATATGTATCAACTATCAAATAATTTAATCATTCGACTGCCATGAAAGCAAATCATATTGTTAATAATAAACATACTAAAGTTTTGTTTGTGTTTTGAGTGTGCGATTCCATTTTATTCTTATTTTCTAAATATCTTTCAACCTTTATACACGAAGCATACTTTTTTAAATGTCAAATATATTGTCACTGCTTCTTATCGCTTCGCTTATAGCTCGGGGGACAATATTATAGGTGCATTTTCACTAGCGTTGTGTGATGTAACTAAGATATGGATTTGTGGCAAATCCACCAAAAAATAGCTTGATTTGCATCATTGAATAAGAAACAAGCAATTCTATTGGTGGATTTGTTAGACGACTTAGTTAAATTGCATAACTTTGGTGGCTAAGCCCTCTTAGGGTCGGTATTTGTCCAAGGGATGAGTATTACAATGTTGTGTGTGGTAAATTTCAGTAAGTGGTTACGGTGGCGGCGTGGGCGTGGGCGTGGGCATGGAGGGCGGCGACGGCAGCGCGGAGGAGCAGCTGATGCTCTCCGACCTGCCGGAACCGCCCATCGCCGTGTCGGAGATCGGGCCCATCCCGCCGCCGCCCATGTTCAGCTCGCCCAGTCCCACTCGGCACCACCATCAGCACGCCCTCGCGCACCATAACCTATCTGACTGTAAGCACATGTTGCCTACGCATGAGCGCTTGTACGAGACGATTTATGCTTATTCGCGTATACTTTTTATCGATGCGGAGGGTGGCTCGAAGTGACGTGATGTTGTCACCAGCTAAGCCAAGCTGCTCATGTACATCTACTACATCAGCTGAATAAGGCAATGGTAGATTCTACAGGGGCCCAAGTGATGTAATGTTGCTTGCACTCTACCCTGTGTCAGCTTTTTTTATAATTTGTAATGGTATTGCGCTCTATTTATAATATTTAGTACATTTATTTACTCGTTGTAATCATTTTGATTATTATTATGACGGTAAGAAATGAATTTTATATTTATATTTTATTTACGGTGCAATCGTTTTTTGCTATTTTTATTTCTATTCTGAGCAATATGAAATAAATTAAGTTTTAGCTACAGATGGATTCTGTAAGTAACGTTCAAAATAAATTTCAGCTTAGCAATAATAGTATTATATGTAAATCGTAAAGTATTTAGGTTATACTATAAGTCGTCGGTTATACTAAATGTTATGTTTCACCGCTTAAATGTTTTTTTGTAATATGTCATCATGAGTGTTTTATCAATAATTTATAAAATGCTTTTAATTATCGCCGCCTTGGAGAGGATAAGCTTCTAATATATAAGCTTTTTCAATGTTGATAGTGTTCGTTAGTAATAATAAAATAATATTGCTTGATTCCTTTCATTATTATAACATACCTATAATATTATACCTGTTAAAATTACTATTTCTTCTATTAATTGATTATGTATGTATGTTGATATAAAGCCGTACATATGTAAAGGGTATCATACACTCGTATAAACGTTGTATCGCGTGTGGGATGTGTTTACTCTTGTTTTATTTGCTTCAGTCAGGTAAGGGTAGACATATCCCACTTAAATTTTAATAAACAGTACCTATAGTAGCGACAACTGCGTAATATACACGTAGCAATCGCAGCCATTCTAAGGCGTGACCTAGCGCAGTCGTGTAACAGTGTGCGTGCCCTCAGCGGAGGAGGAGGAGGACGCGGAGGAGGAGGAGGGCGAGGCGGCGACGGACACGTCCCGCGTGGAGGAGATCCCGCCGAAGGAGCCGCTGTTCAACGCGGTGCCGCTGAAGTCCGCGCTGAAGAAGCGGCCCGCGCCGGCCGCGTCGCCCGCCGCCACGCCGCTCGCCACGCCGCTCGCGCCGCGCCAGGACCACCATCACACCAGCTTCAAGTCAGTATACATATACAGACATACATTCGTACATATATTGCCTGTTTAATTTGTCGCGTTGAGGTGTCGTCGTCTTCGTCATATAGGTCGTTATTTTTGTAAGATTTATGTAGCAAACGAGCGTGCAGTTCACCTGGATGGTAAAAATCACAGATGCGTCACTAAAATGCCACTCTAGGCATTTTAGTATATAAGCAACCATTTCTGTCCGTCGGAAGAACAACGCATCTGTGATCGACTTCAAAGAGAACCTTTGTTCTGTATGAAGTTGCTCAGTGGGCGACAGTTGTAGATTGATTAATTAGTGGAATGCATTGTCATTTACTACTTAAATCTTATAAAAAAATCAAACACAGAAACCATCTATATGACACGATTAGACACCCAGTGAGTACTGGCTTCGAGTCCCAGCCAGACAAATATCTGAATAATCAATTTCGATTCTTGTTCTGGGTGGTTGGTGTCTGTGTACTCGTCTCTGTTTGTTCAGGGATGGGTGCTATGACACATGAGGAAATCCTAATGTATGGCTATGAGAGTTAAAAAGGTTTAAATCAATTTATTTGTAAATTAAGTGACAGCCGAAATTGGTTTTCAACATATTTCTTTAATCGCTTAAGATTGTATGGCTTACAAGTATGCATTTACACAGAAAGAATATATATTTTTATATGCTAATACAAAAAATAATAAATGTCATTAAAAACTTTTGTGTGACCATCTAGTTCATCTAGGTGCTCTATATTTATTTATTAGGTCTATACTATAGTAATTCTATAGAAAGGTAAGTACGTTAGTCTAGTAATAATATAGATCTTATTACATGAACAATATTTTTATCGATAACACTAAACCTCGTTAATAGCTATCAAACAAAAAAGTAAAGGGAAATGGGTTGACAAACAAAAGATAATGTGGTACTGAGCTGTTTTGTCTTTGCCTATTTATATATAGATTATGAAATTAAATAAACTTACGATAATAAGATTTAAGTAGAAAGTAATTGAGGATTTCTAAAACTAAGAGTTTTTATTTTGGAGTTTTTTTAATTTTGAAGTAGCAAACGAGCATGCAGTCTCCACCTGATGGTAAGTGGTCACTGCCGCCCGTGGACATCTGTAATCAACTTCATATAGAACATAGGTTTTATCTGAAGTCAATCACAGGTGCGTTGCTGCTCCCGAGGACTATGATGGTCGCCTCATACAAAAGTTTGTCGGCAACCACATCCTTCCATCGAAACGCAAGAAATGCTTTACGATAAATTTAAATAAATTTCTTCAATATCTAGATTAATATGTATTTTGAATAGGTAAGTATTTACAACTTTATGAATTTTCTAGTTATATATACTACTACTTATTAAAGCATATAAAAGCATGGAAGCGCAAAATATCAATTATGTAATTATGAATGAAATGGGGTTAAGTCCCATGTCGTGGAGACTACTACTATTTATTGCCAACTCGTATTGGCTTGTTATTATTAAATATTAAAAAAAAAACCTATAACAATTATCATAATAAATAGATGCTTGAAGTGGTTTTCAGTACAGTAATTTTCAGGTTCAGTTCTCTAGTAAATTTTAGAAGGGATTTAAAAAAAGAATGATTATAATTGATTTTGTTAGTTTGATTAAGATGATTTTACGTTTTATTAAGGAAAAAAAATAATGGCATTATCTTTATTATACTAAGGATATTATAAACACACGATAATCAACTTTTAATTAAGGACTTGCCTCAATCAGCATTAAGGATTTGGATGTGTTGGATAAAATATAATATTTTGTATTATAAATTTGTTTGCAACAAGTTGGTAATGCAAAATGGATAGAAAAGATTATTTAATTCAAATCCATTACGTTTTGTAAAGTAATAAAATATTATACCCGCCCTTACAAAGTTCTTTAATAATGTCAAAAGTGGTCTATTAAAATGTCTGCTGAAAATGCTCCGCATTATAAAACTTACTTAAATTTGTAGGAAAGACGACTTTTGCTCATAACAATGCTATTAAATATTTTATACATTACAAAAGTTATAAAGTCGTGTTTAAAGTTTTATTTGGGTGTAACATTTTTGGAACCTTAAGTTTATAATTATGATCTTTTTTCGTTACAACTTTAAGTTCGGTTAAAATAAAACTGTGTATATACCCTTGTTTGTACATACATTAATAATGTTACCAAAAGCGTTTTAACATTTTTACTAAGCGTTATATTGCCGAGTAGTTTCCACCCAAATATCGCGTGACTTGATGAAGAAACACCCGAGTAATGCATAATCATATGAAATGTTAATGTATATTAAACATGTACACATCCGTTGTTGGTATATGGGCGTGTTTGTGAAATTGTCCGTTTATTTTCATCCTGCGCTGGCGAGCAGACGGCCGCCGCCCAAGCCAAGGATTCGCATATGGTAATGGTCCCACAGTTTTGTCAATGTTGTCGAGCCACGCCATCCCACCGACCTCCCGACGGTCCGCTTCGCCTTCCGTCCATGCATCGTGCCTCCGTGCATCAGTGCATTGCACGCTTCCAACTATCATCTCCGCTAGGGTTGCCACCTGTTTATGATGTTGTAGTTTATAATTTTAGTAAACCGTACTTAAAAATGTAAAAAATATAGTGCGGAAGATTCTTTGTTTTTATAAGAAATTCAAATGACGCAACAGATAATCCCTCCACGAAATCGCTTTATGAGCAGCGACATAGTTGTGGGTTACTGGTTAATGATTAGTTCAGCAAAAAAATATGTCAATTTTGTAACTCTAGTTCAGATTTAACCATATTATAGTAAATCGAATGGTTAAAGGTCGCCAAAAAATCTGCGAAAAGAAATATACGTAAATTTTTTTCGTTCGTTTCTAATAAATTCGTTTTTAATAAAGAAGGTGGCAACTCTAATCTGTACCTTGATCGATTACCTTACTCTCTTGATTCCCGCTCTGTTCATGCGAAAGTAGCGCCGTGATCACCACACTACACACGCCCTCCACTGACACAACACTGTTTTGATCACATGAACACCACTAAACAACGCATTGTCCACTCAATAATAACACCGAACACTTGCAATTTACATGCAGCCATAAAGATTTAATGTTGTTCAATTAATATAATATACTCACTACTGTTCACTTGTGTTTTCTATGTGTATGTCGTTTTGAATGAAACGTTTTGTGTTGCATGTACATGTATTATTGACATCGATGATATTTAAAATGTGTGTGTGAAATTTCAGACGATTTGATGTCTTAACATCTGACAGGTTTTGACAAAAAAATCTTCGCTTTTTAAACTATAGTATACAATGTTTGAGACCGTAACTTCTAACGCTTATTAGACTTATTGTATTATTAGTATCTTTTTAGAGTGGCCTATATAACTCTGTTGTAGTGTTTAATGTGATTCGGCGCGATATTTGTCACGCACGTCTGCGCTAGCGTGGGGCACATAAAACTAAAATACCCCGCACGATCTAGATAAATTCCGCGCCCATACAGAAAGTAGGTTTTAGGCTACAGCCGCTGTAAGAGAAAATAAACAAACGAGGCGAACAAAAAGGCCGAAAGTAAAGCTATGCAGTATTCCACGTAAAAACTTTAACAATTATGTCACTCGGACCGCTCTTCGATCTGTTACGAGCCTCGGGGAAACAGAGTTTTTAAAAAAAAAGATTTATTTTGTGGCGACACGACCGGATGGTTAGGATGTAGAAATGAGACTGACTGGTCTGGATGCATCAACGGAGGGGAAGGAGAATAAGGGCTGAGCATGCAAAAATAGAAGTGAGGAGTCATCAAATAAGGGAACATAGAGCATCTATAACAGCTCCCCGGGGTAGACTAAACATCGGGGTTGAAATACGATGTTTAGGAAGAGAAGAATTATATCCTTGTTCTTAAGGGGGGAGAAGGAACATCTTTGGTTCTAGAACGACCTGCATTGGTCCTTGTTGGAATAGTAATTTCAGGAATTGGTATTTCCTCGGGAGTTGACTCTACTGGAACGGGTGAGGAGAATCTCGGAAATGTGAAGGAAAATCGGCCGTGCGATTTAATAATAGAATAAAGTTTTACAATACAATATAAGAAAATAACACAAACAATGATAATTGTTACAATAGAGTAATGAGCCCCATATTGAATAATATGATGTTGATTTATGATTTTATCGGCTTCTGACGATATTGATTTTAATTTCATTTTTGATTCTGAAGCAAAGGAATCTAAATCTAAATTGTATAGATGAATAGGAGACTCATTATTTATTTTATATTTAAAATTATTTAATACACAACAGGAATCATTAATAATATTAAAATCCGATTTCACAATAGTTAAATTTAACAAAAGGTTATTTAATTTAGGAATTAATTTTGTTGTTTTACAATACGCTCTACAATTAAAAGGAATATTAACAATTCCAGTGCCAAGAATATTTAATTCTACATTATTTTTATTAGGACATTCTATGTATAACTTATTCCTCTGGGATTGTACAAAAATCCAATTATTATTACTTATAGGTTTCCATATATCTAAATTTCCGTATATAAATTCAGTTTTACACTGTTTTGGAAGAGTAGTTTTTACACTGCATATAATTTCACTTTCACAATTGGGATTCACACTCGTGGGGAACACTGACGTCACGTCGCAGATGTAATTGTAACGCGTTATCGCTCTGCATTCCTGTAGTGATTCTAAAGTACAATATTCCGTTTTATCCCTGGTCATCGCTATGAATTTAGTGCTGGGTATTATAAAACTAAAAGAATCCGGCTTTACATTTTTATGCGGAATGGGTAAAGGTAAATTATGATATAAGGCATATTCCTTAGGAGAGACTAATGGAATTCTTAAAACAAAAACTAGCTTGTTTTTTAAACTGTAACTAATTACAATAGAAATGTTGGTTAAAATATGAATTTCGCTTAATTCTAAATTAATAGGTAGCTTAAAATCTACAGGTAGATATCTATAGTTATCAACAAGTTCCTGATAAAGTTGAGTAGGACTGAGAATCGACGGGTGAAGAATGTTTTGATTAGCGAGCAAAATTGCATTTGTTATGTCCTGCAGTTGAAAAGATAGGGTGAGTATGGAAGCTTCTAAATTATTTAGGATAGTATTAATTTTATTCTTTACATTTAATATATTTGAAATAAAAGTTAAATTCTTTACCGAAACAGAGAACTTGTCGATAGCTTCGTTTAAACTAAATTCATTAATCTTAATTTTATTTAATGTAACGTTAAACTGGTTAAGAGAGGAAGTTGAAATTAAAACATTTTCCTTAACTAAATACGCTATTCTCTTTTCGTTATCTTGGATGTTTTGAATGGCATTATCATATTTAAGAGCGTCATTTTCGTCAAGAGTTCCAAAAATAGTTTTAGCTAGAGTGCCAATGCCACCTATCCACGCTCCTCTTTTGAACCTATTACTAACTAAATGAGAAATAGAAGAATACTCAGATACCATATCATTATATCTAACTCTGAGAGGTTCTAAAATATTGTTGCATTCCAAATCTTCTGAAATTTCAAATTGTATTTGATTACACAAATGACGTGTTGTTGCTAGAATAGTATTAATATTTTTAATATGCGGTTCAATATAAGAAATGTCAAACGCGGCTACAACATCTAAATTACCTACATTAATTTTAAGTTGACCAATAGGGTCAAAATAAATGCCAGGACTTGAGTTGATTTGATGAACATAATCTTGACAATGACCTTGGGCCAGTAAGCTGTAACGAAAGAGACATTAAAATTACATAATTAAAATAACTACTAAATAAACTAAGTTAATAAAAAAGGATTATCCTACTTTGTAGGAGGATCATGGATACCCTGGACGGGTTTCACTTCGTCGAAATGATGTCTCACATGTCTTCTATTAATGAGAAGAGATAACGTATGGTTCCCATGAACTTTGACTACTTTATACGGGCCTTTCCAGAGAGGCGATAAGGCCTTTCGTAACCTGAGATGGTTCTTTAACATAACATAGTCACCTACTTTGTATGTTACTGAACGACTGTGGGAATCGTAATAATTTTTCGATCTTATTTTTGAGCCGTATATATATTCGAGAGCCTTTTCACGTGCATGTTTCATGCGGTGTTGAAGCATTTGGACATATTCAGGATAGGTTATTGTATTCTCGTTGTACAAGGAATCTGGTATACGGGGCTTATGGCCGAATAACAATTCATATGGGGAATAATGTGTTGTAGAATGAATAGACGAGTTATATGCCAACATAGCTGTATACACATATTGAGGCCAGTTATCTTGGTTTTCATTTACATATGTTTTTAAATATTCTTTAAGAGTAGAATGTGACCTTTCTAATGCACCTTGAGTCTGTGGATGATAAGGGGCAGACCACAGCTGCTTTATTTTAAGGAAATCACAGGTCTTTTTAAATAAATCCGCCGTAAAATTAGTACCTTGATCTGTTAATATGTGTTTGGGTATTCCGAATAGAGATATAAAATGTACGAGACATTCACTGGACTCTTCCGCGGTGTTACAACGCAGAGGATACGCTAATGAAAATTTTGTCAAGTCGTCCTGCATGGTTAAAATAAATCGCAATTTTGCAGTTCCGGCTTCAGGCAAAGGACCGACAATGTCAATAGATAATTTTTCGAAAGGAGCCGTCGAAGTTGAAGTTATTATCATTGGCGCTCGGTTAATTCTACGTAAGGCTTTATTCGCTTGACAAGATTGACATTTTTTTACATAATTTTCGACATCACTACGCATATTCTTCCAATAGAATCTTTCACGAATACGGTTGTACATTCTAAGGTTACCTAAGTGACCTGCAATAGGAATGTCATGGTTTTCTTTTAATATTTTAGGGATTTCGCTAAGTGAAGGGTAAATAATATTATTATGATAAATATGTATTGATATATTAGTTCCGTCGAATAGAAAACCTAACATGTTATAAATTTTGACGAAAGAGTGTTTATCGAAAGGATTCTTAAAATCCGATATGCTGACGTCATTTATTGTCGAATATTCCATTATTATTAGATCACGAGCAAATTTTAGAGATTTGTATATATCTGGGTAAGAGACGTCATCAAAATGATGTACTTTAATAAATAAGAAAAGATAGTTTTTATTTTCGATTATAAGGGGTAACGCAGTGTGTAGGTTTCTCTCTAATTTTAAGAATTCGTCGCGTCGGCTATGTGGACAATTACTAAGTACTTCTTGTACATAGGGCATGGATTCGTCCATGTCAATTGAAGTAGGAATTATGATTAAGTTTTGTTTACATTTTAATAAATTTTCATTATGCTCTGTTATCGAAGTATTATATGACCTTGTAGGGGACTTTAAAAACTTACTATAACTATCGTCGCATGTTCTATTTTGATTTTCAGGGGTTGGTGACGCTTCAGGATCAGAGACAGCAGGTAAGTTATTTTCAGGTGTCAAGGACAAAGGATCAAGGGCGTCGGATTCTCTTGGGGTATTAGGTATATCAGGTAAGTCGTTAGATATTAAGTTTTTTTCAGGACTAGGATTAGCTGACACAGGTAAGTTTTCAGGATTCTGCCTACTGGTAGAAGGTTGCGGGTCAGATTCGACGTGGACACGCGTTTCATCATTGATAGAGCTAAGGTAATCTAATAAATCTTTTTCTATTTCAGGATTTAGGAGGCCAGCTTCAATATTTGAAGGTGGGGATACTAGAAGACTTTCTAAATCATTTAAAATACCAGGTGAGTTCAAAATTGGTTCCTCTTCCACAGGGTTAGGATTATCTTTTCCAGGATAGACAGGATTTATGGGGTACCTTGAAAGGGCATCTGCGGCAGAGTTTAACTTGCCTTTTCGGTATTGAATATCGTAATCGAATTCCTCTAGCTTTAATCGCCATCGTTGGAGTTTACTACCTGGATCTTTGTGGTTAAATAACCACTTCAAGGGTCTGTGGTCCGTAATTATTTGAAACTTGCGACCATATAAGTAAGGACGAAAAGTTTTACATCCGAATAAAATTGCTAATAACTCTTTCTCCGTTGTATTATAATTAACTTCATTTTTATTTAAGGTTCGAGAGGCAAAGGCTATGGGTTGCTCTTTGCCAGGATCTCCTTGAGAGAGGATTGCGCTGATAGCGTAATTGGAAGCATCACATGTAAGTATAAATTGTTTCGTAAAATCTGGATAGATAAGAAGCGGAGGAGAGAAGAGACGAGATTTTAGGGTTTCGAAAGCTAATTGATGTTCATTTTGCCAAATGAATGAAGTATCCTTTTTCAGAAGAGAAGTTAAAGGCTTTGCTGTCTTTGAAAAGTCAGGAATGAATTTCCTATAATACGACATAAGACCTAGAAAGGATTTAACGTCCTTGGGACATTTGGGAATTGGAAAATTAGAAACAGCCTTGACCTTTTCTGGGTCAGGTTTCACACCTTTATCAGTGATGAGATGACCTAGATAAGAAACTTCTTTACGAAGGAATTCGCACTTATCAGGCTGGAGTTTGAGGTTGTGTTCTCTTAGACGATCAAATATTAATTTTAGGTTTTTCATGTGTGACTCGAGGTCATATGAATATATTACAATGTCGTCGAGATACACGAAGCACCTGGTGCCTTGAAGGCCGGTGAGCACTGTGTTCATCAGCCTCTGGAACGTTGAAGGCGCATTTTTGAGCCCGAATGGCATGCGTTTAAATTCAAAGTGTCCTTGAGGGACATTAAAAGCGGTTTTTGCTGCATCTTTGGATGCCATTTTTATCTGATGAAAACCGGACGCCAAATCAAGAGTTGAGAAGTATTTGGATTTGCCAAGTTGATCCAATATTTCATTGATATTGGGTATTGGATATGAATCACCGATTGTGACGTCATTAAGTCGTCTGTAGTCTATCACTACTCTCCATTTTCGCTGTCCAGAAGCATCTAACTTCTTCGGGACGACCCAAATAGGAGCAGACCATGGAGACATGGACGGTTTAATGATGCCATCTTTAAGCATTTTATTAACTTGGTTTTGAACTTCTTGTTTGTGGCATTCCGGAAATCGATAGGACTTTACATGGATTGGTTCATTGTTCGTTGTATTAATTTCATGTTCTAGGACATTAGTGAAGGATAGGGGATCTCCGGGTAAATAGAAGATATCTGAATAATTTGCACAAATTTCGAAAAGAGTATTAGCTTCTTCACTATTCAAATGAGAAGCTCTGATTTGATTGAGAACCCCCTGGGTTCTATTAATTGAGTTATAGGATTGTAAAGTATTAACAGGATACTCTGAGGAATTATTTTCAGGCACTCTCCCTGAAAGGTTATCGGTCTCTCTTGGAATTAAGGTAAGTAATAAATTAGAATTGAGATAAATTGTGGATTCAGAGACATTCACAACAGATATGTTTATCCTGTTGTTAGTTTTTACTTTAACTAAACAATTAGCAATTAAGATGTCCTTGAATTGATTTTGATCTAATATGAGTCCTTCTTTTAACTCAGGATTCGAGACGGAGCACTCTATAATCATTTCTGATCTAGCAGGTATAGTATAAACTGGTTCGTGAAAATGCATTGGTATTTGAATTCCATTAATTTGAAGTTTATTTATTGTATAATTAATGTTACATCTGAACGAATTTAGCATATCCGTCCCTATAATTCCATCATAGGGCAGATGAATTTTATCAATTACGTGAAATTTATGACCAACAGTTTTTTTTGATTTTGAGTCAGATAAATTTAATTTTAAGAGGAAGTGACCACAGGTTTTCGTAATACCTGCTCCGGGTTCAATTCCTTTCAATTCTATCTGTTCATTAATTAATTTAAAAGGTTTTTGAATAGAAGACGATTTAATCAAACTAATTGCTGAACCAGAATCTACTAACAAGGATAGAGGCAATTCGGATACAGGAGAGTTAACAAGGACATGAGGAAGTAGAACTTTATTAGGATTAGTATTAATTTCAAAAATTTTTGTTTCAGGATTAGTAATCGATACAGCGGGCGAGGTAAGAGATGTGGTAGGGGTAGTAATTGTAGCGGGTACTGTGGATACAGTGGATGCAGTGGATACAGCGGATACAGTGGATACAGTGGATACAGTGGATACAGTGGATACAGTGGACGCAGTGGATACAGCGGATACGGTGGATACAGCGGATACAGTGGACACAGTGGATACAGCGGATACGGTGGATATAGCGGATACAGTGGATACAGCGGATACAGCGGATACAGTGTTTTTCGGCGTGCCGATTTTTAACGGATGTCCCGTACGGCACGGGGACGAGACATTAATTAGTTTTTTGTTAGATTTTCCGTATAATATTCTTGTTCGTCATGTTTTTCGGGATCCTCGTCAACAACATTTTCAGTTACAAAATTTAGGTTACGGATTGGTATATGAACGTTTTGGCCCTGATTTTTATAACGTTGATTATTGTACATGCGCTTGCGGCATTGTTCCAGGGTATGACCTGGGTTCTTACAATACCTGCAGGTAATAGTTGAATCATTTGTTCGTTGAATGAAATTAGGTTTTTGGGCGAAATTCGGTTGTTGCACGAAATTAGGTTTTTGAATGAAATTTGGTTTTTGAAGGTTATGATATTTGATTTCTTGACGTACAGACGGCTGAGAGTATTTATATAATGATTGTTGGATCTTCTCTTCAGAAATAGCTGCGTTAATCGCATCATTTAAAGTTTTTAACGACCTGCACCTGACAATATTGGAAATACGAGGGATTAGCCCCATCTGAAAGTGATGCAGCGCTAACTCTTCCATAGCCGCAGTACGGCCCACCATTTCACGACTCTTGTGGCCGTGTGCTATGGATATTTCAGTTAGTAGGGAGGAGAGACAAGTCTCCACCCTCAGGGCATATTGACTAACAGGTTCGTTGACTTTTTGTTTGCATTCCTGTAACTCCGTGAGCAGGTGAGAATAATGTTTCCGCTCACTGAACTGCGTTTTTAAGAAGTCTTTTAACTGCTGCCAGCTAGCGAATTCTTTTATAGAACAAGCGGTTTCCGCCTTACCTTGTAGTTGGCATAAAATGAATTTAAATAAAATATCTTTTTGCGAATCATTTGCTAGGTCGTAGGCATTATTACAATTGACTATAAATGAATTTAATGTATCCCTACGGCCGTCGTAAGGTTTAATAAATTTAAGTAGAATGGAAAGCTCTACTTCGGGTTTAGGAGCTGGTGTCCTTTTCCTAGTAGATCTTGTGGAAGGTCCTGGAGGAGGGGGACAAAGGCTTTCTCTGTCATCCTCGGTGTCTGTGACGGCTATCTCCGGCCTTTGTTCGAATTTTGGGCTTTGTGATCTACTTTCTGCCATTTTATAAATTACACAAGATAACGGAAATCGAATAGAAAGTACACACACAAAAAAAAGATAGACACAAATAAACACACAAAAATAAAGTAATATAGACACACAGTTTTTAAATTATGAATCTTATGCAATGACCAGGATAATTTGAGAATCACTTACAGAGTAATTATGATTATACTAATCATGTCCGCAATTCTCGCGTCGCGAAGTTGAAGGAGGAGACCAGGATGCAGTGAGGAGTAGAAGACTGGAACACGCTGTTTACGCCGTCGTCCGTCGTTACGTCGTCCGTCGTCGTCGTGTCGTCGATGTAGAAGAATAATGTCGACGTATCTCGTCGTCGTTGTTGTGTCGTGACGTCGTCAATGACCGGCTGCAGCACGAGCAGCGCGCAGCAATGGGTCGTTACGTGGCGTCGTTGATGGCCGGCTACAGCACGAGCAGTGCGCAGCAGTGGGCCTTAGTACGAGCACTTTTAAACTTTTTCACAACACACACAACTTTTTGGATATTTTACGTACTGGATTTTCACTCGATAGAGACGTACCGGGGATTTACTACAAAATCCCTTATCGCTGCCACCAAAAATGTTACGAGCCTCGGGGAAACAGAGTTTTTAAAAAAAAAGATTTATTTTGTGGCGACACGACCGGATGGTTAGGATGTAGAAATGAGACTGACTGGTCTGGATGCATCAACGGAGGGGAAGGAGAATAAGGGCTGAGCATGCAAAAATAGAAGTGAGGAGTCATCAAATAAGGGAACATAGAGCATCTATAACAGATCGCTAGACCGTCGATTGTAACTCTGTACATTTTTCGTTTTTTTTATTCATCCGCTTCACTGAATCTACAAATTCGTGTTCATAAACTGGATCGCTCTACTTCCGGTGCGCTAAATTATATTGCGTTAAGTATATCATTTTATTGCCGTATCTAATTCATACGATAACTGTTATAAAGTGTTAAGCAAGTCAGATACAGTATAAGTAAATTCAAATACCTAATAAATGAAAATGCAAGATAATGTAAATTAATTACATAATATTACACAGCCACTGAACTTGGAAAAAACTTAATTTTTTGTTCTTGCGTTATTCGTAGATCCTTAGTTGCGTCCCAGTTTTTTTTATTTAGATTCATCTATTTGACCTAAACAACTAATCAAAGTCACATTTACTGTACATTCTGATATTAGACAAGTGATAACGGCGAAAGTCGTGAAGAATTATATATAATAATTATTATAGTTATTTGCGGTCTTTAATTCAATATGAAAGTTTGTAAGGAATAATACTGTAGCCCTTATTATTTCTTCTGCTGCTGTTAAAATCTGTAGAGTACTGGCTGTCTAATGATTTCCTGAATTTGTTAAACAATTTACTATACTTTAGGTTGCGTATTAGATTGTATTATGATTAATCTTCAGATGTAGGTACGGCAGTAGTAACTTCAATGCTGCTGTAACTGGCCGATAGTTTGAACCTGTGATACCTGATAATAATTTTGAGTATTCTTATCGAGATTTAATTCGCTTGTAAATTTGCATTTGTTTACATTAAATCTGTCAGAAGTATTATAAGGTACGGATGGGTATGCCAAACTATATGACAGCTTAAAAATTGCCGCGTGCGTTATTTGTGTTATTTGACTTTACCTCGCGTTCGGCTGTACTCATTAAAGAGTTCATATAATTTGGCATCAATTCATCTATGACTATAACGACTGTACAACAATAAATTTTTAAATAAATATGCTACAGTAGAAAAATTCTAAAATAAGTATTAAACCCAAGTAATTGCAAACGCAGTACCCGACCGGTGCGCGTGGGCGGCAACGCGCTAGAGAACAAGGAGAACGCCCGGCCGTGGGAGGAGTTCCGCGAGGAGTACGCCAGCGAGTCCGAGCGCGTGGCGGCCAAGCTCGCGCGCAAGGAGAGCCTCAACATCAAGCTGGCGCTACGACCTGATCGACAGGAGCTTATTAACAGGTAAGACGTTACGTTCAATTGGTACAAATTTCACGTGGTTTGCATATTTGTTGATCGCCGTTCGGTGAAAGTAAACATTGTGAGGAAATCTACACCTGAGAGTTTTCGAAAAAAAAATTCTAAGTTATGTATAAACCGGGCTCAGCGATACGCCTTAAGAGAAACCTATATTTAACAGGCTTATATGTCAGTAGGTAAGAGCTTTTATCTTCAGTAATACATACATTATATACGCTATCAAAAAATAACAAACTATACCTAAACTAAAGCTTTAAAACTAAATTGAAGCATAATAATTGATACAAATTTAATTGTAATACAACTACTTATTGTGTTATTAGCAGAGTATGCATCTTCATTCCTGGAACTTTGTATAACTTGATTCACCTCAAACTACTCCCGCATATATTTGTGCTCCATAACATTAGTGTGAAGTGCTACTGTATTCTGTTTGCTTCAAAGTTTGGCGAGTGTGCTAGGAGAAATATTTACACGACCCTCTGAATTTGTATGTCTCTGTTACCGACGTAAGGTAGGAATAAATTTAAGGTAGAATATACCCACAGGTATATTCTACCTTAGCATAGGTAGCATTAACCTTTACATGGAGTGCTTGTTTGTTTCCTTCTTATATTATTCAATAAATATACTTATGTTTCCACTGTACAATTGGTTTGGGGCCGTCCATTAATAACTTGAATCTTGAAGGGGGGAGGAGGTCGGCAAAAATTAAGAAATATTACCCTTGGGTTGGGAGGTGTTGTAAGATATCACGGGTATTGATTTTAACGCCAAACGCGCGACTTGCAAGATGCTTATCCAGTCGTTACTATTGAATGAAGTCTTGGTAATCCTTGTCCCAGGACAATGTACATTAAATAGGTATGTGTGTGTACTAGTACAATATATGTTTTTCGCATCATTACACCATTCCTTCAATATTTTTTTATGTCCGTCACAAACAACCTGCAATCCTTCTGCCTAGACAATTTTATCGCCGTCCTTTTTAGTAGAATAAAATTAGATTAAACTTTATACCTGTATTTAAAGAGACTTTGAGAATTTGTAGGTCCTCAAAAATACAAGTGATTTTGTGTGGAGGAGAAGGTGTTAGTCAAAAACTTCACCACTTATCACCGAGGGGGAGAAGGGGTTTAGAAATGCTTAAAAACATCACGTGATTCATAGATTTAAAGGTGGTGAAACTGTTCGTGATTCGATTAGGGCTGCAACACTTTTCTGCCTTATGACGGCGGTGTTTTCAAAATTAAAAGAAAAAAATTAAGACAAGAAAGTACTAGCCTATTTAACCTGGCGTAACCGTATTCTTCACTACATAGTATAAAATAAAGTCGCTTCTCGCTGACTATCCCTATGTATGCTTTTATCTTTAAAATTGCGCAACGGATTTTAATGCAGTTTTTTTAATATATAGAGTGATTCAAGAGGAAGGTTTTTTTATTTATAATGTGTAAAATATAGTAGAGAAACACTGATACCTTTAGATTTTTAACTTTTAGGCGGAACGAAATTCGCCGGGTCAGCTAGTCTTTTATAAAGTATCTGCAAAAGTTGTATATGCAAGTATTTATCTTAAACATTGAAATTATTTCAATAGAATATGTATTAAAAGATACCTAAAAGGGTCATTCAATTATATCCTTGGAATCTCCCACAAATATTTTAATTCTAAACCCAAAACAAACTTTTATCTTTTGAAACTTTGTTAATTTGTAACTCAAAGAAATGTATGCAGGAAACTTGGGCAACAATTTACAATATAAATAAATTCCCTAAGAAGTTTTGATGTAAAAATAAATACAAATTTTCTTTAGGGCTTAACTAACTTCTGACAAATCTTTCTGCGTGAATGGTAAGCCGTTCCGTTACCGAAGTTATAAAAATGTGGATATTAATGGGACCTTGACAATAAAAAGGGAGTTTTGAAATGTTGGTCATTAAGTTATTATTGTACTGTTACTTAACGGGTCGTAAGCAATTCATATTAGAATTCAGTTTGAAAATTTTAACAACAGTTAAACGTAAGAGATTAACTGTATTTTTCTTTACCGTCTGAGAGCTAAACCAATTTTCAACTAAATTTATACAAAAAATGTGATCGAATTTTTATCAGTGGTTTCTTCTGAATTGTTCCTCCGCCCTTTTTTTATTAATATCGAACATATTGTTTAGTGAAGACAATCTCTAACCTTTCTATAACACGTATATATTAAATAACTTGAAGTATGTGTCTGAAAAAGACACGGGATCGGCTGGCTTTTCATGTAATAGTCTGTCAACCCTGCCCGTGATGTAATAGCGAACTCACCTCAACACGTATAGCGGCCGCGTCGCCGGGCGACGTCTACGATGCACGCCTGGGAGTGTTATTTTTGTTTGCATACTCGTCCATTGTCATTCTTTTATTTCTTCCTGTTTTTTGAGGCCCGCTCTTGGCACTGGCAATGTAGTAATTGCTATTTGAGCTAATGACATTGTGACACATTGGGTGTTAAAAAATCATATAATATAATAGATATTTACAGTGTGTAAACAATGCGCGCCCGCTGACGAATTCGTTAAAAACTGGAGCTACGTTGCGTCGTAAAGCGTGTTGTATCAGCGACCTTCATTAATTAATTAAACGTTGTCCGGATAGTGCGACTTGGGATTAGGCCAAAATTTTACGGTAATCGCACATTATGAAGATTCTTTCGGCGACTCATTTGCTGTGGCAAATTTTATATCGCCGCTCGATCGCCAGCGCCCGTGCACAAGTAGAGCGGATATTCTTCGTTGTCACCATTCTGAGCTGCCTCAGAGAGAAAGTTACGTCAGTGTGATTTACATTTTATATCTATAGTGTTGAGACGTGCAACAATACGTGATGATAAAATTATGGTTCGTTTCGCAGAAATATTCTGGTCGTGCAGAGTGAACACGAGCGACAGGAGTCGTGGGAAGCCATCGGTGCGCGGTTGATTCGCCGCTTGTCCATGCGGCCCACCGCCGAAGAACTCGTTGAGAGGAACATACTGAAAAGTAAGATACTCGTTTCAAACTGAACAGTCATCGAATTTAAATATTCCCGCCGTACTATTCATGGTGTTTTTATTACCCAGGTCAGTCCCCAGCTGAGGAGAAGAAGCAAAAAGAGGAGAAGAAGAGATACTTGCTACGCAAGCTCAGCTTCCGACCTACGGTCGACGAACTCAAGGAGAAAAAAATTATTCGATTTAGCGACTACATCGAAGTGACGCAGGTATTATAAACATATCAATGTTATTACTATTTGTTAAAGCTTAATTTTAGCAAACGATGTGTAGGGCTGATTATTGAGTGGAGTCAGTCCAAATGGGTGACTGTGCCAGATTTTTATTCAGTCGTTCGACGGATATGAACACTTTTATTTTGTACAAAAGTGAAGTAGCAAACAAGCATGCAGTCCACTTGGTCACTCCTGCCCTTTGACATCTATAGTCAGAGGACTTTAAGTGAACCGGCAACCACATCATTCCATTGAAACGCAAAAACTGCTTCACGCTAGAAATAGTGGACTTCATGCGCTATGTTGTTTAAATTTTATTAACACTTAAATGTAAATGTTTGTGAGTATGCATGTGTGTTTGTACCTCTTTCAAGCATAAGCTACAGATTGCATTACGCTGAAGTTTGGCATACAGGTAGTTAATGACCTAGTATAACAATTCAATAAACGTAATAAAAGTGGACAGAGCCGCGGCAATAAGCTAGTTGTATATAAAAAATGTTTGTGTTGCGCAGGCGCACGACTACGACCGGCGCGCGGACAAGCCGTGGACGCGCCTGACGCCGCGCGACAAGGCCGCCATCCGCCGAGAACTTAACGAGTTCAAGAGTTCGGAAATGGCGGTGCACGAGGAAAGCAAACACCTCACTAGGTAATTTGTTTTTTATACTACATTGAATGTTTTTTTTTTTACTTTGGTTTCCTTTGAGCGCAACCGAGGTTTAGGTTGAAAGTTTGTATGATGTTTTCTTTTACCATTATAACATACACATAATTAAAATTTAAAATACACAGAGTGGCGTGTCTGGGGTTTTCCTAGGCTACTACTGCATTATATTATGTATAAAAGTATTGTAAGAATTTAAGCTAAAGGGTGTCTTTTCACTAGACATTTGAGAAATGTATTGCGATAGTTTTGCGATAGATGTGGATAAAAGTTATGATTATTTTAATAATAACTAGATTTTCATTCCTAAGGTTAACTTAAATTCGGTGGCAGTGGACACAACAGAGTTGTTTTTTATTGGGGGATTAGAATTTACTTGATTCGTTTTGGTTTAAACATTGAAATGATTTTTTGTCTTACCTTCCACCTCGATCATTTATTTAGCATCGTACATTACGGTGTAAAAGCACTTGACGACAGCGTGGCGAAGCGGTTACCATACCGGTCTGACGAGCAATGGGTCCCGGGTTCGATTCCCGGCCAGACAGGTGTCTGAATGATGAGTTTAGATTCGTGTTCTGGTACCCACGACACAGGAGAAAAATCCTACTGTGGGGCTATGAGTGTAGAAAACGTTTATTGACTCGTGTGTATTGACTTTTGTACGAATATAGCGTGTTAAAGTTCAGTCGTTTCTCCCCCAGGTTCCACCGGCCATGACGGCCGGGCCTGCGCCGCGGGTGACGGGCCGGCGCCCGGCACCCGGCCCTCCTGTGATGTAACGTATTTATGTGGGCCCGCAGGGGCCCTCGACTCTGTCGACTCGCACTTTCCGAGTTACGTTGTGTGAGCGTACCGTGTGTGCAATCTTGTTTTTTTTTACCTATTGTAATTCGAGTACAATTTTTTTATGATTATGTAACTTTTATGTTAAGTTCGCATATCCTAAGGCATACCTATACATTCTTTGAATTGACCTTCGCGAAAGGTTAGTGATACTGATTATAGTGGTGAAATGGAGTTTCTAAAGCTCCGCGAGATTACGAGTTGTTTTGAATTGTGACGTATCCATCTTAGAACGTTTGTAGACTTGTGATTTTTCTTATATTGCTAGCTTTAGCTGCGTAGTCATTAAGCTAGAGATTTTAATTGTTTATTTCGTTTTTAATGTTTTGCGGTCACAGTTGCGATTTGGTGATTGAAATTATATTGGCGAATACTTTTTTATTTTGCACGTTCTCGTAGAATTTTTAAATTAATCATACAGTCAGACAATTACTTACAAGTATAAATAGCTTGTCTATACCTTGTTTGGGAGTAAATGTTTTGGCAACATCTAGCTGTTATTATGTAGCCGGCTGTATCATTTAAATGACAACAATTTATATTACAATGTCATTATTTGAATTTTTCACTCTACCTACACGATCGCAATGACTTGGCCGATATAGATAGCAACTAGATATTGTCAAAATCGTTTACGAGCTACTAAATTTACATTTATTCGACTTTTATGATAATAAACAGAAAAAAAAAACAAAAACATTTTGGTGTGTACTTGAAAATGAAATTTTTTGTTGATATTTAATAATATTTTAAAAATTTCCGAAGAAAGCACACATTTGAATGTAAAACTTGTTGACAGGTAGAATAATCGAATATTGCACAAATTCACACGTAAATTTATATGATAAGTGTCAGAAATAAAAGGGTTAGTATTTTATATACATATTGGTCGAAAACTATTTCCATACTTCATTTAAACTCGCTCGTGTTAATACTTAGATATAATGAACTCATGTTTCGTTGAAATGACTTTAAAAGTGAATACATACCAGGACTACTCATAATTAATAAATAATTAATACTAAAGGGAGATTAGTAGTGAGATTATTTCTGACAGTATAATCAGTCCATTTCTATAATTCATGAGTACAGGGAGACAGTCAGTGATCGTAAATCATTATACATTCGCTGTTATTGTTATAAATCACAAATATGACAGATTTATGCAGAGCTGGGGCTGTTCGGATCTAACTCCCTATCTCGATTTGGTCTCGCCGGGAACCGTAGCAATGTACATTGCTGAAGCATGTGTCCGTTGACGCTGACAAGACAATTTATTAGATACGTAATAAGTGATTATTTTATGTTATCGATTTATAATGCACGGGGAGGAATGTGTAGACATGATAGGCGAGACCGGTAGGCGGGATTAGCTCGGCGGGAACAACTTGTTAATCATCTTATCACCATAGTTTAGGACTAAAATAAGTAATTCAAGTTGAACGAAGTAACATAAAGGAATAAATATTAATGATTATATAGCTATATAAAGCTGTAGCTGTTTAATAAATAAATAGTACGCCTTTGAGATTACGTCATTATTTGGTATATAATACATTGTCTTATTTATTATGAAAAGGTTAATTTTATTTACAATACTAACATGTTAAGATGGAGAGCAATAATAATGCTGTAGTGATTTGTTTGAGTTTTATTGTGATGTGAACGTTTTAAATATGTATGGCGAAGACGGATATTTTTTTTTATATCATACCTTGAAAATTCGTCTTTAAGTAATTAATAAGTAGTAGAATCGGTTTGATATCTAGATAGCATTTTATAAAACACCATTTTAGTAGCAGTGCCATTAATTATATCTATCAAATTGATAAAAACAAAATCAAGACACTGTTTGTATTTTGCAACAAAAGTCAATTTGAACATTCATACTTACTAAATATAGTAGGTAGTTTGACAGTTTTATACATTTATTATTATAACATGTTGTTTTCGAAAATGACTTGAACGGACTATATTCATTCATATAATGCCGAAGTATGTTAATCACAATGCAGTAAACTTAATCTAAAGTTAATATGATGATGGTTACTCCTGAGACCATTCCATTGTATAAGTAAAGTGGAAGCCAAAATGACGACTTATTTTTCTAAACGATTTTGTTAGATTTGCAATTTAAAATGTATAGGTAAAATGTAGATGTTTATCGATATTATAATATAAGACATTCAGATTTCCAAAGATCTAAGGCTCAACTAAATTCTTTTAGCTAGCTTACGTATTGCCATTGAATTATGTATGTATATTGCGAATTCGACAGGTGTTTCTTTTTCATTTCAATAAATGAAAATATTAATTGCGAACTTTTTAACCGACATCACTTAGTGTGTACATACTTAATTACCATAAAATGTGATAAGACTTCTTTGTGTTGTAGTATTTTTGTAACTTAAGTACATTTTCTTTCATGTACATTTTGTCAAGTTTATACAATGCTAAATGGTGCTGGCAGTTAGCATTAGCATTATTACGATTTTTATCAGTTTTTCGGTATAATGTAATATTTTTCTAAGGACTACCAAGTTCACAATAATATGTAACATTTTGCTAGATATTATAAGTTAACATGCTATCTATCTACACGATAGTTTTATTGATAAGTAAAAATATAATTTTTAAAATTTTAAATTTGGCTTGTATTTTAATACAAAATCTTAACCATATTATTAAGTCGAAATTTAATTCATTTCTACACAATTAACTAGAGAGTTGATGTGTTTTCCGAAAACAATATATTTAAATCTGTATATAATTTTATTATGATGTAAATTGTGGAATCTCTTTTACTTCCAATTATGTCGCGCGTATGTTTTGTGCTATTAGGACTTACAATTGCTATCTTCAGTAATCCATTTACTGTTGCTTTTATTTTTAATATCGTGTAAATTATTAATGACATGTTGTAATAAGTATATAATGATAGCCATAAAATATTTGTTTTATATAACATAAGTTTGTAAATACTATGATTATACATTAAGTTTTATACTTTATTGTTTTTGTTTTATCTCCCTGACCCTTTTCCTTTATGCGAAAAATGAAAAACCAACTGACGTTTCAAATTTTATCCTCTAATTTATTATTTTACATCTATTCTATACTTATAATAAATCTGTAAGGTCAATTCTGTACATGAAATATATTTCCAAAATAACTATCAGGGGGTGATTAGGGATCGATACTAATGCCAAAAATGCAATCAGTAATTTTTTTTCTGTCTGTCTGTCTGTCTATAGAAACAAAAACTACTCGACGGATTTTAACGAAACTTGGTACGATTATTCTTCATACTCCTAAGGTGGTTATAGTATACATTTCATCACGCTACAATCAATAGGAGCAGAGCAGTAAAGTGAGATGTTGGGAAAACGGGAGAAGTTACTCCATTTTTTAAGCTTCCGTCGCGTGTGCAACCTTAATGGTTAAAGCTACACAGAAATCATGTATGACGGAAATATTCTCCTTAAAATTATATAAAAAAATATTCCACGACAGCATATTTGTATCTTTTACGGTTGACTCATAATAACATGTTAATAAAATAATTCTCGATAGCTTAGCAGTAGGCGAAGCTTTCTGATTATATTTGTCTACTCTTACGTTTATAACATTCTCAGTCATCCCTAATTAAAAAAGTTAAAATTATTGCGGCGAAACGAAGTTTGCCGGGTCAACTAGTATCAGTAATATAGTATGGTTTCTTTATGAATTGAAGTTAATTCAAATAATGACCATCAATGGAAGAATCAATCGATGAAGCTTTGACCCGTGATGCTGGGGTCGCAAAGACTTTCGATGGTGCATGTTATGGTCGTGCGAGTAGTGGAAGAGAAAGTTAACTGTAGTCCGTGCCCGTTACCGGCGCCGCGCGCACTCCGCGGCCCGCGCGCGTCCATACAACACGTCTCGTGCGTACCCTTCGCTCTTACACTTTTCGACTGCGAACACAATGTTTACACATCTATTGATCCGAAGATAACAGAAAGCGATAGTGGTTCATAGGAGTGCATTGACTATCCAGTGACAGATGAACGGTGAATGACAGTTTTATAATAATACGGAGGGCCGGTGTGAAGTGCGACGGCCGTTACGAGGGGTAGCGATGACGTTTTCTGGAAGCATGAAGGAGAACAAACCGCGTAACGTGAAGGAGTCCTGGGAGTCGGAGGTGAGATATTACCATCTGTTGTGGCTCGGCGTGTTAATTAATTTATCTGGCACGAATGTGATTCATCGTTAACATTGAATGGAGAAATTATCGAATAGAACCGACTCATTAATTAGCTTGTCAGCTAAATATCTGAATAAAATTAACATATTTTTGTGCATATTAACTATTTAAAGAAACTGTACATGTGTTTATTATAGAGAGCCTTAAATGAACCGTATTTAATATTAATATTTACAGAAAGAAAACAAAATTAAGCAAGAATACTTGCAAAAGGCAAATTTTAAGTGTCAAGAAAATACCTACGATTTACTCAGATTGTGAAATTTATTTGCACAACAGATTTTTTTGAATTTATGATCTTTAATATTTTATTGACTGAATAAAGTGCACCTTAATTCGAAACGATCGATATAAATAAATTACTAACTTAAAAATACTGCCTTTTTAAAATAAAATATGTCGGTAGATGTTATGTTATAGTAGTACCCTATTGAAATGCCAATCGAGCTTTAGTAAATTTACATTACCTTCATACAGTTATGTGCAAGGATTTATAGAATGTAAGGTTAGTCCATACTCCAAATGCGTTTTCAACCTTTACTTAGCTGTACTTTACTAGTAGAGACATTTAAAAACATCACTCTCTTTAGACCAGCAGCCCGGTTGTTATGTACACAGAATATTATGTTTTATCTCAATGAATACACAGTCAATATATCCATCTAATCGATTATACTTTACTTTTATTTTAGCTGCAGCTACGCTCGTATGAAATGTAATGAACGTCAGGTATCGAGTTTATAAAAACTATCATACATTCTCAATTCACCCAATTAAGTTTATAAAGTTGACATAAATAAAAGTAAGATGTCTATCCTATCTAAACACTTAAACACATATTTCAAATTTAGAAAACACAACAATACTACTTACGAAAATAATGAGATATTCAATTTTACATTTATCACTCAACTTATCTAATTGCTTTGTTCATTATTGCGGTCTTTTGATGAATGTGTTCTCTTTAAGACTTATATCCAGAATAAGTAGATAAAACAACTTATGTATTCTACCAACATGAGGTTACTATGTTGTGCACTTGTAGGGACAGTATTAGAACCTTGTATTTATTGTACTTAACTCGAAAAGTAAGTAGGTAGGTACTGGATACACATTGCTATACTGGTTAACGAAAATTTGTTTGTCTCCTTTTTGCTTCACTTTAATAATTATAGTTGTTTTTTAAAATAAAGCTATAGGTACTTGTCGACTAAATCACGAAGCCGGACATTATAAGTTCACAAGTTAGGTCCTTGAACTAACCGTCAGTTATAACAAGCATACATGCGGACTAAAGCTGTTATTAATAAAAGTCCACTAGGCAGCAATATCAATACCAAAACCAGTTACTATAAGTTTTAAGCAGGAAGTTTTGTAACGCGTGATATAAAACTTAAAGTGTTAATAATTTACACTGTTTTATGTTTTAGCTTAATAAATATTTAATTGGATAAATTATGTTGTCATCAGCTGTCCTTATAGAAAGGTGTATAAGGAATTGTGATCAGAAACCATGATACCTCTAATATATACCAAATTGTTATATTAATGTAGAGCTTGAAGTACCTATGTTGAGTGTCTCTTTAAGTTTGAATAATATTTCAATTATTCTTTATTGCTAAATCGCACACTTATTGGCGCCTGTTAAGTATCTATTTATTATATGTTAAACTAAAAGTTATACGCCAGTTAAATTGTACCTGTAGAAATCGTGAAGTAGTCCAACACCTGTAGCACAGTTTTACTTTTTGGTAAATCAGTAAAGCACTTGTGAGAGTGGAAGTGTGTCAGTGGATGCTAACGGCAACGCTGGCGAGTGATGTGCGATCCGGGTCGCTGTCATTCGCTGACCACAACGGTGTCAAATGTGTTTTAAACCGGTCACCGTTTTTAAGATGAGAAAACAGCCACTAAAAAAATGTTTCTAAACATAATTAGGGGAAATCTATTACGTGACACATTGGGGAAGGGGTCAATTGGGGAAGTGTCGAACCTTATACAGTCTCATGTAAAAATCTTTCTCTCCTATATTTTACAGTATTACGAGATTTAGAGGAAAATTGGGGGTCGAGGCATATCTCACTACATTTCATTACGAGAGAAGGGAGTCAAAAATTTCTCAAATCAAATTTTATGTTTAAGGTGTTTGTTTACCCCATATCACTTTTTTCCATAGCGAATCGACAAAGAAACCATGACATTTCTAGATTAATAGTTTGTTATGTACCGCTTATAAGAAGATAAAAAGGTATAGATACGTGTTGATTTTGTTATTATTGTGTTGCATAAAACTATTGCCGTAAATGATTAAACGTTGCGTCAAGGTGAACAAATTCGGAAAAGTTCATTGCTGTCTGAAATTCGTTTTAGTCACAAGTTTCATCTTTAGAAAAACTAAAATAATATCGGAAACTTAAACATAAACGTTTATTTAGAAGCCGTGTTTGCTTGAACGAAATTCAATAAATTTTATTGCAGTTTTGTATATGTAATTAACAAAAGATTTACCATTAGTTTGGGTAATCATTGTGTAATAAGAAAAAGAATCACAAACAGCCGCTAAATTTTACAGGATAATATTGATTAACATTTTTATACAGAATCTTTGAATGGATCCCTTTCAAGATTGTAATTTTTATGAAACTGTGTAGTGCGTATAATGTGTTAATTAAAAAACCGGTGACGTTTGAGTCTGACTCGTGCATGAAAGGTTCCGTACAATTAACTATCCAAAAACGGCAAAATAATAATCAATTAATAAAATTTATTTTTAAAGCGTATATATATTTAAATATTATTATTATGTGAATATTTTAGCCGTGTACCTGTTGCTGTTGTTAATATCGCGCAAAAAATCACGTGTGCCACATGCCCCCCACTAAATTATGTATTTTATTCTATTTTTATTTATCTGTGTAGCATTTGATGTTATAGCGGCAAGAGAAATAGGTATATAAACTGTGAAAATTTCAACTATCTAGCTATCACGGTTCACAAGATAGGTACAGCCTGGTGACAGACAAATGAACGAAGGACAGACGGACAGATGGGCAGACGGATAGACGGAAAGACGTACAGCGGAATCGTAGCAATAGGGCCCTGTTTTACCCTTTGTGTACTAAACCCGAAAAACCAAAGAAATAGGTAAATACCTAATTTGATGATAATAATAAATAGTAGGTAGGTACGGAAATAATGTAAAAAACAAAATCTTATTTTTTTACAGACACACCATATGGTCTGTCTCAACTAATAGAGCACTTGAGTCTGACGGGATAGCTTGATGATCTTTGTTCATACGTCAGAGGTAAATCCGGGGTATTTTTTTATGAATTGATTCATTAGTCGTATCACACGTAGGTAGAGCTAGGTACCTTACGGAACTACAGGGACTAGTAGGTACTCGTCCCTGTTGTTCCGGGATCAGAATAGGGCTGCGGTATCCCCCGCCTGTCGTAAGAGGCGACTAAAAGGGGCTTCCGGGGTTGCAGACGGCTAGAGTGGGACCTCAAACCGTTCGGTCAGGCGATGCCGGGAAGGACGGCGGTATGTGTGGTCGCATACCGTCGTAAAGACTAGACGGAGCGGTGGGCCCAGCCGCCCATCTGGGAGGAGCCCGATAGGGCAACGCGCTCAGAGGATGCCGGTTGCGGTCGTTTCGACATCCCGGAGTTCTCTATATGGGACCACCGAGGTGTTTTAGTGCGGTAAAAATCCCACATAACCCTGCGTTGCTCTCACGGCGTCGGGTACCTTTTGAAGGTTTCCCCTTCGAGGACAAAAAAAAGAGGTACCTACTAGGCACCAAGTCGCAACCTTCCTACTATATAGATTTATGTAATTTGTTAAATACTTGCGATCTTGCACATTGCGCAATAAATAACATAAAATCATAGCTCTGATATTCCTGCTTAACTCCTAGTGAACTATAAAGAATAAACCCACAGTTAATGGGATTAATATACTCATGTTAACAACAACCATAAATTTTAAAGTAAGGTTTCACCCAAGTAGGGGTCATGCAGCTTTCGCGAGTCACAAGTTCAGGTGAACCACAAGTTTTTCTAAGGTTACGGGATTACCTATTGCTGATAATGTTACTAGTAATTAATGGGTACACGGTGAACTTAGCTACCTACTTACCTAGCGGCTAGCATTTCAAAATAGTTGGCCAAGAACCACAACGGCTATCCAATTACAATCGTTACCATACATGGAAACGTAAACCCGCTGAAATAGACCAAAGTATTTGTGTGTATGAAATACAATATTCTAATGTACTTACATAGGTATTATTATACTTGTAATAGTGTCTGTCTGCCTCATGTGTCAAGGTGTACACACATTTAATCATTTATATTAGTACAGTGGTTCTTAAATTTTTCCATATGGTTACCCCTGTCACCTAAGAGAAAAGATAATTCACCCCGCCTTTAACGAATATTCGCATTCACATGTTTTTACACATCGTATTGAATAAAGAACTGAAATAACCAAAAAATGCAACCGACTTCCATGTCACAAAAAAGTAAAAAATAATTTAACTACATGTTGGTTTAGAGCATACACAGTAGGTACTTAGTACATAGTCCCGAAGTCCGAAGTCCGAAATTCAAAAATAGGTTCATAAACGCCGAAGTATAGCTGTTATATTTACATGGGTTGAGGAGTTCCCCTCGTTATCTCCAGAACCCATAAATGGATCCTAACCATATTTAAGTGGGACCAACTTCCAGCTCTTCTCTACATAATAAAAAAAGAATAATTAAAATCGGTCCACTAACGGCGGAGTAAATCTTGTACATACATAAATATATAATTATATATATATATATACATATATATATATATGTGTATATACCGGCAGAATTCAAAACCACCTCATCTTTGAAGTACGTTAAAAAGGACGTCCTATACATATTTAACTCTGCCGACTTAAAAAAAGGGGTCGCCACATTTCACCTCCCACTACATTACTCCTATATCAGCGCTCATGTTTGCATCAAACTAAAAAACATTCGTATTCAATAAGCTCTTTATAACCCCTAAAAATATTTGACTTATCCCCGCGGGGGTAATTACCCTCAGTAGTAGGTATGTGTTTGTTGACGAAACAGCATCAACATGGGGGTTTTACGTTTTTATGTAACAAATGATGTCATTTGTTTTTTGGCAAAACTAATTAAAAGTATAATTAACCGTAAAATTAAAATAACCCAGTATTACAATATGTACATTACTTAAGATGGAATCCACATACAATTATAATTCAGTAGAAGTTGTGTTCCGATACGCTCTTAGTTGATGAAAATATACTGAAGTGACTGACAATTTGTAAGTGGCCTTGTAGGCATGTACAAAATAATATTATTATTCCATTTCATAGATCAGCGGTAGTAGTCGGGACAAAACGATTACTTTACAACTGAATTCGGATAAAGGAGGGTCCGCTCATTATGTGAACTAATTATAACAATCGAACCCCTCTCCCTCCTCTAAATGTCCCACGTAATTAAACGATATCCTCTAATAATAATTTTACGATTTTTAGTAGTCCCAACCGTTAAAACTACAAACTGTCTTCGAAATGATATCGAATATTCTTAGTTTATGTAGAGTCGCTATATGTAATTATACATATTAACTAACACATCATGATGACGTGATCCGACCGGTTGACAACATCTTATCGCTCAACTTTCACATCAGCTCACGCTGCCGGCTTCCAGATTTAATTGCTGCTTTCTTTGCCGGCACTCGACGGATGCTAAGCCATTGTAGTCGGTTTAACATCCGGATGTTTTAATCTCGATGACATTTAGATATGATAATGCTTATAACTTATAGCTGATCTTTATGGAGTTATGAAATCATTTATAATACTCGAATTATATTTATACATTGCTTATGTATAAATATAATTTGACTATTATTTCAGTGTTATATATATTACATAAAATAGGGATTTTTACATATAACTGTAGGTATTTAAATATACATATCCTCTTCATCATTTCTATCCGTTGTGGCCTATAGCTATTAATTTGTTTGCTTTGTTTGCTTAATTATTTTATGTAAATTTATTTATACACATATGCTTCATGGGTGTAGCTCTTACTTTATTAAGGGAGGAGACCATTAATGAGAGAGCGTTAATGAGAGAAATGAAATGTCTTTATTTTGTATAGGCCTACGGGGGCACTTACAAATTGTCAGTGAAAAAAGATGGTTAATGTCTGAAAACTTTAATTATCTAACCTACCAAAATTTTTGATAATATGACAAAAAAATTCCCTTGCTTCAAGAATTTTTCTTTTTTCGCTCTTCTCTTCATATACCTCATGCCTATATATAAAAAACACGCTTGCTACACTCATAGCCCCACACTAGGACTTTTTCTGTGTCGTGGGTACCATGGACACACACAAGACGAATATACGAACACGTGGGTGTTTGTATATTCGTCAGTTCATTTCATTTCATTCATTCACGTGGACCCAGAACATGAATGAACTCATCATTCCTAGATAGATACCTGTCTGCCCGGGAATCGAACCCGGGACCGATTGCGCATCAAACCGGTATGATAACCGCTCCGCCATGCAGGTATATAGAATAAACCAAAAACAACTAGTTAAACAAAATATACCTAAAGTAAGGGATTCGAATCGCATTTATTCAAAATTGTCTATTTTTATTTTAATCTAGACTGAAGTGTAATTGAATGAACTGAAATACATATGTTTTTAACGTCGACTGGCTATAGTCATGTTCTCATGGTGGGATGAGAAGCGATTTTTATGTCCAACAGTTTTTCGCTTTTAGTTGTCTTTCCCAACTACATACAGGGTAAGACTTGAAACATAATCCACCGGAGCGTTCGATGCTCATTGGAGTATGATTGGTGTGCTCCCTAGGTGGCCAACCGATGCCTGATATTTCCAAATCGCCATTTAACCACTTACGATCGCCGTTCTACTCTCAACTCTGCCCTATGTAGTTTAAATAATTGGTTTGTTGGTTGCAAATTATACAAGCTACGAAGTACCTATGCTTCATTTTGAAAATATGTAGACGGAATTTGAAAATTGTTACATAATTTGGTAGATCAAACCTTTTTATTATTATTATCCTGTTTTGACACTGCTGAGTAAAGGTCTTCCTCCAATTGCCTCTACTATTACCTTACTAATTTTCCTATTATTTTATACGTATTTAGAGAGGAATGAATGAAATCTTGTGAGATCAACGAACCACGTTCGTTTTAATCCTTACACGTACCCACTGACGAGTTATAAGCAATCAAGAAATCGAATGCCTGTGCGTCAATTTTTAACCCAAATTGCGATTCGCGTCATTTGGCATTGGCGCCACACGGCACGGTCTAAGTTTGGAATTGTAAGAAGTAGCTACATTACTCTTTTATCAGGATATATAAATAAGTTATATTCGGCACGAGTATCGAACAGGCCACATTTGGACTTTTTTTACAAGTAACTTCCTACTTATTGAACTAAAGATGATTTACAACAACAATTGTACACATGTAGCTAATCAGTTTGATGCACTTAATTCCCAATATTATCTAAAGTTAAAATTGCGTATATAAAATACTAAAATTAAACTAGGGTAGAGTCACAGTAGAACAGGTTGTATATAGAATTCGCAGGTGGTAGAATCAATGCACTGTCAGATGAAAGTGAGGGCGTTCGCATTGTTAATGCTGGAGATCTGAATAGAAACCAGCGAAAAGGCTGAGGCGTGCTCAGCGCCTCTGTTTTGTAGTCGCCGAGCAAAAACGTGCGATAAATGTAGGTCGAGCGCACAAGTGCAAGATGCACAAACGGTTGCTGGCGAGATAATCTCTTTGTGCGTTGGAAATATTCGCTAAATGATAAGATACATAATGGAAAAGCTGATCATATTCACTATTAAATAGATTAAGAATACACTACGAGTTCATAATGACATGTTTAATCTGTGTTCACTTCAAAATGCTATTAAATATAACTTGTTAATTTCATATTTAGAACCATTAGGTTGATAAATGCATTAAATTCGCTTCCATAACAAATAAATTATGAGTATCAACACTTATATGTTTTATAAGTCAAATGTGTTTTATTTAAGCAATCAAAACTTGGCCTTGTTATCATATTACAGGTACCTATGTGACCGTATCGACTCTAGAACACCTCCAAGTATTCTCTTTGTGCGACGCATTTGTGTTCAAATGCCATTTGTATGTCAGAACTCAGGCGTGTCACGTTTTTGTGGTCGAGAAACAGCGAGGTATTTTAGTAGTTCACAGTAAGTCCATGCTAAAGTTTCATGATAATTTACTGTGTTACAATCTTTGTGGCGAAACACTGAACCAAAGTTGTAACGGGGCGCTCTATTTTACAAATAAATTAAGCGTACCATTTAGGGTAAACGCTACTTCTATTCGTAATATCTAACTCATCAAGCTAAGTATATTTTAATAACATAATATGAACAATGTTAAATATTGTTAAGTTAATTAATTAAGTATTGGAACAATTTAAGTCACAACTCAGTTATCAATAAATACAAGTTATGGTAAATGCGATAAATTAATATCCCCATAGAGACTTTGGAACAATGTTATCGACTGCAAACTGGGATATATTTTTATGTTTCTATTGGAATGCTGCGTAAATTTTGCAATATTTTATATAAGTAGATACGAAAGGAACGAACTTAAGCAACGTTCGTGGACGGTGGAAGCAATTTTAAAGTATTGGCATTTAGGTAGATATGGGTTTATTGCACTATTCTGTTGGAGATTGAATGATATAGTTAATAAAATTTCAACACATAAATTTATAGAAAAACGGTGGTTGTGTAAGCAATGCGATTAGATCACGATTAAAGGCGAGCGTTATGGCCAAAAAATAAAGCTTACTTCCGCTTTATTTTGTTTTTATTACACAAAGCGTTCGTAGTTTTTGTCATTCCAAACGTACTTAGGTACATAATGTATACTTTTAACAAGATTTATTTACTTATGATACGAAGTAGTTGATACTAGATTCGATAATGATAAAATAGCGTTCTGGATATTTTGTAGAGCGTATTATTTCCCGTGCGCTTATTTAAAAGAGGATTTAAATCATAGATGTAGTGATTAATTTCTTTTTTTAGTTACCCTATTTCTTATCAGAAACCCGACGCCATGCTGGACATATCAAACTCTTGTGGTTCGAAAGGACCTACTGTGTTATACAATTTATTTATTTCAACAACGCAATTATCCTGTGGTCATCACTACATAGTACAAAATAAAGTCGATTCGCGCTCTGTCCCTATGTATGATTAGATTTTTAAAATTACGCTACAGATTTTAATGCAGTTTTTTAACATATAGAGGGATTCAAGATGAAAGTTTTTATGTATATATGCATAATATAATAGAGGAACACTGATAATTTTAATATTTTGACTTTTAGGCGGAACGAAGTTCGCCGGGAATCTCCTTCGGAGTTCCACTATCGCATTTACAGAAATGTAAAAATATGAATGGACAGTATTTCTACCCGGTAGTGGTCATAACTACAGTATCGCAATCCCGTCTTACCTCCTTAGAGGAATCTTGTTTTGTCTTTTTAAGCTATAGTGAGCTAAATAACTTTAACTATCTTTAACTTTCTCATGTTAATAATAAAAATGTAAAGTTGCCATTTTGTCCTCATATTTGCATCGCTCATTTTTGTCATCGCTCATATTGAACTGCATATTTGTAAAGGCTCCCAGCGATTTTGTAACTCAATGCTTTATGTTTCCTGCTAGCTGCTCTATATTCGCGATCGAGTGTAGAGTTTACATTAGAGCTTTAAAGTTTCGTCATGCGACGTTACATGTTGACGAAACTTCAAAGCACTACCTATGTTTAATGTAATCTGGTACATAAACACTGATTTTAAGTTCAGTAAAAATGAAAGTTGTAAGGAGGTTTGAAAAGTTTGAAAAGGAAGGAAAATTATGATATTAGGTACAGCTAACCACTTCTGAACAAAGTTTACTGTGATATCTACCTGATGAAATCTGTTAAACATTTACACTAAATGTACCTACTTCGAAAGACCTGTGACTATGATGTGCTTATTTTACTACTGACGTATGTAATATCGGAGTTGAGTCTTAAATTTAGTTTGAGGTATTTTACAGGATTTACCAATAGCGTATAATGTTTATGTATGAGATTAGATAGTATAGAGATTTTATCATATACCAGCTAAAGTATTACTACATAATAAGAATATTAGATGCCTATTGAATCAACGCTATTCAAATATTCCTCCCAGTGTTATTGTGCGAAAATAACGTGACTCGTATAACAAAAGATTAGTTTGTCAGCAGTAAATCTTCAAATGACATACGTAATCCTTCTCGTTGAATAGGCGTTGAGCTGAACTGAATTGTTCGGCCAAGATCTTGAACAAATAGATCGATTGAATAATAGGTAAATGATTACAGCTATCACGGAATATATTTTTGTGAAGCTTACTAATAGTCTGTATGTACCTCGGTATAAGAGTTGTGCATCGGTATTTTCTGTTCTCGTAGATTTATTGTAGAGAGTGTAAAAAACACAATACTTTTGTGTGTCCTGTAATATTTGACGTATGTAGAGGGGGAGACAGGTGAAGTAAATATTTACTTATTCAATTAGTTACTCCAGTAACAAATGATAATTTAGATTAGATTAAGAAGTAAATCAAATATTAATACTATCCATCTAAATTTATTGATAGAATAAACGAGACAAATTGCTGTCTGTAAGGGTTCCTAAAACACTAGCAGCACTACTAAGTTTCACAAACTTATTTGATGTCTAATAGTTGAAACCAGCGCAGCCATATCAACCATGCAGAAAGTTAGCCTTTCAATGGAGGTATCGAGGTTCAAATCCCATGTAGGTATCTCTGGGTTTGTAAACATGATTTGCGTTTTAGAAATTTATGATCACTGCTTGATGGTGAAGGAAAACATCGTAAACTAACCTACGACCTCAGAGTGCTTTAAATGTTGGTCAGCACGGTGAACTGACCTGACCTGAAACTCTCTTTTTCTGCTAGAAGACCCATGCTCGCCAGTGGGACAATAATGAGTTAACGACAGGCTTTTATGAATATCGTGTGACAATATAAACAAAAGTAGTAATCAGTAGTAAGAATCACAGACGGTTATGGAAGAAATATTTTATTTACAGATAATGTAGGTCTATTTCTACCACTACTAGTTTGAAAGTACCTTACTCAGGGTCCCACGGAAATTGTGTTTTTATAAGTTGTCAATAAATAAATTGCTTTTAAATAACTCGCCGTAATATTTAGCGCTGTAATGAACCAGCTCCCTTTCACTCTGTATATCTATGCAGTTAATAGATAAATCTGCCACTTGTACCACTACCAGTGTTGTAAGCAGACAAAGAAACCATGTTGATCAATATTCGTTATTAAAAGGTACTTTACTTTTTAACTTGACACGACATATATATGACATTTAATGTAGATGAAGGCCAGATACGGATACAATTATTTCAAATTAATTAAAACTTAATAACAGATGTAATGATTTTTTTAACAACTTCAGCCTTAGGGTATTTTACACGTTTTTCAGAAATTTGCCTATTGATTGTGAGGTGCCCCCATTTTAACAGCAACATTGGTACCTAATATTGTTTGGTGGTGTCCTTCGATATAGTTATATAGAATCGCATCTCTGACCGACTTTCGGTAGAATTTCTGCTTAGTAACAAACATTTATGCACGGCAGCTGTTATACTAACTGGTGGTCAGCGCGTTTTCTCTACTCTCGTCAACCCACTGCTGGGCATGGGTCTTCACTCAGAATGAGAGAGTTTTAGGCCATAGTCCACCGCGCAGGCCAACTACCAATTGGTGGACTTCACACACCTCCGAGAACTTATTTTTTTTAAAGAACTCTCGGGTGTGTAGTTTGTTTCCTTCATTCCTCACGATCCTTCACCGAAAAGCAGTGATAATTATTTTCTAATACGCACATAATTTTAGAAAAATCAGTGATGCTTGCCTAGGTTTAAACCTCGGACCTTCCGATCGAGAGGGCAAGTTTCAACCATTGGGCTATCACTACTCTGCGCGTTTTCTACTTTTCCCTTTAATATAATATCGAAAGGAATTTTCCTTTTTTAGGGATTTCCCTAAGACTAATCATTGCAAAACCTCAACTATTTGAATCACGAAAACATTTATTCTACTTTCAATCCCTAAAGGATTTAAATAAGGGTAAAATTTTTTGTATTATTTTGTTTAATAGTCTTCGTAAAATTTGCGATCAATAGCATGTAAAAGTGAACAAATAAGCATTTTAGTGAAATTCTATAGAGAGCTCTTATAGCGACTGAGAATATTAAAACCTGTCAAACCACCACGTGTAAGATGGAGAGATAATCCGCTAGAGGTATTGAGATAATAATCGATTCGTATTTTTAAATTATGAGGTTTTTCAATGTTCTACATTTTTTTGTATCTAAAATTAATACCTATAACCTACAGGCATTCTGTAGTTTATAATTAAAAAAAAATATAGAGATTGTAAAGGTATTATATGAGATACTTGTTCACAAACACAAATAGATATACACAATATATATAACGCAAACATACACAAACAATTAAAGTTTACCTGCCGTAATTTTAGAAAAAATAACGTTGTTTGGATTATTTGGTCAAACACAAGGTTGTTTACTAATTAGATACTTTTCATAATTTATTAAATTATTTAGTGCAACACAGAAATATTTACTAAAAGTAGGTTCGTGCTAGCATTATACGGAAAAATAAGCTTTCATTCTAACGACTCTCACGTGCGTTCCACTGCAAGTATCACGATGACACATACATTCGACAAATCTGCATTATAATATGAAAACATATATACAACTATCAAGAAGATACATAACAACTTATTTTCGAGTTGGCGACTTACTGTGGAATTAATAGATTGTGATTCGATAAACCTCATATGAAGTATTCGTACAAAGCTTTTATTAGTTATTAATTTAAAACAAACATCACTTTCGAATTGTATACAAAAGAAACAGGTGACAGGTAAACGATAGTAGATTTTCAAATTATTTGAGATAAATATTTAAAGCTTAAGCAACGATCTAAGATGCCGTAGATAAACTTGTTTACCGGCCTCGTTTGATATATGGTAATCCTGAATTTAAGCAAGTACAGCTATTAAAGGAAACTGGCTGTCTTAAAACAGGTTTATTTGGTATTAACTTGCAGCGGATGCGAAGTGATAGTTTAATACTTGAGTAAACGACTTCTCGTGTTTTGATTTTGTTTAGTCTAAACATATTTAAGTATATTTTTATTTGTATTAATGAAGTCGGAAATGACTGTTTAATGTACATGATGTTGGGATCACCATAATTGTTACTTTTTATACCATACCATATAGAAGTAGCAAACGAGCATTCATTCCAACTTTGGTATGCAACCATTGCGGGCAATTGACATCTAATCAATGCTAGAAGAAATAGTTCTATTTAGTCTGTGCTACCAAGGAGAACTAAGTTGAAACGCCTTATATAATTATGTCTAAATGCTAATGTGTTCTGTTTTTAACCTTAAAAACAGAACACAGTAGCAGTTAACACTATTGTTATTACTAATACCAATAGTGTTAATCATTCTATTAATATATAAGACAGATAATATATAAGAAATATCTATAATAAATAAAACCTATATCTAATCCAAATATAACAGTATTTCTATTTATGGATAGGTATAGCAGGTGATACAGTCAATCTGACACAGATGACACCGAATAGAAACTCGAACACAGATGTGAAGCCAAACTTCTCGTTTATCTGTATAGCTGTGTGTTACCGCAACCTTCACATCAGACCGGAGTAGCAACGAAGCTGCTGACATTTGATGCAACATAAGTTCTACGACCGACTTTTATGTTATTTTTATTTAGTAGTTGACAGTTGATTAAAGGTAAATGAATAAAAGTATATAAATTTGTTATAATATTCAATTTCTTGATAATATATGATAAATAAAATTAAAAATTAAAGATGAATAAATGTGTTTAAATTGGTCGTCCGTTATGCTTGACCAATAGTCTCTACTCGCTGCCTAATAAGTATATTTTGGGTCACAAAAAACAAATATGACGAAAACTTTAAGCGTCTTCGTTTTGAAGTAGAGAACATGCCAGTGATGGAAATATTTTATACATGCTTACAAATAAAATACCAGTTTGTCTGTCGTGATGTCATGTCGCATCCTTGTACAGGATTCGTTGCAGTCTCACAAAACTTGCTGAGGTTTTTTATATTAAAAGCTCCGAACATAATCGAATAAGTAGAATTACAATCCTAAGCTTGATTCTATTTATTTATATTTACTATATTTAGTTATTGCGTCTGCAATTCTTTTCACAATTAAAATGTTTGATTATTTAGTACGAAATGTGCAGAGCGCGAAAGTGGAATATGTTTAAGTGGTACAAAAAGTTATATCTACTTTTTTTAAATATCTGATGATGATTCATTAAAATTGGCCCAACACTAATCCATTAAAACAATAGGATCTACATACATGTTTTATGTACCCACACATAATCACACCAATGGCTCAAAGTTCCATTTGTAGGAAAAAGAGTAGTTGTCCCTATAGCCTCGGTCAGAATAGGGCTACGGTACCCCCTGCCTGTCGTAAGAGGCGACTAAAAGGGGCTTCCGGGGTTGCAGACGGCTAGCGTGGGAGCTCGAAGCGGAAGGACGGCGATATGTGTGGTCGCATACCGTCGTAAAGACTAGACGGAGCGGTGGGCCCAGCCGCCCATCTGGGAGGAGCCCGATGGGGCAGCGCGCTCGGAGGATTCCGGGTGGAAGTCGTTTCGAGATCCCGGAGTCCTCCTTTTCAGCGCCGAGGACGGCCACCGGGGGGGTTTTAGTGCGGTAAAAATCCCACATAACCTTGCGTCACTCCCACGGCGTCGGGTACCTTTGGAAGGTTTCCCCCTCGAAAACAAAAAAAAAAAAAAGGAAAAAGAGTAGTTGGTTAAAATGTTTTACGAAGTGGTGAGTGGTGTACAGCTAATAAGCATTTTTGATATATGATTGTAGTTTGATATAACGATAAAATATATTTGTACTAGTACCTATCCATCTTACAACTGGAAATAAGTATATCGGCCACAAAACGGCAATGCAATTGATATCTGTGTAGCTATTTCACATTTGAAGGTCTACATAGCACTTGGCACGCACAAATAAATATATTATTTGTGAAATCTTAAGGAACCTTGAATGAAACCTTGATTTTGTTTATTGTTTTTTTGAACATGGGCAGCAATGCCATTTAAGCTAGACAACATAGATGCGCCTACGCAATAAACATACAATACGGTTACATTGTTCGATGTCTTTGAATTATAGGTATGTATTGATGTACTTGTAAATGTATTTCGTACACTAAAATAATTTATTTGTTAAGAATACTTTTGTAGATTAGGTATATACGAGAATTGTATAGCACCGCAAGGATGTAAACATCAACTTGGTTAAGAAACTTGTGATAAGATATCTTTAGGTAAAAATGTATATAGTCATTTAACTGAATGAAAATTTTATTGCCACAAAACATAAACCCACAAACGCACCTGAAACAATTTTTAGATTCTCACAAAGATAGTTTAATAGAAGTTATAATAGAAAGATGGTATCTTATCAGTCTCCCTTGCTTGTTGTAACTTTAAATCATCCATCCATCAGCCCTTTCATGTCCACTGCTGGATATAGGCCTCCCCTAAATGGCGCTACTCCAACCGGTCCTGAGCCCTCTGAATCCAACGGTTTCCCGCTGTCTTCTTCAGGTCATGGGTTCACCAGGTTAGGGGGCGACCTGTACCTACTTATTTTGCCTAAACGTGGTCGTCACTCCAGAACCTTTACTTTACCTTACTTTAAATATAAATATTTAAAATGAAAGTTCCGCATGTAAATATATTTATTTTTCAAGGTGGTAGAATGGTTAATTATGATTCGACCGGCATACATATTTTGAGCGTAAAGCAGTTCTTGCATTTCGGGCGAAGGGTGTGGTTGCTGCGACCATCTTAATCCCCCTAGTTAAGTTAACCCTAGTTCTGTATGTGGTTTCTTGCAGTTATCCATGAGTGGCAGTGACTACTGGGAAAATGAAATATAAAAATAACTACTGACTACTACTACTACTACTACTACTACTACTACTACTAGTACTACTACTACTACTACTACTACTATTTATCAGGTGGGCTGCAAGCTCGTTTGCAACTTAAATCTTATAATTTGCAATTTTAAATATTTGCAAAAAGATATAGTTTGGAGCACTGAGATTAATGCCCGTGTCTTTGTCTATGCGTCTGTGAAAAACTAATATGTGCGTTAAAAGTGAAAAAATAATTAAAATACATTTAATTTTATAGTGCATATCTTTAGGTAACATTTGGTTATTATTTAATTTGAAATAAAGTCTAGTAGACTACATTTCACCTAACACTGCCATAGTTATAACAATTTGAAAATGACATATTTTTTTAAACGCGAATGAAACCGCAGAGAAAAGCTCGTTTAAACTAAGTTTCTTATGTGTTATATACGTATGTATAGAGCGATATTTTTCGTAAAAAATGGGTAAATTCCGAATGAATTTATGTGACTTGTAAAGTATTTACGATTTGTAAACTTAAGTAATACTATTCTTTGTCCACAGCTAGGCTACGGTTGGTCCCGCAGCGGCCAGCGGCGATGCCGCGCGCACCGGCCGCCGGAGTCCACCATGTCCGTGAGCAGCGACATCCGCTTCACGCGGCGCAAGCTGAGCCGCTCGTGCCGCGGCTGCTGCGCCGCGCTGGCCGCGCTGCTCGTGCTGCTGCTGCTCGCCGCGCTCGCTGTCTACCTCGGCCGTTGGTACCGCTATATACCTATTAGGCTAGCTTATATTATGGACCTGTAGTTCCGGGATCAGCATAGAGCTACGATATCCCCTGCCTCACGAATGAGGCGACTAAAAGGAGTCGTGCGGTAATCGTATTTACTTTCCGAGGAGGAGCCTGAAAGAATCATTGCGATCGGAGAACTCCACGTAGCATTCAAGACTTGGGGTTAGTGCAGTAAAAATCCCAAATAACCCAATGTCGGTCCAACGCCGACGAATACGCTTTGAGGGTTTCCCCCTTGTGAACAAAATAAAAGGCTATTTTATATTGAACTCGTCTTGGGTCTCAAAAACCAGTGGTCCGTAACTTCTTAATTAGGTCTGAATAGGTTGCGTTTTAGTTACATTATTTTAAAAGGTGTAATGATATATATATATATATATATATATATTATGTCGTTATTTATGATATCAAATAGTAGATAGTAAAATAATCAAGTACATCAGACCTAAATAAGGATAGAGCAATTTATAGCGTAGGTAGCCTAACTCATTAAAAAACAAAATCAAATTAATTTATTGAAATGCAATTCCAAACGTGCGGTTTAGAATATGCTAGGATATAGGTATGTACTATGTAAATTGGAGCAGTTACCTTACATGTACAATAATGGCACATGGATGTAGTTGTATGCATGAGAATTACTAGCATATAAAGTCGATAAGAATGCAAATTAGTCTAAATTAAATTCGGCAGTTTTTCTTGTTTTAACCAATAAATACTTTTAAATCAAGGATCAGACGATAAACGTGCAATCATCATCCCACTCGAAACAGTTTAGAGGATTTATTCGTCTTAATGTTATAGCGCATTAAAAGGTCAAAACTTGCAACATCCTTATATTTATCTACCTAAACAATAATTTTTGGATTTTTAATATATTAAATAATTAGTCCCAATGGTTGAGCGTAGTGAAAATAAGTTATTATTCTTTTTTAAAGTTAAAAAATATACCATGTCATGGCAGAGCTTAGTGGTTTGAAATTAACCTTCTAAAGGGGTTAGTCAGGATTTAGATTCCAAACATGGACTTCCGATTTTTCAAAGTTATGTGCGTATTAGAAAATATCATATATTATGGTGGATTAGGAGTCGAGAATGCTTTAAAAAGTAATACAGTTTAGTAACCACCAGTAATATAGTTTAGTACGCTACCAAACGTCGCTTGCTAAACGCAGTGACGTTTAGCAAGCGACGTTTGGTAGCGTCGCTTGCTCAGCGTAGTATTCATTCTCGTCAAACATTATTGTCCCACTGCTGGGCACGGGTCTTCTCTCAGTCTTTTCTACAGCGTCGTATACTGTGATCGAAACTCTTTTTCCTTTGAACGGATATCTATATTCAGCAGAGGAACAGTAATGGTTTAACGACATGGTACATTTTTTGAATATCGAATTATGCTATCATCATTCACACTACGTCTTCTGCAAAACCTTCTATTTTGCTTTAATACGCCACTACCCCGTTTTTGACGGTAAGGTGTAAGTATATAAAACAATGTAAAGTTTAGAAATAACAACGTTTTTAGGTGAGAATTATCTAAAATCCGACAGTAGATAGCCTTTATTGTGTCTGTAGAGTATAATTGCATTTGAATAACTCATAAAAATCGAATTACCAATAAGAAATTGCACTACTAGCTCCCGTTATTAGCAAATAAAATTACGTGTAACAATTATTTATTACGTTAAGAGCCATTTTCACAGTGAACGTGAAATTATACGCCAAGATTAATTTAAAATTTTAAAAAAATAGTTTACTTGCAATAATTTACTGCATTACAACGATAATCGATTCGGTAATAGCTGTTGCAATTTGACTATCATGAAATTAATGTTATTAATGGAAAAAATAATGCAACGGGTGTAAAAGCAAAAATGATTTTCAATTTGGTCATCGCATTCACTTTACGTATTGTAACAATTTTGAGAATTTTGAGGCATTTCTTTGAGGAAGACTTTATTAAAAGGAAATCATTGGTTTTATTTTTTTTTGATTCGCCAACCATCTGGCTGTGGCACCCCTGGCCACCCGGCGGCTAGAGCGTCCGCTCCTCTCACTCTGCTTCAGGGCCGGCCCTGATATTGAAACACGACCACATTTTATTTTATAATCAAGTAGCTTTTAATATCGTACTACAAGCTCCGTCTAATCCGATATATCTTATAGGTATCTTTACTTCCGTATTAAATGTTATCAATATGAATTTAGTGTGAATCTTAACGCAATGCGTATTTTTCTATTGAAATCAGCAGAATTTTGTATACTTCAATATATATTTTTAAGATGTTTCTAGCATTTTAAATAAGGTAGGCCTAGGTACAGGCTTATTTAAAATCTGTGCTGAGGAATTGATTAGGTATATAGTTTGTCACGCGTTGATGTCTTTTAAAATTGCAGTGCGGAGTGACATAATACAAACTCCATTATTGTAGCTCTTTACTGAAGTAATTACATAGGTAGAACTAATCAAAATGCATGACCCTGGTTTTATATCTCGAGCAGTGGACAGAATTGATTTTACGTATTAGCTGCATTGATTTGCATAGCAAACCTTCAATAAAAAATGTGAGTTTAATAATTTTATACAGTAGGTATATCTCTTAATTGTATATTTATTTTTTACAGTTTTTAATATTAACCCTAATATGCTTCTATTACCTATATATTATGGGTTCATACATAAGTTTTAAAGTAAGCCCGGTTTTAATTTTAAATTTCTGCAAGATTTGTCTACTTCGCAAACTTCATAATTGGGGATTAATGTTACGTGCTTCATTCATTCAAGTTAGTATTAGGTCAATTGTCTTTCTCACAATCGCGTAAAACAATAGCAATAGCGTGTGTTGTTTTTTAGTTTTCCATCAAAAGTGGATACCTTTGTTTATAAACATGATAGCATTTCCGTAGACTCCGTAGAGGTGCGGTATTTGCGGCCCGTCACCGCGGGAAAGGCCAACATCTCGCGGCCTTGCGTTCGCCGCGACAAGTGCCGTGCCGATCCGATCTCAGATACTTCATCAATAATATCGTCTAAACTATTTATTGAGAGCAATGCATAAATTGAACGAGTTAATTGTTATTCCTAGCCGTTTACCTGTTTTAGAAATTCTGAGTTGCTCATTTTTAATTTAATTATCTAATATAAGGAAAGGAAAAAAGATTATAAATTTTCTTTTCTTAAAAGAATGAAAAGTAGCCGATGGATCCATTTTAATTTTTTTTAACTTATGTATGACACTGTTTGCAGGACTTTGAACTTTATCGACTTTTCGAACACTTAAATTAGTAGATAATTGTATAGTTGATTTAAAACACCATCCGGTATAAATATATCACATGTAACTATTTTCATAATATGCAGTTATGGATAAGTCCTTCTGCTTTCTACATAGATAGATATAGGTTTTTAGGTCTAAGTAATAAGCACATAACTATATTTATTATAACCTTTAAAGCACTTACCAAATTATATGTTGTAGCCTTCTCTTAACTGTCTTTATTATAACTACCATCCTTTACAGATATGTACCTGTTCGGCGATCCTCTAAACCGACAAACCTTCAGAGGATCCTTCGTGGTGACGTCATGGAACCCGCGCGCCGACCTCGATGTTACGGGGAACAGCACGAGAGAAAGTGAGATGCAGCAGGCTCTACTCGACGTGTACCGAAAGTCTGAGCTGAGATCCTGCTTTGTGGCAGCTGAACTACTCGCATTAGACAAGTGAGTTAATAACTAATTTGTACACAACTAATTGTTTCCCGCGGACTCCCGCTTAGGTAATGTTTACGACAGTAAAATGTGTCCCATGATTTATTCAGGACATAAACTATTAGTATGCTAAATTTAATCCAAACCCGATAAGTAGTTTTTGCGAATGAGTAAAAAGCGTACATCCTCACAAACTTTCGCCTTAAAATATTAGTAAGAGTGTACCTATTTATAAACTTATATAGACGAACAGGTGTAGTTAAATAAGCAAATTACACAATGGGAAGAGCACATAGTTAATCTGCCATCATTTTTATTTCAAAGTTGCTACGCGCAATCATTATCACAAAGAGAGAATGAAAAGGGCCGAACTCTCAATTTTGGCAAATTGAATTAAATACCTGAAACTACTCCTAATAACGTACGGTATCGTTTAGCAAATTAAAAAGTGGCGATTTTATGTTACAAGTTCACAACAATAAAATGTACGTCAATAACTGCATGCTTTAAAAAACTTCCCAATATGCGAACACAATTATGTTATTCCCACTAAACGGAAATCGCGCACTAGCTGTCTTCTATTTTAGCCGGGCGAGTAAGTAGATAGATGGAAGATGAAAATTTAATTATGCCAGTTCCCATACAAAAGGCTTCGAACTCCTTTAGTTGTACTTAAATATTGTGACTGCATTAAACTGTAGCGTAGGCGCTCTAAGGTTGCAATCAGTTCTAGTTTCCGAAGATATTGTGTAGAAAACATGCCGTTAACGTCTCTTTGACACCAATTTTCCACCAATTTTCCATTGCGATATTATCAGTTGCAAACAAGAACTGTTCTTGTGGTAGGTATCTATTGTGACTCTCGGAGTCATTACAATGTTAATTATTTTAATGAATACTCACAAACATTAAGTATGCTTACCAATGCTTATTAGTGATGTAACGAATATTATTTTTTGACATGAATGCGAATGCGAATAATACTTACCGATATTTGCGAATGCGAGAGTTAATTTTTTTATGTGTTTGGTGTAGGGTGCCGGAGGATATAAATTTTGGCGACATATTTCAGTCGAATTAGATTTGTATGAATTCGGCGACCATTTTTCGGCGACCAAAATACTGAAATTCAATATTCGCAAAACATTCGCACATTTTTTGCGAATGCGAATGCATTAGTGTTACATCACTAATGCGTTTGTAAGACATTAGATACGTACATAAACATAATCTTGTGTCTCTATGTGGAGGTTTTAAGAATTACATTACATAATAAAAAGAAATTGGGAATAATTAAGCGGTAAATATTTTTGGATGCATTAAAGAAAGTATCTAAGATAATAAAATCTTAAAGTATTTAATTTAAAATATTAAAACATGCACTGTACTAAACCTGCGCCCAAATGAATGACCCTTTTCATTTCCCTGGTACTAAGTGAGCTCTTATTACAAGTAGTACAAATAATTGTTATTATATAGACGAACAGGTGTAGGTAAATAAGCAAATTATACAATATAATTTACTTATGATATTCGTACCTGTAAATATGATCTGCATAAATGTTGATGACGTTTTCTACACTCTTAGTTCGATACCCGGATTTCCCCTATGTAGTTGGTACCAAGAACAAACACATAGACATAAATGCACATTCAGATATCTTACTGACCCGGAAACAAACTCGAACCCAATTCAAACCCACTCGACGCATGTCAGACCGTCGAAGTGTCAGCTCTGCCAAAACGTGTCATCAAAACTCTTAAAGATATAGAATATTATAGCAAATCGGTTAAAAAAGGGAAAATTCTGTAACCCTCATAACGACAAAAATCCATCAGAACTGAAAAACTTTCGAGATTTAAGGATATTGCCTCAAAAAGTGTTAATATCAACGCTTTACACAATGTTCTATTTGCATAGCTAGGCGAGTCAAACTATTAGATATGGTTCTTACATTCCTAGTCTGTAAAAAAATAACCTAGGTCCGTGTTATAGAGTCTTCGCTTATTTACGTCGATATGTAGAATATACCTAGATTTCACTTAAGATACAGGAACTCTTAGTCCGCGGATATGAGTGCACCATAAAAACTATTAAGAAGCCATTACACGTTTACATTAAAACCTTCATTCTCAATTTCTCACGATGTCGCATCGGTGTAATGACCGAGTTAAAAAAGTGGAAAAGCGTTGTAACGCCGGTGTAAGAGGCAATTCATCATCTAGCAATAGAATAAATGTATGCAAGCTCTACTAAAAACTCCGTGTGAAAGCATTGTCATGTCACATTTCCCAATAATTGATAGATTCGAGTATATTTCACCGTATCACGCTAAGATTATGTTATACTCATTCAAATATAGCTACAATCTATGTACCTATCTAAAAGTAGGAAGATTCTTGTGTATTTCATTTTAAAGTTTGGATATAAAAGACGTGGACTGCAAAATTTACATTCACTCGATATGCGTTATAAATAATATTCATAAATACAAAGAGCTGATTCAAATCTATCCACAATACTAAGTACAATGAACGATAACTCATCCTTTGGTTTGACTTTTACTTTTGTTTATTTTATAAAAACCAATAAGGTTACACACGAGTACCTATGTTACTAATATTATTAAGATGAAAGTTTGTCGGTGGATGAATATTTATTGATACCGTTTCACATAAAAACTATTGATCGTATTTGAATGAAACTTGACACACAGATAATTTATATCCAGGATTAACAAATAAATTATATATCCATACAAAAAAACAACAAAAACCTCAGGTAAATAGACCTATGAAACAATGAGTTTAAAGGTAAAAACGAACGCTTATTTAAAAAACCTAGAAATAATTGGTCTTTAATTGGTGAACATATGAGAAAAGATCAATAAGTTAAACGACTTATAAAACGAAAATTCATAACAATCTGTTTAACGACATGTCATGTTTGTATTTAAACTATAATCGTTGTCATTATGTTTACCATTCATAAAACGTGTTTCGTACATAAAGTACGTAGACTCCTTACGTAAATCACTATTACAATTGCAATGTTTGTGACAACTGTTTGTCACGTAACTTAGTTCTCATAAGAAAACTTCTTGAGTAACTATTAGAAAAGAACTTCTTACTCGGTCTAACGATTGCTAATGGGCATTAAGACTACGCAAAATGTCCGGAAAGAGATGAAATACATTTATTAAAAGTAAGAGCTATAAGCCTTAATATTTACAACTTCCCGGACCATTAGATACATATTTTTTAATGACGAGAACGTAAGCCTCTTTCAAGTCTGTAATGTACAAAATGACGTAAGAAAGCAACTTATTTCGTGAAAGTAATTAAATATTATAGAGGAGTTACATAATAATATTCAATAAAACAAGCATTACACATTTAACTCCGCAATAAGTGTCAGTAGGTACCACTGAGAGAAAGTTAGCTTTCTCAAAGTCGCGACTGAGATCGAGCGTGCCACAGGGCAGTAAAACGCAAAAAGTTGAGATTCATTCGCCACTAAATGTAGTACCATTAAAACACCGTAGAGAATAGCATGATACTCATAAAAAGCTATATTTTATATCTCCATATATAATATCTGTCTCTATATTTTACTGTTGGTAGAGTCAGCACATAATTTCTGCACTCACAGCCTCATAGTTGAATATTTCCCGTGTCATTGGTGTCATGGACGTACAAAGACGAATAAACAAACACCTAGACTCAGAAAAGAAATCTAAATTTATCATTCAGGTACCTGTCTGGCCGGGAATCGAACACAGAACCCGCGTGTCAGACCGGTGAGGCGACCGCTCCGCAACTCGGGTCGTTAAGTCTATCGTAACATGACTTTGGAGTCATCACTGCCACATTTATTTCAGGCTTATAACAGCATTCTTAAGTTGGTTTGGTGGGTGTGTTAAGGGAGATATACTTTCGGCAGGTAGGCATTGCATGTGGCACACCTCAGTTAAGGCTAATCTTATCTTGCTGGTTATAGATGTCTATGGGTGGCAAAGACGATAATTGATAGTATAGATGGACTGCAGGCTCATCTGCTACTTCCATAAAATAAAAATGTCTATATAAGTAAATAAGGCTTTGGGGTGTGATATTAGATTTTACGATTAGAAATTGTTTATGAGCTTTTGCATTCCCTTTCCCACGCAACAAGTTACATGACGTGAATCTTCAATTTTAATGTCTTCTTTAGTAATTAACATTAATGAGAACTAGTTTTAGTTATCTCATTTTTATCCAACATTTGGGTTATGATGATATAAAATGATTGCGAGATTTCTTAAAGCGCCGCATAGTGGAATAATTTAACCCAAATCATTTTAGATTAACTATTGTTAGAATAGAATGGTAACATATAAATTAGTGGCTTCTAACATCAAATATAACAGAAAATATTAAACACTTTAAATATATTTAATTGTTTTATAAAAAAAAAATCTCTTGGTACCGAAATCTTCTAAAACTTCTCGATAATGAAGTAGGAACGTTTTATAGAGCTCCATTAATGGATCTAGACTCAGGCATTGGCGTCCTAGAAACCGGAATACCCACATAACCTTGGAACGTGTCTTTATTTTACCTTTAATAGCCGGGTTAATTTGAATTCAGTTCATAAAAAGAAAGGGCCACAATGAACTTGAATGTGGTTTAACAACACGCACGCCGTAGAAAGTTCAAAGCTTAGAAATCTCGGCACGCAATAACTTTCCCGTTTCGATATCATACAGCACATTGTATTGCACCTCGGTTGAGGCTTTTATCAAAGAAATACTATCGTTTTTAACGTATCGTGTGAAGAACTAAATAATTTAAGATAAGTACCATTGTATGTAACCGTACACATTACACAAATTTAAAAAAATGCGCGTTGTTCTCAACAAGTTGTTATAACTTCTCACGAAGTGTTATTACTTAAATAAGTTATATGTTTAACAAACTAGAGCGTTTAATGAGACTAAAACACGGAAATACTTGCGAATTTACCAGTAAAGGCCACTCAACGAAAAGCAGTTAATTGAAATTTCATATCCAATTTCATTCGTATGTGCTACAATTTTAAGAGAACTTTATATTAATACTAGCTGACCCGGCAAACGTTGTTTTGCCATATAAAAATTAAAAAAATGTTAAGGGTGGACAACCCTTATCACTAAGGGTATGAAAAATAGATGTTTGCTGATTTGGCTGACTTACTCAATATGCTCCCAAAATTTCATGAGAAACGGTCAAGCCGTTTCGGAGGAGTACGGGAACGAACATTGTGAAACGAGAATTGTATATATTAGATTATACCTAAATGTTATTTTTTATAATTGCAGCGTAGACGAGGGTACTCGTGTGCACTTTGAAGTATCGTTCGAGCCAATTTTTACGGCGGTGAGCACAGCTGAAGTGACGGCGGTTTTGGCAACAGAACTCCGGACTCCGACCGCTTCGTTCAAATATATGGAGGTGCTACCCGAAACACTGCATATTGAAGTACGTAATCTCAATGTTTCGTATTGTTTTCGAAAGATTCAATAATGTTTATTTAATACTACTGAAATTCAAAATTGAGCCACTTTTATTTATTTTTTGGTCGTAGAAATTATGTAACTGCAATTCAATTCTGTGGTTTTGATCTAAATCACAAAATTGCAATTTGATTTTGAGCTAAAAAGCTAATATTATTATATAAATAATAAATCAAAAAATAACGAGTACGTTGGTTCTACTTACACGATGAGCCAGAGAATTAACTAAAATTCATTGGATATCTAAAGAGAAACATCAAAATGATCACCGAATTGATGTAGAGCTCCAATCATATACCTGTTTTTACTTATACGAGCTTAGTTGTAAATATCCAGTGACTGCAGTGACAATTTAACCACAATATAAATATGATATTTATACTGTGATTTAACGCTATATGGTTGAATCAGATCCGTTATCTTATTTTTTTGCTCTACATACCTACTTTGCAGTACCTGTATGTTCTTGTAAATGTTCATATTAAGGTTTAAATTAAATATACTTCATTATTTAACACGCAAACAACATAGAAACTGGTTTGATTACTAGTGAAGCACTCGCCGAATGCATAAATCATCGATATACCTAGGTTAATAATATTTTTTTTGTATTTCAGGAAAATTCAGCAATATCTTCACAAGCATTGAAAGAAAGTGACATCACTGTAGCAGAAGTGCCGACTACAGAGCCCATATCTCTAGACATTACTGAAGAGCTGAGAGAATGCTCGCCTTTGACCTTGCAACTGTGTTCGCATTTACCATACAACACAACGACCTATCCAAATCTTGTGGGTCACTCTTCCAAGGACGCTTTGATGCGAGATCTTGTAGCGTTTAGAGAGTTGTTGGATGCAGAATGTTCCCATCTTGCGCAAGTAAGTAGGATATACTGGGTATTCGTATACACGTAGCGTTAAAATCAATTATAATTAAATGTTCTACAGATATGAAAATTTTCTCGGCCACATTACCTTGGATACTTTAGATATTATAATAAAAAGCTAAAAAATAAAATCGAGTTACTAGAGAACATACAACAGTTTATGCATTCTTATGTAGGGACGCATTATATTCTATCCGGGCGATGAATGGTACCTAGAGGTGTCAGATATTTCTTTTTAAACTGCATTTTTGTCGGAAAGTAGCGACAAAGTCAGTTTTAATAGCTGTATCTGAGGACACGGACAATAAATTAAAAAATAGTCATCTTTTTAATCCATTTTATAGAAATAATGGAAGTTCTGAAAAATCATGACATTTATTTTGTATGGCCAAACATTATTTTATGCGACGTCACTAAAATGTTTTTGAGAATATAATATGTTTGTACGAGTATGAAAAATTTTTAGCAAGCCAAAGCAAATAGTCTTCTAATCCAAAAGAGCTTAACAGATCGTCACATACTTGTACTTCTGTGTTATTATAGATTAGTCTTGCTAGCACAAGTAACTTAATGCACTTTATTTTTCCCTCCACAACATTAACGACTTGTAATAAGTTTTTTTTTTATCTGTATGAAGTAGCAAACGAGCATGCAGTCCACCTGATGGTAAGTGGCCACTGCCACCCATGGACATCTGTAATCAACTTCGTACAGAACATGGGTTCCATCTGAAGTAAATCACAGATGCGTTGCCACTCCTGAGGACTATGATGGTCGCCTCATGTGAAAGTGTGCCGGCAACCACACCCTTCTATCGAAACGCAAGAAGTGCTTCACGCTAGATATAGGTGTGGCGGTGGTACTTCCCCGGTTGAACTACACTGGTTCTACCACCTTGTCAAGTCGACTTGTAGAGAGTTTTTTCGGTTTTGAAATTGTGGCTTGTATTTACTACTAGTACATTCTATCCTATAAAACCGAGTTTAATATAAACAGGTGTTTTCCAGGATTTCGTGTGTCAGATGCTGCAGCCGCGGTGCGAGGATGCCCGTTTAGTTTACCCGTGTCGTGCGTACTGCCGCGCCTTCCACGCGGGCTGCGGCGCGCGCCTGCCCGACCGACTACGCCCGCACTTCGACTGCGCTCGCTTCCCAGACTTCTTTGGGCCTGGCTCCTGTGCTCCGGAACCTGGTATGTATAATTCGCGCCACTAGATCTTTCTTTGTATATAATTAAACTTTGTATATAACTGTTGATTGCGAGTACGAATAGATTAAAAAAAACCGCTAGAAAATCATTTATAAATATTATTTTATTATTATGGAAGTGAAGCTTGGTGCGTCATTTATGCAATGTCGTAACAATTTAAAAACATCGCATATACATGTAGAGTTTAGCACGCCAATTAAGATAAGCTGATAAAATAACTATACTAAATGTAGAAACGATGATAATTTTGTGGTTTCAATTCTCTCTCTCAATCTAGAAATCCGGGGTTCAAATCGAAGACATATTTTTTTTTTATATTGCGCGTATTAGAAATTAATTATCACGTTTATTAAGGAAAAAAAGTGTGGTAAACTATATGCTTGACAGTTCTTTAATAAAACTTGTCATGTGCTTAAACAAAACATTTGGTTATCAATAGCACTATCACTTATCGGTGGTTTTAGACTGCCACGGATCTCTCCAGCGCCTCGCCCTATCCCGGCGATCATGTGACGGCGTGCCGGACTGCGCGGACGCGGCTGACGAGCGGCAGTGTTCGCACTGCGCAGTGTCCGCGGGCCCCGCGCTGCGCTGCGCACTGCAGCCGCACTGCCTGCCGCAGCATCTGCGCTGCGACGGTACTCCCGACTGCCCCGATGGAAGCGATGAAACTGGATGCCGTAAGTTCACTATATTGCAACTGTTTTTACGACTCGTAGACGCCGATAAATGTTTTTGTGAAGTTTACGCATACATAACGACTATATTGATTGCCCTCTCTTCGTACAATTAAGTTTATTATATTTAGTAATGAATCGTATTAAATAGTTTATACCATATCACTTAAATATTGATGAGTGTTAAATATCTGTTAATTTCAACTACCTATTATATAAATATCTATTCAACTCCGTTAATTTTAAGAAAATTTATAGGAAAATAGAGCTGGGACTGGTTGAACATATTGATTCAACCAGTTCCAGGTCTCTAGTCCCCTCTCTATCTTCAATATTACTCAACAAGAATCTCCTTTCGAAAGGCATACATTTCCTCTATGTAAACTTGTTTTACATTTTCAATTTCTAGTTTGGATAACCCGTTCTCTAACATCCTGGAAGCGTGAAACGAGCGAGAGCACGCTGGGCGCGGTGCGCAGTCGCGTGGGCTACGCGGTGTGGGCGGAGCGCGGGCGGCGCGGGAAGGTGTGCGCCGCGCCCTACGAGCACGACCGCCGCGCGCTCATGAGCGTCGCCACGTCGCTCTGCACCGCGCTCACTTTCAAGTAAGTACCTACCTTTTTTAAGAGTCCGGCATAACCCAGCTGCCGCCCCGGGTGGCTGGGTATCCATGAGGATTACCCACTTTAAAAAAAAGTACCAAGTAATATAGGTGGTGGAACCAGTGTAGTTCACACCTATTTCTAGCGTGAAGCATTTCTTGCGTTTCGATGGAAGGGTGTGGTTGCCGGCACACTTTTATATGAGGCAACCATCATAGTCCTCGGGAGTGGCAACGCACCTGTGATTGACTTCCGATAGAACCCATGTTCTGTATGAAGTTGATTACAGATGTCCATGAGCGACAGTGACCACTTACCATCAGGTGGACTGCATGCTCGTTTGCTACTTCAGTCAAAAAAGAAAAACCTACCTACTGTCTATTTAATGAAGAAGGTACATGTTTTTTATTCTCTCCGTGGCCGGGGAGTCGAGTACATTTAGGGTATCCCCTGCTTGTCGTAAGAGGCAAGTAAAAGGGGGCTTCTGGGGTTGCGAGCGGCTAGAGTGGGAACTCGAACCGTCCAGCCAGCAACTGCAACAAGGAGAGCGGCATGTGTTGTTGCTACATGTTGTTGACACCAGAAGGTGCCGGGGGACAGTTACACGTCCCCCAAGAGATGAGCTCGTGAGGGACGCCGCGCTAGTGGGCACCGATGTGTTGGAGATCCCGCCTGCAACCGTTATGTAAGTCCACCTAGGAGGTTTTAGTGGCTAAAAATCCCACGAAACCCGGAGTTTCTCCCAAGGTTCCAGTATACTTTTTGAAGGTTTCCTCGCCGTCACAAAAAAGGTACTTACATCTTTTGTATATATTATTTGTCTGTCAGAACTGCAGTATCTGCCGAAGCAGTACCAGATGGCGAAGATGATCCCGAGAAAAAAGAACAAGACGTAGAACATAAGGACGTGTCAGAATACGTCGAGATAGTGGATCCGCAGGCACCAGAAATATCATTTATCAAGAGTGACTGTCCGCAGCGAAAAGTTATCAAAGTTGTGTGTGACCAATTAGGTAAATATTAAATGTTTCGATTACTCTAAATATATGTATCCGATCTGTAGTTTATTTTTATTGCATTGGAGGTTGGAGCTAACGCTTATATGCTAAAAATGTTTATACTTTCTCATATTGCAATGAGAAAGTAGTAGCTTCACTTCAACAGCTAATGCTTCGAGTGGTTATATAGCCGGCGGATATACCTACTTATCTGATTTAAGTCTTCATATCTAGAATTTCGGTTTCAATACTTTTACGGACTGAACGTGATTTTACGTCTTAATTTAAAATTTTGGTATGGCACAACGTACGATGACGTTCAAATATAAAATATTATTTACGACAGAATGTTTTTCTTAATGAACCTTCAAGCTAAAATCTCTAGAAACTTTACTGTCACGATGTCTTTAAAAAGTATGATATAATTGGACTCTACGTATTTATGCGTCATGTACGGAGATTTACTGTGTCATTCTAGAAAATCTAGAACACAGACTGAAGCGGTACCGTCCGCGAAAGTGTTAAATGCATCGATATTTTTGCTGCTGTTTTCCATAATAAGTAAGGACGTTTGATGAATCATGACAATGAATTAATATCTCTGTCATCGCATTAGAACTGTCAGAGCACAACAATAGCGTATCACTATTGCTTTATGGAAGAAATAGACATGACAATGATTCCACCCACATACTTATATTTTTTTGTTATGCTGCTGCCACCGCTCTTTATTAACACTGCATAATTTATCTATTGATAACTAGAACTTAAAAGTTCCACCAATTGACCTACAACGGGGTGCTAATATTCTATTACAATCTATTAACATACAGGGCTTATGTTAGACCTCATCAAACTTATTAATTATATAAATGTGAAGGTTTGTGAGGACGTATGTTTGTTATTTTTCCACGCAAAGCTACTGGTCGGATTGCGCTAAAATTTGGTGTACATACATTTATGACCTACATTAATACTGTAGCTATATAGCTATACCTATATAGCTACTGTATTAATGTAGGTCATAGGCAGGTACCTACTCATTACCGTGGTGGATATGACCGGGGCGGGCTAAGCCGCGGGAATAACCTAGTAAAATATAACAATAACTATAACAAAAAAGTTTTAGTTATACCTAAATATAAATATATATTGAAGATTATTATACTTTAGAATAAAAACTTTTATAGGGTGTAGATTTCGTTATAACAATAAACTACCAGGTGTCGTTCCCTAACACAAAAAAGTTTAAAAATGACAACACCAAGAATTCCATAAAGAATCTATTCCATTTTGATTGTGGTTTCAGAATGTGGAGTGGCATCCGCCCGCGGGTCCCGCGCCGCTTTAGGCGTGGAGGGGCTGTCGCGGTCGGCGCGGCCCGGCGACTGGCCGTGGCACGCGGCGCTGCTCCGCGCGCACGTGCACGCCTGCGACGCCGCGCTCGTGCACCCCTCCTGGCTCATCACTACCGCTTCATGCTTCCAAGTGAGACACATTTTGCTTATTCGTTCATGATGTGAATGTCGTTCTTGATGCGAAATTTCTAACGCGAATATCTTTACATATATAGGCACTCGTATATGTCAAACGACTATATGTTGGAGTAGAGATAAAATTAATAGCAATAATAACGTAAATTTATCAAATTCTGATGGTTTTTAGTATTATTGTATTTAAGTTATGTTAAAACAATCACAAAATTAAAATATATAGAAAATTAAAAAATGCCCAACAAACGTAAAATTCACCTGATTACAGGTGGAAACTGCTGTTCATAAAAAAACATAATCAACTCCTGTTAGGATCGCCGCGCATAAATATGTCTAACTTACAAAACAGAACAAAAAAGCGTTTATCACTTGTTAAAAAGTAGAAATAGGTGTGGTGGGTATTTCCGTAGTCGTAACATGAAGTGCTCCACCGCCTCTTATTAAATTAATCATAATAACATGACCTTTTTAAATGTACACAGGGTCAACCTAAAGCAGAATGGACTGCACGATTAGGAACTGTGCGTATTCAAAGCACAACTCCCTGGCAGCAGGAGCGACGCGTCGTGGGCATGGTTCGTTCACCTGTAGAAGGTAGTCTGCTAGCATTGGTCCGCTTGGAAGAGCCGCTCGAAATGACAGACTTCGTACGACCGGCGTGCCTTCCTGAAGATACCGTCAAAAATGATAATCGTAGCATTTGCAACACACTTGGTTGGATTCGAAATAGAGACCAATTGCAACGAGTGCATGTTGTGAAGACTCCGATGATTTCATGCGAAAATGTCAGCATTGCAACTGTCAATGGTATTTGCGCTGAGCCTTTGTATGATCAAGACGATTGTGATGTAAGTAAACAGTTATTGTGTATTGGCTTTTTGAAGTTTTACTTGTCTTGTAATGATGCGCTCGGATAAAACAAAAAGTGTATTAGCGGGGACGGAATTTGCCACGATATGACATTATTTTTGCTTTTGAAAGTAATCTGCGCCATCTAGTTATAAAATCAATTGAGTATATGCCGCATTACGCTTAATTTAGTAGTAGAATCTAAATATTAAAGACTGTTAGTTATGTTAGTTTACATAAAAGTTCATTTATATGTAGATGTGTAGTTTTAACTTTTCTATATTAGTTAGCTTTCTCTGTTTAAATATATTTGAATGCATAATATATATTAAAAACGGTTAATTTTATACCTATACAGAAATAAGTAAGCCTACGAGAGTGTCTGATTGAAAACATTCTCATTTATGTTACAGGAAGAAGAATATGCTGGTAGTTCCATGATGTGTTTTGACGACATCACAAAGCACTGGTCGTTGACAGGTGTGAGCGGCTGGCGGATCGCGTGTTCCAAAATAGGACTGGGCAGGCCTCGGATTTACGACGCCATATCGTCCCATGTTGATTGGATCAAAAGAACTATTTCAAACTCGGCGAGGTGACCACCTATAACTAGTTTCTGAAGACTGTCAGATAATTATAACAGTAGTGTTCAACACATGTGTGTAGCAACTGCACATGTTAGTGGTAAAAAGAAGACTGGAGTAGGTGATGTCTTATTATGGGAGTGACATGCCTTAACCATAAACATCACAAAATTATTGTAAAAAATTGTTGCATCTACATATTATATACAGCTACCTGAATTTTTGTGCCCTAAGGATTCCATGTAAATAGGTAGGTACACCCAAAGAAAACTGATTCTACACCAATTTGACATTACTGTTCACTTCCCTCAATAAGAAAAAGAATAACCAGCTTGGTTCATACAAACAAAAAATAAACAAAACTATAATAAAGGTTCCTAATTCACAACTTCAAAAACGAATTATAGTTTCGCGAACAAATAGGATAAAAGTCATAAAAACCATTGTACACTGCACTAAGAGATCTTATTAGCTTTTGTATTTTATCTTTAAATAAATCTGGAAATTAAGCACTTGTATTATTTAGGCTATTCCATTCTTCTTTGTTCACATTGCAGCTGTATGTATTGTTAAGTTTAACATATTTCTATATTATCTAGTGTTTGTAAATTTTGTTATGTTAAACCATAGGAAAGTATATTTTATAACTTTATTTTACCAAAATACTTATTTTAAGAAGCCAAATTGTTTATAAAATTCTTTTAATTTATGGTATTTTATTATTAGGGCATAATAACAAAAAAATATAGTTTATACATAATATAGTATAAATACTTAGATACTAAACAATACTAAGTATACTTAGGTACAGTAAAAATTGTATATTACAAGGATGATAGATGCATACATATTACTTATTAAATAAGAGGGAATAGTATAACTATAAATACTTAAGTTTGTAATTTATTTCAAATAATTTTGTACAATGTTACTGTAACATGTTGTTTCTAAATCATTTTCTTTGTAAATATATATAGCTTAAGAAAATATCTCATTAAATACATTGATTTTTAAGTGTTTCTCATTATTTTATCACCTACCATTTTCTCAAAATAATAATATGAAAACATGAATGGCATTTTATAATTATTGCTTTGACAAATTGAAATTAAGGTATGCTGCATTAATGCATTTAAAACTTAAACACAGCTTCCCAATCCCCATATCATATTTTTGTCTGACAAAATATTAACTTCCTATGAAATGTTTACTAGTGTTTACGTTTACTTTTACATAGTATAGTCAAAGCGTCTTATTTCAAGTTCAAGCAAATCTTGAATGTCAGTTGATGAATTTAATCAAGAATTCAGTATTTTTTACCAGACCACATTAGAAATAGGGTAATGTTTTTCAAGCATATGTATGTATGTTTTGATATCTATTTTTTTGGCACATGCTACAGCTCAAATAGCATGTGAAATGTGTTTTATTATTAGAATTGTTTCAGCTTACAGTGTCATAGGCTATATGATTAAAAAAAAATCAATATAAGAAAAAAGGAGGATGCCTGTATTGTTACAACAATATAGGGATAAAATGAAAACAAAAAAGAACCGAAAACAATTGAATAGTTAATTAAAATAGTTTTAAAGCAGTTGGGTTTTTAATTATTTAAAAAATTATACTTGTTTATACAGACTAATTCCGCAAATGAAGTTTTTTTTTTGCCACAAATACAAGAAGATTGTAACCATTTTTAACCTGTGAATAGTGAAAACGAAAATATGTAAACCGTAAAAGCTATGACTGTATATGTGAACAATTTATAGAAGAAAAATCTGCTGTAATTCACATCTACAATAAATCTGGAGATAAATGAAACTTAATCATTTACTGAAACATTGGTGAGGTATTTAATAAAAACATGAGTAATAGTAAGATCTAATTTATTTACATAATAAAAACCAAATTACCTACTCTTTCTACATAATGACTTCATTTATTTAAGAATTCCTTCCTCTTTTAACTCTTCCTTGATTTGCACTTGAACATGTTCTGGTAAGTTCTCAAGTTCCTTGGTTATGTACACGTTCAAATCCATCATAGGTTTATAGTAAAAATGCACTAATTGCGACCCGGTCAACATGGAGACCATGGCCGCCGTGCTAAATGCAATATATTGTCCCCAACTAACACCTACCGGCATTTTTAATGAGTAGCACTGTACTTCTCAATTTTTGCTTCAACAATATCTTTTGCTTGTCTTCTCTTAAATGTACTATAAAAGTTAACGTTTCCAACCTTCCAATTGATCATAGAGTATTCTAGAGATGCCCCAAGTATGAAGAACATGGGAAGAAATCTATACATTCCAAAAGTTTTCTTTCCAGGCCATTTGTTCACTAGCTTGTGGATCCAACCAATTCTCATTTCACTACAGTGGTAATTAATTTTCCTAAAATATATTGCATAATAACATAACCTCTTTTAATTCAATGCCCCTATTTTGTTTTTCTGTTTAAAACGTCAAAGTGACATATCTTGTCATCCCAAAGATCATTTCAAAATCGAGCATGCGTTCAGGTTCAGGGTGTACTTTGGGTGCGTTCCATTAGACGTTCACAAAGTCCACTCTCATGACCGCAGATTTTCCTGTTCCACTAGCTTGTGAGCGTTACTGACTAGGGTTGTTACGGATCCAAAATTTTAGACATCCGCGGATGCAGATGCGGATGCGGATTATTAGAAGTTCACATCCGCGGATGCGGATTCGATACGGATGCGGATTCAATGCGGATGCGGATGCAGATTTAAAAGGATAATTATTTAAATTTTGAGTGCATACATAGCAAAAAATTAATTTAAAATTAACTTTATATTTATTTAATCATATTTCTAAAATAAAATTACACGTCTTTAGTTTTACTTATGACACAACATAATTTTGAGCTTCCAAAAAAAATCTTTGTTTAATAATTAAACTTAAAAATTGGTAAATTATATTTAATATATAGCAATATTGCAGTTTTCTCAGCTTCCAACCTGTTTCTTAGCGGATTATATAATAACCCAGCTCCACTAAATAGCTGTTCGCTTGGAACTGTGGCTGGTGGAGGTGATAAATATCGGCATGCTAATTTGGAGAGAATTTTAAATTCACAACGGTTAGCTTTCCAGTTTTAAGTGGATTTTCATCTAATTTTTTTTCTATAATTCCTTTTCTTTATTCTCACTTTGGAAAAGACTGAACTCCTCCGGGTGTATTGCTTTCAGGTGATTTTTCAAAGAAGTAGTAGTGCGACCCTTCTGTGAGTAACTTTTATTACATATCTTATACTCCGACCTTTCGGGATCATTTTTATCTATTATAAAATAACTCCAGATGCTACTTTTTATTGGTGGCGACATTACAATTTATCAAAATATTAATGAAACCCGCAAAAAACTATGGAGTGCGAAGTATGAACACACCGTAAACTCTCATTGGTACTATTTTATTGTCAATAAGAAAAAACACAACAATTAAAACCTGTAGGATCTTGTTACTAATATGCGCCTTCCTATTCGTCAGTTACCGAATGAAGTTAGCAAACGCGAAGCACGTGCCATACTGGCTCCGCCCACTTTCTTTGCATGTAGTTACTTGTTGATGTGAATCTGCATCCGTAAAACTCCGCATTGATTGATGCGGATGTAAATGCGGATGCAGATGTCTGAATTAATGCGAATAATCCGCATTTGCGGATGCGGATACGGATATTCGTAACACCTCTGTTACTGACGATCACTTCGACCCACCTTATTAGATGGATCGTCGTGAGCGTCGCGTGAGTCTAAGTCATGACGTCATGAGTGACGTTTTCGCCGCGACCACAACGACCGCGGTCGTCTTGTGGAACGACGTCTTGGGCGTTTGGGGCTTTGTGAGCGTCATGTGGAAAGTGCCCTTTAGGTTTTTTATTTAAAATGAAATAGGTACCTTGTCAAAATTATTACTATTTTCTCTGGGTAATATTTAAATAGGAAGATTTTGATAGTGTTTTTAATATTTTGTAGCTGTTTTAATATATGTTGTACTATAATTAGATAAAGTCTAAGGATGATCCACCATAACCAATATCGACAAGTTTATAAACTTGTCATCAGTCGTCAACTCTCAAATTTGACGTACATTTTGTCAATGTCAAGTTTGGTTTTGGTTTTTGATTTCGAATTTTTGAATTTTTATGGATGGATTTGATTCTGAATATTGAATGCATTTAAAACAAAAACTTTAGCCAAACTGTTTTATACATAGTGAATGTCTATGCAATTTGCTTGTTACAAGTTTCAAAAAGTAGATACTATTGCATGTGTCAAGTAATTTTAATATGTTAGTGTACATTAAAATCGTTCTGTTTCAACAAATAAATGTCTAATTGTTAATTTTTATTTTCAGTGATCAAATGAAATGGTAATATCAACACATAATATGAATTAAAATATATATTTATATATATTTTTTAAAGAACATTCAGTCCAAGTCCATGCAGATAAAAGAATACAAGAAATCATTTTTTGAAAATGTAGCACCCACTAAATTGACTGAAAGCCGTCGTGTCAAATTGCATACAGAAGGATGGGGGCTACTAACAGATTATTACTTGGAATCAGTAAAAATTAATAAATATAATTCTGGGCCAGCTATATCAACAGTAGTCCTTAAAATTAGTGATAGATCTGGACAAATAACCTGTATTGTGAAAGGACAGTCTATAGGATTGTTATTTGGATTAACCAAAGAAGAATGGAAAGATATAGAAGATCTGTGTAAATGTGGGCAACAGTTATTTTACAGAAACTTTAAACGAGGGATCAGTACAAATTTTAGATGTGAAGAAAAGTTGTTCTATAACTTCTGCTCGAGTAATCAGCAATGTAAAGTTCTTATAGCTATATTTCGCAGGTGTATTAACATGAGGAATAAGGATAAATCTGATGCATTAGTTCAAATTTTGGATTTACAGGAATGTAACATTCCAGTCATAGATTTGTATAAGACTTATTTACGGAATACCTCAGAAATTAAACCTGATTAACAATATTGTATAACTGTGATGTATTTATTATAATTTAATGTATATGTGTAAAATTTTAATATATTATTTAAACTATTACAACTTTGTTTGTCATGTCAGTTTGTGACATTCACCTCTGTTATTAACAACGAGTAACTAAAGAATAATATTAACATTATATGCACAAATGAAATAAAATAATAACATTGTAGACAGACCTGAGGTAAAAAGTGTATTCAAATTGTTATTAATATATTGAATCAATTAAATAGCAATGATGAGTGATGATACAGTAATGAGCATCATAAAGATAAAAAGCATAAAAACAATCGTGTAACAGCATAATTTCTTGCAGGTTAAAAAAAGGGTTTTATAATTTGTTTCTGAAATAAATGGAATGAAGCAGTTCCTATTTATTTTCACTAAAAGTTACATGCAGTAAAAGTGTCGAGCTAAAAGTTCCGAAATGCAATTTTGCTCTACCATGATAAGGGTTATAATCACCGCTGACCCGAAATGGTCAGCGTCGCCTGACGCGCAGGTGGTGCACGTCGCATGACGCGCAAATGGTCAGCTTCGCATGACGCGCAAATGGTCAGCGTCGCTTGACGCGCAGATGGTGCCTGGCCCGGCATGGTCAAACTTGCCTGACGCGTAGATGCTCCCTGATCCGGTATAGCCTGCGCCGCATGATGCGCAGATGGTCCCGAGTACAGTTCCTGGCCGAACATCGTAGACCAATACCTACATCCAAAAAAATGAATTTAAATCTATGTATGTATGTATTTTCTTATTTTGATATTTGTGTATTCGTTTTGTGAGTGCCCAATGAAGCCAAGACTTTAGGAATACTGGTTTGGGGCTATGTGTAGAAAGCGTAATTAGACATAGTGCAAACATTGCAATAACAGTGAGTTTATGTTGATAAAATAATTTTCTGAAGTAATAAAGTTAAGTTATTAATTTATCAGTAAACATAATAAGTACTTATAGCGTATAAAATAAAATAGCAAGATACTTAAGTGGATACTTTCCCTGGGTCAATTGATGGCAATAAACAATGTCTTTATTTATAGTGTGCGTTTTTCTTGATGTCTTAAGTTTCTCTATAAACGCAATAATAACACTAGCGTCCAAGTATCATAGGAAGATTTCTCCTCAAATTAAATCTTTATTCCTTTATTATAATTGTAAATGTGATAGAACTCTTTGACATCGATTCCGGACGCACCACAACTATTTCTGTCTAATAACAACGGTGTTATGCTCAGGACTGAAGAAAAGAGAAGGAAGAAGTAAGAGTCATACTTATCTGAGGTCTTTTAACTAAGTTCAAGGGATAGATAAGATTGACTTAATCAGGGGTTGATTACATATTTATAAACATGTGGCGGCGTAGCGTAGGGGGCGGTCCGCCCCGGGCGGCAGATATTACGAGGCGCAAACTGATAAGTCTCGTAGGTACCTTTTAGTTTAGACGTCAATTTGCAGAAAGGCAGGAGTCAAGGAGGAAATAAGAGTTCACGACGTTTTTTTTCACTGTATTGCGCAGACTGCATGCTTGATTTTTTTTTTATCTGACTGAAGTAGCAAACGAGCATGCAATCCACCTGATGGTAAGTGGCCACTGCCGCCCATGGACATCTGTAATCAACTTCATACAGAACATGGGTTCCATCTGAAGTCAATCACAGATGCGTTGCTTCCGAGGACTACGATGGTCGCCTCATGTGAAAGTGTGCCGGCAACCACACCCTTCTATCGAAACGCAAGAACTGCTTCTCGCTAGAAATAGATGAGGCGGTGGTACTTCCCCGGTCGAACTACACTGGTTCTACCATCTTCAAATCACTAATTTCATATTAAAAAAAATAATATTCTATCAAAATCTGTGAATGAAACTAATACCAGTTATATATAGGTACGTAGGTATATCTTATTGCAATTAATGTCGCAATCCGAAACGATAGCTTATCCATATATTTTTCACTAGCTCATAGTAAAGGCCGAAAAGGACAAACGAAAATTGCCGACCTTTTTTTGTTTAGTTCTTTATTGAAACGCGTAACACTTACTTATAGTAATTATATAAATAGTAGATAACAGCAAATTATATTTCTGGGTATATTGGAATAATAATTATCTTAGCTTAGATTATATGGACCCCAGGAATGATATTATTCATCTCAGGATAAGCAGCAGGCTGCTTTCAATCTTAACATTCTATTTCCCATAACCATACGGTGCTTTTTGCAAACCGTTAGATACCTATGTTACATTACACCTAGCCGATGTCTGGGCTAGGCCATTCTGAGCTAAGATTTAAGTTAATATTATGTACATAATTTTGCTACATTCGTATGGAACGGTTTTTTGTTTGACAGTCAAAATTAAGATTTATTAAAATTACATTAGGACTTATTTGATATAATATAGGTACATAATTTATTTTTTTGACTCGTAAATAAATTATTACCATGTTATGTAATCGGAAACTAATCAATTTTGCAATTAGCGTTACCTAATCCGAAAGCATTCTAATTCTCCATATTTATGAGTTAGGTAGGTTTAATTCATAATAAGCCTTAAGAATTTCTGAAATATATTTCAGTATTATATAGATGTTACAATCTCTATACACTTAGAGCCAAATCAATTTGGTAACACATGCTTCATATCTAGTTTATTTGCAACTTTCAACGCGTAGGACGCGACCTGCGTCTGGGTAGCTTAAAATGTATCGTGGGCGTTGACATCGAATGAGTACCTACGATATTTATTTTTTGCCAACGGAAGGCATTAAATAAATATATTCATTTAGTGAGTTAAGAGTAAGGTTGCGGACTGCGGTGTGACGGCTGCGCGAGCGTCATACTTGTTGGATCAGTTCAGTAGGCTCTAACCGGGCGCGGAGATAGAACGTAAGCGCGTGATATAGTGTGTGAGCCGTAGGTATCCGAGTGTAGCTGCAACGATCAAAAACAAATAACGACACAGTCATGGAAGTGGCGGGTCAATGGCGGCGGGAGTGGGCCGGGACTGCCGAATACGGAAAGGTGAGGTCACCGAGACTACCCTTAAAACTAAGTTTGCGATATATCTTTAATGGAGCTTAACGCCTAAATACAATTGTTACATGAAGTTGTGTTGTTGATTTGTGAATTATTAGTAACAATGTATAAATAATTTAGTATGAAATAAAAAGTTTATCCAGAATTAAATTTCAATACTATGCTTATAATACTTGATAAAATTTAGCAGTCACTGTAGACCCTTCTCTACTAATTTACAATAATGTAGTTACAAAAATAAATGGTACAAAAGAAGTAGTCACAGCCAAATATAAAAATACTCGGCATTTCCTTATATAGTGTAAAATTCAGCGACACGACCGCCTGAGATGTAGAGTTTTTGCTAATATGCAAACATTAAACCTTGCCTCTGAGCTTTAGAGTCCAATGCCGCGTGCACTCTCCACCCAAACCTGTCTGGTCCAGTTCATCGTGCTTTAATTTTTTAAAGTTAAATGGACAATACACGAGCATGTACGTTAAAGTGAAGCAAAAACTAGACACACTAATGTTACAAACAAAGTATCCAAAAAACATTATTATTTTTATATTTTACTTAGCTAAGAGTAGTAACCCGTTTATACATAAATAGAAATACAAGGTAGGTCCAACAAATATTTATCAGAATACGATAAGTACACAGATTTCATAGTTATTAGGACTCGTAATGGTGAAATCCTAGTAGGTTGTTACTCTTAAATTTACAGCACGTAGTGTGTAGTTACACTAATCTATTAATAAACAATAGAAGTATATGCTGCCAACAGTGTGGGAGTGATTCAATAAACCGGTGAAAGTGATGTTACCCGTGAGAAAAGTCTTGTTCCCTGATCATTAGAAAATCTTGATCAGTTTTGGGCGTCTCATCCTTATTTTTATTAAATATAAAAATCAAGTTATCTTATTTGCTATGTAGCTAGAGGCTCTGCTTTATTCCAAAGATAATTTTAATATGTTTGCCTATCTAAAATAGGTTCTATGGCTATAAAAACTAAAATAGAACAAAATTAATGTAAAGAAACAATATAGTTTTATGGGTTTCCTTTTTAAACCTACTTGTATTTATAATGTTACTCATGATGATTAATTTATGTGCAGGAAATGGACTTGCTAATAATAAGTAGGCGTCAAAAGAAAATTTTAAAATTTCAAAGTCTATTTTTTTTGTAGCCCTGCCTTAGAATTGTATCCTCCTTTTAGTGATTTCTTTGACATGATTAGGTACTTTACGACCTTCTTCCTTTTTTGTTACGGGGAGGAAACCTTCAAAAGGTATACCGAAGCCTTGGGAGAGACTCCGGGTTATGTGGGATTTTTACCCACTAAGACCTCCTCGGTGGCCTTCCTCAGCGCTTGTAGTAGGGGACTCAGAAACTTCAACGGAAAGAACCGGTGTCCCCTAGTGCAGCGCCCCTTACGGACTCATCTCTTGGGGGACATGTACCACCCCTTCACCATCCGGTGCTTGCGGCGAGATGCAGCCACACATACCTACCGCCGTCCTTCTTGGGGTTGCTTGTTGGACGGTTCTAGCTCCCACTCTAGCCATCCGCAACCCCAGAGGCCCCCTGTTAGTCGTCTCTTACGACAGGGGATACCGTAGCCGTATTCTACTCCCCGACTACAGGGTGAAAGCAATTCTATAGCTACTCCTATGGTAAGGTATTTTTACTCTTGTTATCTAACATTTCTATAAGAACATTTTGATTGCATCTAATGTCCTACCATGTCCTCTTGCGAATTAATTAAAAATAACTTCTGAACCATGGATACAGCCAGAATTATGTTCAAGGAGTTCCATCAGGCACCAGCATTTACACTCACTTTTAACTAATTAGATGCAGTTATATTGCGTGTGGATAATAGTATACTTACGAGTATTTAGTATTTTTCTGATCCATTTAACGTACATTGACAAATATCAAATGATTTTGTATTACATTTAGTGTAAAAATAATATTTTTCTTACATTTTAGTTTTATTTTTTATACTCAATAATTATATATTTTTCGGATAGGATGGTGCAATTGCACTCTCTTTTGCCCCAGTGATCATGTCTAGGACATATTATTCTAGAAAAATAAGTAAACAAAACAGCTCAACCGCATGGGATTAGGTATTTACACTTACACACATTAAAACTTCATCGCCTTCATTAGTAAGTTGCGAGTTAATATTATCATTAAGTACGATTATCTGCAATTTAGATTAAAACGATCCCAGTATGCATTCAATGAGGAAGGAATGATACAAGATTTGCATGTAGATTTATTTCGAATTTTGTTAAATGAATGTGTGAAGTGGTAAGGTTATATATGTGTAGTACTTGTTTACAAGCAGAGCAGTGATAGCCTAATGGTTGAAACTTGCCCTCTCGATCGGGAGGTCCGAGGTTCAAACCCAGGCACGCACCACTGATTCATGTGCATATTAGAAATTAATTATCACTGCTTTTCGGTGAAGGAAAACATCGTGAGGAAACCTACACACCCGAGAGTTCTTTAAAAAAAAAAAAAGTTCTCGGAGGTGTGTGAAGTCCACCAATTCGCACTTGGCCAGCGCGGTGGACTATGGCCTAAACTCTCTCATTCTGAGAGAAGACCCGTGCCCAGCAGTGGGAAAATAATGGGTTGACGAGACTTGTTTACGAAGTTAATTATGAAGGTTAAAATTATATAATCTAAGAAGATTCAATAGAATACCCGATCCTATTAGATTTCCCTAATATAATTTTTATAAATGTTTTCTTGTTTCGCTCTACCTACAAGCGCGTTGATGTCTTTTCTATCTGAATTATTATAAAATTGCTTTCATAACAGAAATTATATTCGCTTTCATATTAATACTGCATAAACTTATTATTATTATTGTTTTGATTTTAATATACATCGACCATATTTCATGTGTTCGTTACAAGTAGAATAGATAAAGTAATTTATAATAATAAACTTATTACATTTACGACCAATTTTTATAGATATACTTAAATAGTTTTAATTTGCCACTCCCTCTTATAGATCTGTAAGCAACGCCAGATAGGATTTAAATATGTACTATTGTAGTTATATCTCCCTTATTATAATTAGTGGCGCTCAACACTGATTTGTAAAGTAGGTCGTAATAGAGTTCGTACCTGTAGTTCCCATATTAGAATAGAGCTACGATATCCCCTGTCTGTCGTAAGAGGCGACTAAAAGAGGCTTCCGGAATTGCGGGAGACTAGATTGGTAGCTCGAACCGTTCAGTCAGGCGACCCCGGGAATGACGCCGGTGTGTGTGGTCGCATACCGTCGTAAAGAGTAGACGGGCGGCGGAGGACGGCTACCGGGAGGGTTTAAGTGCGGCAAAAATCCCACATACGTCTATGCCGCTCCCACAGCGTGGAGTACCTTTTGAAGGTTTCCACCTCGAGAAAAAAAGGTCTTAATAGAGTTAGCGATGGTAGTGCCTCCAGCGTGGAAGCAACAAAAAGTTCGGCCACATTCTTTCAAAATATGCGTTAATGCATCACGTAATATCTATATAATCCTCACAAACATCATAAATGTGAATGTAAGTTTGTTTGTTACGCTTTCACTCCAAAACTATTCAACCCCTTATCATGAAACTTTGTACATACTATCTTTTAAGAGGTATTAGAAAAACAGGATATTTTAATGTATAAAAATTTTTTTTAAAAAAATATCTAGACAGACATTGTTTGTCAAAAAGTTTGAAAATCCAGTCTTCAACGTGGGCAAAGCTCTAGGTAAAAGCTAGTACCATTATAAATAAAATAGTTACTCAGATAATGGCCAATTTAATGTAGGTTAAACTTTGCATGAAGCCGTCTGAATATGAAATTTGTACTTGTGGGGAGTTTGTTGGTACAAGTTCGTCATTTCCATTCCGGAAATCCTGCGCTAAAGGCCGCTCCGAGGCTATGATCGCGTACCTACTTATATTTAATTTTAATGATAAGTATTTTATGCTACGATATTAAAGTTTTTTACACATTTTTTTCCCTCCGTGGTTCGAATTCAGTACAAAACCACTTTTTACGTACAAATAGCAGTGTTAAGCGCTGCTGTAGTCCTGATTGAAAATTCTGTTAAAGGAGATAATATGCTTACAAAACGCGTCCTAATTTAGACTTCGGGCGTAGCATTGCGTCTGTGGCCAACCTCAGGTAAGACTAATCTTATCTGTGGTTTATTACAAAACTGTATGCACATTTTCTTTGGCTCACTTTTAAAATAGGTACCTAAACTATTTGACCCGGCGAACATCAATCAGCCTAAAAGTCATAAATCTAAAATTAATTATCATTGTTTCTCGACTATAGTATACATGTATTACACATAAAAACCTTCAGTTTTTAATAAAAATAGTGATTTAAAACATCACTCTTTCTGTAAAAACTGCATTAAAATCCGTAGCGTAGTTTTAAAGATCTAAGCATACCTACATAGGGACAGACAGCGAGAAGCGACGTTGTTTTTGTAGGTACTAGGTACTAATAGGTAGTACTGATGAGTTGCCCATCTCAGATAGAACCTTTGGACTATATGAAGCTGCTTACCGATGTCCATGGGCGGCAGTTGCCACTTACTTCAATCGCTACTGCAATCTTATACAATAAAAAATCACTATTTCTACATTTAAAAAGTGGACTCCACGTTTTCAATTCCTAATATGAATAAGAAAACGGAAAATCATTCTACATTAGATACACCTATTGAATCCTTCGATATTATGTCGATTGATTTGAATACATATCAGTTCGATTTCCTGTTAGAGAAGCTTTATCAAAATTGTACTAAAATATGGTAGAAAGTATATGGTAGAAAGTATATGACATCAGAGAGGGACCATACTCAAACGTATTTCTAGCGTGACGCACTTCTTGCGTTTCGTTGGAAGGATGTTGTTGCCGGCTCACTGTCAGATAGAACCCTTGTTGTATATAAAGTTACAGATGTCCATGGGCAGGAGTGATCATTTATCATCAGATGGACTACAGGTTCCCTGCTACTTCAATTTATTTTAACCTAATATTATCGGGGAATTTATACATTTTATTTTATAATGGGTGCTAAACTCTTTAAACATGGAAGGACCATGTTTAAAGAGTTTAGCACCAAGTTTAGTTTAGTTTTTAAACATGGAACTTTTAACATTTAACGGAGATCACCTTTTTTTTGTGACGGGGAGGAAACCTTCAAAAGGTAATCCGGAGCCTTGGGAGAGACTCCGGGTTATGTGGGATTTTTACCCATTAAAACCTCCTCGGTGGCCTTCCTCTGCGCTTGCAGGGGACCCCGGGACCTCCAACGGATACCACCGGTGCCCCTAGCGCTGCGCCCCTTACGGGCTCATCTCATAGGGAGCGTGACTGTCCCCTACGCCTTTCAGTGTACGACAACATGCAGCCACACGTGCCGCCAGGTTCTTTCAGGGGTTGTTGGCTGGGCGATTAGAGCTCCCACTCTAGTCACCCGCAACCCCAGAAGCCCCCTTTCAGTCGCCTCTTACGACAGGTAGGGGTACCGTAGCCGTATTCTAATCCCCGACTACAGAGAACTAATGGAGATCACCTGAGGATTGTCCAATTCGATCCAGTGTTTAGAACCTAAATTGAGGATGATGTTCAGCTACCGCAAATTTTTTCGGGTCATTCTTTTTGACTGCGCTGCTGTGTTACATTATACGTTGTGAAACGGCTCATTTTTTGTCCAATGTACCTAAGGTTTGAAGGTTTGAAGTTAGCACAAAAATTTGGTGCGTAATCTTGTAATGATGTAATATATGTCGTGATATGGGACCTAAAAACAAAAATGAAAAAAGTTTACATAGGTTGTTTTATCAACTAATGCTTGTTAACAGTTTCTGAAATTGTTATAAACTTATTATAAAGGTGCATTAGTTTCACTATTAGTTTGCTATTATATTAGTATTAGTAGTATCGGTAAATTGGAAACTATAAGGTAAACAACCTTATAGTTTCGAATTTACCAATACACGCACACTGGGAAAAATCGTCTTAAATAGGGCTTTATTAATTACTCCTACACGAGTTATCGACCCAAAAACAATGATACATTCAAGACCGTTACCGGCTGTAAGCCGTATGAATGAAATGATTTTGCTATCTAGATGAAACAGAGTTGTTTATTGTTGGAACACAAATTGTGTAGGAGTAGGTACCTATATACACCTCTCAGGTGATCTAATGATTCTTATTTTTTAGCAAATACAGAGCCATGATTTGCCGTGTTTTGAGACAGTTCAGCGAATTGTGTATCCTTGTTCAATGATTATTTTCCAGTGAATCACGTAACGGTTTACCAATAAAAACACCGATGAATTCACGTATAACAATTAAAAAAGAGCAGCATCATCGAAGCTCGATTGATTTGAATAATATATTGCAAAAACTTCCGAGAATCATTTGGTATTCAAATATATTCCACTTATAGATTTTATTTATACAATGTAACTAAGTTCTATATAATATGTACAGAAATGCGTGTTTTTACTCTTTAACGCAAAAACTGTTACTTGGATTTCGCTGAAACTTGACACACACATAGTTTTAACACATATGGTAAACGTGACCGAAGCAGAGGAAGCTGAGAGAATAACCTAGTATTACATATTGTAAACGATTGAAAGGTTAGCTTTTTATGTAAATATCATGCGTTCGATATATTGAATGATTCAGACGACGCGTTGACGACGTCGGAGATCCCGCACAAATTATAGTGAATTCAAATATCATGGACATGATTTAATTATGACGCTTGTTAACACACGTAAGTGTCGACGACCGGACAATGTTGAGAGCTTGTACCAAACTGAATACGTCACAGTCGAGGAAAATGAGTACAGTTGAGTTATACCTTTATGTATAGAAGCAAAGATAAATTTGATTAATATGCTACCTACTCGTAGGTACCTGTTAACGAGTGGGTAGCGGCCTTAAGTCTGGCAGTGTACGCTTGTGCAGGTGACGTCATATTGTTTCAATCTTTGAAATTCACTGCCTTGATCAATACCAGCTTAGAAGTAAGAGGTAGTTTATGCTTGCTTAGGCCCTATTTCAAGCGATTTATTTAAAATGTATCTATCTATTATGCATTACGTAACTGTCTCGTTATTTACTAATAATACTCGTAGATACCTAAGCGTGCTAAAGTACTTTGAATGCAAGTATCATTTGCTCTACACTGGGTGCAATTTGCAAAAATATGAACGTTAATAGCGTTAGCACTGGTAATTTACAGTTATTCAACTTGTAGTATGAAATTATTCATACCGTAACGACTAAACCAGACAATTTAAATCGGCACACAGCTTCTAAGGTCTAATTAACTTACCAGATGGTTAATAACTATGTTCTTAATACTAACCAATTATTAAAAACAACAATATATGGAGATCCAGAGATATATATTGCAGGCTTATTGGCAGAATGATGCTTAAAGTAAGTAGTAGGTCCCTGAATAGAGCTACAATATCTCCCATTGAATAGAACTACAATGTCTACCTATCGTAAAAATACAACTCAAGCGTTGGGTGGGAACTCGAAGCGTCCAACCAGTGATTCCGGAAAAGGATGATGGCATGTGTGGCTCATATCGTCGTAAACACCAAATGTTAGATTTTACGCTCTCTTAGTGCAGTAACGCGCTCAAAAGACTTCAATTGCGTTTCTCAGGAAATCCCGGAGATTTCCTTATAGTGTCGAGGACGCCCACAAGGGAAATTAATATTTTAAATGAATTTTAAGCGAAACGTTTGAAACGAGGTTCTTTTGGCAGCTTTCCTTCGAAAATAAAAAAGATTATGTTCCTAAACATCAACAGACTCTTGTTATCGTAAATCTACGCATATGCTCTTTTAAAGCACTATATTCCATTGTTATCAGTATTTGCTGTATTAATATTTAATGTAGGTACCTATAGCACTTGACATATAAATAAATATGTTAAGTACATGTTTGTTCGAAAGATCGCAATTAACAGGCAATTACAATTTCATTTCGCCCCCGCATTCACAATCACGTCACCAGTAACAATAAATACCTACTTATCTGTCTTACGTGTTTATTTCCAATCAAGGCCGCTGTGAGAATGCTTCTGCTACCTTTTTAAGCTCTATAAAAGTACATCCATGATTTACTATTACTTGATCAAGTAGGTTATAATGTCTTGTATCCCTGTAGTTCCGGGAACAGAATAGGGCTACGGTATTTCCTGCATTTTGGAAGAGGCGACTAAAAGGGGCTTCTGGGGTTGCGGGCGGTAAGAGTAGGAGCTCGAACCGTCCAGCCAAGCGACACCGTGTAGGACGACGGTATGTGTGGCTACAAGCTGTCGTGAACACCAGGAGGCGCAATGAGTACTATACTCACTGAGAAGAGCCCAATGGGGCATCGCGCTCGGAGGACTCCGGTTGTGTTCCATTGAAGATCCCGGAGTCCTCCATGCAGCGCTGAGGATGGCCACTGGGGGGTTTTAGTGAGGTAAAAATCCCACATAACCCGGCATTGGTCGCACGGCGTCGGGTACCTTTTGAAGACTTCCCCCTCAATAAAAAAAACGGTTATAATTTCTTGTAGGTACACTTTTGCATGGAAGTGTTCATAGTTATTGGCTAACAACGCAGTTTGTTAGATTATTTACCTACAGATGGTACTGCATCGATGTTCTGTTTGCATTTTCACGTGTTTGTTGTATTTCAGATGTTTTTCTTTAAATCTTGTTCTGTCGCAAACCAACACATATTCTATAAACATAGGTATACGTAATACTTACGATACTTGGAAATTGGTTACATATGTAAACCACTATTAGCAATTTTGCTAATAGTGGTTTACATATGTAACCAATCTCCATAATTATAGATAGTTATATTATTATTAAGGTACCTAAGCATGAGGTAACTATAATTTTGATCTCTAAAAGACAGCAAACAAAACATTCTTTGATTTTTTTCCATTCCGATCCATGATGAATAAGTGTCTGGGAGAGAGGGGAGTCCGGATCCCTCCCCCAACCACATTTCCTTATATTCTCCTATAGGTATCTATAGGTAAACTACGTAATTCTCCAATTGAATGTACCTACTCAAATAAAACACGGAACAACTCACACGTTGCATGCTATGGACTGAAATTTCGCTAGACATTACCAAACAGTTATAAATGTTATAACAACACTTTGAGGTCATCATAAGTTTGGTCATGAATATTTCATGCGCGATTTTGTTTGAAAGTAGACTCGCCTAGATACCTACTCGTTGGTAAAAGCGGTATTGTCCTGCACAGTATAACGTAACACGTAAAGTTTGAATGGTCGCCTTTTTATTATTAAAATATTGCAAATAACTTTCATAGCATGGATCTGTAGCTAATTACAAAATAATTTATCTTCATCTCTCACCCACTTTAAATGCAAATTTTAATCATTCCTTTAAATATCCATGTGAAATCCATTATTTTTATCATTCGTATTGTATTACAAATTAATCATGATATGAGTGGTTGTAACGCTAAACGAAATCGTGTGGCAATGGGATAAATGTGACACTCAATAATGATTAGCACGCAAACACTAGATACTATATTTCTTATTATTGTTATAAATAGCTCATAAATGGTCCATGAATCATAAAAACTCGAGCAGGCAAAGTATACATTTATTAACGTTTATAAATGAAAATCTTGCGCGACAAATATCTACATACATATTATGTGCAATATGGTGAAAGAGCAAAAACACTAAACATCCGAACGCCGGTTTACCCATTACATATTATAATGCATAGCTGTTTCTTGCTTTCGCAAATATTATGTTACACTGTAACATATGCATACGAAGTGACGAGTAGGTATATACTTAGATAACAAAAAACTGGGGCAAACGCGGTAACTGTCGAACCGTGAATAATACACATAGTTAGGCTAGGTGTGGGTAATCATGGTAATGCCTGTAAAGATATTAACATAATGTCTTTATCAAACAGTAAATATGAGTTGGCAGGCTTCCAAGGCTTTTAGACCAGTTTAGTGAATGTCACGATTGATTTGTTCTACATAGCTATTTATGTAATAATTTCTAGTACCAGACTTGGCTGTAAAAAATAGTGCATTATATTTTTTTAATACTTAATTCCTTGTTCCTAATTCCTAAGTATCATTTAGTTAAACTAGTTTAAGTCTTGTCAAAACTCGATCATAGTAATATAAAACAAAATGAGGATTTCGATAACATGAAACTAATTAATTTCTACCAAACAAAGTAAAACGAACAAAGTTGTAGATCTCATGATCATATTTTTGCACAGGTGACGGAAGCAGGCGTGACACGACAGGTGGCACGCGCCATGGAGGTGCTACATGCGAGCGGGCCCGGCGCCCGCGTGCGTGTCTTGCGCGCCGCTTACCACTCCACAGCCGGACCTGGCGCCCCGTCTTCCTCATACTTACTTCACTCTTCACGAAGGGTAATATTATATTTATCGTCGACCCATTACTGCCCCATTGCTGGGCACCAGTTCTCCCCCAAAATGGCAGAGTTTTACATCATGGTCCACGCCAGCCAAGTGCGGGTTGGTAGACATTAAAGAACTTATTTGAAGTAACTTAACTTAATAAGTGTTTTTATTTAATAATTTTCAGCAATATGTTCCTCACGATGTCTTCTTTTAATGTTGAAGTGGTATTTTTTTAATATGCACCTTTGAATAATTAGGGGTGCTTGGGATGCGAAACACAGAGCCCTCGAGTGAGGGGCCGAATTTCAAAACATTTGTTAACCTGCTTCTGGTAAATGCTTCAAATATTTAAATCCCTAAATAATTGACTGTTTGAATTAAAATTCATTGTTTTTGTAATATTATTATTTTCTATTTCCAGGTCATATCCTCTGGGTACAATTTCATAGAACCGGACACATCGCCGTCCAAGCCACTGGAAATATCGTCCACGCCTCTCGAGTCATCACCAGACATCGAAGTTGAAAGAGGAAATTATAAAGTTACAGAACCAGATGATTTTGAAATATCTGAACCTTCAAAGTGGAGAGGTTCAACAAGTAAAAACTCAATTCGTATGCCAAGCGAAGAATCTTCTTCTACAGATAATGCAAGTATAATAGATTTAGACAACAACACTAGAAATACCATCAGAAAAAGCAGTGAAAGATTTACACCACAAAATACGTACAAAAGAACATCGCCTCTTTCATCATTATTAGATGCTCCTGTAAGTTTAAGTACCTTAAAATATAAGTCTCTTTTGAACGGAAGCGATAGTTGGAATAATAGAAGAAAGAGTTACAGTTTTGAGGAAACTCCAGAGCTCGATGAATCTATCTTGCGAGGGACGGATACTTTAACAATGGAGTCATCAACTGATAGCGGCATTTGTAAATCCAGTGAAATTGTCCATGATAACTATAATTCTGTCGAAAGGAAAATAAAAATGGATGATATACACGAAGAAACCTTCAAAGATTGGCTTTCGAAAAACAGACAGAAACCTTACATAAATCAAGTACAAAACAAAAAGGAACGCATTATTAATGTGGAACGAATCGATGAAAATGGCATTACGCTTCAATCTACAGGAAAAGTGTCGATAACATTACCAACAACAACTACAACAAATGATTCTTATGAAATCAAAAAGTCTCGTGTTAGTGACGACGGTGATCGAAGAACGAAAAAAGTAGAATTTTGTAAAACTGAACTTCATTTTGCTGCGGAATCGGGGAAAGTAAATATTATAGCTACTGACGAAAAACCCCCACCTTCGAATGATTTTAGGAAAAAAAGAAGCGTATTTGTACCCATGACTGATAATTATAATAAATCTATTACTTTGTTTGGTGAGAAAACGAATGGTTTAACTGTTAACAAAAAGGAAAGTTCTAGTCTTACAAGTGAGATTACTACTATCGAAGAGAATACGGCAGCTACAAAAAGTATTCTCAAAAATAAAATCCCGAAACCCAAACCATATCTACTTGGAGAGAACATGGTTCTTGGGGATTCCATTGATCTTACTATTAAGGACGACCTGAATAACAACTTTACAAAACTTTCTGGAGTATCACTGATAAATAGACAATTAGAACTCGAGCGAAGATTTAGCAATGATTCACGAACAAGTATAGAAAATGATCCAGATTGGAGCTCTTTTGATAAATCTACGAATAGGACGAGTAAAATAAGTAAGTTGACTATAAAATCCATTGTAGAATACATATTTCATTGCGTGATTAATTGATTATATGTAAATTATTTTGCACAAACAATACTAAAAGCTCGTTTTAATTAATTTCAGGTCCGGTAAATTACATGAGATTCAATCACGATACTGAACAGTCCAATATAAAATATCCACAAACTGAAAAAGATGTCAGTAACTCGATCAAGAACAGGGTAAAAAAATTACAAATTTCACCAACACCTGTACGTGCCAAGACAAGACAACTTCGTGATAGTGACTTGACATATTTTGGTGTTGGTAAAACCGAACCAATACAGAATGAAAACAGAAAGCATTCTTTAGACAGTACATATGATGAAGTCAATCTTAAAGAAGAAATACTTCATTCAGTCAAATTGGTGAAATTAATATCAAATAGTGTCGGTAACAGTGAAATAGATTCAGATGAAGCACCCGATTATGAAAATCTTCCAATGAAATATAATTATACACCAAAGCCTGCTCCTCGATCTCGTTCTAAATATGACAGTTATTTGGAAGGAAATAATGAATTAAATCCTATACTAGAGAAAGATGACAGCGAAACAGTTGCTATACAACCACGACGTGTTAAACTAAAAAAACAAGTAACAACACCAGTTAATAGAAGTCTATCGGAGCCGCCGAAGGCAAATAGACAAAAATATGTTGAAACATCTTCTAGAGCACAATTAAAAACAAACCAGATAAAAAGTTCTTCAATATCAAAGTACGTACAGAAGATAAACATTAATTCAAATATTCGTTACTAGAAAAGTAAACAACAAATTACATAATAACATATTTGTTATCTAACAATAAAAAATATTTAATGCTAATATCTCTAATATTACTATACAGAACTAAGTATAACTGTAAGATATAATACAACATTTTATGACGAGTATTTTCTAACAGAGGAGGGCAAACACAATTCAATTCCATTATAAATAACTTCTATGTTTAGGTTCTTGTAGTTATTGGTTTGGTGGGTATGCACTTTTAAGGTGTCATTTTTAGAACACATCTTGGAATTTATAGCAAAACATCGCCGATTCGATACGCTAATTAAATTTCTTTTCTCTATTAATTTCTTCTAATCTAATAAATAATATTTGTCTACATCATTCATTTACTTGCACACTACTATGTTTTCTAAGCTTAACATTTTGTGTTCAATACATGTCAAGAAAAATAATTAATATGCATATTTATATATTTACTTTTTTAGGAACAACTCGACAACAGAAAAGTGTCAAAAAGGTGAAAGCACAGATGTACATGTTCCTGAGAGAAAATCTGAAAGTCCCCTTTACATCAACATCCGAATGAAAGAAACAAAGAAAAAAACAGGTCATGAAAATAGTTACGATCGAAATAAGCAGCTTATTATTCAAAAGAAGAATACCGAAAGGAAAGGTCCCGTCGTAAAAGAAGATACTAGGAAGACAAAACACACTATAAACAAGAATGATTGCGGCTCAAATGAAGATAAAAGTTTAAAACGAACAGATTCCGAAAAACAAAGAGTAGAAGTAAAACATACTGAAAGAAAAAGTAATAGAGCAAATAGAACTAAGATACTGGTGACACCTGAACAATCGCCCAGCAAAAGCAGCGATGTTTCTTATAACACCCAAAAAAATCTAGGAAAAACATCCTTAACAGATAGAAAAGTAACAAAGCAACCAACGCATAGTAACCGCTCCAACAAAATTGAGTCCCGAATATCCGATCGAGAAAGAGTTAAAAAGGAAGTCGAAAGGACGTCAACTTTAAAAGCAACTATTCAACCGACGAATGACAAAAAGACCCACAAGATATCAACAGATTCTACTAGTACAAAAACATCGTCAAAAGATCAATACGTCCATACGAATGGTACTATAGGCGAAATGAAGTTGTCGCAACCAAAGTCAAATAAAACTGAAAAGCTTGATAACATCCAAAACAAATCCAGACGAAGTAAATACGTTATCAACTACGACGACAAAAATGGCACAGTCTCATCAATTTGTAAAGTTAAACCTAATCATGGATCTGCTAGGAAGAAAAATATTGAAAATTACGAAAATAAGGAAAACCTAAAAGAGCACACTTTAAGAAAAAATCAAACAAACAAAAACGATCTGCGTAAGTAAAAGTTAACGACATGATTTAATGAATGACCTAAAAACATTTTCATGTAAGATTCAACATAAACACATTTCAGTGCAGCTTCCAGAACAAGAAAGGATTTTATACGGAAATTCAAAAATGAAAACAAAAACTCACGCGCGACAATCTTGCCAAATACTCTAAAGTGAATATACAACTAGTTTTCTTTGAAGAAAATCCGTACAAACAGCAAAAATCACATTATTTACTCGAATATTTCGTGATGCATATATTCCTATCAGTACTAAATACACATAACTGATCTCATAACATTGTAAAGGCATTATTAATTAGTTAGTTTTATTGCTTAATTTAACACTATGTTAACAGTAATTAATCACTGAAAAAAATACATTTCATTTTCTTGCTTAAGTGTTTTATTGTTTCCAATTACAAAAATTTAAACACCTATACTTATACAGTCTTCAATGGATCTGTGTCACATTTGCTTAATTCCACTGTGACTTGATTATCCAGACCTTTCTGAAGAATACTTGCAAATCTCAGAAGAGATCCCCTTTCGGAATCGGAGTGATTCGTTAATATGACTGATATGCCCCTTTGCGCAGCGTCTAGCACATCATGATGAAGCATTTCTCCTGTAAATTAAAAACAGCGTAACTAAATGCAATTTTGCTACATAATAGGTCTCAAAACAGTATTATTGTTTATAATACGATTTACGCCTTATTAAGCTTACTACACTCAGCCCCACAGTAGGTTTTTCTTCTACGGCGTGGGTGCCACTAACACACGAATACACAAAAACCCAGAGCCGGAACTAGAATCTAAACTCATCATTCATACACCTGTCCGGCCGGGAATGGAACTCAGAACCCACTGCGTCAAATCGGTATGAAAACCGCACCGCCACGCGGGTCAACTAGTATATGTCCATTTATATATTGTACTTTAATTTGTGCGAAAAGAGGAGTGAATGAAAACTCATTTATACACAGAATATTAACATACCAGTTAGGAAAAGGTCGACATTTGTGACGTTTTTCAAGAGAGACGCGCCTGAGCCGGCGCACAAAGCTACATCTTTAATGGGGCTGTCAAGAGAGCTGCCTTTTCCCACAGCCAAACGAATATGCTTTAGACCGGTAAGGTTTTTTATGTTTGCTACAGCCTCCTTTAAGGTGAATGGTGAGTCCAAACGTAAAATCCTTAAACAAATAAAAAATATCAATAAAAATATGAATGAAAAAGTACGCGAAACTTAGTGACAGAAATATATGCAACAAAAATTAGGAAGTTTCTTGTACAATTAGATAAAACAAATAAGAAGAAAGGTGTTAGTCTCTATATTCAGCAGAACAAGCTTTGATTTAAGGGGGTAGGTCTAGTTAGAATTTTCAAAAAAATAGTTTTATTTATTCCATTTTCTATAAGTACATTGTCTTGCGCGTATTTATCGACTAGCTGTGTTTAAATCAGACCATTATTTGCTGAAATATGTAACTTTGAATCAAGCCATTAGACCTATACTAAGTATAAGCGATCATGCCCAAAACTTTAATCTCAATTTTCTTGAAACCATGTTTTAGAAGTCGGTGATCACTGTAACTCGAAAACGGCTTTACCGATCGGGTTCCGATTTTTATCGCTTCTTCTCTATATAGTTGTCCTCCGGTTGAACAAAGGATTTTTTTTGGACAATTTTTTTTAACAGTCAATAATATCAGCGAAATTTTGGTCTAACTGAAATGTTTGACTTTCAATGTCTGCCATCTTGTAAAAAAATTAAATTTTCCAAAGCCCTTTACCATCATTTTCCTTCTTTTCAATGATTATTACCCTTCACCAACCATCACGGCTCATAAACGGCATGTTATACTAATTTTGAAATAATTACCTCCCCGGGCCCGTATTAGAATCTTCTCCGGGTACAATAGGGCGAGACTCCGCAAACGGAAATGCTTCAGCGAGCCAGTCATTGACCCCTCCTTGCACACAATCCCAGCTTGTATGTGGAGAATACATAGCTATCTGCTTTTCTAGTAAAAAGGATATGACTTTCTCTTTCCAAGTTCTGAAATGCAATCAACTTATTAAAAATGTTACAACAATTTAAATAAAGATTCTTCCAATTTTTTTTTTAATTTGGAATTCATAGTAATATTAGGGATGCTGGATCAGCGTACATTTAGCTATATAAAATAACTTGCTGCAGTTTCTTCGCGAATAATACACGTGTTCGTATATACTTAATTATTTCTCCTACTTGTTGTTTCGTTCTCTGTATGACATTTATTAATTCTTGTCATTATTAGATTACAGTAGTTATACAGTATTTGAATTTGGTCATATCTATTGTGGTATGACTAGCACAGCTATTTCTGGTATCTGGATTGAAGGACGTGATGACGGAGATACATTTCAACAGGGCGTCTCAACTTAGTTCTCAGGAGTAGCAACACATATGTGGCCGATTTATGGTAAGCCCTTTAATCCTATGTGAAATTGATTTATGCCTATCAGCGGCAATTGTCATGTACCATGAAATGGAATGTGTGCATGTTACTTCTAAGATTAATATCACATAAACTTGTTTATTACCTTTGTGTCACAGAAGCCAATGGAGCGAAAATGGGAGGGTGGTATGATATAATCATTTCAGAGCCATTATCATTTGCTTCAATTGCAACATCTTCCGTTAAGTCATTGGTTACTAAGATCCTGGTAATTGGTCTGAAATAAATGTTTTAAAATGAATACATTGATATATTAATATCTTGAAACATTAATATTTACACATTTAAAACCGTCAGATATTTCGCAGTGGATTGAATGAGCAAGAAGTAAGAAAATTATCTAATGACTGAAATTTTTAAATCCCCATTTTTTTGTGAGGATTTTTATAAAATTTAATTAGGTATTTTAATAGTCAATCTGTTAGAAAATATTTTGTTCTTAGATTATGTGGTTATATTATTTTAATTTTATGTTACGTCATCTAATTAATCATCCTGCAGCACATAATTTCAATCCTATTATATTTTTAACAACCTTAAGTGTTACTATTACTTTATTACCTAGGTTTGCAATGTACTTTCTGGCTAACAAATACTATATAGAAATATTTTATCACAAAAAATAATTATGAAAAATATTCGATATGAGAATGGATTGCCAGAAAAATCATAAAATAATATGGAACTATGTATGTGTGTGCATACCTTGGTGTGTAAGGCTCAACTAATAGCCCTGTTTTGTCCCAACCTTCTGCGAGCTTCTTAGGCACAATTTTTTCCAAAGCAGTTAATACATCAGTTAACTCAACACCTGGTTTTTCTCCACTTGACATTTTTAAAGTGTTAATGCTTGAATTTAGTAATCTAATTTGATTATTCTTACTACAAATGAGTCTGTGTAGTTTAAAAATCATTAGGTTTTGTCCCAGTTAATCTAAAACAAAAAATACATATTTATATAAAAACGGAATGATCATGTTAATAAAAATACAAATTGATATTGTCAGTGGGAAGGAAATAATGTTAAAGCGCCATAATAGCATTTGTGGGAAATGAGGTTTGAAGTTCTTTTACAAGAAAAAAATCATGTCATCTTTGTTTTTGGTGGAATCATGTTGAGTAGTATGAACTCCCAACCACAAGATCCCACCAAAAATAAAATAAAGGTGAGATGATTTATTTTCTTCCCACAATTGCTATTTTAGCACTTTAGCATTATATCCTTTCCACTGATAATATGTACCAAAAACATACCTACTGTATATTAAGTATCATAAACGCAAAATAATAAATATTAGTAACATTTACAATGAAAGATTGTTGGTTTAACAAATTTTATAACCACTTGAAATACATTTTAATATACCCAAAACAATATGTAAAATGAGTTTAAGCAAATTATGTACTTAAAATATTGTCCTTTTAAACTTAAAATAAATTATTCAGTTAATTTCCACACTCTGATTTCACCATCATCACTGCAAGACAGCAATTCCTGATTTCCAGTTGGATTCCATTTAACACAATTTACGTCTTGAGAATGTGCATTCTGCTTAGTACAAAGAAGTTCAAATGTAGGTGCATTGGGCTCTGAACCATCTACTTCTTTAAATATTCTTATTATGTCGTCACCACATGCTGTAGCTATGAGGTCGGTTTTCTGACACCATGCTATATCATATATGGGTCTAGTGTGAAACCCTGACAATGTACATATACACTTCCATGTCGAATCTCCTTCAGGCACCATGACTCCCTCTGGATTTCCTGGCTTATATTCCTTCCATATTTTAAGACTTTTATCATCACTAACAGTAGCAAGCCTCTCTCCTGTCTTATCAAATGCTAAGCTCCACACTGTCGACTCATGAGACTCTAGGGTAGCAATGCATGACCAGTCATTGTCTAGTGGATCTTCTTTATACAACTTGACAGTGTTGTCATATGATGCAGAGGCCAAAACATCCATAGTAGGATGCCATGCAACCTATAAAGAAATATTTCTTATATTCATTTTTCTTATGTAAATAATAGACATGTTTTTTAAAGTATAGGTAGAAAATTTACTGACTTTTTTGACGTCTTGATTATGAGCATTTAGGACAGCTTCACAAACATATTCATCGTCACCAGCCACTTCCCACACCCAAACAGATTTGTCTCGTCCACAAGTCGCCAGCAGGTTCCCAGATGCGGACCATGCAACACTTTTAACTTCATTCTCATGGCCTTCCAGGGTTGCATTGCATTCAAATTGACCTAACAACATATATATTCATTAAAATCCAGTTACAATATCCACTTTCTATAAATAAATTTATTATTTACAATACACACCACTTTTCTTGTCCCAGACAGCTGTGGTAGCATCAAAACTGGCAGAAGCAAGGAAATTTCCACAAGGTGACCATGCTATTTCTCGTATGGTACGTTGGTGGCCGTCCATCAATACAGTTTTCACTGCCCAATCTTGTCCTTCTTTGCTCCATAACTTTATTATTTTATCTTCTCCACAAGACGCAAATATTTTCCCAAGAGGATGCCATGATACATTCCATACAATTCCTTTATGGCCAGATAAAGCGCTCAATAACTGTAATGATCCCATCTGGCCCTGTTGATTATTAGACAAAATTTACCTATTACAATTAATCAATAAATTCAAATATGAACTAAAATAAAAATCATGTTATTGAAGACTAACTTGACCCTGTATAACTCATACATCTGGCCCTGTCGATTATTAATAGACAATATTTACCTATTACAATTACATAAACAATATAATTCTAACAAATACAAATAAGAACCAGAATCAAAATCATGTTATTAAAGACTGATATTAATTCAACAATGATTTTATGAACTTGTTCATTCCAACTATCATTCAATTTTCTTTACAAGCAATCCAACCTCTTGTATTTCACACTATGCTTAAATAAAATGTTTATTGTTGGTGTTTAAATTGGCAAAAAACAATAATAGTAAATATTATTGACTTAACCATTATCTGGACACCGCAATAGCTAATAACTCACCACAAATCTTTGATACCTGATATATGATAATTGAACCGTCCCTAGTACAAATTATTTATTGTTAAAAAATACTACATCATGGCAAGAAAATACATATTTAAACTATTAGGTTAGGTTAGGTTAGGTTAGGTTAGGTTAATGTCCTAACTTTATCTTAATGTTTACATAACTTTTAATAGGAACTGGGACATCTGCTCTTTACAATAGGTACATCGTTGCTTAAGTTCTAACACTGTGGATCTCAAAATTAGCAACTTTTCTGGAGAGCAAATAAACTGTCTCAAATAGTTATTTTTAATTCTACAAATACCAAATAATGCGTTTAAAATATTAATATACTCATATTAAAGTATTATTTTTTATGGAAATGTAACACGTTCCTATATTATTTTTAGATACCATTATTTCATTAACTCAAAATGGGCATTTTTTGAGTTACACAGTGTTAGAACTTAGGCGACGACATGTATTTCCTGTTTAGGTAGGGTGCAAACATTTTTCATTAAGGCCATCAATTTGCCTAAAGTTGCTTGCATTCATAATGTTGAAGTACTCTCGTGCTTAGCCTGTGCAGCTATTGATCAAGATCTGAATTACTAAAACATAATCTAATGGACCTACTTATGCAAAACAGAATCAACATTCACAACAACAGTTTTTAGAAAAAGCCATTTTTGTCAAAATTTTGTATACTGTATAACTTTAGATTATTTTTAATAAAATCAATTTACAATGTTGCACAAAATAATTTGTTCTGGATACAAATATGGTATTATAGAATATCAGCAAGATTTTTAATAATAATAGAAAAAAATACAATAAGTATTTAAGAGTCATGGAAGTGAAACGTTTAGCTTTCAGCAAATTTGTGGCCAGGTAATAACTTTTCTGATCTTTCTGATTTTAAGACCTTATACAGAAACAAGCACAGGGTACAATTTATCAAAAATCTTTAAAATTAGTTGTTTTACTTAGTTTTATAACAATTACATTTTAAATCTTGGTTACCTGTTTATGCAGATGACTTTTCAAAAATAGGCGTATAAATCCACAAAGAAGTGAAAGAAATAACTATACACCTAGTTTAAACCGAATCATTGATATCACCGATTACTTTACAAATTGTTGACTTGTTCTAATACCAACTTATTAAAAGTTTTTAACCATATCACAACGTGATCCAGATACCTACCTATGTAAATAGGTAATTGATAATTTTGAGTTTTTGGCACCTGTCAAGACCATTTTTAATACTTCTTTTTGCCAACCTGAGATTCGTGTATTTCGATCTACTGTCAATACTCGTTATTGTCTACTGTCAATTTCGTCAATATTCGACTCATCAACGTTTTAAATAATTGCAAATGTATTTGCATTCAATCCTATCGGTTAAAAGCCACACAAAGAGCTCAGTTAGTTATGCTAATCACAAGCATGCCGAAGTATAAACAAATGTCTCAACTCCCTATTGTAATTTGTAGTTCATTCAATCAGCCCGTAATAGAAAGATGTAATCTGTCAATAGTAATATCAATATTATCGTCAATAGCAATTATCAAGCTGGGCTGAAAAGCATGAAGCCAAGGCTGTAAAAAGCAATTTAAAAAAACAGCAACTGTCACTGTCAACGTCATGTTAATTTAAGATTTCAAAATAACCAGTGCTCACTTGCTCAGTGCTGTATCAATTACCAAACTGCAAATTACTTGGACTATTCGTTTGTAACAATTAAAGATTAATTAATTTTTAATTGAGTGATTACTTTGGGTTTTTACATTGTTATTGTCAGATTTAATAACATGGTCCTAGGTGGAAGAGTGGCATCGCAAATGGAAAATGATATGATGGTACCACCGCATCTAAATGCTGAAGTATATAGGACTGATACTACCGGCACACTAACCCAGTCTTACTGGGAATATATTCGCTTTCATCCAGGTAAAATATAAATGAAACAAAATATACTTTTTATCGTGTTTTAGATACGAGACAGACAATACACATGCTTGAAAAATGAAGGTTATATTAAAACCAAATAAAGCATCTGAAAAAGCAAGCACCTTACAGTCAATATACTATATACTACTAAACTACACCGTAGGCTTAGAATAGGTAAGCAAGCTTGCATTCCACCTGGTGATAAGTGGTGACTACTATCCGTCGGGTCCGTAGACACTTATGATCCGCCTTATATAGGAGCTGTATTTCTCCTTGTGTTTGGCTATATATGCGTTGCTAACCCAGAGTATCAAGTTAATATATTTCAAATAGGAATGTCTCCCTTGGAGGCAATCTGAGCCAAAGTTGTAAAGTAAATGTAACAACCTCACCACTTTGGCTTAGTTAAAAATATGCAGCATAATTTTAGATTTAATTAATTTTCTTTAAACAATATTTGAATATCATGTTTCAGATGGGACCATGATCATTGGTTGTTCAGAACTAACTGGAAGATACTGGGATGGTGGACTTATTGTTGGAACATTACCTGAACCAGGGAAAGAAATTGACAGTTCAACTAAAAAGGCTATTACCTCAAATAGTAGTACTGCTGACGGATTCTTTATTGAAACCTCAAATAAGGTAACAATTTCTAAAATTGTAAAACTCTTGGTAGTTTGAGTCTGTAGACTCCTTACCACAATTGTCTGCTTAATTATACTAGTGATATGTCCTGTTGTATACTGGTTTAAAGGTCTGGTTGGTTAAGGAACACCTCGGTAAAGTATACTTACTTCACTTAATCATTAGGTACCAATACATCCATGACCAACCTCTAGTAGAATTCTCATCCTATCAAAATTTTGATTACATAAGTCCATGGAATGAATTTTTAGGTATACATAAAATACCAGTATAAGTTGTATACTCAATGTTACATAGTTTATGTGGATATCCAGTAAAATATCCTATATTAAATCATCGCAAAGTTTGCTGCCTTATCTTAGTGGCCTTATCTTAGTAATTACATGATAATATAACTGGTTCTTAATCATTTCTGTACATTTTCCTATTGCAGGTATTATTATGTGAAGACAGTGGAGCACTTAGCATTTGGTCATGCTGTGATGATGTGTGGAAAGTGTGGCTGGGGGACATCACTGTGGCCGAACATGATGATGCAATAATGGCAGTTGACCGTCTCGATAAGGACTATGTTACTGTTGGAGCAGATGGAAATATTAAGGTTAAGAAAAAAAAATTTTTTGATGTGTAATCTCTTTGGGCATGTCATATGTCAAAGTATTGGAAATGGACTGAATAATTTTTTATTTGTACAAAATTTTAATATGTTATAGCAGTCTAAAATATGTCTAATGTATTGTGTAAACACTTATTGTAATAATTAATAAAGGCAATAAAGGCACTAAAACGAAGACAATAAAAGTCTTATGTTCTGTATGAATATTGTAATAATAAAAGCAAATAGTTTTTTCAAAATATGTATTTATAAAGTAATATTGAAAAATACTCTGTAGCGTTTCAAAGTAATGCATTTTACAGTAAGCGCATAAATATTATTATTACATATTTTTATCATATAATTTAATCTAATTGATTCCTTTGCAGGTTTGGGATATAAGTCAGATGGTCTCTGTAAGAAGTTATAATGCTGCCCACAGCATGGCTATTAATGATGTGGCAGTAAAACCCAACTCATCCTCAACATTTGCAACGGTTTCTTCAGATCAATATGTGTCCCTGTGGGACGATAACACTAGCAAACCTGTTTGTGGTTAGTATACATATTTTTACACATAACAACACAACATCTGAGAGTTTGTTATTACTGTCCCCTGTAATGTATTTCAAGTCATATGACATGAAATTAAATCCTACTTGGAAATTGGACACAGTTGCATTGTTTCTGTGGTTGCATAATGGTGCCGCATAACACAGAGAATTTAAATACTTATGCATATTTTATATACAGTACCTGTAAGTTAATATAGCACGTTGCTCACCATAAATATATGTGCGTTGTGATGGGCTACATCACTGATTTTGGTGGTGTCTATGTGATGCCATTTACCACAAGCTCTTAGCCCAAATAAGAGCAGTGCGATTTTAGTTCATATAGAAACTAAAGTAGCCTTATTTTTTCTTTCATGTACTTAAATAATAATAATATAATAATAATAACGTTTATTTCAGACGTTGTGACATCCATATATTAACTTTCGTCTTTTTCGTCTTTTTATTATTACCTTTCGTCTACTTAAAAGTAGACGAAAGGTAATAATAAAATATGTATATATATGTATATATTTAGTCAGTTTAAATTACCAAAAATCCTTGGCTCATGGATCTTCCATACCTACAACTATTAATCAATTTATTATTATTGCTTGCTATTAATCAATTATCAATTTTGCAGATGTATTGAAAAATGACTGTGGTCTACGATGTGCTCAATGGCTGGATGAAAATAAGCTAATTTTTGGAGATGAAGCAGGAATATTGAGATTAGTAGATATCAGAAATCCAGAAGCTGCTCTAACATTAACTGAATTTCCAGCAGCAGTTCATCGAGTAAACATTAATTCTGAGTAAGATTTCACAAGTGCATTATTGAGTTATACGTTGTCCCTGAGATCAATATAACTAATATTAATTTTCGCTACATAGATCCCGAATTTTCCAAAAACTTAATTTTTGGATTCATTTGGAATACGCCTTAATTGGATCAGTTGCTTTAATTATAATGATCAAATTATGAACCCCTTTAGCAATCAGAAAGTAGTATGGTATTTAATTTACATATTTTAATTTAAAAAACGTTTATACTTAAGTTGCTTCAGTACAAATAATGGTTATTTTTTTTAATTTTACTCTAATTTCTACATAGTAAAATGTTAATTTTCAATTTTGTTTTATTTCAGAGCAAGCAAAATGGCCGTATGCTGTGATAACAAAATCGTTACTGTCTGTGATGTATCCGATGATAGTAAATTGAGAAATATTTACGAAAACAGGACTTTACACACGAATTATGTGAGAGGATGTGCCTGGGACCTATCCGACAATAATATATTGTACACAGTAGGCTACGACGGGGCACTGAGAACGCATAACATTTCTAATAACGACGTATGACATAATTTTTAGGTGCCTTAATTGAACTTATGATAGTGTATCACAATACTAGTAACTAATTATGACTTGTAACTTTCGCACAAAAACTGTATTTTATCTTCTTTATTCTAAAATTGAACAGAGCACCTTTATTGTAAAAGTTACCAGATTATATGTGGAGATTGAGTCATAGTGCATCATATCTACAAATACTGGTGTGGACATTGTTAAGATTCATAAGGTTAAAGTGATTCATAATAAAGTTATCGTTTGTTATGAACATAATCGTTTTATTTTACTAAGTTTTATGTTAATTGTGATGTGTTGGATATTATTACGTTAATGGCAGATTATAATTATAAAAAAGTATGTTTAAAGTAGTGGGTAGGTAAGAAAAAGTTTTTGAGTGTTGTTGTTGCGGTTCAGTTGAGTGGAGTATATTGTTTAATCTTATGTGATGTTAACCATAACGCATCGATACGCCTCTAGAACAAAATCGAATATGAAATATTACCAATTTACAGTATGAAGCTTTGTTGATTGTAATAGCTATTTAGGAACTACACTACATCGTATAAAACAAAGTCGCTTCTCACTGTCTGTCCCTATGTATGCTTAGATCTTTAAAACTACTCTACGGATTTTAATGCATTTTTTTAATAGATAGTGAGATTCATACTGTAAAATGTAACTTGTCATATACGATTTTGTACAAGGGGCCCGTCGATGTGATGCATATTATTATTTTATCTAAATTAAAGAAATATCAGAACTATATAAGTAAAGTATTTAAACTCGGTCGTATTTTATAAAATATTGTACATAATCTGCTCATAATGCACTCAAGGGATATCAAAACAAATGATAAATGCTCAAGAATTTATTAATGATTAAGTACAGTGGAGATCGGACGAGTTTTAAGTAGCTTAGTCGGTAGGATTGCTTAAAAATCGATATTCTATCGATCAAAGTAAACCACATCCCTATGCTACCGAATGTGTTACCAATAGTATTTATAGTATCGATACCAAAAACCGGAGCAGGGTAGAAAGGTTGAGAGGGCGCCTGCCGGTACTTTTCCAGCGTCCATATCTGATGAATCGCAGGTTTTTCGTACCTATTATATTATATTTTTTCTCGAAAAACCTTCAAACATTGCTGTACCACCATGAGTGGCTACAAATACAAGGTTTCTTTATTAACCAATACCAACCAATACCTATAGAGCTAAGTTATTGATCGATACTATCCATTTATCTAGATTTACGAGTATTTTAGAGGAAACAACACCGATAGATAAGAATTTTGACAGATAGTCGATTTCTTTGCAATCCTCGTATGTCACGTAGCGAAGCTATTACTGCGCGGGGGAGGGCGCGCGGCGAGCGGGGGAGGCTCCCGGGGAGGACCCGCGTCGAGATAGACCGCCAGCCCCTGGGCTCTTCAGCCGCACCATCGTGTCTAAATGACGGAACCTGGAAAGCATGCTGGTGTAGTGAAATGGACTGTTAGTTTCTGTTTGAGATAGTTTTGCTGAAGAACTCACATGTAAATCATAGCGTTATTTCCCAATTCTAAATTTGACTTTGAAGGTAATTCCGGACAGTGGCTTTACTACCTATGCGAAAGTTACTTTGAATGTAGAATTAAAAAAAAATAACATCACAATTTTCTTTACTTACAAAAATATAAGAAATTGATTTTGCCATTGCGTGTATTTTAGTTTACTTTCTATGAAATAATAGGCATACTTACTGCATTTTTTTAAATGGTATAAATAGTGGTAGTAATGGTATATACTACATGAACTACCTCTACATTTATTGCCATTGCCATTTGAGTTTGTTCCGCTATTGCGCACAGAAATCTTTCGAACTCGTAAGTACTTAATGGAATGAATTCGATTCCAAGATTCTATAAATCCAGTCCATATTGATAAAACATTATAATCGCCCAATAATTGTCACTTAATATGATATCAATCAAAGGCATACCAACCTCAATGGTAAGTCATTAGCGTCATGATCTACGCTTTGGAAGAAGAACGCAAGAGGCCAGCTTATCCACGATGACTGCTTCCTGTAAATAAATGAGGGATTTATAAATACTTAATGTAAAGAGAGACACTGACTTTTGCAGGTCTGAAAGGTGCTAGAGGGCTTACTCTAATTTAAACGCTATTACTTAAACTCGTCTTCAAGGGTTCGGTAAAATGTCTGAATTAATGAGACCACTTCCCAAATCTAATAGACAACATCAAAGAGTGAAATTGACGATTAGATTTGGGAATTAGTTGAATGATTTTTTACACGTATTTTTTATTTATGACTATCTTCGGCTGTTTAAGTTAAAAAAAGGCGTGTCTTTATAAAACTAATATGTTTAAAAATCAATAGATTTCATGTTTCTTATTACACTCGATATTTATTTTCTACATTTCTATTTTTTTTAATTCTATGTATTATCACATCAATAGTAAAATTCTGATATTTCTGCGCGATATACTTGTGAATGAAGAACAAGATGACATCTCACAGGTGCCCTTGTGAGATGTTACAATCTTGTTCTTTTCTAAACGAGAGGAAAAGAGTACACATACGGTGTAGACGGCACAAGTACTGAGCCATCGGGCGTGTCGGGAGTCGCGGGCGCGGCGGCGGGCGGCGAGCCGGGCGTCGTGGCCACCGGCGGCGGCGTCTTGTTGATGGCTGGGTTGTAGATCTTCGGGTCGCTGACCATACGCACGAAGAACGAACGCTTGTGGGCCAGCGCGGCGCGGTTACGACGCGCGCGCTCTTCGTTCAGGTCCTGTAATTACGATTGATCAAGTATCAAAAGATATTATAGTTACATAAGAGTTATATGTCGTAAAAGTATATTAAAAAGATAATAGATATAAGTAAAAACGGTTACGCAACAAATAACATAAGGAGGACAGTACCTATACCGCAGTTTTCACTAATATGTTAATAACATTATGTTAAAAGTCGTGTTGAAGTTCCGTTAACGTTAAGCCGAGTTTACTTATTCTTTACTTCTATTTTGACCTCGTCGTCTTTCCTTATTACTATTATCACAGTGTTTTTGCTATGATTTACTTGAATTTGATTTTTATTAATGTCAGATCGACTTAGATTAACATTTGGCGACCCTTTTTCTTGGTCGTCAAATTGCAGATCGACATTATTTCGTTTACATTTGGGGACCTTTGGGCCTCGCAAATTGTCGCTTGCCAACATTAGATTTTGCGCAGACACTGCTTTAAAATGCCCTTTACCACCATATTCATTATTTTAGGTTATACTAACATATTTTTCAGGAGTATTATAATAGCATGAATCAGAATGGATATGCTCATTGAACTATGTTCTTATTTCATTAGTGACTTATCTGATGTAGAGCTTTAAATCCTCCATTGTGGACGACTGGAGCGCTTATTTTTACATTCTAAACATTAATAAACTTGTATCTATTATTATTGCACACCGAGTTCAAAGTTCAAAGTTTACCAGGTTATAACTTAGGTAAGTACCTACCTGCACTATAAAAATTAAAATGAATTCATCTTAACATTTAATTACTTAATGATCAGTGACCTTATAAAGCCTAGTGACCTACATGCACTGGTTTGTTGGTTTTCAATTGAAGTGCTTTCTTGGCACAGATTAGTGAAACTCACCCTTTCTTTGTCGGGGCCTTCCAATAACTCCGTAGCGAAGTCCGATATGATATCCCAAGCTATTTCTGTAACCAATTAGAATTGATATCAGGTACTTATTCGTTACGTAGGATACTTCTAGCTATAATTAGACATTAGACAGAAACAGGTACGTTAAGATTTTTTGGATTAGGTACCTATTACACATACATGCACGATATTATAATAGTTTTAAACTCGGCTACGCAGTCTAAGAACTTGGACAGTCCAGGTCCAGTCAGTAACTGAGATTTTGAATTTACCTAGGTATATAAGAACTTAAAATAATTATCACTTGTAAATAAAGATTTTAAAGGTGTGAGTGAGTCTATCAAACCGTTCTTAGCCGTGGAATTTCTAATCTGAGCGGAGACACTTGCGCAGCAATAAAACAATAATGAGTTGAAGACGAATACATTCTAATAGATCTATACTCTCGTCGTACACCTTGCTGGGCACAGGTTTTATCTCAGAATGAGAGAGTTTAAGACCATAGTCCACCGCGCTGGCCAAGTGCGAATTGGGAGACTTCACACACCTCTTAGAACTTTTGTTTATAGAACTCTCGGCTTTGTAGGTTTACTCACTATGTTTTCCTTCACCGTAAAGCAGTGATAATTAATTTCTCAGGCGCACATAATTTTAGACACATCCTCTACCTTGGTATACCTATATCTATCATAATGAAATACTATCTTACCGATATCTTCACGGGTAGCTTGTTGGTGTACCACGCAGAAGCGGATTACAAAGTGGTCGCGAACAGAGGCCGGTACCATGTGGATCTTGCCGGAAGCGTTGATGGTAGTCAAAAGTTTCTTGTTTAGCTCATCGATTTGTTCTGGTGTCTCATCTGGACCACCAACAAGACGGAAACAAACCAAACCCAACTGGAAAATAACAAGATGCATTTTTTTCTTATTTTAGGTAATCTACCTATTGATATTCGACTTAACCGTAATTTCGTATGGTAGACGGAACTAATGTAGGGATAGCAGCAACGTATTTCGTCCTTTTAGTTCCGTGATCGAGATCGAGTAAGAGGCGACTAAAAGTGATCCAGGAGTCCTTTTTGCGGCGTTGAGAAAGGCCACCGAGAGGTTTTAGTGCGGTTAAAATCCCACATAACCCTGCGTCGCTCCCACGGCATCGGGTACCTACCTTTTGAAGGTTTCCCCCTCGAGAAAAAAGCAGCAACATATTTGCCAAGTCAATCTTAATCGAAGTCGGGTTGTCGGTTTGTGATGAATGGAGTTATCCTATAGATCAATATCAAACGAATTTTAACCCCTATTTTTTTGATGTTATTGATACAGTATGATTAAATGAATAATTCTCTAAATAAATTTGTCATTTCTCTCATGCAATGAAATCCTTCTGACTGATGCAGGCATTTGTATATTCGAATACCTAATAGCAAAAAAAAAATCCAGTACCTTCACTTGGTTGCAGACCTCGAATCTTTCGTCCTTTTTGACGAGTTTTTCAAAATATTTAGCAAGCTCACAATGTCGTCGGACGTATTTCTGAAGTCCGCTTATTCCGTAGCTCCTCAACATGAACCACAGCTTCAGAGACCGGAAACGACGGCTGAGTGGCACTCCCCAGTGTCTATAGTCAATCGCAGTGTGATCGTAGCAATGTTGAAGGTAGAGAGGATCTACTACAAGCGCGGAGGTCAGTAGGTAACGGTTGGTCACCCAGAGAAGGGAACAGTCGAAGCTCGTTAGCATCAGTTTATTTGGATTGGTGTTAAATGAGTCGGCGAACTCAATACCAGCAAGGTGGTACTTGTGCTCAGGGCATAGGAACGCGCTGCCGGCGTAAGCAGCGTCCACGTGGAGCCACACGCTGGGGAACTTGCGGACAATGGGGCCTATCTCAGGTAAGTTGTCAAAGGAACAGCACGAAGTGGTGCCCAAGGTGGTGGCGACGAAGAACGGTACAAGACCCGCCTCCTCGTCTTCTTCCATTGCCTGAAAGATTTATGGTATTTTTAAAAATATAATTAGCACATATTAGATTATTATTTAAAATGACAGTATAGGGGAAAAGGTGATAACATTGTCTGTGGTAACTTCGTCTACTTTGAGCCATTTGTGTAGGTAACATACTCGTATGTTTCTGTTTTAGGTATATTTATTTGAACTAGTTTTTTCAAACGTTATCGATTAAACAAATTATAAAAAGTAATAAAGTTCACGGGAAGCGCACATTCATTAAATCTAGAGAGACGGGTTGTAATTAAATTGGTGACGGCGGTATTAGGTAATTGACGTTCACGGAAAGGGCGCAACCATTAAATATAGAACTTGGTTGTAATGATGTTGGTGATTGTGAAACTCAGCAAATGGCTGAAAATTAAAAACATATATTACCGTAGATTTTATATACCTATATATTTGGAAACTACATATATACCACATCTCGCTATGAAATATGTCAAATAAAATTGTACAATATTATTAGAAAAAATATCGTATTTTTATAAGACCTAGTATAAAATTCTGAGATGTTAGAGTGTTCTTTTGCAATATATCATTAATGATAATGGTAAACCAGAAGCACGAGGTGAACAATTTTTTTCCCTGAAGTAGTAAAACAGCTATTACGGACTTCAGTAAGGAACCCAATATAGGTATAGTTTGGGGTTGCTTACATGCGAATCGATGTCATTGACCACTTCTATCAGATGGATTGCGTGATCGTTTACTAAGTTTATAAGCAATTTCTAAAAGTGTTGACCTGATTTCGAATATCCTTTCACTCATAAAAAGTGACTCTATTTATAAGTGCCCATTCATAAATGTAATATTTATAAACCGAAACCGATAAGTCACAAGTATTAGAGTAATAAAAATAACTTGTATTAAATGACGAATAATGCAATTTATTAAGTAAAAATTATTATTAAAAAACAAACTGCTAAAACCTCCCTTGTTCTCTGGTCGCAGGCGCCATTTATGTATATCGGTATGTCATATGCTATAATCCGTCCAGCCGTTTGGGTAGTGGAGCGTACCAAAGAAATGGACATAGTTACATACATACGATCGAAAAAACATTAGGTACTTTCCTGCTGACACAGTCAGGTAAAAAAAAACGTGCGGCACTCTCGCACTGATGTGGTAAAGCTATTGCATAGTTTTTTTATTAACTTATGCAATTATTTTGCATTATTTTCAACAGTCATGAGTCTATTAACATTTCAATCCTTGTTTTTATTATTGTATTATATGTATATTATGTATTGTTACAATTATAAATTACTTATTTTATTATTATATTAACTATATAATTATATAAGTATATATTAATATTTTTTTTAATATTGTATGATTATTTTACCAATTAATAGTTATACTATATAATACTTACTTTTTATAGGTATACCTACCACAAATTGACTATCGCCCAAGGTTGACTGGCAGAGAATGCCATTAGGCATTAAGTTTACCCTTGTAACCCCTAGCTTAAAATCTTTTTAAAAATTAAATAAATTATAATTATTTGTTTATGCAGTATTTTTTTTCTTTGATACTATATGTATACTTTCTCATCTCGTCTCGATCCGTGCGAGCTTCATACTGTTGTACCGTATACATAGTACACGTTAAGCTAAAGCTCGGCCGCGCTACATGGAAGGCGGATTGGGGGATGTTAGGTTTTTTCGTTACAGATTTTTTTGATTCGATCGCCGCGCTCGAAGCCCGGGATAAAAGCTATGCAATAGCTTAAAAACTTAGGTAAAACCTTAGTAGGTCTTAAGATGGCTCTTCAGAAGTTGTACACTATCATAAATCTCCACGTAAACCTAAAGTAATATTCTGATAGAATGCCTGTAAATGAGAACTCCAAAATAAGATTTTAAAGGTGACCGTCCTATAACTAAATAATTGAAAGACGCAAGACATGTCTATAAAGGTCGTAAATTTCTTTCATAAAAGCGGACGTCGATAAAGGTCTTTAATAAGAGGTTGGAATCGTGAAATTCAGTATTTGCGGCATAGAAAGTGGCGCACAATGCCGGTCTGGCCCGCCACGTATTTCCGGAATCCGCGGGGAGTCATTAAACGTCGACACCGGCGCCTCTGGGACATAACGCCCACTAGGGCTGTCTCTCGGTACATCGGGAGATTTCCCTAACAATAAAGGGTACAATTCAATAAGTTCAAGATGTATTCAAAAGTTATTGGCACCTTATGAGGGCATGTATTCTATGTTAAGATTTCGTATACGTAGAGTAAATAACTTTCGAAAGGGACTTGATCCGTTCTGGCATCCTTAGATCTATCTATCGAATCTTATTCGAACATTAATCAATAAGTAAAGGTAATAAATACCTTCTTTCAAACTATTATACATATATAGTGGAGTAATCTGGGTACGGCTGTACACAGTACAGTTATTGACTGATGTATACGGTAATGACAGTCTTCATATCAATGAAAGTATAGGAATAGTTGCAAGCTATAATAATAGCGGCTTGCACATTTGAACCTATGTACCTATGTCATGACATTACGTCAGCCGCTGCGCGCATTAGACTGTCAAAAGCATGTAACTTAGATCGATTATATTATTTAACTGGTAGGTATTAAGGTGGGCATTTACGATCGAACTTGTCGCATACGACCGTAGTTCGTGCGACAGTCCGTGCGACCGTCGTAACGTGAATGCCCACCTTTACACGTAGGTATACATAATGTTTATTAGTTGTTTTTCTTCCATAGGTATAGTAGTTGTAAAGTATATAATTGCGGTGCTACGCCGCTAATCAATCCAATGGTTGAAACCACCACAAGGAAATAATGAAGATATTAAGTGAAAATTTATTACGATAGAAATCTTTGTTATTTTTTAATAAGATAGAGCCATAGGCTACTACGACATTTAAGAATTTTGGTGTTTTTGTGGTTTTTCAATATAAATACTTACATAATTTTAATATTGTTGTATTATTATAAATCAAGTCATGTCCAGTCTTTGTATAAAAACAGGGCACAAGATGGCGGACATCCAGCATGAATGTTCTAGGAATCAATGGAAAACAATAAAGACGAACGAACTACGAAAAATAAATAAGTTTTAATGTTTCAATTGTTTAGATCTATACTATATATTTATAAGGAAGGCGATTCTTATATTCGTTTTATATTCATTTATAAGTAGTCGATTTTTGTAATAAATTTACTTCTATTGAAAGTCTGATAACCCTAACATTTCTTGGTGATTATGCGCCTAGGCCTATCTACAGCCTGTCAAGACACCTGCACTAAGGCGGGCCGTTGTCGTTTAAATATAAATTTTATAGGTCAGTCGATAGTTCTTAATTAAAAATATCTAACTAACAAGGTACAAGGTAACATTACTACGTTATACCTATTGATATTAACTGAATTTATAAGTTTAACATTTTTATACTGTTGTCGCGTAGTTCGTAGGTCCTAAGATTTGTAAGATTTTGATTCAATAATTGATTCAATTATTCTGTAAATTGACTTTATAGACATGTATTTGGTATAGGAGTAGGATGTTTTCCGGTTGTGGTCGGAATCATTTTAAATTTAAATGTTCTTATGTTAAGCATACACATGTAATGTACAATGAATAATATGAAAGACCACAGTGTCAACTAGAACTAGAAGAGCTACTATGTCATCGGGTACTTTAATGATATCTATAGAAGCTGCGATCGCGGTTTCACCCGCGTTTAACAAATATATGATCTGGCATTTCCCAAACACCCAAATTTGTTTTGCCCTTTCGGCGTGGAGGAGAAACAAATATCCACCCATGTTTATTAATTTTAACTTGATTCTAAACTATATGAAGATATCTGGCGAAGAAGTTTTAACTTACGAAAGAACTTCGCTTATATATTAATTAGTGAATAGGAAGCAACGAAATTTTCATTTAACATAAACACTTACTTCTTTTAGAGTTTCTCCTCTCAAGCTCCCGTGTTCATCGGGCTGCAAAATACGCATCTTGACAAAACAGATCATGGCGGCTTTCTCGACACAAGAGTGTGCCTCCTTTGAACAATACGCTATGAGTTTTGATAGGAGTAGCCCCTCGTCGACCGTCGGGAACTGATGCTTAAGTCGTTTTATGCCAGCGGCGCGCGCGGCGAGCATAGACACCAGGACACATTCACTGGCTGAACCCTGAACATTAAAAGGGTATGATTTTTCAATTGAAAATTAAGCTACACCATTCAATTTACTTTATAAAGGTAATAAGAGGTTAGGTGCTGAGCCACAGATGTGCAAACAATCAAAATTTTGGGTGTAAGATGCCTTTTATGCATATAAAATGTTCAGCAAAAGCCAAGTTGTGTGACACCGTGAATTTCCATATCACACGCTTTAATCCAGTTTTTAATTTCGAAGTAAGAAGCCGTACATCTTTTCCCCCTTGAAGCAGCGTGACTGAGATACGTTCTCCCTAGTATTCGGGACTCAAAAAATACAGTATGCCATAAAAAGGGTTGCAGTTAAAAAGCAAACTTGTATGCAAAGTTCATAAATGTATACAAATTAATTATCTAGTCAATTTCGCAAACAATTAATTGGAAGATTGTAGGTGTGTTGTTAAAAAAAAGGACTGTAGTGATTGTAAAAGGCTTGTTACAAAAAACAAATATATGATGTTATAGTGATCTGCCGAATATGCGTGGAAAAAGGCAAGTATTCCTATGTGCTTGTCATATTCAGACAGTTTATTGTGAGAACCGTATTCGTATCCACGGATCTGGACACTAAAGATCTACCTCTAGTGTTCGATCTACGGATATCATTTTCCGTGGTCCGGTAATCACTAGTGTGTAGTGTGTTATTGGAGCTACTGTGTGTAATCGTGTTTCGTAGTGTTGTCAAACTTACCTCTATAACACCACCCCCTTTGCTGCCTTCTTCGAGTGCTAGGAAAGCTGGCGGTAAACCGATAGCTTTTCCTGTAAGTTTTCATACTTTACTATACCTCCATAATTAGCGTGTCTTTACAAAAATGAATTGCAACAACTTATAAAACTATTTTTGTCTATATGTTTTTCGTGATACGAATTATAGCCAAAGCAAGTCTAATTTATTGTGTTCCTTTATATTTTCTTTTTATTATAACAACTTTTTAGAACAAAAAAACGACATGATTCAGAAGTATAGTTATTCCAAATACCTTCTCTAATTTTGATTACATTTCCAATAACATTGAGTAAATTTAAGATATAGCGTACCCATCCAATCCAGCATTATTATCTCCAGTTCTGTACACGCGGGACTTGCAGCCTATAAATAGAAATATAATTTTAGGTCACCTTTTATAGGTAGAAGAATTCTTTCGTGATTCGATTAGGGACACCCTACAGCTAAACCGTTATTATATATTTCCGTATATCAACAGAGAGATACCTAAGCACTTTTATATTCTTAAATCACAAAGATCAGGTAGAATCCTGCTCTAATCTAGTGTTACCTAAATATATCTAAGGAAGGCAGATAGGTACCACTTTTTTATGATTGAAATAGCAAGCGAGCATTTGGTCCACCTGATGATAAGTGGACAATGCCGCTCATAGATAACGGTTTGTAACGTTACGTAAAAAAGGAGTACCAACTGAAGTCAATCACAGACGCTACACTACGCCCGAAGACAAAGATGGTCGCCTCATATAAAAGTGATCTAACAACCCTACCCTTACACTGAAATGCAAGATTTTCCCGTAGACTTAGTCATGGCGGTGGTGTCTCACTGGTCAAACCATACCAGTTGGAAAACCATCATTATCAAGAGGAGGAGTGCCGATTACTACTTCTATAACTTAAATTTAAAACTACTTACGTTACGGCTACTTAACGCTTACAGATAATTCAAAAATAGTAGTTAAACTCATTTTAAGTACCTAATCAAAAATCATTCGCATTTACGTACTATTTTTGGTCTTATTTACGAGTAGTTATACAAGACAAGAGCTGGAAAAGTTCCTGAAGATCATAAGTTATTCAACAGGGCAATTACTTACAACACAATCGATACTGATGCAGCGTTTAAAGCCTATTTTCCATTCTATTTGAATTGGTATCGTAAGCCTGATATTGTTTCCAAGTTTACAGACTTTTAATTACATTTTTATTATGTTCTATCGATATAACAACACTATAGTGAAGTACAAAATAGTTTGAAAATACATAAAATGTTATAGTAAATTATAAAGAAGATTGTTGCTCGTAAAAAAAAAATTCTACATTAAGTAATAATATTTTTAGGTACGCTTCCCAAGGTCAATAATTTAGATGAAGTTTTTTATATATAATGTTTTTATTTTTTCTTTTTAATATAGGTTATTATATTAATTTATATGGTGTAAATATATATATTTTAGTTTAAGTTAGTTTACATTTTACTTTAATATAAAATAATAACTTCCATTAAAAAAAAAATAAAGAGAACATTTAAGTAGTTATTGAAAATTTAATTTAAAAAAATAGTAAAATTATTTATTATTTATTAAAAAAATCCTTCTATTTTCAATAAACACTAGGTACTTGACTAGATGGTACATTCAGTGTAGTTCGACCCGGGGAGGTACCACCGCCGCCCTTATTTCTATTGTGAGGAAGTACTTGCGTTTCAATGTAAGGAATTGAATTGAAAATTTTCTTCTATTTTCAATATATAATTGTAACGTTGTATCATATATTGTTTTTAACATAACTCGTAATGTTCTTGTATATAATAATTGTGTTTTCTTGTATATAATAAATACAGCTCTAAAGTTTAAAAAAACGAAGAAGAAAACACATTTGGACCAAAATAGTCTAGAAATATAAACCAGCAATCTAATATAAGTGTCTGTCTTTTTTAGCTTCACTATAACGGGGTGAAAATGCCAAGTTCAAGAGTCTACGTCACTGAGAAAATGAGTTGCTATTGTTGTAGCTCATCATTCATAACTACTTAATCGGAAGCAACGAAAAGGCACTAAAAAGCAAAGACGCTCATTAATGTTACTTAATTATGTAAAAAACCAAACATTTCAGTACCTTTTCTTTTGATAGCAATTGACAAATTTATAAGTTATCGAAATAAAAATTTATAAAATATGAATTTTACAAGAACGATTATTCATAAGTACATTTGGGACATAACCGGAAGTAGGTACTTCATGAAAGCAATATAAAGCGTAATTGTTCGTTAATGATAATAGTATAAACGAAAAATTAACGATCAATATTTTTGTACTTTTGAAAATAAACCTATATTTTTAAAGGTTTTCTTAAGTACTTATGCTATTATCATAAATAATATTCAACCCTTCAAGTTGCGAAACTTAATTATTTTTATTTTAAATGCAGGATATATTTCTGTTCTAATGACAATTTGATTTTTTTGAGAACGAGTATATACATTTTGCATGTATACCGAATCAGTTTATTTTGGTCTTAGCAAAAAAAAAATGGAAGTTGTGACATGAACTATTGTGTTCAATCCAACTGTATTAAAACAAATCCTTTGCAATATGCAATTTTTCAATGTGAAGAATTACAATTTTGTATCTAAGATAAAAGAAAATCAATTTACCCATGAGAAACCGATACATCCAATTCCTGCTGACAGCATATCACCAAGAATAGAAGGGTACGCGTTGCCGGACGGGAAATAAGCGTGAAACCGAGGATGTTGCCAGTGGGTTACTCCAGGCATGATCTTATTCTCCACGTCCATCATCACGTCATCCCACGCCTCCGGAAGGTGCGGCGCTTCAGCGGGCAGCGCCGCCCGGAGGTATCCAGGTTCGACCGACGGAGTGACCCTTCGGGTCCGCAAGGTTGTCATATACGTGCAAATATAGTCGACCATCTCCTTGCCTCTTACGCGAAACTCCTCCACATCCATGATAATCACTTATTTATTTACTTTAAAGTAGAAGAAAGTTAAGAAAGTTTTGCGAAATGTACCGCATGGGGTAAAGAGTTGTTGTGGTGTCAGCGCCGCGGCGTCCTCCGGGTGACTCGGCGACCAAGCGGCAGCCGGCAGCACTTCGGTGGTCGAGAGGGTGCGCGGGGCGCGGACGCGTGTGTTAACTCCGCTACGTCGTAGCGGGTGGTGCAAACATACAAGAACAGCGGTCTATTTTCGAAATATTACTTATGAGAGAATTTATTTAAATAGGTAGATGTCTAGTCTAAAATGATAAATGTCAGTAGGTATTGTTAAGAATTTCAACTGCTCGTTTTGGACTATAAAAAGGAATTAATACTAACAATTGCCCGTGTCATAAGTCAAAATTCACCAGTGAAATTTAATTAAACCCAAATAAAAACTGAACTTAATATTCAACGAAATATAACAGTACTTTATTTCAATAGGTTATATTATTCAAAAACAGGTTTATTTATCTACAAAGGTTCTATAAGTATTTTTTACTTTTTCGTTAATTTTCAGTTATTTGAAAAACACAGTAAATTAGCGAACTGCAAAAAAGTAGCAACGTTTTTGACGTAAGACATTTTATATTGTTGCCAATGTAAACAATGAAAGTGATATTTTATTTAATTTCATTTATATTTAAAAGTTAGTAATACTTATTAATACTTATTGGGTATAAATATTATCTTTCAGCACTCCTTACATGCAATGACAGCGAGCAATTAAATACTTTACGTACCTATCTGAAATACTTTTTGTCCACCATGTGCGTAGTATTCATAAGAGGAGCTCGGAAATTACAGCTTTCCGATTAATATTTAGATTTTGCGAATGATTTATTTTAACCAGCTTTACTGTATTTAATACCAGTTATTATAGATTTTTAACACAACAAAGTAAATTAATTCGCTGATTTTACTATTGCAGCAATTAATAAATTTAATACTAACTATACCAGTAAAGTAACTTCTTTACTTTCATTACAAATTCTTATAATGCTTCCTGATAGCTAGAATTTATTAATTAATTTTAATTGATTAATCTGGTATTCTATGACTGAATTTTTAAGCTAAATTAAGCTATACATGAAAAATAAAACAAATTATTAAATTAAAAAATATATATTTCTTTAATATATATTTTTTAATTTACAAATATAAAATTAATACTTTGTAAGTAGGTATTCATTTCATTTTTGTTTACAAAGAGCCTGTTTCATAAAACTTGCTTTCGGCTTGCCCGCCCAACCATGAGAGTTTGTCCGCTCGTAGTGTGCAACTTGCGCCGCACTTGCCGCCCCCGATGACACTTCATTGAGTCAGCTAAATGTTCTCCCCGTTATATCTATAACTAATATTACATGTATTGCCTAATTTTCTTTGAATAAACTCTTATCGCATTCTTAAGTACCACTATACATTTGTTTAAACCTTATGGTAAAGTGTAATTCCACAAAAAGAATTAATCATCTTATTACAGCTTTACAACAGAATATTACACATTCTATATATAAAAATCAAAATAATACAATCGTGTAAAAGACTTTGAAATTACTCTAACACATTTTCTCATTTCTGTTCTGTTTGGCACAGGTATTGTCTTCGAGGGAGAAGGATTTAATTCGTAGCTCTCCTGGCCGAGTGCGAAACCCGATTTGAATCAGGTTCATAATGTAAGTAGGTGATACGGATGCAATTTCCTGATCGAAACGTTAAATTACGTGTTGGTTAATCTGAATAAATTAAGAGAAACGTTTATTAATTCGTATATTTTGGGATCGTAATAATATTAGGTAATAATAACAAAAAAACAATTGTTTGAGACAAAACTGTTTTATCATTGTTCAAAATTTGATGAGAAAATAAAATTATAATAGTAATAAATTACATTTACGTAGAATCGGGATAGTTTTTTAAAAAAATGTCTCTGTTAGTGTTGTGCCCTCTTGTAATTTTTATCATTTGTTGTTAACAAGAATAAAATACTGTTTCTCTAATCCCTTAATTAGTTTTATATAAATAAACTAAAAGTTATTATTATTTTTTATTTAGGTACTTGTCGTCAACCTATTATTGTCCCACGGCGGGGCACGGGTTTTCTCTTAGAATGTTTTAGGCCATAGCCCACCGCGCTGGCCAAGTGATAATTGGTAGACTTTTATTTACACGGTTTTACAGTGCGTATCCGCTCGATTTTTACGCTTGATCATATTGTCGTAGAACTAAGTAGATACAGACCTAATTATTATCAAATCAGCAGCGTACCTTTTAATTTACTTAAAGCATTTGGATGACTCCTGACCCAGTAAATAAATAATAGCTTTACTTCAGTAGGTCATTAATATGTACTTAACTGTAAATTATTAATGACCTACGGTTGAAAGTAAAACCTCTTGTCTACGAGTGCGGCTGCATGAATATTCAGCCTGAAAGCCATCCTTTCGGATCTACTTTGAAGATTCAAATTTTAAGTGTCCACTTCTAAAACGTTAATGTAAAATTTAAAGTGAGCCTCGTTTTTCTATTTTAGGTTTAAAGTAAATGATATAGTTAAATTGTATTATTAATTCTACATTTTAATTTTATTTAAAATGCTTAAATTTTGAACAATCCAGAATACAATGCAAATGTATTCACCTTCAACCCTTACGTTTCGAGAAGTTTATCTGAGCTCTTAACTTCTTGAATTACTAGTCAGAGAAGGCAAAAGGTGTAGCGATCTGGCAATGGAGACGAAAATCATTTTTCACAATATCTACGTGTCCTGACTTTTTTTTTTGTTCTCGAGAGGGAAACCTTCAAAAGGTACCAGACGCCGTGGGAGCGACGCAGGGTAATGTGGGATTTTTACCGCACTAAAACCCCCCCGGTGGCCGTCCTCGGCGCTAAAAAGGAGGACTCCGGGATCTCAAAACGACTTCAACCGGAATCCTCCGAGCGCGTTGCCCCATCGGGCTCCTCCCAGATGGGCGGCTGGTCCCACCGCTCCGTCTAGTCTTTACGACGGTATGCGACCACACATACCGCCATCCTTCCCGGGATTGCCTGACCAAACGGTTCGAGCTCCCACTCTAGCCGTCTGCTGCCGGAAGCCCCTTTTAGTCGCCTCTTACGACAGGCAAGGGACGCTGTAGCCCTATTCTGATCCCGGAGCTACAGGGACGACGTGTCCTGACTTTAGGCTTACCACAAAAACCCATTGAAGCTGTAAACGCCAAAAGTACCAACAGCACCTACACAATATGAAAAAAAAACTTAATTTTAAGTATTAAGTACTTGGAACCGAAACAGTAGGTTCTGTAATTTTAATAGCCTCGAAGCAATTTCCTGTAACTACGCTACGAACATCTTCCGGGAAGTTCCGTAGCATCAGCATGGTCCGCGCTTTACATTTATAATTAAATCATGGTTAACGAACGAATGTACTGAGTATGAATTTACCTTATTTCAACAATAATATACAGAACCATTGATTAACTAGTTATTTATTTTTGTATGTTATGAAAAGAACATCGATTTTATTCCTAGTTATATTTTAGTCGCCTTTTTGCTCTCGAGAGGGAAATTTTTAAATATCCTATGCCGTAGGAGCGACGGAGGCTTATACGGGATTCTCATCGCACTAAGAACTCCCCGGTAGCCGTCCTCCGCGTTAAGAAGAGGACTCGGGGATCTCCAGAGGAACAAAACCGAAGTCTCTTGAACGCGTTACTCCATCGGGCTTCTATCATTTAACCGACTGGGCCCACTACTCTATTTGGTTTTTACAACGGTATGTGACCACACATACCGACGTCCTTCCCGGGGACACCTGAAACTTTTGCCGCCCGCGTCTCCGGAAGCCTAATTTTAGTCGCCTCTTATGACAGGCATGGGATAAAAAAAATCTATCATTTATATTAGTGATGTAACGAATATTCGCATGTTTTTAGACATTCGCATTCGCAAGAACTGGTGCGAATCTTTTGCGACTATTAAATACATCCAAATTGAAATCGTTATGCAGTTTGACGATATAAAAAAAGGTCGTCAAATCTAGATCCTCCGGCACCCTATACCAAAAACTGAAATAACAGACATTCGCATTCGAATTCGCATTCGCGAATGTTCAGATAACTACATTCGTTACATCACCAATTCATATAGAATAACGTTTCCTGAACTTTGGTATTTATGGGATTTTTATAAGGAGATATACATCGTAACTTTTAAATTATTCATTTATGTTAGGGATGGAGAACATTTTGTAAGTTGCTGGAAAACTTAAGAATTTTAACAAAGGCCTGGCTCGTTGGTAACAGAGAATAAAAAACACTTTATTTAGGTAAGACAAACACTGTGGCGTAGCGTGGGTTCGATACGCCGGGGGATTCCGCTCAAGAAATACTTATGTATTTCTAAAATGTTACAATATATTACGGACCAAATCCTAAGCAGGAGCGGGAATTCGAAGATGGAGAATATAATACCTTCATATTTAATAAAAACTTAAACATTATTTATTATTCACGTCGAGGAACAAGTGCCCTTAAAATATTTAAAAAAATGAACTCTATGTATTAAGTATTAAGAGATTAAGTACTAAGAGGAATATTAATGTGACGCGTTAACACACTGGTAGGTCACATATTTCTTTAATTTATTAAAATCGTTCGAATACTTAAAATTCTCCAATGCTTTTTTTAATTAAATATGCAAATATTTATTGGTATGAAATTTTCCGAATCATGATTGCGTGAAATGAGGCCATCATAGATGGCTGGAGTGGGTGCCGGTCCGGGGGCGACGGGTGCTCTTCGGAACGCCAAGAAGTCGCCGGAACGCGCGCATTCTTCCCCGCTACGGAATACCAATGCCATATTATTATGTGTGATCTCCCATCCCATTGTGCAATATACACCCGCCCCTCTGACTTCATTGACATCTTATTCTCGCTGTTGTCACCCGAGTCACGATCTCGTGTGAATTATTCAATAAATAAATTCGCCTCAAATTCATTGGATTACTTACGACGACAATTTATCCCTATTTAAAATGCCTATACAGACCTTCAGCAATTACAGACAGAGCTCGCATAAAATAAAATAAATTAATCTGTTTAAGCCAAACTCTTCTTGCCAAGGCAGTGTTGCCCGGTATGGTTTTTTTATAAAGTTCAAGCAAACGACTACGTAAGCCATCTCATAAGAAGCGATCACTGTAGTCCATGATTACTATATTAGTAATCAGCCAAAATATATTTATATTCCTACCTTATCCATCGCTAACCCTTTCTTTAAAAAAAGTAAGTTATAAGAATTGTTATAAGTTTTGTTTATTAAAACGAATACCAAACCTTCTTTTATTAGTTTTAATGTAGCAGACACTTGTGTCTCTACCAATATTTAGTACTTGCCTATCGTAGTCAAGACAATGAATGTGTCATTTTAATCAATCATACATTCGTACAGAATTCAGAAGTGATTCGTATTCAGGAGACGATAGATCTAGGTTTTAGGTGAAGTAATATTGTACCTATAAATATATTTAACTTCTCCAAGACATCACCAGCGTGTCTCTACCATAAAATTGAGCGGGATAGGATTAGGAATCATATTTTTATTAATCATTTGCGGAAACGGCAAAGGAAAGCAAGCTGTACATTTAAGACTTTTTCATGAAATATTCAAAATTGTATACAGTCAACCAATCCGCACTTTCGTGGCATAGAGCTCCAGTCGTAGGACACTATTATGTTGATTTTGAATATACGATGATGACAAATAATGGCAACCGGATACTATCAGTTTCCAATGTTGCCTTGTGCACAGCGCTGTTCGACTGTAAAACAATTTAGGCGCTCCTTCCTAATCAAATTGGGTGCTCCGAGTTCCTCCGGTGCTGCATTCCGCCTCAATTATGGAACGTAAATTCAGTTAGGCTTGTTATACGATCCATGTCAATTTATTCGATGGAGAAATGGTACATGTATTTGTAAACGGGTTAAGAGATCCACTGCTTACATGAGATCAAGTTTTGCAATAATTAGGTCCAACTTACCTTATTTCTTATTAATAACCGAAAGTAACCAAGTTTAATAATAGTAGTAATAGAGCTGTAAGAACTATTTGAATGAAAATGCATTTGGATTTTTAAATGGAGCGTCTGGCAGTAAGTATTGTGGAAGAATGGGAAAAGCATTTTTGTCACTTACCTACTTTAAACGCTGTATTCAGATCTAGCGACTGCAGGTAGAAATATAAAACACTTGATAGTAGATAGCCTATATTGTAGTGAGCTGGCGAAAAACATGGCTCATCAAAATGTATGTAGTGTTAGTTTATAATAAGAGTGAATCAGTGAAATATACTTTGCGTACTGTATTTGTTTCTAAAATGCTATAAATATTATTGCACTTTTTTACATAACATGAAGGAATATTAGAAAGCTTTCCTCATTGACATTTTATTGTACACAACTTATTTCATTGGTTGTTATTTTTTTTGTGTGTTATTTACTTAATAAAGGGTTGCATTATCCTATAATTGGTTTTTCGTCGATTTTTAAGCGTCGCATGAAAGATGTTCGAGAGTTCCTCGACGGAAATAAAAGGCGAAGTACTGGAAAAGAAAATAGACTCGTTGAAATCTAATTTCGCGTTACCATAACGGGCGGACTCTTAAGAACGATGAGCTATCGCCGGCAGAAGCCGGTTCATATCAATTCCTTAATTGAGACGCGGTTCCTTCGCTCCAACGCCTGAGAATCTGGTTCGAGATCAAATAATCATTCCTTGCCTTTAATGGATTTAATAAAATGGTTATTATTACATTTAATAGAAATCAATAGTTTAACACCTTAATCTATTTTAGCATTAAATTTTACAGTGACATTTTTATTTTAATTGCGCTAATTACAGTGATAAATCTAGTTTTTACTCCTCTAAAGGCTGTGCAATATTGCTCTCAACAATTTCGGCGTTATCTTCATCGAATGTTTTCATGTCGTAAATTGAATACGGGCCTTCGTTGCATTTCGGTCCGTCACAAGAAAAGTTATCCAGTTCGCAGTATTCCCCCGTAACCACCTGAAATACAAATTTTAACATTGAACGGGTATATTTCTGTGACTCTAGTGAAAACAGGCGTAAGTCTGGCTTTTGTCAAATTAATTTATTGCACCAAAATATTTAGGAACTCCGTTTCTTTAAACGTTTTCCCTGCATAACATCTATCGGTGGATGCTCGTGTTAGAAAAAAGTGCTTCTGTTCGGGCTAAGTACCTATATGGGGAGTAGGAGCGTTCGGCCAGCGGGTAAATTGAATGTGGACACATTCGATGATTGACCATAAGTCCATTAGCCGATCTAGTAGGTATATGTAAGATATACCGGTCTGGTGTAAAGGGTGTAAGGGGGGTTGTCGCACGTACTTTATTATAAAGTGTTTACTTTTTTAGGATAAACTAAAATACGCGAAAATACTTTATTTTGCATTATCGTGGATGAAGAGTTTGGTAAGCAGTTTTATGTGAAACAAATTATATCTATTATCACAAGATTTGCACGGCCTTCTTCAAGGATTACGGCAGGAAAGGAAGGATCCATTAGGAAGTAGCGGAATATGACGATTTGATGACCCTTTTTTCTCATAGAATTGGGGTGGTTAAAGATTAGGTATTTAAATTTATCCCTTTATATGTCGATTAACACCATGCACTATCCTAAAACTTTCCTCGAGCCAAAAAATACGGAAAGAAATAAATTGTAGTTTATTTAAAAACAGCTTACTTTTTTCTTTCTACCGTTTATAGCTAACGTACTTTAAAATCTGAAAAGGGTAGACACCGTGTAAATGTAGTTTTGTTGAGTGCTAGTTGTACCTTAGTGGGCTGCTCAGGATCTGGGTTAGTATCACAGAAGCAACGGCCGCATATACATTTTCCTCGCCCACAGCACTCTTCTTCCTGTGCGAGACCCGGTGGGATGCAGTTTCTGTCCATGTTGCCGCCGGCACACGAACATTCTGCATTATCTTTTAAGCTCACTGTAATATAAAGTAGTATAAACCATTAGTACTTAGTATAATCTAGTCCTCTTCATAATATAAATTTTAGAGCCTTTTTTTTTCTCGAGGGGGAAACCTTTAAAAGGTACCCGACACCGTGGGAGCGACGCAGGGTTATGTGGGATTTTACCGCACTAAAACCCCCCGGTGGCCGTCCTCGGCGCTAAAAAGGAGGACTCCGGGATCTCGAAACGACTTCAACCGGAATCCTCCGAGCGCGTTGCCCCATCGGGCTCCTCCCAGATGAGCAGCTGGGCCCACCGCTCCGTCTAGTCTTTACGACGTTATGCGACCACACTTAACGCCGTCCTTCCCGGGATTGCCTGACGGTTCGTTGCCACTCTAGCCGTCTGCAACCCTGGAAGCCCCTTTTAGTCGCCTCTTATGACAGAACGAAATTTTGAAGCCTAGAAGAACTTACCTGGAATTGTAAATACTATGGTGTTTTTGTTTGTAACAAATGGCAACTGAATATACTAAAATTGATAGGTAGGTAGGTACATCCGATATTGCAATTAAATCTAACGACACTCCTTTGAGCCCCAAATACTATTTAGAGATAATTTCTTTTTTGGGGTTAATAGCAGATGTATACAGATAATTATAAGTCTGACGGTGGGTATACACGGTAAGTTAATTATGTACCTACATTACGTGGACACGTAATTTATACTCTTTTATTTCTGGGCTGTTTCTTACATCACTACGTACCTACTATAAAACAAAGTCGCTTCCCGCTGTCTGTCCCTATGTACGCTTAGATCTTTAAAACTACGCAATGGATTTTAATGCAGTTTTTATCAGATAGAGTGATTTAAAAGGAAGGATTTTATGATGAACACTGATAATTTTAGATTTTTACTGTTAGACGGAACGAAGCTCGCCGGGTCAGCTAGTTTTTATATAAATAAATAGGTATGAGCACATGATTTATTGTGACATACGTTTACCTAATTATTACAGTCAAAAACTTACTTCCATAGTCAGTGTGATGTATAGTAGAATTTTCACAATATCCTTGTTCTTTTATTAGTTTCTCAGAATAACATCTATTTTCAGTGGAACACCAAGAACACTGCGGTAATCGTAAACAGTCCAAACAGGATCGTTTTATACGGCATACAGAATTTTCATCAAGTGTCAGCACACTGTGATGTTTTGCCAATATCACTTCTACGCTAATATAAGTAAACAAAAACATAAACGTAAGTAACTTCATTTTTTCGAAATGCGTATTATGTTATTTACAAATTCCTGGTTCCGCTTTGAAGCTTTACTGATAACTACCTAGCCATGACTTAAGAAGCGACTTTATATAGCGATAGATAACCTCTACTTCAACCTTACTATTACGCAAATAAATCGTTACATGTTCCCGATTTACATTGCGCTCCAAATTAAATCAATGACAATTACCTATAACATTCATACACAAATCCACAAAAATACAAACGCATACTTTAGCTCTTTACGAAAGGATCATGTTGCACTTGAAGATATAACGGGAATAGACAGTCATAAAGACTTTCTCACTGTACCTTGTTTCCTTCACAATCCTAGCAAGTGATAAATAATTACTGTAGGTACCTCTGTACCTGCTTTTGAAAAAAAAGCAAGAAAATACAAACCAAAACGACGGCGCATTTCAGATATTCATACCAAGTAAGTAGATACAGGGCTATCGCTGCTTAAAGAAATTGTTGAAGGCTTTTCGAGGTGGTAGAATCAGTGTAGTTCAACTAAGGAGTTATTTGTTCCTATAGTTCCTGGACAAGAATAGGGCTACGGTATCCACTGTTACTGTCGTAAAAGGCGACTAAACGAGGCTTCCGGGGTTGCGGGCGGTAAGAGTGGGCTCGAACCGTCCAGCCAAGTGACTCTGGGAAGAACGATGGCATGTGTGGCTGCATGTCGTCGTAAACACCGAGAGGCACAGTGATCACCAATCGGTCACCGGGGAAAGGCCCGAAAGGGACATAGCGCTCGGAGGACTCCGGTTGTGTTCCGTTGGAGATCCCGGAGTCCTCCGCGTAGCGCTGAGGACGGCCAACGGGAGGGTTTTAGTGAGGTAAAAATCCCACATAATACTTAGTCGCTCCCACGGCGTCGGGTACCTTTTGAAGGTTTCCCCCTCGAAAACAAAAAAGGGTGGGCGACGCGGGTTATGTGGGATTCTTACCGCACTAAAACCTCTCCGGTGGCCGACCTAGACGTTTCGAAGAGGACTCCGGAAACTCCAATTGACCGCCGCCGGCGTCCTCAGCGTGTTGCCCCATCGGGCTCTTCCCTGGTGGGCATGAACTGCTCACCGCACCTTCTGGTTTTTACGGCAGCATGCAACCACACATGCCGCCGTCCTTCCCGCCCGCAACCTCGGAGGCCTCTTTTAGTGGCCTCTTACGTCAGGCAGAGGGTACCGTAGTCCTATTCTGGTCCCGGAACTACATGGACAATGTGTTAACCCCCTAACCAGAATGAAAATCTTACATGAGAATGATTGGTATGTTTTCCTAGGTACTTACCTCTTATCATACATACCCTTCGAGACAGAACAAATCAGCTCTAAACATCAATGCTTTTAAATAGAAAAAAATCATTATTTGGTATTAATATTATTAAAAATGTTTTTCTTAATCTAAGTGATTTGATATGTAATCTCAAAAAAACTGTAAAGATAGTGACATAGTTTGAAAAAACGTATCAAAATTTCGATACTGGATTTTTTGGTAGAAACTTTAAATGTGGAGAGTGAAGTTACAATGTCTGCAATAGGTAAACATTATGTAAAAGGTAGTTGTAGCGTAGCGGGCAAGGGAGGGGCTCAGTATCAAAATTAGTTAAGGGCCAAATATACGGTTAAAGATTTCTCAATAAAGACAAGATTTAAAAAAACACGCTTTTTACACTCATAGCCCCACAGTATTTTCTCCTGTGTTTTGGGTAGGTACCATGAACACACACATGACGAATACACAAACACCCAGACCCAGAACACGAATCTAAACTCATCATTCAGATTCTGTCTGGCCGGGGATCGAACCCGGGACCCATTGCGCGTCAGACCGGTATGGTAACCGCTCCGCCACGCGGGTAGTCTTATCGCGCGGGGCGTCGATTAAACGAGTGTTACAATTTAAACGAGCTAATCCACACCGAATTTGAACTAGAATATTATAGTGATTTCGCTTGTGCATATTGTTTATATATAAAAAGGTGCTCTGTACAATTTAGATTAGTTAGCATAAGGTTAATAAATGTCGTCCTTGTAGTTCCGGGATCAGAATACGGCTACGGTATGCCTGCCGTAAGAGGCGGCTAAAAGAGGCTTCCGAGGTTCCGAGCGGCTAGAATGGGAGCTTGAACCGTCCAGTCAGGCGATCCCGGGAAAGACGGTGGTATGTGTGGCGCATACCGTCGTAAAGACTAGACGGAGCGGTGGGCCCAGCGGCCCATCTGGGAGGAGCTCGATGTTGCAAAGCACTCAGAGGACTCCGGTTGCGTTCATTTGGAGATCCCGGAGTCCTCTTTGTAGCAGCGAGGACGGACACCGGGGGCGGGTTTTAGTGCAGTAAAAATCCCACATAACCCTGCGTCGCTCCGACCTCTTTGGGTACCTTTTGAAGGTTGCCCCCTCGAGAACAAAAAAAAAAGGATAATAAACGTAGAAAAGTTATAACGATTGCATAAATTAAATTCAAAATAATTATGTACGCCTCTCTACTCTAATGTGTCAAAAATATATGTTTTATTGATAACATGAGATTAATTAGTTTGTAGTATTAAAAAAATATCACATAATGTGAAGAAATTGAAACATCGCTGTTAAACATGAGAGCAAAAAAAATTACAATAGGCAATACAGTAGGGATGGATTGGCTGGGGAAAATCGATTTTATATTAATCGATTTATTTTTCTGAGCAAATAATCGGTTTTCCATCGATTTTGATACATTTTTTTTGATAATTAAACAAATAATCAGTTGTAGGTACACATATATACCTATACAGTAAGCTACATAGTAAAAAAGTTTTGTGATAATTTAGGCTACGTGTTTTATATAAAACGCCACATAATAAAGCATAAACTCACTCGCACTTTCAATCAACGTATTTTAAACCTAGCAGAACCCGCGATTTCGTTCGTGCAAAACTTAATATAATCCCTCTATTAGACTTTTGAGATTAATTGCTGGAAATACCCCGTATTGTTTTTGTCAACTGGAACTAATAAATTGAACCACAAAGCCGAATCCTAATTTTCATTGAGCTTGAATGAATGAATGAAAAAAATCAACCCCCATTTTATTCTATTAAAGGTTGATTTTCCAAAAAAACTTCTTTATTGCTCACCTTCACTATAAAAGGAAGGACTGCGTCAGAAGGAGTTAATGTTTTTCAATCGTATATATGTATGTATGTGTATGTATCTTTATATGTATTTTCATTTATTTCGAGCGGTGGAGGCAGTTTCCCCCCCTCAGCCAAGGGGAAATAGAGTTGGAGGCTGGCCCGACAAGTCATGTAAAGAGCGTTGCCTCGTGGAGGTTATATTTTTTGATAGCATCTAATCTTAATATTCTATTATTTTCTAAAGTGTTTTTTTTTCATTCTTTAGTGTGTGGTACAATTTTGATCTACATTGAATTGCGAAGCTAACAAATGTAATTATTAAGTAAAGATTAATGAACTGAACAGAAGAAAACAGGCTCGAAACAACGTTATATTTTTAATAGAAATTTTGAACTTAAAAGTAATTATTGTGAGTTAAGCTTAAGAGATGAAGATATTATGCTATCGTGGATTTATTAGTAGTTTTTACTAGCACTATAATAATATAAAAATCCGTTCAGTAGATTTTGTGAAAAACTATTACATACAAACAGACAGCTTTTGGGCACTTTGTTTTAATAAAAGTTTATGGTTTTTCAATGTTGCCAAAATAAAAGTGTTTGCTACGTACTAGATGGCGTCGCAAGTAATAATATTATAGAGAAGATACTATTAAATTATAGAAGGTACGATGAGAAACTACGAAATAAATAATCTATGTAGTAATTCAAAACTGCACCTATTAAAAAATCAAAAGTAGGTTCATTCCCCGTGTTACTACCAATCTTACTACCAGTAGTAAGAAGGGGAATTTTATTACCGTTGTTACTACTGCCGCTGCTAGTAGTAGCACGGGGAATAAAAAATTACCGTTCTTACTACTATCTTAAATCACAAACGAAAAATCCATTTGGGCTCTGGGCTGTAGAGTAAACCCAAGAAATGGACATTTATACACAGTCATATGCTCGCAGAAAAATACCCTCCAAGTAACTTGGAGATGTCAAGAACATTGGTTCCATCTAAAGTAAATCACAACACTTTTTTATAAATTGTATTACCCGCTCGCAGAACGCTAGCTTGTGTGTTCTTTCATGATACAACCAAATCTAATTCATCCAACATCCAACGCTATAGTTCTACCAAACACTAATCGTCGGGGTAAAGGTTCAAAGTAAAATTTTTCATCATAATTTACGTTAAAAAACATAAAAAATGCACTTCTAAGATCAAACTCCAACGTACCTGCGGAAAGTGCGTGAGTAGATATTACTGTATCGTATCTAATGGAGTTTTGGCGAAAAATAACACTTTCTGATGAATTTCGCACTTTTTAACCGACTTCCAAAAAGAGGTTCTCAATTCATCTGTATTTTTTCTGGAGCCACTAGTCGTATGTAAAAATGTACAGAGCAAATAATGTCAATTTTCTCATGGCCTATTACTTCTTTTTTAATATTTTTTCTCTTAAATCTATATTTATTGCATTATAAGTTAAAAAAGCGGGAAAATTGTTTATGTCGATTTGACCTTGCAAATCGTATTTGCGGCTATTTTGTGTATGATTTTCTTGATCACCGCATCAAAATACTTGACTGTACCAATTTTGATTCAATGTTAGGAAGTTCTAAACGGAAGTACATCATTACCACCGCCACACTTATTTCTAGTGTAAAGCGAATTTTGAGTTTCGGCTCACGTTTATATAAGATGACCATCTAAATTTTCGGTAGTAGCAACGCATATGTGATTGACTTCAGATCGAATCCCTGTTCTAATAGAAGTTGTATAGTGATGTTATGTTTGTTTGTGATTTATAAGAAAACTATGTAAGTTAAGTGAGCAGGGCGTTGTATCGCCCTACGAGCGGGTACGTCTAGTTCGTATATAAATCAGAAAATACTATTTATAAAATTGTTAAACAAAAAAGAAGAAAACATTTTAGTGTTCGAGAGTAGCATCAGTTGGAGATTTACTTCGGATGGAACCAATGTTCTTGACATCTCCAAGTTACTTGGAGGGTATTTTTTTGCGAGCATATATGACCGTGTGTAAATGTCCATTTCTTGGGTTTACTCTACAGCCCAGAGCCCAAATGGATTTTTCGTTTGAGATTTAAGATAGTAGTAAGAACGGTATTTTTTTATTCCCCGTGCTACTACTAGCAGCGGCAGTAGTAACAACGGTAATAAAATTCCCCGTCTTACTACTGGTAGTAAGATTGGTAGTAACACGGGGAATGAACCCAAAAGTATGGTGTAAAATAGACAAATCAAGAATCCAATATTTTTAGTTTATAAATCGATAGATGAAAATCGATTATTTTCCATCCCTGCAATAGAATGCCATTGCTGTTTGCTATATTTGTCAATGTCAGAATATTGTCAAATGTCAACATTGGATTGGCATTTTCATGAAATAAACTTTAATTGTGAAATATTAATTTAATTCAAGTATTAATTTTCATAATGGACAATTATTTTAAAGGAAAAAATGTGGAAGAAGAATTAGAGCGTAGCAAAATTCCGCTTAAAGATCTTCCAGAAAACTTCTTGTGGATGCAGGTTTACTTTGTCTTATTTATATGATTTCTTTATAAATAAATTGTGAAACAAATTCTAACGGGTTCTGTAATATAACAGGTAAAAGGAGGGAGTAAAATGGTAAATCTCCTTTCACATGCGTCAGGAATACTGGAAGACAAGGCGGCCACAGCTGTTGTATGGAGTGGTGCTGGAGTAGCCATACCTAAGGCAATATCGTGTGCTGAAATAATAAAGCGACAATTTTCTATTCCTCATCAAGTTTCTAAATTAACATATAAGAGGTATTTTTTAGATTTATATTTTCAGTTCATTTTCAAATTCTACGCTTATTCTCCTGACTTTGGTCACATATAAATGAATACGCTCCACGTGGCAGAGCAGTTACTATACCAGTGCAGATTCATGTTCTGGGTCTGAGTGTTTGTGTATTTGTCTTGTGTTTATCCATGGCACCTATGACTCAGGAGAAAATCCTAGTGGTGGACTAAGAGTGTATAGTTATAATGAGTATTTTACATGTTAATCCAAGTCATAAACTATCTATGTGCAATATAAAATCTAAATATTTAGTTGCTAGACATTTAGGTAGCTTGGATGAATCAATTCTCTTTGACTAAGATGCACACATCACAACAACATGTAACCCCATGATATTCTAGGTTCAGTTGTATATGACTTGATAATTTACAGGGTAGAAGAATTTTGGGAGCCAAAAATTGATGGACTAGAAACAATAGTAGTAAAGCGTCAAGTGCCAGTTATTCACATATTACTCTCCCTTGAAAACAATGTGGATGTGCAACAACTTGGGTATGGCTATTTACTGTGATTTGAGCTTTAAATACACAAATAAATGACTCTGAATACTTAGTGTTACATAAAATATGTTTTTTCAGGTATCAGTCCCTTGAAGGAAAGAAGTTCTGGCAAATGGGACAGTCTAGTAGTAAAAATCAACATTATAAGGCAAAGAAACCATTCAAGCACAAGAAATCTCAAGAGAAGACTGTAACTTCTTGATTTCTGTAACTTGTTGTAACAAAATTAAAAATAAGTAAAATGACTAAGTTTGTTGTTGATTTTAAAAAATCTGTTAGTCACTTGTTTAAATATTTCAAATCAGTGTCCTCAATTGCAATTATTCAAGCCATTCTTATGGAGGCATTTATTTGTTATTTATAAACTTTAAATAATGGAGATTTTCACAGACATATTTCTGTTACTGCTATAACAACAAATACTTAAAATAGAAAAATAAAGTATTTAAGGGGGGCACCCACACAACAAATGTGCTTATTAAGGATATTAACTTATGGATATGGACTTAACTTGGCCAGTTTTTTTCTGATTATACAAATAAAAAGTCATTACAAGGACAACCCATTTATTTATTACATATATATTGTTTAATGTAACATTTGAGTACATTTGTGATCAATGAGGGACTATAATAATCTTATAAATATTTACTTTATTACTCTTTTACTTACAGAGAGCTCACTATTCAACCTCAAATTGAGACTTACGTTGTATGTATTATCCTAATGTAATCATATAACTGGTATCAATAATGGAAATATGTACTACTCTTTAAATTTAGAAATGATTCAACTATTCATAAATGCTTATTATATAAATAATGTAGTTTCAATACTGTACTATATACTACGAATCTCATGTTATAACATTAAGCTATAACATTTTCCTCAGATCTCAAGCTTCTGATTCACCAACTGCTGGAGTGACAGGTTCATCGTCAAGTTTCGGTAAAATTAAAATTTCCTTGGAAATAATCAAATATTTTGTTACAAAATAAGTGAATCGTTTGCACAAGTGTGTTTCTTTTTCGAAAGCATCAAATATTGACCGATGGTGGAAATATGCATGGGAAAATATTCTATAAACTCTTCTGCATACAGATCCCAATTTGGCCACTGATGATTCCTTAATGCTGACTCTGCAAACAAATATTTTAATAAATACAGTACAATGGAAAGGATGTTAAATCTCTTTATGGTTTAATTATGAAAGCATTACTGCAACTTTTTTTATATCTAATCGAAGTAGCAAACAAGCATGCAGTCCACCTGATGTCAAGTGGTCACTGCGCCCATGGACATCTGTAAGCGACTTCATATAGAACATGGGTTCTATCTGAAGTCAATCACAGACATGTTGCTACTCCCGAGGACTATGATGGTCACCTCATATAAAAGTGTGCCAGCAACCACACCCTTCCATTGAAATGCAAAAAATGCATCATGCTAGAAATAGGTGTGGCAGTGGTACTTCTCCGGTTAAACTGGTTCTACAACCTAATGTAGTCTTATAAGAACAGGGTGTGGTAAGGGAAAATATACTTAAAAGATGTGTTTTAATTTAGTCTATATGGGTAGCTTCACATCTATGACATTGATTATGCTGTTGTAATTGTTGCATGGTCTGCTTGCCTGTTTGCAAGTGCCAATATTCGTCTTATCCTAATTCATTACTCATATATGCCAGAAAATATAATTGCAACTTTACAAAGATAAAAAATGAATGTGTGATAAACAGAGAGGAATGAAAAATAAAAGGTCATTCTATTTTAATGATGAAAACTATTAATATATTCTTATGGCTTCACCTGCTTTTGTCATGTCTACCATGATAATGAGCATCCTATGTGTTAATTTAGACCATAAACTTGTGTATTCCATAGAAAAATACAATCAGTAGTTTGTGTATAAAATAGTATATCTAATATATAAAATTCTCATGTCACAGTTTCTGTTGCCATACTCCTCCGAAACGGCTTGACCGATTTTTACCAAATTTTATATGCTTATTCAGTAGGTCTGAGAATCTGCCAACATCTATTTTTCATACCCCTTAAGGGTTGTCCACCCTTAACATTTCTTTTTATTTTCTATATGGCAAAACAATGTTTGTTGGGACAGCTAGTTATTAATAAAATATTCACCTGCTTGGGAAATATTTGTTGCTGTTGAGCAAACATGCAGCTCCGTCAAGAGTATGTCTGGTATAGTCAATTGCAGGACACTCTTTGGGTGTCTTATGTGCGGCACATAAAAATATCCACTGTTCAGTGGCTGTCATTTGCGTGCATGTCTCTGGCTTACATTCACTTTGTAGTCTTACTGCCAATCCGTTGAGTTCCATACAAAATTGCCTGTAAAACAAAAAGAAAATATGAGTACACCAATATCATTATATGTATATTGTTGTCAGTCCTGTCATAATCACTACATAGTATAAAACAAAATCACTTCCCGCTGTCTGTCCCTATGAATGCTTAAATCTTTAAAACTACACTACGGATTTAAATGCAGTTTTTTAGAGATAGAGTGATTCAAAAGGAAGGTTTTTTATGTATAATACATGCATAATATAGTGGTAGAACACTGATAATTTTTGATTTTTAGGCGGAACAAAGTTTTACAGGTTTAGTATATTTTAACTTGAAGGAGATTGAACCAGTACAGCCTGACATACTGGTTCAACCTAGGTATAAGAAGGCTTATAAAAGAAATGTGCTCCATGAATAATTGATTTTGTAAGTCACTTATGAAAATTTAACAGATATGTAGACATAAAGGGGTTTAGAAAACAGTATAATCGATTTTATTTATTTCTTTCTTTTGTCAACTGATTTTCTACTCTGATATTATAGCTAATGATAACTTTAGCATAACGTCATCAAATAAGATTTGTAATGGTTAAATCAAACTAAACAATATGTTATGAACAAGGAACAAGCATAATAGATGTGCGAATGATTATTATACAGGAAATGCTCTTTGGTTATACCTGAGATGTTCATATTTCCACACTCCCTCATCTTGAGCTTCAGGCATCTTGAGAATGGCCTCCAGGTTTGAAGGGTCACGTCGAATAGTCTGTTGTATGAACTGTTGGACGGCCAAGGTACTGTCCATTTCTTCAAAAGGCTCATCAGGCCAACGACAAAAATCCTACAAATAGGTACGCAAAATGATAACTACATGTCGACATAACTGTAGATAAGTCTGTAAATAACTGTTAATTTGCTTTTGTATGTCTGTTTTCGTTGTAATACATACCTTAGCTTTAGAACCTGGGCGGTTACGTCTAAATATTTGTACTCCTCCAGCCATTATTGTCGATACAAAGGACTACAGTAAGAATCAAAGTAACAAGGCACGGTCAATATATGTATCAAACACGGAAATCTGAAAATTGTCGATAAAATACACCAATATAAATTGTTCTTTCGAAATATAATGTCGAAACGTTATACAAAGTCGAAAATAAATAGGAATTTTATATGGAGACCAGGCATCCTCCAAAAAAGCTTCTACTTCAGAATTGGGAAACGTATGACATTTAATATAGTGTTGCCATAATTATGTTCACTTTGACATAATTCTTAGACAACATATGGGTAACCATGTAATCAATAATAGGAATAAGTGGGTGTTTGGTTTTTATTTCATAAAGTGTATTTACGAATGCATTATGCACTAGTAAGGATCATGGAGATACAAAACGAATAAACATCATTAATTTTACGCCACCTAGGCGCCTGTCTGGCAGTCGATTGACTAACTATAAAATAAATTAATAAAAACTCCTGCAACAATCAAATACCTACATAAATGGCAAGCAAGGTTATTTATATTTATCTCTTAATCTCTTTTCAGTTCACGGGTTTTAGGTAGAGTGTTTTTTCCTATTCTAACAATGTAAAAACTTTAAGGCATATGAGTTTGCATCTAGATAGTTTGAATGAAGTAAAAAACACCTATTTTAACTCACTGATTTTGGGTGCGTTCCATTAGACGTCCATAAAGCGCACGCTCACGGCCGCAGTTTTTCCCGGACTCCCGTTCTCTACTGGAACGATCACCTCGACCCACCTTGTTAGATGGGTCGTCGTGAGCGTCGCGTGGGCGTAAGTCATGACGTCATGAGTGACGTTTTCGCCGCGACCACAAAGACCGCGGTCGTCTTGTGGAACGACGTTTTGGGCGTTTGGGGCCTTGTGAGCGTCATCTGGAACGCGCCCTTTGTGATCTGTCATTCTTGACATGGCAAATTCTATCGAAAAATATTTTGTTTATTATTGACACAAAACATCTGTTTTGTCTAAGACGAAAGTCCTGTTCATTTTTTAGTAAAAAGTAACTAAATAGTAAAAAGAAAAAATAATACAGAAAACAAATGTGAGTTGTTAAATAGTAGGAGTGGACTTAAGAGTTTCAGCATGTCTGTTAAAGTTCGACTAATTTTCTTTATTTTTATAAGTTTTAACCATGGCATATCATTAATTGATATGACACAGATTTCATTTGGACCATTTAATGAAGGACTAATAGCAGCTTTTGGTGATTTTAACTCCGACGAGTTGACTGATGCATTTATAATAAATGGCTCAAACGTAGCAGTGCTCTTAGCTTATGACAAAGAACCATTTTTGCGACCGTCTCCCTTTATTTGTAACTTTAATAATAACGTTATAACTAGCGTGGTACCAGGTGACTACGATGGCGATGCATACATGGATATTCTAATAACTACACAGATTGAGAATACAACATCCAACCTACATGAAGTCAGGATCCTCTGGGGTGGCATGCCTGAACTGAACTGTTCTGATGCACTTTTAATCAAAGCCATAGTTACAGGACAGCCACTGACCCTGGACTACAATCGCGACATGGTTTTAGATTTATTTGGATTGAATGCACAAAAGCAAAGAGTGTTTTGGGTATTTGATAACACAAGAACAACTCCACTAGAAATATTGATGGACGGTGGCAAAATAAATAAGGAAATAAAGTTGCCACATTCACATTCATTTTTAGACATAAATGATGATAATGCTGCAGATCTGTTAGTGACTACAACTTTGGATGTTGAAGTGTGGTTAAATGAAGAGAGTGGTTTTCGGTGTAACAAAAGCATTGAATTGCTTGTCGGCCATCCCGCTATATATGGTCAAGCCTTGTTTATTGATGTTGCACTGTCTGGTGACTTCTTTTTAGTAATACCTGTCTGTCATGATACTCACTGTAATAATAGTACCATTCTGATATATGATAACGAACAATGGCATGATCTCCAAGTTGATTTTAATGATGGACAGGGTACCTTATGGCGTTTTGTTCCACCAAGAAATGAAATGTACTTAGACACAATTACTATGCGGAGTGGAGACTACAACATGGATGGTTATCCTGATATCCTGATGACTCTAAGTCCAGTTAATAGCAATGAGACAGAAGTTTTCCTTCTACATAACATGCCTTGTAATTTGCCAGGTTGTAAATTTAGGAGGACTTTTGATGTGCAGTGGGACAAGTTCAGTACGTTTGGGAAAAATGTTGTTATGGCAACATTTTATGACTTCTATATGGATGGTGTGTTAGATGTGATTTATGTACAGAAAAATAGTACTACACAAACCTATGCAATGAAAGGTTTTAGAAATGAGCTGGAATATGACACTAATTTCATAAAAGTCATTGTCGTAACAGGACTCACCAATGACAGGATACCTACTATCAATGGCACTCTTTATAACAGGAAAGGGACATTTGGTATGTAGAACTACTTACTTTCATTTTGGCAAAAAAAGATCCTTTTTGTCAACTCCAAGCATCCATCCTTTTTGTCAATGGGGAGAGAGGGAACAAAGGTATATCAAATGAATTAACTGAATCCATTTCATATTGATTGATCTTTTATTAATTTATACATTGGCAGCTTCCTCTAAGCCAGCGAGTGTGTTATATATATTTTGTTACCTCTTCAAAATTCCACATAGGCATAGATTGAATTTGCTGCTCAGAAAATAGTCACTTTACTTGCCAGGACCATGGTATATGATTGTATTTAAATGATTAGTCATGAAAAGTTTTAAAGCATTAGTGTTATAGCATTGAGTCCTAGATGTAATTTATTTCCTATCTTGCACAATTTGTTGATTTAATAATTTGTTTCAGGCACAAATCTACCAGGCCCTAAAATTGGATACAACACTTGGTCACAGGAGGGCAACTACAGGACTGGAGTGTGTGCCCAGTTGCCACAATCTGCATATTTTGCTCTACAATTACCATACTCAATTTTTGGCCTTGACAGAACACCTAATTTCGTTGATAACTTATATGTAGGTCTTTCTGGATACTCAAAGAGTTGGTCCCAAATAATACCAAACTCCCAAATAGTCATTATTCCTGCACCAGCTAATGATCCCTCTCAATGGCGAGCACAATTGTTTGTAACTCCAAGCAAGGTTATCCTAAAGAGTGTATTTGTCTTAGCAGCTGTAATAATCATCATAATAGGATGTGTATTGTACCTGCATTGGAAGGAAAGAAATGATCGACAAGACATTATTGAAATTGATGAAAATACCTATGTTAAAATATAGTGTTAGCTTTATTGTTTATGATAAATATTATCCTGTGATCATAATAATAATTATATTGAAGTTACATTTATTGTATATACAAGTTTATTTTAGTTAAATGTGTAATAAGTCTTAATGTAAATAGATTTATTAAGTAATAAGTGGTTCAATAAATACAACATTTCACAGAATTTAAACAATGTAATTTTAGGCTATTCTTTAAATTTGTCCTTATCAATTCTAATTTACACTTTTAAATCAAAAAAATCAGTACTAAAATAAGAGAAATATTACAAACAGCTCTCAATACACCAAATGCTAATAAAATGTTAAGTAATCAGTATGTATTTTTTAATTATTTAGATTTATGTTTGTGTTTCTTGTCCTTTTTCTTCTCCAATTTTTCCAGCTTCCTGAAACAAGAATGCGCCATTAATATTTCAATAAAATTTATTTATTTATAGTTTTAGAATAAACTTTTAACATTCATTGTTAGCAATTAAAAAGTATATCCAAATAATATATTATATACTTGGTAACAATTTGTTACAAAAGAAGTCATATAACAACTTAAAAAGCACCAGATCAAGGTGTCATTGAACTGTACAAATGTATACTACCTAGGAAGTTATTTTTAGGACAAAATGTCAAAAAACATGGGAAATGTAAAAAAGTGTTACTATTGCTGGATAGTTTTAGCTATCATACCCAAAGGGTTAAAACAGGTCCCTAATAATACCATTACTAAGGCCGCTATAGCATATTTAGGAATAAAAAAACAGCAAATATTCTAAAATATGCTCCCTCACACTATGCAAGAAACTGATATATCTTGTGCATTTTTTGTTCAATTTACCTAATAGATTATATTAGGAAATAAAATAATTGTCTATGGAAAACAGCAAAAAAAAAATTACATTTGTTGTATGGAAGCCCCCCTAAATAGTTGCTTTATTTTGTTTTTAGTATTTGTTATTATAGCAGCAACAGAAATACATCGTCAGTGCAACATTTCAACTGTCTAACTATCACGGTTCATGAGATAAAGCCTGGTGACAGACTGACTGGATTATTAGTGTTAGGCTTAGTAATAAGGGTTCTGTCTTTATCCTTTGAGTATGGAACCTTAAAATAATTATATTCATGTGTGAATTTGACTCCCACTTGACCAAGTCATGTTAATCAAACAAAAGGACCCTACTTAACACATATAACTCACTTCAACAGTTTCTTCTTTTGTTTTTTTGTCAATTGACTGAGAAGATCAATCTCTGTTAAAGTAGATGGTTCATTTTCCTCTATCCTTGTAGCAGCTAATGGCAGTGCTCCTGGTTTCATCACCAGCCCAGTATCTCTCATCTGCTGCATCAGTGTTGGCACGTCTGGTTTTGGTTCTTCTTCTTCTGGGGCTGACGTGGACGCTTGCAGGGCACGTGCCTCACTCATTGACAATGTATACATTGAACATTCTTTATCTGTAAAATATTATATAAGTAATGTACTTTGCATAAAAAATAAAATCTAATGATGCATATTTTAGCTTTTCATCCCCCATCTGTCTTACTATGAACATTGATTGTCTAAACAACTCAGACTACTAGGGACTAGGGAGTTACCACAACAATTCATGCATTTCATTAGATAGATATAGTTAAATCAAATAAGAGAGGTTAGACTCACTCCTAATCCTTAGGAGTGGCATTTGTTTAGTTTCAAGCAGAAACTACTTGAACTTAAGTCTATGGTGGCAATGAACATTCACCATCACATAAATGCATGATCATATCATGTCAGTTCCAATTTTAAAATGTAAATATAACATTTACATACCATAAAATCCTTATTTACATAACAAAAAATATTACCTGTATTAATGTGACCCCACTTGTGACATTTTATGCATCGAACATTCCTCACAAGAATGCCAAAAGGCTGGTCTCTGATCTCATTGTCACCCTTACAGTAACTCTCTCTGGGTGCATTATATTTTCTCTGCCACTCGAACTTGTACTCGGGTTCATTGTCCTCTCTTTCCCTCTCCTTTTTGACTCCTGGAGGTGGTTCATACATAAAATTCAAGCTGAGTTTGTCTTTGCTGTCTTTGCTCAGCAATGCTCTGTAATAGAAAATATTCTGTTAATTCCGAAAGGTTAAGCAGTATAGGTGTAATATTATAATTCAAAATGATTCAATAGTTTTTTCTTTTAAAATTAGTCTAGATTATAATTTTTATCACAAATCACAAATTTTAAATAAATATGTAATTGCACAACAAATAATGGTGAAATGAAATTGTTTTAATAAGTATGTAAAAATAATGATATAATCTGCAGATGCTTTGTGGTGGTAAAATCTTTAATGTAGGTAATTTGAAGTAAGAAATAAGGGAAATTAATTGAGCACAATACAATAGTACCAATATACAGAATAAAATATGAATCATACTTATTTTCATGTAACTCCTGTTCCTTTTCATACTGAACCCTCAATTCCTCTTGTTTTTTCTTATATGCATCAGTTTTCTGCTCTGCCATCCATACCTATGCAGCAAGGCCATAATTAATCATAGAAAAGTAGTAGATTTACACATCCTATGTGACCTCTGCTGGTCTCCTTTTGAAAGTGAGTGAATGGGATGAATGGGATTTAGAACATAGTCTATTGTGCTGATCAAGTTTGATTATTAAATAAAAATCAAACACCTATATGCTTTATTCAAAACGTTCAGGCGTGTAGGTTTCATGTTTTCTTGTAACGTAATAAAAGCATTTATTTCTAACACTATGTTAAATCGAGTACATACGACATTTTTAGATGAGAATTGTTAATCTCAGGGTAAAACACAATGGCCTTAGATTGAATTGAAAGATTAAATTATGATTGTATACGAAATAATACTTTATTACGAAAATTGCATAGACACAAAGTTTTATTTATACTATAAATATTTTTAATCAGGTACTCTGAGCCGACGAAAGTTCCGAATTTACGAATTATATTGCAGGATTCTTACCCTTTTTAAGTTGTCTCTAGAAGCTGGATGAAAGAACTTCTTGCACATGTAATTATTAAATCCTTTCCCCATATTGAATGAAATCAAGTAACAACTTTTATGAAATAATAACTATGTAGAGTTATACCTAAACAAGAAGATAAATAAAACTCAATAAATATTTGGATAAATATTACAATGATGACGAAATTGCCTTTATAGACAGTATTGACACGCAAAACGCAGTGTTGCCAACTCTATATGTCAAAAAGTCGCTAACATACGCTTGACTAGTCGCTAGAAGTCGCTTAATGATCCTAGGTTTAGCGCTAGAGATGGAAAGTTGATGGCTGAGACTGTGATATTCGTTTTGCAAATGAATATGATTTATTGCACACCCATTGGTATTTCGTAATCATAGCAACTTTTATTGTTTCGTTATAATGAATATTTAATCATCAATATAGCGTTTATTGACTTCAGGCACATTCGATTCTGAAGTAGGGTAGCAAAGGTTTTTGATGCATTATTAATTCCGCTTTTAATTTGTGTTTTTTTAGATTCTGAATGTTTTTCTATATCGCTAACTTTAGCAAAAAAATCAGCATGACACCAGCGACACATACCTTTTAAATCTGTTCCTTGAACTGATGTCAACCATCATTTGAAGTCTAGATTGTCTACCCACTCTTTTCTATACTTTTGTGAATAACTTTTTTTCTATATAGGTGTTTCCATTTTTTAACAAGCATATTAAATCACTGAGCACCTGACCTTATACTTTATAAGTCTGGGTTGACGTAACTAAATACGCAGTAATCATAATAAATAACCGCTAAAACTATACAATTAGAAAGCACAGTACACTCCATCAACGATCAACGTATGAATACTCAAATATGCAATACCTAAAATACCCTACATTTGAAAGTCACGTCAGGGTCGAGATTCCCCTATACGTTTACAAGTGGAGCATTGGGGGAATCCCGGTTATGCTTAAGAATTTACGGCAATGTTCCGAAATTAAATAAATATAACTGAAAATAGTCGATATATTCATATTTTTTAAACATAAATATAATAGGTCTTTTCTTTTTCATTTAAACTCTAGAAGTCGTTAAAATAGTCGCTAGATTTTTTTTGTCGCTAGACACAAAATGTAAGTCGTGTGAGTGTCGTGACGTTGCTAGTAATATGCATTCTTTAATCAAGCATACACCAAAATTAACAGCCATTTGATTTTTGGTCATGCTACCTGAGGTGCGGGTGGAAGAAGGTGTGCTTTGAGCAAGTCCGAATAGTTTAGCTTATGGGCATGCTTATTGTCACTTCGATCTAGGCTTGGGAGCACATCACACTAAACAGTAGCTCATCGAACTTCTGTTTCGATAACCTCCTTGCTCCAAGTGTTTCCCTTCTATTTATCCAGTAACATACCCAAATTTTTGATGTACCTACTATTCTTTTTTACCGAAATTTTCTCAAACAATTGCAATCAAGAAACATATCATTTTATTGCGTTCTGAATGGATAGAACTGGTTCCTTGGAAAGCGTCTGTTTTAGCCAATAACCTGCGTTTAAATAGCATTTATGTTTTGTTGGTTGCTTTCAGTAAGCATGCCTATTATAAGCATTCCCAAAATATGCATTTGTGGACAATGAAAGAGCAAGCTCATTTCGAGCATGATTTTTAGCGATCAATTGCATGCCGTTAATAAGCATGTCTGTTAGTACCTTAATTGTTCGAAACAAAGGATTCTTAGAAAAGAAAAATAATAATAACAAAATATTTTATGTCGATCTTGTACGACAAATGTCGCCATGCATTTAACATTTTTGAAGTGAAACTTCTTTAGGCGCATGAGGGTAAAATTATTACAGATGAAACGTCACGCCGGTATGCAACGGAAGTGTCGGAAAAGAGAGAGAGAGAGATCGAGACCGATTGAGAGAGAGTAAGACAGGGCGAACGTAGCATGAGCAACTAGCCGTGGAGTGAGAGTAGGGAGCAAGCGAGTGAGAAAGATTGAGAGAAAAAGTGAGACAGAGCGAACGTCGTATCACGCCTTTTTCCCTTCCTCTTAATCTTGGAAATTTAAAGTTTTAGATTTGTATAAATATAAACAAGATTTATAAATTAGTTCGCCAAAGAAGTTTCACTTCTGACATGTGTACTTTGTACGCACGCATGTTTTTTTTTATTTCAATCTTTAAATTCGGATCTTTATATTTAAAGAAAAAATGTATTTTAAATGTTATGCATAGGCTTTCAAATATAAAGATTAATGGCTTAAATCAATTATATTAATAACAATTGAAAAAATCAAGTTTCGTCATCAGCTTAATAACATTACCCTCATTACTGGTCGTCAGAAATCACAAAAATATTTTTTACGTTTCAGAATTTGAGTCTCGTAAACGACAACTTACATTATTACATTATTTGCAGGGTGTCATTTTTTGATAGTAAACTCCTCATACTCATAAAATTACGTAAATGAAATCTAGATTTTAAATCTATTATAATCTAATTATAAAGTTTCAGTGTTACTCAAAATCAAGGTAGTAGGTTATTTTAATTAATGAAAACTATCTCAGTTAAATTGTCAAAATATCCTTTTTACCATTATTTTAACTCCTCTAATCATTGCCTTAGAACTCATCATTCCCTTTATTGATTCTTCTTATCAAATGTAAAAAAAAACTTCTGCAATTAAATTTTTGAATTAAACTGTATTCTTCCATTATATTTCATCCAGCTGGCGTAAATTTACCAAATTCAGCAGAAAAAAATATAGATATATTATTTTTTAAATTTCACTCAAATTTGAATCGGAGAAACAAAGTAGGTAGGTACACGAATTCACACAAAAGGTGTTAAATCCAACTAAAGTATCGTTGTATTTGGTTGTGCAACCGTATATTTGTCGTTTGGTTTTTACACAAACGACAATCACAGAAAATTAAATTTATCTTAATATTCAGTGATTGAGGAGAGGTGATTACATGGACTAAGGTTTGAAATTTATTCATTGGCATGTACTTATATAAAACTTTTGATATAGGCATAGTTTTCTAAAATAAATCAGTACATATTCTCAGTCTCACATCTTATATATAAAATAATATTTAAATGAGCCACTAATACTTGTGGTGTGGTTTAGTTAGATAAGGAAAATAAACAGAAAGTGGTATTTCCAAATCACCAATAAAACTTTATTGAAATAAAATAAAACAAATCTTTCGACGAGTACCTATCCTTAACGTATATGAAACTACTTTTAAATAAAGGCTATGAAGTAAGCCCTAATCTAGCTGTACTCTTTAGGACAACCATGGATTCCAATAAATGCATGGGTTGACGACGAGACTGCAGAACTTTCCATTCATACATGATATTTACGTTAAATCAGATTTAAGAATTTATAACTAAAAAACACTACTACATCTTCGTACCATATTATGATTTACGAATTAAATTGCACCTTTAAGACAGCATGGTGTAATTAAGGATAGACCCTTTTTTACTGTAACTGGCTGTGTAATGCGCTCATTACGCTCAGTTGTTGCAGCTAAAACATTTCTAGATCACATCGTCAATATAATGTGAAGTTACAAGAAATGACTGATCAAATTACGAGTAGGTTTCCTAAGATATAGATAAATATATAAATATATCCTATATATAAATCTTGTTTGCGTAGATTAGACCGGTCTTCATCGAACTGCAATCCATTATGCACTACTGATTTGCGTTGAGATTCATTCATTATTACAGGAGGAATCCGACGAGTTCAAAGTAGGTTTTTAGGTACAATTTATCTTAGCACAGTACGTGTTTATATGACTTCAATCTATAACAAAATTCTTTCTTATCAACTTAACCTTTCGATCTTTTTCTGCTAGCGTGCACAGATGTAGGATGTCAAAGATAATGTCGCCGGCAAATAGTTTAATTAGCCGTTCAAGGAAAAAACTACTCAATTTATTAAATAACGCCGCTCAACTACAACAATCTCATATACCTAGTGCCGGGATTAGAATAGGGCTACGGTATCCCCTGCCTGTCGTAAGAGGCGACTAAAAAGGGCTTCCGGGGTTGCGGGCGGCTAGAGAGTTCAAACCTTTCGGCCAAGCAACCCCGGGAAGGACGACGGTATGTGTGGTCGCATTATCGCATACCGTTGTAAAGCCTAGACGGAGAGGTGGGCCCAGCCGCCTATCTGGGAGTAGCCCGATGGACTTAGGTTGCGTTGGTTTTAGTGCGGTAAAAATCTCACATAACCCTGCGTCGCTCTCAACGTGTCAGGTACCTTTTTAAGGTCCCCGACACGATGGGAGTTCCCCCTCGACACCAAAAAAAAGGTTAATCTAATCTAAATCTGATTTTCCTGAACAATTTAGAATAATTCGATCTAACAGAATTTGTTTTCCTTTTTTTAATTTTGCAATGATTTAACATGTCGATTTAATCCGCTAAGTTTTACCTAGTGAAAACCAAGGTAATTGGTCATTTTCTCAAAAATAAACTTGCAACCGCTGCTACATAGATAACATAATGTAAATCAACTATTTTTTATGTCATTTTTTTCAGGATGATTATTGATTAATAATAGAATTTATTTAAATCTGCCTCATCCGCTCGCAGGACGCTGCAGCGTCCTGTTCGCTTAGTTTCATATTTTCATATAGGTTCCGATCCGTTAGTATTTACGACAGTATGCGGCCACACATATCGCCGTCCTTCTCAGGATCGCCTGGCTGAACGGTTCAAGCTCCTACTCTATCTGCCCGCAAACCTGGAAGCCCCTTTTAGTCGCCTCTTACGACAGGCAGGGAAAACCGTAGCCCTATTCTAATCCTTGAACTACAGGGACGAAAATCTCAGTCTGACTTATCTTTATTATAAGCCTTAGTGTCTAAGGAATATATGGGCAATAGCGGGTCTGTAGGTCCGATATCGATAACCTCTGTTTAGTACGCGGGTTGCTGCGTGTTTTTTATGAAGCTTTATATCACTTTCAATGGTAACTAACAAGAAATTATTGTCATTGGCTCAAATTCTCTCCTTTTCTGCCTTTCTATCTATAGTGATCATTTACTGTGCTGGTTTCAAAACTATTATAGTATGTGGTACTACATAGCGCTTATTCATTTTAATACCGCTTTGTTTTAGGTACAAGCGTTCAAAAGAGCATGTCAAAATGTGGGTCAGTGCTGTAGTTCTAATAGTTATAGCCGGGCACTATGTTGTAGCAAAGGAATATTTTATTAGCGTTGGCTACTTACCCTGTATCAGTGGAGACTTTAGATATAGACAAGGGCCTTCTATCTCTGGGGCGTTCTCAATGGCGATTGATGATGTAAGCATTTTTAAACCATTGCTTATTTAGATAATAATATCCTACAGCTGGGCGTGAGTCTATTCTTCCAACCAAAGTACTGCTACGCTTTAAATGTTCCCCACATTTAAAGCGTAGCTGTACTTTATCACTTTGATGGAACAGTGGAACTCCAATTGGAAATTGACCAATTTATTATACCTATTAGTTATACGAGTAGCACTATTTTAAAATAATATGTTACAAACAATATTATTTAATCGACAAATATGTTCAGACTGGTTTTATTTTCGGGTACCTAAATACAAATATTCTGACTTGCTTGTGAAATAAACCATTAAGAAAATTGTATTTTTTTTGCAGATTAACCAAAGTACAGAAATATTACCCAACATTACACTGCTTATGCAGTGGGGCGACACACATTGCAATAATCTTGTAACCACCCGACTGTTTACGAAAATGATTTGTTCCTGGGTGGTAGCGTTCTTCGGGCCGGAAGAACTATGTGAAACAGCGGGAATTATCTCACAATCTAGAAACTTACCTATGATTTCTCATGTCAGTTTTTGTATATTATTAGCGAAATGTTCAACCGTTCGTCTTCGTATTTAATGAATGCCATAGTTATCTAATTTATAAAAAGACTAGCTGATTAAAATATTTTAAAAAGACACGAAAAAAGACAAATAACATTTTTATTTTTAGAAATGTACGGACTACCAGGATTATTCATCACCAAGCTTTGTAAGATTGGACCCTTCGGCCGCAAAGGTATACATTACTAATTATTTACAGTCTTATTATATAGGCTACCATGAGGTAGCCTATATAATATAATAAGACTATAGGGATGACCCTATCACTACATCACTACATAGTATAAAACAAAGTCGCTTCCCGCTGTCTGTCCCTATGTATGCTTAGATCTTTAAAAATAGGCTACGGATTTTAATGTATTTTTTTTTAAATAGAGTGATTCAAGAGTAAGGTTTTTATGTATAATATATGCTTAATATAGTGGTGAAACAGTATTACTTTTAGATTCTAATGTGATGTCGTAGTTTTAGGCGGAACGAAGTGCGCCGAGTCAGCTAGTAATGGATAAGAGACTTTATGTAGAATGTTAATAATCAGATATTGGGTGCTATGTGAAGCCAAAAGAGCTGGTAAAGCTACACTTAAAAATATGCGAATATACAAATTTATAATAATATTTTTTATGTTTTCAGATGACAAAATCAATAATATCTCTACTACGATACTACAGATGGCACAAATTCTCAATACTGTACGAGGAGTCGTACGCGACAGCGGCGCTGACGCTAGAGAATGACGCCAAGATGATGAACATGACGCTGAACCATCGGCGGCCCGTTGACGACTCCTGGACTAAGATTATAATGGACACTAAACCGAAAACTCGAAGTGAGTTGTTCATCATTTTGATATGGACAAGTACCTAACACCAATCGCTTTGTTGTCTGTGATCTAATAGTATAATACGTGACCACAACAATTAAGGCGCATGAAACAAAAGCGGTTCCGTACCCCACACCTCGCTTCTGTCCCCGCGCATCCTCTAGTGACGTGCAGTCGTGTATCGTCTAGGTGTTTACGTTAGCCAGCACGTGTTTAATGTTATTTCGTTATAATGTTAGTTTAATGCTGTGGTTTCGTTGGTTTAATGAGTGATTCTTGATTTTTTAAAAGTTATTATTAAATTAGTTGATTATTCGTCACATGAAAGTGCTTTAATAAATCCACGACTATAGAACATACACCACTATGGCGTATGTTTTAATAATGGTATACCTACGTACTCTTGATATTTAGTAATAGAATATACTTCGTATTGGGACGAGAAATCCCTAGTTCTAATGACGATTCACCTATCATGCGCCTAATTGTTTTGGTCGAGTAGTACAGAGAAAAACAATTTCTGCGCCTGAAATAATTTATTCTATTGCTTTCATACCCTTCTACTATACTATTGCAATACTATATTATTGCAATGGTGTACTATATGTTCAAATGGTACATTGAACTGTTTTTCTTATATGTCTTTGTTATTTTTTAGTTTATGTATTCATTGGCTCGACGTCTGAGTTGGTAGAAATGATGAATGCAATGGAGTCCATGGGAATGTTCGTATTGGGCGAATATATGGTTATATTCGCTGACATGATACCTTACTGGCCTAAGGATCCCTTAGATTACCTCTTAAGTAAGATTTTTTTTCAATGACTACATTTGAAATACTTTCTTAATATAAGCGCCTAGGCTCACCGCACGGTGTGACCTTTACGAGAGGCAGAGCGTATCGTAGCCCTATTCTGATATTGGAACTACAATTGACTAAACATCGCACAGCTGGATATAAAAAGGATATTTCCAATTTCATATTGATAAATACTTTCATTTTTTTCCCTTCAAAAGGGAAAGATAGAATGGTGTGTCCGAAGTCAGACTTCAAAAAACGCGCGCAGTCGCTGCTGGTTGTGGTTTCCTCCGAGCCTGTCGGCAAATATGAGGACTTTGCCAAAAAGGTGCACGAATATAATAGCAAGAAACCTTTTGAGTTTCCGTTTTCGCCATTTGGAAATAAGGTATAGTCTCATCTGAATATGTTAAATTTTAAAGGGAACATAAATAATAAGTATTTTGTTTTCTTTCTGGCGATTACTACCTAGGTACATTAGATAATAGAGAAGAGTTTAAAGTTTTGTGATATTAGATATGTAGATTAACAAGATTAACTGGTTAACAAGACTGTAAAAACGAAATTAATTGTGATTAATGATAAAACGCTAGAATGCTAGAACCATACCCCGTTGTTATTATTAACAAATCAATCAATAATTTATGTTATTTTAGGTTGTTTCAATCCAAGCGGCGTATCTGTACGACTCCGTGAAACTATACGCAACGGCGCTGCACAAACTTATAGAGGAGGAAACTATCCAAATCAACGAAACTCTGAACTTCAAGAAGCTGATGAACATCGCCACTGATGGATCTCGGATTGTGTCCAAGATGGTAGCACTTACTCCATTTCAAAGTTGAGTAGTGATTTTTTATTTGAATATCGTATTTTTTTTCTTTTTACACTTTTTTGTTGCATTATAATAAAATCATATTTATAATAATCGATAACACAAGTTAAGAAAAAATATTTCCAAATTATTCATATTAAAGAAAAGTAAAACAAAAATATTTAAACAAAAACACAAGTACAAAAATCGATATCGTTACCTCTTGGCAAAATTCCCAAGAAGCTGGCAGCATTTCCCCTTTGATCGTCTTTTTTCCCCGTCGATCGAACTACTTGCCAGTAATTTAATGGTTTGGCGTTTTTTTAAAAGATAGAGTGATTCAAGAGGAAGGTTTATATGTTTAACACATGTTTATGTAGAGAAACACTGATATTTTTTGACTTTTAGGCGGTACGAAATTCGCCGTGTCAACTAGTTTTTTACCGACATAATAACGACGCTTGGTGTTGTCAGCATTAAATATTCATTTTTTTTTGTTGCAATTGTATTGGTTGTATATATTATATTGGCACTAAGTGTTTATTTTTTCAGCGTCTAATTGATAACTTTTAGAAAATTGGAAAGCATACACGTTTGCTATTTATTCTGTCCCTATTCACCTTGCGATTCTTAGCACCAGCGGCGTAAGGCGTGGGCGGTGTGGGCATCAGCCTACGGCCTCGCGCCACATGCAGACAAAAGTTTTCTACAAGTTGAGGGCCGTTTTTTTTCGACAAACTGCAGGTCGACTTTAATTAGTATTCATCTGGCGACCTTTTTTTGGTCGTTCAACTTTAATCAAAGCGCCTCGCGAATCGTAGCTGCATTTGCTGCCCACATTTAGGTCTTGCGCCCCCACTGATTCCTAGTAACCCCGTATAATTAATATAATACAGGTGTAACGGGCAGTGTATTCCGGCTTGACGAGCATGCGGACGCAGATGGCAATTACACTGTGCTGGCATACAAGCCTTTGAATCAAGCCTTGTCATCTCCGATAAGGAGTGACTTCAACTGCAGCCATAGCATGGTTCCAGTCGGCTCGTTCAAGAAAACAGTCAATGACTTCCCGGTAAGAATTCACTGATTGTGAATCAATTTATCTATTGGTGGGTCTTATTTGATGTTACTAGATAAATAATCTTCTGGTTCAGTTAATCTAATTTTTCATCATTTTTGTATTAAAGAGGAAACGAAGTATCTACCATGCCGATTTTATCGTCATTGCAGCTATATGTTTTTTTTTTTAATTTCGGGCAGTGATAGCCAAGTAGTTGAAACTCGGCCTCTCGATCGAAGGTGTCAGGTCCAATCCCAGGCAAGCCTGAAATTTCTAAAATGATAGGCATGTTAGAAATGAATTATTACTAATCCACGGTAAGGATAAACATCGGTAGTAAATCTACAGGCCGGAGAGTTGTCAAAGGTGAATTCTACCTATTTGCTTAGTGTGATGGACTGTAGCCTTTCTGGGAGAAGATATGTGTCCAGCAGTAAGTCATTAATGGGTTAACAAATACGAAGAGTGATTGTAATTAATTATTGTATTAATTAATTAATAATTCGACAATGGGATACAGTTATATGAAGCGTTTTTAATTACCCTCAGGTGGACTCATATTCCTATCTGGGACTCACTAAATAAACAAAAGGTTTTTTTATCTGACTAAAGTAGCAAACGAACATGCAGTCCACTTGATGGGAAGTGGTCACTGCTGCCCATGGACGTCTGTAATCAACTTCATACAGAGCATGGATTCCATCTGAAGTCAATCATAGATGCGTTGCTACACCCGAGGACTATGATGGTCGCCTCGTGCGAAAGTGTGCCGGCAACCACACCCTTCCATCGAAACGCAAGAAAGGCTTCATGCTAGAAATAGGTGTGGTGGTGGTGTTTCTCCGGACGAACTACACTGGTTCTACCACCTTGTAAAGGCGGTATACGTATGGTTCGGCAGGGAAAGTACCACCAGATCTATATACAGCGCTTTGTAGCTCTTGCGCATCACTGGAAGTGCCGGCTTACCTACTTTGTAGTAAGCTAGTAGTAAGTTTGTACTAAGTTGCTTACAGATGTCCATAGACGACAGTAACCACTTACCATCAGGTTCACTGCATGCTCGTTTGCTACTTCAGTCTTATAAAAAGGTGAATTGTGTACTCATTTGCTACTTCTACATTATAAAAATATGTGTTCTAATGCGCTTTTTAATTTTAGAGCTATGTTGTGAATCCTCGTTTGCCCCTCGAATGGCCGCTCGCCGTGAAGCCTGAAGATGAACCTATGTGTGGATATTCTAATGAGAATTGTTAAAGATTAAAATTTAATATTTCTTTATCGTTTCTTTTAACTGCACGCTTCATTTCTCCCACGGTCAAAAATGCTGTCCTCGATCACATTGTTCCTCTTAAAAAAGTATTATATGATTAGAGATTTATTCTATATAATAATTTTGTGGTGTGGTGATGAAAAAATGTATAGAGCTCTTCAATCAATAATACCGAACTATGTGGCTGTTTACAGTTTGAAGATGTAAGAAAAAAGTCGGTTGCCTGTCAAGTCGGTTTACTGACGATAGTCGAACTACTGATGGAATGGTTGCATTTGTCAAAAGAAAATTTTAATTGTATTTGTTTGATAGATATTTTGTATAGATATAGAGAAGGAGGTAAATGGAAATCACAATGGAATTGATCAAGATACATTTATTTGTACGCATAAATACAATTAAGTAATTTTTTTGACGTAATTGTAATTATACGTATTGGCCGATTGTGCCTCTTTGTCGCTCGTTCCACGCTCTCGCTTGCACTTCAAGCCTTAAATGAAACGCCTCAGAGCGAGGTAACGCCACATGAGTCATGTTTTTGGTGCGTGCAGCCGGCTCCATCGAATTATAAGATGTTGCCACGTTAAAAAAATAAGCGTAGGTACATTTTTTTATTACCTACTATATGGTAATGTCGATTGCTAGTGTATTCCATAAGATATATCAAACGCATATAGCAACCCTTGTATAGGGGAAATATATACGTGTTGACCCTTTACGGAAGATTGCTCGTAGTTTAGACGATTTTTAATGTAATATTATAGATGTCAGAGCGTTTATAGACAGCAGACTTATGGATCTACCTATTACCTAAACAAATTATTCAATTTACTGATACCTTTATTATTATTTTACTCAACCGATTATGGAGATTTTTACTACTTTTAAAATCTGAGGATCTTGTGTGTCCAAGATGATCTTAAATCATCTTTTCCATACTCCAGGTATCAACTACCTCCCCCTCTCGAAGGTATCTCCACCTTGTCGTGGTGAGGGGGCTCAGTAACCGTGGTCGCCCTGCGAATGGGGCCTTGAAGGTAAGGCGCACCTTTGTGTTTTCTGGCGCGCCTTGCTGTTGGAGGGGAGCTTTATGCTCCACGCGGGGAGGGGCTGCGGGAGCGGCCAAGCATCAGCGGGTTCGCGGATGACTACGAAAGCTTACCCATGTTCCCGCCGTACGGTTACGGTACAGCACGAGGGTACCTGGAGCTAACTGCTAATGAAAACAACATGGATGATCATTTTTAATTGCAGCAAAACTAGTGTTATTAGTCATCAAGATCACTCTTTTATTACATCTACCCAAAGTCATCTTGGTTGTACGACCGTATTTTTTATCTGTTAGATATGAATGACAATATCGTTTCTATATCCATTTAAAATTTTAATAGACTGTTACTTATGTACATTCAGTGTTATCGTTCGTAAGGAGTGATTGAACGGAACAAGGTAAGGCATGAAGTTTATTTATTTACGTACATTTTGTAAAATATTTTTAATAATCAATGAAACCAACCTATTGTGTTACTAAGTGCACATTATTCAATATGAAGCATTTTTCGCTAGAATCTACATGAAAAATTAAGCTTAATTATATTTGTTGTTTTAACGCACATATTTTTACAAAGTTATGTTCCTTGATAATTCCGGTTTAGCTGGTTTTGTAACACAGGCGTTGCTCGTCGATTATCCAGATTAGCAGTCTAAGTATAATATTTCTGTTACCCCTGGATCATTCACTGGAACGTGAAGGTGAAGCAGATTTTTGAAGTTCTTCTTTTGGGGTATTAGGGAAAAATGATGAGATTAAATTTTAACAATGCGGGCGCCGTTTTATATGTTGTTGTATTTTAACACCGTCACGAAAAACCCACACCCTGAAGTAAGTCAACATTTTAGTTTTTTCTATCGTTATTGTCGTTTTTTCTAAAAACGTAGAATAAAGGTGAGAGAACATTGTAGTTCGGCCGGGGAGGTACCACACCTGTTTCTAACGTGAAGCATTCCTTGCGTTACGATGGAAGGGTGTGGTTGCCGGTACACTTTTACATGAGGCGACCATCATAGTCCTCGGGAGTAGCTACGCATCTGTGATTAACTTCAGATAGAACCCATGTTCTATTTGAAGTGGCTTACAGGGCGGGAGTCCATGGGCGGGAGTGACCACTTCCATCAGGTTGACTGCATGCTCTTTTGCTACTTCATTATTATTAAAAAAAAAACGTAGAATAAAGCGAAAGATTTTCTACAAGCTATTAAGAGATATATTTTCTTTAATATTTTTATCTCGTTACGCCAAGGAGTATGACTGCTGTAAAGAAATCTACGTCGACGGTAGAAGTATCTTAATTTAATTGGTATAAGTACAATCCTCTGAGCGCGTTGCCCCATCGGGCTCCTCCCAGATGGGCGGCTGGGCCCACTGCTCCGTCTAGTCTTTACGACGATATGCGACCACAGATACCGCCGTCCTTCCCGAGTTCGCCTGGCTGGACGGTTCAAGCTCGCACTCTAAACGCTCGCAACCCCGGTAACCCCTTTTAGTCGCCTCTTACGACAGGCAGAGGATACCGTAGCCCTATTCTGATCCCGGAACTACAGGGACGATATGAACGAGACCTACAATAGAATAGCCAGATAGGCCACGTAGGTGGAGGGTATTCATTTAGGGACTGACTATCTTTTGAATAAAAGTTTTCAGAATAGTATCAATAATATATATAAATATTATGCGTGGCTATATGTGCATATCATCTATAATGTGACTCTTAGAATAGCGATATCACAGGAATGGTAACTCTGAAGAAAAAAAAATCATATAGACAATTTTATAGAGAATTTTAAGATCTACAACTTTAGTTTGAGGTGTTTTTGATAAAGCTTACCGTTTTCGAGAGAACAACTTTTGAAGCACACATAGGATCAATCCCCATTGCGAGGCTGATGGATGGATGGATGGATTAAATTATATACTCATTTGTTATCATCAATCATTACTAGTTATATCATTCAGGATTTTCTGAAAATCAATTGTGATTTTTGTTCGTTGATATTATAACTTCTCAGAGTACTTCTGTCAGTTCCATACTTACAAAATGTTTCTTTTTAAAATATAGCTTCACGTAAAGCGTTTTCTCATACTGTAATATGAGAAGGCTTGTATTAAAATGGCATTTTCGTAAAAAATAATGTCTGGTAGAAAATAAGATTAAACATTAAAAAATACTACAAATAGGAATGGCGTATTAAGGTTTCCAAATTGCATTTGATCTCCAGATACCCTCATACAAACACTAGAAGGAGTGATGAAGCACTGAGCATATCTCCAGCACCCGCCGTGGTGCAGCTCGTTTCTTATTAAATTTTACTCACAGAAAAAAACATTATTCTTAATGAAAAAACTTAGCACTTGTCAAACTACAATAGTCAGGCAATACAATATTAATAACATACAATACTACATCTACAACCACGGCCACAAATTCAAAATCACAAAAATGAATAAAATTTACTCCACCGTTCAAAAAACACCTTTTTGAACCTAACAGTTAAACAAATTGGCCGTTGAAAAAAAATGGCGGCGTGCTTGGTATAGGACCTTCTCCGCGCTACCAATGACTGTATTGACGTATCGTCAATTCGTCAGCGCAAAATTTATGCTGAGTTTTAAAAGATGGTTCAACTCTCCCACCTTGGCAGTCTCCCGGACTCCCTCTTCATATTTCGGTTTAAAAGTGGAAAGCTTTTCTATTAACTCCATTTTACGGTAGGCTATTTAGGCCTTCTGCCCTTCTGGTCACATAATATTATGTAGGTATATTGGAAGTCCGCACAATCTTATAGGCAAATTCACCTATCTTTCGTATTATATTACAGATGAAGAAATGTCAAGTAAGACCTTATATTGTAAAACCCCATCTCAATTTAACAGTATATCAAATTACTATCTTGGGATTTCCTCCAATACTAAAATTATTTTCCTTATCACATGTACCAGTAGCAATGTTCGCATTGCTTTGCGGATGTCATTCTCATTAACCTTTTTATCGCGGCTCTGTCTGGCTCGACAATAAAGAATCCCTATTATATTAATAATATAAAGTTTGTTTGGGGAAATAGGTATTTCAAGTTCCTAATTGTAGTAGTTTGGACAGTGCGTTGACAATGTTAAAGTCACAGTTTCATACAAAAGGACTATAAATGAAAGTTGCTGCTCTAACTGCACAGGGGTTAATGAACTTTTCAATTTATTATTATCATTATATTAGCATCGCTTAAATTATAGACAGATAGCTCTGTGTTATTTTACTTGTTTAGTTATGTTATTATTCAATGTAAAATAAATAAAATGTGTATAGAATATAGGTAGATATTAAATGAAACGGGAATATTATGGTACCTACTGAGGTGTTTATATCCACCGAAATTGTTATCAACTTCTGTGTTTACAACTTTTGTTTCAATTAGGTTTCAACAGTCTCAACAGAACGTTCCCTCGAAAATTTTTGTCACCAACACGTGTGACAACATAAAAGTTGGCAAGTTTTGTTTTGTGGAGTCCCGGCTTTATATTCTACGACTGAACCGAGGTCATTGCTGAGGGGTAGAAAACAATCAGGCTACATTCTTTGCGTATGTGAGTGCACAACGAAGTACCTATTTCGTAAGATGGTTAGAGGACCGGTATTATAGCCAAACCGGAAATGCCTAATCTTGCCCTATACGTGGGGACAAGTTGTACCTAGATTAAAGAAAAAGATAGAAGTTGTAAAACGTTCATTTAGATACATATCTACTTATATTTTTTTTTAGACTCATCGATGAAGACAATCAGATAAAAATGCCTTTGATAATAGTTTTACTATTAACTCATTTTAAGCTTTTCTTCCTGTACCTAATGATCACCTACTGACCGTCATCGCAAAAGCATAAAAAACACAATGTGATTCAACCTAACTTATTCGGTTACTACAGTTTTGTTTTAGGTTGGTATCTAAATAAAAGACCTTCAGAATGTGGAGCGGAGTCCAGGTGCTTGCAGCGGCACTGACTATATTCGCCGGATCCTGTGTCGTCGCAAAGAAATACAATATTACTGTTGGCTATTTACCTTGTGTCACAGGCGATTTTAAAGATAAGCAAGGGCTTATTATCTCTGGAGCGCTCTCAATGGCTCTTGAAGATGTGAGTTTTTTAGCAGTTATGATTTTAAAATTCTCATTTACATAGTAAGAACACACAGTACATTCTTACTTATTAGAAAAATATTCACGCAATACCTAACCGGCGAAAATAAGGCAAAAAAGATAATTTCCTGTGTGCTGATAGAAAGAAGGTACTAAAAAAATAAAAATATGTTTATTTATTTGCAGATTAATAACAGTACAGATATATTACCGGATGTTACGCTACTTCTGCAATGGGGCGACACGAAATGTGACACGCACACAGCCACCAGTCTGATCATAGACATGATTTGTTCCGGAGTGGTAGCTTTCTTCGGACCTGAAGAACGATGCCAAATTGCGGCCGTTAACGCTCAGTCAAAAAATTTACCGATGATTTCTTACGTTTGTTATTTTTCATTTTTCTTTCGTCTGTGCACTTGTTCTGATTTTCCATTTTAATTAGCAATAAAAAAATTGGCATTACAATTTTCTTTTCAGAAATGTTCCGACTACCAAATTTCTAGACCAACAAACTTTGTAAGGTTGGATCCTTCAGTCACAAAGGTACACCATATGGCATTTATACGTAAAATTTGATGTAATTAATACTGTCTTTGCTAATTAACAGATTTTAGTTCGACCGGGGAGGTACCACCACAAATCTTATCCTAGCGTTAAGCAATTCTTGTTTTCGGTGGAAGAGTGTGGTTGTTGCCACAGTTGTTGTTTTTTTGCTAACGGGGAAGATGACTTTCTTTCTAAATACGAAACTGCGTTACCAGTTTCGCCATACATACGTACCTAAGTAAATTCATAGAACAAGGGTTCTATCTGAAATCAATCACAATTGTGATGTTACTCCCGAGGACTAAGGTGCCCGAAACGCAAGAACTGCTTCACATTGGGGATAGGTGTGGCGGTAATAGGTGCGTTCTCAGTAGAATCATAAAGTTCTACTACCTTTAAAACTAAAATACATACGTTTGTACACCACAAATTTAACAAGTTCAGATAAATAATATAGATAGATAATGTATCCGAATAGATGTAAAATAAATTGTAAGTTACTATTAAATCGAGCACATTGTAAATATTTTAACAGTACCTTTAATTAAAGAAAAAGTCATTCAATCAATAACTTAAAGATATTTTTGCCTGACTTCAGATAACAAAATCAGTAGTATCACTGTTACGATACTACAGATGGAACAAATTCTCAATTCTGCACGAGGTGCCATACGAGAAAGCGGCGCTGACGCTGGAGGACCACGCCAAGATGCTGAACATGACGCTGAACCATCGGCGGGCCGTCGACGACACATGGAATCAGATTATAATGGATACTAAAAATAGAACTCGAAGTGAGTTGTTTATTTTATTTCATATACATATCATATTTGGGATCTAGGTATGTTCAATCTTGTCCCCTGTAGTCGGGGAGTACGACTACGGTATCCCCTGCCTGTCGTAAGGGGCTATTGGGGTTGAGGACGGCTAGAGTGGGAGCTCCAACCGCCCAATTAACAATCCTGGGAACGACGGCGGCATGTTTGGCCGTATGTTCTCGTCGACCCCGTAAGGGGCGCCGCGCAAGGCGACACCGGTGCGTTCCGTTGGAAATCCCGGGGTCCCCTTCAAACGTAGAGAAAGGCCACCAAGGAGGTTTTAGTGGGTAAAATTCCACATAACCCGGAGTCTCTCCCAAGGCTTCGGTGTGCCTTTTGAAGGTTTCCTCCCCGTCACAAAAAAGGTGTTTTCAGTCTTACACGCAAAAATTACATATCATATTTGGCTGTTATTTGGCATACAGACTGTTATTGATCTGGATTAATTAATGGAGTATAACCTCTTTACCATGGTAAACGTAATCAAAGCGAGCGAAGCCAAGGGAATGGACTGGTCGTTTGTATTTGCAAAGAAACATTTATATATATAGTATTTGTTTTATTTTTTTAACTATATTTACTACAAAAAATAAAACCATGGTTTTATTTTTCGACGGACTGTACCAACTAAGGAGTGTCAACTGTTTAGGTGGTTTTGCTGCTCCCTGTAGTCGGGGAGTAGAATACGGCTACGGTATCCCCTGCCTGTCGTAAGAGGCGACTAAAAGGGGGCTCCTGGGGTTGCGGACGGCTCGAGAGGGAGCTCGAACCGCCCAGCCAGCAACCCCGAGAAGGACGGTGGCATGTGTGGCTGCATGTCGCCGTAGACACCGGAAGATGCAGGGGGACAGCTATATGTCCCCTAAGAGACGAGCCCATGAGGGGTGCTGCGCTAGGGGGTACTGGCGCGTTTTCTTTAGAGGTCCTGGGGTCCCCTACAAGCGCTGAGGAAGGCCACCGAGGAGGTTTTAGTGGGTAAAAATCCCACATAACCCGGAGTCTCTCCTCAAGGCTCCGGGTACCTTTTGAAGGTTTCCTCCCCGTCAACAAAAAAAAAAAAAAAGGTGGTTTTGCTGAGACATTACCTAAACCGATTTCTTAAAAGATAATAAAAATCGATATAATGTCTTTAAAACTTTTATTTCTATTATGTGGAAGATTCTTATATTAGATTTTTTATAATGTGTACCAATATATGTATATATTCTTTTCAGTTTATGTATTCTTGGGCTCAACATCTGCATTGGTAGAAATGATGAATACAATGGAGACCCTGCAATTATTCACCAGGGGCGAGTATATGGTTATATTCGTTGACATGATGTCCCATTACCATAAGGATCCCTTAGATTATTTATGTAAGACTTTTTTTTCATTGATGATTTCGCAATATTCTTTAGTATTACCTATGGAACAGGTAAGTATCTACTTACCTTACATAACATTTCCATTGCCTTACATACTATAACATTTTCATTGTCTTAAACTGATAATTTACCGGACTTCATTTTTTTCTTTTTTTTTAAAGCGAATGATCGACTAGTATGTCCTAAGACGGAAGAGTTTAGAAAACGCGCGCAGTCGCTGTTAGTCGTGACCTCCTCGGAGCCGGATAGAAGTTATAAGAACTTCACGAAAAACGTGGAACAATATAATAGAATCAAGCCATTTGAGTTTCCGCATGTATGGAATGAAAACAAGGTAATATCAGGGTGTTTAACCTATAAGTAGCTCCAGGGCACGTAAGAATTATGACTACTTATAATAAAGCGTTATCGTTTGTTATTTGGGCTTGGGTAGTTCGCAACCAACCTAGTTAAGAAGGAACAGTTTCGTTTGCTTGACGACCTTTTTTTGGTATAAAAAAATACGTGGACAATCCTCAAGAATTAATTAGAATCTTTTAGTAAAAACCGCACAGAAATCTGTTCAGTAGTAGTAGTTGAGAAAAAAGTGAACATACAGACAGCTTTTGGGTATTTGTTTTATATAGATATACTTATACCTATAGATTATCTATATTGTGGTGTTATTAGATGATATTGTGGTGTTGTCGACCATTTATTATTATGGTATCCACCTTTATTATTTCAGTTTACCTCTCTTTATGCGGCATACCTGTACGACTCCGTTAGACTGTACGCGACAGCGCTACACAACCTTATAGAGGAGGAATCTGAACAGAGGAACGAGACGCTCACCTTTGAGAAGTTGATGAGAGTCGCTACCGATGGATCGCGAGTCGTGTCTAAAATGATGAGGATAACATCATTTAAAAGTAAGAGAAATATTTCGTGAATATCTTTTTAAAATCCCATTAACCAGGTAATGGGACCAGTTTAATTCAACCGTGGAGGTATCACCTTCGTACCTATTTCTAGCATGAAGCGTTTCTCGTGTTTCGATAGAAATGTGTGGCTGCCAGCTTACTTGAATATACCTAAAGCTACCACCATAGTCCTCAGTTCTTGGTAGCAGCAACGCGTCTGTGGATAACTTCAGATCGAACACGTGTTTTAAATACAAAATTAAATAGATGTGTAACCATTTCAGGTGGACTGCATGCTCGTTTGGCATCTCAGTCGGATAAAAAACATCTTTAAAATATGAAGGGAGTTCAAGGAGATTTAACCTACCACCTCTGACCGTTATAATAATAGTGGAACGCGGATTATCGATTTGTTTTTTACCATATTAAAATAGCAAAGAAGCATGCAGTCCAACTGATGGTAGGTAAGTGGTGAGAACCGTCTATGGATATCTGCAAGCAACTTCATATAGAAAATGGGTTCTATTTGAAGTCGACCACTGATACATTACAACTCCCGAGGGCTTAGATTGTCATCTCATACAAGGCAACCACACCCTGCCACCAAAGCACAAGTACTACTTCACGCTAATAGTTTTAGCGGTGGTTCCTACCTCAATCCAACCATATTGTTCTACCTGTCAATATAGATGAAATTGTAACTTATGATACAGGTATATCCGGCAGTTCAATTAGGCTCGATGAGAATGGGGATGCAAACGCCAACTCCGTAGTGCTGGCGTACAAGGCCCTCAGCAACACGTCGGCTACTACTATGAGTAACAATTGTCCTCATACCATGACTCCTGTCGCTCATTTCCAGAAAAGCACCAAGATATTTCCAGTAAGCAATTAACGATTACAAATAAGTTTATAGTACCCGATATAATAATTAGGTACCTAATTAATGTATTTTCTTATGTTTAAACAGTAGGGTTTTCAGTTTTTATAATTATTTATTTAGTATGCTTTCAATTTTATTACTAATAATTTCAATGTATTCTAATAAGTACGTTTTAATTTTAGAAGTACAAAGTTAACCCTGGTTCATCCATCGACTGGCCGGACCATGTGAGACCTGAAGATGAGCCTGCTTGTGGATTCCTCAATGAAAAATATTAAGAATCCAAGTTTTTAAGTGTCTTTCTTCAGTCATGTTGTCAGTATAAGTGTACCCATTATGTATTTCTCCATTGAATATTACACGTGCATTAAAGAAGTGTCCCTCAAATATAATTTATTGTAGAATCATTGTAGAGACTCGTTTTTGTGCTGTTGCGTCAGGCAGAAAAACATTATAACATAACATTTTTAAAACAAAATAGAATATATGTGGAATTTAAAAATCAACAGTACCTACTCAGTAGGTACCTACCTTAACATTACCGAAGAAGACCGTAGTGTACATAACATATATATTGTCTTCTTGTAGAACATTTGTAATTCTAACAAATCTCTTAGAAATCGAAAGTCATGTCACGTTTAATGTTAAGTTAATAAAATATGTATTATATTTATTGTAACTATAATGTGTATTTTTTTCCTAAACAAGTATCTGTGCCTATGTGAGTATAGACGTAGGTTCCTTAGAACGTTAGAGGGGAAGTTTTGCCCCGGGTGAAAAATGTTGGAGAGGAGCGACAAAGGTTGCGTCCCCAGTAGGCAAACTGATCGTGGCGTACTGAATTTGCGACGTATCGGTTTATTACGCCCTTCCTTGAATCCTTATTTGAATCCATAATTGAAATAGTGTCCAAAGTTTGCGCAAACTAGCGCTTACTGTACGCTGTAACGCTGCGAACTGCGTAAAGTGAGCGAAAAAAAATATGTCATCGGATGTAGTGCATGAACTTTTTTTTGTCTTCGTCGTCTGATATGATCATGTAGGAGATTTCCCTTTAAAAACACCTATATGTAAAGTTATAAAAACCTCTAAAAGTACCCCTACAAAAACCCCATCCCACTTTTTTATCCCCTAAATCTGGGGGAAAACCCCTAACTTGGCAACCCTGTCCTTACATGATAATTTGTGGTTACAGTTAGTGATGCTCAAGTCGAGTTGCTCGAGTTCGAGTTGCAAGTGAGTTAGGCTTAATTCGATTTGAATTCGTTATAATTCGAGTTGAGTATTCATAAGCATGACGACCAAAAAAAAACTGGTCCTCTTATCTATAAATACTGATTTATGTTTAATGACCAAATTTATGCTGATTTCACTTTGACGATCTTACTGTTGACTCACTCGAGTTGACTTTAGATAACTCGGGTTACGTGCATTTTAACTCGAGTTGACACGAGTTCTGTTTATCACTAGTTACAGTTCATGAGTGCGTTCCAGTAAGCGTTCACAACGTTTTACTAGGTTGTGAGCGTTACTGACGTAATTTCTAGTGGAACGGATGATCAACGATCTCTTCGACCCACCTCATTAGATGGATCATTGAGAGCTTCACGTGAGTGCAAGTCATGACGTCATAGATGACGTTTTTGCCGCGACCACAATGACAGCGGTAGTTATGTGGAACGACTAAATTAGCATCTTGAGCGTTATAAGCACTTAGTGGAACGCACCCTTTGAGTGCGTTCCATTAAGCATTCACAACGTTCATGCTCACTACCGCATTTTTTTCCGTTCCACTAGTTTGTGAGCCTTAATGATGTAAACTCTTCTGGAATGGATAATCAACGATCACTTCGACTCACGTTATTAGATGGGACGTCGTGAGCTTCGCGCGAGCGTAAGTCATGATGTTATGAGTTACGTTTTCGCCGCGATCACAACGACCCGCGGTCGTTAAGTGGAACGGGTAATTTCGCGTCGAAGAATCATGACTGATAAGCTAGTTAAAATAAAACTAAAACTTGTGCAGCGCTCATTTCGATTTGGAACAAAATCCGGTCGGTGCGCAGTTAGTATTTGTCTATCTTTATTGTCAGCTAGAAATGCTATTAGGAACTAAATCACAGATAACCATATCGACACAACCAACTTCGAAACCACGCGTAGCAAAACTGTTAGTGTTACCTAATGCCAGAGTGGCTGGGCTCTTAGCAGGATGACACGGCATGCCGGAGAATTTCATGGCATTGGCCACGCCGTCAGTTATCGCTGGCCTCCCATAAGTTATTTTATTCTTTGCCGCTGGCCGTAAACTAAAGGAGCATTTTGATCGTTGTGAACGCCTCCTGGAATGCAATCTGTATGTATACTTTATGGTCAGTATGTGTTATCTGTCTCAACTTCATTCATTTTCCTAAATAGTCTGTGGTCTGTTTTCTGTTTGCTTTGCAAGTGGCAACAGCAGATTTTGCGTTGCTCGGTCAATGCAATGTTCAGCTCACTCACGTCGAATTATAGCGAGCGAGCGATGTGTTGTTTATCTTTGATTGTGGAGTGTGGTGCTTAAATTCGATAAATATCGTCAATTTTGCATTCTGTACGTCCGCTCACTACTTTTTAGTATATATAAACAAGTACTTTTACATCTACTGTTCGCTGTTATCCTATTTAGCCAGTCGTATTTTCGATTTTTACGAATCGTAATAGTTTTGTTTAGCTAGCAATATTCTGGGTGATGAATATATCATTTTGTAAGTAATCGTTGTAACGTAGTGTTAAACGTATAGTTTGATAGGAGGTGCGTGAAAAGGGCATAGAATATTAGAAAAAGGGTCCGAGCAGTGCGATGCCATAGTGGTTAATCCGGATTCGCGATCCACATTTACTCATTGTCATCGTTGTGTTGCTTTATGTTTTAACACATTCATACAGTTTTATCGTGCGGAGTATTTTTAGAATCCGACTGCGGTATTGAAGCCTGATGTCTTGGTAAACATAAAATCATTGTAAATACTTGCACTGTTTTTATTGTGATTAAATGAAATCGTTGGGTGATATCAAAATTGGATGAGCAGTTAATTCACCAGATTGTGATGAAAGGAGTAAGTGCATATGAAGAAAAACTACGTGAAAGAAGTTAATTTTATATTTATGGTGAGCATAATGAACTTACTACTATTGCTTGTAGATCCTATGAACATTGCTTATTTTATAACAAATTTAAACATAATTATGTAGTGTTAGAGCCATTTTCATGTTTCTCTAAATGTAATTACTTAATGTCTTACATGTTAATGTCAAAAGGGCTATTTATACTTTCTTTACAAGTTGTGTCCAGTGATGTGTATCAGATTAGATACACACAACACAAAGGTTATTTAAAACCTTGTCCTAGGTACTTTGCCTATGTACATTACTTTACTCATTTATGTTATATCTAGTACTAGTAATTATGCATTTAAATCATTCAAATTAGAAATGTAAACAACCACACCCCTTCAATTTCACACACAGAGACAGACAAGATAGGTAGCTGAAAATTATAAAATGTGTTATTACCTACTTCTAAGTCTTTTAATCTTTTTTGCAATTATATGTGATGTATAAACATGCAGAAATATCATTTTATATGTGGATACAAAATCATGTCTATACCTACCAAGAAAAAACAAATTTTGATGGTAGAATAAGTGGAATAATGTACTGAACTGTTTTGTCTTGGCCATTTTTATACACAAAAGTTCAGGCATTTAGCTCGATCATTTACTTAGCTCATCTGTAATCCTAATCATAATTCTATGTTAGGTAATTTGAATCAAAGTATAATAATTATTTTATGTAGTTTTGGTATGGTTACCTACAAAGAAACTCGATATAAAAGGCAAATATTCATTGATATATTATTCAAAATCCAAATAGGTAGGTATACATTGACTGATACGTCAAAAATTTGATTTTTTTATTGTTGTTATGACCTTAAATAATACGTTATGACGTTTTAAATAAATACAGATTTGTCCACAACATGCTTAAATTAACATAATTAAACAAATCCTGTAAGACAATTATACATGTGTTAGCAGGCATCTTAATTTTGCTGAAGTGCATGTTATTGTAGTAAAAGTTATATGTAATTTTTTTAACATGAAATTAGGTAAATTAATATTATCTAATATATAAAATTCTCGTGTCACAGTTTTTGTTGCCAAACTCCTCTGAAACGGCTTGACCAATCTTTACCAAATTTTATATGCTTATTCAGTAGGTCTGAGAATCGGCCAACATCTATTTTTCATATCCCTTAAGGGTTGTCCACCCTTAACATTTTTTTTAATTTTTTATATGGCAAAACAATGTTTGTCGGGACAGCTAGTATACAAGTAAAATTATAAACATTTTAATGGTAATAAGACATACAGAATTAAAGGTTTTAAAATTATATTTAGAAATATATTGAGAATGGTTTAAACAATAATCATGCTCTTCTATATACCTCAATTTTTGAAAATTTCACTTTATATTTAAGGACTATTGATATAGTTGGCTAAAATCAATACATCTTACTAGTTTACTAATACTAGATTATTAATACCTACTTTAATGTCATCTCGTCTTGTTTGAAATTATAAGATGTTTAGGTGGGGTTAAAGAACTCAACTAATCCTCAAAAACTTCTCAGAGTACATCCTCATATTCTTTTATTATTATACATATTCTTTCTTTAGACAAGACCTACCTGATATCTGCTGGGTCAAGCACCCAAACTAAACACCCTGGATCTGCCAGATTGGTTAACTATGGGTCTAATTCAATAATGTACTATCTTGTACAATTATATACTATGGCTATGTGAGCAGTATGGTGGGTTGTATATATTATTCAGTCTCAAAGGTCTTCTCTTTACCTGGCCTTCTATTCTCAAGGTGGTAAATATCTCACTGCTTTCATAATACTATAATAATATTTGGAATATCATAGAATAATGAGAAAACATTAATAGTTTAGTCAGGGATGATCTCTTCATTAAACTATGAAGTTAGCAGAAAGTTCTACATGGTGTGTGCAGGACCTTGGCCCAAGGTTCTCCTGTGGGAGTAGGAACCGGAACTTGTATAAGTGGGCATAAGGTTAGGTGTTCATCTGCACATACAGTTTTTACAATATCCTTACTCCCAAGTTTTCCTTATTGACTATATTTCTTCTACCATTCCTCCAAAGGTTAATAAGAACTTAAAATTTATTATTTGACATTGTACAGATGTGAATGTAATATACCCATATACTTACATAGTATACATTTGTCTGGATCAAACCCTCCCCCCATCCTTACTTCAAACAATAATCTTTACATAAGTCGTACCTTAAAACTAATATAAATTAGTATATGGCATTATTGCAACTATCATGCAACAGTATCATTTTACATTTTTATATAGTACTCGGTTTTTTTCTCAGCTTTCCTTGCTTCAGTCTCGACTATTATGGTAATGAGCATCCTGTGTGTTAACCCAGGTCATAAACTGCCCAGATAGTTTTTAGTTAAAAAAGTAACATCCGCACAAACTTATTAATATTTACCAAAATACCTTATTATGCGACCAACAATGATAAAAGAAATTTTTGAAAAAAAAATCTATGTTTTTCTGAATAATAAGGCCATAGTCCACCTAAAATTCCTGTATCCTCATTTGTGCTGCTTTCATCACTAGTTATTAAATAGGACCTTTTTGTGCCTGTTTCCACTTTGTTTTATTAAACTGCATATATGGCTTATCATAAAAGGCTCAGATATCACTGACTGGACACCTGTCTAATATAACATAACTAGGTAGCTAAGTTATTTATGCTTATAAAAGCTTTTCATGTTTTATCATCTTAGCTAACCATTCAATAAGAATATCAGAGTTAACAGAAACTTATAACATGTTTTTATCTACAAGTACCTATGTAGCTGTAAAAATATGATTGGTTTTTCTCCTTTATAATAATAAACTTAAGTGCTACTAGATTTTTGTTTGAAGGATAACAGAGTAACATTGAATAAAAAGGTAAAGGTAAGTAGAGGGTAAAGGAGGCTTACTCAAGTCTTTCGTAGTTCCCAAAAGTAGTATATGGGATCAACCTTCAACAGGAGTAGGAGTCTCAATCTGGGACCATAGTACAGGTAGTAGCAATGTATTCTCAAGGGCTTCTTAGCTTTTCTCTATGAAAGGCGAATTAAGTATTATGTTAGAGCTAAAAGAGGATTGGTTGCTTTTTCACTCGTTTTTCATGACTCGGGGTTCGCTACGGTCTTGTATGTTTCTTATAAAGAAGAATTAAAGCTTAGTTCAGCACTGTATATTTACTTCCAGACAATCAAAGATATTTTTAGCTCGGTTAGTGTGTTAAATGTTCTATTGTCAGTTACTATATGTCCTCTGTAAAAAATGATTTTATGTTAAAATTGTTAAAAGAATGAGTTTTCGGTGTAAGTATATCATGATAGAATTTGAATATTTAATATAGGTGGAACTCTGGGTATAAAAAACATGTTTAAAACTTATTTAATTAGTATGCCAGTGGTTAGCTAGGTACTTAAATAGAAATAATGTTACAAGACATACAATTTTAATTACAGTTAGTTTCAATGTAGCTCAATTTTAGAATTGTTATATTTTTATTTATTGCATAAATGTGAGTAATGGAATACTAACTTACAAAAATCTTACTTCGTAATATATACATACATTAAATCCTTTGTTAAAATAGGCTTAACTTTTAACTTGCGGTTATTTTTAATGTGTAGATTTGTGACTGTGTTATTTATAAGTCAATATATCCTATATAATACAATGGTTTTGATAATTGCACGGAGCTGTTTGCTGGACGGACTTCAACCAATATGCTCCTTCAAACTTATCAGTCATAAGCACCGGCAATGCTTGCGTCACATTGAGCATGTCGCTTATTTAACGCGCAATTTTCCTAGTCTCAGATTGGGATAAAAAGACAAATTACAAAATGACCGTATTATTATCTCGCGGTTGTATAGGTGTAGTGGACATATTTCAGTTACCTAATTCACTTGTATTTTGACTTGATACGAGGTAATAGAATGTGTCGATAGTCATATGTGATAGCTTATTTGTATCGGGATTCGCGATGTTATCTGTATAAAACAGATAGGTTGTTTACTTTCACGAAAACTATAGTAGAGATCCTGTAAGCAAGATCCACGATCTGTACCTACTATATTAGTGTTAGGTGCATTAGTGATGTAACGAATATTCGCATTTGCAAGATATGTGCTAATGTTTTGCGAATATTGAATTGCAGTGCTTTACAAAAAAGGTTGTCGAATCCATCCAAATTAAAATCGCACTGCAGTTTCTCGACCCAAAAAAAAGATCGCCAAATCTAGATCCTTCGTCCCCGGCTATCTAACATTGGCTTTAGCAATCGCGAATGTTTAAATAATAACATTCGTTACATTATTAATGTGCATGTGTTTGTTAAAGTAGACTTATTATAATGTGCTCATTTAGACTAATGACATAACACCCATGTGGGATGGTTTCCAGAGCATAGGTCGCCTTCCTACTTCATTGTCAGGCAAGCTTAATATTGGAATATATTGTTAAGCATTTATTTATTCAGTCTTCGGGAAATAAAAATGCATGATACAGGGAGAAAACCTATTGACATATCACGTTGAATGACACTACCACTTTTATCCTTATTGTCTGTTTTCTGGTTATACGGACGTGGTAATAAAGCGTTAGTTCACTCTACATCTGAGGTAACAGAATTAATTTATTTTTTAACTTCAGGTAGCAGGTAGGTACTATGGTCTATTTAGAAATCTAAGGCGAATAGATGTCAGTGCCATATATATATATATATAACATAAGTACATTACGTAGATAATATAGGAAATTCAAATACCCTATATTTCTTTTCTGTTTAAGAATATAGTGAGAGTACAAGTAATTTACGAATGACAACAAATTTGGTCACGCAGATATACCTAGTTATGTTTTGTATTGATTTATTTGATAAGAAGTTTATTAATAGTCGATACCTAGTATAATGTACTTTATTTTCTACTGATTAAGACTTCATTCACCAATATTTTTAGTTAGACTTTGAATTTAAACGAGATGTCAACATTTTAATTTTATATCCCCAATAAAAGGTGGTACAACAATAGTTCGACTGGGGAGCTACCATAGTCATACCAATTTCTAGCGTGAAGCAGTTCTTGCGTTTGGATAGAAGGGTTTGGTTGCTGGCACACTTTAATGTCAGGCGACCATCATAGTCCTCGGGATTTAAACGCATTTGTGATTGACTTCAGATTGAACCGTGTGTTTATGAAGTTCCTTAGAGACGTACATGTGCGGCAGTGATCACTTCCCATCTGGTGGACTGCATGCTCGTTTGCTACTTTAATCTTGTAAAAAAAAACTAAAATGTAACAGACTAGTAGTTAATCAATCATATCGACCATTTTGTCACTATGACATTGATTCTATTAGTTGGTCTGGATTTATCTTGGTAGTAGTTGTTGAAGTAGATAACTCGTACTTAATTAACTATTGTCCAATGCTGGGAATTTCTCTGAGTTAAAGAGCTTAGATCATCATAGTCCACTATGCTAGCCATGTAAAAAAGTAGACTTTTCAAATCTTATAGATTTTTTTTGTCATAAGAACTTTCAGGTGTTTACGTTTCGTTATGTTACGTTATCATTAAAAGGATAAATGAATTAATTTTTAATACGAAATGACATTACTCGAGATGCCATCAAGTTTAGGGCAAGTTAAGTATTACTGCATTGGTATGTTTGTATTATTCCATTGTTCGTTACTTCACGACTTAACTGAATTAAAATGTTATTTTTTTCAGTAAGTACCAATATCAATGGTAAAAAATAATGTGTTGTTAAAATAATCGATTTTTTAAAATGAATTCTTTTTAAAAAATCGATTATTTCAACTAATCATTTTAATTAATCGAATTTTCAAATCAGCTTACTGATTTGTTTTGTAAATCTTACAATATAAAAAACCTGCATTATATAATGCTAAAATTTACTTTTCGTAAAGGATTCCTTGACTTGCAATATACGTCATCTTACTTTCGAATAGTAGTTAGGCTATACCGTTCATTTAAATCAATGATCTCAAAGAATATGAGTATTTTAAAAGCTAGAGACTATCTTAAACTAATAATGCCTATGGTGAAATCACCGGTGTTTTTTACATTTACTTAAAACACCATTAGTAACTAACAATCTTTCTACGACACTTCATGATTGTCATCGTAAAATTAATTAGTTTAGGAGTAATACTTGAAAGGTAGAACAAGTATTATTTAACTGGGGAGGAACCACCGCCACATTTATTGCAAGCGTAAAGCACTTCTTGCCTTTCGGTGCAAGAATGTAAATGCCGGTTAAATTTAATCTTTAAAGAGTAAGGTGTTAGCAGCGCATCTGAGATCCTAGAGAGATGGTAGAACCCCTATTCTGTTTGAACTTAGTTACAGATGTTCATGTCCGATAGTGACCACTTATTATCAAATGGAATCCATGATAAATTTTAATGTACCCCGAAGTTTAAGAAAATAATTAAACCCACTTCGTGTTCCATTTCGTAGAACAGTTCTAGGAGCTAATTCTGCAATTCCACGACTATGTAAGACTTGCTGAATGAGTGTGATGGGTTTTTTGATATAAACCATATCACAATTAATGCTCTTAAGAAGTATCTTGCTTTAAAAACCGATATATATATTTATTTCAATTTAAAAGTTAAAACTTGTAAACTACTTAATGCATGCTGTGTTTGCCTTAAAAGGTACACACGTACTTGTCCTGTAATAGCTTAGAATACATATTGTGATGTAACTGTATGTGATGTAACCATTGGTGAACCTAATAAATAAAAAAAAGCTCGTTTGTTACTTCAATATTATAAAAAAACGAAAACGACAAGTCGACATAGCAAAATGTGACATGGAATATAGTTTTTTAGTGTTAGTGTGCCGGGGCAGCACGGGGTGGTCGATTTTTATTATCTTGTGGAATGGGAGCGGCTGGGCGCGGCAGACCAAACATCGGCTCGCCAAGATCGATAGCATCACGGACGATTCCGTTTGTGACACTCGTATCCCTGTCAGAGCGAGCAAACCACACGCTTTGCTTTAATAATTATGATTTTAGAAACAGTGATTCAACGTGCAATTAATGTAGTCGGCCTCATAATCATGAAATCATCGGTCATAGCTATTAAAAAATTCTTACTTTGTCGAAAGAATATTACAAAAGTGAAAGGTCGTGAAAATGTATGTACTTTTGTTATCTTTTCACGCAAAAATTACTGATATACATAGGATACTTATTACCGTGATGAATATGACCGAAGAGGGCGGTGTCGAGGGAATAAGCTAGTAAATAATATTTAATATGAATTTAATTAAAAAAGTGTACTTATGTAGGTACATTTAGAAAGTTGAAAATAAAGCTATCATTTAAATCAGGTTAACAAAACTGAAAAAACTGCAGTCCACCTAAAATTATCTTTTTATTCGTTTATTTAAAAATGGCTCAACATTTTAACATCCTTCCGAAAATATTTATTGAGTGTTCTCCATCACACTGTTATGTACTGTGTTTATGTTTATGTATATCGTATTTTAGGGGCTTTTAAATGCGATGCGATTTACTGATTAACTGAAACCAGTTAACCACTATCTTGTTTTACTATACAATGTACCACCAGCTTCAATCTTTCATTCATTCATTCATTCCTTAAAGTCTGTTGTACCTATATTTAATAAGAGTGAGCTGAGATGTGTTCTTAATAGCTACCCATCAAAATTATAGTTTCAACCGAAATTAGTGTTACCGAAAATAGTGTTTCAACCGAAACCTAATCTTCAGCTTCTGGACATTTTCAACATTTAAGAAAATATACACAAGTCTATGTCATTTTGAGATTTACAAAATTTTTGGAACTTTTAGACAAGTTACATCTTCTTCTATACTATAATAAATCTGTAAGAGGTCGCTGTCTGTACATGGAATAAATTTAGGTGAAAACCATTTCTAGAGGTCTTTAATACGATATAGAACCCAAAATAATGGTTTTTAGAAATCTTTTCTGTTTGTCTGTTTGTCTGTTTATCTGTTTGTCTGTTTGTCTGTTTGTCTGTGTGTTTGAAAACGCTAATCTCAGAAACGGCTTATCCAATTTGAATATAACTTTCACCGATGTGTTGTGGGAAACTTCACTTAACATTTAGTGTTTATTTTATGTAGATCGGTTTATAAATAAAAAAGTTATGTCAATTTAAAACTACGTAGTATTTATTCTGTGTTCGATAAGTGTTAATAAGATAAGTAACTGCATAGTTGAATTGGTTGAAACTAAACATATTATGGTCTGTAAAGTGTATTCCTTTGTTATGTATTTTTTATTGGTTATGTGTGTACCTATGTTATTTGATACTATCCAAATCTATATCTCTATATCTATATATCCTACTAATATTATAAATGCGAAAGTTTGTGAGGATGTATGTGTGTTTGTTATTCTTTCACGCAAAAACTACTGAACGGATTTGGTTGAAACTTTACAGTAGTATAGGTTATACATCAGAATAACAAATGGATTATAATTTATACCGATTTTTTTGTAATAAGGTTATACTATAACGAGAAATATCAGATTAGTCGCAAAAAAAGTTGTCCTCTGAGAGCTATCATCGCGTACGCTGCCTAAACCGTTGGAGATATCCAAATATAATGTACGGTGGGATTGTTTGGCTCACATAGATCTAAATAAAAGTCCGCGACAGCATATATCTATATTTTATGTATAACCCACAATAACTCTTTTTATACTTTGAAAATTTTAAAAATATGAAGTTGATGTTTCCATGGGTTTTATACAAACTAAATATTAATTCTTATCAAAATAAATGATTTCAAAAAATCAAGCATCTAATACAGATTAAATCTACTTTTTACACTATGTAAATTGGATAAGTAGTTTAGAAGATATTACGAGTATAACATATTGCGTACTCAATTGATTGATCGGCAGTACGCGCCGTGCGCCGCCGCCGTATATAACGAAGTTCTATGAAATTAATATTTAAATGGTTATAAATCACGGAACAAAATGGGAAAGGTCGATGTGAATGACGTCCCTGTAGTTCCGGGATCAGAATAAGGCTACGGTATCCCCTGTCTGTGGTAAGAGGCGACTAAAAGGGGGCTTTCGGGGTTGTGGGCGGCTAGACTGGGAGCTCGAAACACCCAGTCAGCAACTTCGGGAAAGATGTCAGCATGTGTGGTCGCATGCTGTCGTGAGAGCCAGGATGCAAGGAGCTTGAACATTCCAGCCAGGCGATCCCGGGAAGGATGGTGGTATACGTGTGGTCGCATATCGTGGTAAAGACTAGATGGAGTGGTGGGCCCAGCCGCTCACTTAGGAGGAGCCCGATGGGGCAATGCACTCAGAGGACTCCAGTTGCGTTCCTTTGAAGATCCCGGAGTCCTGGTGCGATAAGAATCCGACATAACCCTGCGTCGCTCCCACGGTGTATGGTACCTTTTAAAGATTTCCCCCTCGACAAAAAAAAAGGTCAATAAGAATGAAACAGTGGAAAAGGTTAGATATGTCATTCAATCGTCATCGACCTTTTAATGTTACACAACTCGGCACATATGTCAGATTAGCAGTATTTTAGGTCGTAGTTGACCACGCTGGCCAACTGCGCGTTGGTAACCGTCACGCGTTTTGAGACCCTTTCTTAAAACTTTTAATTTCAGAATAAGTATTAATATCCGTTGCCGACAAAACTAATTCAAATTAATATACGTGCCTGTGATTTGAAATTTGAACACACAGATTTAGGAAGTAGGGCAAGGGTTCAATCTGAAGTCAATCACATATGCGTTGCTACTCTCGAGGACTTTGATGATCGCCTCATATAAAAGCGAGCCGGCCGCCACACCCTTCTAATGAAACACAAGAACTGCTTTACGGTAGAAATAGGTGCGGCGGTGATAACTCCCTGGTTGAACCATTGCTCTACCACCTTGCAAACTTTATGTGGCAGACTAAATTCCACGCGAGCGAAGCCGCGGGCAAAAGCTAGTACTTATATAAAAACGAAAGGATGCTCTCTCACTCATCTATTGAATAAACATCGTAGAGCCTAAACTACTAATGATACGAATATGATTTTTACAAGGGGTTCTTTTTATGACGTAGACGTCAGTTAAGAATGAATTTTCTGATCCCCCCCCCCCAATTTAACCCAAATAGGAGATGTAAGTTTGTATGAAAGTCAGTCAATTTTGAGGCCACCTCAATAACATTTAGTATTTTGCTTTGATTTTTATGTTAAAACATAGTTTTAAACCAACTTCCAAAAAGGAGGAGGTTATCAATTCGTCTGTTTTTTTTTTTTATTTATTTTTTTTAATTTTATATTTGTTACTCGAATTCTCCGCACTGGGTGAACGGATTTGGATGATTTTTTTTTCATTTGAAAGGTAGTGGGTGTCATGGGGTTCCATTTATAAGAAAAGTACATAAGTCTGATATTTGCATTAACGATGTGCGCGATAAATAGATGAATAACTCAATTTCCCGCCAACCGATTTTGATGATGATTATTTTATTTGAAAGAATAATCAAGGGTACTCTGATGAGTTTGATACGGTTCTGATCATAGGATCCATTTCTTTGAAGCAAATTAACGAAATTACCGATACTCGGCCAAACCTAAGCTGTAGGAGTCCAATTGGGTTGAATGTAGAATGAGATTACTAAGCAGATATTTCCTAAAAAAATGACCTTCAACTCTTCAATCCTGATGATGCAGGGGTACTGCTAGCCTGAACCGTAGAAGTAAGTCAATTTGTTTTTATGGATGTATAATAAGATTTTTAAACAAATTCATGGGACAAAAATTTGATCTTCAACTCCTCAACCCTGAAGATGTAAGGGTATTTCAAGACTAAACCGTAAGAGTTGGCTATTTGGTACTTACGGTTATGTAATAAAAATACCAAGCAAAGATACACGGTAAAAATTTTGACCTTCAACTCCTCAACCCTGATGATGCAGGGTTACTTCAAGCCTAAGCCATTGGAGGTGGTCATTTGGTGCTTTCGGGTATATAATATGATTACTAAGCAAAGTCACAAAATGAAATTTTCGACCTTCAACTCCTGACCCCTGATGATGCAGGATACTGCTAGCCTAAACTATACGAGATGGACATTTGGTGCTTTCAGGTATTTAATATAATTACTAAGCAAAGACACATGATGAAAATTTTGACCTTTAACTCCTCAACCCTGATGATGCAGGGTTACTTCAAGCCTAAGCCATAGAAGTTAGCTATTTAGTGCTTTCAGATATGTAATATAATTACTAAGCAAAGACACGTGATGAAAATTTTGACCTTTAACTCCTCAACCCTGATGATGCAGGGGTACTTCAAGCCTAAGCCATAGAAGTTAGCTATTTAGTGCTTTCAGATATGTAATATAATTACTAAGCAAAGACACATGATGAAAATTTTGACCTTTAACTCCTCAACCCTGATGATGCAGGGGTACTTCAATCCTAAGCCATAGAAGTTAGCTATTTAGTGCTTTCGGGTATGTAATATAATTACTAAGCAAAGACAAGATGAAAATTTCGATCTTCAACTCCTCAAGCCTGATGATGCAGGGTACTGCAAGCCTAAGCCATAGGAGTTGGCCATTTAATGCTTTCGGGTATGTAATATAATTACTAAGCAAAGACACAAGATGAAAATTTTGACCATCATCTCCTCAACCCTGATGATGCAGGGGTGCTTCAAGCTTAAGCCATAGAAGTTAGCTATTTAGTGCTTTCGGGTATGTAATATAATTACTAAGCAAAGACACAAGATGAAAATTTTGATCTTCAACTCCTCAAGCCTGATGATGCAGGGTACAACCAGCCTTAGCCATAGGTGTTGGCTATTTGGTGCTTTCGGATATGTAATAAAATTACTAAGGAAAGACACAGAATGATTTTTGTACCTTCAATTCCTCCTAGATGATACCTGATGATGGGGTAGTTAGTGCTAGCTTAATTTGTAAAAGGTAGTCACTGAGTGCCTTCGGATGTTATTTAGTTACGAATATATTGTAATTTTAATGACAACTCATTAAATTGATATGTAAATAATAAATTAAACTTCAAGTCATCAACCCTGATAATCTAGGTATTCAGTCTGCTTAAGCCGTATGAGTTTGGTACTTATTGATTACAATACATTATAATCCGTTTTTGAGAGGACAAATTGATGAAGTTTCACTTTGAATATCTACTTCCTGAAAATGCAGGAGTATTGTCAAGTTATTACTTAGAGTTGGATTTAGGTGTAGCTTTATATATAGGATGGGTTAGGTTAGGTTGAAACATAAAAGAAAACATAAAAACTAAGCGAGCAGGGCGCGGCAGCGCCCTGCGAGCGGGTGCGCCATATTCGTATTAATTGTAAAAGCCTTTTATGTTTAACTAGCTGTACCAGCGGCTTCGCCCGCGTGGAAATTAGTGTATCGCAAAGTTTTTGTCGCGCAAATCTCGATCCCGTTGAAAGTCTATGATAAAAAGTAGTATATATTTTGTTCCATAACATTTTCTACAGTAAAAATCCCATCCAATTGATTACCCGATTAATCCAGGTGATTACCCGAACAAACAAAGAGTGAAGAAACTAATTTAAAGTACGTATTACTAATTTAAAGTAGTAAAAATATTTTTAAAACTAGCTGTACCCGCAGCTTCGCCCGCGTGGAAATTAGTATATAGCAAAGTTTCTCCCGCGCAATTTTTTTGTCGCGAGATTTGCGTGACAAAAACTTTGCGATACACTAATTTCCACGCGGGCGAAGCCGCGGGTACAGCTAGTCTTTTAATATGTACCTATAGCTTTTTTGACAGGATAAGGAAACATGAAACATAATGAAATATTTTGTTAAATTTCAAATAAAAAATGTAAACAAAAATCAGACGGTCACCAGTTTTTTATCATCTTATGTATTGGCACACTAATTTGTCTAATTTACTTTACAAATATGATTTGTGTATGATACGTCACATAAAGGAAAAAAAACTTGAAAATTGTCTTAAATATAACGGGTTCCTTTACTGATAAATGTTATGCATTATTAGTAATGCAAAACATCAACTGTCCTTTCAAGGTCACTTTCACCTATAACGGCTTAGTAAAAAATTCGCAGTAAAAGATCCGCATCCAAATTCGCGGATTTTGACCGAGCAATCTCTAATGAACCGTGTATCCGTGGATCTACATTTTTAGACACGACACCAAGCAGGTAACTGGATTGATTCTCAGGTGTAGATAATCAAAATAATTTGTGCTAATCGGAACTGCCCACACGATGCGCTTTTTTCTTTTAATAGTTAGTGGGAATAAGATATTTTTTCACAATAAATAGTAGCCTAATAAAAAAGTAGCCTATATGTTAATCCAGAGTGTCAGCTAACTCCCTACCAAATTTTAAGAAAATCGCTCCAGCCGTTTAGACGTGAAGAACTAACAAACATACACACTCACACACTTTCGCCTTTATAATATTAATAATATGATAATCGTACCCACTACAGGCACTCCTGTGTACATTTACCTATTATGAAAATTTAATGCATTTGCCTACTATTACAATAAATAAACCGAGGAACCAATAAATATCGTGAATGGCGATCTGCTTTATTTTTAACATTCAATATTATTATTTATTGTAATAGCGGCCACAGCGTAACACACTCTGCAAAAAGTGTAAGTGTATTCCTATTACGATTCAAGAGATAGGTAGCTAGGTATATGATAGACAGCTTAGTAATAGAGTTCTGCTTTTAATATCGAGTACGAAACATCGAAATATCGAAAAGAGTGAACAAAATGCGGTCGAAAATATTTTTTTTGGAAAAGGTCAGAAATTGTCAGACGTAGTCACTATATATTTTCTATTACAATATCCCCCAACGATGTCTCCATTTATTTAGAGGGAGAAATTGAAAAAGTGTGGAAAGTTAGAGCAGTACTAAATTATTATGTCTGCATACCTACAAAGATTTAGGTCTAAAATTTCAAATGCATAAATTAAGTGTCCAGCGGCGTTCGTGACTTATTCTAAGCATACTGACCGCTGATTCAGTCTTGCTTATGTATTGGTGTGCTATTTATAACTTGGTAAATATGTAACCTAAGTCGAGGTTACAAATATCAAACTTAACTAAGGTATGTGTGACGCAACGTATATGTTTCGGTGTTATTTTTGATATGTTTGTACGTATGTCATGCTGTATGTTACATTTATCTTGAATCTAATTTTATTTTAATTCAGTAATAATTTGGCACATTGATTGTTTTAATTATATTTGAAAATTTCGGATTTAGATTGCTGTACTCGACAAGAGTGAAAAAAATATAATATAATAGAAAAACAGTTGAAAATTAAAATAAAATAAATAAGCTTGTAAATCGCAACTTATCTCTCAGATTGTTTGTAATAATGTAATTCTATTACGAGGAAACCGTTAATCAACACGTGATGCTCACGTGTCAGTAATGTCTTTGTTATTTAATATCTGACTACGTTAAAAATGGAGTCATAAATGACTCCGAATTCGCAAAATGTTTATCACTTTACCTTTTTATTGAAGTCTAAAAATAACCGTGGAGTGTTATCGCTGACGTTATCTCAAGGCGAGATCATTGCTTGCAGTAGTGTCCGCCTGAGCGGGAACTCGTCGCCAGTCCTAAGCACGCTGCAATAGTAATAACTGTACTCAGGTGCATTAATTTCCAATTATAATTTCATTCCAATATTCACATCACACTACCAGCCGCTTCGACGTTGGGATAATATTATCCCAGCACTTGCGTAGAAAGCTCTGGAACAATAATAAAATGGTTGAATAATGCTTAGACATTGCTATAAAGATTTTTATATACGCCTTGTCTCACGACAATTATGTTACAACAGTAATATTTTTAACATAAAACGTTAAGGAAGTCAGTTAAAAATTAGCAGTGTAAAATTTACTTAAAACAGACCAAGAATCGAGTCATGTTGTCAAAATAGCTTCATGTCAATTGGTTTAATCGGTCGCCGGCTGCGAGCCAATTACTTACTTGACAGCAGGGAAGCAATTCCTACATTTGAGGGCGGAAAGCGCGCTGCAGGAAGACTTCCCTTTATACTGTTACAAAAATAGACGTTCTTATTGATGCCATCTTGCACAAATAGCAATATACACAATATTAATGTATCCTCTTTACCGGAATCTTATTTCTGTAAATGAGACCTGTGCAGCATCTTTATAAAGCCGCACAAAGAAATGTCTCATATAGGTCGTGTGTTGGTTATACATATTATATTCTGAGTGGACTGACCTCTCCTAATTCGTTCAACGACGATATGTTATATGTAACAAAATACTTTACTTTCTCATAAGTCGGTCATCTTAGTCCTCAGGAGTAGTAAGCCATCAGTAATTGACTTCAGTCCGAACTCCTCTTCTATATGACGTTGCTTACAGATGCCCATGACCGACAATGACCACTTACAATAAGGTGGACTGCATGTTTGTTCGCTCCTTTAATTTTATAAAAATAATATATTAAAATATTTCCTTTTGTATAATCCGCAGTACCATTGACGTGTTTACTCCGCAATCTGTATAAGATTTCGCGAGAAGCATAGAGCGTTAATACGATGTTAAGTATTATTTTTTATATTCCAAGACCACTTTGATTTTGATCTTTTTTCAGTCTACTGATATATCGATAAGCTAGCACAATGTACTGCCGTACTTAAATATTGAATTATCTTATTTACCAATACAATTGAGTAGCACAGTTTTAGTGCTAAATACGTACATTTAAACGTTAAATTCATAGTAATTCGCCGATACATGGATGAGTTATGTACATGACGATTATTTATTTAAATTATGATTCACATTTAATGTTAGGTGAGTATCTAAATTGTGACGAATTAGGACTAGGCATTTGTCAAATGACGCTCATAATACACAATGTACTACTTATTAAAGGAGTATTTTGTGAAATATTTTGAAGAGTAGAATTACATGTGCCAAATTACAGCTAATTCCGAGCAACAGTTTTTTCGTGCAAGAGTAACAAACTCGCATACATACTCAGGATTTTTCGCATTTGTAATATTGATTATAATATTAATAAGCTATGTATAATAAAGGTATTTGAAAAAAAGAATGCAATACAATAATTCTTAATTTTGCATACGTCACGATTCTTAAATGCTGCAATGTCAATACATGATTTCTGCCAACTTCGTGGACTAGAAAGTGTTATGTAACAATATAAATAATACTCATAGAGGAAAATTGACATTATTAATTGCTGTAGTATATTGGTACATAGTAGGGCTTTATGGTACGTGCTAGATCATTACAGAATTATATACAGAAAACCTTTAATATTACCCAAATATATATAAATCGGCAAAGATAAAACGGTTCTGTACCTTCTTATCTTTTGTTTGTCAAGCGATTTTCCTCCTATTTCCTTTGGTAGCTATTGACGAGCGTTAGTTTTATTATGGTAATGGTCGAATGATGATCATTATGTGAACACTATTATTAGTAAAATATATGTGTTTCAATAATAAAAACTAATTAAAGCTGGTAGAACGTATATGAATCGTTCGAGGAGGTAGGTTTCCTACTTACCACTTCGACCGCTGCACAGGTTTTTAGCGTGAACCAGTTCTTGCGTTTCGGTAAAAGGGTATGGGTGCCAGTTCCTTACATATGAGTCCACCTTAGTCCTGGGGTGTAGGAATATATCTGTGATTCGCTTCAGATAGAACCCTCGTGCTGTATGGAGTGCTTACAGGTATCCATGGGCGGCAGTGACCATTTACCATAAGGTGGATGCCTGCTCTTTTGCTACTTTCTTGTGTTTTCAATGTTCGTTTGTATTGTTCCAGGTGCTGGCGCCTCGGTGAAGGCAACGGCATGTGGAACGGCGCTCGGGTGTTAGTACTCGCGGCGCTGGGTCTACTGGCCGGGCCTTCTGTCGTCGCGAAGAAATACAACATCACCGTAGGCTACCTGCCTTCAATCAAAGGCGAGCTCAGGGATAGACAAGGGCTCGCCATCTCCGGGGCGCTCTCGTTGGCCCTCGAAGATGTAAGTATTCTATTAATTAAAGGTTATTTTTATACTAAGTGAAGTATGTATTGCTACTTTTTGAAGTGAAACTTCTATATAGACGGGGTACCCTCTTGTTAGGTTATTTTCTGTTATAAAAAACCTAAGGAGCGCGTGGCGGAGCGATTTCCTTACCAATCCGACATATTTTTTTCCATACCAAACTAAAATATTATAAATTTTAATTAGTTATGGAAAAGCTCAATTCATACGTCATATAATTTGTAGTGTTTTGCTGGGGAAAATCATGTATAGCACTTAGGCCTTTTCTTTATCTTATGTAGTTGTATTTTTGTGTTGTCTGTATTTTTTCTAATCTTATCTTATAATAACAAGTCGATTCTATACATTGTGTGTTTCCTTAAAATGTTATAACTATATTTAGGAAAAGACCAAAAAAAAAAAATTAAATGTGTCCACTTTTTCTACACTTATTGTGATGTGCTACATGATTCCAAATCGTTTTTTGTCCGCAGATCAACAACAGCACAGAGCTATTGCCAGACGTGAATTTGCTCTTGCAATGGAACGACACACGATGCGACACTGTGATAGCGACCAGATTGCTCACGGACATGAGCTGCTCCGGGGTAGTGGCGTTCTTCGGGCCAGAGGGCCGCTGCCAGACGGAGGCTGTCATCGCACAGTCCAGAAACTTGCCTATGATCTCATATGTAAGACTTTTATGATTTTTTTGATAACTCTTTAACGTAATTTTATAACGATAATTTCCGCACTACTACTGATATTTAGTTATATTATACTAAACTACGTGAATACGTTACGTTTACTAAATACTTTCCGTAAATGTTTGATGTATTTTTTGTTATTGTTTCATTTCAGAAATGTTCCGACTACCAAATTTCTAAATTGCCAAATTTCGCAAGATTGGAGCCACAAGATACACAGGTATCGCTTTTTATTTTTTTTATTTGCCCTTATTGTATTACATATGTACAAATAATTTAATGTTATATTAAAATTTCATAATATTTTTCAAGGCTAGAACACTTAAACGTGTGAAAATATAAATATATGATCGAAATATGGAGCATTAAAAGTAATAAATATTTTTTCCAGGCAACGAAATCCGTTATATCTCTGCTACGTTACTACAGATGGAACAAATTTTCCATTCTGTACGAGGAGTCGTGGGTGACGGTGGCGTTGACCCTGGAGAACCATGCGAAGAAGAACAACATGACGGTGAACCACCAGCGGCCCGTCATCGACGGTTTCAAGTGTTGCGAGGAGAAGATGACGTGTTGCGCGCCCGGCTTCTGGTACCAGTTTATACAGGACACCAAGAATAGGACTAGAAGTGAGTTTTGTTGTCATATGTTTTTTTTAGCTGACTGAATTAGCAAACGAGCATGCTGTCCACCTAATGGTAAGTGGTCACTGCCTCTCATGGACATCTGTAATAAACTTCATACAGAACTTAGGTTCCATCTGAACTCAATCGCAGATGCGTTGCTACTCCCGAGGAGTATGATGGTCGTCTCATGTGAAAGTGTGCCGTTCCGAGTAGAAGGGCGCGTAGGCCCTTGTAAGTACAGATTTGCAAAATTAAGCAAAGCTGAGTGCAGACGGAGTTGGATGGGTTAGTGCCGGTGGCAAAATTTCAAACTCACTTCTTTGCTTTTTGGTACGTTTTGCCGGTGCAGAGGTTATCATTAACATCAAATCAGCAGTAGTTAAACCTCTTCATAAGCAGTTTGAAAATATCCGACTCAAGTTGTTCAACCCGTAACTTCCCCGCCAATAAACATATGTTATTACTACCATTATAGCAACGCAGAGGTATAAAGTTAAGGTCGCAGGCATGTCGCAGTTATGAGGAGGCCTGGAGGAACCCATGCCCAACAGTGTGACATATATAAGAGTTGCATTAAAAGAATGTTAGTCATCCATCATTTTGATACATTTGCAACGATGGTATGATGTTTATAATTTTGACGTATAATTTAGAATGGCAGATAATGCCATTTTGCTATTAATTGATCCATTAAGCAGGATATTGCTTTATAAGGAAATATTCCAATATACCTGAAGGTAGCTAGTTCTGGAAACGGAAGGATATTTGTGTTAATTACAGGTAACGGAACATGGGTTCCGTTGAAAAATAACCGCTTAAAGTTGTCATCGATACATGGATGCTAGAAATTGAATAAGCGAGCACTTGTTTTTAGAAATAAAATGAAAAATATACAAATTAAAGATGAGTCAGTAAATAAGTGATAATATTCATCAACACTTACGTATATAACCGCAAGACGGTGTAATAGTATTGGTATAATCGACGTCAAACAGAATTAATACGTAATTATAAATGTGGGCAGAAGGGCATACATTTCGGAGGAAATCTGTACCGTAAATTCCAAATTGCATAAGAAAGTCGATGGTATTTTAAACTTCAAATAACTTGTCTTCCAATCGTTATGAAGTTTTGATTTCGTATTAGCCGAAGCTAGGGCGTGAATATCACACGTATTTTTTGTGCCACAGAGAGCACGGTAATCTGTCGGTTCCGGTTGTCATGGGATACTACAATAGTCAAAAGAGTTTTGGTCTATGTGGAGATAGCCAATACGTTTTTGGCAAAAGATCTTTTTGTCGATTAGTAATCTGTGTTGAAAGCGTAAAGTATAAGTAGTACAAAATTACATTAAACAGTGTTAAGAAGTATTTATTTAACCACATATTATTACTAGCTGTTGATTTATTGGCGACTCTTCTGGTATTGCAAATGTCCATAGACGACGGTGATGACTTTCCATCGTATACCTTATCGTTAGGTATAACTATAAAAAAGATAAAAAAAATATATAATCATCGAAGTACATTAAACTGGGGCAATCAAAGTCCTCCAAATAATTATTGTTATGGAAAACAGCTTGCAATTACTTTAACCAATTATATTAAAACATATTATTATTATTATTTTTCTCATTTTTATACATTTCCATTCCAGTTTACGTATTTCTGGGCTCGACATCGGGACTCATAGAAATGATGACCGCAATGGAGTCCCTGCAACTGTTCGTGAAGGGAGAATATATGGTTATATTTGTTGACATGATGACATACTCGCCTAAGGATTCTTTGAAATATCTAATAAGTAAGTAATGATATTTTTTCTGCTTTCTTTTTATATGTATTTCAATGGGCTTGGCAATGGTTATTTTGCAACAAAAACTGAATCTCATCAAGAGTGCCACCTCTTGCGAACTATCATACACATTACAAAAGAATATTGTAATTAGTTAAGTTAATTTAGATTATGGATATTAACACATGCGTAAATACGTAAATTTAAGGTATTCCTTTTACAGTGCGGATATTTTATCCTTCATTCAAATATACTTATTTATTTCTGAGTCAATATGACATTAACTTCTATTAAATATTTTTTTACGTTAATCGACACAAAATTTATTTTTCTTCAGAAACGGAAGAACGTGGGTCAGCAAAGTTGGTATGTCCGAAGACGGCGGAGTTCAGAAAACGCGCGCAGTCCCTGCTGGTCGTAGTGTCCTCGGAGCCTGAGAGCAGCTACGAGAACTTCACGAGCAAAGTGCAGAAATACAACAGCATGAAACCATTTCAGTTTCCGCTACCCGCTGTATTTGAAAACAAATTCTATAAGGTAACAAAATTAGGTTAACAAAGTTCTATTAGATACACCTTGTGGTGTAGAGCTAAGCCATATAATATAAGTTAGTGTTAGAGTAGTGTTTAAGCAGTATCAATAAAGACGTCAACCAAACAACACGCCTCTCAATCACATCCGAGCCTGCGACAACACTACATGGCGACCCTGCCAGACCGGTGCGCGTGTGGCGCTGCCACGTTGCACGCGTACCGGGATGCGTTAGAAAAGAAGAAAAATAATCAGTCCGTACCGGGACGCGTCGAAGAAGAAAGAAAATTCATAAGGAAATATGTTAGAAGACATCACGGGCATAAAACCGGACGGAAAACCTGAAAATACTTAAAGAAGAAAAGAAAATGTAGAAAATGTTTTTGAGAGAGAAAAAATAATACTCTAGGTACTATTCGAAGATTTACATTGAAAATGTATGGAGAAAGACATTTTAACATCATCGATTAACGAAAACTAGAAAAAACCCCCAGCAGTCAGCCTGTCAACGGTACATCTTGAAAAGTGACGCCGGCTAAATAATGCATCAGTTGTAAATTATTGTCACCCGCCCATCAATGGTCGTCGCAGCCCAGCAGCAAACTCCGTAGATTGACTAACGAACTTCTCCGTGGCCAGCGTGATATTAATAATGGTAAAAAACAACTACATATATAACTTTGTTCATTTGCAATCTTAGTTTTCTAAAAAAATAACTAAATTTTGTTTAAAAACAATAGTTTTAAATATTTTTAAATGATTATTTGTCGTAATATAAATCTTATAACTATGTTACTTCTTATCATACAGATATTGTTTTGTTGTCGAGTTTTATGTCTTTATATTTATTTTCATTTTATGTAGCAACTAAATTAAACCTAAAAGATTTTGAAGTAATTTAAATTTATTTTTACAAAAACTTTATAATGTGTAAGTTATTTTCGTTTTATTTTAACTGGTTGTCGCAACTTATTAAATACATGCAACTTTTATTAATGTTTCTAAGTATCTTTTAAAGTTAAAAGCATAAGTAAACACAGGTAGCAACAGTAGTATAAAATTTCTTTGTTCTAATTTTGCTGATAATCAAAAACGTGTTGTGACTCCCGTTACACTTCATTTTAGGAATGGAATGTGTAAGATTCGGATTGCAATGCAATGCTGATGCAGTTCTTATTACATGTCCATTTATAGGTAACCAATGTTGCTATGAAATGTTTATGAATGTACTTAGATCTTTTATAATTTTACCATTCATAATTTTTGTAACTTTAATTTAAAGTATTGTCGATTTAGGAAATGGTACTTAAACATGATATTATGATTTGAATTGAAGTGAAATGACACGATGACTATTTAAAGTTTAATAGTAAATCAAAATATAGGCTTATGAGAGGTATGTATGGTAGGTAATTATGTATGGATTTCTTCTGTAAGTTAGTATTTTTAGTAATAATCGGGATTGATCCCCTGATAATTAAGAAAATATTAACGTACTTTTGAAATATTGTATGTTAAATAAGTTTTTAAGATGGTTCTATATGAGAGAAATAAAATTTTAGGATTGCAAGAAAGAATATAATAGTGTAAGGAAATCTTGATCATACCGTACGCGAGTCGTCTGTGTGAAAGAAATGGTTATTGAAATAATGAAAGAATTTAAGAATGTTAATAAGAAGTGAAAATACTATTTATGCCTAATTACTTGATCATGTAGTTACGCGAGCCGTATACGTGAAAGAAATGGGTAGGTATAGGAAGAGTTAAAATATTGTAAAGAGAGAAGATATGAAGTAAAATGTTATAATAAATAATAATTGTAAGAAATGAAGTGATATAAAGATTATATAATAAATAAGAATAAACAAGGTCTTGTGAATGTTTAAGCAAGAGTTGTGTTGTGTTAAATCGACTTGATATAGCTGTAAAACCTGGATGTGACTATTGGCGCCTAGTTAAATTTATTTGATATACCTAAGTACCTAGTGAGGGAATTTATTCACGGATATGACTTGATTATCGGATTTGACATGTTTTTTTATTATAATTTTATATGTAAGATTTATATCATAAGGTTTTATCTTTCAATTTTTTTTTGTATTACTTTTAAAATTTATATAAATCTTTAATAATAGTACCTAATGGTGATTAGATTAATAATAATGATGAGGCTTGTTCTACACCAACTTCAAAATATGTTATGTTATCTTTTGGCTTTGTTTAAAAAAAAATCAAATTTCGAATTTAATTTTTTTTTTTTCGAATACCCCAGGAGGTGTGGTGTAGAGCTAAGCCATATAATATAAGTTAGTGTTAGAGTAGTGTTTAAGCAGTATCAATAAAGACGTCAACCAAACAACACGCCTCTCAATCACATCCGAGCCTGCGACAACACTACAACCTAATCCTAAAATACAATTAAAGTGATAATAGCATCGTAATTATATATGCTAAAATCAAGGATATACTGAGCATAGTAGTATTTAGTATTGTGTGTTACCGAATAATATGGTCTTAAGTCTTACTAATTTTTTTAATTTGAGTGTATCTTATTCATGTCAACTGCATGTTACCTTGTGATTTATCTCAACACAAAAAATAATTACGGTTCATTATTATCTCCTAATGGTGAAAAAACCTAAATTATTTTAGAGTATAAAAAAGTTAACGAGCACTGAATGGATTTTGTCTATTGAAGGCTCACCGCTTTCAGTATTCCAATAATAGTTATTCTGTGCTTCAGAACTATCTCATTCTATTCATTTTTAGAGTGTCAATCATCTATGTTATTTCAGTTTGTCTCCATATACGCGGCATATCTATACGACTCTGTGAAACTGTACGCAACGGCGTTGCACGAACTCATAGAGGAAGAAACTGCACTGAAAAACGAGACACTTACCTACGAAACGTTGATGAGCGTCGCCACGGATGGATCTCGTATCGTGTCCAAAATGATCAAAATAACGCCGTTTAAAAGTAAGCATATATTAATTTAAAGATGGTTAGTCATTTATAATTGCAATAGCTATGTTGATAGCTTGGAAGTCAATGAGATTTGGTTTTAAAAAGCTTTAAGAAACAAATAATGGAATTGGTTTCATAGTTTAAGTTTCATTGTATAGAATAAAAATATATAGAGAAAACACCCTGAAATATTTCATGTAAATATCTATATACATTAGTGTGTTAACAAAATGAATTTACATTTTTAATTTTGACGTAAGTAGCGGACCTATTTTCGCCAAAATCGAAAAATTGTCCTTTTAAAATATTACTTAAACGGAATCTCTTTTTAGGAATATTCTTTTTTTTATAAGATTGAAGTAGCATACAAGCATACAGTCCACCTGATGGTAAGTGGCCACTGCCCCCATGGATATGGACATCTGTAAGCAACTTCATTTAGAACATAGGTCCATCTGAATTCAACCACAGATGCGATGCTACTCCCGTGGACTAATATAGTAGAATCATATAAAAGTGTGCCGGCAACCACACCCATCCATCAACACGAAAGAAATGCTTCACGCTAGAAATAGGTGTGATAGAAAGTATTTTCGTCTTGCCAACCCATTATTGTCTCACTGCTGGGCACGGGTCTTCTCTCAGAATGAGAGAGTTATAGGCCATAGACCACTGCGCTGGTCAAGTGCGAATTGGTGGAGAAAGTATTAATAAATGATATTTATTTTGAAAGGTGTGTCCGGTATGTCGATTCGGCTGGACGAGCGCGCGGACTCCGAGGGCAACTTCTCCGTGCTGGCCTTCAAGCCGACCAACTTCACCGACGACGACATCAACTGCACCTACAGCATGATCCCTGTTGGACACTTCCAGCAGAGCTCTAAGGAGTTCCCGGTAAAAACATAAATTTGTAAGACTAGTTTATAACTTTTTAGTCTAATGCTTCTGGGCAGATTATCAATTATGGTCATTTGGGCACAAATATCTGATTCAAGAAAGGATTAGATCAGAGATACCACAATATACCAGCATAGTGCCACTCTTAACTCATTTTGAAATGTAGTTAATCAACGATTATCCAATTATGCTGAATTTATATTTAACATTGTTTTTATTTTAGTATAAGTGACGGTAAATTTCTAAGTCATTTTAACTTCCACATGACACGAGTAAAAATTTTAAGTCAGCCTAATATTGCAACAATTAATTACTGTCTAAAAATTACTTAAAATGTATCAAGGTGATAAAACGGAAAAGTTTAATAAAATGCGAGTGGTTTTCCTTACCTATAATGATTAATTTCTTTTCATTTCAGGAGTACAAATTAAACCCTCGCTTACCTATCGACTGGCCGGATAGCGTAAAGCCAGAAGACGAACCTTCCTGCGGATTTTTGAATGAAAAGTGCCCGAAAGACGACTCCCAGATCACTTCGTTAGTGGTCGCGGGAACATTAGCCGTCACACTGTTCTGTGCTCTTGTTGTTACTATAAGTATATATCGGAAGTGGAAGATCGAGCAGGAGATAGAGGGCCTCTTGTGGAAAATAAATCCACACGAAATTGTAGGGTTTATGGGCAGCGGCCTTGTATGGTCACCTAGTAAGGTGAGTTCTTGTTTATATTTTTGAAGCAGCAAATGAGCGTGCAGTCCATTTGGTGGTACATAGCCGTTGTCGTCCACGGATATCTGTAATCAACCCCAGATTAGTTCAAGAGTCGTACCTTGGGTTAGTCACAGATGCCTTGCTATTCATGAGGATTAAGTTGTAATTAGGGGTGTGCCAATAATTGGAACGTACGAAATATTCGTTCTGAATCGAATATTAATAATCATTCGAAATATTCGAATTCAATTATTAACATTTGATTCGATTCGATTGCTTCGGATATGTACGTCTCCCTTAAACCGTTCTTTGGAAGAGAACACTGTATAACACTGCTGTTATTAAATATAACCACACGAAGTTCTTCTTAACACAAGGAGTTTAACTTAAACTTCAAGAGTATGTTGAAGTTACAACACCTGCAGAAAATAACTATGGTTAATAAGCAATAATTTTAATTATATGTTATTCTATTCCAGTTAAGTATTACAAGTGGCATATCATACGAGAGCAAGTGCTGTACTCAGATATTTGCTACCACAGCACAATACAGGGGGAATGTAGTTAGGATTAAGGAGTTGAAGTTTTCGAAGAAGAAGGTAAGTGTTTTTTTTTCTGGTAGTGAATTAATTATGCGTTATTAATCTCGTGAATGCACAACACTGAGTACGAAAAGACCCCATAATAAATATTTTAATTTATCATTCTGATAATGTATCTGGACTGGGAATGAACCTGAGATCCTTTGCGTATGATTTTTACACTGCAATTAATAGGGCAAAAAGATGCAAGTGTTTTATTGAATCCCGGCAAGATTTTTTTGAATTTTAAGTACAATGTCACTACTAGCTTTAGTTTGTATTCAAATCGATCCATTTTTGTTATTTTCTATACTTTCCAATTTCGCTAACGGTATGTTATATGGTACAATAATACAATGTAATATTTTTAATATAGTAGTATCTTTTGTATTGATATGTGGCAAACAGTTAACCTTAGTATTTCTTTTTAGCGACCCGCTTTCCCATTTAAAGATCTACTTTTAAACGGAGATTACATCGCGCGCGCGGTATGTGATGGGTTTAAAATGTGGCCTGATTTGTTAGAACATAACACTGGTTGTATCGTATCGTCTGTGGTTTTTAAAAAACGAAACAATTCATCCAATATTAACAAATACAGGCGTACTCATATTTTTTTGCACGTAAATTTCATAACATATCAAAAATGTTTCTGTTGCCGTCGTATTTAGAAAATAGTCCTTAGATGATGTTTCTTTACATCACTTTATTAAAATTTAAGCATGACTTAGAGTGCATTCCATTAGACGTTCACAAAGTCCACGCTCACGACCAAAGATTTTCCCGTTCCACGAGCTTCTGAGCGTTACTGACGTATTCTCTCATAGTGGAACGATCACTTCGACCCACCTTATTAGATGGATCGTCGTGAGCGTAAGTCATGAAGTCATGATTGACGTTTTCGCCGCGACCACGACGACCGCGATCGTCTTGTGGAACGACGTTTTGGGCGTTTAGGACGTTGTGAGCGCCATCCGGAACGCACCCTTAGTATATTTAGCGATGTCATGTAACGGTCAATGCATATTGTAACGTTATTTATAAAATAAAATTAACTTTATTACGTATGAACAAGCGTTAGTTCATATTCATTACACACATTAGTGATGGAACTATATGGTGGGGAGATCATAGAGCACTCGTGCCTCCGAAATCTAGTCCCAAAACCCACATTGATCTATTTTTTCCCATCAAATCTTGGTCAAGTCTTCTAACGGAAATACTTGATCCGTCATTTACTCCCAAAAACTCCGAAATTTATAAAATAACATGTATACACCCAAACATATTTTTCTTCAGTCTTGTTTGCTATTTTGCACAATTTTGTTGAATTTTACTATATACATGTAATGTATATATCGATATAGAGGCCGATAAACTTTGTAATAAATTGGATTGGAGGATTATTAAAAGGAAGGATACGTTTTTGACATTACAATTTGCATGCGATAATTTCCCAACCCATAAAATATAACATACTTTGTATACTTTGTAAAATAAAATTTCTGGTACGTAATAGTACGAAATAGATATCGGATGCTAAAATTACATAATTCATGTCATTGCCGTTATGTACATTATTTAGTCGTTATTATGTAATATTGATATTGTAGCAGTAGCGTTTTTAAGTGTATAGTGTGTGCATGAGTGCCACTTACATGCCATTTCATTTTATTTGATATTTGGTGGATGTTGTTTGTATTCGATGTAGCTATGAACCAAATGGGGTGGGAAGAGGGGGGGCTTGTTAGATATCTGGAAGTCCATGCACTACGTCTTATAACTATATCAATGGATACCGCAGGATGCGATCCAAAATTCTTAAGTATTCAAAGAATTTTTAACTGTCCAAGAAATGAAGGAAAGACGCCTAGATGTGTAACGGAGCGTGCACCCTTGTTTCACGCATAAAATAAAAAAAACTACACGCCGATCTATTTTTCGCATAAAACGTGTCAAGAGCAGAATAGTTTACAAAATCTAATATATAAAATTCTCGTGTCACAGTTTTTGTTGCCATACTCCTCCGAAACGGGTTGACCGATTTTTACCAAATTTTATATGCTTATTCAGTAGGTCTGAGAATCGGCCAACATCTATTTTTCATACCCCTTAAGGGTTGTCCACCCTTAACATATTTTTTATTTTTTATATGGCAAAACAACGTTTGTCGGGACAGCTAGTATAATATAGATTTAATTAATATGGGAAGAATGTAGTCATAGAAAAAAATATGTAAAACCGTACAAAGTTTTTCAGTATTTCTTAAACTCAATATAAGTGAATGAATGAGTAGCAAGTATATTAATTCGTGCAGGACATATCGCGTGAGGTGATGAAGGAGATGCGTCTTCTGCGGGAGTTGCGTCACGACAACCTCAACTCGTTCATCGGCGCCGTGGTGGAGCCCTTGCGCGTTCTGCTCCTCACCGACTACTGTGCCAAAGGGAGTTTGTATGTGAGTAATGTTATTTATATTATTAATTTATTATTATTGACTAGTTGACCCGGCGAACTTTGTTCCGCCTAAATAATGTGAATTTTTTAAATTAGGGATGACTGAGAGTGCTATAAACCTAAGAGTAGACAAATATAATCAGAAAGCATCGAATTGCTGAGCTATCGGGAGTTACACGTGTTATTGGTGTGTCAACCATAAAAGATAAACATATGCTGTCGTGGGATATTTTTTATATAATTTGAAGGAGAATATTTCCGTTACGTAATTACAACCGTTACATAATATCTGTGTAGCTTTAACCATTAAGGTTGCTCACGTGACGGAACCTTAAAAAATGGAGTAACTTCTCCCGATTATTAACATTTCCCTATACTGCTCTGCTCCTATTGATTGTAGCGTGATGAAAAGTATACTATAACCAGCTCTGAAGTATTAAAAATAATTGTACCCAGTTTCGTTAAAATCCGTCAAGTAGTTTTTGTTTCTATAACGGTTATACAGACAGACAGATGGACAGACAGACAGACAAAAATTTTCCTGATTGCATTTTTGGCATCAATATTGATCTCTAATAGTTATTTTGGATAGTCCCCCTGATAGTTATTTTGGAAATAAATTTCATGTACAGAATTGACCTCTCTACGGATTTATTATAAGTATAGATGTTATAAATTTGAAAGATGATAGAACCAGGTTAACCGAGAAGTTATCACCGCCACACCAATTTCTAGCGTGAAGCAGTTCTTCCATTTCGGTGGAAGGGTATGGTTCCCGTCTGATGATAAATAAGACGACCATCTTAGTTCTCGGGAGTACCAACGCATCTGTGCAAGTTCGTTTGCCTGTTCTTGTTAAGAAAAAAGTTATTACTATTTCTTATAACACGAATCTGGTAGCTTAATTTTAGATATTACAAAATTTTACGCTTGAAGGACGAAAAGCCGCAATTAGTGACCGTATGTGTTATATTCCTAAAGTGAGAATTATGTTTCAGGATATAATTGAAAATGAAGATATAAAGCTGGATAAAATGTTCATATCTTCGCTAGTTCATGATCTCATTAAGGTAAGAAAAATATTGTTCAAAACTTAGTATATTATTTGTTTTTGCTTCTTTTAGTTCATATTTTTTTGCCCTTGGATTTTTTTGGTAATGATTGTGTTTTATTGTTACAGGGTATGATGTTCATTCATACTTCGCCATTAATTTTTCACGGTAATCTCAAATCCTCGAATTGTGTAGTTACGTCTCGGTGGATGCTTCAGGTATGGATTTACTAAAGAAATAATTAATTAAGTAAATAATTGAAACTTTAAAATTATTTATCATACAATTTCGTTTAAGGTACTACATTTTTTCATTGCATTTTGATAATAGGTGACAGATTTTGGGCTCCATGAATTAAGATACTGTGCAGAAAATGAATTGATAGGGGAACATCAATATTATAGAGGTAAGTCGAATTAAATATGTTTCTGTACGTGTAGACTGACTTTTTACTTTATATTTACTCTGAGATTATATATAAAAACATGGATATGTGGTTTTCAGGCTTGTTGTGGAAATCTCCGGAACTATTGAGACAGTTGGAGGACCCTAATTGGACCGTGGGTGGCACTCAGAAGGGAGATGTTTATGCGTTTGGCATAATTCTCTATGAGATATTTTCTAGAAGAGGTCCTTTCGGTACAACAACTTTGGAACCAAAAGGTATGTATTGTGTTATCATTTACATATTATCATTAACATTAATATAAAAATTCGGAACTTATGACACTGTTGTGTTTATAAGATTGGAATACTAAGTAAGACATCTATTCCATTTAAAAATTACAATGTTCATTATTATAAATCTATACTATGTTTAGGTAAGTAGATAATGTTTTACACGATTTACACGATTGGAATATAGAAGATTAGTAGAATCTGCACGCTTTTGGGGAAATGATAGAACATTTTCAGACTTTTCTTATTACAGTTTAATTTTCAGTTAATAAATCAATAAATCAGAAAAATCTTAAATTAACTTAAGTCAAATGAATCAATAAAATAGGAAAATCTCTAAAATTATAACTATTATAATAATATTTTTATTTAGGACAAGGTTTCAACGCTTATGGGCACATTACTCCTGTTCCTTGAAAACTTACTATGCCACTGTCTGCTATACTCACCCTGGCTCCAACTGTAAGGGAGTGTTCCAGTATTAGGTAACGCAATTTGGGGGAGGGGAGGTCTTGTCAAATGTTTCGATGCAATACCAGAGAGGGAGAAGGAAGCTTTGAACAACGCACTATGTAGCGTGTTTGTTTTTATTTGAGTATTAAATCTTATTTAAGTTAAAAATGGCCACATCGACTTGCTGCCAAAGTTCAGGGACGGAGAAAGGGGTGCAGCAAAACGTTACCTTGCGTTACATTTCTAAAATGTTCAAAAAATGCGTTACGTAATACTTGAACGCTCCCTTACACATGTGGATCAAACTGTAACGTTTGTTTGTTTATATTGCTAATAGATTCTCTGCACAATTCCCAGACATAGTGGAGCGCGTGAAGCGTCCCCGGCACGACGGCGAGGAGGTGTTCCGGCCGGACACGGGCGCGCTGCGCGCCGCCGACGACTACGTGGTGGCGTGCATGCGCGACTGCTGGGCGGAGGACCCCGCGCAGCGCCCCGACTTCCCGCTCATACGCGCGCGCCTCAAGAAGATGAAGTCTGGCAAGTTAGTGTCGGTACACTTACCATCTTAGATGATGATGATGGCTACAGGTGATGAAGCCAAGCAAGTTAGTGTCGGTACACTTAGCGGCTGTTGTACCATCTTAAATGTTGATGATGGCTCAAGGTGATGAAGCCTGGCAAGTTAGTGTCGGTACACTTAGCGGCTGTTGTACCATCTTAGATGATGATGGCTCAAGATGAAGTCTGACAAGTTAGTGTCGGTACACGTAGCGGCTGTTGTACCATCTCCCTGCGCGCCCGCCTAGAGCAGGCGATATTTTCGGCTTCGGCTTTAACCTGGCTTTATTTTAGCCTTCAAGGTGGTAAAACCAGTGTAGTTTGACCGGTAAGGTACCACCGCCACACCTATATCAATCTTGAAGCATTTCCCGCGTTTTGATGGAAGGGTGTGGTAGGCAGCACACTTTTGTATGAGTGGACCACCTTAGTTCTCGGGAGTAGCGACGCATTTGTGATTGATTTCGGATAGAACATATGCTATATATGATATGAAGTTGCTTACAGATGTCAATATGCGGCAGTATACACTTACCATCAGGTTGACTGCATGCTCGTTTGCTACTTCAATCGGATAAAAAAAATGTTTTTAAATACTAATAAATTGTCTTTTCCCAGTGGAGTGATTTATTATATCAGTGTTTAAAATACCGAAGGCAGAAATAGGAGTCACAAATAATAATATATCTATTTTACCGTTTATAGAAAATTAAAACTTAAGAGAGTGAATATAGTAAGGGATATATGTATAATTGGAATTTCGTCAATTATTAAGCATGATTATGAAAATTTATATTTGGTTACTTCTTAGTAGCAAAGCGTGAGACCCATTTAATCATATCCTTCATTGATTAAGACATATGCATTCGGTAATCATACTCGGAACAATATAAATAGTGACCAAACAAAATCGAATTTAGCATGACTAAATCTACAACAGAGTAATGAAGGCTTTTTGACTTTGAAGGTTTTCTTTTTTTATTTGACTGAAGTAGCAAACGAGCATGCAGTCAACCTGATGGTAAGTGTATACTGCCGCATATTGACATCTGTAAGCAACTTCATATAGAGCATATGTTTTATCTGAAATCAATCACAAATGCGTCGCTACTCCCGAGAACTAAAGTGGTCGCCTCATACAAAAGTGTGCTGCCTACCACACCCTTCCATCAAAACGCGGAAAATGCTTCAAGATAGAAATAGGTGTGGCGGTGGCACCATACCGGTCGAACTACACTGGTTCTACCACCTGATAATTAAAGACCTATACACATTATGCCAATTGTTTCTACTTGCTTTACTGAAATTAAATGTTCTATTTATTTTTTAACGTAATGAATAACCAAGATTTGTATATTTTATATGAAAAAAAAAACTATTAAAATCGTTTAAATATTTTCCAGGTCAAGAAATATAATGGACCAAATGATGGATATGATGGAGAAGTATGCCAATAATTTGGAAGAACTAGTCAACGAGAGAACAAGATTGCTGATGGAGGAGAAACAAAAGACCGAAGACCTGCTGCACAGGATGCTCCCAAAGTAAGTCGATAATTTCCTGTAATATTTTATTACAGATACATTAATCGTAATGATCAGTAAGAAAAGTTTCCTCTCTACCTGACCTACCTGTTGTGTGTCTGTTGCTTAATTTTAATGTTGTGTACATTCAATTTGTGTAGCATATCCTTGGGCGTACGTACTTGTTTATCACTAAAGTCTTGGATTTATTGTCGTTACTATAAAACTAAACCGCATTTGAACTTAACAACTTAACCTGCGCATTTTACTTGCGCGGTATACTGGCGCCTGTTGTGATACAATATTTTTTCCAAAGATATTATGAACCAAGCCGCACGATCACTATGCATGCCGATGTTATTAAAATGTTAGTCGTTGTACAATTGTTATAAACTAATGTTACAAATCTGCTACCCGTGGGACAATAAGACTTGAGTGCGCTAAGGACGGCGCGTGCAGTATGTTACTTATCGAAAAATGCTTATTGCTATGGAAGCAATAATTGTTGTTTAAGGGATGGTATTTATATTGACGAGTTATTCATTAGACACGTCGATGTGATGTTCACGTTTTCGATTCGTTTAGTGTATATAATCTGTTTGATGTTTATAATAACTACAATTACAATCATGCTAGTTGCTGGCTATTAATTAAATAACATTAAGAAATAATAGATGTCATTATTAAATTAATTAATTAATTATGCATTGATGAACTTCTACACCTATGTTTATATGATTAAGACAAACAGAACTACTACAGAACTATACTACAGAACTTTGCTCTAGAAAGATTTGCCAATCTTATGAGAGCACTAACTTACCAGTTAGAGAGCACAATACACGACATCCTGTTCACTGTTTTATTGCCCCACAGGTATCGATTTTGTAATAGTACTATAGTATTAAGCAATTCTGTAATCCCTTATCGTTACTAATAAAGCTGTGTAACAGATTGGTGTAATTAATGTACATGTAAGAAATAAGAAGACGCAAATACAACAAGCTGCATCACACTCCTGGCTGACTGCAGTGGTGTGCGTACTGGTTTACATTTAGTCCAGTCATTTAGTATAGATATTATGCTCGGCCACAAAATTTTTTTGTTAATATAGACATATATTAAATTATTATTTTTTTAATATATGAGGTATTTAAGGTACAGTGTTGTTTAGGAAAAATTCAAGGTTTTTTATGATCTTACTTTAGCTATGATTATTTCTTTGTAAATAAAATGTGACAAATTATTCGATGGAAAACAAGAATAATAATCGTTACAAAATCGATTAGGGCTACATACAAAATATATACAAAATGAAAGTAAACAATGCGGTGATACCAATATCTTTCAACCTTGGACATGGACTCGATGTAAAGCAGTAGTAAGTACATACTCTATTTTTCAAAAAAAAGGAAAAAAAAAACTAATCATATTCACTTTGTTGTACTTGTGTTCTTTTCCAGATGTGGAGGTTGAATCGATTATAGAAATGTCGTGAAAATGTCTTGAGGTAATTAACTCCGTACTGGTGATTGTAGTTAATACTTACGGTTTGTTTTGCTGTAGGCGTCGAGTGTCGCGTGAAATGGTCGCGTCTCAGTTTTCTCTTATTAACTGATGTAGAGCTTGCTTGGGACTTGTGGTGGTTTTATGTGGCACTATACGATCGGTGTTGGAGTTACGCTCGCTTCTCACAATCGATTTCTTTAATTGGTAGGATATGGGTGTGTTTGTATCCTGATATCTCCTACTGTAACTATATAAAAGGCATGTGTCTTAATTTTATTTTTAGTATTATGTTATTTTATATTTTTAATACTATGTATAAGTTATTTTAATATATTTATAATGTTTCAATTAATCGTTATTTCTAACCATCACAGTTTACGATTGGATCACAAGAGAGTTGTGAGTTATTAGTTAATTTTAGATTATATAGTTATGTTATTAAAAAGAAAAATTTAATACTTGTTTCCAATATGCCAACGTCGCAGACAATTTACAGATATTATAGAAGATTGATATAGATAATATTTTTGTTAGGTGGTTATGCTATGTTATCGTATTTATTTATTAGTGCTATGTTGTACGAAAAGTAGACCTATTTGCTTGTTTCATTGGTAGTTAAATAGTTTAATACTTCGTATATTGTCTGCGATAAATATATTTCTACAATGTATATAAAATATCAAGTTGGAAAAATCCTATAACAGATATTAAATTTTCTTTTTAACGTAGTAAAAAATGCCGCTGTAACCGCTTTGAAAGTTAATTTATTTGGTAGTAATTAGATTAAGCATGGTATACTTTATTTATTACTTGTGCAAAAACCTTTATTTAATTAATTTTAGCTACGACGATGATCCTTTTCTACACTTATCTTTTCTTCTGTACATATAACAAGTAACATTTCTCTTTTCATCCTAGATCACTCTCGCCAAACATTATGACGAATTTTCAGCCATTCAAGAAGATACAAGATATATACTCAAAGTTCTATAATTCGTGGTGTAAGAGTCAAACAAACGTATACTTTCTCGATTTTACAGATCACCAAATAGCTGAAAATCGGCACTTTGTACAATACTAGCTTCACCTATGAATAATAATGATATACGATAGTAAGATATTACTATTAGAGTTTGTAAAAGTCAAGACATATAAAACTTGGTAATCAATATTGAAACTGATTTGGCGGCACTGATAATACGTTTGCCTAATTTTTTGTATTGAAAGTGGTCCTTTTTCAGCTTTCCAATTTGTAAAATATTAAATCTACCTTTACGTCTGCTTGATATTTGGTGGTTATTGTAGATATGTTCACCTGATTCTTATGCCATGAATTAACGTTGCAAAATAGTTTAGCGATCATAAAGTTCGGCGATACCTTTGCCTATTTTAATTTAATATAATCGGAATCGTGACAAGCAGTTATATATAAACATTAATTCGTCTTGTTCTAGGTCAGTCGCGCACCGTCTCACGACGGGGGAGGGCGTGGAGCCGGAGTCCTTCGACTCCGTCACGATATACTTCAGCGATATCGTCGGCTTCACCGCCATGTCCGCTGAGAGCACGCCGCTGCAGGTCGTCAACTTCCTCAATGATCTGTATACAGTCTTCGATAGGATTATAAGAGGCTACGACGTTTATAAGGTGGAGACTATTGGCGACGCTTATATGGTGGTAAGTGTTCTGTTACTGATTTCATCTAATTAATTATTACATCCTTTATTACTAAAAAGTGTTAAGTGCATGCCTAACTATTGTTATACGTATTTATGTATTACCTAAAAAAGAGACACGACTTAGATTTCAAAATTAAGTCTTAAATCAATGTATCAAGTAAGTAAATTGTATGTTGAGCTACGTAAATACGTGCATGGACCTACATAATTGAAGATGGGCTGGTCTTATAGGCAATCTTATAGGCAACTCTGTCTGCAAGTCAGACTAATGTTACCAACCAACAAGTAGCTTGCTTGGGAACACTACTGTTAAGCATTTGTTATAAACATTAATAATTAATGAGACTCTATATAATGATTGTATTTAAATTGATCGTGCCATGTTATTATAAATATCATAAATCAATAGAAGTCACAATATAAATAAATATAAATGATTATAAATAATATTATATATGCATATATGTATTAAATTTTTATGTAATGTATTAGATTAATAGTAATGTTTTTGTCTCCTGTGACGGTTTCCTTAACGCCTGCCATATTTAGTATAAAAGGGAGGGTATAACAGAAATATCGATCATTCTAATAATTCACAAGTGTAAGACATTACTCTGTCCGACTGTATTCTGAAATTGTATAAGTGTGAAATCGTGAAAATATACCTGTGTTGTACATGTGTCATTTACTTTGGCCATCCAATCCTACTTCTGGAACATTAATCTCCCCTTGCATAGCCTTTCTGCAGCTTTTTAATTTTGGAGTAGAGTTGTTGCTAAATATTACTAATTAGAAGTTTATTTTGTTTCGCCAACAAGTAATGGTAGGTAATAAAATGAAATTCACATCTTATTTTCAGGTGTCAGGTCTACCGATAAGGAACAACGACAGACACGTGGGCGAGATAGCGTCGATGGCGCTCGAGCTACTCAACGCTGTAAAGAGTCACAAAATATCCCATAGACCTAACGAGATTCTTAAATTGAGAATAGGCATTCATACCGGTACGCAAACTTAGTTTCTTATTTAGCCAATTGGTAATTTGTTAAATTTTATACTAAATATAAATTGTGATATAAAGTTGAAGTCATATGCTTTAAAGATAGAAAATATATGTAAGGAAAAAAGAGATAGATCCTATCTTTCTTCATTGCAAACGAGTTTTTGTGCGTGCGAGTATCTAAATTCTAGCAGATGAGCGTTTGCGACCAGTTTTATAATCCCATTTTTTTATTTTTGTCTACTTATTTATTTTACATCATTGTCTCATCATTGCAATTTTGCAATGTAACTTCATTCTTGACTATTATATGATATGGTTTATATGGACAGTAATTTTATATGGACAGTAACGTAGCCTAGTTTTTACCGCGTTCTTTCATTCCCATGAGAATATCGATGTTTTGTTAGTTGCTAGATATTTTGTAGTTCGAGACGTTGTTAATAAATGGCGTTAGTGAAATTAATTTGCAACTGAATTACGCTATCAAATGCTACAGATAATTTAACTTTGTTTTCTACAACAGGTGCCGTGGTAGCCGGTGTCGTAGGCTTAACAATGCCACGATACTGTTTGTTCGGGGACACAGTGAACACGGCCTCTCGGATGGAGTCCAACGGAGAACCGCTCCGCATACACATATCGCCTAGTTGCAAGCAAGCGCTGGACAAGATCGGAGGCTACGTGGTGGAACCAAGAGGCACTATACCCATCAAAGGGAAAGGACAAGTAAGAACCTTTTTTTACGAATTCGAGGAGTAGCGTTGGACTTTTCCGGGTGGCACTTTTTCATGAATGAATCAGTTGTTTTTTTTTCGTATAACACTTAAATTCATTTAAGTGTATTTTCCATAGTATGATTAAGTGGGTGGTAACACAAATCTTGGGCATATTTCACTGACCAATTTTGGAGATTGTATAGTTGAAATTTGTTAAAATTACTATAAGACTTTCTCTTTGCCGGCTTATTAATACAAGGGCCAGAAACTCAACTTCTGCCTCCGGTGGTTCAAAGTAACAAAACGCCACTGTTATGTTAAATTAATTTGACTTTATTCATTATATTTCTTCGTATGAATCTTTTACATTTATAATCCTTAATTCCAGCTTCAAACATACTGGTTGGTTGGAGCAACTGAGAAAGCGATTCAAAAGAGAGCTGTCGATGGCGAAGAGCGGCCACTGTTCTGTCGACCGCGACGAAGTCCTCGTCTGACGGACTCCAGACATCCTTCCATATCAGGTACGCACTGAAACGTCTAAACGGCTGTGGCACCATTGCATGATTTAGTTAATTTTTCTGTACGACTAATGATTGAGTTTGAAATTTATTCAAGGAAAACATCAAGTGTGTTAACAACACTCTGACTGCATTTCAACGTTGGAAATAATTTTATCTCATTAATGCGGTGATATGTGATACATGAAAATGTTATAGCCTTTTTAGTTCTTGGCAAGGATGAAATTTAGTTTATTCTATTGATTTTTATTTAAAGTTAGAAATATGTAAATCTATATTTTATAAGTTATTTTCATATGTAAATATGTGTACCGCTGAACTGATACTATGAAATGAGGTGAAATATAAGGAAGTATTATTTGTATTAAACATAAATAATGGTTTATTCGACATGGACATTCTCTTCAGCATGTTCTTTGTATGTTTTAACAACAGATTCACTAAGATTGTAATGTCGTACCATTTGCCTTGAACTTTTTCTGCAAAAATACGAGAAGAATCGTAATTTAAGTAAATTAAATTACTTTTTTAATGTATGGACACTGCCTTGAATCATGTAGCTCTGTTACACAATATGAGTTAAACTTTTTCTCTGGAAAAACTTTGGTGTTGCAATTGTGCTATGGCAACTATGGCATGGATGTTCACCTAAAGCATGTAACTTTAGGAATCAGCATTCTCTGTGGCCCTACAAAACGATTTATAATCTCTTAACATCATGCTATTGCTTTAGAATTGGTTTTAAGATGCGTGACGTAATAACACGTCGAACTGTGTGTTTTGAATGGTGAGTTCTAACTACTCACGATTTTTGGCGTTGCAAGCATCAACGTTGAGCGACTTACAGGTAATTCCGCTGCATTTTGCAACTTAATTTAGCGGCCTTATAAACATCAGTCATACATTCTAAACGGTTAGCATTGTTTGTGACGCTGCAATCGTTAACGTTAACGTGTTTTATTTCACTGTAATTTGCAACGAAACTTCGCGTCCTTATTCAGACATATTTGTTCCTAACGTTTGATAGACTCAGTTAAAATCGCTATAATTTGCAACGAAATTTCGCGACCTATACATTTTAAACGCTCAACGTTGACACTTGCGGCAAGCGTCGAACGCCCATTGCGTAAGTTCCGTGTCTGACGGGTGAGCGTGTGCCGGTGTAGAGCTGCGCGGCGGCGAGTGCGCGTGGGGCGTGCGCCAGCGGCTGCCGAGCGGCGCGTCGCTGCCGCCCGCGTCGCCGCCCGCCGCGCGCCGCGCGCGACACGACCGGGACCCCGCGCCGCGCGCCAGGTAATGTCACCGCGTCTAGCTTGGTATGTAACGTGATGTTTGATCGTCGTTCATTTGGCTGGTCAGGGTTCAGTTACAGAGCCGTGTAAAAATGATTAAAATAAGTATATTTTACCGCATGTAACTTTACGTGAGGTTTGATTGTCATTGATTTGGCAGTTCAGGTTAGAGGACTGTGTAAAAAATGATTAAAATAAAAGGTATATGAACAATACATTGTATTTTGTCCAAGAATATTTTTAACAATATTCTCTATTTGAATGGATTATCAGTTTGCAACATCTTTTGATTATGGCGACGAAAAGATAAAAAGCCCTTAAATAACATGAGTTTTCTTTAATACACTTAAAGTAGCTATAGATAGAATCATAAAATAGTTGCAACAAGAAAATGTTTTGAACTTGTCAAAAATTATATTAATTCTAGACGACATTTTTGTAATTGGGCTTAGTTTCTCATTGCATAATAAGTATTATTATATGCCCGCTACCTCTAACGTAGCGTAGAGAAATAATAATATAACTAGTTTGAGAAACTCCGCAAAATCGTTTCATTGTTATATTCAAATCGTTCATCTGTTATATGTTTAATAAATATTTCTAGTATTGTCTTGATATTCCAGTAGGATGTGATACCTCTTTTAATTTAATGATTCATAAATATAACAATCATTGTATACAAAAAAAAACTAAATTATAATTATTTTATTAACATTCTTGTGATCTCTTAGACTTTTTCAAAATGTTTCTAATGTCAACCGAACCATTACCATCATTGATTTAGTTTTCAATCAGAACTCTTAAAATATTTTTTAATTGATCCTACTATCCTTTTAAGCTATATAATTTCTCTATTAACACAGCAACTTTTTGGATATTTTGGAAGTACCATAACTTACGAATTTTTTATCAATAAAATCCAAAGAAATAACATCAAGTTCAGCGGACTGTAGAAGTAAAAGTATAATCTCGTATTACAGACACGCCCTGAGCTCGATCGCGTCGTCGACGGCGTGCGACGAGGAGTCGGAGGCGCTCCGCAGCGCGCACTCGCTGGACGTGCTGCCGCGCCGCGAGCCGCGCCTCCGCCGCGGACACACCACGCGCTCGCTCGACGTCGACGCCGCCGTCGCCACAGTCTCGGGCCCGCTCTTCAACGGGAACGTCATTGGAATCCTCACCGACCCGCCCAAAACCGAGGTAAGACCGCTACCTCAATTTTTTTTTAGATTTAAGTAGCAAAGGAACATGCAGTCCATTTGGTGGTAAGTGGCTACTGCCGCTCATGGACATCTGCAAGAAACTTCATATAGAACGAGGCTTCTAAAAGTCAATAACAGATACGTTGCCACTTCCGCGAACCAGGAAGGCCGCCTCATATAAAAGTGCTCTGTACTTGCTGAACGTACTGATGCGCCGCGAGCCGCGCCCCCGTCGCGGGCACACCACACGCTCGCTAGACGTCGATGCCGCCGTCGCTACCGTCTCGCGTCCGCTCTTCAACGGGAACGTCATTGGAGCCCTCACCTATCCGCCCAAGACCGAGGTCAGACCGCTACCTCCATATGAGCATGCAGTCCGCCTGATCGTAAGTGGTCACTGCCGCCCATGGAAATCTATTTCTTCATATAGCTATAGGCTTCTATCTGAAGCCATTCCACAGATGCGTTCTTTACTCCCGAGGACGAAGAGGGTCGCCTGATATAAAAAGTAATCGGGAAGGTACCTTCGACACGCCTGTTTCTAGCGTGAAGCAATCCCTGCGATGTTTCCGACTGACTTTCATATGAGACTATCATTTTATTCCTCGAGAATAGCCACGAAACTGATTGACTTCAGATAGATCCTCTTTTGTTTATGAATTTGCTTACATGTCTATGGGCGGCAGTAACCACTTACCAGTAGGTGGGACGCCATACTCGTTTGATAATTCATTTTTACAAAAAAAAATACACGTAAGTGAAATACGCGACAATAGCGCTTCAATCAAACGATTGCGTTATTTGAATTAGAAAATAAATTGCACTTAAATTCCACTATAGTAAAATTACGAGATCTTTACCTGTTCAGTAACAAGACAATGGACTCTTTGTCGCACTTACAATGATTAAAATTGTTACAATACATTTACTGTATAGATTCGTAACGGTATATATAAAAATATTTTTTTTTACCCATATAGACCGAAGAGGACAGCCCGCTTATCCGCAAGAGCAGCCTCTACAACCGCGAGCGACCCAAGCGCAAAGTCCACGACGCCGACTACATCGAGTTCTACAAGAAGTGGCGATCGCTGGAGAACGTGGCGGACGCGAAGACGGAAATGCGGAAGATGCCGCGTTTTACCATCGGCTCGTTCCTACTGGGGATCTTCAGCGGAACTCGCTCCAGTAGCTCCTCGTTGCGCCGCGCCCCGCCGCTTCTAGACCGCGAATCCGCCGTCTGATGACGCGAACCCATCCCTATCCTATATCGGTGTATGTTTAGTATATGTATGTATATGAAATGCAGCTGTAAATAATACGTGTAAGTAAAACGATGTTACCGTGAATTGTGAAATAAGAGTTTAATGTTATTAAATAATTTCTATTGAACAAGGTCTCTTAATAATACTGACATAGATCACATTAATGCTACGAATGTCACGCGAAACGACGGTAGGTGAACCCCGATAGGAAGTGTACAACTACGGTCTTCAGTACCGTGAACGGATACTCTTTAGGTTATTTATGTTCTCAACGGGAACTTGTAAATAAGCTAAGTAGTTAAAGTAGATACCTTGGCCCGAGCAAATTAGGCACTTTTAGCATCTGCGATTTGCGTTTTGGCTTCGGTCTTGGTAAAAAACGCACGTTTCAAGATTGCTTTCATTATTGCATGCAAGTTTGCGTTCTGTTGCTGCGTCGATCGTCTAGCATAAGCTGTGGTCGGCGCGGTGTCGTAGCGTTTTATCCGTTTATCTAGTTTCCGAAAAGCAGCCAAATAGTCGGTCGTAGATGCTAAAAGTAACCTACTTGTAGAGGCTCTATATCTGGCGGTCGAACACGGCTATTGACTAGGGAAGCGAGCGAGTGAGGCTAGCGTCGCGGCGCTAGGCGTCGGCAAGCAGGGGTATGCCGGCAGGATCGTCGATCCCGTTCACGAGCAAGCGGATGTCACAGGCCGGCGTTTTGCTTTCCCCCGCTTCGATGATAGGGCACGAGACGCTCACGTACTCTTGCCGCAGGCTCGGCGCCTCCAGTAAGTCACTACGCTGCGTTGGCGCAAGCCGGCCCTCGCCAACCACCTATTAATAAAAATACACGAAAGTAAAAAATAGTTGTATCTTGTTTAAAAGTTAACTAACAAAATTAGCAATTACTCGCCTCCATTAGATATTCATCACTCCTATGGTGCAGAACACTGTCCGTATGAGATTCTAAATGATTCCCAGATGCAAATCTGAGTTTCTTTGGAGATTCTAAACTGCAACATCTGTAAACAATAAATAACTTTATATTAACAGTTATCTTGCTCGCTCATAAACATAATTTATATTGGTCATAAGGCATAATTCGGTTGATATATCAAAATGTAACCTAAAAAAAACAACACACACAATATATATTTTTTATGTCACGTAAACATTTTTGGATGGACTTTGATCTTTCCTAAGGGGGGCAACGTCATATGGAAATATATTAAAGCAAATAAAATACTAGAAAAGTGCAATGTGATTAAAAAAAGTACATATTCTATTTTTATCATATACTAGCTGTACCCGCGGCTACGCCCGCGTGCAAATCAATGTATCGCTAAGTTTTTCCCGCGCAAATCTCCACTCAGTGGGAATTCTACGATAAAAGTAGTCTACATATTGTTCCATAACATTTTCTATAGTAAAAAACCTGTAAAAATCGGTTTAGCCGGTCAAGGATTACCCGGACAAACACAGAGTGAAAAAACTAATTTTAAGTGTGTATTTGTGGGTAGGTGCATATTGTTATGTAAAATGTTATGAAAATAAGATGAATCAGAATATCGTAAACCCCTTTTTTGAACCAATTTACAGTCTTAGTGGTCACATTAACAATATCGAAATACATCTTTTCAAACAACGCTTCCACATTTAAACCAAAGCGCATCGATTATAAAGATGGATTTTAACTTTTATGAATTGAAAAATACTATTTTAAGTTATTTTGGTCCTTTTAAATTTCTGAGTAAGATTATATATAGGTGAACCTACTTTTAACATTAATTTGACAACCTTGACGACCCGCGTTGCGGAGCAGCTACCACACCCGGTTCGATACCCGACCAGACATCTGAATAGATTCATGTTCTGGGTCTGGGTGTTTCTATATACGTCTTGTGTGTCCATGGTACCCACGATACAGGAAAAAATCCTAGTGTGGGGCTATTGTAGAAATTGAAATTGTAGAAATTTTCTATTTTATTGAGTGTAGAAAGCGTATTTTTATTAAAAAAAAAAAAGTTTGTGTGGAGGAGTACCGGGAGGCGGGTTGAAAGAATCCAAAAATTTTGTTGGATAATGTCGATCTCGATGCCTTCGATCTCGATGGCTGTATCTACAGAATCTTCATCCCAAATAGTCAAATAACAATCCCGCATTGAATTTCCAGTATTCCTTTGATTTGAAATATTAAAAATGTTAGAGAAATCGTTTCTACAAATCTTGAGTGGACGCTCAAAGGCGAATAGGCAGGTATTATGACCGCTTTTCAAAAGTGTGGGCGCAACGCTGGACGACGCTGACGCCACGGCAATAGCTATTTTTCTGTCAGATCTTATATTTTTCGCTAATAGTAAATTTATTAAAAACGTTTTACCCGTGCCCCCTATTGCATCTAACTAAAACTAAAAATCTAATGACAGTATCAATGATACGTAAACTAATTTTGGTTCTATTAACATTTAAGCGGCGCTCAGGTATGTTTATAGTTTATCTTTATTAAGCCTTATTTGTGGTTCATTACTTTAAAATTTGAATTTGTCGGCAAGGTAAATCCAAATTATTTTGTACTTTTACCTGACAGAGGTTAAACCTCTATTAATTTCATATAAACTTTGTGACACATTGGTTCCCAGGCGGGCGAAAGCTTTGCATTTCCGATACTAAATAATATTTAAAAATGAGCTGGTTATTAAAAAAATAATACTAAAATTAGTATTTATGAAAACTACAGATAATAATAATAATGTACATAAGACAACTGGATTCCAACCCCAGACCTCGCGTTTCTAATCCGCCCGACTTGGCACCACACGGCTATAACGATTTTAATAACAGATGCGAAATTCACATACTTATGAGTTAAGAACATCATCTATTTTGGCTTATTTTGACACACTTTGTTATTCTAAAATTAATTTAAAATATGTTGTTATTTAAATGCATGTTTTCTATAACATTATTTATAATGAACATATCATAAATATAAAAAGAACAATAATGTTGACCTTGCTCGTTTGTTATTAGAGCCAAGTGTTCATCAACCATGCTTCAATATTTATAAATGCAATTATTTATCACAAAAGTTGCAAAAGCTTCTTTATAATAATAATTCATGATTTAATTGTTATATCTTATTTAGATACTGATCGACTTATTAATGTTAGTATTTTGCTTAAAAGACTATCAATTGTATTTTGTCTTTATTATTTATTATCGCTAAAAATGTACGGGTGTGGTCAATAACATAACTTTACTTATGCAATAATAGATAAGAAATTATTATGTAACATGAACATGGAGTGACAAATGGAGTCGATAATTTTATTTTGAAACAATGTTAAAACATTTTATCGCCTTTGAATTATTGGATTCGAATAACTATTTTACTATAATAGTATGACGCGCCATCTGTTATCAATTGGGAATCTCTGTACTCTAAGAGCGATTTTACATTAGGTCGCAATCTGCGCGGCCGCAGCGCGTCAACGGATGCTTTTTTATTATTGAAATATTTCATAAATTCATAAATTAAATTAAAATCGATTTGAATCACATCTATTTTTATGATAATTGATAGTTACAAATTTATACGTATTATTTTTGAATGAATTCAAAATGGCATCCGGGCGGCCATGATGGCTACTGTCATGTCACACTACTGTCATGTCACACATGTTTACATTAGAATTTAACAAAATACGCAACAATCCGAATTTTACGGATATATGTTGTCGACTCGAAATCAATGTTTTTTTTATGTTTTATTATTTAGATAAGGTTTTAAGTAAGTCTATCGTACCCCTTGACGGACTTGTCAATATGGGACTTTGTCAAAACGAACTTCCATACAAACATTTATGCCCGATTTTAACGCTTTCAACCCATTTTTTTCGATAAAAAGCAGCCTATGTCCTTTCTCGAGGTCAACACTATCTGTGTGCCCAATTTCATAAAGATCGGTTCAGTTATTTAAGCGTGAATAAGTAGCAGACAGACAGACAGACAGACAGACAGACAGAGTTACTTTCACATTTATAATATTAGTAGGGATGTACGAGCTCGTAAATACCGTATGGAAATTATTCGAAAAGAATCATGTAGTGGCGTGTAGTACCTGTGCAGCCCTCCGAGCTGATTCTTCCAAGTCCTGTTCTTGAGCGAGGTGCGGTGCGGCCGCTTGTCCGCCAGCGCGGGCGCGCGCCGCCGCCGCCGCGCGCGCGCCGCCGCCGCGTGCGGCTCCTCCCCGCGCAGCCAGTACGTCAGCTGGTCGCGCTTGCCCTTCATGGATACCACACCACGCTCCTCGAGGATGTACCCGCCCAGCTGGTCGAGAAGCGCTTTGCAGGCTGCACTGCAGTGGATTTTCAGCGCTGAAATAAATTTACTTGAGTTACATTGTAAATACCGTGAAGATTGAAGTATTATTTTTAACCTATTTAAAAACAGCAGATGGTTTCTCAATTCGACCCTGTGTTTTTTTTTTTATAATTTTATAGACTATATATACTCTTTATTATAGAAGAATATAGAAATTAGACGATAAAACATGTTCTTACGTGCTCCCGTCGATTCGAATCGGCTCGCTGTATTGACTGTGTCACCGAAAAGGCAATATCTTGGCATCTTCAATCCGACAACGCCTGCGCAAACTGGACCTTTAAAAAAAAATGTATTTTTATAAAAAAAACGTTCACTTTCGTGGACTCCAATCTTACTCTGGCTACAAAGTAGGAACTATTAATCCCACTAGAGACTTCGAAAAAAATCTTTTAAATTCCGGGTAGTTAGTACTAGTAAAAAATTTCGTTGAATATTTAGATTTGGCGACCTTTTCTTTCCCTGTTTAAAATTACATAGGTACAAGAATGTACTTGATTTTATTTTATTCAGAACATATAGTGAATATATCTTTATTGGGTGTGGTTGCCGGCACACATTTATATGAGGCGACCATCTTAGTTCTTGGGAGTAGCAACGCATCTGTAATTGAATTCAGATAAAACCCTATGTTTATTTGAAGTTGCTTACAGGTCCATGGGCGGCAGTGATCACTATCCATCAGGTGGACTGCATGCTCGTTTGCTACTTCAATCTTTGTAAAAAAAGAATGTCCAGGTCTCCAGATCTCTAAACCCTGCTCATAGTATTCACTCCACACATACCCGAGTGTATCCCGACGCGCAGCAGCAGGCGGTGGTCGGGGCGGTGGCGCACGCGGAAGGCGCGCGTGGCGGCCAGCAGCGCCAGCGCCATGGACGCCACCTCGCCCGCGTGCAGGATGCCGTTGCGCAGCGGGAGGCCCGACACCTGCACATTGGCCTTATTTATAAGAGGACTCGACACGTAACCGATAGGAACATGTATTACGAGCGGGAGACCCAACACGGGCCAATTGGAATGTTTATTTCAAGCGGTTGACCCGACACCTGGGCAATTGGCACATTTATTACAAACGGCCGAACCGACAACTGGCCAAATGGGACGTTTATTGCACGCGGGAGACCCAACACCTGGGCAATTGGAACATTTATGCTAGTACTTAAAATACAAAATCATCATAGCAATTCCTCAAATTCACATTTTTAGTCTTAAATACACATTTCAGAACCTTATTATAAGATAAAACCAATGTAAAACTAAACCGTTATTTAAAAATGCTAGAAGGAATTTAGTACTTATCATATAACGTTTTTGTTTATCCATGTATGCAGTATTGAATTTTCTGAATACCCCATTCATCCAAGAATAATTTATATCATACCTACTTTAATATCCAATACTTCATAGGCATAGGGTTCAATAATCAAATAATGTTTATTAATTAAATAGGTACATGCAATATTACTAATTCATTCTTGACTATAATCAATTCATCCTATTCTAATAAGTATTCAGTTAATTACACCACCATTGGAAGTAATTTCACCGTACTGGAGGTTGGAGCATGATGACACGTATAGAAAATAATAGGTATTAGAGTACATACATTAAATAAATAACAAATATTTACTAACCACCATGTAGGCATCGCCAATGGTTTCCACTTTGTAAACGTCAAAGTTTTCCAGAATGGAATCAAAACATGTATAGAGATCGTTGAGGAAGTCCACCACCTGCAGAGAAAAAATAATAGTAATTTTTGTTCTAGTTGTATATCCATTTACAATGATTTACATTTGAAGTACCTACTCCTGAAATATTGAGAAAATAATGTCTCAATTAAAATCCAAATTCGTCACACTGTTGCTATAAGTTACTGAAACTATATTATTATGCTCTATATGCGTGGTCCTATAACATTTTTAAAATTACAGGGGATCCAATAATCTAAAATGTTAAATACTGGTTTTTCATTCAACAAAATAAATCATTTTATTTTAAAGATATACTCACATATTCTTAATTTAAAAATGTTAAATAATGGTTTTTGATACAAGAAAATAAATCATTTTATTTTACAGATATACTCTCAAATTTTTAATATAAGTATGGTTAAGGATGAACTGGCTTACTTAGCTTCAATTTTTATTTAAATTCGCCGTTAGCTTATTTATTAGCTGTTAAAACGTAAATTTGGTGACGTAATTATACTTTTACTGAGTTAGCGTTATTTTTTTGTTCGATTGAAGTAGACAACGAGCATGCAGTCCACCTGTTAAGTGGTCACTGCCGGCCATGGACATTCGTAATTTTTATTCTATTTCAAGTCCATCACAGATACGTTGCAACCTTGCAACTCCCGAAGAATAAAATGATAGTCTCATATAAAAGTGAGATGGCAACGACATCTGTCCACCGAAATGCAAGAACTGCTTTACGTTAGAAATAAGCGGTGGTCGTTCCTCGAATTGCTCTGGTCATCTGGTAATACACCTGGTGTATTGGGAAACTCCCAAGGAGTACCTGCTTCATTTAAACTCTACTAGATCACAAATTCTTTTGGCTGGGTGTTCAATCATCTGCCAGAGTCTCGCTAAAAAGCACATATTTAAAAGGTGGTAGAACTAGTGTAACTCGACCGGGGAAGTACCACCATACACTTATTTCTAGCGTAAAGCATTTATTGCGTTTCGATAGAAGGGTGTAATTGCCGGCACTTTCACATGAGGCGACCATCATAGTCCTTGGGAGTAGCAATGCATCTGTGATTGACTTTAGATGGAACTCATGTTCTGTATGAAGTTGCTTACAAATGTCTATGGGCGGCAGTGACCACTTACCATCAAGTGGACTGCTTGCTCAATTACTACTTCAAAAAAAATAAGACTAAGTGCAGACCTGCAGCGGCGTGCTCTCAGCGGACATGGCGGTGAAGCCGACGATGTCGCTGAAGTATATCGTGACGGAGTCGTAGCTCTCCGGCATGACGCGGCGGCCGCGCTTCAGCTGCTCCGCCACCGGCACCGGCAGCATCTCCTCCAGCAGGGCCTCTGCTCAACGATTATGCAGTTTTAACAATCGTGCGATATTTTAACATGAATAATATGTATAATAGTATCTGTTTAGTAGCATTGAAAGATGTAGCATTTCCTTAAACTTATGTAATAACGTGAAATATTATTTAATAATATGGTAACTCTAAGATTTGTTGGTTTGTTTGTTTAAGAAGTTATTTCCACATTGCATAATATTGCGAAATACTCTATACATAGAGCACTATTGACATGAGATAAATTGTCTATTTTTAATTACATGCGTACGTGTTAAAGACTATTATTTATCAAATAGTAGTTTTAGAATTATTTATGAAATAGTCAAAATTATATAGAAAAATACCTTATTTAGTATTATTACGTTAAAATCTAACAGATTTAATAAAAAAACTAGATTTTTATATTAATTTTATTCATATTATCCATTACACGCAAAATCTGTTACTTATTGTAATCTAAGTACATCGCATAGATATTTAGCTTTAAAACCTATTAAGCATAGGTAGGTAGCACCTGAGTCAAATTTCGAAAGGAAAGAATGTAATCGACTATTGGCTCCAAGAACTCGTTATGGTTGTATTAGTATGCAGCCATCGTGACCATATTACAGATTAATCTACCTTTGTAAATCAATCGATAATTCTTTAACACCAAGCGTAGGTACGCTTACGTACAAAGAAGCTTAAACAAGACGTGATCAAGAACTTAAAATACATGAATACGTGAAGTTAGTGAAATTCAATGTTTTATTGGTTCTCATAATATTACTACCTACTTACTTGTTATAAAAATAGTTTGAAAGATTGAAAATAAGCAATTATAAAACCATATTTTTGCTTTTGTATTTAAGATAGAGTCAACACAGTCACCAAAAGTACTGAATTTAAATAAATGGATTCACACATAATTTTAAGCCATATCTTAAGGGAACATCCCTTCCGTAGTATTTCTTATATTGAAATCTATTACCATATCCGAAGTTATCACAATTTAAAATTATGTCACATTTTCCCTAAATGCAGATGGAATCGCGTGTTGCAGCTTGTACCTAATTATGTACAGGTACCATTTTTATATTTTTTACATTCTTCCATTCTAAATTACTTATGTAACACCGAACTCAATTCTTAAAATTATCATCTCTTGTCTTAATTAGCCTCTTACCTTTTTACAATGTTCCTTTCATTCGACATACTTAAATATAATTAAACGCGTTATCTTTTTACATCAAAAAGTTCCAAAAGGTCCCAATTATATTTTAACGCCGTCGCTTTCATGCGATTTAAGTGCCAAGAAGCTGGTGATCTGTGTATATCTTATTGAATGGGGAGTCCAGTGTCGGATTAAGCGAGCGCGTGGCTGTAGCAAATTGTGACAGGAGGCCCATAGTTTACCATAAGTAAGGGTATTAAATAAAACAAAACTGTTACTAGTAAACTTTTCTGGATTTAATCTGGGAATATTTAGAGACGCACTTTCAATATCTTCTTTCATTTTAAGATTTTTAGGATAGCAATGACAGTAAAATATAAATAGTAGGTAGGTGTTGGGCCGCGGGGCCCCTCTAGTCGCGGGGCCCGTAGCATTTGCTACTCTTGCTATATGGCTAATCCGGCACTGGGCGAGTCTGAGAGTATTTTAAAATGATACTTATCAAAGGCACGCAGTCCATATAAATTGTATTAAGTGCGTTACTGTGGTACATAAATTGTTTTAAGTGAACCTACCGGTTTTCTTTTTCTCCTCTTGCAACTGGTCCGTGCGCTCGTCGACTAACGCTTCCAAATTGTTCGCATATTTCTCCATCATTGCGATCATGTTGTCAAAAATGTTCGGTTTCCTGGAATTTCAAAAATAGGGCATGGCGAATACTTATCGTTAAAAACGTACATTATTTGGCCGTCGTTCAAAAACATTGAGATGGCCTGACATTATCTATCATCATAATTAATGAAACTAAACTTTTTGCGGCGGACGCAGTTGTGATGTAATATGTAGTTGTATATTCGTTGGTACCTTTTACTTATAGATATGCGTGAATATACCTGTATATATGAAACCTGTTTATATGAATGTCATATTTGAATGATAGGCGTATTTTTCCTATTAAATGGATCTTTAGTCGTTATCTTAAGTAGGTGTTTGACAATGTTTAATATTAAATATCTACTTATTGGTATGGAGCTATGGATATATGTACCTACTATTCTTGAGGTAACAACAAAACAGTACGTTTAGCTATAACATGGCTAGCCCTGGAATATACATAGGTATATGTAACAAGTCATCCTGCTCCGGATGAGTTTTTTTTTAAAAGGGGTAGGGCGTGGGGTGACTAAATGTTGCCAAATTACAGCTGCGTCATATTAAATAATTTGTATAAATTATAAAGGATGGAAAATAGAAAATAAATAAAAAAAGATGTCCAGTAGGAATATGATTTTTTTATTCGTCGAATTACTTCCTGTCTTAGTTAATACGCTTATCTACATAGTGGTAATATTACAGAAATATTAGTTTCCTCTCACGAACTTTATTTTTTATACGGTCGATTCAAGTAGTTGCAAATATGTGACGTTAAGGTATTATTAGAGCAGTGATAGACTAATGATTGAAATTTGCCCTCTCGATCGGGAGGTTCGATTCAAACGCACATATATCGTGCATATTAGAAATTAATGATCACTACTTTTCGGTGAAGGAAAATATTGTATCGGAAACCTACACACCCGAGAGTTCTTAAAAAAAAGTTCTCGGGGGTGTGTGAAGTCCACCAATTTGCACTTGGCCAGCGCGGTGGACTATGGCCTAAACTTGTAAATTCTTTTCTTCGTTGCATTATTTCCGGTCTTAGTCAGTAGGTACGTTTATCTACATGGTAATAATATTACGGAAATATTAGTTTCCTCTGAGGATGTTTATTTTTATACGGTCGATTCAATTAGTTGCAAATACGTGACATTAAGGTAGTATTACACTTACATGCCTTTCCGTAGCGGGCGCAGTCGCGCGCGCACCTGCTTGAAGTCTGGCCGCGCGGCCGCGTCCTCCGCCCAGCACTCCGCGCAGCACTCCCGCACGCACTCCGCACGCCCCGACAGACCCTCCACTGGTGGCCTGCGGGTAGAATGTTGTTTTAGCTTTGTTCGTGACTCAGTTTTGCTCGTGAGGGAGGATTGAACGAATAGTTAAATGAAAGACATCAACGGTCCTGTAGTTCCAGGATCAGAATAGGTTTACGGTGTCCCCTGTCCGTCGTAAGAGGCAAAAAGGAGACTGCCGGGGTTGAGGACGGCAAGAATTGGAGCTCGAACCGTCCAGCTAGGGGATCCCAGGGAAGACGGCGGTATGTGTGGTCTCATACCGTCTTAAAGACAATAGTTATGACAATAGTTAGAGTGAGATTTAATATACATGTATATAAATGCATTAAATAAACTACAGAAGTGGTGTTGATAAACATTATATCATTAAGAATTGTATATGTAAGTAGTCTTACAATGGTTTTCCTGTCGCGCTCGTTGAAAATCATAAGGACATTCTGTTCGCAAGCGTGAAACTTACATCTTATCATTTCTTACATTAGTTAGGTATTATATAAGTCACAAGGAGATTGCAGCGAGTTAACTCCTGCATGTTATAAATTTGTTAGGTCGTATACATGCGGAATAGGAACTGTTCCCTTGTACACGTTTAAATCAATCGTACCTATTGTAAAACGGCTGAGGCATTAAAAAGCAATTAAAATAACAAAATGGGTAGTATTTTTACGTGTCTCATTGACTGAATATGAGTAAAATTCGCATTTCTTTTCCTGTTGAAGAGGCATAAATAATAGTTCATTAGAGTAATTTACTCCAGATTAGTAAGCTCCGGGCTCGCCCTATTGCCCATTGTACTTTACTCGGTTAAAAATTTCTGACAATGCTCTTTAATGATAAAATCAGAGTGCGCAATGAATCATAGTGAACGTCCGTAATGAATCGTTATACCGGCAACCCATACTGATGAGATATTAGAGCTCACTTGATGTATCTTGTGATATTGTTCATTTTATAATTAGGATCGTTGGCTCCGACAAGATTGATCGATTGTTATATATAAGGTAGATATACTATAGTGTTTGATTTATGTTATTTTTTATATTTCTTGATCATACATATCAACGCCGTTTTAGCATGGGAGGATAACGCCACTGAAAGAGCAATTTTACTGATACCTACGTCATTAATACTATATTGTTCTTCTGCTGAATGAAAAATGGAAATTTCCAGTCCTATTTTCAGAAGCCGAAATCCTTTCTACCAAGCCGAAACTCGCAGCTTGTAGCTTTTTTTAGAACTTCCTTACAGGTATCTGTCTTTTACTGTCCAAATTTCTTCGCAATCGATTATTAGCCACGAACACTTAATAAGGCATCATAAACAAGTTTAGTGAAACTTTTGGAAAATCTCTATTTTTACCCGCAAACGTCTGATAAGGTATTATACTTACTTACACAAATCAATTTTAATGCAGTTACTAAGATCTTAAATAGTCCAGTCATAACAAGTTAGTGTAATTACCCAAATCGTGTGAATCCGACACATACCTACCTGTAGGGCGCGGGGTCGGGCGCGGCGAGTCGGCGAAGCAGCGCGGGCGGTGGCGGCGCGTCTACGCCGAACGGCCCGCGCCGCGTGTGCAGCTCGTACAGCAGCAGCGCGAACGCGTACACGTCCGCCGCAGGGGAGCCGCCCCGCGACCCGCCCGACGGACAGCACTCCTTGCCCCAGCCGGCCGCGCGGAGCAGCTCCGGCGATAGGTACACGAGGCCTGGGTTAGCAAATGATCTCAAACATCAACTGCCTTACTTTTATACGAGGCGACCACCTTAATCCATGCATCTATTTATTAATATGATTACCTTCAGATAGAAATAGTGTAGACTATATGAAGTTACTTACAGACGTCCATAGGCTGCAGTGATTGCTTAGTATCAGGTGATCTGCATGCTCGATTGCTATTTATTCGGATAAAAATCATATGTCGGAATATACATGAAACCGGGTACACAGTAATTATAAAAGAGAGTCAAATATAACAAACAATTATTCACAGAACAACCGTTAGTTTCGTTTCACCTACCGACCATAACTAAGTATAACTGAGTTCTACTGATCATCACAACGAACACAACCGAGACGACTGAAACGACTCCGTCCACGTGCCACACTTTTATACTGGTGTCACGGTATCTACCCTCATTTTTAACATTAGTCAAAACAATATCTTATCCTTAAATTAAAGTCAAAACAATGTCATAATAATGCATAAGTCATTATCCGCTACATATATGTACCTAACTACCTATAACATCTCGCCTCCGCCAAATCGATATTTTCGAAAAACGTTACTAGAGTTTCGCAAAAAAATCACTTTATGAGGCCGGTTTTAAATAACACCGTTCTTTAGCGATTATAGCTCTTATATTATTCCTATAGGAGGTGATAAATCCGATCTTACAATACCTCTCTGAACTCAGTACGACTTCCAATTGGAACATAGGTTTTATATATAAAAATAGATATATAATGTCAAAAAAATCTCAAAAATCACATCTTAATTTAGTCATGCAGGATGGAGGAGGCAATAAATATTTAATTCGGATCAGGCAACGGCCTCTTGTACCAATTAGGGGTGGTACAAATTAACTACACGTGTCGTTGACGATGAACCTAGACCGTTAAAAGTCGTTCGTCGACTAGTTAACGTCTCATAGTCAACGATCTACAACTGGGCAGTATGACATGCAGCTCGCTCTACGCAACAATATTTGAGCCGTTTGTTTGGACCGAACTAACCGAAGATTTGTATTATAAGAGTCCAGCTGTGTTTAAGCGTCATCATCGTTTTGGTGATGATACATTTTTGAAGCATGCCTGATCGTTCGGCGCCACAAAGGACTTTTTAAAACAGCGAAACAATTGTATCCTAAAAACATCAGGCGTAAAATGTATAATCATTTACCCGATGACATTAAAAATGAATCATTTAATTGATTTAACTAAAGACATAATTATCTACTCATTAACGAATAATTTTTGAAATATAACTGACTTCTTGAAATGATAATATGCATGTTCTATGTACCTAATAATAATAATTTTAATGACTTACTTATACATATTTATTGTATAATGATTGATTTATATTTGCATGCTATCACATTGTTAGCAGGACAAGAGAACACTTTTTTGTAGCATCTGATATTATGTACTTGTTCTGTGCAAATATACTATTTCTATGGTGTATTCCACTTTGATCACCCAGGTGATATCACCTAGGTGATCAAAGGCGACTCATTGGTGTCCTTTGATCACCTGAGACATAATCACCTGGGTGATCATAGGCGACTTCAAGAAAATATATTATTTCAGTATCCTTTAATCACCTGTATAAAAAATCTGATGTGGGTGCCTAAAATGTCGTTATTCATATGTATTCATATTGGACTTCAGTATGGTTTATTTTTGATTTCTAAAGGTATTTATTACGGTATCCACGTTTATTGACATAGGAATAGTTTGATGATTGAATTTTAGGTTAGAGATGATGGGGAATTATGGGGTGGATCACAGCGTCCATATTTCTAAAATATTATTTTATAATATAGCATTTGCCGACCTGAGCATCGTGCAATTAGGAATGAATAATTAGTATCTAGGCTAACATGTCATGATAAAAAATCCCAACCTTAACTCTTCTGCCCTGATAATGCAGGGGTGCTGCCTACCTAAACCATGGGAGTCAGCCATATGCTGCAAATGTATTATTATATGATAAGGTTCTTGAGCAGAGAAATGTTAAAAAAAATAACCTTGAACGGCCCTAAGCTGATGATACGGGGAAACTGAATACCTTATCAATACGAGTTACCTGGTAGAGCTAGCTAGCTGCTTACATGTATATAAGTTTTCAACATATTTTTTTGGGATTAACTTCCGTTTTGCCCGTACCTCCAACCGATCTGAAGTTTGGTGTACCTGTTTCGACGTATTGATTAAGACAAGAGCGTTGTTATGTTTTAGTTTTGGAGGAAGCTAAAAACATCGGTATGTTCGAGTCGGACTACGGAATCCTAAAATAGCTAAAAGTACACAGTAACTCCCTGGGTGAACCTATATATCGCATCTTCGCATCAACCCATTATTGGCCCACTGTTGGGCACGGGTCTTCTCCCAGAATGAGAGAGTTTAGGCCATAGTCCACCGCGCTGGCCAAGTGCGAATTGGTGGACCTATATATACGTTCTACCAATCTGACGTTCAATCCAATACCACAACATTTATTATAACATTTCATATTTTAATTTTATGAATGTTAATATTTTAACTTTTCGGGGTTGGGGGGAGAGGAGATGTATCCCCGAAACCGTCCCCCTGGCTACGCCCATGGATCAAGATCATGATATTTCAAATACCCGCAACTTAATTTTCAAGTAAAATTCAAAGGAAAATCATTGAAACGAATTTTGCATTAAATGCGAGTATTATCGATAATAGCTTAGTTTTTTTTTGATGTTACAACCTAACCTAACCAATCCTATAAAAGGTTAGTATATTAAATAAGTATATATTTATTCTGTTGAGTGCAAAATAACTATGGGCGCAAAATGGTGTTTGCGCCCATAGTTATTTTGCACAAATTTTATAAACGTTAATTACCCTAATTCATAAAATTTTGGGTTATAATAATAGTTATACTAGCTGACCCGGCAAACGTTGTTTTGCCATATAAAATTTAAAAAAAAAGTTAAGGGTGGACTATCACTAAGGGGTATGAAAAATAGATGTTGGCTGATTCTCTGACCTACTCAATATGCTCACAAAATTTCATGAGAATCGGTCAAGCCGTTTCGGAGGAGTACGGGAACGAAAATTTTGACACGGAATTTTTAAATTTAAATATAAGTATTTGAAATATCCAACTTATACTGTCATTTTCTAGCCACTACTTAGCATCAACATAAATCTCACCGAACCTAGCTCCTTCACTTCCACAACAACCACCAACAACAAAACCACCACCTCTACCTCTACAACCACCAACAACGTCTTACCACTATCCACCCACTCTACCATTTCACCATGCATAATAACCCCAGTACTACCGGCTCCACCCCCACTGGAACACCACTAACAACATCACCTCTACCACCTCTACCATCACGACCACCCACCACCACCACCCCACCACTACTACTATATTTTTGGTATGATTGAATAATATAAATCTATCCATGCATCCGTGTCACAAACTCTTGGCATTTTAATATTAGTAAGACACAGGTAAGCAACATTTTAGCTGCCCATTTTTGGTAGGTTTTTATACAGGTGATTAAAGGATACTGAAATAATATATTTTCTTGAAGTCGCCTATGATCACCCAGGTGATTATGTCTCAGGTGATCAAAGGACACCAATGAGTCGCCTTTGATCACCTAGGTGATATCACCTGGGTGATCAAAGTGGAATACACCATTTCTATTTCTACGAACAAAGTGGCCTCCGGAAAGAATCGTAACTTACAGTAATAACAATGTAATTAGAGTGTAGTGTCCTTAGAATTATATACAATAGCTTAGCATTATACGTAAAAAAAAAACAAAATCACAACACTTATACATCTATGTACAATGCACCGAATTATACATACCACGTAAATAAAAAGGATAAATAGTCCTATATATATATTAAGCGTAATTGTAAGATTTCTTTAATTGCCAACGTTGTCACCACCGCACACGACAGTGTGATGGTGACAGCGATGCCGATGGCCTAACGTGGAGCTAAGAAATAAAGACTTATTGTTAAAAAAAGAAGAACTATTGTGACAAAAGGACGGACGATCAGTCTGTGGAGATTTGGATTATAATAAAAAAAAAATGATAGAACCGTTGACAGCACGTCGACGGTTGAATTAACAAGTCTGTCAATTCAACGCAATCCATAATGGTGAAAAAATACAGGTCTCCGAGAAGAGATTTAATTTTACTTTACGACGAACAATCGGCATTACCTAAGTTGCTCATAATAATCGTTGATCACAATTGGTTACCCGTATATGGATCGTCCTCGCTCCGTGTTGATTTGCTTGACCTTATTTGTAATCCACCAAACCACAAAATTATTACCAACTTTAAAGAATCAACAACATGCCAAAGCTAAATGTTTATATGGGTAGAACCGCCAACGCTAGCGGCGCCCTGCAAAGTTTTATATTCTATAGATCGTATTGATCTAGGATAGAGAATATTAGCCCCATTAAATTGCAAGATTATGCTGGGTTTTGACGACCCGCGTGGCGCAGCGGTTACCATACCGGTCTGACACGCAGTGGGTCCCGGGTTCGATTCCCGACCAGACAGGTATCTGAATGATGAGTTTAGATTCTTGTTCTGGGTCTGGGTGTTTGTGTATTTGTCTTTGTGTGTGTCCATAGCACCCACGACACAGGAGAAAATCCTACTGTTTGGCTATGAGTGTAGAAAGCGTTTTTTTTTTGTTTTACCACCGTCACAACAATTTCTATCGTCAAGCAGTTCATGCGTGTGGTTGCCGACTCATTTTTTAATATGAAACGACCATCTTATTCCTCGGGAGTAGCAATGCATCTACAATAGACTTATGAGTTCTTATATTAAGTTGCTGGCACATGTCTATAGGCGGAAGTAACAGCTTACCATCAGTTCCACCTGATTTAGACAGATGCATGGACTGCATACTAATTCGCTACTTCTTAATTATAAAAAGAAAAAAAAAGTTATTCATGATATCCTTCGTATTTTTTGTTACATTAATAATATTAAATTTAATTTCTACTTACTTTCAATATGAGATCGGAGGGCATTGGGTTCGGAAGGTGGCATTTCGTCTCTTCTAAACTCTCTGAGGCCAAAATCTGCCAATTTAACCACCCACCGCGCATCCACTAAACAATTTGATGGTCGCAATGCACCGTGGTATTGGAGTGGTGACTCGTGGATGAAAATCATACCCTATTAACAAAAAGGCACTATTAGTAAATTAAAGTAATAGAGTTATAAATTGAAATAACACTTGATGCAGTAGGTACTAGTGACGTAACAAATATTCGCAAATATTCGGATGTTTTTACTAGTGATGTCACAAATATTCACGAATATTCGAATGTTTTTAGATAATTCGGATTCGTATTCGCAAGAATTGGTGCGAATGTTTTACGAATATTGAATTGCAACGCTTCGCAAAAAGAAGGATCCCAAATATATCCAACTTTAAATCGAACTGCAGTTTGACGACCTAAAAAAAAATGTCGTCAAATCTAGATCCTTCGGCCCCTAAAAAAATATACATTGTAAGTGCCTCCGTAGGCCTATGCAAAATAAATACATTATATTTCATTTCCTACACCAAAAACTGAAAATGACCAACATTCGCATTAGCATTTGCGAATGTCGGTGACGGATATTCGCGTTTGCATTCGCATTCGCGCATCTGCAAATAATGACATTAGTTACTTCACTAGTATGTACCATCGTTTGCATGAAACATAAAGTAAAATGCAAAAACGCCACGAGCTACACTTTGATCGTATATCTACTACTTAATTATTAATTTCCACACAACAGTTTCGACTGTGCAGATGACGGACCCTCCGTAATCTAAAAGGGTCCTAAAGGATTATTTATAATAACTAGGATTTATGTATAATATTATGAGTGTGTGTATGTGTATAGTGTATGTGGAAAATACTTAAATAGGAAGAATAAAAGAGCTAATTCTTACACATTGCCGATTTATATCATACTCCTTTAAGTACGTTTATGGTAAGTTTTTTGCATTGTTCTCAAAAATATCCTTAATTAGAATAACATAAATGGTGATACTATTACTTACCCTAATTATATCTCCTACTAGAGACGCAATGAACATATTGTCTAGTTTGATGACTTCATTTTCTAGGATATCCTGAAATCGTAAAGTTTTTGTTAAACAAAATGTAAAAAAGCTACACACTAAAAAGTAAGTACTTACTTATCTACGAAATCTGTCCTCAGCTAAGTGAAGTTGAGAGCCGTCTTACAATTTTACGATTGGCCATACGCGTATGTTTAAGTGCAGTCAATTGTATCTCATGTTGATTGAACGACCTTAGGGCTGCACACCTTCGGTTTTGCATTGTGACACGTTGCCAAGTCGTGTGGAAATCTGCGAGGACCACGACGTGCAAAGTAAACGATCACTATACGACATTATATCGTTTAAATGCGCGACACCACGTCGTGTCATGAAAATCTGTGATGCGTTTTGTTTGCTTTTCGAGCGATTCCTATAGTTGTAAGAAGTTGTCAGAAGTCATAGTTGTAAGAAGTGGATGGACCTAGTCTTTTCCAGCTGTAAATTTTAAAAACGAGGTGCTTATAATTTCGCGTCATGCTTTCGCCGGGTGTTTGTTCATCATGATGTCTTATCACATTCCTGCTTAGATTGAATAATGACACAACTCAAAAACGCAAGAAAGTCAGGTACAAATAAAAATAAATGAAAAGGTCATTAGCCACGGTGTAGTTTGCACCAAGTTTGCAATTCTTGCCTTTTTTCTATATGACTGTATCTTTAACAGTGCGGTTATCCATGCAACGTTGCGATATGTGTGCGTAACAAGCATATTGGTTTTTAAAATATTTTGTTATTTGTAAAGAAATATATTGTCTTAAGAATGCAGCAGTAATAAATAAAGGTTACCTTAAGGCTACCTCGCGTGCAGTACTCGGATAGCGCACATACGTTTGGCGGCTCGATGCACGCTCCCACAAATCCATTCACGTTGTCATGTTGAAGATCGCGCATCTGTATCAGAAATACTAATTTTATTCATCTATGAAATGAGGAATACAAAATTTTGTATTGTCACATGTAATTTTGCAAGTACTGTTTTTAATTTAAAATTGATTTATGTGTAGGTTTGCGAAATGTGTGAACTAGCGTGAGATCTCACAAACATGTGACATGGCCCTATGTCAAAAAATCATAAAATTCGTGTGACGTAATTTATGGGTGGCCCTTTGGCTAAAAAAATGTAGGCGAAGAAAAGGTCCGGCCCAAAAAAATGGAATTTCCTAACCAAAAACGCAATTATGTTATACATAACAACAGTTTGCAGCCCCCCAAAATTTACCGCTTGGGGCGGACCGCAGCTCTGCCCCCACTACGCTACGCCACTGATTACAGGCTTATAATATTCCATCGTGATTCCTTTTTAAGCCCAATTAGGATTTTTTCAATAAAGCATAGCAACTATATTTATACTTTTTATTAGTTACCTTACAAAGCTCACGAAAATAATTAAGAGCCTGTATATGAGATCCGTACAATGAATTGTTAAAATAATAGCTAATATTCTAATTAAATGTACTCTAAGAGTAATAGCGCTGTAAAAATGATAAAGTTATGTATAAAAAACAAACGTAAGATACTAAGAACTAATATGTTGGTATTAGATTTATACCAAAATATTAGTTTATATTTCGCTTCCTGGAAACGGAAATTGAACAGCCGCGAGCTGAGACGATATTCCTGCTTCGATGTTATTACATTAAACCTATAAGTAGATATATGAAAAAGATCCATGTAGTATTAATAGACCCTCCCGTAGTATTTAATAACATTCCTTTAATTAATTTTGCTGAAGCGATTTTTCTTTACTTTATCCAGTGAATCTAGTAGGTATAGTCTGTGTTTCACAAACTGAATTCTTCTTCCAAAAGATATACTAGATACTAGAGATAGACTAATATTTTCAATGGCTGTCTATATTCTATCCTGGAGATCTCGGTTTAGAAAACAGGACAGAGAATTATCTATACGGAGATCTCAAATTTTTGACAATTTTGTTATAAAAAGTTATAAAACGTAGGTAACGTAAAATACGTAGCTTAATTAAAATTCGTTAAATAAAACCTCGATGGCAAATTTATTGTGTACGATCTGGCTAGACTAAGGACGCATAACATCTTTTATGAAAAGTTACTTTCGCCACAAAAATGAAATTAAATAAATAAGTTAAATTCTGAAATAAACACTAGATACTTAGTGAAAATAGGACTACTACATTTTAAATAATAGTTATTTATATGTTTTTTTTGAATCAGAGTTTGCTTATATTTTAAACGAGGTTTTTTTCGTTTATAGTATGAGGAATTAAATTCATTGTAAACTCATGCGTTTCGATCCCTCATGTAAACAGATTGTAGTCCTTGAAATGCTACCCTTTGTTTTCCTAAATATTCTTGTGCTTTACAAGAAATGTAGAGCAAAATAGGTATTTGAGTATAATTTTCAATTTTGCGTTAAAAATAATTCTTAATATCCTTTGTAAAGTGTGTCGTCAACCCATTATTGTCCCACTGCTGGGCACGGGTCTTCTCTCAGAATGAGAGAGTTTTAGGCTATAGTCCACCGCGCTGGCCAAGTGCGAATTGGTGGACGCCTTTGTAAAGTATTTTAATAAAAGTTAGGTAGGTAGGTGCTTCTTATTTTAGAAACTCTGAGTGTTTTTGGCGCAGTGTTTTGTTGGTTGAATCAATTTATTACTATAACCAAAATTGATCCCTTTCACGCAGTGGGTTTTTTCTAATAATTTAATAATGTTTAAATTTCATGAAGTTTACTTTTTACTTGAGTTAATGACGGGCGAATTATGACCTCTGCGAAGGTCAACTCATAAGTATTGAATTTTATTGTAACATCAAGTTCCTACGTATAGACGAGCATAATAACAGTTATAATAACTGCTTATTGGAAAAGTTAGAAATTAAGCTCTTCTCCTCTTAAATGGAGCTGATGTGAATATAATTTATACTTTGTAAGAAAAGCACCCGATAATGTTTCATGATACCAACTTTATGCTACAGCAAAACTTTAGTAGCAACAAATATAAGGCCGCCAACTTTTAGCGCTTGACGGAACGTGGTGAAGAGGGCTGCACTTTGCAATAATAAAAAAGCAATTTCATATAACAAATATCTGATTTAAAAAACCTAAGTAGATATTTCTGTGCCTCTAATGTAAATCAGGTAGATATTGCATTTTTGCCAAATTAACTTTTTATATCAAAATTGTTAAAAAAACAGACATTAATTCCCGTGTAAGAAAACGGACATCTATCGAAAGATAAAATGTAGTTTTATAAAGACGGCAACGCTAATATGTTGACAAGTGCATAATTTTATTGATTTTGTATTTTGTAGTATAAAAAGAAAAATTAAAAAAGACATAATTATGAACATAGTTGTACAAAATAGTCCAGTTCAAAACAATGTTTCATGAAAAAATGTGGGATTTCCTAATTTGTAGAATCTAAATTAGAAATACGAGTAATTTGCATTAGGTAGCTACAACATAAGCTCATCGTATGGGTTGCTGGTTCCGCTACATTATGGTTTAGTGTATATTTATTTGTAGTTCGCCATTTACGTTTGCAGTGCCCTTTCACCCGGTGCACCTTGTCTGGACAAGGATTTAGTGAATGGCATGTATTTCCGTAAAAATGTATGTGTGTGTCGTCAACTCGTAATTGTTTCATTACTGGGCACGGATATTTTCTCAGTACAAGTGAGTTTTAGGCCATAATTCCACTGCGCTGGCCAGTGCAAAATGGTATACTTCACACACCTTTCTGAACCTTTTTCATAAAAAAAATTCAGATGTGTAGGTTTCCTCAAGATGGTTGGCTTCAACGTGAAGTAACAAATAACTTCAATTACGCATCATTTTTAAGAAATCAGTGGTGCGCGTCTAATATTTGAACTACGGTCCCTCGATTGAGAGGCCGTGTTTCAACCGTATCATTGCTAGTGGCAGCCTAAAATAGTGCTTGCAATATATCTTTCAGTCACATACAATCCAGTCGCTTAGTCCAAACTGGCAGGTTAATACTTACATTACTCAGTTTACCCACTCCGTGTCTTAATACTTATATGTTGAACCCACCCATCGCATTAGTGGAAGCCAAACGAATGAGTATGATTTATCTCCGTTTGCGTGTCTCATAGAGGTAGTTTGGCAGGAAATTTTCTGTTTCTCGCTCCAGTGAACCCTTGATAAAGGTATTGTTGCTCTAAGCTCCCTTTCTGAATGAGCTTAGGGACGGATCTTGGGATATTTTTTCAGCTTCCCATTAGGGGAGGTTTGTGGCTACTTGTGTAAAGATTTGTTCCTACGAGTATCTTGATAGCGTTTTATTTTGTTGTGGGAAATTGCATTTATCTAGAGGATTTGTAGTAATTCGTGGACAATGTATAATATATATCTATTTTAAAAGAAAAACATACTGGTTAATGTACGCTGTTTTTTATATAAAAAGATGTGACGAACTAGCTGTTTGTAATCAATCCTAGATAAAACTTGAGACCTGAGGTCAGCCTCAGATTTTATTACCCTTGAGAATTAAATTGAAAAAAGAACGCCACAGATAGGTAAGTAGGTATATCAATTTTAGTGTCAACAATGAGCAGCGCTTAACATTGCTGTTTATGGCCGAAATACTTGTGGTAGTGCTCTCAAGATCGAGAACTAGGGGTTCTATCTTTATTTTGTACATCCGGCGTTAGAATAGGTATCATATATTTTACGTACTTGTAATAGTTGTATAGTTTTAGAATCTTTATTCTGACTTACTTGCGCAATTTAGGCCGATCAAATCAGCTTTGTTAACTTTAAAAGCGACCTAAGATTTTTTATATAAAGTAATTAAATTTGTCAGTAATTTTTTTTACAGGTTCGTTATATGAAGTAAAATATAAGGAAATGCTTATTCCCAAAAACTTAATGTAAGAATGAGCACTCACAATTTTAAGCTCCTTCTTAATCTCCCTGTTAATATCGATATGGTGCCTCCGCACCCGTTTGACGGCGAGCAGCCTGCCGCGGTAGAAGGCCACCTCGGTGAAGATGGCGGAGTACCGGAAGTCCAGGTCGGGGTTGGAGCTGAGCGACACCTGGCTGGAGCGCCCGCCGCCGGTGCTGCCCTTCTCCGCGCCGATCGCGTTGGTCGAGTTCGTGCTCACGATCACACTGCTATCTTGCTGGAAAAAATCAGCTCTGAACAATTTGCTTTGGTAAAGTGGTATTTTAATATGAGATTTGGCATACTTAATCCAATTGAAGTAGATACTTGTAAGGTCTAATTTTGTGGAAGAACCAAACGACTGTTGGAGTTTTAACATATATTTTTTTACATAACTGTAACTGTTTGAATGTAAAATCTATAGTCTGGGATTCAAAGTTATATATCTTATGTATTAAATTAAATTGAGCTAAATTAAAACGGTATTAAGCTACCTGCAAAATAATTATAAGCAACGTTAAAAATCTATAAACAATACATAAAAATGTAATAAAAGCAACGGCGACATAAATTGCAATCCCTGCATTATTCCTTATTTCGGGACCTACGCCGAAAATAGAACCCAACCCGCTATACGATATCTGGGGGACGGGAAATGGGACGTAGGTATATCATATTAACGAGGGAGTATTTATAACTACCCTAAAATAAGCCAATCTAAATTCTAAGTGACTAAAGTAAATACGTAATCATACTACCTAACGTGCCTTGAGAGTTATGTCACGTTCATTACAAACCAATGCCACTAGCGGTCACTAAGGATTATTGTATTATAAGTGGACTGCTTACTGCTGATTATTTTTTTGCATTATGGTCACATGATGATAGCACACTGCCCGTTTCTAACGCAGTGTTTGAGCTAGTGTTCTACTCTCGACATGTTAAGATTTTTTTCAACTTGAATTGCTATTATCATATATGTATAGCACTATAAGGTTAATATAATTTTTTTGAAATATTATTGATTAGTATTCGCAAAAAATATACACATTTTGACAGCAACATCCCACTACCGCTGATATGATTTTGCTGTCGTAACTTAATAATCACTACATAGTACAAATCAAAGTCACTTCGCGCTGTCTGTCCCCATGTATGCTTAGATTTTTAAAAATACGCCACGGATTTTAATGCAATTTTTTTAATAGATAGAGTGGAGAGGAAGGTTTTTATGTATAGGTAATACACGCATAATATAGTGGAGGAACACAGCTTTCCATTTTAGAGTCTTAGGCGGAACGAAGTTCGCCGGGTCGGCTAATAAATATTAAAGCAAACGACACCTTAAATAGAATACAAGGCAATGATGAAAATTACAAACAAATACAAGACAGATTGATAAACATAACCCTTTATTGTAATTTGGTAATAAATATGCACTATGCATGCAAACAACATGTATAAGTTCCGTTTACCTACTCATTTTGTTGGCGCGTTGCTCGTCGTCGGGCAGGTGGAGATCGCGGAAATCTATCTTCCACAACAGAGAATCCAGTTCTTGCTCGTAGCGCCAGCCGCGGTACAAGGCAAGGGCAGCCAATGCTAACAACGCCAATGTTCCACCTGAAGCACCCAATGCCCATGCGCCCACGTGATCTGATTCAAAAATGATTTTTTAGTTCTTTATTATAATAAATATGTCGTATAACCTTCTGTGGTCCGAATGTACAGACATGTTTACCTACACCTATGCTTATCACATAGTAAATACCTTTTTTTTTTGTGACGGGTTAGGTTAAACATTCAAAAGATACACCGGAGCCTTGGGAGAGACTCCGGGTAGTGTGGGATGTTTACCCACTAAAACCTCCTCGGTGGCCTTCCTCTGCGCTTGCAGGGGACCCCGGAACCTCCAACGGATACCACGAGTGCATCACATGTGATTGTATATCTTGAAATATGAGATATGACCAACATTGACTAGGATTGACTAGGATAGGTATCTAAAGTCTTCATTGACCACTAGTCATTAGGGATTGTATATACATTTGTTAAAAAATGCAGAAGAGATATTTATAAGTATTTAAAAACTATAAAATATGGTAACAAAACTTATATTTTTAATATCTTTGAAATATAGTTCATGTTTTCCGTGTACAAAAGAATAACAGCATTTCGTAGTAATTTAATTTTAATACATAATGAGGGTTTAAAAAAGCTACTTAGAAATGTTTTTGATCATTCACATTTTATCTTTTTGCCATTTCATTTTGTTTACATTAAAAATAAGTTCCTGAACTAAGTAGACTGCTTAAAATATTTTTCTTGGGCATGAATTTGCAGAATCGTCGAAACTTGATTAAAATCTGTTCCGGAAGATTTCCTGTTAGGTAATTAATTAGGCACGCCCCTTATTGGTGGCTGTGTCCAGTTTTATCCTTTGTAGTAGCTAGTTATTTTACAATTTGTTGATTGTATTTATTAGCCAAAGAAAATATTGTTCACTACTTAAATACTTATATAAACTTTTCAAAGTTTTTTCCAACATTTTTTCAGTATTTAATACTACTTAGAGGGGAAATTACGGACATTTTTCTGAAGAAATCTTCCACAAAACAGAACTCGAAACGGTTTCATTAATAAAATGGTTATCGCTGTCAATGGAAGAAACATTATAGCCGCAGCATTAACGTTAACAATAAACGTTTCAATTCAATTCCAAAGCTCCAGCTTTAGGGGATTCTTCAAAACGAGATGATATAAAGTGGTTTTGCGCGTGAGTCAAAGCACTAAATTGGAAAAAGGAACGAAGTCGAGGCGAGTGATTCCAGTCTTTATGTTTTAGTGATGTAACGAATGCTCTTACTTGAATATTCGCAAATGCGAATGCAAATGTGACATTCGCAAATGCGAATATACGTTGTTTTTTTTAAATTTGGCATTGCCAGGTTTATTTTTAATGTATTTCAGTTTTGATTTATTTGCTGTAGGGGGCCGAAGGATGTCGATTTTTGCCTACCTTTTTTTCGTTGACAAACTGCACTTCGACTTTAATTTGTGGCGGCGTTTTTTTGCTCTGCAATTCAATATTCGCAAAGCATTCGCAAAATTGATCGACTGACAAAGCAAATTATATTATATTAATACGTGAAGCAAAAACTTGTGACGCATTTTTTAAGTAATATGCCGCGGACGGATCAGTATGAAATTTTGCACGGATATAGTGGACGTAGAGAAGGAGTGCAGAATGTTAATATTTTTTTTCAAATAATGCATAAAATATACATAAAATCAACAAGAAACACATCACACACACTACCGTGCATTTGTCAGAAACACATAATTAATAAACGAAGTAGAACACTCAATGTCTTACTATGAAAACACATAACGTCAGAAAATGTCAAAATACCCGCTATTGCTTTTAAATGCGGTTTAGCTAATTATGCGTCTTTTTATATTTAACGGGTGCGTTCAAAATTACTTGAAAATGATTATTTAATTTAAATTACGGTCGAATATCGGCCGATGCGACGGGTGACTAGTATTTAAAAATATGCGAATGTTCGCGAATGCGAATGCGAATATTCGTTACATCACTATTATGTTTATAAGAAAAACACTACGCGCTACCGTCTTGGGCGTTCGAATAATAGAATCATGTTCTTGTCGCCATTTTCCCTTTTAGTGTTTGCAGAAACAATTTATGGTTACTTATGTTACTTATATCACAAAGCTCTTACCAAAGATATATTGGCTTCAATGAAACCTGTGTAGGTTTACATAAAAGTGTGATTTTTTTTTTTAAATAGGTAGGTACTCTGTCTTCACAATCTCTCAATATTAATAACACTTTATAAAGCGGTAGTAGACGTAATTAAGGTAAGCTTTATGAGCTTGGAATACTTTTATTAAATGTGTGTTCAACCAACTTGGTTTTTTGAATATGTTGAGATAGAGATTATAAATTTACTTTTTTTTTTACTTTAACGCAGGTAATTTATTTCATATCTAAGGCGATATGATGTATCCGCTTATTACATATATGTAAGCATAAGTTAAAATATATGATATAAGCTTGTATTTATAAGCTTTTATTCCTACTTAAAGATGCTGTCAGACCTATTAGATTTGCTTATAATAATATAAGTAAATTCTACGGCAACCGCGACGTCGATAACGGATAGGCACTGTAAATTCTGCGTAAGCGAGTTATAGCGATTTATTTTACTGCTTCCTCCTATTACAAATCCCATAAAGCAGACACGGAGGCTGCCAGGAGGAGATATCGTAAAATTAACGACGTCTTGTGGTTATTCACAGTTTCCGATTAAAGTTCAAAGCGATAAAACATCTTTTGTTACTTATGCAGAGGATTTGTGATTGAAATCTACATAGGTACAAATAGGAAATAATCCACCAAGTGCGAGTCGGATTCGCGAATGGAGGGTTCCGTACCATTTCGTACTATGAATAATAGTAAATAAAGTTGAACACTTTTCCAGCAACCAACATAACTTAGTTTTTCATAGTGCTTGTATGAACTACGAAGTTTTTGAAAAAGTGCTATATTTGAAAAACTGTCAACCCAATCTTGTTCGAACCAATTTTCGTTGAAAGTTTTCCTTAGCATCTATAAAAAGATTGGGTTTATCATATCAATGGTCAATTTAAACTCTCTTCGTATAAAAGTTAGAGGAGTAGGGGGGGGGGGGCACATTTTACCGCTTTGAAAGGTCTTATCTCTCAAACAATCGACCTTGAGAAAATATAGTTTAAGAAACCTCAATGTCATTTTTGAAGACCTTTCTATAGACACTTCACCTGTAGGTAAGATGAAAAAAAAATTTTGAGTTTCAGTTCCATGTACCTATGGGGAGCCCCCCTTATTTTAGTACATAATTCAGAAAGCGGTTTATAGAATACACTTATCTACCATATTTCAACTTTGTAGTCTTAATAGTTTTCAAATAAAGTGGCTGTGACATATGACACACGAACGGACGGACGGACAGACAAACATGACGAATCTATAAGGGGTCCGATTTTTGTCATTCGGCTACGGAACCCTAAAAACTGTTCAGTATCGTTTTATTTTCTCTATTATTTATTTAATTATTTTTTTTATCAACAGCAATTTGGGAGCTTTAGTTAAATAATCTAAAATTAATGTTTATGGCGAGATTTCTTAGGTTTATTTGTCACATAAACAGAAAGTACGGTCATCGTTTTAATGTCTTTCGTAACAAAAAGTTAAGAGATTAAATAAAACGTACAGATTTAAAATTTCGTAAGTACCTACGTGTTAATGTAAAAAGTTTGTCATTTACAGTGAAACACGTAACCGTTTTAATTGCCTAACTTTTGAACGTTATTTAAAAGTTTGTCAAAGCTTCGATCATAACTCGTCCCTTCTAAAAATATTTTGTCCGGAACTTTCGCGAGTTCCGGAGTCAATTATAGTCGACTTTGTTTAAGAACAATTCAAACCAGCCGGCACGGACGAACAAGTACTATAGAGGCTTTTGTTTTTCATTGTTCACAAGTGTATCGTCCCGTGATACGCAAGATCTTATGTGTAATCAGTAGACATCCAATTATATGCACTATCCAAATGCCAAAATATGCATGCAAATATGCACAATTAATTGGTGGTATTTGCACCAAAATGGTTGTATATAAGTACACAAAATATGCACTATGAAAGAAACATTTATCTCATTTTTGGTCGTCAAGCGAACGAAAAAACGTGTTCCTTCAATAGAAAATTAATATATTTTTAAAATATATTTTGAAATCTAATTATATATTTTGTTAACTCGAATTCTTAATTCCTTTACGCGTCTTCCACTTTCAGATATTTACATTCTGGTAGATATTTCTCAACAACATGAATAAGCACAAAAACATTCTACTCCCATAAATATATTCCAATCACAAGCTAAAATATATAAACAAGACATCGTTCACAATACGGGTCTTATGTTATTACCCTTGTTTAACTCTGTGACCTTAATGATTTTTATTAAGTGCATGTTTTGGCAATCTCGCGCTTTCAATACAGTGTATGGAATTTGGTTCGAGATATTAAGAACGGAAGCTATTGAAATGCGGATGAACCGTGGTTTCACAGTGACTGTTTTGAGAAGTAGGTACACAACAAAGCTGCACGTAAATAAGTTAACTACTCGTAGAAGTAATAGTTATGGGTCCATCGTACACCGATATAGATCTAGGAGGGAGGTTTAAATGGATACAAGTTTTAAAAAATCTAATATCATGTACGAATAGAAGTACCAATAACTTATGTCACTCTTTGAACGGTTTTTGTTCACTATCAAATTCTGGAAAGCCTTTTCTTCAACTGGGTCCAGCGGCGAAATTTCTAAATCCGTCAGTGATACTTTTGTACTAATGATGTTTTTACCTGTTTTTTATCAGTCAAATCATTACTTTCTAGCTTTTAGGAACGTATCTTCTCTCAGAGTGAACGGCGTTTAGATCATAGTCTAATTACTGAATCAATTGTTATTTGTAGAAGAGAATAATTATGAGAACTCAAATTAGTGTTAACTTGAGTTCTCAAATTCTCTTTTAAGATAACTCTCAGTTCAGGTTTCTTTGCGATGTATTCTCTAAACAAGGCAACAATATATTTCTAATACGCAAATAATTCGAATAATCAACTGGTTTAAGAAACCGAATTTCAAATCACTGCTTTTGCGTGTCCTATACATAAGATTAGTGTAATAAAACAGATGTATTTAACTTCGTAGTAGATTCTAGATTCTAGATTATAAACTCAATGTATTGAGTAATAACCAGTGTAAATCTATTTTGATTAAAACTCTATACAATTTCAACGTTGTTACTTCTGAGATTAAGTTGAAATGACTCGTGCGTTAATGCACACTGCATTAGCACGCTCATTAGGCCGGAACACAGTTTAATTTTGTATGAAAAAAGAATTGTCATTAACCTACTTTTTGTTCCTATGTGGATAGCGAATTCGAAGTTATAATGATATTAGTATTGGATTCTGTGAAACATGCGTTATTATTTTTGAGTTGTTTTTACGAATATAAAGTTTCAAATTCTGCAAGAATCTCGTAGCATATCTACTCAGTTATCATCAGGGATTTAAAGATGTGTTATTGGGTAAGTGATCTTATGGATGATACAAGAAATATACAAACAAGAACAGTTAAGGACAAGATTAACGAACGCAAATGCATATAATAGGAATGAATAATATTATAAAATACAGTAGGTACCTACACAATAAATGTGTTGTCCACATCACTTATACTCTATAAAATCGCAAAAAAAAAAACGCGCCGGTGAAGCTGCGGAATCCAGTTGTACATACATATTTTGTAAAAATAAAAACGTAATATAAGTAGGTACATATATTACTATTAAAAAGATATATTACTATTTAAAGATACAGAGGCAGCCAGACGGATAGACGTATACAATAGAGTTCCCTTCTTTGTCATAAAAATCTAAGCAAAGGATTAAATGTTTCAGTAAAGCATGTGAGTATACTATAAGTATTTATTGAGTACGGGCATTAAGCGGGCGTGTCGCTCGGCGGGCGTGCGTCCGATGGCCGCTGCGCGCTCGCAGCTTGTCGCCGGCCCATAACGACGCTTTTACGACCCGCACCCGTTCCACTTGTGGCCATTTGCAAAACCTTGTACTTAATGCTGGACCAGACTCCCGGCTCGTTTTTTAGATGGCCACTCAACAAAATCGTACCGTCCAGCCCGCTGCTTTTATTAGCTTACATAAGCCACGCATTAGGATAATCGAGTAAACTCCTCACGGCCACTCCTGAAGTGCTACGTGTTCTGTTATGGCGTCGACGGAGTTATTTATAAGCGTTTTATGTGAGTGCGCATTAACATAAAAACGTTTTACTTACTGACACATTTTTCGCCTCGAAAACCGCACGGCGGCTCGGAGAGTGGTACCCGCCCGCCGGGCCATTTCATCTCACGAAGGAGCCTGACTTCCTGCCGATAAAAGCATACTTAATGTAATAATCGCTACATTAAAGAAGCCCTCCTGAAAATGCATTGGCATCTTTTTAATGGTGTGAATATTCATTGGGCAGCGGTAAATTTACCATTAGGTCAGGTGGCTTCTTTGCATTTTAGTTACCTTTTTTGAGTAAAAAAATTTTTGTTTGCCATAATTAGGCCTTTGGTAATATGGATTCTTTGAATAATTTTATTGCCAGAATAAAAGTTCATAGGATTTTAGAAACTATGTTACTGACAAAATTTACGTAATAAAAAATATGCGGGACTACGTTGTTAGATACAGCGAAAGTCAAGCTTTGCTTGAGGACAAGTGATCAGTCATTTATATATTCTCATCGAAATTTGCGCTGGTTTTTAATCTGCACGATTATTATAAAAGAGATAATGTTGATATACATAGATACGCCTTTTAATAAGTAGACATTATTTTGTTTAGTATATTATCGTTAGATTTTTGCTTTATTCGTCGATTCTCTTTCTAATTAAAAAAAAAAGGGAAATGAATTATTTCAAATTCAAATTTCAAATCTTACTGGTATTTTTATTTATTTGATCTTCCAACAGTTCATACCAAATTCAAAATGCAGAGATTTCAAATTAATTCGTTTAGTACTTTACTGTCCGATTTTCATCTTTATTCCTTCAACATGATTACATATTAATTTCACATACCAAAGGGATTTCTTTTAGCCGTTTAAGTGTTCTTAAGTCTCTCATTGTAGCAGCTGGTCCGTTTTTAATCAGATAAACATTTACAAACATTCACCTGTGTCAGACGCAACAAGTGCAAACAAACCGGTCCTCCAACTAGTGATGTAACGAATGTTATTATTTGAACATTCGCAAATGCGAATGCGAATATTGTTTTCTCCACTATTGGTGTGGATGAGGCTGGCTTTAATGAGCGTTTTTTTTGACGAGAATCTGCAGTTAAACTTAAATTATGTATAGTTTTTTCGGACTTTTTTGCAAAGTACTGCAAATCGATATTCATAAAGTGTTCGCACAATGTTTGCGAATGAAAATATGAATTCGCACAATTTTTGAAAATGTATCCGTTACATCACTACTAGAGTCACGTTATTACCTACGCTTTTTTGTGAAGTTCGCAAGTAACAGGACATAATTTTGATGCGGTGACAATGTTGAAATTGGTTTTGTATCTTCCAAGGTGAAGGATGAAAATTATGTTTATATGTAGGATCAGTGGCATTTTAATAACATTTTTTATAAATTATAGGGGTCTTGTAAACAGTACCAGAATATTTTCCTTTATACCTTGTTTACAAATATTGTGTCTACCTGACTATATATTTATGAGTACATGTAATCAACGAACGGTGATAGCCTAATGGTTGAAACTCCGATAAGGACAACAAGGGTCCGAAGTTCCAATCCCGATTCCAAGCACATTTCTAATAACATATTCATTTTTTTAAATGAATATGCGTATTTAAAAGTCATTATCACTGCTTTCCAGTGAAGGAAAACAACATTACATATCGAATATCTACAAATCTGAGAGTAGAAAGTTAAAAAAAAATCTAAAAGGTGTGTAAAGTCTTCCAATTCGCACCTGATCAGCGAAATGGACTATGATCTAAAACCATAGCCAGAAGACCCGTACCCAGTAGTGAGAAAATAATGAGTTGAAGACGATAATAAGAATATAATAATAATAGAAAAACAAATTTCCGTATAGATACATACATATTTTGTGATTATTTGAAATAATATGTAAACATATAGAGTAAATTACATTATTCACCTTCGATGGCATTATTTTATTAATATTTTTAAAACGACAAATCTCATTTTTTGACATTACTTACTTAATATGATAGTATTTCATAATACAAATTAGTTTTCAATGTAGAATAAACATCTCTAAAAAGTTATGTAAATTTCTCCCAACCAATTGCTTTCTATTTTCTAACTATTGAAACGATTAATCAAATTTAACATTAGAAAGTACGAGCAACCCAAACTGATAATATTTCTAAATAACTCTACCTAAAAATAGTTTACCGGTGTAGATTTGTGCAGCACTCCGAGAGGGTAGAGTCCTGGAGAGCGCGTCGGGTCCACGGACAGCAGAGTGTAGTTGCCTTCCGCGTCACCATTTTCGTCCATGTGAATCCAGTACCTGATGAAAATTATATGTGTCATATAGCGTGCATTGTATGAACAAAAAAAAACAATCCTTATTTTGAGGACACATTATAAACTCATAAAAAAGGCACGCACCACTGATTTTTCTAAAATTATATGCATATTAAAAAATAAATATCAATGTATTTCGGTGAAGCAAAACATCGTAAGAAAGCCCGAGAGTACTTTAAAAAAAGTTCTCGGAGGTGTGTGAAGTTCAACAATTCGCACTTGGCTAGCGCGATGGACTATGGCCTATAACTCTCTTTGAGAGATTCTGAGAGAAGACCCGTGCCCAGTAGTGGGACAATAATGGGTTGACGACAAAAAGGTCACAACATATTGTTTTTTTAAGAGTGACGTAGCAAACAAGCATGCAACAGATAGGGGAAGTCACTGCCGCCCATTGGCATCTGTAAACGATTTCTTATAGAACAGGATTTGCTTCTTTCGAGGACTAAGATGGTCGCTTTATACGAAAGCTCGATTACGCCCTTAAACCGGAACACAAGAATTGCTTTACGCTGGATATAAGTGTGACGATGATAGGTTCTTCTCCGGCCCAACCGTACTCATTTTACGTTCTTAAATTTGCTGATTTAAAAACTCCATATAACAATTTATTAGTATTTACAAATATATTACTTATAACGTCATGATCACCTTGTTATATCGCAATTAAAATAAGAATAGCGAATGAATGAAATAAATGTCTTTATTTTGCATAGGCCTTCGGGGGCGCTTACAAATTGTCAGTTACATATATATTTTACACTACCACCGGATCGGAACACGACTTCAACTGAGAAGATCCGGCAAGAAACTCAGTGGGTTTGTCTTTTTTCTTTGTATACCTTTTTTTATTTGCCATCTTGTTTTTACATGGGTAACAAAAGTTAGCTCCAGTATCAGAAAAAATCTTATTAATAGATAAGACATGTTAAACTCGCCTACTTTTAATTGTGTAGTAATGTTCTTGTTAAATAATTGCGCGAAAAACTCAACCAAACCTAAAAACGAGTTTCGGAAATCTAGTTTAGTATAAACCACGTGTCGAATTTTAATAACTTCGCGCCGTGAAGTATTCTCCGAAATTTACGACCACTATCACAGTTTTGTAGCTCGATCACACACGCCACATGCATGTTAATATGTGGCACAGACGTGTTACATAAGAGACGGTTTCATTCAACCGATGTCTAGTGTATTGACATTATAATAGTTTCACGTTATTTGACCACCTGTGGATTTGTTCAACGAACACATTAGCATACCTCGTCGTCAACCCATTATCGTCCCAATGCTGGGCACGGGTCTTCTCTCGGAATGAGAGAGTTTTAAGGCCATAGTCCACCGCGCTGGCCAAGTGCGAATTGGTGGACTTCACAAACCTCCGAGAACTTTTTTTTTAACCCTCGGGTGTGTAGGTTTCCTCACGATGTTTTCGTTCACCGAAAAGCAGTGATAATTAATTTCTAATACGCACATAAATCAGTGCATGCCTGGGTTTCATCAAACTCGCACCTCCCGATTGATAGGGCAAGTTTCAACCATTAGGCTATCACTGCTCTCATTAGCATACGCTAAATGCAAATTTATAGAGCAAAATGTTATGTATTATAGTTTACATACATTGCGTTAAGTTTTGATTGTATTACAACTGTCAACGAAATCTCAGATTTTTCGAGTGAAGTCGTCTTATTAGAAAGGGAACATTTATTACTGGTTATACCGGAATTATGTTTTATCGGGTTGTTGAAATTGCAAAGGCTTACTTACTTATATTTGCTTATTTGGCAGTTAAGGTACCAATATTTGAATGATATTCTAATTTCGTGGTTCTATTCCGGTCACCACTGCTACACCAAATGCTTACAAAATAGACGTTATGTGATCCTATGATTTTTTATGAAGAGTGTAGTAAGGGATTTACACTTGCGTATTTATTATTATATTAAAATTTGTGGTAGGTATTTTTATAACAAATTAATTATAAAGCTCTTAAGCTTCAGGGGTTACTTACCATCATTTGGAGTCCATGCGTTTGCTACTTGTTCATTATAAAAATACTTTCTAGATTAATTAATTAGTAATAGTCCCATCAATTTGAGAATCTTACCCCATTACACTATGATAAGTGGTGTTCCTCATGCGCGCAGCGAGGGCTCTCCCATCCCTGGGTTCTTCACCAGTCATCAACGCCTCGACCAACGCGCGCGCATACACCCACACAGCGTCGTGTAGCCACGCTGCTTCCACTGGTATCTAACGAAAAATAAAGTAGTTTTTACTCAACTTCGACAGAGGTTAATGTTTTCGAGCTTATGGGCTAGTTTGTAATGTATGTCCATCTCTTTGGCACGCGCTACAGTCCAAATGGCTTGACGGATTGTAACATGTGACATATCTTCTGAATCGACTCAGTTGACAGAGTGACATAGGCTATATATTTTTCAAAATATGGCACTTGTGATCACGGAAAGTTGAGGAGAGAGAAGGGATGGTTATATAAACAAAGATAAAATAAGGAATAAATATGCATAAAATATAACACTTTCATGTTACTATTTTGATTAATGAACACAAAAACAAAAAACCCAACACATGAAAACAATCAACTGAAAGTGATCAATCAATCGTTTCTTGTTTCATTACTTACAAGCGCTAAGTGCACTTAGCTCTGCGACTGTCGTTGGTTAGTATAGACCGATCTATTACCTATTTTTTTCTTCATTATATGGAAGTAGCAAACGAACAAGTACAAGCAGTTACATTCTTTATCGCTTCTAATAAGAGATTGAATACAAGATTTCTATGATTATGATACAAGCGTTCTATGATTACTTTTTAACATCGTAATTCGATTAGATTTTTGTTAGTCAAATAGTACAATATATTAATCATTAAAGTGTAAAGAATAAGGAACGCATTTCAGTAGCAATAGCTTTGATAATGGAGAGTACAACAATAGCAGCTAGCGAAAAAGATGATAAAAAAGAATAAGACCGCTAGTATCTAAATTTTTTCACCCTATTCTAAGAGGGAGGGGTCCGAAATTGACTTCGTAATTTATAGACAAAAATGTCCTTTTGTTTAAAGAATTTTTCGTTTTCGCCTATTTTATGCAGGGGGCGGACACTTAACCCCCTGTTATATACGCCCATAATGCATTTACTGCCGATAAAAGGCATTCTGCTGATATTTGAAACTTATTGAATCTGGGAAAATATATCAAGTTGCGACGCGATGTTTGTTCTGCAAGGAACGTAAACTGTTTAGACAACATAGTTGGATATGAAGCGAGAATTTAGATTTATTTCGTTATTTTTTACGTTATAAATTCAATGGAAAAAAGGAACTATTTTTAAATTGCAGATTCTTTTACTAATAACTACCACCGTATCACTAAAACTATGTTAATTTCCGTCTTTCACAGGGTTCTATCTCTTAAACGGTAACAGGCAGATCATTAAAATTTACAGAATGCGTGCGTTTCATATAGGTACTTCGGATTATTCAAACGAACTTGATTTTTCTTAAAAGAAGACATAAGAAAAAGAATATTCCAGAAGTTACTATGTAAAGTAATACGATGAGGTGCTTTGTAACATTGGTCTTGATACTTCAATCAAGCAAAAGTGACATCGTAAAGATAGGTACCCATATCTTAGTGAGTTGTTTCCGGAAGTTGTTACGTTGTTAATTTCCGTTACATTAATTAGGTATTTAGAGCGACACGTAACGTTATCAATCATCCGGTCTTCCGAGAAGCTAAAGAAAGGGGCTCTCCAAATTTACTCATTTTTTCTTACTTAATTAGTTTTTTAAGCCGAGTAAGCATTGGAATAATAATTGGCTTGCTGCAGTCCATTTGACATCCCACTGTTGGGCAAGTCTCTCTTAAATTCGATTTGGATTTATTGTGTTACTTGTAATGAGAAAATTTTGCTTATTGGTTCATCTGATGATTGTTCGGGGCAGATTGTAATAAAAATGATACGTTTAATTAATTCAAAGTTATCAATATCCTTATTTAACTGACTAAAACTGTTTTCGAAAGAATACTTTAAATTCTATTTATACATAATTTTACCCCATACCACTATGCAATATAATAAAATCCAAGAAAATGAAGATACAGATATACTCAGGCGATCTGTGTAATGTGTTATTTATATTCGTAGCGCATGTAGCGGGAAAATTAATTAACACGGTTATTAGGTCGGCAACGCACTGCGAATTTAAAAACCTTGAATGCAGAGTCTACGCATCGTGTTGAAATTATTTATCACTCTCTTAAAAGCGTATAGAAATAAGAGAGGTTGCAGGTAGAGTAAATATTTAATAATATTATATCTGTTACTTTTTTTTGGTATTCTTTTCTGAGGTTTGAGTATCTACTCCATGTTTTCGCTTTCACCAAGCCTGGTAAAGAGACTGTTAGTAGGAATGTTAGGTACTAAGCTTACGCTTTGTAATTCCCAGTTTTACGATAAAGAATAAACAATTTCGTTGTTAATTTAGGAGCGCTTCTGAAATGACTATGTTATGTAGCTAAAATTCCTGATGTTATAAAATATTTATAGCTTAGCTAATATTAGATTTATATAACCGGGAAAACTCTATACTTCTAGAAAAGAATTAACCATTGATTCGCAGACGGGCCACCTGATGGAAAGTGGTTACCGTCGCCTATTGACATTTGCAACACCAGAGGAGTCGTCAATGCATCGCCGGTTTTGAAGGAGAGCTTTTTTGCACCTTTCTTGAAGAATATCCTGAGGTATATCGCAGGGGAGCATAGCGCACCGGGAATACCTCAGGAGGAAGCTCATTCCACATCATGAACATTTCTGGCAAGAAAGATTGGAACTGGACTGGACCGTGGAACTCCACCACTATTTCAACTAGAAGCGTGTGAATCTTTACATCTTCCAATTTTTTGTAAACAGAGTCATTACTACCAATATATAAGTAAAGGTATACTTTTCTTTTTTCTTTCTTAAATATTTAATAGTTTTTTCAGAAAAATAATTTAAAGTACCTAATAAAAAACAAATATCAACTTACCACTTTACCGCCTCCCAATTGAATTAATGGGTTTGTGAAATTGAACGGTGGCATCTGTAGTCGCCTGTTCACCTCCCTTGCAAACACAGGGTAAGATGGAGAAGGTGACGGTGTGACAGCCAAGTAAGAGCGAAACGCTTTGATGGTTTTCGCTTCAGGTTCCTTCCGCAGAGGGCCTACAAGGTACCGGATAGCTTCATCTGGCTCATACTTCTCAACGTCAACGCCGATCGCTGCGTATTCACCTGTTGGAAAAAAAATGTGGAAGTGAATCCTTATCGATATTAAAATTATTTTTTTGGGATCAATTTGGAATGTAATGGTGCCTTTTATTGACCATTTTTCGTAGATTTAAAATTATCGTGGATATAGTTTCTTGTGGTAGAATATACATCCCACTTGTACGTGGTCTCAACCGTTGTTTAATACACATGTATGTTCACTACATTTGTAGTCAACAAAAGTTTATTTCCTAAAGAATTCCTTCCTCAGGCTGATCAAAGAAGCTTGCTACCTATGATTACTATACTGAAATATTGTTTTTGTTTTAACATTTGGTTTCACAGGCCACAAGTACTTAACCAGAAACAGTAGAGAAAGTCGAATCGTGCAATCGTCATTTGTTTTCATGAGACAAGATTATTTGGCTGATATAGGTACAAAGTGTTTGCTCCACGAAAGAAGTTAATGATTTCTTTATCTTGAATCTAGGCGTAGGCTCTTTATCGCACAGAAAAATATTTAGGCGGTACATTTTATACAGTTTGGTCACAAAAATATACCGTTTAGCAAACACGTCGAAACCTTCTTCAGACTATTGTTAGCAAAGTGTGATATCGTCATTGAGCACGCCGTCAATAATAATGTACCCATAACATATCCACTTTATCGTTAGCTTGCGTGGTATTTAGATAATTCTAAAAGTTATATTACCGAATTATTAATGAAGGTGGTAGAACCAGTGTAGTTCGACCGGGGAAGTACCACCGCCACACATATTTCTAGCGAGAAGCATTTCTTGCGTTTCGATGGAAGGGTGTCGTTGCCAGCACACATTTATATGAGGCGATCATCATAGTCCTCGGGAGTAGCAACGCATTGTGTGTGGTGTGATTGACTTCAGATAGAACCCATGTTCTATATGAAGTTAATTACAGATGTCCATGAGCGGCAGTGACCATCAGGTGGTTCAGTCAGATAAAAAAACGAGTTGCCAAATAATACAAAGACATACATGCTCACAAACTTTCACATTTAAAAATATTAATAAGATAATCTTAATACTTTTAAAAGGAATTATTTTGGAGGTATATAATAAGTTTTCATGATTTTTTTTTTGAAAGAGAATTTATCTGTCACGATAATAAATTATAATAGACATTTCTTACGATATATCTCAAATCAAATCAAATCTTTGTCTGTTTGTCTGCTTTTCTGAAATCGCACTAAACAAAAACTACCGAATTTAATCTGAACATTAAAATTTATTCTTATTTTATCAAAATCAGTGCACCGTATCAAAACTTATTACAATTAAAAATCTTCAATTTTTAAATGTACCTAATTTATCGTACATAATTATTAAACTCAATTTATAAAAGAAAAAACTAAATTGTTTGATGAAAGATAAACTTAATAGATTAAAAGTAAAACTTAATTGTTTTGACCGGGTTGCTCATAGAAATCTTTGAACAAGGCCTGTCGTAATTTAAACAAACAGTAACTACGATAAATGTAGTTTCATATTGTATTCTCAGATAAATAGCACACTACAAAATACCACTTCCTACTTCCATGTAAGGTTTGTCATTAATTAAAATGGGCCTTTATAATGAAGCCGGCCGGTTTGTATCCCTTGTCATGTTAACGACTAGAAGTTTAATATAATTAAGAAACAGTCGTCTCCAAGTATATACAGAATTAATATAAATTACACAACAACATCTTCTTTAAATTAATAAGTGAACCAAAAACTTGTGATCCGTTTTTAAGATTCTTGCCGCAGACGGATGAGTATGAAATTACGCATGGTTATAGTGGATGTAAAGAATGATTACACAACGCTAATATTTTTTTAAAATATTTCATAAAACATACATAAAAACACATTACACACGCTACCTTGTATTTGACACAAACACATACATAATAAACGAAACAGAACATTCAATGTCTTACTATGAAAACACATAACTTCAAAAACATCTGTGTCAAAATACCCGCTATTGATTTTAAATGCAGTTTAGTTAATTAAACCTCGTTTTACCTTTAACGGGTGCGTTCAAAATAATTTGAAAATTATTACAATTTATTTGAATTTGAGAAATATTTGTGATACTTTGGACAATATGAAGTTGAGATTTAAATTCAAATTACGGTCGAATTTCGACCGTTGCGACAGGTGACTGGGACGACTAGTCATACAATTACAAAAAATAACATTTATATCATATTTGAGGTACACAAAAATACAGTAAAAGATAGTAGTTATGTAATTGGTAGAGTTGTTTAACCTTCTTGTATGTAGTAGCACCATCTCATTACACTTATTGTATTTATTCGTAAAAATCTCTTGGACAAACATTTTCTATTGGAAAGCAATACATTTTATGGAAATTTATGCACCAGTGATTTCAAAAAATATTCAATAATGTGTGAAGGCTACCAAGAGGCACTATGACTTTGTTGGGTTTAGTTAACCCTTCAACCTCTGTTGACCCCTAAACCCCGAGGAAAGAATCACGTCCATGTACTCGTAGTTCCATTATGTAGTGTAACCTGGATTGAAGAGTAGTAAAAGGCATATATTTATCGAAGGCGTTCTAATTCAGTCGTCTGGGGTAGCAAATCATTTGTAGCCTGCCTCAAAAAGGACTCCAGAATTATCTGGGCTTAGATTAAGTACATGGAAGACGGATTAAAGCGACATTGATGAAGTAGATTGTATGTTTATTGCTACTTCAATTTTATAAAAAAAATATACTTAGGACCTGCCAGTGATTTTCTCATCTGAGCTAACTGCTACTTTACTACTTTTTCTCGGCAAAAAAAACCGGCTAGTAGCGAGTCGAACTTGAACCCTTTGTGATGCCGTACAATATAAGATACGGCAAAAAGCACGTTTGTTGCATAGAAGTCTCCTTTATATATTTATTTTATTCTGTTCTTAGTATTTGTTGTTATAACGGTAACAGAAATACATCATCTGTGAAAATTTCAACCGTTTAGTTATTACGATTCATAGGATATAGCCTGATGACAGACAGATACGGACGGACAGCGGAGTCTTAGTAATGGGATTCTGTTTTTACCCCTTGGGTAAGGAATCCTAAAAAATATAAAATGTTGATAGCCTACACCTGTTTAGACTTACTTAGGATTTATAGAAGCAAACATATATCCGACTAGATTTCAACTTATCTGTAGCGAAATACCGTAAAAGCTGGGCGCAAATTGAGTATGCAAATACGACTGTTACTCCCAGTGTTTATTTATCATATGACTGATCTCGTTTTGTAAGTGATGAGCTACGGAGAATATTCGCGTTTTTTGCTTTCACCTTTTCTTTACTAACGCAAGTATTTTGCTGTAATTCCAACAAAGAAAAAATAAACTGTTTATACCTCTTGTGTTTTTTTTGTAAAGAGGCAATAATCTTGTAAATTAACAGGTACGTATCTACATACGTACCCTTAGGTACATAGTACAAGTACATAGTAAAAGTATACAGTACAAGTATATAGTCTATTTCTTACTACCCAAAGTTAATTACTAACTGAACAGTTTTATTTGTAAAGTTGCTTTTAAATTATTACAAAACATGATTTATGAAATTTTATGTAGGAACAATAGAACACATATAAATATATAATTCCTCCTAAAATATAAAAAAAATACCGAGTATTTGATATGTGGTATCTACATTTATAAGTAAACAAACAAAAGTATTACAAACAATACTTTAGAATTTCTATAAATGTTGGTTATTAGGTAAATAAAACAATAATGATTATTAAAGTACATTGAACACTTACATTTTTAGACTGCATAAGAAGGCTCATCAAATATCGACAAATAAAACGACAATGCGTTCCGAACCAAAATCAAACGTTTAAACAGCGACTTTAATAACTAGGCGGCTAAATACATAGATGTCGTTACTATGTATACTAGTGACCCGTCGCAACGGTCGAAATTCGACTGTAATTTAACTCAAATACTAAACTTGATGTTGTTCAAAGTAGAAAGAATATTTCTCAAATTCAATTAAATTAAAAAGGTAAAAATAGCTTTAATTTAACTATGTTGCATTTAAAAGCAATAGCGGGTATTTTGACAATGACATTTTTGACGTAAATGTTTTCATAGCAAGGCATTGAATGTTTTTATTGTGTTTGTGTCAAATGCACCGTAGTGTGTGTAATGTATTTTTAGTTAATTTTATGTGTGTTTTATGCTTAACGAAGAGAAACGAGTGAAAACACAGGAGTAAACTTCTTCGATTTATTCACACTTGAGGAGGTCCGATCGCTTCGACGGTTAAAACAAGAATCTTTTTTTAACCGACAGGCGCTCGCCTTTTTGTAACAATGTTAGGTGAGGTGACAATAACAAATTTATGGAGGGTAAACTTAATTACAATTTTTAAAATCACTAAATATTGCTAATTTAATAAACAAACAATTTTCGATCTTTAAACTAACTAAAATAATTATTTTCGGCGACGTGTTTTTCATAAATACGCGGTGTCGCGCCGACATGCATTATTTGAAAAAAAATAGCATTTAGTACTCCTCCTCTACATCAACTATAACCGTGCGTAATCAGTACTCCTCCATCCGCGGAAAGTATCTTAAAAGTGGATCACAAGTTTTTGTTTCACGTATTATATATAGAAGAAGATATTAAAACATAGATGAGATACTGATAAATCGATATATCCGAAAATAGACAACCATCCGATATTAGGATCGCTTCCTAGAAAATTCTATTTTCAGACAACCAAGCGGTTTTTAACTGCATTGGTACATAGAAGAGAAGCGGATACAGATTTCAAAAATTTATATTACATGCATTTATACATATTCATTTTACAGTTTAATATTGCAGAGTAAAACGTATCATTTTTATTTTAAGACCTCGCATTCTATTCATTCTGTCTGCATGGCCCTCGTAAAGCTATCCTTTGAAATAATAGGGTGTTGTTCGAGTAACAAAAGGGGCGATGTAGACAAATATATCAGGCTCGGTTTATCGAGTTCATACACGTTTTCTTTTCAGGCAAAAAATTGGCCTGAACAATGCATTGCTGCTTACAACTCTTTTTACGACGGTCAACTTTCATAATGTTTTATTACGTCCTTTTATACACTATGCCAACTATTACTTAAACTCCTACATGGACGTAGCCAGAGGGAGGGTTTTGGAGGTTCAAACTTTAAATGAAATCATACTATCATCACCATACTTCATACTAATATAATAAAGGCGAAAGTTTGTGAGTGTGTATGTTTGTTACTGCTTCACGTGTAAACGGCTGGAGGGATTTTCATAAAATTTAGGAACTTAGCTGATACTCTGGATTGACATATAGGTACTTTTTACAGTGGGAAAATATCATATTCCCACGGGACAATACATTTTGTTATCGCGGGCGAAGCTGCGGGATTCAACTAGTGTAAAATATTACATTAATATTGTTACATATGAACTATTACCCTAAAATATGTGGTTTGGATTGGTACTCATGAACATTATTAAATTAGCTCTCATGCTCTCAAGGTGGTAGAAAGTATATGGTTACAGGGAGTTACCACCGCCACATCATTTTTTTTTACGCCATAAAGTAAAAACTGTCTACGCTTGTGTTACATGTTATTAAACGTGAATGGATTTGAAAATTACGGGATATTGTAGCTGATCTGATTTATGATTCGTATTCCTGAAGCATCTAAGGCAGGAAGTGTCATAATGTATTCAATTTGAAGCGTGAAATAAATTGAATTCCAGAGCTGAAAAATATTTTAGATCGACCTCGTGTGACTGGTACATGTGAAATCAGTGATGGCTTTGCGTGGGTTGCATTGGCCACTTTAATTATAATAATTTAAAATTGTAGACCATTGAATAAACGGAATCCAAGTCTTTTATGATTTACTTTGACGGACTTTTCCCCACAAGTCATGGGAAATATTTGATGTACCTAGAAAATTAACGCGCAGGCCGTCTAGCGGTAACTTTGACAACTGCCGTACAGGGACTATAGATTTTTTCATTTATCCCCAAATGAGACTAGACTACACGTGGGCAGCCGCGTCGCTACTAATTAAAACTAAATTATAATGTATAATATACCTATACGTATCTCCCATATCACACTTTGATGTGATAAGGGAGGTACGTTTTGGTTTGAAGGGCACACCCTTCAAAGTACAGCGGTGATTAACACTATTGTTAGAAGTCTGAAATAGGGCTGTGCCCTTTGTGACAAAAAGAGATCTCCCGCCAAGCTAGTGATCGGGCCTGGGGAGCGGCCATGTTCCGATATTCTCTGCTCCAAGCTTGTATATATGCAGGATGTTGAGAAACTTCGATAGCGTTATTCAGAATACTAGTGGCGCCATCTCTTGATGACTTGCGGGAGGTCACCACCCTCTTAAGTAAAGTTTATTACGTTTCCTCGAAACAATCATTATTAAAGATTTCGCCCATACATTGCAAAGTATCTTGTAGGCGTAACATCTAGTTTTCGGTTGTACCTAGTGATAATCGATACATTGATGAGCGAAAATATAAACGATAATTTTGAGGAAAGGTAATACGCGGCACTTAAAGCTTACGGCAACGGCAGTGGTGCATCCGGGTTAAAGAGTTCTACTATATTTAACAATAATAAACAATGAAACATAAAAAAAAATTGTTACCTGAATCCAACAATTTCAGCGAATCCAGTGCCAACATCAGCCCGATGTGGTCGTGGTAGTAGCCCACTGAGACATATACTGCAAATGAAAACAAAGTTTTAGACAGAGCCACTACTGATACCCTTTTAATAGTCTTTCCGTAACCAGTTATACTGTAGTTTTGGGAGTTAAATGCGGACAGTTTAGTCCTTAAAGTTCCCTCACAAGTAACTTGAAGTTCAACTATTTGAAATAGTAACATATTTACGCTAATATATTAAATTGAGATAGCATGTCTTTTTGTTACTCAATCACGTAAGAATCGAGAGAATTAGGGGTTTCGCTACGGGACATAGCTAATTCTGCTAGTTTTATATAAATGTAACCTACGAATAAAGAGGAAACTCTATAAAACTGCTTCCTTATGCTTTCTTTTTTTTTTGAAGTGTTCTTAAACTTTATGTTTAAGTGATGAATCTCTTTATACATATTAATGAGGCATTGTATGTTGAGGCGGCTGGTTTGAGTTCTTTCTGAATAAATGAATTGATTCGGCCAGACATCAATTTATGGTACATAGCTAAAGTACTTAAGGGAGTAAATTTTTGTTTCACGGGAACTAAAGTACATAAATTCTCTTAGATATCATATTTAAGTTAAGTAAATCTTGTTAAAAATATAGATACTTGGAAGTCCGACTAAATTTCGATTGTTTGGTCTTACTTGCCGATATCTGGAGAACTTACTTCTAGTATCTTTGTAAGTTTCCCGTACGATATCCAAGAACGGGTTACGAGTGAAGTTTTCCCGTCTGTCCTCATAGTAATAAGGCTGTCGATATACTTGGACAGTCCGTATCGATATCTTTTTCTCATTCGCTGCGGTGATAATGGCAAACGCTAATCTAGAAAAGTCATGGTTTGGTGCTTTGAGATAAACGACTGCGACCTGTGAAAAAGAAACGTCACATAATATTTATTTTGTTGAAATAAACGTCAAGAAAATAGCCAGCAGTTTCTATCATCGCTTACAAAACTGTTTATTCAAAAATCTATCAATCTTTCAACACGTATATTCGTCTTCACTGCTTAAAAAAAGCTATAAAACTAGGTTGTTTACGTATAATTCGATAAAAGTCGAGCAACTCCATCAACGTTTACAAGCGTTATGTTGCGGAAGGAATGAGTAATAAATGTTTACATGCATGAAATTGAAATGCGTGAGTACAGCGACCACGGAGCGTGAGATGTCGATGTCCGAGGGACGCGTGCGGGAGAACGTCGCGTACACTCGCTTGTTGGAGCTGGCGACGTCACGGCAAAACTGTATAAGAAAATAGAAACATTGTAATTTGATGATAGTGGACCATATCAAAGTATGAATAGAAGGAAGTAATAGCACGATTATGTTTGTCATGTAAAGCATTGGAGCGTTACCGTAGGTACATCAGTTAAGCTCTACCGTTATTCAGTTAAACGCGTGAGAGAGACATTTGCGATTCTTTTCAATTTAGTCCTTACTACCGTTGCTACCCAACGGATTTGTGACTGAGCTCAGGATATTCTCTGTGGTTGATAATAGATGCCCATGTGCAATAAAGACTACTTACCAGTCAAATTATGTGCTCGATTATTAGATCAACTTCATGAAAAAAACCATACCGGAAAAGAAATGCCAATTTCTTTTAATAATTTCGCGTACCTATCACTAGTTAAAATATATTAAATTCGCTACTTTTTACAAGGTTATATTAAAGATGTAATTGTAACTAATCGTAATTTACTTGCACATAGGTGTAGCAATGACTATATATCTTGAAGACTCCACTAATGCGGAAAAATGCACTAGTATCACAAATATTGTACGTTTGTAAAGTTTAATGAAAACTTTTTACGAACTTAGGTAGATTATAAAAGAAAAAGAAAACATTTTTGCAATAATTATTTCAATTTGTTTAGATCTTTAACACTAGCAGTCTGTTATCGTCAAAAGTACCAAATTTGTGTCATGCTTAACATCTGTTTCGTGTTGGCGCTCGTGTTTATGACTTTTATTATGTTTCTATGTTTATTGCTACAAAATCAAATTTTGCTCGTAATAAACTTACTATTGGGTTTCAATTGTTTAAAAATGTTTCTCATATCTTGTAGGTGTATTACGTATTTTAGTAATAGCCGCTTTTCTTATTAGAATTTTGGGTGTTACATGCTGGAAATTCAGGTTACACTCCGGACACATGAATACAAATTTGTCCTGTGCTTCAACGATAAGGGAAATATTGAGGGAGGCCTAAATACCGGAGATATTTCGTAATTTAGGGAGATTATAGACTATACCTCATATGGGTTTTCAAGAATAGAGACGTGAAGTCTATCGATTTTGATTTGGCCAGCGAGTTATAGGTACTATAGTCTTAACTATTCTTATTTTGAGCAAGGATAATTGTGGTACAATAATGAAATGATCTTGGAATGAGTTGAATTTGGAATTTAGATAAATGATAATTTTTACACTAATACAAATGGACCGTTATTAGATTTTTGCCACGTGTATAATTTCACAGCATTTGTTTTTTTTATTGAAAACTACACTCTACGGTCGCCAAGTGTGTAAAATAATATTTTCTTAGGTGGATAATCAGTCGGTTTATAATCATTTATTATTCTTTGCACGGCGTTTGGCGTGACACAGTAATATGTCACATCAGCGAGTTGGCAAGGTAAACGTGACACCAGGAAAAATGGTGGTTATGTTTACTTCAGTCTCGTGTTTTTATTAACAGAAACTTTTTCATTTTTATATATAACGAGTACTCGCGCCCGACTCATATTTTTTTATACTTAAACCTAACGATAAGGCAGACGGGCTACCTGATGGAAAGTAGTCACTGTCGGCTATGGACATTTGCAACAACATAGGAGTCGCCAATGCATCGCCGGCTTTGTGGGAGAGCTCTTTTCGCACATTTTTTGAAGAGCCCCATGTCATGAGCCCGATATGCGGTTTTTTATTTGTTTGCCGATATTTCGATTCAGTTACTTCGACCAGTGGTCAAAGCGAAACCGCAGTGACGGGAAGAAACCGTTGATAAGCACTTGTGGCAGATTAACCTATCTACCTTACGACTATTTTGTTTTTTAGGTTCCTTAAGAAGACCGGCAACAATAAGCTTATCCGCACAAAAACTGTGGTGTGAAAGGATACAGTTAGTGTTGTGTGATATATCGTAAGTATCCGTTACACATTAAAATGTATCAATATTAATGTATATTTTCAGAGTAAGAAATTTAACTAATAGACATGCTCAAACAATCTTGGCATGCGATGTGGCTATTTTTGGTTCGTAGGCATTTACTGTAATTACCTACATGGGGACACCTGATGCTAAAATATAATTTTGTCATTAGTGAAAGTAGTCTTAAATGATATTTAAATTATTTATATTTAAAAATAGCATGCATTCTTAGTGCTGAAGTTTTAAGTAGCTAACCTATAGGTTGTCAGGTGTATAAGATTTATTAATAAACACGTTGAATTTATTGTAAATATAAAAAAAAACATATAAAAAGAAATAAGTACATATAGTCCAAATCTACTTTATAGGTGTCAGAAAAGCATACGCTTTATAGTCCACCAATCTTTTACAAAAACATATTTATTGTGAAAAGAAACCCATATCCACGCGACAGCCAAATATCGATGATAATAATTAAACTCCACATCCAAAACATGCCGCCGAGATTTAATTGCGGGTTAAGAACTTGAAAGCAGCAATGATAAGATAGGCGGATACCCAGCGGCAGCGGCGGCACGAGACCGAAATTTAATGTAGGCAAGCTATAATTCGTGAGGCTCTTTGATTAAAGTCGAATTGCAGGTTGTCGACCAAAAAAAAGGTCACCAAATCTAAAGAAATTAAAACTGATCTGTAATTTCACGACGGAAAAAAGGTCGCCAAATATACATATAATATAAATTAAAGTCGATCTGTAAATTGGCGACAAAAAAAACAGGTCATCAAATTTAAATAAATTACAGCCAATCTGTGTAATTTGACGACGAAACAAAAAAACGGTCTTGAGAGTCCCTGTGTCTGTGAGGCGCGAAGCCTTCTGCACCGCGAGGCCATAGGCGGAAGCCCACGCCTTACGCAGCCACTGACCAGCGGAGTGTTAAGATTATGTTTAATGCACTTACATAGCTGACCATTGGCAGGTTGAAAGCCGCCGCCATCCTGCCCTCGTGCACACATGTCTCTTGCGGCCCGATGAACGCTGACACGTTTGCTGCCCAGAGCGCCGCCACCTGTAAGTAAAGGTGGGTTATCACCATGGGTAATGTTGCGAATCCGAAACTAGATGTATATTTAAGTACAAAAAGTAAACTTTTTATATTTAAGTGTTTTAATAAATGCGAAAATTGGTGATGATCTATGTGTGTTTGTTAGTCTTTTACTCAAAAAGTACTGGTTGAATTTTCGCACACACACATAATTTAGGACCATCTAGGTCCTAAACTATGTGTGTGTGACTGATGATGATATATATGACTACTATAGAGCACAATAACACTCATTTTTGTGGTAGACTTGAATAAAGCGGGTGAAACCGCGGTAATACTTAATCTAGTTTTTTATTACAAGAACATACTGATTTACTAGATAGAACTCTGCTGGTTTATCTCTAGAGGTTAGTGCCTCTGGCAACACTGATAATTAGACAGAAATATGAGTAGGTACCTAACTGTGTTTATATTTGACGTGATATGTAGTATGGTGTGTTCTGGTTTTAAGGGTTTGGATGTTGTGTATAATGTGTAAAATTACACATTCATACGATGCATTATGAAATCAATGTATCAATATATCTGTAACCGAATTCTGATACAACTCTATCAAAAAATATTGAGGTAGAAGTGTAAAAATCTATAACAATTATTATTATTAATAATTTTAAATTGTTCTTGCGCCGACCAAATTGTTACATTAAATCACTATAATGCTCAAAATAATTGATACTTGTTACATTACATGTAATGTTTATGGTCTGTACTCACGTTTACAGTAATGATATGCTTGTCTTAAAACACCCAGCCGCGGGCACCGGTAAATATCAATTTCTTTTTCACATTGCAAAAGTTCAAGTTGTCATGTTTACTTATTGTTTTAACGGGTTTTGAGGTTCTGATAAACATATATTCGGAGAAATTGAAAGATACCGCGTATCGTCTGTACTTTTGGTGTGAGTTTGAGAACTCTAGATTTTAACGCAAAGTAAGTACCTAGTGAAGATTATTTGATTGATGTCTAATGTCCAATTGCAAAGTGTAAGCTAGAGATTAATGCTTGCGATTAATTTGTTTTTAATACATAATTTAAATGACAAATTACTCAAACATAGCATATCTATGTTACATCACCCGCGTGACGGAGCAGTCACCATGCCGGCTTGACACACAGACCCATATCACACAGAAATGTAAATAATGAATATAGGTTTCTGTTCTAGCTGTGGGTGGTATTTTTGTCGTTGAGTGTATTTGCCACTTGCATACTCTTTTTCTCTTGCGATTTTTTTTCCCAAATCCGTTCAGTAGTTCTGCCAGTTGGTGCCAAACATTCACACAACCCATAAAATTTTCGCCCTATATAAGTTACTTTCAGGATTCTTATATAATTCCAAATAAAAACAAGTGATTACAGGTTTTTATTGCCATCTTATCTTATAATTCAACCAATTTGAAGTTGAAATAAAAGTAAGACACAAGCAAGTGTTCTAAATGTTAGTAACGATCAAAACAAACATCGTAATTTTCCACATTATTGCGTGTTTACGGAATCCAAGGATTACCGTGGCGATAAAACGGACTTACTGTAGACTAAATATCTGAGAACATACTATTCTATTATTATAGAGTCGCTTTTAAATTTAGTCAGTAAAATTAATTAAAACCAGCTTAGTGGTTCAATACTCAACCTTAATCGGCGGCCGATGTTCGACCCCCTGGAACGATCCTCTATTTTTAAAGTTTGGTACGTTTTAGAAAGTTATTATCATTTGCTTTAATTACTGAAGAAAAGCATAGTGTGATAGCGTACGCGTCTGAGAGTGTATGTATACTAATCTGCACTCGTCCAATATAATTGATTATAATTTAAATATTCTATAACTATTACATGAGACCCATGCCCAGCAGTGCAACAGTAACATGTCGACGATAATCCCTGTATTTTGAATGTTTGTTCTACCTAATTCACCAATTTTATTACTATAGAAAAGGTCGAATATAAAAAACAAAATAATAACAAAACAGGAGATAGTTATTTTTATCTAACGACAACTTACTGCTAATTTCAGCTGTAGACGTTATAAAATATCCCTTTTACGACCTAACCTGACTACAAGAAACTAACTATTTTACGGCAGTCAAGTTTATGAGTTCTGTGATAAAGTGTGGCGAACCTTTTGTAAAAATAAATCAGCAATATTGACTTCTTACGATAAATTGTAACGTTTAATATTTCTCAGAAAAAATATAAAAATATTGTTTTGACATTAAGATGTAATGTTGATGCCAGCTGATACATATACTATTTACTAGGCGATCGTCTTTAACACCAGGAGTAGCAATGTATATGTAATTGGGTATTGGAGTCGCTGTTCTATGTGGAGTTGGTTACAAATGTCCATGGGCGGCAGTGGTCCCTTATAACCACTTGACTCACTTTCATGTAAACCGATCATCTTAGTCCTCGGGAGGAGCAACGCATTTATTATTATTATTACTATTGGCATCAGATAGAACCCTTGTTCTGTATGAAGTTTTTTAGTAGTTAGTAGTAGTCTTATATCTTTGGATGGCAGTGGCCAGGTATTTACATTGTTTGTGAAGTACAAGTTTGTCAGAGTGTAGAGGGCATCCCTATCTCTAACTTGTTTTTAACCGACTTCCCAAAGGAAAGAGGTTATCTATTCGTCACGTTTTTCGATTTTATTAAAAGTCTACAAATAAATTGAATATTTCATTAATAAAGTTATATAAAAGTAAGTTATTCACGCGGCTGCGACCACTTTGGCCATGTCTACCACGGTTTTCCGAATCCTACGTAATCATGGTGTTAATTACGTCATAAACTATTTATTCCGGTTGCGTTCCTTTACAGATCCCGGAGTCCTCTTTGTAGCGCTGAGGACGGCCACCGGTGGGTTTTAGTGCGTTAATAATAATCGCACATAACCCAGAGTCGCTCCCACGGCTTCGGGTGCCTTTTAAAGGTTTCCCCCTCAGGAACAAAAAGGTCATAAACTATATGTGTGTTCAATGAAACCCGGCTAGTAGTAACACGCAGACATTCTCACAAACTTTCATATTTATAATAATAATAATACGTATTTATAATAAAAAGGTAAAATGCATAACTCGTTAATATTTAAGTCAAAGGTAAAAAACATTATCATAATCACGTCGGCTAAGAAATATATCCATAAATTGGAAGAAAATATGTTATTGCTTTCATGTCGTCATCTCATATGTAGCAGAGTTGGCAAGACTCAGCTAAAGAAATTGTGCGAAGTATGAAAAAGGGGTCATCAATAATAATCGGGCTTTTGAATTGATGTTATAGTTTGTGAAGGAGTTCACTGGTGATCCATTTGTACGTCATTAAACGTGCAATTCATACTCAAATATTACTAGCCAGATGAGGAGATACTAGCTACATTACGAGATAACAGTGATCGTATTGTGCCACAAACATTAAACAGCTCGGAACTGAGGATTTTATTTAATTTCCTTAGTACCTGAGCGTTTGCTATTACTAAAATTATTCAAATAGTCTATAATAGGCATTCTTTGCCCTTTAAATATTCTTAAGTTCGTTGCTTAGCCTATGCACATCCGCGATCTATTACCATCGCAATTAATATTAATGAACATTCCATCTTTGTTTAATGCTGGTTTACTAATTTTATTCCTAAGCCCTTAAATATTAACATAATTCCTCTATTATATTATAGTAGTGTTTTTACTTAAGTAATTGGTATATGAATATTTATTTCCTGTCGTACAATGATAGGATGAAATAAACTAAGATTATTTTTAAATAAAAAATACTCAAAGTGAGCGTAGATGTATTTAACTGTTGACGGTATACGATAGTGTGTGGAACAGACAGAATGATGTGTGCCTTTTTTGCACTCATCTAACGTATAAACCACCCTCACAATATAACGTCGAAAGGTAGTACGTTAAACTATTTTTAATGTTCATGTCCTTTTAGTAATTCAAAAAAATCAATAAAACATTTTTAGGCAATGGCTCGTACGCTTAGTATTCCCACGAGAAGTTATATGGCTCTGTGCATTATAATAAACTTCCACAAATTTCGTGGCAGTCATGACTGTGAAATTTATCTTGGCAACAAAATACTATCTTGTTTCATACTACTCCTATAAGGTAAAACAAAGTACGAAATTCGAGTTTCGTAAATTTAAATAATAATGGTAATGACTGTTGCACGCAATCTTTGATGATTTCATTATTACTGGGTCATTGCGATTCGTGGGAATAATTAATATATTTCTTCTTAATAATAATTGTGTGGTTTTAAATATCATTCAAATTGCTCTAAGCTGTGCATGTTCTTATGCATGATATATTACGTATGTGTTGTGCATTGTACACAGTACACACATTCGCGATGTCATAAATTATTATTTTATGCATTAACTAATGAAACACAATGAGATTTTTACATATTTTCGTTAAATACATAAAAGCAACGGTGAATTCGAGTGCGTAAATGCGTGCGTAAATATTTTGTACTTCAATAAAGCACTACGAGACATATATGCTTTATACACTCATAGCCCCACACTAGGATTATCTCCTGTGGCACCATGGACATACACAAAGACGAATACACAGACACCCAGACCCAGAACAGGAATCTAAACTCATCATTGAGATACCTGTCCAGTCGGGAATCGAACCCAAAACCCATTTCGCGTCAGACAGTATGGTAACCGCTCGGCCACGCGGGTCGTCTATAAATGGTTGTACACAATGCAATTTGTAAAAAAAAACATTTTGTAGCGTTTTATTTCGAGTATTAATAGCCGTTGAAATATTTTACAGTTAAATGAAATCCAACAGTATGTCAACAAAGATTACACATTCATTGATGTTACGAGGCAGATTAAGCAGGCGCTAAAATAACGTGAATACTATTGCATCATATTTACACCTGTTTATCTGGTATTATCTGCGAATAATTCCTTTTTTACGTCTTCATACTTTAACGGTTAACAGGAAAACTTTTTGGGTTAATTGCAAAATAGCGTAATGATATACCTTAGTAACAAAGGGTCTTAAGCAATTTTAACAAAGATATATTGATACATACATAAGAGCACCAGTAGAAGGTTATAGAACCAGTGTAGTTCGACCGGGAAAGTACCACCGCCACACCTATTTCTAGCGTGAAGCAGTTCTTGTGTTTCGATGGAAGGGTGTCGTTGCCGGCACACTTTCACAAGAGGCGACCATCATAGTCCTCGGGAGTAGCAACGCATCTGTGATTGCCTTCAGATGGAACCCATGTTCTGTATGAAGTTGATTACACATGTTCATTGGCAGCAGTGACCGCTTACCATCAGGTGGACTGCATGCTCGTTTCCTACTTCAATCTGATTAAAAAAAAACAAAAAGCATTTGAGTACCACGGCTTTTGATTCGAATCTCAATACAAAATAGGCATTGATTTCAGTTATTTATTTACCGTTTTATTTTGCTTCCCTATTTCCGGAAATGTATAACATAAAATGTACGTACTTGTTTAAATTTAATTATTACCAAAAAGGGTAAAAATTGTACCTTTTACTCTCCATAGTATGACGAATGCCCAATATAGATTTTTGGCTGTGATAAGCTTCAGAGAGCACCAAGTATCATTGAGTTATGAACATTGTAAACTTTCCACTATCGTGCATTCCATAACTCCCCTCACACGCATGCAAAGCGTTATCTCCATGCGGTTGTGCCAATATGGGGAATATAAATCTACGCTAACATGATTTTGGGAGACATTCAAAGCGCTTAACGGGGTTTAATTATCTGATTGCGAAATTTTAATAGAGTTCGTGTTAAGTTCATAGGACAGTAGAAAGTCAATTGCCCCTTGTGATCAAACTCTGGGGTACCTCTGTCACATCTATTTCTGCTTAATAAGTAGCAGTATCCAGCAAATCAGAATACATTGTTGCCTTCTGCTTTGATAGATGCGCTAAAGAAGACATGCTTATCAAAGGCATAGGCCTTTAGGCATTAATTTGGTTTTCAGAGGTACCACACATCTGTAACTACCACTAGGATTATTTATCTAATATAGGTTAGATTACAGATAGCCAATAGTAACCGTTTACCAAGTAAATAAGCTCATTTCCATACTTAGTTTTATAAAAAATAGCCCGTTCTTTAATCAATCAACCAATCGTTCATGTGCACTAATATAGTTATTGTGTACAAAGATTTTATTTAAAAAGTATTACAGACTGTGGTCTCTGAATAGTATATCATTACATAGTATAAAACAAAGTCCCTTCCCGCTGTCTGTCCCTATGTATGTTTAGATCTTTAAAACTAAGCTGCGGATATTACCTAATCCAGTTTTTTTAAATAGATAGAGTGATTCAAGAGGAAGGTTTTTGTATAATACATGTATAATATAAAGGAAAAACACTGATAATTTTAGATTTTTGACTTTTAGGCGGAACGAAGTTCGTGGTGTCAACTAGTGTCTCTATATTTTTATCTTCACTATCTCTATATTTATTACCTATGTCCTTTATCCTTGTGACTATTTAGATATTTACGTCGAAAAATAAAGTAAATATCATTTAAGTTAAAAACACAAACCATACAATTTTCTTTTTAACTTAAGAGTATTGAAGTTGTTTAGCATTATACTTCCAGTCGGTGTTCAGAACCTGTAAAAGAATAATGGATGTCGTGTGAGTGCGCGCTGTCTGGCGGGTAATTTCGCAGCCGATTGGAAAGAATACCTTCTAAATTGGAGCACTTTCGGGAGTACGTTCCGAATTGTTTGCGTAATTTCACATTCACAATCATTTAATCTTCGGACCCAACTTCAGTTTTTGCGTGTTTTTTTTTATGTTAAAAGTTTTGCAGATCATAATTATAATTTTTCCTTACTCATATTGTAAATGAGAATGCGAGTTTGTTTGTTACGCTTTCACGCCAGAACTACTTAATCGATTACCATAAAACTTAGTACATACATTCTTAGTGATGTTAGAAAAAATATATGATATCTATTTTTAATTTCCAAAAAAACAAATATTTAAAAAAATATATGTACTCATTTTTAAATACTTAATCCCTTTTATTTAATTCTACATATTGTAATGTATTTTTTTTTAATTTGTCTAAGTACTACTTCGCGAGCGAAGCGGTGCGCAAAAGCTAGTAGGTATTTCATATTGTGGTCAATCTATGTTATATATCCGTCTATAATTATTTGTCTCGCTATTTTTATATATTCTATCTTCTCGTGTGACAATATCAGATAGTTAAAAAATAAAGTAGGTATTTGTTACGTTTTTAACATGTAAACAGTAAAGTTTACTTTATAAAATTAAAAGAATCGGAGTTGTTTAGTATTATACTTTCCAATCCGTGTTCAGAACCTGTAAAAGAGTAATGGATGTCGAGTGAGTGCGCGCTGTCTGGCGGGTAATTTTGCAGCCGATTGGAAAGAATACCTTCTAAATTGGAGCACTTTCGGGAGTACGTTCCGAATTGTTTTCGTAATTTCACATTCACAGGCATTTAAACTTCGGACTCAACTTCAGCTCTTGCGTATTTTTTCTTTTTATGTCAAAAGTTTTGAAGGTCATCATTATAATTTTATTGTTTTCAAACTCAAGCCATATTTCAACAAGTTAAAATGATTTTGTCTAGGGAAAATTAAAGTATTTATTAAAAAACTAGCCTATTCCCACTGCTTCGCTTTGATCACGTTTACCATGGCAATGGTATTCAATGTGTTAATGCAGGTCATAAATGTATTTGAGGTAAATTTTTCACCAAAACCGACCAGTAGTTTTTGTTTAGTAGTGTCTCATGATAAAAATGTTTTCTTTTTTTGATGAAAATAAAGTATAAAATTTTTGAATAGGTAAGTAATCTTAAAATGTAATAAATCCAAAAAATTCAAATAACATTTTTCCCCTATATTCCTCCCAGCCAAAATTAGATTTTGTGAGGGGAACAAATTGAATAGATTGGTCATCCAGTTGCATATTTCAAATTTGATTGGTCCTCCGTTTGCATATTTCATATATGCACTGGACCAATCATTTTTTGAATGGCAAAATGGAATTTTGCAACTCTAATACGTTCCACCGCGTTAATCGTAGGCCTGCAGTTACTGGTGAAAGAAATTGGATGTTGCAGACAAACATATGATTTCGTGATATAGCTCTTCATAGCGCTATTCACCATTTTAAAGTCAAGACTTCCAACATTCTTAATTTCCATGAAGTAAGACAGCTATAAAATGTTCGCGAATAATTGCTAGCGGTAATTTGCATGCGAATATTTCCCGGACTCGATTTCAGAGTAATGAAAATAGTTGACTAACCTGTCGAATGGAAACTTCTTCCTGGCCATACGTTTCTGCAACGACGAAATCCAACGAATGGCCCATAGGCATGAGGAGCTTCTCGTTCACCTCCTCCACCGCCATAGAAATAGCCCCTGGTAAATAAACAAAATTTATTTATAAAATTATGCGTGCACCGTGCGTTACAAACATTGGTATTCGTGTGCCAAGTTGGTTGTGCCAACACTCATATTCGAGGGTCAGATCGTTTGGCCGGTTATAATAATCATTCTTAACTAATTTATCAGATAATTAAATTGTACAGAGATATTACGTGAATTGAAGTTATTTTCGTTTAAATAATTATATTAAACACAACCTGTGTCCCGCTGTTTCACTGGCGTTATAAAGCAATGTAAAGCTTTTAAATTGTAATATCTTTTGATACGGTAAATGGATTTAAACGAAACAAAGACTACATAATTAAATTAAGATACGATATTGATAAATATATAAAAATGATATTTATACCTGTATTTTAGTTTAATGCGGTTAAAACACACAGACATTGAGACAAAGATTGTAATTTTTATAGATATTTTATACCTATTTTTAGTCCTCCAAATATTCAAACACATGAATCTTACATTTTTTATGATATGCGTAGATATTTATGTAATTCATGTGTTATGATGTTTTTTTATAGTCATGCTGAACTCCGACACCGCTCAAATGACATCAATAAAATTTTATCAGTGTGTAAGTGTATGAATGAGTTTAGCTTAAAGGATACTTTTGGATGCGACAGGTGGCACTGTTGTAGAGGTCTAATTTTATTTTTGCAGGACTATTCCTGCTCCCGCCGGATCTTAATTTAAGATACAGTGGTCTATTTATAAGCAGAATAACAAGGACTATAATTAACTTGTTTTATAATTCTCAACGTTAATTTCAGTATTATTATAGGTAACCAAATTACCTTTATATTTCATGGAAATTGTCTCATAACCAATGTAATTACGTCTTATAAAAGGTTTAGAATTAACACATAATTAACAAAGTACTTATTAAATCAAGTTAAATACAACGAGGTATATCGTTATTACATAATTATATAATCCACGTCGTTCATTTTCATTTACTCCGTGATGATCTCTTATTCGATTTAGAAGACATATTTCTTTAGTTCACAACTCACAATTATGTTACTTGTATAATTAGCTGCTTCTTAATGTTATAAATTTAAAATGTAAAGGATAATTTGAATGATTCCACGTCTACATATCAATTGGATTGCCTGTTTCTTTCTTCGACCAATGGTCACTGCCTCCCAACGACATATAGTCGCTTAAGTTCTAAAATCCGTCCGCGTAAATCAAATAATGACCATTTTGAGTTAATGAAATAATGGTATCTCAAAATAATATAGGAACATATTACATTTTCATAAAAAATATTACTTTAATGAAAATATTAACATACTCATATAGTATGTTAATATTTTCAACGCAATATATTATTTGGTACTTGTAGAATTAAAAATAACTACATATTTGAGACAGTTTATTTTCTGTGCTGAAAAGTTTCTAATTTTGAGATCCGCGGTGTTAGAACTTAAGCGACGATATGTCGATGGGAGGCAGTGACCATTGGTCGAATGTATGGTTGTTTGCTACTTCAAACTTTAAAAAAAGAAACAGGCCATCCAATTGATAGGTACACGTGGAATCATTCAAATCACCCTTTACATTTTTAATTTAACTTAATCTCCATTAAACACAAGTTCTACCTAAACTCTATGACAGATGCGCTACCACATAAATAAGAAATAATATGTTCACCTCGTGTTTAAGACAGTTGGGAATCACACCCTTCAAACGAAACGAACAACTGTTTTATTTTAGAAGTAGGTTAAATGATTACCTAATACTTCTATAATATAAAAATAATACCTTGATACTAATAAATAATTACCTTGATACTTCTATAATATAAAATAGTTGGTACAGTTTTCTCACAATTTCTATTTATTTCTAAAGCAATCAGTCATTTATCTTGAAAGCTCCAGTGTGTGGGTTTACTGTTTATTCTAGTTAATGGATGGAACCATGACGAGAATTTTAGTTAACTTCAATTTATTTACAAAAAGTATCTACTTAGGTTAGTAAACCTAATTTGTTAAATAAACAAAGATGAATTTTCTATAAAAGCTTTTAATTTTCTTTTAACATTGTAAACGTTCTTGTTGTGTTATATAAACACTTCACTTTCTTGATTAGTGAGTTTGTTTACTTTAAAAATGATATTAATCACGTGTAAAATAACTAAATTGGCACATAATTATATAAGTATGATACTCCAAACATCTCATAATTTCAAAGTAACGGATAAAAATATGAAAATTATACCTCTCTAGTATTTAATTACAGATATTTACTATCCGTTGAAACTAACTACTAAAATTACACCTATCAAACAATTATGTTTAAACAAAATGGTCAACTTAGTTATGCAATTCAATTACCTGCTAAACTCTTTAAATGTGCTCATTAAGTCAGGCAACTAATAATTTAATAACGAAATGTCTAAACAGTTAATATTGTGTGCGCTCAAATCAAATGTCTAAACAGTTAATACTGTGTGTGCTCACTTTATTGTAACCGTTATGTAATCTATATATTAATGCGTGAAGCAAAAACTGGGATCCGTCTTTAAGAAACCTGCCGTCGACGGAGATCGTAGTCAACCCATGATTGTCCCAATGCTAGGCACGGGTCTTCTCTCGGAATGAGAGAGTTATAGGCCATAGTCCACCGCGCTGGCCAAATGCGAATTGGCGGTTGACGGAGGAGTACCTATTAAATTTTGTACGGTTACAGTTAGTGTAGAGAAGGAGTACGAAATTTTACGAATTGTACGATTTTTTTAATAATTCATAAAACATACATAAAATCAACTAAAAACACATTACGCAAACTAAAACAACACATTATAATAAACGAAATAAACTTTTTAATTGAATTAAAGAGAGCAGTGATAGCCTAATGGTTGAAACTTGCCTTCTCAATCCGGAGGTCCGAGGTTCAAACCCAGGCACGCACCACTGATTTATGTGCGTATTTGAAATTAATTAACACTGCTTTTCGGCGAAGGAAAACATCGCGAGGAAACCTACACACCCGATAGTTCTTTAAAAAAAAAAGTTCTTGGAGGTGTGTGAAGTCCACCAATTCGCACTTGGCCAGCGCGGTGGACTATGGCTTAAAACTCTCGAGAGAAAACCGGTGCCCAGCAGTGGGACAATAATGGGTTGACGATGATGAATTGAATTAAAGAACTATTTGTGATACTTTGGATAATATCAAGTTTAGATTTTAAGTTGAATTACGGTCAAATTTCGACCGAAGCCATGTGTGACTAGTTAAAATTATATTTCGTCAAACCGGATGAGACTGGAAACTAAACAAAGATTGTCAAAGTTTCATGAATATTACCAGAAATCACTCTTCCGGGCCTTTGATAGTTGTAGTCCCCGGGACGCCGCTGTGACCCCGTCAGGTAACCGAGGGTAAACTTCTCTCCATGAGAACTATCCATCGACAGAAGTATACACCAACTCCAATGCCACTGCAAAGAGGAAAATATAGCTTAGTTATTACATCGTAGGTATAAACCAAACTTTACGAAACACTGACGTAAGAAATATAGGAATATTAGGAATCCATTTCAGCAAATATAAAAGTAGTTATTACGTTAAGTATAAATAAATAATAACTTTAACGATGATTGCGATCGGTATTTGGACTATTCGCAATCATAAACCATAAATATAACACATAGATAATTTTGCAATCATTTCTGTACTTAGAATAAATAATAGAACTTTTAGGTATATTTTCGATCGATTCTTTGTATATTTTTTGTTTTGTATTGAAACTTGTTTGTCTCAAGCAATTGTAATAAGAAATTTAAAGTCATGTTACTTTAAAAAAAGTTTTACTACTACTTAGTGTACTTATATAACGTTATTTGCCAATCCGCATTGAGGCAGCATGGTGAAGTATACTTAAAACTTCCCCCGTTGGACGAATAGTAGTCCCTTCAGTAAAGGGAACATATAAAGCAGCCAATTTTATTATAATTATATTTTTTTATTATGATACTACCTGACCCGGCGAATTTCGTTTCGCCAAAGTAAGATAGATTGCTTTGCATCATCATAAATGCAAACACACAACAACCATAAAAAATAATCCAGGCGTTCTTGAGTTACAAATGGTTTAACTAAAACGACTTTCCTGTATATATGTAGATTCAGAATTAAACGAAAATTTAAAAAAAAATATTGTAAACGTCACTGCGATTGACGTACAATACAAACAATAATAATGGCGGAGTTTTTCCCGCAAACAGTAAGTAGTAAGATACAGTTTATTGCAAGATAGACAGAAGAACACTCTTATCTCTACTCAGTACTATTCACGGGGCGAAAAGTAACACCGATAGACCCCTAACGGGGCTCCGATTTACCAAATTCTCCGCTTGGGAGCGGCATAATAGCAAGTTCTGCCGACTGCAATTTTTTTAATACATTTTGAAAAAAAAAACATTAAACAGTTATTTGGGAAAAAAAGATGTGGTATCGTGGGACAGCAGGTAGGAACGAAGTTCGGGAAGAAAGAGAGAACTCGGTCGCGCTGCTGCGGCTGCCGATCGCGCGCGGTGAGCGGCGTCACGTTATGGTGTTACGTTACCTATTACGGTGTTACGGGGTTTTGTTGAATTGTAACGCTGCGTTATGTTGTTACGTTAGGTTACATTGTAACGTTATGTTATATTGTAACGTTACGATACTTTGTAACGTTACATTAAATTACATTGTACGTTACGTTTCATTGCAGTCTTACATTGTAGTACTATGTATTGTACCGTTACGCTACATTCGTTACACTTCGTTACGTTCACTTCAGAACGCGAAATTCGGATCGAGAGGGAAAAACAAATTAATAGCAGGGCGGCGATGCCAGCGCGTTTCGGTGCAAGTCAAAGGTAGCGGATGCACACACGATCAATCGATGCGGCCAACTGACCAATTTAGGGTGAATCACCCTTAGCACCTAAGGGTGTAAATATTAGTTACAAACCTACTCTCAGACCCACTGACTTGCTATCATGCTGCTCCCAAGTGAAGAAATTTGATGTGACGTGACATGTGACAAAACGGGACCCCATTAATCAGCTATCGACAGGGGTTAAAAAATATAAAATGGTATTAAAAATAGGGGTTGGTGGTAGGAGAGTAAAAATTTAGGACTAAATGTATTTTTAATTCCACACCATAAAAAAGAACCAAAAAAAATGTGTCCAAAAAATAAAAAAAATATTTTGGGGTGAACCACCCTTAATACTTAGGTAACTAATAAATAGTTTTTGACCTATTCTTTTAGTTATTGAATATACATATAAAAATCCATCAAAATCGGTCAAGCCGTTTCAGAGGAGTTTAATTTCTAAAACTGTGACACAAGAATTTTAAATTACATATTAATTTTGTAACTTGATAAAAATACAGGTAACGCTTTCGTTACACCGATTATATTTTATCATGAGGGTGGTGAATGTACTTTCGGTGTTCAATATGAATATTTAAACCACGTTTAAGGGAGTAATGGTCGAATATGTGAAATATTGAAAATGAATAATTTATGCATTACATCACTCAACAATTTACAAATTGTACAAAGATGGGGCGCACGTGCATTTAACTTTTCCTGGATATTCCCGCTCGTAAAGTTTTGCGAGGTCTGGATGGTATCCCATAATGTTGCTACTTTGAAGTCACACCAAAGGACTAGATTTATTAACAGTCTGAAAAAAATGCCGCTAAAGAACGTGAACTTCGCATAAATAGGCTTTTTTCGTAAACCCCGAAAGAAATCTAGCTAAGCTTTCTATATTTTTTAATCTTGGGCTACTATAAAAACTATAGTACTATTGCTTACAACACAACCACTGAATATAAATAAAAATGAAGGTGCTGCCGATAAGGTACAAAATAAAAAAAATATACTAATATTTTTTGTACGTACAAACATATTGAAATACAATAGTAGTTACTTTTATTCTCGTTAAATTAACTTGTCACACGAAAAAGTCGAAATTTAGATTTTATAAAACATAATAATAATGCATTTTCTACTTTTGAATGCTCAATGTGCATACACCAAAACATTCTCGCGAAGGGCGGTTGACTATGAAAAATATCGAAAGCGTAGGTGTAAGTTATATGTAACATCACTTTACAATTTAAAACCGCATAATGCATAGTGGACTGGTGCACACGTGCATATAACATTTTTCCAATATTGCCCGCTCGTAAAGTGTCGCGAGGTGTGGACGGGATATGTAGCTTCTTGAAGCCGCAGCAGCGGTTCGATTTATTGAGAATCTGAAAATATTGCCACTAGCGAACGTAGATACCGTGTATACCTACTCTGTAAAAATTGTATCGAAACAGTAATTTCCTTGAATTTACGCGATATATGGGACTGAGTGATAGCCGGGTAAGTCGAATATGCGCTAGTCGGGGCACTATTGTATACCAAATCATGAAAACCTTTTCACTTATTCGTCCATTTTTTCTGATTATATGGGATTTTTACCTCACTAAAACCCCCCCAGTGGGCTTCCTCAGCGCTGCGTGGAGGCCTCAGGAATGTCCAACGAAGTGGAGGCCCGAGATTCCAACCGGAGCTTCGATTATCAGGCCTCCATTTCTGTTTTTTAAAGTTATAGGCGTGGTAGAAATAATTCATCAATTACTTTAACGATGAAGGAAACAATGTAAAGCAATCTACAAAGGTGAATGAAAAGTTACCTTATGTAGCTATACGAAGTCCACTATTCCGCACTTTGCTCTCTAAGAATACCCGTGGCAGATGATCACATATTTTATTCACATTTTACTAATCATTTTCTTAAATATTTTTGGTAGTTAGGTAACAAAAAATTATACTTATAATCATATTACAAAGTAGCAAATGAAAGATAACTCCGCTGTTTCTTGTCAGATCTTCCCAATTGAGGTCGTATTCTGATCCGGTTGTAGACTAGAAAAAATATTGTATCTGACAACTTGTTAGCATTGCGATACAAAATAAATATAACTATTTTATTTCGCTTACATTTTATTTTATCTTGGTTGTAGGTACTTAGGCACTTAAAAATAAATACTTTTTAAAATATACACACGGTACACGCTACACGGTAACAATTTTCTTATTTCTTATATTTAGTAACGTCATGAAATAAATACATTTTGTATTAGGTGATCGTTTATTTTTATAGAAAAGATGTAGATGTAGATCATGCCAAAATAAGACAATATTTTTGAAATCCAAATATATGCTCCTTCGTTTCTTGGCTAACTCGTAAATATTAAAGCGCAGCAGCTGACTTATACTTTAAGCATAGCAAATAGGAAGTTACGGAAATGTACATAAAGTTATATCTGCATAAACTTGCAGGATTCTCCAATTCCGTACTTCCTTATTTGTTAGGTACTAGCTGTGCGCAGCGGTTTTACTTATATTTAAAAATGTAATGATAATGTAGATTGATTTTATTACAAAAAGACTTTTATCTCTTGATGTAGACTATAAATAAATTACCAGTTCTAAAATTAATTGTGTAGTTCTCAGACGCACAGGCAGACAAAATGCGAAAAATTATGTAAATATAAATTATTATTTATTCTCAGTCCACTAAACTATTCTTTGACAAATATTTGTTATGTACAGATATGCGGAATTTTCATTTCATATGGATGGACATTCAAGAATATAGAATCATACCTACTTACATAAATCACCAGCACAATATACCAGTAGAGTTCTATGTAAATAGGCAAAACTGTTCAGTTTCCTTTATCTTCTTTTGTCACTCAAATACCTTTCTGATTGGTGCAAATTGCTTTGTTTTCTTTAAATTTTTAATAATTCATTTTCTTTTTTTTTGTCAATCAAATACTCAAATTATTGATTGATAGCTAGGTATTTATGGATCTTACAGTTAGTGTTGCCCAAATTCAGTCTTGGTCTTGCAGTCTTGGTCTTGTTCTTGCGTTTTTGCAAGACCAAGACCAAGAACAAGACCGCGTATTTTTAGCAAGACCAAGACCAAGACTGACCGTGCAAGACTTGAGCAAGAACAAGACATAGCCTGCAAGACTCTTGCGTCTTGCAGCTAGGACTTAGCGCTATTTCACTGAGTAGTTAGGTGTAACAGTTCGGTGTATAGGTAGGTACGCTTTATTTTTATTCAAATAAATGATAAATCGTAAAACTCTTTTATTAAATTTCTTATAAGTTGAGGGTTCAATCTCTTTCTAGACAGATAAGTATTGTTCCTTAAAATACAGTCAAGTTATTGTAATTAATTTGTTTTCTTACATGTTTTAGCAAATGTAAGCTTATAAATCATAAATGTTTATTAAGAAACTGTTACTTCTATGGAAAACGACATATAGGTCAGTTGATTTTTCGAATTTCTTATCAAATCTTCAGTTATTTATTAATCTGTTTGATCTTTACTATGGCTATGTTAATTCAAGCTCACAATGTTCCAATTCTAATACGTTTTTCTGAGATTTAAAGTAAACTTTAATAAATAGTGATAGACTAATAGGTAATTGCAAGACTTGCAAGACTCTTGCTGCAAGACCAAGACCAAGACCAAGACTGGGGGCGCAAGACCAAGACCAAGACCAAGATCAGGTGTATTGGCGCAAGACCAAGACCAAGACTGGCTAAGTCTCGTCTTGTTCTTGCATTTGGGCAACACTACTTACAGTCATCAACAAAATTGTGAAAAATTCAATGCAAATTCCTCCGTTTTCTGTAAGCTTTTAGTAATAATTATTTTTGTTTGAATTCCAATCACTGAGCGACCGCTCATATAAACAGACACAGATATATTACATTGTTACATGCCAGACACATTAAGCTCTGAGTACATTCAGCTGTGTGTAACTACCGAAGCACTTTGTAAGTGGACCCCCTTACGAGAATTAGCTTGGACCACGTCATTAATTCCAAGCTTTGCGCAATGAGCGTCAGTGACGGTAACGAAACTTGTTCGAGACGACAGGTTCGGGACAAAGCTTTCGTGTTGTGAAAGTGGCTATCATGTGTAACACGCTTTTAATTATCTACGTATTTACAATTACTAAGTTCAGTTTTATTTTTATTGTAAGGAAATTACGTGGTGTTCAAAGATGTAATTAAAAGTAGCTATGAAATAGTCGTGTTTATTATAAATCTTTCTACGTTTTCTTACGATGCAGCAGCAGCCAGTTGGCAGATGAGCCTTTATTCCACCTGATGGTAAGTGGTCACTGAAGTGACCACTTACCTTGGGCATCAGCCCATGGTCATCTGTGAACAACTTTAACAGAACAATGGTTCTATCTAACATCAATACCAGATGCGTTGCTACTACCGAGAACTAAGATAATCAACTCACTAAAGTGAGCCTGCAACCACATCTGTCCACCGTAACACAAGAACTGTTTCACGCTAGAAATTGAGAAATTGTTGGGGCGGCGGTACCTTCTCGGCCGAAACATATGTATACGTTCTACCATTTTACACATATTACATTTAGTAACATGCTAAGTAGCAATCAATTCATCTCTAGTTCCAAAGCTCAATTTTCAATAGCAGATATGTTAATTCCTATTGTGTCTCAGAGCATGATGTGCTGTAAATTTTAACAGTATTCAAACTATATCGAATTACTTTAGGCTTAAATTAACCATCTTAGCGTACTATTATGATACTGTTCTCCGAATCTTTAGCCGTAGTGTAGGTATTAAACACACATTTGAAATTAAACCATTAAGGCCTTATTTCATGCCGAGGTTATTAAAGTAGTATTAATATGCATGGAATAGGAGCGCGTCTGAATAAGTCCGAATTTGTATTGCGTATTAATAGATATTAATCGTAATGTTAATAAGCTCTTACGTTCTATATTCGTAATTTTAATAGCCGATATTAATACACGTGTATACCGTATACTTGTAATGGGCGTTATGAAACATCGTTTATGTTATTTTTGACAATTTTCCATTCATGATTTGAATAACGGGGTTTAAAGTCAGATTAAAACTGTAAATAAGCATAAGTAAATGCGTTTCTTACGCTTATTTATATTGCTAGTTTTCGGTGAATCTATCATGACTAGGTATCTACTTATATGGGTGGTATCATGGGTAAGAAGAAGCGTGTCCGGATCCCCAATTTCCTTCTCAGTTTAAGATAGAAAAGAATCTTTAAACACTTATCCTTTTTAGTTTTTGTGGACCTATTTCAGAGTCCATTCATCATGAATATTTAGAAAAAAATAGGAACAGTTACAAAACAAAAGCATGTGCCGTTTGTTTTTATACTGATACATTTGAGAGCTAACGTGTTATAGAGTTAGTGAACATTTTTGAGCGACACTTGACGATAGGGTTGTTACCGTACTATCATATTTTGTCGATTGTATTTTATGTCATAGAAAATAATATAGAACCACATAATAATATAAATAATACAATAAGTGTTTTAATTTTCCTAGATGTCCTAAAACTCCATAATATTTTTGCTATGTCGTGACCAATCTGTACCCACAATGAAAATGGGTGTAAATCAGATTTTTGCGATATTTATTTCTTCTACCGATTTTTTTTAACAAAAAAAAAATATCTTACGATACATGTGTGTTTTCCTGACGCGGAGATTTATATATGTATAGATCTAGTTTTAGGGAATCTTTTGGAAAAACTGTTGGTCTTTCGCTAAATCTTTGTTTTTCTAATAATTTTGCTAGAAAAGGTCAATTTAGCAAAAATCAAACTTATACCCCTTTTGCACTGGCGACACATTAATACTATTTTTCTTCTTCAAAAAGGTGTCAACCCTACTTGACGGGAGGGCACATTTTGGTACAATGTTGATAAAAATAGCTTCTGTGGGAGATATTTATATTACTACGACCGGGTTAAGTCAAACTGTTTCATGAATTGGATTTGCATGCATGCATTCGCTATGAAGAATTAAGCGGTAATGATATTTAGAGATATTTTTTTATGTTAATCTTGCCGCGTTAATTTGACGCCCACATGTTAATTCTAACAAATATGATATAAAAACAGGGTTCGGTATACCGAATGGAATATTTCTCGTTAGATCAATCATATGTCAGTTCTGTTATCTATCTGTCTGGCACATCCATTTTTTCAACTTCACAATGGGTACAATACAAAAAATTTAAAGATGTACTAAGTAAAAAGCATTTAACAAGTGGTCCTGTACAATTAAAATTTTAAAAAGTAATTATTACTTATAAACGTTTATAATTGCTAAATTAATACAAATAATATTCATGTACTAAAACACTGTATTGGATAATTGGGAATGATAAATTCCAACTCCCCGTATAAAGAGATACTTAACATAAATTTTGCCAATCAATAGTAGTTTCAACATTCGATAATGTTAGTGTAGTAAATCCCTATATAATGGCTCATCGTAGGAACAAAGTTCTATTAGGATCCACTCCCATTTGAGATAAGCCCAGCTGTAGTAAATTGGGTAAGCATCAAGTGAAGCGAGATGCCTGTGTTTACTAACTATGTACGTATCTATTATGTACGAATAACTTTAAGATTTATCCGTTTAAAGCAGTGGTGCTCAATTCGTCCATCGCTTACTTTTATATTTGTTTCCAGTATCTTCAAATGTAGGCGATAGTAAGAAGAATCTGTCGCTGATTTACTTAGCGAAATAAAGGTCCTATTTCTCGTAAAGCTAATGACGCTGACGTCCATATTTCGTTTACTTTCGTCGTCAACCCATTATTGTCCTACTGCTAGGCACGGATCTTCTCGGAATGAGAGTTTTACGCCATAGTCCACCGCGCTGGCCAAGTGCAATTGGTGGACTTTCGTTTATTTATTAAATCATAAATTAACGATCAAACCGTTTCAATGTTATTTTCTCTTTAGTACTTTCCTCACTCCTATAGGTCCCCAGCGGTTACAATGAGGCGTCTTCGCTCGCTATGAGAAACACTGGTTTTAACTGATAGAAAAGTCGTTTTGGAATGTTCAATTGCCTTTAAGGCATAGCAAATTGGCTGACCCGAATGACTACCATTTGTTATTAGAGCTGATGTTGAAATAAGATCCCAAGCTTTGAAGATCTCGATTTTGTTAAACGATTACTGCTTAAAGATCATAATCTCATAATATATTACTAGTGCTCGCCCCATCGTCGAGATTCGACGATAATCATAAATTTTCAACTTTATGAATTGACTAGTTGAATCCGGCAGCTTCGCTCGCGTTAACAAAAATCGATTGTCCCGTGGGAATAAGATATTTCAACACTGTAAAAAGTAGCCTATATGTTAATCCAGAGTATCAGCAAATCTCTACCAAATTTTATGAAAATCGCTCCAGCCGTTTACACGTGAAGAAGTAACAAACAGACACACTCACAAACTTTCGCCTTTATAAGATGATATGATATGATATAGTAAGAATAGTATAGTATGACAGCCCTTAAACTTGTTAATAGCTAAAAAAACTAAGTTTACACACAGAAAGTAAAAGGTACTAAGTTGTTTAGTCTTTAGTTGTGTAGAACGTAAAGGATTTACAGTGAGAATATATGGGCCTTTGAGTCACCCATCTACGACGTACGCTAATGCCTAGCTTTTTTTAATATTGGTACGGAAATGCTTGGTACATAACTCCTCGTCTCTTCCCGTAGAATATTTATGTCATACTTCTTCACACTGGGAAGGTAGGTACTTACGTAAAAGTACTCAAATAGAAATATTACAAAGACTTTTATAAAGGTTTTATAGGTATAGGTATTTTCCTTCACCTTTGAAGAAAGTTATTTGAAGTAATAAATTTGTATCTAATATGGAAAAAACTTGAAAAGAATAGTAATTAACGAAGCGATAAAAATAAATGTATTTACTTTAGCGAATTGCCTGTCCGAATTTATTTAATTTCAACTTGTGTTAGATTCTTCGTTATTACCAATAAAAGTCGGCGAAATCTCATTTTATGGTTGCGATGTTCCCAATCCAGCTTACTAAATGTACTTATTTTTGGCATGCGCCTCGAATAGGATAAATGCATTTTTAATTTAAAACTAGCGGTAGCTATTAGGTACTGTTATTTTAATATTTCCATGCAAATAATGTGTGTATATGTTTACTAGGCTCATACAATTTAAATGAGAAAATGACCTTACTTTAACGACTCTCACCTGTGTTCGAATGCACGATGAAACATATGAAAATTCTAAATATATAAAACGAAAACAACGATATATGTATCATCGCGAAGAGAACAGTAAAATGGAATGACACGGCAACCCATGACGCATTAATATACCCGACATAATAACTACGTATATTTTTATAACATTAAAGTTGCAAACGAAATTGCAGTTCACCTGATAGTAAGTAAGTGATTTCAGTCGCCCACAGAGAACTGTATTTTAGCAACTTTAAATAGAACAGGGGTTCTATATAAAGTTTCTTACGTTCTTACGTACATACGTAGATGCCTTGCTACTCTCAAGGACTAAGATGGTCGCGTCATGTTACAGTCAACCGTCAGCCACACCCTCCCATCGAAACGCAAGAACTGCTTCACTCAAATAATATACAGATTCCCAACCTACGACTACTTACTTGTTTTTTGTTAGCATCGTCAAATTAAGTAATTAAATGTTATTTGGTAAATGCTCTGCGTGGTACGAATCGGGTGGTACCGCATTAATTACTACTTTAAAAATAAGAGTTAACTCTGCTGTGTTCAAACTTTAAGGGCATGGCAAGGGGATACACATATAGGAAGCGTTTTAAAATTCAAACTTAGTCCCAAGGGGCAGCAAGTCAATAGGCGACCTCACCATCGGTTCAACTGCAAGCTCGGTTTCAAGTTTTACATAAAAAAATACATAAGCAAATTCACGCTCAGGTAAATCTATTAAGTACCGACAGATACAGATTTCTGCAGATGTCAACCGGTAGGTACTCAGGTTCTGGTCGTTAATTGAAGAAGTAGAAATAAAATAAAACATGAATGATTAAGAACACTTTATGCGAACTATTCAAGTACTTACGATAACCATTAATAGGTCAGTGCGTTAGCTATAACGGACATCTACATATCTAAAACTATGTTGTTTGATAATACACAGTATTTCGTTGATCGTATGTATGTAAATATGTGTGTAAATATACACTGTACCGTTCGCACTGAGTCATGTTGTATACTACGAAAGTATAAAGTAGGTAGATATATTCTTTAAATAGGTCTGTGGAGAGTCCGTTGGACACTCACAACGGAGTCGTAGATATGTCATAACATACGTAGACACAAATACAGTGTAGGTACAAGTAAGGAATAAAACAAAATGTTAGGTGTAAGACCAGTTAAATTTGCTATAAAATATTTGTAGCAAATTAGAGGATTAAACTCGTTTTGCAATGTTGTTTTCCAATAATCGAAGAGGTCGATAAGAGTATTCGATAGATAGTGCGCGCTACGGCATTGACATAGTTGCCGCGTCACACGTCAACGGCCCGCACAAGCGCGCACGCGCACGCATAATAAAATAAGAAACCCTTTTTATTTCGTGGTATTGCATTTTAAGGTATTTTATACAAAAATAATGATGATGTCATAATACATTATAGTAGAGCTGCTAAGCCACGTGCTTTGCCATATTTTTTGCAACTTCTTAAGTAATGTAGGTACTCTTATTAATAATCATATTATCTAAAATGCTTCTCGCATTAAATTTGACAGAAATATTTGATATTTTGAATTGTTTCATAAATATCTAGACATGAACGAGCTTATTTAAAATCATCAATATTAGATACTTATTCGTCGTGCCTACTATTAAATAAGTTACGACGATATTTATTTTCAAATTGAAAAGTACCTGTTACCTACTGTCACTTATAAAAATAGTTGATTGATATTCTCGGCACTTGTACCTGTATCAATTCAATTGAAGTTCTTACAAACCCGAAGTGACGTCAGCGCGGATGTCTTTATTTCCTGAGTTTGAAAGATGATTAATAAATAGTTTACTACTAATATAAAAAGATAAGTAGAGATATAATTAAAAAAATAATCTTAATATCTGTATATTTTTTTTGTTTTATTGAAGTAGCAAACTAGCAAGCAATCCAACGAAGATAAGTGGCAATTGCAGCCCATGGACATCTGTACGCGATTTAATACAGAAAAAACTACCTAAAGTCAATCACAGATGCGTTGAAATTCCTGAGTACTTAGATGGTCACAACGGTAGAATTGCTCCACGTTAGAAATGGGTGTGACGTATCACCATACGTCCTCAGTCGATGCGTATAGGTTCTACCACCTTGCAAACACTACTACTATTTTACTACTATATACGATTTTTAAAATAAACTTGATCTAAAGTACCTATAACGTTTATAAGAATAGTCTGAAAAAACATTTCCATATAAACGCTACACCTACATTGTTCTGCTTTATATCACCAGGTGTATGATAAATGTTCTAGCTTAAAATATCATGTGTTCTAACACTACTGCCTATCTACTAACACATACATCTTTTGAAATACATGTCATACGAGTAAAATTTGGGGCTAATTTTATATGGCGGCGCCACATACAACAGTTCTTTTAGGCCCTCTGCTGGACATAGGATGGTTGCCTACTGCGTGACCTTGCCAATAGTTATTGCGTCTAGTATGTATGTTTGAGATTGTTACAGGTGTTTGATACGCAGTTGCTCTTCTGGGTCTTCTAGATGGATGTTCCTGTCTACTACTACTCGTTACACAGGACAACAACGGGAAGAGAAATGTTATTTAAAACCGACACCATACATCAGCGATAATTTAAAATTACTGTAGTCCAAATTTCAAAGGAATCCTAAAATTCCTACCTAAAGTTCGTAGCTTAGTCGGAAAGACACATATAAGCGGTATAAGTCTATTAAGATCCTTAAAATCACACGAAAGCGGCGTGAATATACGTGACGAGAGAGCAGAAAATAGTTTGCATTGATGGCGCCTCGGTTGAACTACAAACTTCAGCCATCTCTCATGATACATAAAACAGTATTCATGAGACCTCCTATATTACATTTTAAGTTCTTAATTTCTTATGTTTAAATAAGCATAAGAGTAATGTTAGGATTCCTTGTCTTTTGAGGGGCATCAACAATAAACCATGTGAGTGCACAAATTTCTTAATCATATTAGTCTAGTCCCATAAGATTTCCAACCCAGAATTAGATCTCATATGTATATTGAAACTGACTTCAGCTGTTAATTTTCGTACATAGGTGACCATGTTAGTCTTCGAGAATAGTAACACATCTATAATTGACTTCTGAAAGAACCACGATTAAATAAGAAGTTGATAATGGATGTCTGACGGATGATTACTAGGTTGACTGCATGCTCGTTTGCTAAAAGTTTCGGAATTCTAGATATATGCACCTTCGTACAAAATTTCAAATCAAAATTATAGGTAAAAACTATATCGTCAGTGGAAATGAAATAATGATAAAGCGCCAAGATAGCATTTGTGGGAAATGAGGTTTAAAGATTTTTTTACAGAATAAAAATCATCATCCTTTATTTTTCTGTAAAAGAAAATTTAAACCTCATTATCCACAGATGCTATTTTGGCGCTTTGTCATTATTTCCTTTTCACTGACGATATGTAGGTAAAAACTAGCAGTATTTTCACAGCTAATTGGAATGAACTGCCTTCTGTTACCTAGCAGTTGCTGTGTGTTGCCAGGGTAAGAATTTCACCGAACAACATTTGTATTCATGTCAGAGTTGGCCCGTACGTTATGGAAGGATTGAACCCGCAGCATTAAACAACAGCACCTGATCCCAGCGCCCGCGCAACCTTGCCGAGCGGTCGCGCCCGATACATATTAATGTCATGTTTAGTACACATTGATATTTTGTCAGTGATAGCAACGTACTAAGTTTAGGTAAATGCTCTGTATTTTGCTATGCGATTTACATAACAATATTGATGTCACTATAGAAAATTGATTTACTTAACATAATATGTCATTAAAAAACAACGATTCTTAATCAATTCTCAATCAACCATTTTTATATCAATAGTGTAGAGTGTAGATTGTAGCGTCTCAATAAAAACTTCGTAGTTCGCTCTTCAATCTTATTTATTGATGTATGCCAAATACCCAACATGATCAACAATGCATTAGGCGTGCTTAAGTACTATTAAGATTCTTACATTAGCAGGGTATGGTAGTCAGCGGTACCGGCCTCTCCACCAATCACGTGCGAGCCACTTTTGCACACGGCACCACTCTGCATCTCTTTCTTTCCTATAGCGCTGTCTCTTTCTTACATCTATTGACATTGCGTATATTTAGAGTGGGATAACAATACATGCCTATCTTATTCTAACTTATTTTATGTATTGACGCCGTCGTCCGTAACATTCTCCCCCCGGCGCAGACACGTCGTAGCCTCTTTCATCCGTAGGACGACGAGCTTAGTCGCAGGTCTCTTGAATACGCCTCCTTGAGTGCGGACATCTGCAGACCGGATGATGCCGTCTGATCCCGGGTGCACTCGCTCAATGACTCCTCTCGGCCAAGTGTTGCGGGGCAGCGTGCTGTCGACCACCATGACGAGATCGCCTTCTCGAAGTTGCGGAACTACAGTGCTCGCTTGCCCCCGCGGGATGAGTGTTGGCAAGTACTCTCGAAGCCATCGCTGCCAGAACTGGTCCGCTAGCGCTTGCGCTCTTCGCCAGGTGCTGCGGTCCGCCTCGGTGCAAGGCCCCGTGAACCACCTATCATGACTGTCGATCTTATTGCTCTGAAATCTGGTGGCGTCGTCTGCCACGTTGAGCGTGGTAGGCACCCACCGCCAGTCAGCCGCTTGTGTGAGTTCGGCGATCTCTGCTAGGCGGTGTGCGACAAATGGAGTGTATTTCTTTTTCTCGTTTCTTATCCAACACAGAACTGTTCTAGAATCACTCCAATAGGTGACTCGTCTGGGCTTCCAGGTATGTTCCTTTATTATCGTGTTACCGAGTCGCGCCCCAATCAACGCCGCTTGAAGCTCCAGTCTTGGAATGGTGAGCATCTTTAGCGGAGCTACCTTTGCCTTGGCCATTACTTGGATGGTTTCTGTTAAGTCTTTGTATACGATCCTCCAATAGGCCACCGTTGCATACGCCTGTTCGCTCGCGTCGACGAAAATATGAAGCTCTATATGGGCTTGCGGCGTTAAGTTCATACTGTAGCACCTTGGTATAGCTAGCGCTGAGACATCTGGGAGTCGTTTTATCCATTCGTCGAAAAGATAGGCTTCCTCTTGCGGTAGTTCTTGATCCCAGTCCACCTTCTTAAGCCATAATTGTTGCAATATTATCTTGCCGACGATGGTGTACTGACTGATAAGCCCCAGCGGATCGTACACTGACATAACTGCGCTTAAGGTTTCGCGCTTAGTAGGAGCTCTTAGTCGCAGCCTGACTTCATCGGGAACTCTCTTAATATCCGTGTTGAATGTAAGAGTGTCGGAGTCTGGGTCCCATCGAAGTCCTAACGTTTTCTCCTTGTGATGTGCCACTAGCTGTACGTCAACGTTCTGGGATCTCTTTTCTTCTGGAATGCTAGCAAGAACCTTCTTATTGTTTGAGTTCCACCCCCTCAAGTTGAAGTCGGCCCGCTGATGGATGTACATTACTTCTTTGACCATCTTAATAGCTTCGTCTTCTGATTGGAAGCTGTCTAAGTAATCATCCATATAGTGACGCTCCTTAATTGCTAAAGCTGCCTCTGGGAATTCTTGCTCAAAGTCTGTGGCGTTACGATTCCTCACGCTATGAGCGAGGTACGGTGAGCTGCTTGCTCCGAATATCATCGATACCATCTTCATTTTTCTTGGGGGATCGGTGGGCTTGTCCCGCCATAAAAACATTTGTGCTGGCTGGTCCTCAGGTCTTATTTTAATCCTGAGAAACATTTCTTCGATGTCTGCGGTTACGGCAATTCTTTTTTCTCTGAACCTGAACAGTATTCTTGTGAGTGAAGTCAGTAAGTCTGGCCCTTCTAGCAGGAAGTCGTTAAGGCAGACTCCTTTCACCTTGGCCGCTGCGTCAAAGACCATTCTCACTTTCCCTGGCTTGTTGTGGTTCGTGACGGCGAAGTGAGGTAAGAACCATTTGCGATTGCTATTCATTTCGCTGCCATCGCACTCGGTCGCGTAGCCCTTCTGTACAAGGTTCGTGACTTGAGCCGTATATACTTCCTTAAAGGCGGGCTCCTTAGTCATCCTCTTCTCTAACGTGTGTAGTCTTCTTAAAGCTGACTCGTAGCTATCGGGGAGTGTGGTGTTGTCGGTCTTCCAAGGAAGGCCTACTTCGAAATAACCCTCCTTCCTTTTGGCAGTTGCTTCGAAAATATCTTTGGCCCTCTTCTCGTACTTGTTAACCCTCTCTTTGGTCGACACACCAAGGGAATCTACGTCGAAATAATATTCGACGAGCTTTTGTAATTGTGTGTCACTTGTGGAGATGTGAAGTACGGCTGCTTGGTCTTGATAAATCGCTCTTCCTGGTGCCGATCCATGCAACACCCAACCCAGCTTTGTCCAAGATGCGGCAGGTTCTGTTTTCTTGCCAGCGCGTAGCTGTCGCGATACTATTAAGTGCCAGTTGTCAGCCCCTATTAGTATGCGAGGCTTGGCTTCTCCTGTGCAGATCTTCTCTCGTATACTGCGCAGGTACGGATACCGCTCTAAATTATGCGGTATACGTTGTTGATGTAACTGTAGCCCTCGTACGGTGCGGGCTTTGACGGTGTATGTTTCTTGTTCTCTTAGACCTCTCACTCGGATCTCGATCGCCTTGCTCTCTATTCTTTTTTGCTCGTTGATACCTCTAATGTTCAAAGGCTGCTTCGATCCGCCATCGGTGAGTTGGTTAGCTAATACTTCATCTATTAGTGTCACCGTGGACCCTTCGTCCAAGAGGGCGTGCGTAATTATCTCCCCCCGTGGACCGCTGAGCTTCACCTTGCAGGTCTTTAGCAATACCGCAGATGTCTTCTTTGCTGTAACGCTCATTACTAGTGCGGTTGAGTCGGCTGTTTTGCATTCGTTCAGAGTGCTGACCGTAGGAGCCGATTCCGTTGCCTTTTCCTTGTGTAGAAGCGCATGATGTCGGTAGGTACATCCGTGAACTCCGCAGGCTTTAGCTTTGCAGGAGAATCGGTTGTGCTTCCGTTTCATACATTTGAAACACATTCTGTTATCCTTGGCCCATTTCCAGCGATCGTTGGTGTCGAGTGCCTTGAGTTTGGCGCAATCGGGAGTGTAATGTCCCTCGGACTGACACATAAAGCATCTTCTTTCATCTTCATATGTGATGCCTTCTGCAGTGTATACGCCTCTAGTAGCTGCCCGTTTTGGAGCCACTTCTTTTTTTACTGGTACTGGAACACCTCGTCTGGTTGTGTGGGTATATCTGATCATCAGATCCGCTTCGGCCATCAAGAACTCTGAGAGGACGATCATTTCGTTTTCTTCTATAATACGAGCTTCATTATTGGCTGCGTACTCCGCCCATTTGCTGACGAGATGCGGACTCAATTTGTCCATGACGTCTCGAACAAGAAGCGGACTCTGTAGGTAGCCTCTTCTGTCTATACTCTTGATTGTGTAGACTATGTTCTGAATCTTGACTGCGAACTCGTATAGATCAGTACTCGCACTTCCTAGCTTAGGGAGCTTCTTGAGTTCTTCCATTGCTCGATCAATTATAAATTCTGGCCTTCCATACTTCATTTCTAGCGTTCGCATAATTACTTCTGGACTGGAGGCGGTGAATAACTGCGAAAGTACAGTTTCTCGTGCTTCCCCTCGTAGGCTGTTTCGTAGACGCAGAAGATTTTCCGTCGGAGAGAATTTGAAGAGTCTCGTAGAATCTTCCATAGCGGCTTTGTATGGTAGCCACTCTGCGACGGCTCCCGTAAAGATGGGTAGTTCTGCTGTCTGACGCGGCAGCGGCCTAGACGTAATCATTTTTTCCAATGCGTCAGCTAGTCGTTGAATGCCCTGGTACTTGGCGTTCTCCCCCCGTTGCTCTTTAACGGGGGGGTGAGCCTCTTGTGGCTCTTCCCTGAATTTCGGTGCTGATGGTCGTTGTTCTTCTATGCTTCTATCGACCCAGTCCCGTACTCTTTCATTGCATATGCTGGATTTGTACTCTGATTCGGCTTCTATCGCTGTCACTTCGGCGGCTAGTCGTGCCTTGATGAGTTTCTCTCTGATGCGCAGTCGCTTTTCTTCTAGCTCCGCGAGTTCCTTTTCTGCCTCGTATTGCGCCATCTTCATTCTTGCATCAGCGCTTTTTCTCGACGTGTTAGTGTGAATGCTCAACGCCGGTGACGTAGGTCTTCGTATTGGTGAAGCGGCTTCACGTCTCATTGGAGTGCTAACTGGTTGTGCAGGCGGCCCTATAATGGACGTCCCTATTGACGCCTCTGGCGCGGTCTCTCTCGCTGCTCGTGGCGGAGAGTACTCCAATCTTCTCCCTTGGGGAATACTTCCTGCTACAGTTGACGGCGATTGCGGCGAGTCTTCATAAATGCGGTGCAGTGACGGTGCAAGCACACTCTTAGTGCCTACTGGTAACTCCGGCTCGCTGTATCCAGATTCGGAGCGAACACGGCTTCTCGTGTTCATAGCGACCGGCGTATCCAATCCGACGCGCTGCAGTCCTTACTCGAGTAGCGCAGATTCGCCTCTGAATCTGCCGTAGAGTAGATTCGCTTCTGAATCGCCCGCAGTACAGATTCGCTTCTGAATCCGTCGTGGAGTGCCAAATCTTCAGAATCCGACGTTCGAAGGACCAAATTGTAGAGTGTAGATTGTAGCGTCTCAATAAAAACTTCGTAGTTCGCTCTTCAATCTTATTTATTGATGTATGCCAAATACCCAACATGATCAACAATGCATTAGGCGTGCTTAAGTACTATTAAGATTCTTACATTAGCAGGGTATGGTAGTCAGCGGTACCGGCCTCTCCACCAATCACGTGCGAGCCACTTTTGCACACGGCACCACTCTGCATCTCTTTCTTTCCTATAGCGCTGTCTCTTTCTTACATCTATTGACATTGCGTATATTTAGAGTGGGATAACAATACATGCCTATCTTATTCTAACTTATTTTATGTATTGACGCCGTCGTCCGTAACAAATAGATATAGATTTTAATTCCATCCATCCATAAATATCCACTGCTGGACGTAGGCCTCCCCTAAATGGTGCTACTCCAACCGATCCTGTGCCCTCTGAATCCAACAGTTTCCCGCTGTCTTGTTCAGGTCATCGGTCCACCTGGTGGGGGAGTCGACCTGTACTCCTTTTGCCTAGACGTGGTCACCACTCGAGAGCCTTTCTTCCCCATCGATTATCGGTCCTTCGAGCGATGTGGCCGGCCCACTGCCACTTCAGCTTGCTAATATTGAGTGCTATATCGGTGGCCTTCGTTTGTCTACGGATTTCATCGTTGCGAATCATGTCTCGTACCGAAATTCCGAGCATAGCCCTCTCCATAGCACGCTGTGCGACTCTGAGACCTACAGCGATGGACCACGTTTCGGCGCCATAGGTCATTACTGGCAACTCACACTCGAACAATTTCGACTTCAGGCACTGAGGAATTGTGGACGAGAAGATACTACGAAATTTACCGAACGCAGCCCAATTAATAAATGATTTTAATTACTTGTTCAAATTGAAGTAGGTATTTTTATAAATACAGTAACGAAATTACGTATTATGCATACGTACCTTGATATGCATAATAGATAATTTCGTCTTCATCATATGTTTATTCAAATAGGCAAAAAGAAAAAAGTTCTGTGCCATTAGTTTGCCGATCGAATTTATTTTGTTTTGTTTTTGTTTGATGACTTTTGCTACCTTAAGTGTTCTAGAACAAAATGAAGAATGTGTTTTTCTAATTTCGGTCAAACAATAACATCGCCTAAATCTGCGTTTCCGAAGTTACGGTCCGCGGACCACGAGTGTTCGTAGCGGCAATCAGTTGTCTGAAAAGTTTTAAATGAATTAGGTTATACCTACTGGTATTTTAATACTAATAGAAAACTTCGACGATAATACAGGGCCTTTTTTTTCGTTGAGTAATTTTAGAGACAGATCGTACACCAATAATTCGCGAGACAAAAACCGTGTTAAACGATCTATAATGACCGAAAGGTCTTGATGCACGGAGGGTTTTTGGGTTCGAGTCTCAAGATGTTACATTGTACAGTGTGCTGGAACAACGGTAATTTTTTTTAAGAAAACTACTACTACAGTGACTAGATAGTTACGTCATGTACCTTTTTCATGAAGAGGAAATCTAAAGGTTCTTGACGTCGTGGAAGCGACGCCTAGTTATGTGGTATTTTTACCACTCTAACCCCCAAGTGGCCGTCCTCAGCGCTGGGAAAAGAATTCCGGGATCTCCTAAGTAACGTAACCGCCCACAACCTAGGACCCCGAGGCACTCTTTTAGTTGCGTTTTACGACAGGCAGGGAATACCTTAACCCTGTTCTGATCCCAGTTCTACAGGGACGATGCGTCATGTCTCACGTAATTACTTGCAAGAAAATATAACTCTTTATTTTACGATAGCAAAGTCGGAATGAGAAAAACGTAAACTCATAGTCATAGATAGAATTTTATACGGTAGATATGTTGATTTTATTATATGGACACCATTTAATTCCAAACTTTAAACGAAAGAAATTGGAAAAGTTTGTATGCAAGCAAAGCTAATAGCTAATCCAGTTTCATAGCCATAATAGTAAATAAATAATTACCTATTTTATTATCTGCTTATCTGCAGCATTTTTTCATTTTTTGTTCTGTACATTTATTTGAACGATTTTTCTACGGAAAACGTTTAATGTTTAATCGTTCATCGTCATCCATCCATTCATTTGTTGAAATTTGGCATACAGTTTATGGCGTGGTTTATGACCTCAAGGTGGTAGAACCAGTATAGTTCGACCGGGGATGTACTGCCACACCTATTTCTAGCGTGAAGCATTTTTTTGCGTTTCGATAGAAGGGTGTGGTTGCCGGCACACTTTCACATGAGGCGACCATCATAGTCCTCGGGGGTAGCAACGCATCAGTGATTGACATTGATTGATGGAACCCATGTGTATGTGGTTGATTACAAAAGTCCATGGGCGGCAGTGACCACTTACCATCAGGTGGACTGCATGCTCGTTTGCTACTTTAGTCAGATAAAAAAAACGCAGATTAGCGTACAGAATACTTATTAATGTCTATCACAGACGTGACTAAAGCCGGCGAAACCGCGGGACTAACTTGATCGATCGATCTAATTGTAAAGGTATACTTTCATTAATAAAATGTACTTTCGCAGGATTTATTAATGGTTTTCCCGAACATCGGCATTGATGGCATCGTGTTTCACTGTAGACGTTATTTAACGCGATATTGTTTCAAGTTTATTACCAACTCATTTACATTTATTTTTTGTTTAAGATTCTTTTGAAAATGAGTAATGTTTGCGTTTGAGTGTTTAAAATTTCGGTCAGGGTACCACGAATCAGAGGTCAGGAGGGACAACATTTTTGGAAAAAGCGTAGGTTTTAGACAGGTATGCATAATAAATGCAATTTATGCCGATACTTATGCAACCACTAAAATTCGTAAGTTCGACCGTAGATTGCTTAAGATTTCCAATAGATTAGAATCACACTGCCGAAAATATAGTTGAAATTCGAAAGTGTGCCTTAGAAATTGTACCCTTTCGTCTAATAGTCAGTAAAGGAACTTAAAGTTAGCTCAGATAAGTTTTGTACCTTCGTACAAAGCTGTAAGCTGATGTCAGTTTGAACTTGTGTTCAAACTGACATTAGCTACCATCGATGACACTTACTACAATTCTGTCCTCATATAATAAATATTTTTATTTATTAGAAATCGGTCGAAAATTACTGACAAATGCATGCTAGACTAGGTAAATCATTTAAAACTTAAATAAAGTAAATCTCATTTATAAAAAGAATTGAAGAAATGAAGCATTAACATCTTTTTAAAAAATATATATCCAGTTATTCAAATATATTTTATCTACTTATTGCATATCAATGTGGTATAATAGATTTGAAAAAAGAAATACATTAACGCGTTTACCTCAAAGCGATTATTTTGCAAATACTGTATTTTTAATTGCGACGGCAGAATTTGGGTCGATATTTTTTGCAAACAATTACCTATCTAGCTGTGGTTGGCTGTTACTATTTACTTAATTCGAGTTACCGGTGGAAGAAAGAATTCCTCATCATCACTACATAGGATAAAATGAAATCGCTTTCCGCTGTCTGTTCCTACGTAGGTATGCTTAGATCCTTAAAACTACGCTACGGATTTTAATGCAGTTTTTTTTAATAGATAGACTGATTCAAAAGGAGGAACACTGATAATTTTGGATTTTTTACTTTTAGGCGGAACGAAATTCGCCGGGTCAGCTAGTTACACATCATATATGTCTATTTTTTGGAGTTTGCTTCTTATTATACGCCGACGACTCTATGTAGAGACGCCGCGAATGTTTAATAAGATGGTATTTTTTGTATTTGTGTTTATGCAAGCTTTTGTTTACTTTATTGTTTATTGTTTATTTAACAGGCCCATGATAAATACGACTTGTGCATTCTATAAGTATCTTTAAGACTGTCTAAGAATCTACAGCTTAAAAAAATTGAGACCGTCTCAAAGGAAACGTATTCCCAGCATAATTTCTTTGACATGTAAATAAAGTCATCACATTTACTTAGTGACATAAGATAAGTAGGTAGATAACTTCCTTTTATTGTCAGTCCGATCGAGCATTTTTGTACAATTAATATTGTTACAAACTTCAAACGTCATAATTATGTAGGCCAAATAAAAAGATGTATGTAAAGGTAGTAATGGTAATCTTAATCGTATAGGTATACCGTTTAGTATTTTTTTTATTATACGAGCAAACGAACATGCAGTCCACTCCCGAGGACTAACTAAGATGGTCGCCTCATATAAAAATGTATTATTGTAGTATCTTGTGTGAAGGTAAATATTGCCATCAATAATCATCTCATCTGTTTTTTTTTGGTGATTAGTTGTTATATAGGTATAAATAAATACCAGGTGGTATAGTGGTAGTTCAACCGGGGAGGTACCACCGCTACACATATTCACGCTAGCGTGAAGCATTTCTTGAGTTTCTATGGAAGGGTGTGGTTACCGACACACTTTGTTTGAGGCGACCATCTAAGTTCTCGGAAGTAGCAACGCATCTGTGATTGACTTCAGATAGAACCTATGTTCTATATAAAGTTGCTTACAGATGTCCAGTGACCACTTAATATCCACTTCATGGTGGTACTACATGCTCGTTTGCTACTACAATCAGATAAAAAAGATAAAAACCCACATCGATTAAGCTTGTAGATATGGGCTTACAATAATTATTTTGGATTGCATAAAGTTTCCATTAAAATAACTTAATAGATACCTAAATGACATACCTGTTATAAAATAGTGGGTTCTCTAAAGTAAATGCGTACCCACCTCTTGTACTAGCTACTATGCATGGTGCATATGTGCATGTGGATAGATGGATGGATGTAATTTTGAAGGTGGTAGAACCGTGTAGTTCGACCGGGGAACCTAGTTCACCGCCACACCTATTTCTAGCGTGAAGCAGTTCTTGCGTTTCGATAGAAGGGTGTAGTTGCCGGCACACTTTCTCATGAGGCGACCATCATAGTCCTCGGGAGTAGCAACGCATCTGTGATTGACTTCAGATGGAACCCATGTTCTGTATGAAGTTGATTACTACTGACATTGTAATTTTATTTTAAATTAGCTGAAATAATTTGTAATTTATAATAATCTATAATTAATTTATAATAATTTGTATTTTTTTTCTCATTAGCTTACCCTCGCTTTCTGTGCATGCATTCTACACCTTTAATTATAATGACACTTGTCATTCTAATGTTATCTTCTGCTTATGCTGTAATTGGTGTACATTATGTTGGTGTTCAAATATAAAAATAAAAATGAATAAATTACAGACGTCCATGGGCGGCAGTGGCCACTTACCATCAGGTGAACTGCATGCTCGTTTGCTACTTCAGTCAGATAAAAAAAAAACTTTTCCATAGTCAGTACATCACTCCGTCTCTTTTTATGTACCTACAATAAAGTTTACGAAGTTAAGGAAATTTAAATATTGCATATTTATGCGTATAGGTACATTTGTGAAAAACGATATCTTCAGCAGTAAAACGTTAGTGTCCCACTACTGGGCAGGTTCCTTTCTGAATGATAGTTGCAAGCATCATTATCTATGTACCTATATTGATAAATTTTACCTAATGACTAAAACCTACTACCTACTAAACCTACACCATAACTATGTAAATTAAAGCTTTTAAATTCAATTTATTAGTTCTGGTTTCACGCAATTTTGAACATACAGACAAACACAGGTATTTCTGAAATTGTGCTAACTTCTACATTTTTTGCAATATCCTCAGCCCTACATTTGTTTTTTGCAAATAGAAATAATTTACAGACACGTGAAACTTTAATTTTAATTTTATGTAAGGATTATGGTCATACCTACTCAGGTTTTTAGAAAACCTAGGTTGCAGGTAATCAAAAGTTTGTTGCATAATTAACGTTAAGTCAATTAAGATAAGTAACACATTTACTTACCAGAACAACCGCCAAAAATTTCAGCATGATTCAATTTCCAAAATATTTCACTACTTTATAAATATTACTACAACCATGTCTTGTTTTACACGATGTGAATTAACCTATTGACTCCGGAGTGTTTTCCTTTATTTTCCCCCCATAGTTAAAGTTTTTCCCGCGTTCGCGGCCAACCTGTGGGGCGCGGCGACGTCGACCGGTGACGAGTATAGACTGACGCGGAGTGCGGACTGACGTTTCTACGACTACGTGAACGCGTGAAGGCGGGCTGTAGTTGCAGAATTTGCAGAGTAAGGCTAAGTACTCACGGAGCGATTTTCACCCGCGACCGCCGCGGTTGCGGGCCAGCAGCTTCTGTAGGATGCGGATATAAATGTAAAAAATTAAAGCAATACTCACGACGCGTTTTTCGCCCGCGATGCGCGCGGTTGTTTGCGGCTCCCGCTGCACCGGCGGGCAACCTGTAGAACCGCGCGGGCCGCGGTCAACCGCAGCCGCGGCGGTTTGCGTCCGCGCGCTCTGCGGTCAGTTGGCGGGCGAGTGCAGTAGTCAGGACCTGAGGAGTCTGATGGTAAACCGCCCGTCTTGCGGTTTTCACCCGCCACGTTTGCGGTCGATAATCGCAACCGCGACGGCAGCGGAACCGCAGAAATAGGCGGTCTCGTGAGTTTCGCACAGAAGCTGCGGGCCCGCAACCGCGGCGGCCGCGGGTGAAAACCGCGCCGTGAGTACGTAGCCTAAGTTGTCTACAGTGTGTTGAAGTCTGCTGGCCTATGACTCATAACATAGGCTTCACTGTTAATGTTATGTCAAATGTGCCTCATTATATGTTTATCTAGAAACAGATGCAAAACTATGGGAATTAGGCGAAGGACAACGCAATTATTTTAAAGCAAATATGCCCTTAATATTTTAAATACATAACATTAACTAAGCCTTGGGAAGCGTTGAATGAAAGTAGGGTAGTAAATAATTGCAATGCACTTTCAGTATTATTTTGACTGAAATATTAGAATCAAAATAATCATGACATAGGTACCTACTTTTCATACAGTATTTCAGTTGCAGTCCGCAGATAAGTTATGGATAGGTATAATACAGGCTTCGCGATTTTTTTATGAACAAATATATTTCTCTATATTTTAATAAGACTGAAATATTAATCGATCATGTATACTGACGGGATACAAATACTTAATATATCATTATAATTATCATGTTCGATGAGAATACTACTACCTACATAATATTTGGAGATGCGATAGGTACCCGTGACAGACATGAGCGAATAAATACAGTTGTAGCCGGATTGAAAAAGTTTATCATACTATCAAACAGTGTAATGATATGAATTTGAATATTTTATCTGAATGTCTGTATGAATGAATACCATAGGCAAGCTAAGTGCGGTCAAGGCAAACACGTTTATGTTACTTGCAAAGGTTCCTACACACGCGACATTAGATATAGGTATACTGTGAAGTACCTATACTAAAAAATGCAAATGTTATCGTAAGCCTATCCTTTGGTTAATCAAGACTGTAGACTAGTGTGACTGACAAATATATGTTTCTACTTTTCTTTTTATTCCTTATAAGTTATAATTTCGTAAAAATATAATAATCTCGTCTCGCCCTCTTCTAACGCTGAATCAGCACCTACTCTAAGGGCCAAGCAGCGAAGTTACGCAACCGTGAGACCTATTGGATAATCCAGTCAGTGACAGGAGTATCTTAGCATGGCCTCCGAGCTAGTTACCTACTACTTGTTTAGTATTTAGGTAGTCCCAGATACCCCAATGTCTCTAAACACGTTTTAATCTTCGGAGACTTACATTTGTTCCCAATAAATTAGATTATAACATAGTCTAGGAGCAATAAGATCATTGCTAAGATATTTTTGAAACGTAATTACCTATACCACATGAAAGCCTAGATAAAATGTTTCAATGTTTATACAGATAAAATTTTTTTTGAACAGGTATAAGATGCCCTTATTTTAGTGTCCGACCGAAGCCGGAAGTTTAAAAACTACTTATGTGAAAACAAGTTCCAGATGTGATTACAATTACTTTGCAACTTTTCAACATGATAACACTTAAAAATAATATAAATTTCGAACAAAACTTGCGTAGCAAGTCCATTACCCGAGTGTGTGTATATCCTAGCGTATCACCATTTCCAACACAGTGTCGAGCATTAATTCCAGTTTGATCAATTTTGACGCTTGTGAGAAAACTATTGACCATTTTGACCGAAACCGAAGAATTTGTTGAAGGTAGGTAGTATTTTGGCCGAGAGTGGCTGAAGCTGAAGCGGTCGATCTCAACCCATAATACAGTTTTAGTAGGTGAAACCTAGTTGAGAATACACAATAATATGGTTGTCGGCCCACACTTATAGTAGGCGACCATTTTAGTCCTCGGGAGTAGCAACGCATCTATGATTAGCTTCACATAGAACCCAAGAAGTATGAGAAGTGGCTTCCAGATGGCCAAGGGCGACAGAAACCATTTACCATCGCTTTATTGGCGCGGATGACAGGTTTTCATAAGCGCCGTGGGTGTTCGACACAAACGCGGCTGAAAAGTCTACTTTGGTGCAGACGTGTTTTTGCCATATAATATATTTACAAACAATCCAATAAATAAATTGTTTAGACTCTAGACTAGGCTTCTAGGCTTTAAACAAATGTACACGATTGAGGACGAAATTGTACTGGATCCGCCGCATTAATTAAGCGCACGCAGTAGACGCCCGGAGCAGGCAACCGCTCAATTTTTAGCATACATCCATAACAAACGACTCATCAATGTATAACTGAATCTGTCATATTAGTATGTAGAAGTTGGTTGATGTCACTTACGTGACACCCAAACATAACGCGTCTTCAAATTTCACTCTGAGTTTTCGTCATTTCATCACCGAATTGTACCTAACCAAAAAAGATTCACTTTGAAATCATTATCTTGCTTAAATGATCAACATGCTGCTTAAATAAGCAGGACAATGGATAAATAGTGACATGGTCTAGGAGTGAACCAAGTAAAGTTTTATAAATAAAAATTTAGTCACAGTGGATAATTTATTATATCAACATTAAATTTTTGATAACTGTAAATCTTATTTAAAAACCATAATAAATATTATCACAGACTTGTGATGCTGCCGTATACAAGTATCTTTAACATTATTGTAATTTATTATTGCACCTTCTGAAACAATAAAAATAAACATTTTAATATTTTCACTACTATAAAAAATAAACATTTAAATACGAATTGGATTACATTACATACACCATAAGATAAGTTTTGGATTTGACTTACCATTGTTATTTCCGGAAATATTGTACTCAGGTTGAAATTAGCCCGAGAAGTTACTGGGAAACTCGTTAATGAACGATCTACATTATGATGACCCATATTTTGCATATTTGAGGACATCAGATGACCGTTGAAGAAATCTGTTTGGTAATTAGTTGACATTTGGTTACCAACATAATTAGGAAAAGGTATTTCTTCGGACATTAGATTTGAATGGCGTTTGGCCGGTGGTTTATTCTGCCATAGTATATGAGAGTTATCATTCCATTCTTCTGCCTCAACAGCTAGTTTAGCTCTCTTACTTTGATACTTTTTTGTAGACTCTTTTTTCGAACATTCTAATTTATGTTTTGCCGCGGATTCCCTTCTCGTGCTCTTATACGACGTGGGCAATTTGTCTTGATGGAATATAGTGGAATTATTTTTCATTTTTAGCTCTTCGTATTTATGATTCGTATAATTACATTCAGCTGCCTGATTATAATCCATAAAGTCCGTGGAGAACGGCCCGCCAGTGTAATTTCCTGCCATAAGATTAGTTCCTCCCGGCATAAAATTAGAATAAAACGAATTGGAAATTGTGTTTGTGGTAGAATTATATAAAGTTGTCCCAGAAAATTGCTGTCCAGTGTAGCTGTTGTCAGAGTAATCTATTATTGGTGGAAAATGTGAAACCTGAGCGACGCTACTGTCTTGAGCTATGTTAAAATCGTTATACTTTTGTGAAGGTGCCATAAACTTCATACTGGTGTTATCGATAGTTTTTTGGCTACAAGTACCACCGCGGATTAATGCCTCGGCTGAATAGTTATTCTTCTGGTTTTTAGTGCTCTTCTCAGTTTTATTAGGTTTACTTTTAGATTGCGTAAATTGTGGCATGTTTTCGTAATTGCTTATTACTTGTTTAGGATCATTAAAAATGTAACTGGGCTGCAGGTTGGTTTCTAATCTAGATGACATTGCTTTCCGGTTCGTGTCGCTTACATTAGTAATATTTTGTTTAGTAGGAATTGGTTTCGGAGCTTCGATGCTTGGCCCATAATAGCGAGATGGCATGTTATCTGAAGATCTATTCATTAGTTGAGTAACAGAAAGAAAACTGCTACAGTTTGGTAAATCAGCCTGTGGGACCCTCTGTCCCATCATTTCCGTTTTCTTCTTTTCGTGGGGTCCCAACGCTAAATCTCCCACCAATGTTGGTAAATTGATAGGTGGAGGGTCTATGCTTATCTCCGTGGTGCCGGCCGGTCTGGCTGTAGGCCATACTTGGAACTCCTCTTGGTTTGGTTGGGATGGATAATTATGCATATTTATAGGGAAATAATTGCCATCATTGTTGTCTTGTTTCTTCGTCGCATGGTACACTTGTGAATGTAATAATTTATGAGTATTTTTCACCTCTGGTTGTGTTTGATTGCAATTGTTCTGCATTGGTCTAATTTCTGATGTCATCCAGTTAATATGCATTTTGCTAGGTGACTTCTTTGTATCAGGCATTTGATGTGGTCCCGTAGTATTTGTCGCTTTAGGATTAGCACCTATGTTATTGTCTGTTGTATGTTTTATTTCATATTGTTTTGAAATTGTTGTTTTTACATTTACATTTGGTTGTTCAACTACAGGAAGATAATTTTGCTTAGTACTATAGTTTTTGGAAAGGTTTGGATTATTGTATAAAGGAACATCATCGGTCCATAGGTTTGAGGTTTGAGAATATAAACTTGACATTGCTTCAGGAAAGGAAGTACTTGGTTTACTTGGAACGTGATCCTTTTTGTTCGTGTTTGTAACAAGTGGCACATGAAAATCTGGATTAAAGGGATTGTAAGATGTAGAATACGTAGTCGCCACTGAGGTTAATATGTTTTCTTTGTTAAATGTGTTTGAACTAGTAGTACAATTAACGAAATCGAAACTTTTATGAGACCAGCCCAAATCAATGTCATACGTTAATCTGGACGATCCAATTTTCATAAGATTATCTTCAACATTGCTATAATCAGTTTTACTTTTCGTTGTATATTTTTCCATGGCACATGGATACAGTCCAAGACTGTTAAAATCGTGTCCAGAGGAAATACTACTTGTACTATAAATTGTATTCTTTACAGTATTAAAAGGATCGCCTTTGTAAAAAATGTTTCCACTATTAACGTAACTTGTTGTCTGGCTTGCAGTAGTTTTATTTACGTTACAATCAAATTCCATTGCAAAACTAGAGTCTGTTAGAGAACAACTCGTTGAAATAAGGGAGGGCATTGTTAAGTTCAAAAATGGATTTTCATTTGATGCACTTGTAACAGCCGTTAAATTACTTGCTTTAGTTTCTACTGCTTTGCTAGTAACAATACTATTATTAATATATTTATGTTCATCTGGTTTATTAATCGCAATTATGGGGTTAGAATTTTTAATTGGGGATTTTACTTTGCTAAGTATATTAGGTTTCTCAAAATATGGGACTGTGTGTGGTGTTACTTCGTTTCGCCTCAAGTTACTGTCCTTTGGGTTAGAATGTGAAGGATTCTGCGGGTCGTCTGCAGGACTGTCAGCTCGATTTCCACTGACTAGAGGAAAAGACATCAAAAAAGCAGCAGTAGGCGAAGCTGCCAGTAATTCTTCCGCCAATTCCAGTCTAGCATTCCCACCATCTACGTTTTCGCATATAGTTGCTTCTAAGATATTTGGTAATTTCGTATCCTTAGTTTTGTCGTCCACTAACATTTCTTTATTTAGTACGGTCTTGTTGCTTTTTGTTGCATTCTCAGTGGTATTTTCTATGTTTATTGGCTTCTCAGTAGAAGGTGGAGGAGGCTTCTGCATTAATGGCTTTTCTATAATTTTGGCAGGAGTGATTTTTAAATCTCCACTAGGTTCTGTAGGTTTTACATCTATATTTTTGTCTGATAATTTCACTTCCTGATTAATAACGGGAGGAGCAACATTTCCAGGAGGTTTTGGGTTATCTTTACTTATCTCTGCAGGACTTGTACTGGGCACTGATTCTGGTTTATTTTTTTCACTTTCGACACTTTGTTTATCAATAATTTCTTTTGCACATTCACCTTTTGGTTTTTCTTTAGATGTATTTTCATTGCTTACTGGTGTTGTCCCTTTGTCTGCTTTTTCTTGATGGTTCACTTTTTTCGCTTTTTTATTACTATTTTTAGTTTTAGAATTGTTTTTCTTTGATTTAGTTGCTGACAACGGCCTTGAATACGCGGATATCGGTAAAATATTAACCATTGTTGTTTTTGTAATGTCAGTAGTATTTCTATTTATGATAGGGATAGGTGATGGTTTATTTAACGGTTGTAAGTTTGTGTCCACTAAGACAATCGTTGGTGGTACAGTAGGGAATAGCAATGGTCGTTGGGGGAATATATACGGAGTCGCCGGTAGCATCACTAGTGTATTTTCTGGTCCTGAAAATGACAAGAATGGTTTTTAAATTAAACAATAACTGAATTATGGCAAATTTTATTTAGGAAGGGTTTTATTGGGAAACATAATACTGTCGTTGCTCGCTTAATCATCCATAACACTATTGATCATTTGATGAAATTTCAAAGGTAAAAGTAAGCCCATATTTATATGGTTTCTGGTTAAATATATGTATTTATTAAAATAAAATACCAAAATAATTGAAGAATCAACAATTAAATAGAATACTATTAGAATAATAAGATATTAACTCACCTTTTTTAGTATTACTGGACAGAGGTAACAGTTTAGGTAGCTTTGGTAGACATTTATCTTGGGATGGAATTGTAACAGTGTTCTCAGTCTTGGATTCAACTAACTTATTATTAACGGGTTTAGGTAAATCTTTCGTTTTCTGCTTAGACTTTTGAAGTTTTACCATTCTTATATATTTACCATCTGAAACAAAATTATCACGTTGTCTGACTTCTTATACTTATGTTCTTATGACAACTATATATCATACCAATGTCTTTTTATGATTATTCTTATTGAAGTACCGCAAGCAAGTATGAGATGTCTTGTAATATACATCAATGTTTTAGGACAAAAATTTTGAACACTTTATTGGAAGAATTTAACTTCATGTAATCAAATCATAAAAACATAAATGTCAAGTTAACAAATCCTTAGGGACTTTTTCCAGTCACACAGGTTTATGTTAGCATGTATGTCTCACACACATTCTAATTCATGAATGCTCACTGAATTTCTCTACTTGCTGTGCGTTTTTGTGTGTTACATGAACAGAAGAGTATATATGAAATGATATTATGCGAATATCATGTATGTGGACCAAAAACGTATGTGCATGCAAGCCATATGCCAGTTTGGCAAAGGGAGATCTCCCGCCAGGCTAGGTGATCATGCCTGGGGAGCGGCCGTGTTCCGACAGTCGTTGTTCGGAACTTGTATATATGCGGGGTTTTGAGAATGCTTCGATAGCGTGTGATGTGTGAATACTAGTAGCGCCATCTCTTGATGAGTAGCGGGAGGTCGCCACACCAGTATTGTGTACAGGCCTGTGTGATAGGAAACAGTGGAACTTACTTGGATTCTTTTTATTCACAATGGACACTTGAATGCTGACATCCTTTTTATCTGATTTTTTGATACCTTCTAATTTGACCTCCAATGCTAGAATCTCAGCTTCTGAAATTGATTAAATCATTGTATCAGAGTGCATTTATGGATAAAGATTTAATGAACATAGCTGCAGTCTTAACAATGTTCCATGGTATGTAAACCCCCAATAGATACTTTGTCACTTTCTGATCATAGCAGTGTGTCTTTTTATTGCAGTATAGTAGTTTAAATTGCATTCTGATTTACTTGAAATTGACTTCTATGAGAAAAGTCATTGATCTCCAATCAACGAAAAAAATCTTTGAAATATAAAAATAGTGTATAAATTGAGCAATTTTTACACACACATAAAATATTTAATGGTACAGAGTATCTTCAGCTCCTAATATGTAATCCATCAAAATTATTACAATCAACAGTTCTCTTATAAATTGTCTAAATTATACCAATATCAAATATAAATATGTATTACTTAGTTGAGTTTTTTCTTGGGCATAATTTGTTAAACAAATTATGGCCTTCTGGATGATTTCAATTTTTGGGTATTGAATATTGTCAGCATCCCCATCTCCTGAATTATTGTTAGCCTTGTTGATTGCCTTTACAATCTCACCCAATTTGGAAATGGCATCATTAAATTTGTTACGTCTTTGCCGCTCCCACTCTCTGCATTTGCTGAAATAATTGTGACACAAATTTGAATCAGTTAACAAAGTAAAAAGTTTTTAATTAAGACTAATTAGAATATCTTCTACAAAAGGTATAGAAAGCATCAAACAGGAATATGAACAATTTTTATACTTTAGTCTTTAGCAAGTAATCATGTTTTTATAAAACCCTACCCTACTGATATACTTACAAAGTTGATTTAACAATAACATTAACAATAACAACTGTGGATGATGCTCAAAAAGAGTGAGTCAATATAAAATAGCATAAGTAGTAGGACAAACAGCATGTAAGTACATTATCAATTGTACACAATATAAATACCGATCACTATTAATGTACTTTTACACTTAACCTGATGATAAGTGGCAACAGCCAGCTATGAAATGTAATCAAGTCCTGACATTAGGGTGCTACCTAAACTTGGCCACAGATTTGTGATGCCTGAAGATGTTACAACATCTTACGTATATGTCTCATCTTTACCATTCAAACCAGATCATAGCACCGTTTAACAGTTTGTTCTGAAATAGGTGTGGTTATGGTGCCTCTGGGCATGAAACATGATGGGTAGTACTTCAAGTAACATCTCAACTACTTCAAAATCTAGAGGGAAATAACTAGGTGCACGGGTAAAACTTGGTTAGTATGATTGCAAATTCCATAAATATAATATTATTAGAATAATTTCTTTTATAGTATCAGTTAAATATTTTTCAAGCAAATTTAATGAATTCATGTTTTATTATTAGTAATAAATTAAAACCTTGGATTTATTCTTGTTCTCATAATATAAGTATTACCGATAAACATTTTATATATTTTCATTATCTGAATAATTGAGGTCTTACCTAGGAGTGCGTTGCTTGTTAGTCGTTTGCTCCATAATAACTCAATTTACATTTAGCGAACAAAACGATACAATCAGAACATTATTTACAATATTTCACCTACATTAAAAATAACTAATTATTTTTTTTACGTACACTTTTACATAAATTACATTAATACATTACTAGAATACAGATAAATAAAAAAGTCAACTTTCACTCAACTGTTTTTGACATTGACATCTAATTGACAATAAATATTCACGGATTAAAAATTGAATTATTAAGAAGTTACTAGGTATGTACTGTTATTGAAGTCATTAAAAAAATAAAACGCGTTAAATACGTAGAGAATAATGGACCATAGATGGTCATGACAAGTCATATTCAGAAAGTTAAGGAGGAAGAATTCAGTAATGATTACTCTGTGAGGAATTGTGTTTATTCTGTTGACAACTGTCAAATAAGTTCAAATTGAGCGCAGTGTTGCCAAAATTAAATGCCGATTTGTACGATCTTGAAGTACAATTTGAATCGACGCTGAATTAAAACTGATACGAAGCTAGGTTTTAAAAATTTGAAAAACAATATGACGACTAATACATTGTCCATTGCATTGTTATGTGTTATTTAAAAACAATTGTATAATTTTTTAGACATGTTTGAACAATAAGCTAAATGGAAGAACAGAATTATCGCGTTCATTTATGAGTAAAATAGAATATAAAATGTATTGCTACAGAAAATCTATATTTATCTGTTCTATGTCATATGTTTTTACGAAGAAAACTTTATAGATTCTTTAGGGAAATCGATTTTCTGTTAGAATACGCTACTTTATAGACGTAGTTTTTTTCTCGTAAATCAAAGAACGGCAACACAGCTGTGACTGACATCTTGTTGACAATAATAAACCTGATCCTTGGGCTATTCATTGGGCTTTTCCCTGATGGTTATTGACTCATAGCTATACGTTATCAAGTCAAATAATATATTGTGCATCCGAGTGCTTTACCCGCGTTTACTATTTCTAAAGTGTGTTGTTTTATTTCTTCGTACATTACTTTATTCTGCATATAGGTAAGTACCCAACAAATTTAACTTAAATTTGCGCACGGCTTCAATAGGTTTCTTTGTAACTAATCAATCTATCGCACATTGCACAATAAACGTATTGTATCCTAGCTATGTTGTAGTGTATATACGTATAATAATTGCAGTTTCAAATATTAAAGCGTAAGAATTATCTTTTTTGATTAATCATAGCAAAGCCTAGTTAACTAAGGTTGGAAGCATGAAATTGAGTCAATAGACACATTTTTTATCATGTAAACGCCCATTAAGAAAGGTTATTTTTGAATTTCACTGCAGAGGGGCATAATAGGGGTCAAATATTTGTATTATACTATTAGCATACGAAGTCGTCAATAACAGCTACACTTGAATATTTTAAGCACTACGAGATGGTTCCATTTTAGTTTTAAACCGATTTTTGTTTTAAGGTCGCCATGTCTTTGTACCCTTCGCTGGAGGATATGAAGGTGGACAGCATGGTGCGGGCTCAAATGGCCCAGCACCAGGCGCCCGCTTACCAGCAACCGCCGCAATATTCGCAATACCCGCAGTACCCGCACCCAGCACCAGCTTCGTCGCGAACGGTGTACCCAGCGCTCCAGGACTATATGGGCCTCGAGTTGTCATCTGACGTGATTGCACTCAACATGCCTGAGTATCAAGTGCAAACGGTTGGTGTGCATTGTTGCAAATTTGGATTGTATTAATATGTCATTCTACTTTGAGAGAATGGCAGAATATCATACTGCTCAGATTGGAGAAAGCTTGAAAACATTCCTATTAACCCACTGGTGTGAAATAGCGCAGAAAGTGCTAAAATGACTTCTGTTAATATCAAAGACAAAGATCACATTTGAAGCTCAGTATCAGTGAAATAAATAAGCAAATATTAGTCATCCTTTACATCATAACATATTCAGTTACACAAACATTTCACTCATGTACAGTTTGTTATTTAATTTTATGTAGTTGTTTCATGTAAAGAAACTTATATTTATCTGATGTTTGTAGATTCAATCTGGTACAGTCAGCAATATTGTGGCTCCATTGTCGTCTCAGTCCACTACTTTGGCTAAAGCCACCGTTACTCAGGCTATAAGACAAGTGGTGTTATGCAAGGATAGGGATGGCAAATGTGGGTTGAGACTTCATTCGGTGAACAATGGAGTGTTTGTGTGCTACGTCGGTGCCGGCAGCCCTGCAGCTCTTGCTGGTCTTCGATTTGGAGACCAGATACTAGAGATCAACAATGTTGCTCTGGCTGGAATGACCATGGACCAGTGCCATTCTTTGCTGAAAAAAGCTCCAGTCAATGGGATTGTGATGGCTGTTCGTGACAGGTAATATCTGTATTAATTAATTTAGGAAATTTTTGTATCAATTAATCATTTCTATTATTACCTCACATGTACAGGAAAAAACAATTTTACCTTAAAATTAAAATATGCATATTATTTTAAGGGTGTGGTTGCCAACAGCTAGTAAAGGTTGCCAGCTGATGCTTGAATGTATTGGGAAAATTCACGGTTCTTATTGGACACCATTCCAAGAAGAGCTGAACAAATTATGGCATCACTTTCCATTTGCACTTGTTTGAATGACTACAATGATTGCCATGACTGAAATGTGATTCTGAACTTATGCAATGTCCAATTAAATTCATTATTTGCTTGCTTAAACACATGTTGTGGCATTAGACAATTGACTTCCAATAGTGACTCACTCAAGTTTATCTAATATAAATAATCTGATTTACCTTATCTGTGCATAATTAGTATAAATTGTATAGAAAGTCAAAATTTAGTATGCTTCTATATTTTGTCCGAATAACATTTTTTTGTTTCGGTAAAGTAAGGTAAAAATTAATTGATTTGAAGGGTAAAATGGTAGACATAGAGGTACTTGTGTGTCCTATACTTCTATCACAGAAAAATAGTGTTCAGTAATTAATGTAAGTTTATTAATTATCATTCCAGACCATTCGAGAGGACTGTTACTCTGCACAAAGATTCTCTCGGTCATATTGGTTTCCAATTCAAAGATGGAAACATTGTTGGCTTGGTCAAAGATTCCTCTGCTGCTCGCAATGGATTGCTCACCGATCATCAACTACTGGAGGTTAACACTATAAATGTGGTGGGCATGAAAGATAAGGAAATATCTAAGGTCATTGATGAAAGCCCATCTGTTGTAAACATCACCATAATTCCGCATTACATTTACAAACACATGATAAGCAAGTAAGTATGCAATATTACATATGTTTGGTTTGTCTGACTCACATAAAGAATGTTATGTTGAATCAGGTTCATCAAATTCAGTCTATAACAGGATATTTCTTTATATTGTGTAACAAATTGCCACAATGATCTCATTTTATCAATTTATTATATTACTATAATTATATATGCACATATATATTGCTGAATTATGTGGCAAAATGTAATTAAGATAAAGTGGCGTGTCGCGGACAAATGTAGCCGTGGGTAAAGTCCTATCAGTGAAGTCCCTTTGCATGAATCCATTGGACGGTGCCATTGAAAATGGCTTCTCTTCCTCCTCCAAAGAGGCCTCGCGAGGCCCCTTTAAGTGCGAGGCCGTGGGCGATGCCCCACTGCAGCTTAGGTACGCCACTGTTAAGGTATATATAATGTAAAATGAGTCATTTTTTTTTAATTTTAAGTGTTTTGTTTTACAGGATGTCAAGTTCTCTATTTAAAGAATTGGATCGTACTCCCGCTGTCTAAAACAGAAACGGAAAGGTGGTACTAGTGTACATCGACCAGAGAAGATTACCACCGTCAAGCCTATTTTAGAAGTGTAGGAGACCTGCACTTTGGTGGAAAGAGGTTGATTTTCGGCTAACATCAGTCTGGATATCAGGTGACCATCTTAATCCTCATGTTAGCTCCGGTTCTACATGGAGTTGGTTGCAAATTTCTATAGGCTGCAGTCCTCCAGCAGCACATAGATATTTGCGATCTTGACATCAGGTGGATTGTATGTCCATTTGCTACATCAATCTTACAAAGAAAAAACACATAGAAGGAATTATTATTATACACTTTTTATATTATGAACATTTTATATCTTATTAAGTCTGTAAACGATTATGTAAAATTTGCTAGTCAAATTTTACGTATGCACAACGTTTCGTACGTTTTTAAATACCTTTTTAAAGATCTTGTCCAATTATTCACTACAAGTAGATAAGTCAATTTCGTAGCATTTAGTATTAGTCAGTAAGGCTGTGAAGATTATGGAGATTCTGTTCAGCAATTGAAGAGTTATATTAAAGAGTGTTTATCTGGTGTGTTATCTTACTTTAAAATTATGGTGTATTACAATCGTATTAGAATTGTCAAGTTATTATGTAATTTAATGTAATGGTAATGATTATTATTATTATTTAAATGCTATTATTATTATTTTCGAAAGATATGTGTAATCGCTTTGACTTTATAGGAAAGGTCTTTTTTATTTGAAAGTCACATTCCTCTCTATATTTTAGATTTTTTTTGGACTTTAATTTCTATAAATTATGGTACTTGATAAGTGTTACAGTTTTTATATCACTTTTACCCTTTAGTGTTAAATCTTTTGTATTTTATATATTCATGTGCTAAGTAGCTATGTGGCCATAGATATATTCGTACTAATAGTGTTAATTAGGATAATTTATGTCGAAAATATTCAACCTATATAAAGTTGGTGTGCTGTATGGGAATAATTACGTGTAAGCGATTCTGGAAAGAGGGCTGCGTTGGAGGGTCCTAAAGATAAAGGGGGAAGGGGTAGGGCTGGGGCGACATTGTGAGATTTGACCCATTTTTTAAATTAACTAACGAACTAGCCGTCATTGAGTGAAAATATATTTTTGATACCTCGACGCCACGACTAAAGTAAGAGAGTACCATCTTTCATGAACTGAGATTATGATTAATGAGTAGAAGTTAGGCGACGTCACAAAATTGTAGGTGGGTTGAGTAATTTTGACAAAATTTGTTCATGTATGTTAAGTGTACTATTTTTTGCTATGGAAATAAATTTATATTAGAATTTTTGATTGTTTTTTTCATCTTTCCTCCTAAGTATGAACGGATAAATAGGTAATAACAACACATTTAAAGTAGCATTTTAATAAAGTAACATATTAATCTACTCTCCGATACATTGAGTATTACAGTTAACCTAAGTAATTTTAACAATTATACATAGATCATAATTAACATTCCCATGTAGCCTTTATTGTGTCCAATTTTGTCTGACATTTTTTTACTTTAATAATCAATAAAATTTTACGGTATTTTAAAATACCCAATTTAACTTCCGTAAAATATGTCCAAAGGGTTTTCAAAAGTCCAATCTGGCTTCAAAACTATTTTCGGGCAAGACCAGGATTTTGGAATGAAAAAGCTATCATTATCGGAAGGTGGACAATTTTTTCGAGCGAAGTACTCCATTGCATATAAACTCCATAAAAGTCCTGAAATAAAATAAAATGGTACGTTACTTATGTAGGTGAAACATTGTGTTAGAACTTACAACGTGCTAGGACTTGTATGGTTCGACTGTAAAGGTATGTACCACCGCTACACTTATTTCTAGCGTCAAGCAGTTCTGCGTTTCGGTAGACCGATGTGATTGCTACTACCTTTTATACATATGACTCATATGAGCCGACTATCTGTGATTGACTAGATAGAGCGCATGTGAAGTCATGGGCGCAGTGTGCCATTGCTCACGGCCTTGCGCGATGGTATCGCGAGGCCTGTTTGGGGGAGGAGGCGGAGGCAATTTTAAAAGCACCATCCAATGGATTCATGCTAAGGGGCTTCGAAGACAGGAGTTTGCCCACGTGTACTTGGTCTGCGCTACGCCACTGTCCATACGCGGCATTGAAGACTTGCAATCAAGTGGACTGCACACTCGTTTGCTTATTTGCTACTTCAGTCCTATTTAAAAAAAGACAGCTTTTGAACCTAACAGGCCAAAATTAGTCTTTTTGGTACAATCTTAAGTTTATTCATAATAATTAATGGGTATGGAACATATAAAAAAGAAACTTTTTTTAATATCATTTCTTCCATTCTTAGTAGGTACTACCTATGCTTAACTTAGTCGATAGCTTTGTTTTATGTGCAGCTGAAGCAAAATACTAACGCAAATCGACTCAAACGTGCAATCAATTGAAATTTCTAAAAAAAAAAAAATACCAGTATATTTTAAGTTATGAATTTAAGTTAAAGTAAAATGGTAGCAATATCGTCTTTACCATAAGGGCACTCGGGGCCAGTGCCCAGGGCCCCCGTCCTCAGAGGGCCCCCAAGGAACGACAATTTTTCTCACATTTAATATCAAGATATGGTCGGGCGCATTACTGCAAAGTCATGCCGCCATAGTTAAATGTCGACTTTGTCTATGTTTAGAGAAATCCCCGGATGAAGTACTCTTTTTACATTCCAAAAGGGCCCCGAATTCTTGTGTGCCCAAGGGCCCCAGCATAGTTTAAGACGGCCCTGACTAGTTGGATGTTTTTTTTAAAACATCGTTTTATTCGCTCTAATCGTAAATAGATATGTAGGTACTTATCCTGTAAGTAATTCTGTAGATACCCTTTGCCTAATAATGTTTGTTGATGTGCAATATGTAAAGATAGAGGCAGTATTCGAGCTCATTATAACTCATTCTCACAAGTGATAAGATAAAATAAATATAAACAGATAAGATCAAATTAAGCACCGATGCGTTCTACTTGTATTAGAGGGGCTTTTATGTTTGCGCAATGAGGCCTTGCCCTAAAAAGCTTGGTATTATTTTATATCCTCTCGAATCAAAAAGTAATAAGATGTAAAAAAAAATGTATATTAAAAAGATATTAATAGAAAATAGAAAAAAAATGCAATAAATATGTCGTTATGTCTCCCACGTATGGACTAGCATTAGCGAGCGTAGGTAGGTGCTAGCGTTATCATATCAGACGCGGCATTTGCTTTTAGCTACATTCGTTTAATTTGCCACATGATCACGTTATCCTTTGCATTTCAGGTTTGGGCATACTTTACTGTACTTTACATACTTTACTGTATTATGCATACAGTTGAGGAGACATAATAATATGGCTAAGCGGAAACATCCGACGTTTGGAAAGAGAAATAAGAATTGTGGTGTCCTATCTATCTCTATCGCAATTGCGCGAGAAGAGAGAGATAGAGATGTCGCCACTCTAGTCGTTCACTCTCTTTTGAAGGGACGGACAGCATAAGCCTGGCTTCCTTGCTCTACTTAAAATACATCTATGGGTTTGGGCGCTGTGTTTATCAATCGTTTTACTTTTGATATTAGATTTGTACGATTCCACCAAAAATGACAATGATTTGTTTACGAAAATCTAATTTGTTGCTAGAGGGTTCCTGTAAAACCTAAGCTTCTTGTTTTAACCTGTCAATTTAATTATCTCTATAAATGCATAAAATTCAGCGGCAGGCTGCGGAATCACAAAACGTTCCTAGGTAAACATACTATCGTTCCTGTAGTTCCGGTTTCAGAATAGGGCTACGGCATCCCCCGTCCTGTCGTAAGAGGCGACTATAAGGGGCTTCGGGGGTTGCAGACGGCTAGAGTGGGAGCTCGAACCGTTCAGTCAGGCAATTCCGGGAAGGACGGCGGTATGTGTGGTCGCATACCGGTCGCTTGGAGGATTCCGGTTGAAGTCCTTTCGAGATCCCGGAGTCCTCCTTTTTAGCGCCGAGGACGGCCACCGAGGGGGTTTTAGTGCGGTAAAAATCCCACATAACCCTGCGTCGCTCCCACGGCGTCGGGTACCTTTTGAGGGTTTCCCGCTCGAGAACAAAAAAAAAGGTAGATATACTATACATTAAGGTAACCCAACATTTAAAAAGTTGGTAGATAGGTCCTATATCCATCAGTTACCTACTTATTCATCATTTACCTACAATAAGTATTTTAATACAAATACATTCATATGAAATGCGTAATGCATACGCAAATGTAATTGTTTCTGCTGTATTTCATTGTTGTCGGTTTATTTTCCTTGCTTTGTTTCTGTTGATTTGATACAAACCATTGCTGTTATGATAATATTAAATTGAGTAAATTATTGTTCTCGGTATTATTTCAAATCAACGTTTGATACTGTTGTTATACTTATCTACTTTTATTTATCTACCGGCTTTGTTTTCTAACTAAAGTACCGAAAATGTACGGAAATATTTGTTTATCTACCTAGATAACCTCCTGACGACCCGCGTACTTCATGTAGTACATAGAAATTTAAAAAATCCCCCAAAAATGTTAGAAATGGCAGCCCCGTCTTGATGTTACAATACCATCTGTTAATTCTTGTTGAGTAATTTTCACCCAATTTGCACTCTGTCATGACTGTCATTTTGATAAAAATGATAACCAAAGCAAGTGATGTGGGAGCGCGCTCGCGGAGACGTAGGTTTATCCATTTTAATCCTTATTGTGTGATTGATATTATGCACTATTTTTGTATAATTTACCTAAATTAACATTATTTATATGATCTGCATTGATATTTATTAAAAACCTGCAAAAAGCAGTACACTATAACCTAAAACATTTTTATGTCCTCTGCAAAGTACATGAGTCGCGAATCAAGTTTTTGCAATACTAACTGCCCATGTACTGCACAAAGTACATAGCTTAGTTTTTAGGACTATTTATGGGGTTTGGATTTTATTTCATTCATGACTAATGAGGACATTGCAAATGCACTGAATGAATCTGAATTTGGCTATTCAGGCGATGATACAAATTGTGATCCAACTTTAAACATCCTGAGCTCGACCGTCGTGTCATAGCTAATGATAGCGATATGGACAGTGCCGGTAAGGATGATTCAGATAAATCGCCTGAATTAGATCATCGTACACCTTCACGTACATTATCTACTGACTCCAGGGTTCCAAGGTCTCGAGGAAGAGCACAAAGTAGACTACCAAGCAGAGGTTGTGGGACTTGTATTCGAGATAGGGACGTACATTCCACGTGTTATTAGACTTTGCAGTCGCTAGACAAATAGTAGATTCCACTGGTTGAGAGTGGCAAATATTCTATGAACAATACAATCAAAATATGAGAGAGCTAGAGCTCGCCGATCGCATGTTGTCTATTTGCCCCTCACGAAGCAGGACCATCAAATGGACTGTAAGGGTGATATCACACCTCTTTAATTTGGTGATGGTCAATTCATGGTTTCAATATCGATCGACATAGAAAAAACCACAAACAGAGTCCATATATGGAAACTTTGAGACAAAAAGCTTAACTTAGGGACCCAGCGACAATGTTTCAGATCAACTGGAAGATTTCGGCCCAAAACCTAAAAGCGCAAAGTTATGATCAAACCAGTTCTAACAAAGCAATAACGCCTTCAGAAAGCATCCCATACGTCTGACTATGGACCAAAGCAATCAAGATGCAGAAACGAATCTTGTGATAAAAAGTCCACAGTTTTCTGTGAAAGGTGTGAAGTCTAACTATGTTTCCTACCTAACAGCAACTGCTTTGCAAGTTTTCATGAAAAGCTCATGAGGAATAATTTCTAATTAGTGTGGGAATAATTTCTAATTTCCGGTGGGAGTTTAAAAAATATATGTAACTGAGAATTTGTAACTGCCCCCATAGGCCTATGCAAAATAAATACATTTCATTTCATTTCATAATTGTTTAAATTTTTATTCTAGTTGATTTTAGAAGCTTTGCTTTGCTTATTTATGATCTCTTGTTATGTGACTGATTATTTTATTATTAAGATATGCATAAATTTAAAGTTATTAACGCTGATCTCGAACAATAAACATTAGATGTGATAAAATAAGAGTACCTAAGCACCCTTTTTTTGAGAGAGATGAAGAACAGTGAAAAATTTTAGAACGATTTATTAAAAAAATGTATTAAAGAAATACAAATATGTTTTATTTTTGATTTAATGGTGAAACGTTACGAAATTCTACCTGGTTTAAATGAGATGTAACGCTTATGTCCTATGAGAAGTACATGAAAATTGGCTACCATTGTACTTTATAAAGGACATTAGGAAAAACTGGATTTTCATGGCTAGGATTTTTTTCACTATTTTTCCCGAAATACTTATGCTATAAATAACAAACTGTAGAAGTTTCGTAAAAAGATCTAAACTTTAGGATTCCTGGTCGTCAGGAGGATAAGTAAGTAGGTACGTATGTGTACCTAGATAATTTGGTTCATATTAAAATTTATAACTCAATCATTCAATAAAATATCAAATTTAGGTAGGTATAGCGAAATCGATAAGTATAAGTTCATGTAATGGTTACAAATCTCATTAAAATTATGGTTACAAATTTCATTTGTGATAATGTAGGTACATACATGTGTCCACCAATTCGCACTTGGCCAGCCCGGTGGACCGTGACCCGTGCCCAGTAGTGGGACGATCATAGGTTGACGATACGATACATACATATGTATATGTGTTACTCTTTCACGCAAAACCTACCGGTCGGATTTCGCTGCATTTTGGGAAACACGTATCTTTATCTTATGAGTTTGACTTTTTGAAAGCTTACCTCAAACTTATCAAGTCCCTGTTTAACAAAAACTTGGATCATTCATTACTTATGTAAAATTGGATCAGTAGGTACTAGTTAGTTTTCGTTCATTACTCCATTGTAATAACTACATAGTATAAAAGCAAGTCGCTCCCCGCTGTCTGTCCCTATGTAGGTATGCTTAAATCTTTAAAACGACGCTACGGATTTGAATGCAGTTTTTTTAGTGGATAGAGTGATTCAAGAGTAAGTTTATATGTATAATACATGCACGATATAATTGAGAAACAGTGAGAATTTTAAAATCTTAAATCTGATTATTCTTTGGCGAAACAAAGTTCGCCGGGTCAACTAGTATTAATACTTAAAGCTAAATGATTTACGTACCGTTTCCTACAAAGAATGCTAGCCACATAAAAAGATTGAAAGCATTCGGGAACCGTAGACCACTTGTGGCGGTAAGAGGCAGCATAAGGAGTCCCAACACCCCGAATTCTGTCAAGAGCACTGGATAGAAGAATCCAAATGACAGCGACAGTATCACTTCATGAGCCACTGCTGACACCTGGAAATAAACTGTTAATTAAAATCTTAAACATGGTAGGCATGTTTGTGGGTTCCATTTTGAGCATCGCCATATTACTTATTTCTTTAATAACGCTGTGTTATGTGCAGGTATGTTCTACTTTGAAGTGTTTGTTTTATCCCAGGCTACGCCAACTTTGTCCTCAGGGTGTCAACGTACCAGTGGCCAAATTCAAATGAGAGTCTAATCTTATCTTATAATTAGCCTAATGGTTGAAACTTGCCCTACACACCAGAGAGTTCTGTTAAAAATAAAGTTCTCAGAGGGATGTGAAGTTCACCAATTCGTACTTGGCCAGCGCGGTGGACTATGGCCTATAACTCTCTCATTCCGAGAAGACCTGTGCCCAGCAGTGGGACAATAATGGGTTGATGACACTTATCTGGGGTGGAACACAGATGTCCGTAGGGGTCCATAAGTTCACACTTTCCATTAAGTGGACTACATACCCGTTTGCTACTTCTATTATATAAAAAATTACAGTAGAAACTCATTTCGTAAGGTTGGCATGGGGTAATATTGGAGCTTAGGTAAAAATATATATATGAATATAATCGTAGGTTAAATGGGTCATGTGTTTTAAGCATGATTTTTGGTGCCTAATCCCAAATCAGTAGTGTCTGTTATCCTAGAAGGGCTAAATGTAGAGGTGGACAGTAGCGTTTTATGGAGGAATACTCGTGAGTAGTTAGTTAATGCGGTTACCAGTACAGACATGCTTGTCGACTAAGATCAAATATAAAGGCCAACTGTGGACCTCCTCTACCCTTGAGTATTCCAAGGGTAGAGGAGGTTCACAGTTGGCCTTCAAGAACTTTCAGTCAATGAAAAAAATAAGAAGTTGTGAGTAATTCACGCACATACCTAATATGTAACGTTGTATTGAGAAGATAGGCACCCAATTAATATAATAAATATCACAATATTACATATTCATGACACACGATATTATTGTACCCGAAAGGGTTGCCACTTTGATCTTTCGTGCTTGTGTTACACAATTCGTAGAAGTGTCCTTTATCGAATTGAGAATTGTTGATGTCAATTACGTCGACGTACCTACACGGGGACGTAAACTGGTTATTGACCTCGTTAAAATCTAATTAGGAGCTTCGTGCGGGTCGATCTTAATTACTTGCGGTACACAAATAGGTATTTGTAGCACAATCCGTTGCTATTTCCCTCAAGTACCATTCTGTTTGCCTCATAGTTAAGTTTCTGTAATGTGGAAATAATAGGTAGGTAACTTATACTTTGAGGTCGCTGTTACCAATGACAAATTTCTGGAGTAGGTAATTATTATAATAAAATTATATCTGCTATTTAGTTACTGTAAATTAATGTGTGCCATTATTTCTATCAAATGGGGCAAATGTGATAGAACGTAGTTTACCGTCGGTTTACCGTCCGAAATAGGAAATATTTCTGTCCTATAACAGCGACGTCGAGTTGGATCGTCCCTGTAGTTCCGGGATCAGAATAGGGCAACGGTATCTTCTGCCTGTGGTAAGAGGCGACTAAAAGGGGCTTTCAGGGTCGCAGACGGCTAGAGTGGACGCTTGGACCGTTCAGTCAGGTATGTGTGGTCGCATACCATCATAAAGATCAGACGGAGCCGTGGGTCCAGCCATCCATCTGTGAGGAACCCGATGGGGCAACGCGCTCAGAGGACTCCGGTTGCATTCGAGAAAAAGTCATTGTTGGATCAAAGTTGGATAAATCGTACTAAACGGGGCATTTCAACTTAGTTACCAATAGTAACATTACCGAAGCTTTTAATGCTTTCTGGTTAATTTCAGGTAGCACTTTAATCCTGTCTGTAGTTACATGGGATTTAGTGACCATGTGCTATCAGGTGTGCTGTATGCTCCCTTGCCTCTTCACGTCTTAGTGAACACTATTAATATTATGTAGTAACATATATTACTGCATTAAGAAGAAATATGTATGGATCGTATATGTCGTCGTAGGTATAATATTCCTAGACAATAATCGGCGATTGCCGATGAAGATTTAGACTTAGATTTTATAAAATGTGTCCTTTGAATTCTTGTCGTAAAGATTTGTGGCGAATGTCGTCCGTCTAGACGCTATAATGAGCGATAGTGTAAAATAAAAATAATCCGTATTTGTTTCCAATCCTGGGCCAGTCGTGATCTCGTTTGGGTAACGATGTGTGAACAAAACTTGTGCCATTTGTGCATATATTAAAATAAAATGGTTTTTCAGGTGGTCATAAATAGAGGACGGCTACCGGAAGGTTTAGTGAGGTAAAAATCCCACATAACCCGGCGTTGCTCCCACGGCGTTGTGTACCTTTTGTAGGTTTACCCCACGATAAAAAAGGTGGTCATAAATAATAGGTTACTGATTTATTAGTAAAATCGTCGGTCGTTGTATTGATTGGTGTGTCACTTTAGGTATACCAACTTTTACTACCTTTATTCTTGAGGGGCGTCTATTAATTACGGGCCGTCATTTTGGGATTTTTTGACTCCCTTCCTCTATAATGACATGTAATGAGATTTGTGTCGATAACTATTTACATGTTAGAATGTTCAGTATTAGGAAATAATTTAGAATTCACGTAAGTACTAAGCCGTGCCGCTCGCGCTTTTCACTTCCTACTTTCCTTTAAATATTCCAGACAGTTGTTCCCTAGTGATAAAGGGACGCAGGTGGGACTTTCACTTAAAAAAAATACATTTCATGTAAAACATTACTTACAGTAAAAACTAACAATGTAGTGAGGGCACGACCAGCGTACGGTGCGATTGGCTTGTAGATGTGATTACGGAGCCACGAATGAACCACTCGGTTCCAAGCTCTGTAATACTTCGAAAACTGAGATGTCGTCCACCAATCCTAAAAAATGTTCAAATTACTTTAATACTTTTTTTATTTCATTGTAGTAGAAAACTAGCATGCAGTCTACCAGATGTTAAGAACATGTGTTCTATCCGAAATCAATCACAGATGTGATATTACTCCTGAGGACTAAGATGGTCGCCTCAAATATGAGTGTGCCGGCAACCTTCCATTGAAACGCAAAAACTGTTGCGGTGGTACTTTCTCGGTCCAACAACACTGGTTCTACTACCTTCAATGCATGCATATGCAGAGAAGCGTTAAAAATAATATTAAGTAATAAATTATATTATTTGATATTTAAGTAGTATACAGCTTCCCTGACCCTATTTAGTTAATCTAACTACAAATCTAATCCTTGTTGCCTTAAGTTTCCTTGTCCATAAAACTGTACGCGACCTAAATAAAATGGTTCTACGCTCTTGTAAATTTATATTACAGAACCCCGATTAACCCAGTAATAAAACTGTATCTTATATCTAACAATAGTACCAATTTATTGTTACACTCATTATAAACAAAACGTTTATTGTATTTTAATCTCATGGTTACGTTAAGGAGATAATTTAGAATTGATTGATGATGATGAAGTATTTTGCCAGGTGGTAGAACCAAAGACCACTGCCACGTTTATTTCCAGCGTGACACAGTTCGTGGGTTCCGGAAGAAAGAAAAGGCTTACTTTTAAATAAAGTGACAGTCTTTGTTTTCCGAAGTAGCAACGTATGTGATTGCCTTTACATAGAAACCATGTTATATCCACTGGTGCTTAGAGGGCGGTAGTGACCTCCTATCATCAGGTGGACTGCATGTTCGTTTGCTATTTCAATGAAATAAAAAAAGGGATGTAAACTACACATTTTAATGTGTTGTTTCTTTATAAAATTCAATTAGCAAACGGACACGCAGTTTAACTAATGGTAATTGGTCACTGTAGTTCCATCTCTAACTGACGATGATACCCTCTAGACAAACCATGCAGACAAACAATCTTTCAAAACATTACGTTATAGTAGTAAAATGAAACATTACTTCATAAAAGAGTCGATCAGCAAATTTGAGCATTTCAGCAAACGCATTATGCCAGGCGTGCAGCAAGCAGTAGAAACCACACAAGAAGGATATCACTCCTGGTAACACGCATGAGAACATTCCTCGGACCACACTTCCGGCTTCTACCTGAAAACATAGTCTAGTTTAAGTTTTATGCCGTTACATGTAAATAATTATGATCTATGTAAGTAAAATCGGCTATGAGCGTGTCGGACGCGCACGAAGGATTCCGTACCATTATAAAAAAAAACAGTTTAAAATCGCGTTTGTTGTATGGTAGGCTCCGTTAAACATTTATTTTATTCTGTTTTTAGTATTTGTTGTTAAAGCGGCAACAGAAATACATCATCTGTGAAAATTGCAACTGTCTAGCTATCACGGTTTATTGTTACAGCCAGGTGACAGACAGACGGACAGCGGAGTCTTAGTAATAGGGTTTCATTTGTACCCTTTTGTGTACGGAACCCTAATAATTATTATGTAAATAATTATGATTATGGTAGTTTAACTCTAAAACCATTTACAAGTTATCTATTTCTCCTTCATAGCCGCAGTGTTAAAAGCTGTTGTACTCGGGTTTAAGGGAGACATACTTATTTTAGGCGTTCCGACTAAGTCGATAGGGATACTATGGATCTGTGGCTAATTGCTAGTAAAATTCTAATAGTAATTGGGTTGATCACAGAGTTTCATGAGCGACATTTGCCGCTTACGGCTAAGTAGACAACGTGTAGGTGACACGTTTAATACTTTCAATAGTTAACTAATATGTGTCTGAACGTACGAATATTTTAGTATTCAGAAATTATTTATCAAACTCCAACGGTCGCATTCGATAAAGGTTAGCGCAAAACACGAAGGTACGTCCTGACTACCCATTTAGTCTATCCATTAAATAATATTAACTAAAGCTACGTTTATAGTTCCACTTAGACATAATAATTTACCTGAGGTTCCTTCCCATAATCAGACCATAACGGCAAGATGAAGCGCTCCCATAAGAAACTGTTATATAATATGATAGCACCAACTTCTACAAAGTGAAATAGGACTACAACCCATCTAATAGTTTTTGTTCTGAAATAAAAAAAAGAACATAAATATACCTATATGTACAAAAAAATTTGAAACGCGCTCTTGTGAGTTTTCTATTTATAATCAAGTACAAATGCTTAAATTCAAAACCTAACAGGTATCACGGATATTAAGTGTGCTTATGGACTACCTGTTTTGTGAGTTTTTGTTTTTTCTCAACTACCTACCTATACCTACACCAATTTCTCATAAAAAAGTCAAATACCTTATTTAACTATTTAAGTTGTCACAAATACGTAGCATAAGTACGTAAATGCCTTTAATCTAGTACCTACTTTAACTCACAAATTTGATACTAAAGATTATATAACTTATTCTACGTTTGTGATCATGTAACTCTATACTTAAAAAGGAAAGGATTTATCCTTCTGCATAATTATAATGGAATATTATAAAAGGGGTAGGTAAAGAAGATAATGTAGCACAATATGTTTGGGTTTGGAAGGATAAAATTGAAATCTGGAAGCCTATGGTGCTTCCGAGAAATAGGTTGCGAACGAGGAATACTAAATACGCGCCTGAAACTTTATTGATATTAATGTATACGTTGCTAATAAAATGTAAACAAAATAAGATAATTTTAACCCTTTCTTGTGACAACATAAATATTTAAATAGGTAAAATGAGTTTCTGGCCTTATTCTAAAGATACCTATAGCGAGGTTGGAAAATAATATGGTCAAAAACAATAAAAACTTTTTAACAAAAAATATCTACCGACTTCCATGTCACAAAAAAGTAAAAAATAATTTAAATATATTTTGGTCTAGAACATACTCAGTACTTAGTACATAGTCCTGAAGTCGGTGCTCGACATATTTCGCTGGACGACGGTAACTACGTCCTATATGAGCACCAACTTCAGAACTATGTACTAAGTACTGAGTATGTTCTAGACCAAAATATATTTAAATTATTTTTTACTTTTTTGTGACATGGAAGTCGGTAGATATTTTTTGTTAAAAAGTTTTTATTTTACACTTTTTAGTGACTATATTTTTATGTTTGTATTTAAATAAAGCCTCTAAGTTTGCTTTGTGCATCTACATATTCACAAAAATTAAACATAAAACACTTTTACAATTCATACAAACAGGGCGCCCCCTCTGGAAGTACCCCTCCATCATCAGGGTTGAGGAGTTGAAGGTCAAATTTTTCATCTTATATTGTTGCTTAGTAATCTTATAACATATACGTTAGTACCAGGTGGCTAACTTCTATGGCTCAGGCTTGCAGTACCCTGCATCATCAGGGTTTAGGAGTTGAAGGTCAAAATTTTAATTTTGTGCCTCTGTTTGGTATTATTTTTACATACCCGTAAGCACCAAATTGCCAACTCCTATGGTTTAGAATTGAAGTACCCCTTCATCATCAGGGTCGAGGAGTTGAAGGTCAAAATTTTAATTTTGTGCCTCTGCTTAGTATTATTTTTACATAACCGTAAGCACCAAATTGCCAACTCCTATGGTTTAGGATTGAAGTACCCCTTCATCATCAGGGTTGAGGAGTTGAAGGTCAAATTTTTGATTTTATATTTTTGCTTAGTATTTTCTTTACATAACCGTAAGCGCCAAATTGCCAACTTCTATGGTTTAGGATTGAAGTACCCCTCCATCATCAGGGTTGAGGAGTTGAAGGTCAAATTTTTCATCTTATGTTTTTGCTCAGTAATCTTATAACATATACGTAAGCACCAAATGGCTTATTCCTATGGTTTTGGCTTTAAGTACCCCTGCATCATCAGGGTTGAGGAGTTGAAGGTCAAATTTTTGTCCCATGAATTTGCTTAACAATTTCATTATATATTCGCAAACATCAAACGACCAACTTTTATAGTTCAGGCTAGCAGTACCCCTGCATCATCAGGATTGAAGAGTTGAAGGTCAAATTTTTCATAGTAAATACCTACATAGTAATTTTATTCTATATTTTACTCAATTGGACTTCTCCAGCTAAGGTTCGGCCGACTATCACTAATTTTATTATTTTGCTCCAAAAAGTTGAAGATCCTATGATTAGAACCTTATCAAACTCTTATCAGACTACCCCTGGAGTACATCCTTTCTAATAAAAAAAGAATCATCAAAATCGGTTGGCGGGATATTGAGTTATTCATACATTTATCGCGTACATTGAAAATGCAAATTTAAGACTTATGCGTTTTTCTTATGGATGCCCTAGTCAAAAAAATACTAAAAAAAAATGGGACCCTATGACACGCACTACCTTTCAAATAAAAAAAAAATCATCTAAATCGGTTCACCCAGTCCGGAGAAATGAGGTAACAAATATAAAAAAAAAAAAAAAAAAAAAAAAAACATACAGACGAATTGATAACCTCCTCCTTTTTGGAAGTCGGTTAAAAATAAAAAAAAGCTACATTTAATCGCTCTTGCAGCACCTGTAATATATATTCTATTTTAATATATTTCATTTCTTTTCATAGCACTTATTTCTCTTTAAAATTAATCATTTTTCTAATTTAATATAAAAATTGTCCTTTCTTCGTCCTCGGCGCTGGGACTCGGGATCTGCAAAGAATCGTAACCGGAGTCCTCTGAGCGCGTTGATCCAAGGCTTCAATCACATGAGCGGTCCACCACACCGTCTGGTTTTTACGGTATGCGACTGCCTTTCAGCCTGTATTACTTGACTGGACGGTTCCGGCAGATCCCACTTTGCTACCCTCAAGCCCGGCAGCTTCCTTTTAGTCGTTTCTTACGACTAACAAGGGATAGGTACCGTAGCCCTATTTTTACCGCAGAACTACAGGGGCAAGGTATTTAGGTACTTACTAAGAAGTATTTACCATTATTACCACTATTTTCCTACTACCCCTATGAAGTATTTTATTTCCGTGAAATATACGTTATATTTATATACCTGGGATATACATCCTTGTACACAAGCGTAGGCGCAAATAAGAAGTACATGTAGTGTTTGAACGACGGCAGCGGCGTGCAGTCGCCGAAGCACCTCTCAGCACAAGCTATGGCTGTCGCGTGTATCTTCATTGTGAAACGAAACTGAAAAAATAAATAAAGTGTGCATATTAAGTATACATCTGAAGTAATGAGTAAGTCATAAATTATATAAAAAGGAGCAATGATAGCCTGATGGTTGAAACTTGTCCTCCCGATCGGGAGGTCCGAGGTACAAATTCAGGCCAGGCGATAATTTATTTATATTTGCGTTACGGTGAAGGAAAACATCGTGAGGAAACATACACACTTGAGAGTTCTTAAAAAAAAACTTTTTGGAGGTGTGTGAAGTCTACCAATGCTCACTTGACCAGCGCAGTAGACTAGCCTAAAAAACTGTCTGATTCTGAGAAAAAACTCGTGTCCAGTAGAGGGCCAATAATTGATGACGATGTAAAAAAATATGGTATCAAAAAAGGATTCCGTGTGTTGAGTTCCGTGGACACACAATACACACGCATATAGGAATTTCCAAATACCCACATCCCTTACAAAAATTCGAATCCATCATTAAAATATATATAACATTAAAAAGGGCGCAAGTGACTGTTCACAATAACATAGTTACTCCCGCCATTGAATACATGCAAAGCTTTCTAATTGAAGCCGACCACAGACGAATTGCTCTTTCTGCGGAATAAGCGATATTTAAGCTAGAATCCAAAACCATCCACGTTCGATACATCGAATAGATCACCGTTACCGACGGTGGACGCTAATTTCGTTTAAACATTAGTAAAATCGCGTAGCACAGCTAGTGTTTTTAAATAAGGCTCACTACTTAACATCAGGTAGACTATACATGTTGGTGGCTCATGTAGATAAGTAGGCGTATAACATAGTACCGCAGTAAATCTTTTCGTCATTACCAAAGGTGAACTGAAGAATACAATTATACAATAAATTGACAATTTTTTACAAACCTATATTTAGTTTAAAAAAGTAATATATTTAAAAGTTCTAAGGTATGTATATTGTTATGGTAATGTACGGAAATTTTGAGATCTAGGATCCTAACAGTACAGTAATTGCAGGGGTCAGGTGGCGACGGAACTTGTAGGTAATGGGGTTTTGGTAGCAGCCGGCGCAGATGCCCTTATTTACTGGCAACCCACCGGCTGACAAGGGTCCAGCTGATTTATGTTACAATTCACTTTCGACGTTGTTTTGCCCCCTTCGCACATATTTCAAACATTTTTGCAACCTCAATCTAAAGTGAAGCTTAGTCACCGCTCACTACTGTATACATGTATTCGTAATATGATACAAATATTAGTATTACTAACGTAATCAAGGCCGGAGTTTCAGGTGGGGTGAATCGGATTGGTTAATGGCGATTGCAGATAAATAATTCCCTTTAGTTTACATTACAGTTCGTTAAAATTTATCTTCAAATACACACCTTTTAAATTGAAACATAATATCTAGCTACGTTCAATTAGTTAAGAATGCTGTATTTTTTTGAAATTCTAGAAACTTTATCACAAATATATCGATATTTATGATAAAGTTTCTAGAATTTCAAAAAAACGCCTACCACCTAAACCAGCTGTTTCATTATCGAATGAAAACAGCTAGTTTAGGTGGTAGCCATCAGACTGACATTTATCTTTGCTGTGTTCTTGTTATTATGGTATGACAAGTGATACTTATCCAAAGCGTTCCAACTTATTTATTTATTTATTTATTTCATTTAGTAAACTTAGTCTTCAGAGGTAGCAAACTGTGGTCTACCTCAGATTGTCTGTCGTATCTGGGATTGATTATATGTGACCATGGATGGTAGTGACCACTTAGCTTCAGGTGGATTACATGTTCATCTTTTATGATATTAAAATAGAATAAAATAATATATATTACATAACTAGAATACTCGAATCTCACTTGTCCCAACTTGAAATTAAAAGATAGATTTAACCTTAATTTATAAGCGTTCAAACATTGTTGTATCATATTATTGGATGATTAATTTGAAGCGATAAAGAATAACGTTAATAACTATTCCTTTTCATATACCTACAGTTATATGTTGTTATCCTTAATTTTAATGTACCTACGAGTAAATAGTAGGTACATAAACGGAAGGTGATAATATGGCATGGGTGTTCATTTAATGCGAATTAATTAAAACCATTGAGAGTATATTGAATATCTACGGCTCACTTATATGTATATGGGGCGATTAGACTTCAGATAAAACTTGTTCTATATGAAGTTTGTTGTAGATGTCCATGGGCAGTAACCATTCCGTCCCCGAATACTAATTAACAAGATTACTCTGCAACGAACGTACATGAATAAAGTTACCTAGAGTATAGTTCAACAAACAAATTGGCTATGTAACACCCTTGTAAGTTTTTCCTTTAATTAAGAAATTTGCCACGTAATCCTAAATATAGGTTTCTTGAAACATGAACTTGCTCAGTCATATATTTTTACGAGCAATGGAAATATCTAAAATAATCGCCATATGACATGTACGAGTGGTAAAAATTCACGCCAATGAAAAAAGTCTGTCGGAGCCGGACCGAGTTTCATTTTAGGGGCAAATAGTTGTTGGAGTTGGCAACACTGCCAATTTTGCCGCTCTCGTGCTTTGGATAGTTTTATTACAGGTGAAGCTGCTCCATTTATTGCAGTACCTAAATCATCTCTGAAGTGAACTTACGGTGCATATCGAAGAGAATTAAATTTGTTTTTAGCATGCGGTCTGACGGTACGTGGTAACTTTCACTCATAGACATCTGTAATTAACTTTATAAAGAACGAGGGTTCTCTTTCTGAAGTCAATCATAGGTGAGTTGTTACTCCCGAAGATAAAGATGGTCGTCTTATATAAGCCATTGCTAACTACTAACAACTTCGCCCTAAAAAGGTGTGGCGGTGGTAAATATCCGGTCGAATCATATGCGTTCTACCTTGCAAACTATCACAAGTTCTACCTTTTTTTTATTTTGTACGAGGGGGAATCTTTCTAAAGGTACCCGACGCCGAGGGAGCGACGCGGGTTATGTGGGATTATTACTGCACTAAAACCCCCTCGGTGGCCGTCGTCAGCGCGGCGTGGGGGGACTCCGGGATCTCCAACGGAACACACCCGGAGTCCCTCGAGCGCCATGCTTCTTTCAGGCCCGTCCCTGGTGAGCGATACTACAGGGACAATCACAAGTTCTACCTACTATTAATTATGAACTACTATACTGTATATTCGACATTCAATTTGGTAAAACGATTATGGTTTGACCGGGGAGGTTTCATCATCACATCTATTTTATACGTACATTTTTGTGGGTGCCGCTTGATTTAAATTTTTAGCGAATATCTAAGTCATAATGGGTAACGACGCCTCTATAATTGATTTCAAGTAGAATCCCTGTACTATATGGAGTTGATTACAAACATCCATGGGCAGCTGTGACCACATACAATCAGATTGACAGCATGGTCGATTGGTACCTGGATTTTAAAAAACCTTTTCCTGTTATTAATATGACTTAATTTTTATTTCTTTTTGAAACACGCTTTCTAAACCACACACAAGACGAATACACTAACACTCAGACCCAGAACATGAATCTAAACTCATTATTCAGATCTAATTCTAAGTCTAAATCAGATGATCTAAACTCATCATCTGATCGGGAATCGAACCCGGAACTCATTGCGCCTCAGACCGGTATGGTAACCGCTGCACCACGCGGGTCGTCATTTATGTAACTTAATTTATATTTTTTTCATTCTCAAATTTCATAAGACCCGTTTTTGACACTTCTTACGGCAGCCGGAGGATACTAAAATGCATGCATGTATATGTAATCACTTATTAGTTTGCTACACTTCTGAATCAAAGCATCTCAATGTTACTTAGGATCATTTAAGTTATGTAGGTAACAAGAACATTACATGAATGATTAATGAAAGCAACTACTGTGTACGTAATTGAACAAATAATAACTACGATATCAGCAGTAACCCTGTCCCTGACCTTATTCCGGATGCTGAATATAATCTTCTAATCACTATCCATTTTACGTCCCATTTTCCATGGAGAAGGGGCAAGATATCCTAAACTGTTTAATACTAAGTACCTATTTTGAAAGTCAAATTTTATGTGTGCTCTTGATTATATTACAGGTAATAAAGTAAGAAGCAGTGTAGCCTAGTGATTTCAACTTCGCAAGTAGAAGACCAGATGTTTGTGTGATTAAAAACTAAAGATATTTTTTTACAGACAAGGAAAACATAAAAAAATAAAAAAGATAAAGAAAAGATAAAAAAGATAAAGAAAAAGATAAAGGTAGAAAAGATTTGTGAGAAATAAAATTTCAACGGTGGTGTGAAATACCGACTTGTCTGTCTTGAAAAGCCATTTATTTTTCTCTTGGATGCCATAGGAGAAGACTAAGAGGCAAAATCCAAAAGATTAGCGACAGTATCTTTTAATTCCATGCCAACATCTACTGCGTCAGCATCAACAATCTCGTATTGATAATCACCAAAACGCATCTTATATATTTGCGTCTGTACTTTCATAATTCTGGATAAATGGGTTGAAACGGCGGGTGATCAAGAGCGTAGCGCAGTTGTTATACACAGTATACCTTACATTTTGCATTTACTCAATTTTAACTTATCAAATATAGCCACAATATATGTAAAAATACACTAGTGCGTAATTGGCAACCATACATAATTTGGCAAAATCCTACCATGCTACTGGGTAACCTACGTTAAGAAAGGTTTGATTTTCAACGTACCATTTCACAAGTAACGGTAACGCACGAAGCTAACGCCAGGTGTTTGCCCGCCAGGTCCCACACCGGTATTGCAATAAGAGCAATTTCCATGCTTGCCAAAGACAACACTCCAACTGCTGTCCAGATGTAACGAGCCACTGTAAATTGAAAATGTAAATGTCTAAGTCAACTGAGTCATAGTCAGTAACGTATATGCTGTGCGGTGTAATTAAAGTCTTGTTGAAATCCCAATCTTTATACAGGCACCATAGATATTTTGTCTGAAGGAAATTTAATTGAAAATATAAATATTGTCTGAAGACTGAATATGATCATGATATGGTTATAAGCATTTTTATGCTTTGTGATACATAAGTATTACAAGTAAAATGGAAGATTTGTTTTTAATTTCAGACCAGAGACTAAGGAATTAGCACATTCAGCTACCTATTGTTAATTGGTGCCTATGGACATCTCAATTATGGAATGACCAATCACAATTACAAAACAAAATTTGTATTTGAGACGCGTTACAGATTTAAGGCCCAATTTATGGGCGTTAGATAAAGCCGCTGACGTGTAAGAATTATCCGAGAAACTTGCTTATTTCTTCTTTTAGGATATTTTTATTATTTTGGTATTTATTTCGATCTTTTCTTAAAGGACGGCAAAATCCACTTGATACCTGAGCTCACAAACCCTAGGACGAATCAACGATTTTTTTTGCCCAGTGCGACTATATGGGTGGCTAGATCAGGCCTGTACATTTGAAATCGCCTATCTATCAAAAGTATAAATACATCTGTTCATTGCACATTTTAAATAGCAGAAGCCAGGCATAATTATGAGTGTAACTCTCTGATATATGAGACAACTTGTACATTATTACCTTATTTGTCAGTGCCCTTATTGCGTTCGTAAAAAGTTTGACCCGGTCACCAACTGCCAGAAGTTTTTGTCAACAAATTCTTATTAAGATGTACTTTCTGTCGGGAAAATCTTAGTGGGGCGGAAATATACAAGAGTTTAAAGAGTATACGTCAACATAAACTCGGCGATGCGGTAAATTGGTAAAACGGAGGCTTCATAAACCGTGTGAGCGCAACTTTATCTATCAATCTTACTGAACTTCGTACGCCTTTAGTACATGTTAAAACGAAACTTGCATCGTAGATGTAACTTTGCTGGATGTAGAAAGTTTGAAGTTGTTTAATCTGAACCAAATTTATGAGCTCATATTTTATTTCCGTTTGAACTTGCAGCTAAACTTTAGAGCTATTCATTACTTATTTTGTCGGAAAAATTGCTAGAAAGAAAACTGTTTAAATACTACAGTTTATCAGTTTACAGTTATCTGTAGCATTGTCAGCCGTAGAACTATTCATTTGATTTATGGAGTAGGTATCGGTTTACGCATTTCTCGGGCAGCTACGTCTTTTGGTGATGTCAAACGATAGGAAACCACTGTGTAAGACATTTAAATTAACTATTACACATATTATTACTATTATTACACTTACCAACTACGAAGCAGAGGTTCTATAGTTAGTTAAGTTTTTCCGATAAATTATTATCATTAGTTAAGCCGCATTTGGTTATGGGGGGGGGGGGGGGGGGTGTATTTTTGTTGTCATGTTTTATGGACAATAATAATTCATGCACTACAGTTACATCCTTGAAATATTTTTTGTCTTTAAGGAAGGTGATCAAATGGTTGCGTTCCTTATAAAATAAAGGATTTTACATATTGTTACATTTTCACTGCGGAAACTGTCTGTTGCGCTAACTTTAAAACAATGTACTGAACAAACATTACTTTTTCCTTATACTGGAAAAGTTCAATGTATTTTTGTGAAGAAAATGCATGTTATAATACATTTTTTTTTTTAAACTAAACTAATTCGCACTATTCTGTAAGTTGTAGTAAATGTGAGCCACAAAAGTACGGACACAACCCAATTAAATAATAATTTCAGAGATATGTGCGTGATGTTGATATAACGTATAAACAATAAACAATTTTAAGTACAAACTCATAAAATCATAATGAGCATGGAACGACATTTAGGTATAAAACTAAGTGTTTTTTGAACTGTGAAATTTATGCTCGAGTAAAACTTAAATATCACTAATCTGTTTAGTTGTTCACTGGGACGTGTGTGTGCAACCGAGTGACTAGATCTGAGAATATAAAGACCGGAGGTTGCACTAGGAAAGCATATTAGTAGCTCCAGCTTTATCCCAAAGAGTGAACCTATTTTAAATATGCATAACAAGAATTTGTAATTCACTATCCAACCCTTTTGGTAATAAAATCACGCCGTTATTGCAAAAGTTCGAAGTATGAAAATACTAAGATTTGCCTACCGCTTAAACCTAAGAATTACAAACAATTAGCGGTAATAGTCCAAAAAGTTTACCATAATTCTCTTGGTAAATCTTAGGAATTAGGTACCTCAGCGATACGGTACGGTCTCGATACGGTAAATACGCTATTTTGAGACAGTTAAGATACGGTAAATGTCTCAAAATAGCGTTTAGATATACTCGGTGTAAAGTTTCCTACTATTCATAATGTATATCACCTATAGACCAGTCTTATGACTAAGTCTTAGGGTTAAGAAGATCGGGCGTTTACAGCAACATAATATATTATAATGTGTACGGCAGAATACACGAAATAGAAACAATACTTTTAAAAACGTTTAAATTCTTGCAACATTTAAATTTAGAATTATGAATACTTTTATTCATATGCTAATGAAAAAAATACATTTTTTTTATCTGATTGAGGTAGCAACCGAGCATGCAGTTCACCTGATGGTAAGTGGTCACAGCTGCCCATGGACACTAGTAATCAACTTCATACAGAACATGAATTCCATTTGAAGTCAATCACAGATGCGTTGCTACTCCCGAGGACTATGATGGTCGCCTCATGTGAAAGTGTGCCGGCAACCACACCCTGCAATCGAAACGCAAGAAATGCTTCACGCTAGAAAGGTGTGGCGGTGGTACTTCCCCCGGTCGAACTCCACTGGTTCTACCACCTCAAAAATACATACAAATTTTGTTCAAAAGATATTCTCAGTTATTCGTATAAAGTAGTAGCTAGGTAATATGTGTGCTAAACGTGACATGCCGCTTAAAACCCGACGCTTGAAATTTTACTCCCAAATCTTAAGCAGTTATGACAACGCCGCTTAAGAAGTTTTACTTCAAAAACCGAATCGATATGAATATACACAGACTAAGAAATAAATCAGCATAATACATTTTCATTATCAAATTACTATTCTAGTGTTGGTGTATGCGAATTTTTTAATGAAAAGGATGTAGATCGTAGATTAGTACCTAGGTTTCAGGTGATCACAATCTTGGCACACTGCTCATACTGAAAATATTAAGTATGTATAGGTAGGTAGGTATATAATTTTGAGCTAAAACATCCTGCTGAATGATAACTGGATTCGTCGTAATGTTTTCTTCTCTGACTCCCAGTAAGGCTTACACTTGTACCTATGTATATAAATCAATATAATTGTTATTATGTACCTTTTATTTAATTTTATACCAAAATTTTATAAGTAATTAAGTAGTAATACCAGTGTTCACCTAATTATTCAAAAATCGTCATATCGACATGCCTCTGATTTTCAAAATTATGTGTAGGGAACACATAATTTTCTGGGTGGAACCTAGTGTCTAGCAAAACATTACGATGGATATTTTGTTCAAATTCATAAGTAATAAATAATAAAATAAAAGCATGATTTGTTTATACTACGTCTCATAAGTTTAGAAAGTAAGTAAATTTCGGATGATGGAGAGTTTGATGTATCAGTCATTGATCAAAAGTCTAGACGGAAAAAACAAAAAATTGCTCTTTCAGTTTGGCACATGTACTGTAATAGTCCGTGAAGTCCGAAACAAATCATCTTTTTTTTCATCGAAAAAGCAAGTTTAAAATTATTTTGTAATAAATATTCATATTCAAAAATTGATGCGTATTATGACCAAACCAGACCTACAGTTACTAGACTATTACCTCACGTACCGATCGGTAAATATCCCTGAACAAAATCTAGCTACCATATTACCATAAGTAGGTTAATAGCTGTCCAATACTTTGTCTGAACCAGATTGTTCCTTTAAAGATAGCAAAAATAGGATCGGCGTTGGCGTAACGGGTTTTATGAATGTCATACATGAAAAATGAAAGCATGTAAAAATGTCTACTCCTTTTCTTGCTACAGAAAATATTCAAAATGATGTAGATATGATGCTCAGGCCAACAGCTCATCTAATTACAACCTCTCTGGTAGAAGATATTTTTTTTGGTTTGTAACGTAGATGACGATTCTCGGCGTGTTTTGTGTATTTAACAATTATGTATGCGTAGAATTATTAATATCATTAGGATAAACTATTTTGATTTTACTATACTGTAGCTATTTGTTTACATAGCTACTACCCCAGGCTCTCGGCGTAACCAAAGGTAGACTGGGGGATAATGCCACTAGATATTAAGTTTACTCTTAGTGTAAGAGGCAACTAAAAGGGGCTTCTGGGGTTGCAGAGTGGGAGCTCGAACCGTTAGGTCAGGCAATCCCGGGAAGGACGGCGTTATGTGTGGTCGCATACCGTCGTAAAGACTAGACGGAGCGGTGGGCCTAGCCGCCTATCTGGGAGGAGCCCGATGGAGCAACGCGCTCGGAGGATTCCGGTTGAAGTCCTTTCGAGATCCCGGAGTCCTCCTTTTTAGCGCCGAGGACGGCCACCCGGGGGGTATTTTGGGTGGTAAAATCCCACATAACCCTGCGTCGCTCCCACGGCGTCGGGTACCTTTTGAAGGTTTCCCCCTCGAGAACAAAAAAAAAGCCAGCTTTGTAACATGGAAAATCTAACCAAAATATACATAACCTAACTATGTTTTGTTTTTAAGCTGTTAAATAGCTATTATCGCGGGCTTTGAGCGCGGGGACCGAACCAAGAAATTCAATAACTAAAAAAGCCTAACACCACCCACTCCGCCTACCGTGTAGCGGGGCGAGCGTTCGCTTAACGATATATGGTACGACAGTACGAAGTTCGCACGGATCGAGACGAGCTGCTCGGAAATCGGACGAATATGTAAGCAGCTGTTTGTGAGAAATATCCAAGTAAAAACTATAAAAAATAGTATCCAAGAAAAAAACTTAAATTAGTATCAAAGGAAAAAATAAATAAATAATTATACTTGCATATATATTTACCGCGGCAGTTCCCGATTGCGACACGATTTTTTTTACATTTCGAGTTTAAGTGACTTACCTTTTATGTCACTAATAAGTTTCCCTACCGCAGCATATATTCTTAATCCGGGATAGAAAGCCAATGCGACCACCAAATCAAAAGTCCATAGCTTCGCTGCACGTGTTATATCTCCAAATCCATATTTTATTGTGCTTAAGCCTATATTTATTCTGTAAAATAAATTAATATTTAATGACATAAAACCCTCATTATATAGGTGTATGGCCAGATTAGGACAAAAGGCCAAATCTGCATAATCCCTTCATTTATGCGGGTTCGACGCATGGTGATATGGATGTTACACAGTTATTTATTAGAAAAGCATATCTTATCCAATACCAAAATTAAATAAAGAAAAAACGTATGAAACTCAGCCTATTTTGATTGATCGTTAATAAATATTCGGAATCTATCGTAACATAAGTCTACAGAAAACCTTTACGGCTTAGATTAATCCATCGTTTTTGTGTCGTTTAATCGTTAGGGTATAGGATTCTGAATTACATTCCTGTTCTATTGTATAACATTCATTTCTACATGGCGTTCATAAAAGCTCTTCTTCAGAGCCGTAAATTCACGCGCGACCACCCTGATGTTGCAAATTACCATAGGCTATCGTAACTAACTACTTTCCATCATGTAACCTGTTTGTTTTTATCTAGCTTTAATCAATATCATTTTATTGATCACCTTAGATATTTTTTCTAAATTTATAAAATATTATTCATGAATAATTCTCATATATTTTTTTATTTTTTATTAGGTATGTATTTTTTTATTTCATTGAAGACGCAAACCAGCATGCAATCTAGCTGATGGTAAGTGGTCACTGCCGCCAATGGAAATCTGTAAGCAACTGTATATAGAATATAGGTTCTATCTGAAGTCAAACACAGATGCGTTGCTACTCCCGAGGACTGAGATAGTCGCCTCATGTAAAAGTGCCGGCAAACACACCCTTCCATCGAAACGTAAGGAATGCTTCACGCTAGAAATAGGTGTGGCGGTGGTACCTCCCCGGTCTACCTACACTGGTTCTACAACCAGGTACACTGGTACTCTCTCGTCAACCCAACATTGTCCCACTGCTGGGCACGAGTCTTCTCTCAGAATGAGAGAGTTTAGGCCATAGTCCACCACGCTGGCCAAGTGCGAATTGGTGGACAGTACGACACTGGTACTACCACCTGGAATATTGCTAACATTGGGTTTTGTGTAAATATTTTACTTGCTTTCCGCGTTCCACGAGGTCGTATATAACGGTGTCACAGAGCAGCACTAGGAGTATCACGATAAATATGTGGTATATGGCCCTTATGTGCAGAGACTCCTTCATCAACACTGTCAAAAGAGACTCCCGCTGCACGAAGTCTGGCGGCCGTTTATTTAACTCTTCTGGGGAAACAATTCCATTTTGCTCATTGTTTGTTTTAGTACGTTTTCGCAATGTATCCATTAATATTTCAGGCATATCTTCGTACTCTGTAAAACAATGATATAATATTAATTATGATTATAATTTACAACATCATATATACGATTCAATTTATTCATTTTGTTTTATAAAATTATAACTAATAAACACTTTACGATTACACTATATTAAATAATTACACTATATTACATACATTAAATAATTTATTTATATTTCTTTTTTACATTTTTAACAGACTTAAAAATGAGAAGATTCTTTGTTCTGCTGGAAATATTTATTAATAAATATTAGTTTTTGTACATACCAAGTCTTGACAGTATTCTGTAGGGTATGCGGGTACAAAAAGTGGACTACTAGTCGGCTTTTATTATAATCAGTGTTATCGGATGTATTCCAAATATTGAATCCAAAACTTACATTGTATGCTATCGAACTAACCTTTCACTTCTGTTATCACTGTATAGAATAAACACTAGGCCAATCACTGAACAATATGCATTTTAGCTAACAATAATCACAAATCAAATTATCATCTAGCGTGGTTAGCACAGGTGGAGACCATAATAACAATTTTCGTATGCAGGAACGTGTCTTAACGGCTTTGTAAACAAATAATAAATGTTTACGAGAAATTTTCCCAATTACACACTCATGCACTAACACCAATACTTGACCTAATTATAAGAAAATGTGGGTAGATGCAATCGTCCGCGTATTTGCAGTATTTGTGAGTTATCAAAGGGCAAATTAACAGATAACACTAATTGTTTGTTAAATAACTTATTTCTGTATACACGCGTCCTATCTATCGCTGTTTTCGTAACTGACTCTAAACACTAACACGATTATTTATTGTCCATTTTCATAACTAGTGAAATGGTCAACGATTGTCAGTCCAGTTACAATGAATAAGTAGTAAAATAATCTGCTCTGATAACAACTACATATAATCAAAAACTGGTATCTAATGATTACAAAAAAAAAATACGCTTATCTTTCGTTTAGAGTTTAAAATAATTAATGTTTTATTGTTATGATATCAAATAAATATACATGTAGAGGAAAGCAGACCCAAAAGTACGCGGGAGCATTCGTGCAGGTACCTAATATTCGTAATAAATATACATGTAGAGGAAAGTGGACACCATTAGTACGCGGGGAGCATGCGTGTAATATTCGTACATCACAGAAAAACAAAACGACGTGAAATTTCGATATCTATTGTATGCGTGTACATACTGGCTACCATATTGTTTACCGAATATTGCTTCAGTTAAGCCATCTTGTGAAAGCTGCCACCATGTAACGTGTTTTCGCACATGCTAATAAGTATTTTTTCCTGAATGGTACCTACACCATCGGATTACAAGTACAATTGATAATGTTATTGACCAAATAAACACAAGGTATTCGTGTAAACATTGTTTATTTTGGGTGTTAATAAATAACTAATTGACCCGGCGAACTTCCATACGCCTATAAGTCAAAAATCAGAAAATATCAGTGCCCTTCCGCTTTATTACGCATGTATGTATCGTACATTAAACCTTCCTCTGGATTCACTCCATCTATTAAAAAAACTGCATTAAAATCCGTAGCGTAGTTTTAAAGATCTAAGCATACTTACATAGGGACAGACAGCGGGAAGCGACTTTGTTTTATACTATGTAGTGATATATCGTATATTAGTTTTAAATAAATTCTCTTTCTGTTATTTCTAATAGAGAAAAAATAGTATTAGCATAATTACATATTGATAAGTTACCTGTGTTATTATGTCATATTATTTGTTATTTAATAAAAGTTAGCAAGTTTATTTAACTTTTTAGTTGCTGTACAAAAGTGCCCCGTCTGCTGTACGAATCTACCCTACATGTGAGGAGGGTTCGTGCAAATATTATTTCAAAAAAAAAACTTTTTTAAATTATTCTATTCTTTTTGTAATTATCAACAGGTCCGAAAGGTGACCACTTTCCCCTACCTACTACATACATACATGCCGTTGTCAATGAAGATAAGTGGCGTTATAATTTACAACAAGACTACGTATTTTATGTTGCTTTGTTGCAAGTTCATTTTAGTTTATATCAGTTTTTTTACAAACAATTTAAACAATAATCTATGTTTTTAAATATCAATGTAATTCACACACGCTATTCGTTTTGCGTGTGTAACTATGTGATCTAAAACACATACTTTCTACAGTCACAGCCCCACAGTAGGATTTTCTCCTGTGTCGTGGAGACCACGGACATACAAAGACGAATACATAAACACCCAGACCCAGAACAGAAATCTATATTCATCATTCAGATACTTGTCTGGCCGGGAAGCGAACCCAGAACCTTCTGCGTGTCAGACCGGCATGGCGACCGCTCCGCTACGCGGGTCGTCAGGCGGGTGATCTGTTGTTTTTAGATTGTTTCTGCTTTTTGTTATAAAATTGTGAGCGTTTTGGTACTAAGGTGCCGTCTAACGTAGTATGAAGATACTATCTTTATACACTACACAACTTGTACTACTGTGTCGTCTGATAAATTTTAGGTGAGAACAGAACGGAGTTCGGAGAACGAAAACTGATGCAGTCGAATAAAAAACATTTTTTTATCTGGTTGAAGTAGTAAACGAGCATGCAGTCCACCTGATGGTATGTGGTCAATGCTTCAAATGGACATGTATAAGCAACTTCATGTAGAACAGAGGTTTTGTTTGATGCCAATCACAGATGCGTTGGTTGATGCTACCGAGGATTAAGATGGTCGCCTTATATAAAAGTGTACTGGCAAGCGCACCCTTCCATCGAAACGCAAGAAATGCTTCACGCTAAATATAGGTGTTGTGAGACCTGTGGTCCTTCCAGGGTCCTTCCTGTAAAAGTTCAATCTAAAACTATATGGTGTGACATTTTGCAAAATTGTCATTTAATTGAATGACTAAGGACAGGTTAAAGGACACTATGAAACCTTAATTATGGATGAAATCAACATAATACAGATTTATCGTCAATACATCTTTATTGCTACTTTCCTTCTATTTATCGTCGTACAAATGTCCCGTAAATCTGATCACAAAGAAAACATGGTCCGAATGTTAGGTCGTCCCGGTAATTGCTAATCATATGCACATGCTTTGCTCAACTTTGCCATTTTCATAATGAACGTGGGCAAATGTAAATTAGAGGGAGCGTTGACTCCGCTACAGGAATATAGGCGCACACAAATAACTTGCAGGCTGGTACTTATAGGTGCGACCTTTAGCATTTACCGGGAGCGGTTCTGAGGCAATATTACACCGATGTTAGTGTATACAGGTACGAAAGGATGACTAGCACGTTAGTGGAAATGGTGTATAATTTGAAAAGCTCTCAGGACATGAATTAGCAAAAGAGGTAAAAACAGTTTTGTTTCATTACAATTTTATTTAATAAATAGAAACTTTCTACTAACAAGTAATACCTAATTTAATACATGAGTATGTTATGCTTCAGTAATATTTATTTCCTTTGCGGAAATTTTGAAGGTGTCAATTTTTTTTTACGGATCGGCATCTACCCGGGAGCGAAGAAGAAGTTTGTCGCACTAAAACAGACTAAAACTCCGCAGCGTTCCTGTTGATGTTCGGTATCCGCACATGGAAATGCATTACATTCGCAACCCAGCAGCTTTCAAGAGTACCCAACGTGGCTCATTCAGATCCGGACTGATCCTCTTGATGTGTCCGGCGATCGATAAGCCTCTCAAAGAGCTTAGCACTTTCAACCATTACGACTTGAACGGGTATGCCGTCAGGACCGCGGGCAGTGTTTTTTTCACGATGCCGTAACTAACATAGCCGCTCCCAATTCTACCGGGGTCCTTGGCGGCACAAATCCAGGACAGATTCATCACATGGTGACATCACGGAAGGCCAAAGGTGTTCCTCCGTCCGCGGTAACAAGGTAGTGACGGTTCTGTTAAGCTTTTTTTTAGCAATAGTTCGACCTAGAGGCATTTACAGTTTCACCGGGTTTATTATGGTAGTTTATAAGGTCAAGCCGGGACAGAACTTCCTCCTTTGCTGGAGGAAAGGCCGGATACGGACCTGGCTAGTGCTGGAGTCCTGGCCTTCCACCTCTGGTTAAGTAAGGATTGCGGCTGACCCAAGAGCACCTTCGGTGAGATACGGGCCTCGGATTCGGTCAGTTACGCTACGTTGCAGGCTTTGCAGTATTTATATGTCCAAAGGGTTATGAAAAGTCCAGTTTTGTTTAAAAACAATTTGCGGACAAGACCAAGATTTTGGAATGAAAATGCTGTCATATTCGGAAGGTGGGCAGTTTTTTCGGGCGTAATACTCCATTGCATATAAACTCCACAAAAGTCCTGAAATAAAATAAAATGATGTTAGTAGGTAAAACATGTTTTTCAAATAGCAAGGTGGTAGCTACATATATGATTTGAACGGGAAGGTTTTTTAGTGAAGAGTTACAGTTAGTGTTACAGTTTTACTGTAATATGAGGTGACAGTCTCAGTCCTCGCGAATAAAACGCACTGTGACTGATTTTAGATAGAAGCTATATTCTGTATAAAGATGTTTACGGATGTCCATGGGTGGCAGCGACCTTCCATCAGGTGGACTGCATGTTCAGTTGCTGCAATCAATCTCATATAGGAACTCACTCGTCATCTAATTTATTTGAAATGTTTTCTCGCGACATAATAAAAATCATGGATATGCTAAAGATTTTATGTATCATCTATCTATTTTTTATTTGATTCAGATTTTTATTTGATTTGATTTTCATTGAGTAAATTTAAAATTACATGACAATTTCTTTAATTTATCATCTAACAGTGTACATACCGTTTCCTGTAAAGAATGTCAGCCACATTAAAAAGTTTAAAGCATTCGGGAATCGTTGACCACTATTGGCGGTAATTGGCAGGAAAAGGGAGCCAAACACCCCAAATTGTATGAAGAGTATTGGATAGAAGAACCCAAATGACAGCGACACTATCACTTCATGGACCACTGCTGATACCTAGAAATAAAACAATAATCAAAATCTTAGGTAGAACCGTTCGTGGGCTCAGTTCTGGACATCACTGTATCACTGATTTCTACTTAAGAACGCAGTGTTAAATGTTCTACGGATGTAATGAATATTTGCATTCGCATTAGCGGATATTCGCATGTTTTCACACAATTCTTTGCGATTGCAAATATCTAATTCGTAATCGCAAAGAATTGTGCGAATGTTTTGTGACTATTGAATTGCAGCCTGCAAAAAAGGGCACCAAATTGATCCAAAGTGAAATCGAACTGTAATACATTCTCCATCCAACACATAACAACATTCGTTACATCACTACTATGTTCTAGTACGAAGTGTTTGTTTATGCCAGGCACTCCAATTTGGTTTTGGATTCAACGCGTCTGTGGTCAACCCCAAATAAGACGCTAATCTTATTTGAGGTTGATTACCGGTATCCATGGACGGCAGTGACCATTAAGAAATAGGAGGAATTCGTGCTAGTTTGCTTCTACTACGTAAGGTAAAAATGACAATATATTTTTTGTAATGTAAGCTAATACTCGAGTAAAATATCGTAGGGTAAAAGAATCATAATTTTTAAAATTTATTTTAAAATTTATTAAGTTACGAAATTTATTACGGTACGAAAATTACGGATTAATTAAGTTACGAAAATTATGTGTCCGTGTAAACTATGATGTCTCCATTTTTCTAGAATGATGGCTTTTTTATACTTAAACCTGACGATAAGACAGACGGGCTACGTGATAGAAAGTGCTCACCGTCGCTTATGGATATTTGCAACACCAGATTGCCTTTAAAGGCAAAACCCCGTATCCTTAGTGTAGCGGATGTCAATAACTGGACTTCTAAGAACTTACAATTAATGGAAACAATAAAAGTTGAGAGAAATTACCCGATATAAGTAATATAATATTGACAAGATACCCAATTATTATACTGAATATGACAATATTACATATTCATGACACACGATATTGTTGTACCTTGAAAGGGTGCCACTTTGATCTTTCGTGCTTGTGTTACACAATTCGAAGAAGTGACCTCTTTCGAATTGAGAATTGTTAATGTCAATCTAATCAGAGTCTGTGTTATAGTTTGAAGAAGGTAGTTACATAGACCAAATTCAATAGAACATTTCAGCTTTGTCATCAATAGTACCACTACTACAGCTTGTAAAGTATTCTGGTAGACTTCTGGTAGCACTTCTATCGTCGTCGTCAACCCATTATAGTCCCACTGCTGGGCACGGGTCTTCTCTCAGAAAAAGAGAGTTATAGGCCATAGTCCACGGCGCTGGCCAAGTGCGAATTGGTGGACATGGACTTCTATCGTATTTGTGGTTAAATACATTGGTCCATGGGAGTGACCACTTGCTATCAAGTTGAGTGCACGTTCGGTTGCGTTTTCACGTCTTCATTTATAACGTTAACTTGTAATATATTATCACAGGAATTTGAAAAGGGGAATATATCTTAATATTAGTATATAAGATAAATATAATGAAACTAATCGTGAATTACCAGTGCAGTAATACTTAAAAATATGTCCTTTGAATTCTTGTCGCAGATTTGCGGTGAACGTCGTCCGTCTAGACGCTATAATGAGCGATAGTGTAAAATACAAACAATCCGTATTTGTTTCCAATCCTGAACCAGTCGTGATCTCGTTTGTGTAATGATGTGTGAACGAAACTTTTGCCATCCTTGCATATATTTAAGAAAAATGCTTTTTCAGGTAGCTATAAATTATAGGTTACCGTTTTTGCACTAAAGCTCGACGTTTCCCGTGGTATTCGACCACTTTTAACTTGGGGGTAGGGGGGTCCATTAATTATGTGCTGTGATTTTGGCGATGTTTCCATTTCCTCTCCATGTAAGAAATATAAGATTTATTTCGCCCGGTTAAACGCACGTAATAATGTTTAAAATTAGTAGTGCTACATGTTTTATTTAAATCAATCCAATATTCGAATATCTTTTTTACGATTTCTTGCCGAAAAAATCATGTGGTATTAAGTGAAGCTTCCTTCCTATAGCGTGTAATTTGATGAGATTCGAAAAATGTCTCACGTGATTAATGGATGCTCCCTGTGATAAGCGGGCGCAGATGAGACTTCCACTTAGTGATGGTCAACTCGAGTTAGGTTAACTCGATTTAACTCGAGTTGAAATCGTAATCGAATTTAAATATTTTCGCCATAATAGTGTTGGGTATAAGTAGTTTGTTTTCCGTATTGAAGAGAATTCTAAGCCACTGTCTTAGAGCTCTCTTCAATGAATAATTCTTAATGCGTATGCGTATTCTTAAGCTTGACGACAGAAAAAATAGGTCGTCAAATCTATACTGATTTAAGTTTGATGACCAAAAACAAGGGCGTCAAATGTTTACTGATTCAAGTTTGACCACCAAAAAAAAGTCAGGTCACTTGATGGTTCTTACTGTCATATAGTTAATTCAAGTTGTCGCGAGTTAACTCGGATTCCGTGCATTTTTATTCGAGTGGACTCGAGTTGTGTTTATCACGAGTCGGCACATCACTGTTCCACTCTTAATAAAATTTACCTTACATCAAATTATATTACCCACATTACACTGTGGAATGAGTACATAGTAAAAGCACTGCGAAGATGTTACTTACAGCAAAAACTAACATTGTAGTGAGAACACGTCCAGCGTACGGCGCCAGTGGCTTGTAGATGTGTATATGGAGCCACCCATAAACAACCCGGTTCCAAGCTCTGTAGTACTTTGAAAACTGGGATTTTGTCCACCAATCCTAGAAACAGTGTTAAGAAAGAGGTTTGTAACGGTACTATTTTCCGCACATGAAACTGTGTAACTATTTTTTAAATGATTTACGATAAAAATAATATGTTAATCTCAAAACTCGTGACCGAAATAAATTCATTTCTTTATTTCGATTTTTCGATTAATCCGATTAATTAATTATTATCTCATGATCACGCTCAGAAAATGGGTTATACAATTAACGTTGTCGTAAGAGATTCAAACTATAAGATCTTGTCTATTTTTTCTATAAAATAGAATAACCAACCAACATGCAGTGTACTGCGTACCTGATGGTCGGTTCCCACTGCAACTCATAGACTTTTATAATCAACTCCAAATAGAATAAGGGTAGCCAATTACAGCTGCGTTGCCATTTCTGAGGACTAAAATCGGCTCAAATTCGGTTAGTCGGTATTTTCAAAATTCCATCCTAACGAATAACATCTTTACGCTATCGTCGATGATGTTACCTCCATGGTCAACGCATAGATATTCTACCTCCTGTAAAACGATGTATCCTAGTAGTATAATGAAACATTACTTCATAAAAGAGACGATCTGCAAATTTGAGCATCTCTGCAAACGCATTGTGCCAGGAATGCAACAATCCATAGAAAGCACACACGAAGGATATCATTCCTGGTAACATGCATGAAAATATTCCTCGGATCACTCTTCCGGCTTCTACCTGAAAACATACAGTCTAGATCAGCTACAATCAACCTGCGGGTCGCGGGCCGCATGTAGCCCTCCGGGACCTTTTTATTGGCCTAGCTAAATTTAGTACAGATAGCATGCAGCAACAAGCCAAATCTTAATAAAGTTTTGAGAAAGTGTTGAAAAGAGGGCATATTTTTTATTTGGCGATCTTTTTTTTGGTCGACAATTTGGAGTAAGTAGGGTTCGCGATATTTCACCGGTAACTTAACCCCACGTTACTCCACTGCTTCCGGCCCGGGTTCACTTCGCTGAAACTTGTTTGTGACCCTTACATTAAAAAGGTTGAGTACCATTGGTCCAAATTATATTAATGCTGCTAAAATGCCGTTTCAAAGGTACCTTTGAGGCGAACAAGACTCCAAAAGCACTATAACCTTGTCTAATTTTGCCTTAATACATTTAAATAGCAAACTAGCATGCAGTCCACGTGATGGTAATTGAACACTGACAGTGTTCAATTACCATCACGTGGACATTTGTAAGCAACTTCATATGCGTTCTATCTGACGTCAGTTTAATACGCTACTTCTGAGGACTAAGATGATCGCCTCACACAAAAGTGAATCGGCAACCAAACCCTTCTACCGAAACGCAAAAATAGGTAAGGTGGAGGTACTTCCGCGGTAGAACTGCACTGGTTCTGCCTTTGTGTAAATCTGCCTCATTATGGTGCAAAAGATGCACTGCACACACGTTTGCTAATTCCTTTGCTTGAACAAATAAATGCACTATGCTTGCGCTTGGTATTGATTGATAACAATCGAAAACAGTGCCTAAACAAGCATATAAGCACTGATGTAATTTAGACCCAATGGTTACCCAAAATTCTAGGTCTCCACCGCGTCGACATTGTAGTATCGGGATCAGTTTGGGGCTACGGTACCCCTGTCGTAAGACGTGAATATAAGGGGGTTCCGGGGTTGCGGGCAACAAGAATGGCTGCTCGAACCGTTCAATCAGGCGACCTTGGGGAGGACGGCTGTATGGAGATCATCTAAGCGAGAAGCCCGATGGGGTAAAGCGCTCAAAGGTCTCTTGTTGCGTTCCTTTGGAGATCCCGGAGAGACTATTTCTACTTTATATTATAAAACTATATTACTACATAGATAATAAATTATTGCAATTAAATTAACTTTGTTGCTATTAACCAAAATTTACCTGAGGTTCCTTCCCGTATTCAAACCATAACGGGTACATGATGCGCTCCCATAACAAGCTAATATATAATATGATCGCTCCAATTTCTGCAAAGTGGAAGAGCACTACAGTCCATCTAATAGTTCTGGTTCTGGAAATAAAAAATAATAAGAATAAAATGTGACAATGAAGAAAGAATATTACAAATTACTTGCAGGCCGCTTACCAAACTGTCTCACATGGGCTTTTGCTTCTTATTTTAATTACGTAGAAAATATGATATAAAAAGATGTGATGTCGTGGGGAGGGAAAGTGCCTACAAAAACACTTTGTGATCATTCCGTTTCTAATAAATAACTAATAAATATCTTACAATATTGTCACTCCAATATACGATCAATCCATTTTAAATAAAATACATAATTATGAATATCTCACATGTATTATGAATCTATTGTCAAGCATTATTGTCCCACAGCTGGGAACGGGTCTTCTGTCAGAATGAAAGAGTTTGAGCCATAGTTTACCGCGATGGCCAAGTGCGAATTGGTAGACATATAAAATGCATTATTTATATTTGCAATATGTATTTCTATATTTAAATAAAACGGTTTAAGTACGAGTCGAACTCGCCCACGAAGTGTTGCGTACCATTATCTATAAAAACGGCAGAAAAATTACATTTGTTGTATAAAACCTTAAAAAAAACTATTTTATATTGTTATTAGTATTTTTTGTTTAACGTCAACAAAAATACGTCATCTGTAAAAAATTCAAATGTCTAGCTATCACGGTAGATATGGGGTTATATTTTTACCCTACGGGTACGGAACCCTACAAAGGGGATGTTATTGTTCCACATACGTAAATAGGAGTGTCATGGAAGAGATACTAAAAAGATAAGTCAGTACAAATTGTTCGGATATTTGTTCGGAAAGATAAGATAGAAATTTGGAAGCGTATTGTAGTTCCGCGAAATAAGTTGCGAACGAAAAACACTGAAGGGGTTGCTGTCAACGAAACAAAACATTATTGATACAAGATATATACGTTGGTAATAATATGCAAATAAAATAAGCTAGTTTAATTTGAACCCTCCTTGTAGCAAAGTATCTATATATTTAAGCACGTTTCTGATGACGAAGTTGAAAATAAATATTATCGGAACCCAAAAAAATGGAAATAAAACTACCTTTGCTCTCACCTGTGAAGCATTACAACTAATCTTTCCTAATTCAGTTAATTATTCTTATGCTATTGATTTTTTTTAACTATAATTTCTGTGGGTAAAATCTAAATACATATATTTTGAAACTCATATAATTGTCGTATTCTTGATACCAATCCAAATATAACACGAGTAGCAGTTACAATGCGTTGCAAATTTGCAATCCCTGAGCAATAATGTAGGAAGCCTCATCAAACATAACTTACCATACAATTTAAACCAAGATATTGCGGCCAAAGGGCTTTTAAAATATATAGTTGTAGAGTGGTGCTGATTGCAGCACCACTCTACAACTATATATTTTAAAAGCCAGGAAGTGAAAGACTTGCATTGGCAAGTCTTTCACTTCCGTTAAATCTATAAGGGTTAAATTAAATATAAGTATCATTTAATTGGAGTTTACTCCTTAAGAAACGATTTGCTATATAAGGGCCTGGAATGAGAAAAATGTGAGGAGTAAAATCTACTCATGAATGACCTCGTTACGTTTTTTTATTGAGTATAACGCCATCTAGTTAAAACTTTTAGAACTATTTATTATACGCGTAAATGGTATGCATAGGTTTCGTGATTACGTTTTACCGAAATCTCAATGGTATTTAAAATAGTTAAGATAAGTAATGTAAATACTTTGTTAATAACGTATAATACTAATATTTTAATACTAACTTGTATATTAGATATATTTTTTCAAAATGAACCATGTATTGGTATTATTTATATCTTTAGTGTGGATGTATGGCGCCATCTATTTTCCCCCTCGAAGGGATCTCCACCTTGTCGTGGTGAGGGGGCTCAGTAACCGTGGCTGGGGGCGCCGCAGTGAAGCCAAGAGGGATCCCAGGGAGGGTACGCTCCGAGCAAGCTTGGTTGAGGGCCCGCTCCGGACGCATCCGAGGGGGCTGTGGAGGTCGGTGTTTTCTGGCCTCTGCAGCCAGGAGGGGTCGCGGGAGGAGAGGTGTCTCGGTGTGTCGTTGCCGTGCACCCTATCTCCCGCGACCGAACGGGGGCGCACCGTCAGATGCGTTGGCGGTGGGGCCGCAGAGGAAGAGGAGATGCGGTGTGTCGTTGCCGTCCTCCCTATCCTCTGCGGCCGTTTGGTGGTTTGCGGCGGAACCAAAGAACGGATCCGCCGCTGGGTGTGGGGGGTCGATGCCTTGCGGGTGTCGGCTTGCCATGCCCACGGCCCCTGGGTGGCGGTCTCGGGGTTGGACCGTCGCCCTGCGGATGGGGCCTTGGAGGTAAGGCGCGCCTTTGTGTTTTCTGGCGCGCCTTGCTGTTGGAGGGGAGCTTTATGCTCCACGCGAGGAGGGGCTGCGGGAGCGGCCAGGCACCGGCGGGTTCGCGGATGACTGCGAAAGCTTACCCGTGTTCCCGCCGTACGGTGCGAGGAGAAAACACAGTGGGGGTTTAGCCGGTAAGAGTCCGGCATAACCCAGCTGCCGCCCCGGGTGGCTGGGTATCCATGAGGATTACCCACTTTAAAAATGGCGCCATCTATTTTAAATGTGAGTAAACTCCAGTCGTGCGACGGAGATGACACATACACTCTTTTTTATAAGTAAGATACTTCTTAACCGATAAATTTTCTAATCTTTTGATAGAATAGGAGTAAATTCACAATTAATGTAAAATATATTTTTAATGTATCTATATTCACATTTAGAAGAGCATCTTATATTGAGGTAGGTACCTGGGATATGTGTCTTTGTAAACTAGCGTAGGCGCAAATAGGAAGTACAAATAGTGTTTGAACGACGGCAGCGGCGTGCAGTCGTCGAAGCACCTCTCAGCACAAGCAAGGGCCACCGCGTGTATCTTCATTGTGAAACGAAACTGAAACAAACAGATCAGTAAATGTTAGTTTCTAATGAAAGCTATCAATATTAATAAAAAAAAAATAAACGCTCATGGCACATATGTGTCGGGTTCCATGCACACTCAAAGAAGACGAGAGAACAAGCAGGTAAAGTAAATGTTAGTTAATAATAATTGTTGTGAAAATTAATAAAAAAAGCCACTTTCTACAATCATAGAGCATATGTTTTGCGTTCCATGCACACACAAAGAAAGCGAGAAAATTGCACGCAAATTACGATGCCCCATTCGAAACTCTAAATCTACCACAAATAAAAAAATCCAGCATCATTGAAAGGGACGACAGCGACCATCTACGTCACGTAAGTCGTAACTGCCGCTTAGGAACATGTGAAAGTCCCTTCATATAGATTAGGTCGTCTACCTCAACTCCCTTAGTAAAGGTTTATTATTATTCCTCAAGACAAATTTTGGTTTTATTTTAGTAAGTTAAAATAAAACCAAAATTTGTCTTATTACATTGATTAATTTGTCTTATTAAATTACATTGAAAGTTATCTTTTCATTTCAAAGTACATGAAAGTTTTGGTCTAAAACGAAAACGTAAGCGTGCAATTTGCACTGCAATGTATGCAAGCCAAAGCAAGAACAGTGCTTGTTTTGAGGGAACATGAGTAACTAGTACTAAGAGTACTGAGGCTGATCGTAAATGAATTGCCACAACTTAAGATGAAATATATTATATATATCAGCCAGATTCTTTAGGCGCTCGTTACAGCGAATAGGTGTGGCGAATTTAACCTACCCGGTAGAATTATATTTGTCCTACCACCTTTGGAACACACAAATAAGAAACATCAATTGTAATCACATACAAATTACTGAGTTCAGAAACTAAAATGAGAATTTATTACAAATAGCTCAATGAATTTCCACTGTAAATGATTTCGATATAAGTAATAATGAGCAATAAAGCTAAAAGCTTTCTATTATGAAAATCTGCAAGTGAGTGGTATTGCTATCGACATGCTGGTTTATTGATGGGGTTACTTGCCTTTTTGTTCGTAGTTGTAGAAACATTGAACCTATTCATACAATATCAATTAAAGCTACGGCATTGGTATGATAGGTTATAAAATTTATTATTTTTATTTATTTAGAAACCTAATTGTAGACAATGGATTGTTGATTTAAAATCGATTATTTGATATTGGTATAGAATAAAATGTTGTCTTTTCCTTGATGAAGGATACAATTACATACATCATAAAATCAAAAAGTCCAACTGTTTCAAATTTATTATCCGAAAAAGAAAAACAAGAATTACGCGAATTATTTTTAAGCAGACAGATTTTTTGTCTTTAATCCCGACTTTGGGACTACGTACTGTGTATGTAGTAATACATTTGTTGAAATTATTTTTAATTTTTTTGTCGCATAGAAGTCGGTTGCATTTTTTGTAATAATATTTAAAGGTTTAAGTTTCATTTATATAGGAACGTACGTTATGCAAAAAACTTAAACGCGTATAAAACTACAGGGTACAGCTAGTGATTACATAAGAAATTCGTGTCCTATTTGAGAGGCACAATAGATTATAATAAATCTACGGGTTTTAAGTTTGTTTTATGGTAACACTAGCTCTTACCCGCGGCTTCGCCCGCACGGTTAAAGGGAATTAACATTACCATTTGATAGCGTGATTCAGAACTTGCAAATTAATGTTACTAATTCCATCTATTAAAACATCTGAAACAACTATATATGTATTAACAAAACATCGATATTCTTATGGGAATAAGAGAACGCGGTAAAAAGTAGCCTACGTCACTCTCCGCCCTCATAAATATCTCCCAGCATATAAACCATATCATATAATAACTATGTGGCGACGTGAAAGAGGAACAAACAAACACACTTTCACATTTATAATATTAGTATGGAGATTTTTAGATCTGGGACGTAATAGTTCAGTAATTGTAGGGGTCAGGTGGCGACGGAACTTGTGGGTAATGGGGTTTTGGTAGCAGCCGGCGCAGGTGCCGTTATTTACTGGCGAGCCACCGGCTGACAAGGGTCCAGCTGATTTATGTTACAATTCACTTTCGAAGTTGTTTTGCATTAATGTTTTACATATTTCAAACATTTTTTGCAACCGCCAATCCAAGTGAAGATTAGTCACTACTTACTACTTTATTCACATGCCCGAGAAATGTGATATAAATACTATTACTAAAGTAATGACGTTTAGAATTGCAGCTGTATTGGTGGTGGCAGACAGTCTTCTTTTTTTCCAGGGGGAAACCTTCAAAAGGTACCCGACGCCGTGGGAGCGACGCAGAGTTATGTGGGATTTTTACCGCACTAAAACCCCTCCGGCCGTCCTCGGCGTCATGAAGAGGACTCCAGGACCTCCAAAGGACTGCAGCCGAAATCCGCTGAGCGCGTTGCCCCATCGGGCTGCTCTCAAATGGGCGGCTGGGCCCACCGCTCCGTCTAGTCTTTACGACGATATGCGACCACACATACCGCCGTCCTTCCCGGGATCGCTTGGCTGGACGGTGCAAGCTCCCACTCTAGCCGTCTGCAACCCCGGAAGCCCCTTTTAGTCGCCTCTTACGACAGGCAGGGGATGCCGTAGCCCTATTCTGATCCCGGAACTACAGGGACGGGTGGCTGACAGTCTAGTAAACGGTGATGGCACGTAACTACTTACCACTTTAAATTGTTCATAGTATCTTCAAATGCCTTAAACATTTTAATAAGGACAAAATACCTTGCGATTGAATCAGTAAGTGATTTACCACGTTTTAATCGGAGGATCTTTATGAGACACTGAAAATAAAGCAACGGTAAAGGTGGTAGAACCCTTAGGTGGTTCGAATCTACAGGCTTTACCGCCATAACTATTTATGCATTTTAGTAGCAGCGTTAAGTAAGTACCTATTGCTGTGTTCTGGTTTGAACGGTTGGGCAATCTTATTTGGGATTGATTATTAATCACAGGAAGCAAATATTACAATACAAATTTATTGCGTAGAAAATCTGTCCATAAATGTTAAATAGAATTATGGACTGCGTATCAAACATTAATGGACGCGCTTATTCCATGTGTTGTTTACGCACTAGTCCACTCTGTCGTCGATGTATTTTCGTTTCTACCCACTTTATGTAAAAAAAATCGCAGTAATTTATGAATAAGACACTAATGTTTGTAATGTTTAATTTATCATGTAAGTGAATTCTTAATTCTTAGTGAGAATAAAGTTCTTTAACCACAATGTATAATCAATGATATAATGTGGGTAGGCATAATTCATAAAATTAAATGTATTTTGGTCAAAATCAGTTTCTCTTTGACATGCACCGTAACTTCACTTCGCAGATGATTTAGGTACTGCAATAAATGGAGCAGCTTTACCTGTAATAAAACTATCCAAAGCACGGGAGCGAGAAAATTGGCAGTGTTGCCAACTCCAACAACTATTTGCCCCTAAAATTAAACCACTCTGAAACTCGGTCCGGTTCCGATCGACATTTTTTCGTTGGCGTAAATTTTAACTACATTGCCAATGGCGAGTCTTTTTTAGATATTTCCAACGCTCGTAAAAACTCAGTGAAATAACTGAGCAAGTTCGTGTTCTAAAAATCAAAATGTCTATCTACCAGTATAATCTAAAAGAGGCAGTTTTCTTAATTTAAGAAAATACTTTTATGGGTGTTACATTGCCAATGTTGGAAAGTACGTTTACTTATGTAGCGATCATTTACGAGTACGTTCATTACAAATTAATCTTGTTAATTAGTAAAGTATTCAGTGGCGGAATGGGACCGTGCAGGACCATATATATACATTGCACCCATTATTAATTATGTAGTTTAGAAGACTTGCTTGGCATTGTATTGTTATGTAAATATTTTGTACCAATCATGTATTTTATCAATGTCCGATACACATTCAGTATTCTAAGTTAACTTAGCAATTACGGAAAGACTTCTGTGGTATATCATTTACATGAACTTTCAGGAACATAAAATATAGTTTTTACGCCAGAAAATAATTTGTACCACTGTAATAATTTCAAGTTCATGGGACAAATAAGATTACGATAAAAATGTCACTTTAGATTGTAGGTTGCAAAAAATGTTTGATATATGTGTGACAGGGTTAAACAACGTCGAAAGTGAATTGTAACATAAATCAGCTGGACCCTTGTCAGCCGGTGGCTCGCCAGTAAATAACGGCATCTGCGCCGGCTGCTACCACAACCCCATTACCCACAAATTCCGTCGCCACCTGACCCCTACAATTCCTGTACTGTTAGGATCCCACATCTCAAAATCTCTATATATTACCATAAAATATGTATATACTTAAAAAACTGCAGATATTTTTATTTGCTAATTATTGTCCGTCACCAAATTAGACACGAATCCTTCTTAAGTAATCACTAGATGTACCCCCGCGGTTTTACTCGGGCTTACATTTTTTTAACATGTTAAGTTATTCTATACTTATATAGAATCGAAATTTATATCTGTAAGTATTTTACCTACTATTAAATTTTTGGAGTGCTTTAAATTACATGTTCAAAAGATGAATAACCTCTGGTGACATTGCAATGCTGTGAAACTTTCAAGGTGCGATTCTCATATTCATATTGAATTTATTTGCGAACGTCGGTTTCCGACCTACGTGACATCAAAATAGCTGTTGCTGGCAGTTTCTAGTTCACTTGGGGTGGTAGAACCAGCATCGCTTGACTGGATTGAAGGATTGTTATTAATGATTTTAGGAACCAGAAATAGTCCAATAGTTTTTCAAGGTGGAAAAGGTGGAAAATTACCAGTGTACTTCGACCGGGGAAGTACCACCGCCACGCTTATTTCTAGCGTGAAGCATTTCTTGCGTTTCGATAGAAGGGTGTGGTTGCCGGCAAACTTTGACATGAGGCGACCATCTTCAGATAGAACCCATGTTCTGTATGAAGTTGATTACAGATGTCTATGGGCGGCAGTGGCCACTTACCATCAGGTGGACTGCATGTGCGTTTGCTACTTCAGTCAAATAAAAAAAACATCCATTGCGGATGTTACAAGCTATATTCAAAATGGACCTCAAAACGCTGATGAAAGGTTGTAAAAATTCACATTTGAGTGCTTGGAAGTGAGACAGTAAGGGGTAGACCTCGAATTAGGTTTTTATTTTTATGTGTTCTTTTATACTTTGGTTTCTTAACTTTCATAATCATGTATACAGGATTATTCTACTTATACAAAGGAGTGAGCACATTTTCCAACGTTGACTAAGAACGAGAGATAAAACTCTCTAGATACACGTATTTTATTTTACATATAATGCACCATAAGATTATCCATTTCTTTTATTGTCACAATATGTGTAAGTGAGCGAGCTAGTGCGTTGCCGGAAAGTATGTGATTAAACACTGTCATGCTTTTCGATTAAGTCTCAACTTACCATTTCACAGGTGACGATGGCGCACGACGCTATCGCCAGCTGTTTGCTCACCAGGTCCCACACCGGTATTGCAATCAGCGCGATTTCCACGCTCGCTAGAGACAACACTCCAACTGTTGTCCAGATGAAACGAGCCGCTGTAAATTAAATTAGAACTGTAGTCGTATTTAAATAAACCTATACCTTTTAATACTTAACGGGTACTCACGATATGCGGTTTTTTGAATCCTTTTCGAATTCTTTTTGCCGATATTTCGACCCAGTTGCATGGATCGTGGTCACGGCGAAACTGCGGTGGCGGGGACAAACCTATGACAAGCACTAGTGATAGATTAACCTATCTACCCTACATCCAGTGACCACAATCCATGTAACTGGGTTCCCAATGAAGTTCATTATTATTTTTGCCTTGATACCAATTATTTACGTATCGAATATTTATTTACACGAGTACAATTATAAATCTGTTTATTCATCACGCCTTATTCGACTTTGTCAGAAGGAGGATAATTATTTTCGAAGGTACGTAAGTATGTATGTTAATTTTATTGACATACACTACACCCCAGAAATGCAGTTTCATTACGATCTAACCCACCGTTTCCATTGGATGTTTCTACATGTTTGATGTTATTTAATCTTACCCAAATGTTATTTTCATAAATCTAATCTTAACTTACATTTATTTCCATTGAGATGTTAATACAATACTATGACATGGTGCTGATCTTATGGACGGAGCTGGAAGGTAGCCATAGGAACTCAGTAATTAAGCGACACAAATGCGTCGAGTTTGATTCATCGAAATGGGTCGACCATTTTTGATGGGCGGTGAGTGTTGGTGTTTGCTTTAGGTCAAGCTTATGTGGTTTTAAGCCGAGCTTGGTCTTTAGCGAGTCTTCAAATCGAAGAACTTGAATATTGAGGCATTAAATGAAATGGGTAGAATGAGAAATGAATCAAAATCCTAACCAGTGATACGCAAAGTTATTAAAATATAAAGTAATACAAAAAATAAAGATGAATGTAAAAGAGAAAAACACAAAAACGTCCACAAGAACTTTATGAATTTTTTATCACATATTTTTTATAATATAAATAACATGGTGAACAAAAACTGTAAAAAATGAAGGTGTAATTATGATAAATAATCTTTAACGTTCCAACACCATATAACACGCGTTAGGTTATAAAAAATTGGGTAAGTAATAAAAACGCATAGCTTTAATACTTACAACAACTAACTTTTCTTGACGTAAGTATTAAATATTTAATTTAATAAAATTTCTGATAGGTATATACCTACACCGTCCCTGTAGTTCAGGGATTAGAATAGCGCTCCGGTATTTCCTGTCTATCGTAAAGACCAGATGAAGCGGTGAGCACAGCCGCTAACCTGGCAGGACCGCGACGGGATAATGCGCTGAGAGAACCCTGGTTGCGTTCCTTTGGAGATCTCGGAGTCCTCTTTGTAGCGCCAAGGACGACCATTGAGGGATTTAGTACGGTAAAAATCTCACGTGACCCTACGTCGCTCCCACGGCTCTGGGTTCCTTTTAAAGGTTTCCCCCTCGAGAACAAAAAAGATATGAAAGTACTTACGGCATGCGATCATTTTGACGAAGGCGAATATGGTTAATTATTATCGTTAAAGATTCAAATGTAGTGATATTTTTCTTATTAGGTTTAAATTATTATATCTTGCTTCTGTTTATTAAAAAATAACAAGAACATAATAAATTCATGCTTTTAAAAAGGTTTCTTTTTTATTTTATTTTTTACTGCTAATGAAAAAGTTTGTGGTATTTTTATAAAAACAAAAAATTAGGCGTTTTAATCTACATCTTAAAATTTCCCTTATACAATTTTGCAGGGTTTCCTAAGTTTAGGTAACTATAAGTCATAAAAATGTTCTCACAATTCTTTTTTTCAATTAATATCAGACAAACGCATGACATCACAAATAATGTACAAACATTTAGAATCCAAATTATACACTCGTGAAAATAAAGGCCATGGAATTTTTGGCTATTTAGTTATGTAAACATAAGTGTTTTTTGAACACTATGTTGAAATAAAACTTAGATATCATTTATCTATGTAGTTGTTCTCAGAATAAAAAAAAGTGTAGATCATATTAGGTTATTAGGTTTTAGGTTATTATGATACTAGCACATTGGTCATACTTTTGGAAATAGTAATAAAGCAATTTTAAGCGAGACTATCGTGCCAAATGATAGAAGATTTTGTTCTTAGATTCTCCGTATAGCCTAAAAGTTTAATTGAAATTTAATTTTTTTAACCAAAATTTTATAAAAGGGCTTATTTAAAGTAGCACATCCAGTGTTTGCCTATAGCTTAGACATTCGGTCTTTTAATTCGGCATCTGAACAATAAGTTATTTTATTGTTACCTATGCCTAAAGTGAGACAGTAATGGGTAAAAGTTTTAATTGTAAATTTAAACTTAAAAAATAATGACACAAGTCATAACCTACTAAAACCGTTTTGCCTTTTTTTCTGTAGCTCGCTTCATTATATAGCTAATGTGTTGGTATAGCCAAATAGGGGATAATACCACTTAAAATTAAGGTCAACCTTAGTAATTAAATTATGAATAAAGCATATACAATTTTGTTTCAATTGCAATTTGATTATAATGTGGCAAATAATTCTTATTTTATGTTATACTATATTTTATGTTTTCCTTCATATCTTTATTACCCCATTACGTCAGAATGTAATGTTTTTCGAGTGTATGTATGTTTGTATAAATGTATGTTCGCTATTTTTTGGCGAGCGTTTGAACCCAAAATACGAGTCAAGTTTGCAGAGTGACAGCTTTTTTTACAAATGGTACTTGCGATCAGACAAAGAGGGTTGGAAGGGACGATAATTTTATTATCATACTCGTAACTATATGTGGTAGCAAATGAAAGGTAATAAATATATAGACCACTCCGAAAATATAATTATGTACTATATTATTATAATTTTACGTCACTATTTTGATGCGACATGTAAGTCTCGCTGTCTGTCCCTATATATGCTTAGAGCTTTAAAACTACGCTTCGGATTTTAATGCATTTTTTTTAAATATTTATATTATATATTAATGATTCAGGAGGCAGGTTTTTATGTATATTACAAGTCTAATATAGTAGAAACACACTGTTAATTTTAGATTTTTAACTTTCAGGTGAAACGATGTTTGCCGGCTCAACTAGTGAATTATAATTAGAAATAATAAAACAAACACTGTTCAAAAACAAAAAGGAAAAAACAAAATAAAACAGAAATTAATGGTTTTGAAGCAGTCTAGTTTTCGTATTGATCATTTTAAATATATTATACATATACTTGTTTTGAATTATTTTTATTACATCGAGTGAATATGGCTTACCTTGAAGGTCACCAACAAGTCTTCCTGCGGCGGCATATATTCTTAATGCGGGATAGAAAGCTATGGCAATTACCAGGTCAAAAGACCATAGCTTCGCTGCACGCGTTATGTCACGAAATCCATGTATTATTGTACTTAAGCCTATGTTTAACCTGAAATATAAAAGATTTTTACGTTCATAATATACTCATAAGGTGGGTGTATTTGTATGTTCAGAATAGGACAGAGGTTAAAAAATCTCAAGATGCGTTCATATAAGTGAGTTCAACGCAAAGCGATGTGAGATTTGTATACGTACTTATTAAAACAAAAATGAGTGCTTCCGTCATTTAATATCAACATTATAGTCGAAATAAATGTAATAAATTATTACTATCATCACTGACGAAGTACTTTTTTGTAAATATAATTTATTATTCGTCATTTATTGTATTTATCTATGAAGAAATCAGATTTTCTGACGGCTGTCCTTCACGGTTCGGTTGGCATGATAATTTTTGCTACGTAAATGATAGGTTTAGAATAACCTACCTCTCCCCTTATTCTCCTAGGTTTTATAGGGGTCATTTAAAATATATATATACAATAAAAGTTCCTCTTTAAAGTCGGAAATTCGCGACATCTCCGGTGCTGCAAACATTCTTACGCGGCGATAACTACTACCATCAGGAATCATTCTGTCTTATCGTTAAGTTAAATAATATATTTGTAATGATCACTTTTGAATCCCTTTTCCTACTTTAAAACAAATTGGTTTCCATGTTTGATTATTGCACCCTGCTCTTTACTCGTTTCGTCGATGACAAGCCATTTTCTCGACTTAAATTGCTTAAATCGCATACATGTTGGATTTTCTGAGTAATATGAGTACATGTATATATCAAGAGGAGTACTTTATCCGTAAGATTAGATACCTCTTAAAAATTCTAAGTTCATTGTTATATCAAAAAACCTCGGTCAAAAATATTTTTTCTTTGAAATCAGTTAATTTGTATATACATTTATACATATATGTCACGATAAATACCCGAAATACCTACACCTATAAGGTCCATTTTTATCATTTGATTTTAATTCGCTTCAAAATTCATTGGGTTTAATAAATATTTTAAATCAAGGTCTAATTCATTGTACTTTAACTATAATTAATAAAAAATCAAAGTTCAATTCCACTATAATCGGCAAAAAACGCATTCGAGTTCAAAAATGTCAACAATCGACTTGAAGTCATTTGACAATGTATATAAGTTTGTTATAATCTTCTATTTATTATTACGTGAAGCAAAAAATTAGGATCCGTTTTTATGATACTTGCCCACCCGTTAAAAGTAAAAAGAGGTTTATTAACTAAGCAGCATTTATAAGCAATAGCGGGTATTTTGAAGACAGGACATTTTTAACGTTATGTGTGTTCATTGTACATTCAATGCCTCACGTATTGAATGTTCTATTTTTAGTTAATTTTATGTATGTTTTCTGCATTATTTGAAAAAAATATTAGCATTGCGCAATCCTTCTCTACATCAACTATAACTGTGCGTAATTTCATACCCCTCCGCCTACTGCAAGTATCTTAAAAATCGAATCACAATTTTTTGCTTCACGTATTAATTTGCTTCACGTATTAATATATAGATAACCACTTTATTAAATGTTTACTGTATTAATATTGGATACTAATTCGTAAGAATAGTTTACTTGCTTTCCGCGTTCCACGAGGTCGTATATGAGGGTGTCGCAGAGCAGCACTAGGAGTAACACAACACATATGTGGTATATCACCCTCATGTGGCGTGACTCCTTCATTAACACTGTCAAAAGAGGTTCCCGGTGCACGAAGTCCCGCGGGCGTTTATTAAAGTCTTCTTGAGACACAATTTCATTCTGTCCACCATTTGTTTCAATGGGTTTTCGCACTAAATCCATAAATATTCTAGGCATGTCTTCTAATTCTGTAAAATAATGTTTTAATACAATTCATTATGATTATGATTTATCTAATATATAAAATTTCCATGTCATAATGTTAGTTACCGTACTCCTCCGAAACGGTTTTACCGATTTTTACCAAACTTTATATGTGTATTCAGTAGGTCTGAGAATCGGCCAACATCTATTTTTCATACCCCTTAAGGGTTGTCCACTCTTAACATTTTTTTTCATTTTTTATATGGAAAAACAACATTTGTCAGGTCTGCTAATAACATGTGGCGACTTCACGCTACTCATCAAGAGATGGCGCTACTAGTATTCTGAAACACGCTATCGAAGCATTTTCAATACCCCGCATATATACAAGTTCCGAACAACGACTGTCGAAGCACGGCCGCTCCCCAGGCATGATCACCTAGCCTGGCGGGAGATCTCCCTTTGCCAAAGTGGTGACCCCAGATAAGAATACGTCCCTTCACGATGGTGGCGACGTCACACCCTGGATGGACCGCAGCATCTCAACATCAGATTAGCAGCTCATCAGGTGCATCGCAGCACATTCGGAAACGCTTCCTGTGCCTGGTCCAGCTGCTCTCCGCGACATCACGGACGGCTTGAGCAGACATTGTTCGCCTCCACACTTCGCTCCACCTTCACATCCCGACTCACCGAGGATAGAAGGCTTCCCAAGACCTGACTTCGCCCTCCCATCTCGACTCACCGCAGATAGAGGGCGATCCAACGGTACTTGCAGCGAAGACTCGCGGACCTATCGACCTCCGGTCTGAGCAGGGGGTGATGTGGCGACTTCACGCTACTCATCAAGAGATGGCGCTACTAGTATTCTGAAACACGCTATCGAAGCATTTTCAATACCCCGCATATATACAAGTTCCGAACAACGACTGTCGGAGCACGGCCGCTCCCCAGGCATGATCACCTAGCCTGGCGGGAGATCTCCCTTTGCCAAAAACATTATATAATAGAGTCGATTTACTTATCTAATTAATTAAAATAAATAAATAATTTACGATAATAGTTAATTACACCATTATTGTAATTGTTAATTACACCATTATTGTATTAGCTTTTATACATACTAAGTCTCGAAATTTTACCGTAGGGTATGCGGTGTCAAAAAGTGATTACCGCTTGGTTTTTACGATAGTCATTGTTTATCGGATTTATTACAAATATTAAATCAAAAGCATTAAATTGCATTGAAACAAACTAACCTTTCACATTTTTGATCACCGTATAAAATAAACACCAGGCCAATTACTGCACTATATGCTTTTTAGCAAACAAGAATCACAAATCAAATTATCATCTCGCATGGTTTGCACAGGTGGATATCATAATAATAGTTTTCGTATGTAGGAACGTGTTTTAACAGCTTTGTAAACAAGTATTTTCTTCGATTAGTATACACAGTCATGCACTAACACCTAACACCAATACTTGCCCTAGTTATAAGAAAATTTGGGTAGTTATAATCGTCCGCGCATTTGCATTATATTTTGTGAGTTATCAAAGGGTAAATTAAAAAAGAACAATATTTGTATGTAATAAATATGAATACGCGTCCCACCTATTGTTTTCTTCTTAAATTATGCTCTAACAGTAACAATAATTATTTATACTAGCTGTCCCGGCGGACTTCATTACGCCTAAAAGTCAAAAATCTAAAATTATCAATGTTCCTCCACTATATTATGAACGTATTTTACTTAAAAACATTACTCTTGAATCACCCTATCTATTAAAAACTGCATTAAAATCCGTAGCGTAGTTTTAAACATCTAACAGCATACATAGGGACAGACAGCGGGAAGCGACTTTGTTTTATTCTGTGTAGTGATTATCCATTTTCATAACTCAGTGTTAATGGTCAATGACTATTTATCTAGCCACCGGTCACCTACAAAGATTAAGTAGCAAAGTAACCTGGTCCCATGATAACCACAATCAAATATGATAAGTCTACTGTTACAAAAATGTAAAACTTTCCTTAACTATTACAAAATAATTTAATAATTATTAAAATAATAATTATTTTGTAAAATATAAATAATAAAATAAATAATAATTCATACACATAATACAAAATAAATAATAATTATTTTGTAATTTACTATTACAAAATAATTGTTGTTATAATTATAATTGTACTTAATAATAAACTGTATGATATTGTAATTTGCACGCCTCAATAGATGAAAAAAGAGGATTTTTGAATGTACGTACCATCAAAAATGTCCAAAGCAAATAAATAAATAAATAATAATAATAATAAAAATATAATTAACAAAACCAAATAAATATATGCACAAGTACCTTTTACAGTCGTGTAGTATACAATGAAGATAGGGGGCGTTACAATTTACGGCAAAAGTATGTTTATTATGTTGTTTTTTGTTATCGGTTTTAATTTATTCGTATTTTTTTGCACCAAATGAATAACTGAATGAGTACATATCTGACGTTTAACTGGTCACACGTATTTTCCCTATTTGTTTTTACGTGTATAATGTGATTGTGAAGGTCTAAATTAACTTCCAGTTCTTGTTGATGGAGATAAACTGGTAGTTGTTCGTGCGAAAAATATTATGCAAGCGTTTTGGAACTAAAGTGCGGTTTATAAATAGTATGAAGAAATTGACCCTGTAGTTTCATTGACATTAATGATGTTCCTGATATCCAAATCCTTATCCGTATCCGTATCCGTAAACGTTGAGATACCCATCTGTATCCGTATTCGCCGATCTAGACAGAAATAATCCGTATATATACCGTATATATGTATATATGATAATATATTGTATATACCTATGTTTTGAGTCATAACTATAAGATTCTTCTCACTGAATAATGCTCCCTCATATTTTCAACTAAGTAGGTAGTAGGAACTAAATATACTTACATATGTATTTGAGATTTTTTATTTGATATGCATAATACGGAAGTTTTAGGTATTTCAAACAGCACTTGGTCATAAACAATTTACCATTGTATAGAATATAAATATTATATTATAAATATACCATGTATTTTCAAATGTATCATCGAAGCAAAATACTTCTTTTATTTAAAACCATATGGCGTAACATGTTCTAAAATTTCCAATGGCCGTTTAAAAACATGTTCTAAAATTTCCGATTGCCGTTCTAAAATTTCAAATTCCTTTAAAAGTTTAAAGATGAAAGGCTTACATTATAAATCGAAATTATTATGAAAGTAAGCGTAACATAGACTGTCAATACATTTTTATTCACGGTCCACCAATTCACACTTGGCCAGCGCGGTGGACTAGAGCCTATAACTCTCTCATTCTGAGAGAAGACCCGTGCCCAGCAGTGGGATATTAATGAGTTGACGACGACTTTTTTATTGCTATTTCATGGCTCTATCGCCGTTCTATTATGTTCCTTAAAGCTGATAACTATAAGTATGGTCGGAATATTATGTTGTCTGGGTAATTGTTTTTTACGTTTATATCTTATTATGCCATTCCCATAATTAACTCGGGAAAATGTAAATTAGACTGGAGCGTTGACTCCACTACAGCGAAATAGGCGCACACAAATAACTTGCAGGCCGGTACTCGGCGACCTTTAGCATTTATCGGGAGCGGTCCTGAGGCAATGTTTCACTAATGTTAGTATATACATATAGGTAAGCAACGATGACCATAGTTTGATTGGATAGTGTATAGCAAGTTACTTTAAAATATAATATGACTTACGTCGGGGATTAAAAAAAACAAAAAACAACAACTAAGTTAAAACAATAATATAATTATGTTTTTTTTTTTTAATTTTAGTGATTTCAATATTTTATGAGATTTGGTCGATACGAGAGACGATATGCGAATGGAGATTCCAGTAGACGTCTTTATTTCCTGAGATGAACCAGATGACATGTCTTCCACCGCTGGTATCCTAGATTGGACCACGCAGGACCAGACAAGCTCCTCAGACGAGACCAAGACCAACACCTGGTGAAGTATGTTTTTGGCTCAAAGCCGTAACGCCACAGCTCCTAATTTTTCCGGAGCCCCTGGCGGTATATGATCACGTTCGGGTGCTTCAACAGTTGGAGGCATCATGGGAAGACATTGGTTGTTTCTCTGACTACGAAAACAAGGTCACGACTCTGTCGCAGTCTGAGACCCATCACAGTATCCCCAACAACTCTTCCCCATAATGTTAATTAAAAATAAGATATGTCCAACGGGTTCTCAAAAGTCCAGTTCGGCTTGAAAATAATTTCCGGGCAAGACCAAGATTTTGGAATGAAAAAGCTATCATTATCGGAAGGTGGACAATTTTGTCGGGCGAAGTTCTCCATTGCATATAAACTCCATAAAATTCCTGAAATAAAATAGACATAATGCAAGCAGCAAGGTACATAGGTACATGGTTCGATCATTGCATTGTCAGCCTCTCTACATTTATTTTTATCCTAAAGATTATTTTGCATTTTAATGGACTGACGTGGTTGCCGACTGACTTTTATATGAGGCGACCGTCTTAGTCCTCGAGAGTAGCAAATCATATGTAATTGACTTCAGATAGGACCTATATTCGGTGACGGTCATCACTTACCAAGAAGTGACATGCTGTCACCTGCTCGTTTGCTATATTATAAAAAAATACTTGAAAGTGATCCAGGTTACTGATATTAGATGATCAATACTTTAATTTAAATAATGTACATACCGTTTCCCATAAAGAATCCTAGCCACATCAAAAGATTTAAAAAATTCGGGAACCGTAAACCGCTTGTGGCAGTAAGAGGCAAGAAAATGAAGCTTAAAACCCCGAATTGTATGAAGAGTATTGGATAAAAGAACCCAAATGACAGCGACAGTATCACTTCATGGACCACTGCTGACACCTAGAAATGAAACATATATTAATCAATATCTTAAAGGTGTTAGAACCGTTTGTCTGCAGAATAATGCAGTGTTAACCGCAGTTGTGTTCTGGTTTGGTTTATCCCAAGTACTCTAATTTGGGCCTTAGGCGTCCAACGCATCTGTGATCATTTTTTTTTATTTATTTTTTTCGTTCGTATGGAAACCCTTCATAGTTTCTTTTCGGCTGCGTGGGAGTCTAAGAGCATATACTGGACCCCTAATAGCTAAAATTGCATGGTGTTCCTCAAGACGCCTTTTGACGGGACGACTACGCTAAAACACTCGTCCGCAGTCCCGACGGTGTTTTGGCCACCTCCAGGCCCATTTCTGTTTGGAATGGAAATATTTCAGATATGCTAGCTTCCACTCCAGTGGATGCAGCTCCCACTCTGAATAAAATTTTCCTTATATCTAACTATATTATCCAGATTATATAATAGAATAATCAGTAACAACATCAATAGAATCATACTTACAGTAAAAACTAACATTGTAGTGAGGGTTCGTCCGGCGTACGGCGCAATTGGCTTGTAGATGTGATTATGGAGCCATGCATAAACAACCCGATTCCAAGCTCTGAAGTATTTCGAAAACTGAGATGTTGTCCACCAATCCTGGAAACAGTAAAAGAGAGGTGGGTTGATATAGGCATCACAAATCTGTAAAAAATCCGATCATTATTCAATATCTCGTCTTCCAGTTCCAGAGTGTTCTTTCGTTTCGTCCGTCCATCCTTTTTTTGTAAATTTTGGATTTCTTTTATCTTTGAGTCGTCATTTTAGGAGGCATTCCATGATCCTAAATTATTTATTACTAGAATAGCTCTGAGTCAAAGTTAAGATGGTGCGTGGACCGCTATCACCTAAGAGTCGTCATTATATTTTTGACGTAAAAGTATAGCAATTTTTTAAAAATGAAATAATTAAACATGTAATAAAAAAATAAAATAAAGTGTAAAAAGAATAAAAACAACAATATCTCGATAGATAATGATGAACACATATAAGTGCAAGATTAAGACGATTTTTAAATGGGAAACGATTTACGAAAACTTACCTAATGCTACTTCTAATTTAATCTAACTAGGTATCTAATTTATGAGTCAAGTTCCTTTAACATTGTTTAGTTAATTCTATAAATGTACATTCTAAAACAATATAATAATAAAAATTTTATTCGTGGCACTCTGATTGACCCATTAATAAAACTGGTTCTCACATCTAATTATGGTACTTAATATTTAATTATAGTTACCAGACTCATTAAACGCTAAAAAAACGGTTTTCTATTATATCTTATGATTACGCTTAAAAGACGGTTATACAATTTTTACATTAATCAATATATAATTTACATTGTCGTAATAAATCTAAACCACAATGTTTTTTATATATCTATATATTAATACGTGAAGCAAAAACTTGTGAACCATTTTTAAGTAACTTACCGCGGATGGAGGAGTATAAAATTTTGCACGGTTATAGTTGACATAGAAAAGGAGTGCAGAATGTTAATATTTTTTTCAAATAATGCATTTTTCATACATAAAATCAACTAAAAACACATTACACACACTGCCTTGCATTTGAAAAAACACATACATAGTAAACGAAATAGAACATTCAATGTCTTAAATATGAAAAAACGTATCGTCAAAAATGTCAGATGTCTTTGTCAAAATACCGCTATTGCTTTTAAATGCGGCTTAGACAATTAAACCTCTTTTTTATATTTAACGGGTGCGTTCAAAATTACTTAATTTTTTTACATTTTATTTCAATTTGAGAAATATTGGTGCTACTTTGGACAATATGAAGTTTAGTTTTTTAATTTAAATTAAGGTCGAATTTCGACCGTTGCGACGGGTCACTAGTAAAATAGAATTAGCAAAGGGGCATGTAGTTCACCTGACTTATGGTGGGTTGTATGTACCTATGTGGCAACCTACAGACGTCTGTAATAATCTCGAAATAACAGAGGTAAATAACATAGAATAAACAGAGGTAAATCATAAGCCAATTACAGATGTATTTCCACTTCTGAAGACTAAAGTCATCTAAAATATAGCCAGTCGATATGAAATGAAATGTCTTTATTTTATATAGACCCACGAGTTACAAATTGTCATTTACCATTTTTTTTCTTACACTACCACCGGATCGGAACATGACCTCAACTGAGAAGATCCGGCAAGAAACTCAGCGGGTTTGTTTTTTTTTGTTTGTTAATATTTCCTCTTTTAATAAATTAATGGTATGGTAATAAAGCTATCTCCAATGCCTTGTCAGTTTATTAAAGACACCCAGAAACGCTCTACGCTATGAATAGATGCGATGTTATATTTCATAGATGTCTTAACATATTTGAAAATGATGAATTGTAGTAGTAAGATGAAACATTACTTCATAAAAAAGTCGATCTCCAAACTTGAGCATCTCTGCAAACGCATTGTACCAGGAATGCAACATTCCATAGAAAGAACACAAGAAGGATATCATTCCTGGTAACACGCTTGAAAACATTCCTCGGACCACACTTCCAATTTCTACCTGAAAACATTCATAATCTGGATTTAATTTTATTTAAAGGGTGACTATCTAAGCTGGTAAATTAGTCCTTAGGTAAAAGGATCACGCGAGAGTTCTTTAAAAAAAAAACTTCTCAGAGGTGTGTAAAGTCCACGCAATTGGCCAGCTCGGTAGACTATGGCCTAAAATTCTCTCATTCTGAGAGAAGACCCGTGCCCAGCAGTGGGACAATAATGGGTTGACGAGAATCTAGAATGGTCGTAACAAGCATGTTCAAGCGATTTATCCCCCAGTTAATACCCATCAAAATCATTAAGTAATCCCATTCAAGCCGCAAATAAATGGCCGTACCTCCCTGATCGAACTACACTGGTTCTACGACCTGGTAAAGTTTCACATAACCTGCCTGAACTGAACTGAACAACCTGGACTAAATATATATTTCCGTTTAGATACCAAATTATAAAAAATAAATTAATGTCGTTGTATATAATAATGTATGTAATAATATTTACCTGAGGTTTTTTCCCGTAATCAGACCATAACGGTAACATGAAACGCTCCCATAACAAGCTAATACATAGAATGATAGCTCCAACTTCTACAAAGTGGAATAGCACTACAGTCCATCTGATAGTTTTTGTTCTGCAAATAAAAAATAATAAGTATATAAAATGAATAGATGAAGAAAAAATACTAGTCCAGTGTATGCCGAATACGCATCAGCGTAAAATGAGCCTTTTGTGCCTTTTGTGAGCTCAACTACATACGATATTAATCAAGTACAATTTACATACCATCTATCACAATGTATCACAGTTAAGATTTTTTTGTTTTTTTTTTTTGTTGCCGTGGGAGCGACGCAGGGTTATATGGGATTTTTACCGCACTAAAACCCCCCCGGTGGCCGTCCCCGGCGCTATAAAGAAGACTCCGGGAACTCGGACCGACCGCAACCGGAATTCTCTGAGCGCGTTGCCCCATCGGGCTCCTCCCAGATGTGCGGGTGGGCCCACCGCTCCGTCTAGTCTTTACGACGGTATGCGACCACATATACCGCCGTCCTTCCCGGGAATGTCTGCCAGGTGGGCGGCTGGGCCCACCCGATGCCGAGCCCGATGGGGCAAGACGCTCGGAGGATTCCGGTTGAAGTCGTTTCGAGATCCCGGAGTCCTCCTTTTTAGCGCCGAGGACGGTCACCGAGGGCGTTTTAGTGCGGTAAAAATCCCACATAACCCTGCGTCGCTCCCACGGTGTCGGGCACCTTTTGAAGGTTTCCCCCTCGAGAACAAAAACAAAAATTATAAACCTGGGATACTCGTCCTTGTAAACAAGCGTAGGTGCAAATAGGAAGTACAAATAGTGTTTGAATGACGGCAGTGGTGTGCAGTCGCCGAAGCACCTCTCAGCACAAGCTGCGGCTGTCGCGTGTATCTTCATCGTAAAACGAAACTGAAACAAACAGGTCAAGGAAATAACCAGAATAAACTGTAAATTTAGTCACTTACAGCGTGGGCCGTTATGCCCAACAGCATGCAGGTGGTAGAACCAGGGTAGTTCGACCTGGGAAGTATCACCGCCGCACCTATTTCTAGTGTAAAGCATTTCTTGCGATTCGATGGAAGGGTGTGGTTGCCGGCACACTTTATATGAGACGACCATCATAGTCCAAGTAGCAACGCATCTGTGATTGACTTCAGATGAAAACTATGTTCTATTTGAAGTTGCTTACAGATGTCCATGGGCGGCAGTGACGACTTACCATCAGGTGGATTGCATGCTCGTTTATTACTTTAATCATATAAAAAACAAAAATCTTGGATTTTAAACGAAGGGATCAACATGTTTGCTCAAGTTAGGTCCTGGAGAACCTACTGCCCGCACTTTAGGCCAGGGGCGCCCCAACACCAACTTAACCCGAGTTTTCAACGATCACCAAACATTCCCTGGGTCTGTGGAGGGACATAGGGTCCCTCTACGTTCGACGAGATCGACGAGTTCTACGAAATGACGAGCCAGAACTTCGTTTAAAAGCCAGTGATGCATTGCTCCTCCTCGTTGTCTATAGGCGGCGATGACGTATTGTTAGGCATAAGTATAAAAACAACGTGTGAACCTATTCAGTCTAATTCTGTGCTATCTAATTATAATATAAATATTATGTTATCATTAATACTTTAATGGTTTAAAAGTCGATTTCGCAGTTGGGGGAGCTAAGTTAATTGCAGAAACTTCTTCAAAAATGTAGTGTTTACTAATAATTAATTGGGTGATTGATGTCCAAAGCTTTTCGATTAGGTCTTAATGTACCATTTCACACGTGACGATCGCGGACGATGCTAACGGTAGCTGTTTGCCCGTCAGTTCCCACATCGGTATTGCAATCAGCACAACTTCCATGCTCGCTAAGGACAACACTCCAACTGCTGTCCAGATGGAACGGGCCACTGTAAAATAAATTGGAACTATAAATCTTGTTTATATGAATCTATCCTAAGCTAGTACCTACGGGCATCGTACCGTAATTGAAAAGTATTTTTTAAAAACTTTGTAGGTATACCTATTATCAAGGCATGATATCTTAGCTTCAAATTAAGTTGAAACTATTAATCTTGCCTGCAGGCTCTGACCATAAACCAAATATAGTTTTAAAGATTTTTTAACAGCACAGAACAATAATATAACAACGTAAGTATATGGAAATTAGATAAACGTAATGCCCTTGTCGCTGTCCTAAGACTGAGTTTCCAGAGACTTGCATTTGTATTCTTACAGGATCCTTAGATTTCACATTTAATTTTTTCCGACCTAGTAGGTATAAAAGAAGTAGCAAATTCAGCAGGTTGGACAAATTATTATTTTTGGCCAGATCAAAATATTGGACTACATGTTTTAAAGAACGAATATTAATACATCCGTCATCACGGCGTTTTACCCAACATTACAGAAGAAGGGGTAATATTTTCGGAGCGTATTTATGTACCTACATGTATGTGTGTAATATCTTTGCTATGAACTGCAGCCCAAACAGCTTGACGGAATGTAACATAATATACGGTATTTCATTGAATCTTACTAAAATTACTTAGTAGTTAGTACTTCTTAAAACAAAACTTGCATCGTAGACGAACTCGTTGGATGTAGAAAATTTAAAGTTATTTAATCTGCTCCTAATTTATAAGCTCATATTCTATTTCCGTTTGAACGTGCATCTCAACTTAAGAGGAAACTGCGGGAAACGACTTTTGTAGTATGCGGTGATTTAACATATTATTGTTACATTTTCGATGAATCGTGATGTTAACTTTGTAAAGCACCAACTTTATAATTATGTACCTATTGAATGAACATTTTATTTGAATGTATTTTTGTACCGATAACAAAAAAATTATCGGTGCTATTTTTATGAAAGAAAATAAGATCGGTTTAGTCTATATCTTAAAAACTTCTAACCTAAAACTGTTTCCAAAATTAAAATAGCTGTGAATCATAAAAAATGGTCACAGTCTAACTCCTAGTTTCATAAATATGGGTATTATTATAAATAACTTATTGACAATTTATATTTTCTTATAGTTAATATTCCTTAAAGTATAATGGGATTGGAACGGCATTAAGGTTTAAAAACATCATTGTAATATCAATACTTAATCTATTTAGTAGTTCACTGGGACGTACCTATATGTGACAGGATCTGAGAATAAATAGAGCCAAGGGTACCAAACCGTATACCAGGAAGTTTCAGTTCCTTCCCAGAGTGGACGGAATAGAAATAAAATTTCTTAAAATTTGAAGTAAAAACAGTAGAATTTTGAATTATAAATAAATAATAATAATAACAATAATTATTACATAGGTATATTATTTAATCTGTTTTATTTTTCTTGAAAAAAAAACCTTAGTATTTCGCTTCAGTAGTAGATGTTAGATGGTTATGATAATAGCACACTGCCCATACTTTCGAAAATATTAAGACAAGCTATTTTGAGCCGAATGATACGTAGATTCGTTCTTCTCAGACTCCTAGTATTATCTAAACTCGTATATAAATATATATTATACTCATTTTAATGATTTTTTTTCTCAGAAACGTGTTAATAATGGACTTAATTTCGGCAGCAGTAACAGTGCTTACTTATTAGTTTGATATTCGGTCTCATAATTTCAGGGTCCGTGGTTTATATCGTAGGCGTGCATGCAGTAATACGTAAAGTTATAATTACATTTTTTTTTATTTGACTGAAGTGGCAAACGAGCATGCAGTCCACCTGATGGTAAGTGGTCACTGCCGCCCATGAACATCTGTAATGAACTTCATACAGAACATGGGTTCCATCTGAAGTCAATCACAGTTGCGTTGCTACTCCCGAGGTCTATGATGGTCGCCTCATGTGAAAGTGTGCCGTTACATAATTCACTCATGCAAGCACTATTAGAAAAATCTATTATTATTACGGAATCATTTGTACAAACATTCAAAAGTTAAAAATAATAAAATAAACGCATGATTTGTTTATACCACGTCTCATAATTTTAGAAAGTGTGAGTAAATCTCGGAAGATGGATAGAGTTTGATGTATCAGTCATCGATCAAAAGTCTAGACGGGAAAAAGAAAAATTGCTCTTTACGTTTGGCACGTGTATTATAAATAGTCCGAGAAGTTTCTTAGAGTTTATAAATATAAGCATATTGGCTATACTGTCTACCAAACTTAATTACGAAATATTTGGGATGATTCCTTTCATTACAAAAGCAAGTTCATAATATTAATTTTTAATAATCACATCGTCATCAACCCATTATTGTCCCACTGCTGGGCACGGGTCTTCTCTCGAAATGAGAGAGTTATAGGTCATAGTCCACCGCGCTGGCCAAGTGCGGATTGGTGGACTTCACACACCTCCGAGAACTTTTTTTTTTTTAAAGCACTCTCGGGTGTGTAGGTTTTCTCTAGATGTTTTCCTTCACCGAAAAGTAGTCATAATTAATTTGTAGTTCGCACATAAATCAGTGGCATTATTTTTCTATAATCACTTAACATCTCAAAATAGAGATGAGACTGAAACCTGGACCACCAGTTATAAGACTATGAATACTTAACATACAGAATCTTTTTTTCCCTTTTTACACCTGCCATCAGTCATGTCGACTATAATCAGGTGGGTTGTCAGAATATTGTTTTTGAAGAGATAGAGCCACTGCTCCATCTCCCCATATTAAGACAGTATGTTAGCTCTCTTGAGTCTTTTAAATGGATTTGGCTGCAGGAGTATACTTGATAATGGGTTTGGGTGAATTATCAATCGATCCTTGTAGTTGGCAGTGTACAGTTTTGCTTCATCCAAGACTTCAGAGATCTCAAGGTAATCGTGGATTTCCGAGTTGCGAGCATACCAGGGCGCCGAAGAAATCACCCATAAAATACTGTTCTGTGCCCTCTGGATGCACATTATGTTGGATCTACTGGCTGACGACCATAGTTGAATACCATATTAACATACAGATGAGTAACCATTTCTACATAAAATCTAGGTACCATGATAGGATAAGTAGGTTAATAGCTGTCCCAAACTTTGTCTAAACGAGATCGCTCCTTCAAATATAAAACCGGCTTTAGTGTACGGGTTTTATGAATATGTAAACATTTTTTGCTACAGAAAATATGTACTAATATAGATGTGAGTATGACACTTAGCCAACAATATCTCTTCTCTTCTAACTACAACCTATCTGGTAGGTAATGCAACTGTTTCAGAACTATAATGTGAATGACGATTTATTCTATATTTAGAGCATGAAATAAATATGCATGCTTTGTATATTTTTGTACTACTACAGTACACTGTAAGAAAACAATATGGCCGCCAAAAACACGAAATGTCGAACTAAATACATATTGTTGCAAATGCCCTTTTTATGTGTATTTAAAAGATTGACTAGTAGAATACTGTACGCTATACTATGTCATAAGATGGCAACCGGCCCAAAATTCCAGATTTAATATTTACTTCCCTATTTGTTTCAAATGCAAGTCAAATGCTATGTATAAATCTATGGATCTAATCCAAGCGAAGAACATCGTTGAATTAGAGATTTGTCCGAACAAACCGTGTATTATTGAGGCATTAAATGAAATAGGATATATAGATACGAAAAACTTGAAAAGAAATTAAGTAAAATTAGCTTTTTGTTTCAATTGTTTTTACTTTGAAAATAAGGATTATATTGATGTAGATAATATATTATGTTCGGAGGAGTAGAAAAAGTTCGGTAGATCCTAGATCCAATCATCCATGTCATCACACCACTCTTCTCATTAATTCTAATCATATACGTATTCAATTCGTTCGTATTTGATTGTTTCGTTAGAAGAGAGGACAAACTTAAAGTATTATAAATGTCTTTAACAAAATACTTTAACTTTGTTAAATACGGAAAACTAGCTTATTCCCCTGGCTCCGTCCGTCCGTCGTTTTTCGGTTCGCGTTTACAAGGGTAATTAATAATAAAGTATCTTCATGTTATAAAGCGTAATCATACCTACGCTTGAAAAATATTAGTATATCCTTACTAATATTATAAATGTAAAAGTGTGTTTGTTCCTCTTTCACTTCACTACATTGCTATTAAATGATGTGCTGGGAGATTGGAGGGCGGAGAGTGACGCAGGTTACTTTTTACCGCGCTCTCTCATTCCCATGAGAATATCGATGTTTTGTTAGTTGAAACATATTTAGTAGTTCCCGACATATGTTAATAGATGGCGTTAGTAAAACTCACTTGCAAGGTTTGAATCACGCTATCAAATGCTAATGTTAGTTCCCTTTGACCGTGCTTGCGAAGCCGCGGGTAAAAAAAACTAACATCCCCCACTCCGCCTACCATGTAGCGCGGCCGAGCGTTCGCTTAATGTGTATGTATATGGTACGACAGTACGAAGCCCGCACGGATCGAAACGAGCTGCTCGAAAATCGGACGAATATGTAAGCAGCTGTTTGTGAGAAAGTATATAGTGTCAAAGAAAAAACGTGAATTATTATCAAAGAAAAAATATTTCAAATATAAATAAATAATTATAATTGCATTAGTTGATAAAAAATGCTATTCTATGCTTACCGCGGCAGTACCCCGAGAGCCGCGCGTTTTTATTTTTAATTTTATATTTCTAGTGAATTTAGCTTACCTCGAATGTCTCCAATAAGTCTTCCCACGGTGGCATATACTCTTAGTCCGGGATAGAAAGCTAAGGCAATTACGAAGTCGAAAGACCATAGCTTGGCTGCACGTGTTATATCACCGAATCCATGTTTTATTGTACTTAAGCCTATATTTATTCTGTAATATAAGGGATTATTTATATTCATAAAAGATTCATTAGGTAGGTATATTCGTATGTACAGACAGGAATCCAAAAACCTAAAAATTTGCATAATCATTTCATTTTTGCGGTTTCGGTTCATTTATTTATTTTTTATTATTTACTTGCATTGCATTTACGAACCATCCTTTGACCGTGAAGGACAGTTCGTAAATGTAATGCGGTTTCCATTATTGTTTTTGCTAATAAAAATGCAAGACTGAATAAACTAACTCCCACCCTATTCTCATGTAGCTCTAGTGTCTCTGAAGTTATTTATAAAAGATACAAAAAAGTTTCTTCTTCTAAATCGGAAATTCGCAAATACTCTGATGCTCCGAAAATTTTCAGACGACAGAAACTACTTTCCATCAGGAACCCCTCTGTATTATTGCTAACTGTAATTATATCATACATATTTATATTGATAATGATCAATTCCTTTTTTCAACTTTAAGAATTGGTATGTTTCATACAAAAGATAATATTGGGATCTTTTGAATATTTTACTTGCTTTCCGCGTTCTATGAGGTCGTATATAAAAATGTCACAGAGCAGTACAAGAAGTATCACGATAAATATGTGGTATATCGCCCTTATGTGCAGAGACTCCTTCATCAACACTGTCAAAAGAGATTCTCGGTGCATGAAGTCTGGTAGTCGTTTATTCAACTCTTCTGGAGAAATAAATTCATTTTGCCCACTGCTGCTGCTTGTTTTAGCACGTTTACGCATTGTATCCAATAACATTTCAGGCATGTTTCCGCTTTCTGTAAAACAAGGTTTTATGATTATTTTCTTTGTTTTTATTTACGAGATTACAGATAAAAAATGATTTGTTAACCTAATTTATTGAAATTTATACAAATGGATTATTTGTGATTAGTATATTTGAGAACACTTATTGTGACTTATTTTTACAGACTTCAATTAAGAGACTTCAATGTATTTATTATTATTTTAATCATTCGGCTGGATGTTTCTGTAAAGATAAGATGCTTGATGCTTCTATTGATTTTGTTCATACCAAGCACTTTATACTGTGTACCAAGTCTAACTACTTACTAACTACGTATTTTATATCGAGTCACTCGAGTGAATTTGTCAAACTTGTACACGTTGGAAAAATGTCTCACTGGAGTGTTTATGCACTCGAGTTACCGAGTCGACTCGGTGCGTCGAGTTGATTTTTTGTTGGGACTAGAGGTCCCATACTACTATATCATTTAATTGCTGTGTCGGTCGTTTTTATAAACCAAAATACGCGTAATTTTGATTTAATTATAAGTTTGCAAATCAAGTGACTCAAAAACTCGAGTGATGTACATTGAGATAATATATACTAAAGTACTTTAGTACATATTATCTCAATGGTGATGTAACAAAATTACACGAGTGACTCAAATCAAAAAAATCTACTTGAGTTGGCTTATACCGTAGAGTATGCTGTACCAAAAAACGGACTACAGCTCGGCTTTTACGATAATTGTTATCGGATGTATTCAAAATATTTTACCAAAAGCTTACATTTTATGCCATCGAACTAACCTTTCATTTCTGTTAACGCCGTATTGAATAAAAACCAGGCCGATCACTGCACAACATGCATTTTTGCTAACAACAACCACTAATCAAATTATCATCTCGCGTAGTTTGTACAGGTGGATGCCTTAATAATAGTTTTCGTAGCTTTGTAAACAAATAAACCGATACATGTTTACGGGAAGAATTATCTAATTATACAGTCATGTACTAACACCAATACTTGACCTGATAATGAGAATATGTAGGTCGTCCGCGTATTTGCATTATTTGTCATTTATCAAAGGGCAAAATAACAGATAACAATAATTGATTGTTAAATAATTTATATCTGAATTCATGCATCACATCCATTTTTTTTGTAACCGACTCTCTAAATCTAACACTTTTTTTATTTATCGAGTACTGAGTGGCTGGAATTTGTCAATAACTATCAGTCAAACAACTATCAAACAATAATGAAAAAAAAGTTAAATTAATTTTAATTATTTAATTATTAATTCAAGAATTATATCAATAATGAATTACTAATTAAATTATTTTTAATTAATAATTCATTAATAATTAATTACTTAATTAAATTACGATTAATTAGTAAAATAATCTGCTCGTATAATAACTGTAATCAAATACAGATTTACCTATTAAAAAATACACTTACCTTGATTTCACGTCGTAATTCTAAAATAAATCTTAATACAACTATATCAAATAAATGTGCATTTAGCTTCTACACAAGTGTCGTTGTCAATGAAGATAAGCGGTGTAATAAGTTACAACAAATGTAGATGTGAGTACTATGCTGTTTTTTTGGTTGCCGGTTTTAGTTAGTAGTTTTTTTTTAGGTCTGTAACTAATCTGTGAAGGTCTTAAGACAACTTCCACTTTTTTTTATAACTTATGAGTTTCCCCACGACCATTCACGCACATATTTATATGTCAAAAGTATTTTTAATACTACAGTACCTACTGTGTGGAAATAGTACAACGTTAGTGTCCATAATTGTTATATCTATTTAATAAATTCGTTAAACTTTTACTGCAATTTTTAGGTTATTTAACTAAGGGCAACGGACGGTGGAAAAGGAAAAATGATGCAGTCGGATAAAACAAATTACTCCCGCAACCTCCACCCTCGTACTCGTAAGATACTCGTAGTTTTATTTTTAACTAATTTCGAAAATATAACCTCGACAAAACTTAATAAAAAAATATTCTAACAGCATCTTATTATGTAGGTTCATTTATCAATATAGCCTAATGGGACCTTTTTTTTTTTTTGTTTTCGAGGGGGAAACTCAGCGTGTGCCCCATCGGGCTCTTCTCTGGTGGGCGTGAACTGCTCACCGCACCTTCTGGCTCTTACGGCAACATGCAACCACACATGCCGCCGTCCTTCCCGGGGTCACTTGACCGGACGGTTCGAGCTCCCACTCTTCCCGCCCGCAACCCCGGAAGCCTCTTTTAGTCGCCTTTTACGACAGGCAGAGGGTACCGTAGTCCTATTCTGGTCCCGGAACTACAGGGACAGCCTAATGGGACCTAGGACTAGCTGCGTAGCTGCTCAGCGGTTTTATCGCAGTGTGGCGATATTTTTTTTGGGTTAAGACTATTTTGACAAAAAGGAAAGAAACTCGAGCGTAGCTGTGCTAAATCCTTGTTCAGTTTGGATTAGTTATATATTATTATGTTCTTAATCCATAACAATTACTGAACATTTAATAAAACTTCCTCATAGTTCCATCTAAATAGGTAGGTAGGAACCAGTTATATATACCTGTCTGAGATTTTTTATTTGATACGTATAATTCAGAACTATTAAGTGTTTAAAATAGCACAGGTAGAACCAGTGTAGTTCGACCGCGGAAGTATAACTGCCACACCTAAATCTAGCGTGAAGCATTTCTTGCGTTTCGATGGAAGGGTGTGAGAAACTTTCACATGAGGTGACCATCATAATCCTCGGAAGTAGCAACGCATCTGAGATTGACTTCAGATAGAACGCTTGTTCTATATGAAGTTGATTACAGATGTCCATGGGCGGCAGTGACCACTTACCATCAGATGGACTGCATGCTCGTTTGCTATTTCAGTCATATAAAAAAATAATGGTACCAAGAGATGTTAAAAAAATAAAGGCAGACAAATGAAAATATGGGAAGATGACATTAAAAAACACACCGGCACACTTATATTGTGGCCACCATCGTAGACTTCGGAAGTAGCAACGCATATGTGATTGACTTCAGATAGAACCCCATATAAAGTTGTTTAAAGATGTCTATGGGCGGCAGTGACCACTTACCATCAGGTAGACTCGTTTGCTACGTCAATCAGATAAAAAAAAATAGCTGGTCCGGTATGGACCCGTTTAGCAAGAGACATACGTGGAAATCTTAAGATAGGCTTTTGTCGACAGACAAGCTGTTTCATACAGTTGCTGATTATTCAAATGAAAGTTAAAAGTCAAAAAAATAATTTAGTTTATAGGAAGATATGTATTAATATCTATTGATTATAAGGAAAGAAACAGCAGTAAAGACTATTCTGTTATTTTATACCAGATGACCCGGCGAACTTAGTTTCGCTAAAGTATGATCCGCTTTAAGATTATAAAATTATCAGTGTTTCTCCAAATTATGCACGTACTATACCAGGTACGTACATATAAATCTTCGTAAACGGACAGCGGGAAGCTACTTTGTTTTATACTATGTAGGTACATAATATTAATGCCTTTAGAGAACTTGCAACACGCTGCCGCGTGTTTTGATGATGACGAAGTAACAAGTTAAAAAAATATTTGAATGACAAAGGAAAGGTTAAAGATGAAAGGTTAGTTACATTATAAAACCGAAATTATGGAAAAAGGGAACGTAACACGGATTTAGTGTCAATATATCTTTATTGTTACTTTCCGCCTGTTTATCATCGTTCTGTTATGTCCCGTAAACCTGATCACAACGGGAATATGTTCCGAGTTTTTAACTGAATTCAAAAACGAGAAGCTTCTCAATTCGGTTGCTATGTTTTAATGAATGTACTCGTACACCAATTTCTCCACCAACTGTCCGACCAACAACCGATATCAAAAATGTTTCTTTCATTATTTATAACATACTTGCAATTTGGTACCATTTATGTTGTCCGGGTAGTTGTTCCTCAAGTTCATATCTTTTGCTCGACTTTGCCATTTTCATAATTAATAAGGGCATATGTAAATTAGAGCGAAGCGTTGACTTCACTATAGCAATATAGGCGCACACAAATAATTTGCAGGCCCGTACTCGTACTTGCGACCTTTAGCATTTACCGAGAGTGGTCTTCAGGCAATATTACTCCAATGTTAATATATTTAGATAATATGGGATGACGAGAAAACTAGAGTTATATAATTTCGATAGCTGCTCTGAAATAAGTAACGTTTTTGTTTTAACACTATTATATTTAATAAAAATAAATATTCCCGTAAAAAAAGAGCGTTAATTACGTATTGGCCCACTATATTTACTATTTATTTTTAACTAGTATTAACCTAATATTTTGAAATGAGCGTCGTCGCGACAAAAATGCTAAGATAATGTTTCTTTTGATACGAGTATAAACTTACTACCTACTACTTTGTCTTTGTGTGTGTCCATGGCACCCACGACACTGGAGAACCAACTGTGGGGCTATGAGTGTAGGTTAGAAAAATGTATTGTGAGAGTCACTGGGCGATGGGAGTTACGCCGGGAGGTCATACTCGGCATTGACCGTTGAAGATCGTTTTTAACCGACTTCCAAAAAGGAGGAGGTTATCAATTCGTCTGTATTTTTTTTTTTTTTTTTTTTTTTTTTATATTTGTTACCTCATTTCTCCGGACTGGGTGAACCGATTTAGATGATTTTTTTTTTATTTGAAAGGTAGTGCGTGTCATAGGGTCCCATTTTTTTTTAGTATTTTTTTGACTAGGGCATCCATAAGAAAAACGCATAAGTCTTAAATTTGCATTTTCAATGTACGCGATAAATGTATGAATAACTCAATATCCCGCCAACCGATTTTGATGATTCTTTTTTTATTAGAAAGGATGTACTCCAGGGGTAGTCTGATAAGAGTTTGATAAGGTTCTAATCATAGGATCTTCAACTTTTTGGAGCAAAATAATAAAATTAGTGATAGTCGGCCGAACCTTAGCTGGAGAAGTCCAATTGAGTAAAATATAGAATAAAATTACTATGTAGGTATTTACTATGAAAAATTTGACCTTCAACTCTTCAATCCTGATGATGCAGGGGTACTGCTAGCCTGAACTATAAAAGTTGGTCGTTTGATGTTTGCGAATATATAATGAAATTGTTAAGCAAATTCATGGGACAAAAATTTGACCTTCAACTCCTCAACCCTGATGATGCAGGGGTACTTAAAGCCAAAACCATAGGAATAAGCCATTTGGTGCTTACGTATATGTTATAAGATTACTGAGCAAAAACATAAGATGAAAAATTTGACCTTCAACTCCTCAACCCTGATGATGGAGAGGTACTTCAATCCTAAACCATAGAAGTTGGCAATTTGGTGCTTACGGTTATGTAAAGAAAATACTAAGCAAAAATATAAAATCAAAAATTTTACCTTCAACTCCTCAACCCTGATGATGAAGGGGTACTTCAATCCTAAACCATAGGAGTTGGCAATTTGGTGCTTACGGTTATGTAAAAATAATACTAAGCAGAGGCACAAAATTAAAATTTTGACCTTCAACTCCTCGACCCTGATGATGAAGGGGTACTTCAATTCTAAACCATAGGAGTTGGCAATTTGGTGCTTACGGGTATGTAAAAATAATACCAAACAGAGGCACAAAATTAAAATTTTGACCTTCAACTCCTAAACCCTGATGATGCAGGGTACTGCAAGCCTGAGCCATAGAAGTTAGCCACCTGGTACTAACGTATATGTTATAAGATTACTAAGCAACAATATAAGATGAAAAATTTGACCTTCAACTCCTCAACCCTGATGATGGAGGGGTACTTCCAGAGGGGGCGCCCTGTTTGTATGAATTGTAAAAGTGTTTTATGTTTAATTTTTGTGAATATGTAGATGCACAAAGCAAACTTAGAGGCTTTATTTAAATACAAACATAAAAATATAGTCACTAAAAAGTGTAAAATAAAAACTTTTTAACAAAAAATATCTACCGACTTCCATGTCACAAAAAAGTAAAAAATAATTTAAATATATTTTGGTCTAGAACATACTCAGTACTTAGTACATAGTTCTGAAGTCGGTGCTCATATAGGACGTAGTTACCGTCGTCCAGCGAAATATGTCGAGCACCGACTTCAGGACTATGTACTAAGTACTGAGTATGTTCTAGACCAAAATATATTTGAATTATTTTTTACTTTTTTGTGACATGGAAGTCGGTAGATATTTTTTGTTAAAAAGTTTTTATAACAAGTAATAACATAAACATGTTATTCGATTTTCAATCACTATTTAAGTAATTTGACTTATTAGTCACTAAATCTAATTATGTCATAAACATATTATAATAACATATGAATATAACTTCAAGATTATCCCGGACGTGGTTAATGGGTTTAATTTTTATGATTATCTTAATTACATGCATTAAAACGTAAAAAAAAAACATTATCTAATTTTTACCTCGATTTCTTGTAAAAATGTTTTCGAATTGTGAGTTATTAATCAATTCACGCTATTATTTCAATCACCATCCGCGCTATTATCCGATATTCCCCGACTTGTAGGTTCTCCTAAAATGTAGTATTTATGTTTTATGGTCCAATACGTAGTTTTTAATGTTTCATTTGTTTTTAAAACATTCTTAGAACTTTTTTTTACGTAATTTGTACATATGCTGCTTTAGTTTTCATGTCTACACAAAGATCATGAATTACAAAATATTATTTCATACAGGATGTCAAAATCTTACGAAAATATTCAAGTCGCTAAATTAGTTAAAAAATCAATTCGTTTTCTTGGTTCCTTATTATATTATTCTCGTCAACCCATTATTGTCTCACTGCTGGGCACGGGTCTTCTCTCAGAATGAGAGAGTTTAGGCCATAGTCCACCGCGCTGGCCAAGTGCGAATTGGTGGTGCGAAGTGGTGGTGCGATTATATTATTGCTTTTACTTAAGTATCTTTGTTTCTTCTAACTCCGGAGCAAACACAGGGAATGATACGAGTTTGACGTGTTTTTATCTGTGTATCAGTCCGTTGTATATACATATATTGTACATTATTTATTAGACACGGTTCAAACGAGCTGACCAATTTGAACCGTGTCTAGTAAATAATGTATTATTTTAATTAGGGCATCAGAATATATAAAACAATATAAACTTACAACAATATTTAATTAAGTTAAAGTTATCGGCGGATCAGAGTTCACAAGTGGTGATTATTTAAAGTGCTAAATTTTTTATGTATTTCCCTTTTGCTAGGAAATTTCTTTCCTTTAATATTTTCACCTTTCTAAATTGTAATGAGGGCACGTAGAGCGAGCACCACTGAGAGGGACAAACAGTGGAAATCCATAAAATGTTTATGAGCTTTCATTCTTCTTTATCGCCCGTTTCTTAATAGGCTGGGTTCACATTGCACGTTTTTTATTGTATTCAATTTTTACTGTATGTACACTTATATTTTTTAAATGCCACGTGTATAAGGTAACTATCGTTGTCCGTAGGAGTGGTAAAGCATGTATAGATAAGTTTAATAGACACCTACACACCTACACCTAACACATTGTTCTTTAAAGAATTAGCCCAAGGTCAGCATTTTCTTTATTAACATTAGGCGCATGCACTGCTTGCTCGTTTTTGACCATAATGTTGTCGTTTGAAATGAAATCGATTAAAAATACTGTTATACCTTGGTATTGAAGCCGAATATTCCATCAAAAGCACCTGGCATCACGCCGTGTATGTGCATACATTGCACAACCTCAAACCGAATACATTAAAGTTTATTCGATTTATTAAGTCCGAGAGTACGTTCTATGAAGTTTGTCAACATATTTTTAGCTCTGAGAACCTCGTGTGGCAATTCTCAGTTTGATTACTATGTATTCATAACGCGTGTGTCAAATATATAGTCGTATTTGGTATGATTTTCATACACAAAATCGGAACGCAGCTTTACGGAAACAGCGTTCAGGCGCTGAAGGCCCGTAATGAACATTTTTACTAGTCGAATTAATGCGCGACCAACACCACTACTATATACGATAATTCTGAGAAAATTGTTCATAAAGCACTACGTTGGACGCTTAATAGATGTAATATACGCAGAAATCATTTTTTTATGACACATATTGTGTATATAAAATACTTATTACTTGGATTATTAATATACAGTTGACATATTGCTTGAATACAATGAGTAAATGCACCTTATTACAGTAAGGTACATACACTATTGTAATGCTTGGTAGCTGCAACCTATGGTAGAAGCATGCCATTGTATTTTTGTATAAAATTTTCATCTTCGAGTACTATCAGTCTTGAATAACACGACTCCCTACTTGCCATTAAGAGCCATCTTGTTGTAGCCTGAAAAATAGAATTTTACACCAGAGCCAAAGAAACTATTTAAAATAATCGTAATTTTTAAACAAAATAGTCTACCAGCATTTTGTTTTACAAAAAATGAATATTGAACTTAAAACTTTAATATCGGTTTATATGAAATCATTCTACTAAATGTACTGTATCTCATACTAAATGTATGTACCTATCTGGTACCTATACATATACAACCTAAATCGGTATTTTTGACATCCTACACTTTGATCTTAGCCAAAAGGCCGAGAAGCGATTTTTGACATCCTATAAATTCAGTTTTCCGGTAGTTTCAAAAACAATCTTGCCCAGCAGTGGACCTTAAAGGCCTGACGCAGTAATGAAAATACCGTCTTATAGACACTACCCTTAGATTCGACATAGTACTAAAATGACAATATAAATGTAATTTGTGCACAGTAGCTCGTAAACTCTAAATGTAAACATAAGTAGTTTAGGGTTATGCATAAAAATACTTTTAAGAATTATCAAAAGCGTGAGAAAAGTCTTTGAAGCAATGAAAACCAAGCTGGCATTAAAGCCCTCTACTTCATTCATCGCTTTATCACTTAGTTATTAGAAATATAAAATGGCCATGAAAAGAACATCGTTAGCGAAAGTGCAGATTGCGGTTCTGAGCTAAGTGCGACTCGGTGTTAATAAGTTCCAATGGAGAGATCATAGAAAAACCTACGTATGTATAAGTTAAACTAATAGGAATGAAAATATATAATGACATTAGAAATTAATTATCACTTATTTCAATTAATTTAATAAATATTCAAATAATTTAAATTTAAATAATATCCTCGAACATATTTACTTAACATATATTACCAAGTTTTTGGTCTGCTTTACTATGAAACTTGGTAGCATCAGTATGGTGTTTCATACAATTGAAAAATAAGCGTGCCGTTAAGTTGGTTGGATTTGAACATTGCTGTGCATAGATATCTGTACTAACTTAGTATAGACTATAGAACGATGGTTTAACTCGAAACCGATCACGTATGCATTGCTATACCTGAAAGTTGACATGGTCACATTCATACTTCTGCAAGCGTCTGTAACATTCCACCGAATCACAAGAATTGTTTTGGAATACGTGTGGTGTTGGTACCTTTCCCATTAAACTCAACTAGTTCTATCACCTAATAATTAATGGCGATTCAATGCATGAGATGGCTTAGATGGTGAAACTAGTGCAACCTATGAAATTTTTGACAAGCCATCAATTTTTGACAAGCCATAAATGCCGAAGGGTCTCCGAATTTATCAGTAAATAACACATACTTATTGAGACCACATACATAATCTTCCATCTTGTTTGCAACGTGGTAAAAATCACAAAAAAATAAATTACGGACTTAAAAGATGTGCCTAAAGCAAAATTATCCTATCCATCGAAACAACACCAGTTGAATGAATTAGATGTTATTTATTTCTTATACTTAATGAAATAAAATTATTTACATAAGTAGGTATAGATACTGCAACTAAATGCGGTATACTTCTGGACGTAGTTCATTGCATATTTAGCATGTATGCTGTAGCAAAGTTCTTTTATGCTTGTTTACTAAAAAAGCTAACAAAGGGTATATAACAATTTAGTAAACCAAATTACACAAGTAGAAAATAATATTATAAAGTATGCAGTTCCGCAAACAAGTTATTCAAGTAAGGCTCAGGGTTATTTTTAAACGAAGGCAACGTCTTATTAATAATATAAATGCGAAAGTTTGTGAGGATGTATGTTTGTTTATTATGTTTAACTCAAAACTTTCGCTGAAATTTGAGATACAAATAGTTTATGAACTATACGAACGCATATAGTTCTGGCCTGTACTACTCGCATCCTATAGTTTCATTGAAATTTCTGTCATGCAAATCAAATGCACGTGGACCGTGGAGTGTTTATAGTGGTTTAAGACTTGGCACATACGTTCTGTTTCCTGATCGGGTTTCCTTATAAGGAATTCTGATCCGGAAATCCACGTCACATTTCACTCTTGATCTACATAACTGAAAGTTAAGTATTGAATGGATTTTTTCTGTTTTGAATATGACTACGTGATCTCCTTGTCTAAGATGCCATATAAGCGAAGTGCATTCTAGTATTTGATTTTTTTAATAGAATTAGGAAAAATAATAAGGAAACCGTAAATGCGATATGACATAAAACTACATATTGGCAAAAATATGTTACTGCATTTGTTTTCTATTCTACGCTTGTTTGAATGCTCCTTGTTAATATTTCCTTTTCTGTTTTGGCTTCTATTTTAATAAAGGCAACATTTCTTTTTAGTCTATCCATAAGCAAGACCATTCTCTTTAATACTATTCTGTTATGTAAATATCTGAAGAAGTTATGTAAATTGGCTTTTGTAAGATAACGCTTTCGTTCCTACACAAATATTGTTGTAAGGTTAGGAATGTTAAATCTATTTAACATCACTAATGGTTGTTGAACTAAAAATAGCTAGTCTATTACGTGGTCGTTTAAATTAGAAACGAACTCACGATCTACATATTATGTGTATATTGTTTGTAGTTATAAAAATATAGGTTGTTTTTATTCTTTAAGATAAATAAATAACTAGTCACCACTCATATGTGTTTATGTTTTATGTTTCCAAACCTCGCTTATTTTATTTTGGGTTAAACATACATTTCTACTCCCACATGATAATTACTATGTACTTATGTAATAAAGGTAAGATAAAAATAACTTTGAAATGAAAAAATACATACTTTCGTGTGATTATAATATTGAAAATACGACCATTCTAAATATTGTGAAAGAGTGTGTAGTTTTAAAATTTAGTGTACAAGAGTTAACATAAGCATTTAACGCCTAGGAATGACTTTGGTGCAGACTCCTCTCAAGCAGATGAGTGGTTCGCGACACACGGCGGACGGAGTCTCTCCCAGTTCCTTGCTGTATACCTTGCAAGCAGCTCCCTCAGCTGGAAATAAAATATCCACTGTTATTGTTTATGTAAATTATTAAAAGTATACTTCTTTAATATACTATTTTTTCGTTGCAGAAAAACTTGTCTAAACTGACTTACACGCGATATTAAATTAAGTTAGAAAAAATACACTAATCATATGAGTATTCGTTTTATCCGGTTAGTTTAGTTTTTTTTAATGATAAAAATAGACATAAGTTCACAAGTAGATTGATCTAATGGTTTATTAGTAGTCACCCGTCGCAACGGACGAAATTCAACCGTAAAATGAAAAACCTAAACTTCATAATCTCCAAAGTTCACTGTTATTCACCAATGTTACTTTGTTATTCACCAATATTTCTCTAAAAAGAGGTTTATTAACTGAGCTGCATTTTTATCTGACTGAAGTAGCAAACGAGCATGCAGTCCACCTGATGGTAAGTAGTATCTGCCGAACAGGGACACCAGTAATCAACTTCACACATAACATGGGTTCTATCTGAAGTCAATCAAAAATGCGTTGCTACTCCCGAGGACTATGATGGTCGCCTCATGTAAAATTGTGCCGGCAACCCTTCTATCGGAAAGCAATACAAAGACATTTGACATTTTTGACCTTATGTGTTTTTATAGTAATGTCATTGAATGTTCTATTTCGTTTATTATGTATGTATTTGTGTCAATTGCAAGGTAGTTAGTGTAATGTGTTTTAGTTGATTTTATGTATGTTTTATGCATTATTTGAAAAAAATATTTGCATTGCGCAATCCTTTTCTACCTCAACTATAATCATGCGTAATTTCATACTCCTCCGCATGCGGCAAGTATCTTAAAAACGAATCACAATTTTTTGCCTCACGTATTAATATATAGATTGAGTTTTTCCACACCCACCCACTTAAACAATGTAATCTAGTGATATATGTTTTATTTGGAAAAGAGTATAGGAATCGTCGAATCTAATATAATCGAAATAAAGCGTATTGAAATTTATGTTTTTCCTATCCTTTCATATATAAATCACTTAGGACTATATACGTACACTAACCTCCGAAAACTCATAACTCATTTCAATTAGGTAAGATTTATACGTATAGCATAGAACTTTTATAGAATAACTTTCATAAGTATTAAGTGGCGAAGATAACGAGATGAATTAGCGCCAATGTATTCCGGCCCGCCAGTTTTCTATAAATTATGAACTATAATAATTCCTACACCTGTTTCTGGAAATATCGTCCATAATTATATTATCCAGAAAATAATAATATTGGTTTTTTAAGCGAAATGAGGTCAAATAGCGATGATATTCATTACGTTAATTTAGAATTTATAGCACACAGATTAACGAGCGACTTTACACTATCTGTCTCTACTTAATTTTTAAATCTGAGTAGGGCGATTTTACATTAGCGTGAAGATCATCCAATTAAGACTGACCTACATAATATTTTTTATTATATAGAAGTAGCAAACGAGCATTCAGTAGGTACACCTTATAGAGACTGATTACTGCCGACCATGGAAATCTATTAACAACCCTAGAAGAGACAAGATAAGAATGCTACCTGATGTGTTGCTACGAGACCTAAGTTGGAGCGCTTGATACCTATGATTCCTTTACCACATTTTTTAAATGAAAACACAGTAACCTTTAACACTCCTATTATGACACTCCTATTTGACGACCCGCGTGGCGGAGCGGTTAGTGTACTGGTCTGACACGCAGTGGGTCCCGGGTTCGATTCCCGGCCAGACAGGTATCTGAATGATGAGTTTAGATTCATGTTCTGGGTCTGGGTGTTCGTTCATTCGTCTTGAGTGTGTCCATGGTACCCACGACAGATAAGAAAATCCTAGTGTGGGGCTATGAGTGTAGAAAGCGTGTATTATAAGTTAGGAATCGGTATATCGTATCACAAATTCTACCACCAAGTTACGTACTGAGGAGGGTGACGCAGGCGGGGCAGCAAGCGCATTTGCCGGCGTGGTTAGCGCGGTACTGGGATGGCGCACGACAGCTGCTTGATGCAATTTTGTTGGTGCAAGGGTTTTGCTTGCAGTAACTCGAGCCGCAGACCAGGTCACCATACGCCAGCGACAAGGCGCACGCCAGGACCACGAGTATCAGAGTAGCTTTCATTCTGGAATTTAAGATATTGGAAATTAAAACTAAATACCTACCAGATTTGTTATTTTAAAGTGAAGATAAGGATATTTATGGAAAACTAGCTGGGCCAGGCGGTTACCAACACGTTTAAATGAAAACAACATTAAAGTGTACACTTTTGTAGATTACATTGATTTGAATGAAATAGTGTAAATGACCATTAATACGTAGAAAAATCTTTTCAGTTCAAAAATTAAATTAAATAGTGTCAGTTTGTAGCGAACAGACAAAAAAGTTAAATTAGAGAACAGTTCATAGAAATATTTATACCAGTTTATTCGCCCGCTTCGGTCATGTCTAACGGTACCTATTAAGTATCTTATGTTTGAATCCGACCAGTAGTTTATGTGTGAAAACGTAAGAAACAAACTTACATTCACATTTACAATATTAGGGATTACCGTCTTGTTCTCAGTCCGAGATAGAAAAAAAAATGTAAATATATTCAGACAGGCGGAATTTTTCATTAACTTAATCATTAACCTAATTTTCGAGTAGGTATGTCATTAAAAACGAAAGGAAAAAATAAATTTCCTTTTTATTGTTTTGTTTGCTACGCGTCAAATAACTCGCTTAGGAGTGGAATTGACTAAGGGTAGAAGAGAAGTGCAAAACGCGTGTCGCTGGAGACGAAGGAACAATACTTAATTACGTTAATTAAAATATACGTCTTACTAAATATTGCTTTCATTTTACGCGCAGGGGCACGTTTCATGATAAAATATTACCGATTAATTACAATTAAAATAATGAATGTAATATTACGTAGTTGCAAATTGGTTGCGTAGGTTCATTAACCTTTCAATCAAATTATAATTAAGAAAGAACGAATATAGTTCGCCAGGGGAAATCCTATCACACTTATTTCTTCTATGTTCTTCTAGCTTGAAGCGGTTTCTGCGTTTCGTTAGAAGAGTGTGGTCGCCGGCTCCCTTGCATATGAGACGACCATTTAAGCGCTTAGTAGTAGCAACGCAGTTGTGATTGAATTTAGATAGAACTCTATTTCTGTACTAAGTTGCTTTCAGTTTTCTTTAGGTGGCAGTGGAATTCCACCACCAAGTGGCATATATATACAAATACCATGAGGATGTTTTATTTAAACATTAACGCAGATTAAACAAACGACCTTTCAAGAACATGTAAGTAATTGAAAATTTTATATAAGCTTTTATGTACTTTAATAATATCATGATACCTATATGAAATATGAAACTAAGACAAGCTTCAGAGCTAAAACTGCAGACATTAAACACCCACCTAACGCGACGTCGTTAGCCATCATTAAAAGTTAAAACAATGAAGTTTTATACAGAGATGCGCTGTGTTGCACAATTTTTCTTTACTGCAATTGTCGAGGAGACAATAAGATGCTATTTCTGTAGATGCCTTCTAGACGATTTGATGACGCCTTCAAGTTATCACGTGTAGATCTTTTAAATGTGTTTGCAATTATTAAGTGGAAACGTTTGCTGTCCGATTGATAATAATTGGCCTCCGCATCCCATGGCCTAATAACATTTTAGCTACTCTAAAGGGCTTAGTCGGATCTCCTCGTAACAATGCTTCCTTATCTTTTACATATGTTAAATCTCTTAATAAAAATACACTATTTATTGTTCATTAAAAGTAATGTATGTAAATAAGGCGGTTCAATAACAGTTTAGAAACGTCTTAAAATAATAAGAGCTTAGTTCACTTCGCTGCTCATGTGTCAATTGTATTAATTTTTAATTATAACATTTTCAAAAAAATCAAACAAAGAATTTATAAATATTCTCAGGCGCGTAGTTTCTTGTTGTTTTTTTTTTGACCGATAAAAGAAGTGGTTAATAAATGTCTATCCATACAATTTCGAAAAATCAGTAGTGCTTGGGAAATGAATCACTATGATGGTACTGTGAGTTATTAATCTACTGTTTAAATATTTTGACATGCATTTCTTGTTTGCGTTACATTCGAACAAGCGCAATTATTAATCACGATTACCTTTCACAAACGAACGCAGTTCTGTGTCATACAGTTCCCATTTGTATCCAATTACGGTAACGGATCCAGAATTGATTAATTTGGGAGTTGGACGGCCCCAAATGAACCTATTGAGAAAACAATCTACCTATCCGAGTACGTATTGAGCGAAGCTTTATGATCGTATCGGGATGAACGAGGTGTTTTAAACGTTTCAAAAGGATTAGGCTTACATATTTAAGTGATGTTAATCTATTTAGATTTTGCAAAGGAATTTAATGTTAGACGAACATCCAGGTTGTGTTTATGTAAAGTAAATGTTAATTATAAGACGATGTTTCTTATTATATTGTTAAAAATTAAGACCATGTTATTCACTTATGATAAAAACTGTTCCTCATTTAAAATACAAGTTTTTTTATTAATTCAAGCAAATATTCGGGCAACATCCATACGAGAAGTCGTTGAGATTATAATATCTTGAACATATGGAGAATTATTTTGATTTTTTTTGCAATTCGAACAAATATTGGAAATAAAGCAGAAGAGAAATTTTACTTACTTGTGTTGGACGGTAGTGCGACTGCAGAAGTAACCGAATTAAATGACATCGGCTTAGCGCAGTCAAGTAATTATACCGACAGTTTTAGATAACCTCTCTTCGCCTTAAAAGTCAATATGGAGAGATATGTTGTTTATCTCAAATTGTTATTAACGAGATAATGCTTCGCGGAACTTATCGTCTCTCCAACGTGCCTTCACTTTCAGGTTAGGTATACGTATAGAAATACAAAGGTAGGTACTGAATTTCTTGCAGAGTTCGAAAATTTTCCCGTTAATTATAAGTACATGCGATCACATTATATATTGTTTCTCAGCATTACAAAAATAAAGTGAGTTGGGGTAACATCGGTAGTAAATCCGTACTACTAGAACATTTTCACTTAACTAGAGTATTTTCTTTTTATGGGTGACTTCATCCACCATGTTATGAAAATGATCTACGTATATGACGTTATCAATTTAATACAAAAATGGCTACATTAACCTACAATTACAATTTTACGGGTGTACCCCATCTTCGATAGTACCCTATCTGACCTTACGAATAGCATAGAAATCAAAATCTGATAATCTTATACATTTAAGATATAATTCTCATTATATGACTAATGTTATTTATGTAGATTTTGTTTTGAAATATGTAATAATTTGATAACTGTTCGCGCAAAGTTTTTAAATTGCATCAGGGTATTTTTTTTCGTAATTTGTTGATGAGAATTGAGGAGAATTTATGCGACATAGCAAATGTACAAGACATTTTCACTCGTTACTATAATTAGCGCTTCTGTGACAACTTTAACTGAATATAGGCTACAGTTCATTTCATGTGAATTCGCCTCAGCAAACAAACGGGTGCAATCAGAGAGTAAATTATCTATTCCAAGTTGCGCTGTGGGAACTTTCGAGACGCTCTCAGTCTAATCCTTGATTTACGGAGATGTACAAGACAACTTTGGGTCACGAAAAAGATAATACCTACAATTAAAAGGAGTGTGATCAGTGTGGCAGGTGCTTAACATTTTAAAAATACCATTATTACAAGAAAATATAATATAAGATATCAATATTATTAGTACCGTTATTAGTAAATATCAAAGGAAATATAAAAATACGCACGTACCTAAAATCTTAAGAGTAGATTTTACAAACATAAAAAACATCCATATGGATGTACGCTATATTATGTGCAAATTTTTTACAAGTGATACTTTATTGAGGATTCCAAAAAACGATATTTATATTTGTATATTTTTATGTAGGTACGTACGTATGTTCTCATAGCACTCATCTAAAACTATTAATTGGATTACTTCTATTAATCGTTACTACTCGTATTTTCATAAGGAGAGAAAAAAGATCAAAGTATTTTTTTTCGTCGACCGCCACTGTTGTGCTTCCGCTTCACGAAATTATATAACGCATGGTTCTACCATTTAGTATCTATACCCTTCTTGTATAGTAGTGAACATTTAATACAAATTCAAATTCTCATTAGTGCCCGTTTCCCTGGAACGTTAAGCTTAGGTACTCGAGATTTCTCACACTCGAAGGCGTGCGGTTATTGTGAAACATTCTCCACTTTGGGTAGGAATGTACCTACTCAAAGCGTAAATTGAACTTGTACCAAGTTATCAAGTACAAACAAATATGTTCCCGTCTACTTCGTACTTTTATTCTATTGCTCTTGGGAACTTTGTTATGAGCTTAATACAAAAGTTTCGTAGCGCGAACTCTACATGATCGTATTCGCACATTAAATGTAATTCCTCGGAGCCTCCATTATTAATTTCCAAAGATAAGTGCGCTGTTAAAGCCTGTTTGCCGCTATCGGCTTCAATTATTTTGCGAGCGGTTTTAATTAAACTTCAACTAAATACCTGTTTCGTTCCTGTGCTTGTTACGTATTAAATTATAACGTGGCAATATTAGAAAAGTATACAATACTTAGCGAAAATTTAACGGAGTGTTTTTCCAGCACAAAATTGCTTAAAGCGGAATTTTGCGAACACTGTGTCAATTTAATTTTACTGTTCCGTATGCAAGCGGTGGGCTAAAGACTAACCTATAGCATACCGTTTGACCTAAAACGTATATATCATTTTAATCGTAACAGTTTTAGTTTTTTCAATTATTAAGTTATTTACTCTTAATTTATAAATTTTTAAAACATCTACTAACAACTCTTTAAGTTGTTAGTAGATGTTTTTAGTTGATGATTTTTAAAACATCTACTAACAACTCTTTTGACAGCTTTATTTCCTTATTTGCACAAAGTGGTGACATTGAGTATTCATTATATCTCTTGTCGCCCGAATTAGTCCAGCGTGTATGGACCTACGTAGTTTAGTTATTTTCCACGTACAAGGTGCTAAATATTCACTCATGTTAAAGTTTGCCCAGCTCTTCTAATTTAGCGGAAACACCTGCGATGGTAGCACTTATCTGAATAAGGGTAAACATTACAAGCACCCCTTTGCCTCTCCAAGCTGTTCTCTACCCACCACTCAGAATATATTGTATGCGCTCATAAACTAACGTTAGTAGATATATATTGTATCGATTTTTAAGTATCTTTAGTTAGTTTTTTTATTGACTGCTAAATACTGTAATAAATTAATGGTACACCTTTTCATATACTTGTTATGTAAGATGGATACAAGTTTGCCAATAGAAAATTGAGAAAAGTATGTGTCAAATTGTTATTGGCCAATTTATTTTCTGAATTAAGGTATTATTGAATTTATTAAGTACTAATGTAGAGCTGATGGATGGATGAATTTAGGTACTAATGTAGTATTTTATATTTTTTGTAGGGGTGTATAAAATAATTCAAGGATGTTACAAGAACTTTGTAGTCTATATGTCTGATATCTGCTTACAGGGTTGACGTAGTATATACACCAATACTGATGTATAAATTATATATTGATGTTACCAACGAACACTTCATTTATTGTTTGTATTGATATAAACTCCATAGCTGAAAGTTTTACGATGACTCTCTACCTAATGTATAATCTAAAATAATCATGTCTAATTTAAAAAATTTCAAAATTGGCAAATAAGCACTTACTGTTACATGGATTACCTATCCACGTAACAGTAAGTGATGGCTACCTCCCTTTCATAATTCATAATTCATCATATATTTATTGTGGAACATAGGCACGTAGCAGGTGTTATAGTATTTAGATAGGTACAGAAAATGTAATCTCTATGTCCTACCTCACTACACTACGTACAATAAGATTGGATCAATGCATGTCAATAATATTATGAAATTAGTTTGTCAACAATATTATAAAATTTAAATATACTCAATTAACGACACACGAATGAATATATAGGACCTATTTATAAATAATTCATTTTATTCATATTTAAATGTCAGTACTTAAGGTTTGTTACCAATTTGTCATTCAAAAATTCGTCAATCTTGTAGTACGTACATTGAAACGTAACGTAAGCGTAAAATCGGTCACAGGTGCTATATCTTAGAAAAAGTTCGAAAGTCACATGAAATCGTTGAAATAAGCATTAAACGAGAATAAATGAATACTGAAAAGATATATTTGTGATATTTAAAATTAACGTTTCAAAAACAGACACTGATTGCCGTCTGTTTCCATGTTTTCGGTTACACATAATAACATCTTTATCTTTTAGAGCATAACCCAAAGACATTAACCTCCTGTAAAAAAATGTTTATGTTATATTCTGATAATAAATGCACTTAAAATTTGATTAAATTGTTAAGATGTCATACACGTATGTCCGTATATTGTAATAAATCTAATATTAAATTATTAATTAAATAATATATGAGGCAGAAACATTATTAAAAATTTTGATGTCCATGTTATTTTACGTAATACTCATAATTGTTACACTTGTATTAAAATACTTCGAACTAACATGGTTTAGGCAATTATTTACCTACCGTATTTTATCACAAGGGGAAATTTTCAAAAGGGTTAAGTGGAATTTTTACCGTACTAAAACATTTCCAGTAGTCGTTTTCGGTGCTGCGAAGGGGACTCCGGGATATCCAACTGAACGCAATCGGAGTCCTCTGAGCGCGTTGCCACATCGGGCTTCACACAGGCGAGCGGCTGGACCGCAGCACCGTCTGGACTTTACGATGGCCCTTCCCAGAATTGCTTGACTGGACATTTCGAGTTCCCACTCCTGCCGCTCGCAACTCCGGAAACCCCCATTTAGACACCCAACACCTATCTAACAACAGATACGGGTGTGAATCTTAAACTGCGGATGTATTTTGACCTTACATTTTGAAGAATTCAATGTATAAGTATTACAATAGAGAATATATTCTAATGTAATTTTTAAATTTAGATTTATAGTACTTATTACTTTATTAATCTAAGTTTCAATTATGTGTTACGTAAAATACCTTACGTACATTAAACATTATATGTATATTATCAATAACGTAATTAACATTTCTAAAGGTTTTCCCATGTCCAAGAGTTTCTAGCGGTTAACAACCCCCAAAATCATAGAAGTAATAACCTACATATCAAATAATTGCAACTTGGAACCAGCTTTCGGATTTCAATCATCCATTCTCTTTCGGCGTACCCTGTACTTTCATCATTTAAATATTTAAACTTTTACATCAAAGGTTGGCTTTTACGAAACACTCTTTGTCTAAACTCGGCTGTCAGAGCAATGCAAATATCCAAGTTACTAAACTCATGGAAAATTGATACTCCGCGGCTGCGTTAATGAATAATCGCAGTTACATTAAGAAGTTACTACAATTAATATTTAATACCGTTACTGGGGGTTATTTACATATTACGAGTATTTTTATAGATAAATTTATTATTCTTAAGCTATCTACAAAGTTCTGAAACTACTCGAGAACGGAGCACTGACCGAATGGCATTGAAATTATCACGCCACGGTTGCTAAGAAATATTTTGCGGTTCATGACATTATTGAGTTCATGATACGAATTATTGGTACACTTGTTATTGGTATTGGTAAACTGTAAACCCTTCTTCAATTCCTAATCCTTTGTCCCACCCATTGTGGAGCCATTGAAGTCTCGGCTTTATGAACGCATAAGATTAATTAGTTTCCTAAACAATGAATGTCTAGTATGTATTATCTTGTTTTATATTTTAAAATTCTCTTGACAGACCAGCAACACATTACAAAACGAAAGTTATTTGTAAATATCATAAATAAGAGTTTAACCTGAATTCTATTTTAAATAAGAAAAAGCGTCACGCTACACTTAAGAAAAATGTGGGAAATAATAAGCTAATTGGTAAAAATTTAGTAATCTTTCACTAACGTATTATTATGAATGTGATCGTAACTTAATACTGTCACTTTGAATTGTCCTTCAATCCTTATTGATGTGGGTGATATTTGCTTAGGGTGACTGTTCACTACAATCGCAGGAATGATAGTTGCATAGACTACCATCTTGTTTCTTACGTTACTGGTTGTTGTTGTTTATGCACTTCGCACTCTTTTGCTCACATTTGTTATCACAACAACCGACAAATTGTTAACTTTCGTTTTTTTTTTTTATTTGACTGAAGTAGCAAACGAGCATGCAGTCCACCTGATGGTAAGTGGTCACTGCCACCCATGGACATCTGTAATCAACTTCATACAGAACATGGGTTCCATCTGAAGTCAATTACAGATGCGTTGCTACTCCTGAGGACTATGATGTTCGCCTCATGTGAAAGTGTGCCGGCAACCACACCCTTCTATCGAAACGCAAGGAATGCTTCACGCTAGAAATAGGGATAGTAATTTGAAATTGTCAATGATTGATCGTCGATGTATCTATATAGAAACGTAATCGATTAAATAAATACACACACGCTTTCTACACTCATAGCCCCACAGTAGGATTTTCTCCTGAGTTGTGGGTGCCATGGACACACAAGACGAATACACAAACACCCAGACCCAAAACACGAATCTAAACTCATCATTCAGATACCTGTCTGGCCGGAAATCTAACCCGGGACACATAGCGCGTTGGACCGGTATGGTAACCGGTCTGCCACGCGTGTTGTCAAATAATCACCGAGCAATTTTCGAGATGATTCAGGTAGGCCTCGGTAACCATTTTTTTTTTTTTTTCAGCTACGCCTCCACAGACATATCGTCCGTGCCCTTTTTTAGCATGGTTTTATTTTTGTCTTCACGTCATTATTACAGCTCCACTATGAGCCTTCGCCGTCGGCATCGCCCACAACTAGGTAACAGTGTAAGCTGGGTCCCAGCTGTGTGCGGTGGCGGCAGCGGCGGCTTTACAGAAAACCTTTTCTATGCTTACTATATAGGACCAATTTTTTTTTTTATTTATTTATTTATTTATTTATTTATTTATTTTTTTATTATGTTTTGTTTTGTTTTGTTTTGTTGTATACATTTTGGGACATCTTAGGACTTGCTTTCTTTATAATTTATCGCACGTCAAGCCATTGACGGTTTCGACTCCAAAAATATTTTAAATTCACATCGAACGAGTGCTTGCCGATGTATTGAATTTTTTGCCTTTTTTAAAAAAAAATACTTTATGGCAGTCTTCTCTCTCTCCCAATGTTGAGCCGTTGCTGTCTTGACGTGGCGTGCGATACACTATAATTGTATACCTTTTAGTCCTTTGCGGAGGCCATTTCGAGCTTGCGGTTTGTGGCCTTGTCTATGAGCTTCGAGTCCCCGCTACGGATGGCCATTGAGATGTTATAATCCTCCAGTCTTTCGTCAGTGGCGTTCATAGCTCTTGAAATGAACTGAGCTATGGCGTCATTGCTGCAGTCGGTGTAATATGTGCAGCTGATGGTATGACGCGACACTGCCACTACTGCATGGGGAACACTGTCGTGCAGCTGTAGATGATTTGTGGTAGTTCGCACAATCACCACGTACGTGAACATACGTGAACCCTCTCCACTCCCGAAGCCCTCTTTCTTCAGACTCTCTTTTTCGACTTGAGTGTGCACCAAGTAGAGAGTCTTCTCGAGGGCCTTTGGGATCTGCGCATCCATGTACCGCTTCAGCTTGGGATCTTATACGTGACGTGGACGAGTATATGCCGCTGTAGACCTCGCTTAGGGCGTATGCTACATCCAATGGGTTCCTGTGCGTGCACAACAGTTCTTGGCTAATTCCGGTTACATGGTTTGGACGGCAGTATCGTAACTCGAAGAGGTTGTTACGCTCGATGTACGGCAGTTGGTTAATGTCTCCGATGAGCATCACTTCCGTCGCTCCGGTCAGCCTTATCGCCATCACAATGGCCCCGAAATGGTTCATTAGTGCCTCATCGACTAAAAGCCGTTTACAGCTACCTTTTGAACCATTTACTAGTACTGAGGCCAGTGTGCGCACTTTTGCTGTGGCGAGCCTTCCGGACTTGCCGGTGTGGTGAGTGAGTCTCGTACGGAGATCTTTTGCTGCCTCCGTTGTGGTGGTGATGATGATGTCTTCATTCTCCTGAAATTGATTCACTATCCATGTTGATTTTCCGCAGCCTGGGACCCCATTGGTCCATGAGAATTTGGGTATTTCCCATGAGTCTAGAGTGAAGAGGCCGCCGCACTCACCAGATAGGCTTTCCGCCATAGCTAGGATTTTATCGTCTAGCATTATCCTGGTGCAACGGGCTATCACGACTCCGTAACGTAACGGTCGTCCGTTGGGGTACACAATTTCTCCCGGCCTAACCGCTCGCTCTCTACTTCGTCTTTTGCAACGAATCCTCTGGTTGCACTATAGGCTGCCATATGACTCCCAGTTTCCACGCCTGCAATCGTCTGAGAGGTTTCGTTATTATATATGGCAGCTTCTGCTTTCTCGAGTCTCTCCCTCAGTAGCTTCAGGTCTTTCTGGAGGAAGGATTGCATGATGTTATGGCACGTCTTTTTATTGTCCTCCTCGGTAACCGTTACTTAAGAGCTGAAGCTATCAGTTGCAAAAGCCTTAGTGGCCAGTATGGTGGTCAACCCCTATGCTTAATTTTATGTGTCCAAGATAGATAGATATATACAACTCTGTAAGTATCATAGGTAGGTATAACTTTTACCTTTCTTCCTTTTAGTATCTGCTCTGATTCATATAGGGGTGACCTTCGTTCCTCCTAATGGACTTTTATGTGTCTTCTAATGAAATTTTGTGAGCCCACGCAGAGTACACAGGATCACCTGACGCCAGTTACCGTATCATGTTGCGAAAATAATAAACAACAGTGTCTGACATGTAAACAATCGAGATAATTCTTTTCTTAGCCTATAAATATAATGTTAAGAAAAATGTATTGATACACTAGGTTTAGATAATACTCTTGGGATCTGGAGGCGGAGGTCTATGCTACGATGTACCAATGGCGCAGAGACCTCCGGCTCCGGGAGGAGCATCCAACGCCCAAGGAGGCAGAAGAGCGGAAGTTCCACGCTCTACAGTCCATGACTGCAAAGTGGCAGGAGAGGCTGGCTGAACCCACGGCTGGCCTCAGGACTGTGGAGGCTGTCCGCCCAGTGCTTGAAGACTGGACGGACAGGCGGCATGGGTCATTGACCTTCCGGCTGGTGCAGGTGCTCTCGGATCATGGATGCTTCGGGAAGTACTTGTGCCGCATAGCCGGAAGGGAGCCAACCACCCAGTGCCACCATTGTAGCTGCGACGAAGACACGGCGCAGCACACATTGGAGGAGTGTCCAGCTTGGGACAACCAGCGCCGTGTCCTCGTCACTGTAGTGGGGCCAGACCTCTCCCTCCCGGCCGTAGTGAAAGCCATGGTCGGGAGCGAGAGGTCTTGGAAAGCGGTGAAATCCTTCTGCGAGGAAGTCATCTCGCGGAAGGAGGCTGCGGAGAGGGAGAGAGAGAAAACCTCTGACCTCCCTATCCGCAGCCGGAAAACCGGGCGTAGGAGAAGGGTTCCTCACGCCCATCTCCTACCCCCCTAACAGAGGCAATGGTGCAGGATACGGGGGTATCCTGTGCCAAAATAAGAAGCCTCGAGGTGGCGCGCGCGGTGTTCCCGCGCACACCTCAAAGACGGAGGGATGGAGAAACTCCAGCTCCATCCCAAACAGAGACGGGCCCTGCTGTGGGCAGACGCCGCCAGGACCTCGGACGAATGCTACTAGCGCACCCGCAGTCCTGGCAAAGGGCGTACAGAGGAACACCGTGGGGTTTTAGCCGGTAGGAGTCCGGCATATCCTCTCAGCTGCCCCCGCACAGAGAGGAACCCATGAAGGGTTTCCCCACGAAAAAAAAAAAAAAAAAAAGGTTTAGATAATACTAGATGAACCCCGCACCTTCGTCCGCGTTAAAAAAAATGGATGTTTCGACTGTCCCGTGGGAATAAAATATTTTCCCACAGTAAAAAGAAGCCTATATGAAGATGCCGGATAAACATAGGTGGACTATCTTAGAATGCGGAATTGCATTTGCAATCGACTCCAGCTAGAATCCATATTCTATACGAAGTCTGTTGCAAATGTCCACTCTCATGCATATTTATCTTCGGTGAATTGTAAGGTAACTTGCTACTGTAATCATACTAAAGATATATCTATGTATATTGGTAGAAATATGATTTGGTCATGGTCTATAAATATGTGCATAAATATTTACCTATAGGTATATAAATATATTATAAATAATAGACTTTTTTGTAAAGTAAAAAACTACTTTTTTATGAAATAACACTTTAAAGTGATTCCACAATACGAGTACATGAATAAAAATCGAACTCATAAATACTTTCGAAAACTATGTTGAAAACTCGTTTCCGAGCCCTAAAAAGATTTACAAAGCACTCTGGGTTTTCGTTTTCCGTACCCCGTAGTTTGAAACTTTCAATAAAGGACCGAGTTCAGTTGTCAGCTGAAATTTCACGCGAACAGGCGGGAAAAATCCAATGAAACTCCACTCGTCTATTAAAAATTGCTATAAAGTCCTCAAATACCTGTAGGATGCTTACAGTACAATGTGCTTTGAGAGCGGCTTTTAATATTGGTACTTTTTAAGCAAAACAACTTTTATGCAAAACAACGCTGCTGTCCACCTGATGTTACTGTTAATTTACATCCACTGACATTGGACGTGACTTGCAGACCAAATCATATTTTTCTACACATTTTGACAGGTACGACCCATGTCTGCGCGGTAAAGTTACGTTAAATATAATACATTTTGCAGATTTTTAAAGGAATATTATTTTCTCTGCTATAGCACGAGTCTTCCACGTTAAATGTCTGTAGATATGAAACCTTTATAGACCTTTATTACTCATGGACAGTAATAGTTCAAACTGACAGTAGATATGTTGGTAATGCTAAGGTAGTTGATCTTGTATAACTTCAGTACCGATTGACTTTCGTACCGACGAGTCCGACATACCCTTTTGCCTCCCCTTGGTGAATGGGGAATCCGGGGATTTATGAGGATTTCTCCTAGATAATATACTAGATACTCCATATTGAACAGAATTCAACGTCAATACAACGCCTTATCAAAAGAACCTACATTGGACATATTTAATAATAAAATTAGTAAATTTAAGAATTCTATAAAATGTTTAATAAAGGATTAATTACATTCAATTAACTACAATGTTTTTGTAATTGTTAACACATTTTTTTTTACTATACATACATACCACATTTACATATACATATACTATACGTAATTATTATTGTAATACGTACAATTAAGTGTCCTAATATAATCTTAGTTATTTAAACTCGACCACGATGCATGCCGTGGTGGCCTGTTATTAAGACAGCATTTAATTGAAGCCTAATGTAGTTTAATTGTAAGTGTAATGTATTGTCTTGTTGGCTGCCCTTTTTAAATAAATAAATAAATAGATAAATTAAAAAAGACCATTTTGTGTAAGAGACTTCGTTATAATCCTTTATGGCAACGTAGGAGTGCTAACTTGTACTCAAAGGCGTAAGTAATTGTAACGTTGTGCCTGGTGCGCTGTCACGCCTATTCTCGTCTTTTAAGAGCGGTGTTATAAGCTCCTGTCTTCTAGTGTCAACGGTGTGTTCACCCAGAGACACAAACTAAGTCGGAATACCAATAAGGGCACAAATGGCAGGTGGAAATTGGTACTAATTGAAGTGAAACTTCTTTATCGGGGTTGGAAAAAAATTTAGTGTAACATTTTTTCGTTACGCGCCATCTTTTTCTGTTACGCGCCATCTTTTTTTTCCGTTACGCGCCATCTTTTTCTTATTCCTACCACGCGTGATATTAGATAGATTATTATAGATTAGATTATTAAAGTTTAATAAAAGCCTTTTATTAAACTTTATCTAATTTAACTTTATTTAACCAATTTCTGTAAAGTTGCATATAGTAAATTATTGAAGTGAAACTTCTTTATCGGGGTTGGAAAAAAATTTAGTGTAACATTTTTTCGTTACGCGCCATCTTTTTCTGTTACGTGCCACCTTTTTTTTTCGTTACGCGCCATCTTTTTCTGTTACGCGCCATCTTTTTTTTCCGTTACGCGCCATATTTTTCTTATCCCTACCACGCGTGATATTAGATAGATTATTATAGATTAGATTATTAGATAAAGTTTAATAAAAGCCTTTTATTAAACTTTATCTAATTTAACTTTATTTAACCAATTTCTGTAAAGTTGCATATAGTAAATTATTTTTTGAAAAATAACGTCATAAACAAGTTTCACTTCTTACGAGTGTACGCTAGTACACGCACACATTTTTTTTTTGAAAAATAACGTCACAAAGAAGTTTCACTTCTTACAAGTGTACGCTAGTACACGCACACATTTTTATTATTTTAACAGTTCTTGTTCTTTAAGTACGTGTTATTACAGGTACGTGTTATATTTTTATCTGATTAAAGCATCAAACGAGCATGAAGTCAATCTTATTTAATTTTATTAATCAGATCTTTTGTTAATGGTCACTGCCACCCATGGACATATGTAAGCAACTTCATTGGTTCTAAAGTCAATGACAGTTGCGTTGCTTCTCCCGAGGACTAAGTCGCCTCATATAAAAGTGTGCCCATAGTAGTAAAAATATAAGAATAGAACTAGTTCTGAATAGTAGAAACTGGGAGACATCTCGAGAAAATACAGTCACGTGTAATGCAATGAGTTTTTGTAAAAACTGCTCACGTTATCAATTTCTGTGAAAAACAAAAGATCGCATTGTGAGTGCAATGCGATCTTTTGTTGTTGGAAAGGTATAGCCTTTTATGGCATAAAAGATAGAGAATGTCGATCAACAATTGCCAATCGAACTTTATTTAGTGGATTGTGTACTTTTATACAACGTAATTGCTTTGTCCACGTTGGCAACGAGCCGGCAACAAATACAATAGGAGTATTTTTATACGTCGTATTGTTATGTTAATTAACACTGCAGCGGATTGAACGAAAAACTTAATTGTTCAAGGGGTGAAATATTTATATGTGATGTTTTGTTTATATGGGCTTTGGGAATAAAGAACGTGTTAATTTTCGGACTATGATTGATTTATGAGGATAGATACATAGGTGGGTTCTCTATATTAATATGTGAAGCAAAAACTTTGTACCCCGTTTTTAAGAAAAATACGCGGACGTAGCCTGTAGTCGGGGTGGAGAATACGGCTACGGTATCCCCTGCCTGTCGTAAGAGGCGACTAAAAGAGGACTCCTAAGTTGCAGTCGGCTTGAATTGGAGCTCAAACCGCCCAGCCACCAACCCAGAGAAAAACGGCGGCATGTGTGGCTGCATGTCGACATAGACACCAGAAGTTGCAGGGGTACAACTACAAGTCCCCCAAGAGACGAGCCCATGAGGAGCACCGCGCTAGGGGGCACCGGTGCTGTCCCTCTAGTCCCGGGACCAGAATAGGGCTACGGTATCCCCTGCCTGTCATATGAGGCGACTAAAAGGGGCTTTCGGGGTTGCAGCTAGAGTGGGAGCTCGAGCCGTCCAGCCAAGCGACACCGGGAAGGACGGTACATGTGTGGTCGCATGCCACCGTAAATAACAAAAGGTGCGTTGAGCGAGTTCGCTCACCAGGGAGGAGCCTGAAATGGGCATCGCGTTTGGGGGACTGCGGTTATGTTCCGTCGGAGATCCCAGAGTTCCCCACGTAGCGCTGAGGACGGCCACCATTCTAGTGCGGTAAGAATCCCACATAACCCGCGTCGCTCCCACGGCGTCGGCTACTTTTGAAGGTTTCCCCCTCGTAAAATAAAAAAGTGGGCACCGGTGCGTTCCATTGGAGATCACCCTGGAGGGTCCCCTGCAAGCGCCGAGGAAGGCCGCCGAGGTTTTAGTGGGCAAAAATACCACATGACCCCTCCGGGTTATGTGGTATTTTTGCCCACTAAAAGCCCGAAACCTTGCGAGAGAGAGACTCCTCTCTCTCTCCCAAGGTTTCGGCATATCTTTTGAAGGTTTCCTTCCCGTCAACAAAAAAAAGGAGTATGAAATTCACAGTTGTAGTTTATATACTTGGTGTAAGATTCTCATATTTTTTTAAATAATGCATAAAACATTTATAATAAAAACAATCAAAAACACATTACACATACTACCATGCATTTGACATTCATTGTATCCTTACTATGAAAGCACATAATGTCAAAAATGTTAGATGTTTTTGTCAAAATATGCGTTATTGCTATTAAATGCAGCTTAGTCAATTAAGCTTCATTTTCCCTTTAATGTCTTTTTTCAAACAACTTCAAAAATAATACACGCCTACAAAAATACATTTATACATATAAACATATATTAATAATATTAAATTTAGTTTTTCAGTTTCAATTCCTACCTTACGACGGGTATGTAGAGATAATTCAGTCAATAGCGAATGAAACAAGTAAATAAAGTAAAAGTAAATGATAAGTAAAAATATACAGAAACAGCGGCTATGAAACTCCTATATTGTGTTTATGAGCTGCCAATACAAATCCATCACATGCTAACGAAAAATGACATGAACATAACAGCGATCGCACAACACCATGTCTATTTCGTTTCGAGGAATCAACAAAATATGAATTTGTTTTACTTCAGTGTGCCTGACAGGTGTCTATAACATGTCTTTAACGTCATAAAAGTTCCACTAAGGCGATAATAACAAACAGTTTCTAGTCCGGAAATACTCGTACATGTACAGTCTAGAGACAATACTTAATAATATTTATTTATATTGAACGTTACTATATCCAATACTTAAAGATAACCTGTATTCTGGGAAACCACAAATGCATTAAAAGGGTGGAAAACCTAAAGACTAACTAGAATAAATAGACTCTAAGAGGAAAACTGAGTAGAAGGAGGATAATTAGAAAGTAGTTTGTAAAGCTCAGAACAATTATTACGAAGATGTTTTTATACCAATATTAAAAAGCCAAAGGAATTCTTTGCAAGCTTATACACGATATCAAGTACTAATTTAAAGGTTTAATAAATTTTAAGGGCATTGAATTTATTCGTATTTGAATTTGAATGAATTTGAATTTAATGAGGTTTTTGATGATAGATGACCATAATGTCATTTTAAATTCGCCATGGTTTAATGACATTTAAAATGTCATTAAACCATGGTTGCAAATAGTAAGAATACATCTAATCTACCTATACGTTAATATAACATGAAGGCATATAACCAAACCGAAATAAGTAAACAGACCTTTCATAGATAATTAACTTTCATAATTATGTAAACCTATATTATATTTAAGTAGTCTTTAAATAGACACCATTTCATAGATCTAATTTCAGAGTGTGTTGTATTTAGAGTTTATTCATATATACCGATCGTCTATTAATAGTTTATGCATGTATTATCTATCAAAATATGACTAGAAGTTTATAACTTTCAACGCATGTTGATAAAATCTAATGACGCGTCCGTAGTGAGTACACATCTGCTTTTGACAGATATTTTCAGTCGTTGAAGCGTTTTTGTTTAATTTATACTAATGAAATAAGTACTGAACTAAAAAAATATGAAAGGTGATATAATCAGCATGGTTTAACATTATATGCCAAATTTCTTTTCTAGTGTCAAACAGTTCGTAAGTTCTAGTAGAATGTGTAGAATTAGGTAGGTTTAGTAGTACTAAGAAATAGAAACATTACAGTACTAGGTACAGTTAATATAAAAACTTAATCTTTTAAGCCTTTTCTCAGGCGCTTTTTGTTTACAATTCAAGTGTACCCTTACGTTTGTTAGAGTTTTTGGTGCTAAAAACAACAAAGTGAGAGTGTCGGTGAGTGGTGTGTGCAATTAATTAAGAGCCACAATCCCTGCAAATGTTGACTCAGCGCGCTCCGCTCAAAATGCTTGTCCGCGCACACACTGCTCTTATGATACTTATACTTACACTAGTAGTTCCCGCGGTTTCACCTGCGTTTAAAAAACGCTTATTATGTGGATGATCTAGTGAATTGAGAGTTTCTGGATGTGGAGTTAACCTTAACGCTTACAGGAATGAAAGAACCTGCTATTTCAAATATAAAAAACGGCGATCTAATGTAGGTGCAATAGTCCTTCCCGCTTTCACATGCGTGCATGTATACGTGGATAAATATTCACATACACAAAAGGCAAAAGTGATTGACTAATCTATTAACGCACAGCTTAAACCTATATGACTGGGAACTTAAAATTTCAGTCACATATTTCAGGCAGGAGGCATCTACTAAGTTTATGTAAGTATTATATTTAACTTTATGTATAAAAATCGATACTATTGACAGGTCTACATCTAAATAAATTTGGGCGCTGGGATTTCTCTTTCCATTCATTCGGGTTGAATAAAATATAGCCTAAAGCCATCCCCAGCCCGGGACAAAGGTCTCGTGTCAGCAACAAGCTGAGACACTTCCCTTGCCCCCTAGTTATTATATTACTTTATTTTGTTTCTATTTTTTGTATGTTGTCTAGTGATAATTTTATACTTTAAAAATATTTGTTCTTATTTTTGTTTGTTTGGAGCAATAAATTATATTATTATTACTTATTATTATTGTAATTGTGATCTGGCCTGTCATGTGGGTTGATTACTGTAGTGGGTATCGATATTACAGAGAAAAACGGTTCTGCCCTAGACTTTATCTCTCAGTCGCCTTCTACGACATCCACGAGATGACAGGTAATGATTCTTTCCAAAGCCGAAATCATGCAGCACAAATTAGTACCACAACAGATAAAATTATTTTTATAAAAAGTAATATTACAAAAAGGTCAAGAATTGATAATACAGATCTAAATATTAATCGCCTACATATGAGACGAGAGTATCTACTTTAAATCAGTAGGTACTTAAGAGAATTAAATTCAGATGCCTCTTAAGGCGTTTCAACTCCCCTCTCTCTTCTATTTTGATCGTATCTTCATGACAAGTTTCGGTCAAAAATAGAAAGGTTGAGTTTGGTTCATACCAACTTAAAACAGAGCTAAGGCTGCTCTTAGACAAAATTATACCTAACCCTGTTATGTTATAGACTGTTATATTATCCTATGAAATTTTGTTAGGGTTAGATGACCGATGGCGGAGGACGTCTGGGAAATACTGAATCATTAATCTGAAGGCTACAATAGTAAGGTCTCCCAGGAAATCCCTATGCTCGACAGACGACAAGGGAAATTTAATAAAGATGAATCATCAAGCTTTGATTATTTATGTGTTACAAGTAGCGAACGTCACTAATACAATAGATATATTACTGATTTATTTATATTTTAAAGGATAAACATCTAAGGATCTAAGTCAATCTAATATTTCGACGGCCCCTAGAACTAAATCGTATATGAAGACTTACCAATTTAAGGTATGAAGCTTTGTTGCTTGTAATAGGTGATTGTAATAGCTATTTAGGAACTTAATTTATAAGTTCCTAAATGGCTATTACAATGATTTTTCTGTGTTCGTCTTTCTTGGCGTAAGTAAACAATATTTGTGTGTCCACAAAACTTCTAAGCTTCATACTGTAAATTGATAATTTTTCATATATATATAAGTATACGATTTTGTTCTAGGGACCCGTCGATTTGTACAAAAAGCAGTCCATGTGATTTCATAAAATTCTTCATCTACCCATAAAAACGTCGTCAAAATATATTATGATACTAGGATTGGGACCCGTGTGGTTTAATTTCGATAATATCAAAATAGACAGTTCAAATTTGATGTTTTGGTATCGTGCACATTATGTATTTATATTAACTTAGAATTGACATAGAAACAACCGACTCCAATGTTACAAAAACTAACAAAAAAAAAAAAAAAAAAATTGGTTTAGTACGAAGTCGGCGCTCAACATTATATACGCTAGATCATTACGATAGAACAATGTTTTAAAGCCGGTTTAAAATAGTAATAGTGTATAAATAATATTTAATCTTATACAATATTCAGATCTTAATAATTTAAAACACGGTAAACAATTATATTAAGCATGGCAACTTCAGCTCAGGGTAAATTTGTGATCAATAAATTATGTCTTCGCGTGTCCATCGGTACTAAGGGTTAGCGAAATAGCTTGATGATATTCATTTGTATTACTTACTTTATTATTTATTAACGATGTTATCAACTACGACTGATGAGATTACTAAGACTTGTATTAGGTACATATTATTATAGTTCATTCAATATGAATGACGGCTTTTGTTAATAAGAAAAATAATGAGCAGTGTGTATCTAATATTTATTCTATCAGTCGGGTGGATTTGGTGTAATGTCTAGTTAAAGTTATAGGTACCAACGAAGAAACAACAGTGATGGGAAATTTGATCAATCTTAGATTCGAATCTCAAACCTGCTTTTTTAAAGTGAAGTAAAATATCGGTGGAAAACTTACATATCTAAAAATAAATCTATTCTTTAAAATAAAGCACTTTCGAAAGTGTCAGAAATTTATCAACAACCACTTGATCAACGTAGTGGCCTAGCCTTAACCACTCTCACACTGAGAGGACACCCATATCCAAAAGTGAGGCAGTAATGGATGACAACTATTTATACTTAAACTTAACGGAAACTACCTGGTAGAAAGTACTCACCGCCTTCAATGTGTCGCTGGCTTTGAAGGAGAGCTCTCTGCCCACCATTTTTGTATGTCTGCACATGCCTGTTGGCTCGCCACCATCAGTATTAGATGTCTTAATTATTTTATAGAATTTTGCGTGAAACCTTTCGAATTTTGTGAAGACGAAACTCTCGCCATTAATTAAAATAGTATGATTAGGTAGATTGCAAAAAGATTATATCGATTACAGTTTCTAAGTATTTTATAACAAATCATAAATTTATAATATCGTGAATAACTTCCTCGCGTAGTAACGATAGCTAACGTTTAGCACGTTTAGCACGTTTGATAAAATTTCGCTTCGCAAAAAGGTAACAAAGTTGCAAAATGTTTGCAAGCGGAGCTGTGATAACTGTTAAAAGTTTCCGACGGCTAATTGTTTATTTGAAGCCTTCAACCAGACGGCGAGCTCTGCCTGAATTAACTGCAATTTCATGTTAGTATAATTAAGTTACGAGTTAAGTAGCTGAGTATAAATTAAAATAATTTATAACTATCGTTTTTGGGAACAAAGATTTTATGACAGTCATTTACGAACAGCTTAAAATTTAGGTCAGTACAGACTACCAATATCATCCCTGTAGTTCGTTAGTAGTTAGTTAGTATTCGTAGTTAGATCAGAATAGAGCTACGGTAGTCCCTGTCTACCTAGGGGGCTCTAAGAATACCTAGGAGGTTCTGGGGTTGTGGGCGGCAAGAGCTCAAACCGTTCAAACAGGCGACCCCGGGTAGGACGATGGCATGTACGGCCACTTGCCGTCATAAACACCAAGAGGCGCAGTGAGTACAAATGCTCACTGGAATGAGCCCGAATGGGCTATCGTGCTCGGAAGACTCTGGTTGTGTTCCACTGTAGATCCCAGAGTCCTCCACGCAGCGCTGAGGGTGGCCACCATTTAGTGAGGTAAAAATCACACATATACATAACCAGGCGTTCCCACGGCGTCGGGAACCTTTTGAATGTTTCCCCCTCGAAACAAACAAAGGCGACCCAGGGATGGAAAAACGGTATGTGACCACAACCTTTTTAAATATCAGATGGAGTGGTGGGCCCAACACCTCTCCTGGGATAAGCCCGATGGGACAAAGCGCTGAACGGACTTCGGTCGCGTTCCTTTGGAGATCCCGGAGTCCTCGTAGCACCGAGGACGATTACCGTTGATTTTAGTGCTGAAAGTATTCCACTTAACCCTGCGTCGGCTACCTTTTGAAGGTTCCTCCTTGAGAACAAAAAATAAATAAAAAAGGGATGACTAGTATGGTTTTATAAGTCGTCATGGGTTATTGTGATGCCAGTAATTCGAAACGTTCAACATCTGATGCCTTACCGGATAACAATACCGGATAAATGATGTGAATTTGAGAAATATTCGTCTACTTTGGACAATATGTAATTGTTTTTTAATTTAAGTTACGGTCGAAGTTCGACCGTAACTTAAATTAAAAAAGGCAATTAAATTAAAATTATTAAAATTAAGGCAATTAAAACATACAAGGCGATACCTTAAAATTTTATAATCATAAAATGTGATTTAAACAATGTAATTTGAATAAGAATCAATCCATTACTATCCTTCTGATGGACACGAGTATTTTTTCAGAATGAGAAATGTGTGGCCACAGTCCACCATATCGACCAAGAGCGAGCTGGTAGACTGCCCACATCTTATAGAAAATTTTCTTTGAACCACTCACAGGTGTATAGCTTTTCTTACGACTTTTCCTTTATTGTAATGGGAAGTGATTATTAACTGAATAAATGAAATAATAGAATGATATTAATTTCTAAACTTCACAATTTTAACATAATATACTTTTGCTTTGATTTCGTTATAGATTTATTTAAAAAAATAGATATAAACAAACCATATGCTTTGCAACGTTAAACTCATTAATTATATATTATGTATAATCATGAATTTAATAAATCAAGCATGAGCTTTTCGACATATTAATGTGTCGCGTTGAGTCGGATAATGGATTGAAACCGCTTTTTAAACACTCTGACAGTTTAATGATATATTATTTGATTTTCACTAGTCAAACAGGCTGTTGGCCTAAATTAATAAAGACATACTAGCTATGCCCTACGGTTTCACATGTGTCTTAAAAATGTAAAAGTTGATATTATTTAGCATTTGATAGATTGGATGGATTAAAAAATACTAGAACGATATAAAATAAATATTATTAAATATTTTATTGTAACGATTTTTTTAGAATTACTCATATGTATATGCGATGTTTGAACACGCAAACTCTACATTTTTATAAATTAACATATAGGTGAATATTAACAAGGCGCTCTATCTGTAAGGGACTCGGATTTTTTATTTGTGACTGAGACTAATTAAAATAAAATAAAAAGGCAATACGTACTACAACTTGTACCAAAATAAAAACAAAAATTTTAAACAGGATCTCAAACAAACAAAGCAATGTTTGGCCGCACAGTTTGATCTTTTCCTATTGTGAGCCTGCACCTTTGAGATAGCAAAAATAATGAGAATCCTGTTCACTATCACTATCACAAAGTTTTCTGCAGACGACGTTCTTTATCCAAACGATTAGTGAATCCTCTCCGCAATTGCTGGTAAGACTTTAAATCAGATTTTATATATTATTTTTTTATATATGCATGTGCACTACAATATACTTTCAATGCATTTGTGTTACAAAAACAGCTTTTCTGAAATTAAAAATGATAAAAGAAATAATTAACTAAAGAAAGAAGAGGAAAGTGTATCCGAATTCCACCACACGATAGAATTACGTGTGCTGTCGCAATGAAATTGCAATTCTTCTCTACTAGGAGCCCCAGTGAAATTGTAATTTCACTGGGAGGCTTACGCGAAATATAAAATTATTTTCTGATGGCATAACAGTGTAAACTCTACTACTATGTTTTCCACAACCGTAGTAGTAGAAAATTGTGAGTTTAACGTAACTTTTAGAGTGCCCACGTAATAATTCGATCATCCATTGATACTCTTAATCAGCGTCTATCAGTTAATGTGGTAGCTTTGGCTGTTTGATGGTAAAATGACACTCGGCGATCGACGGACGATTAAACTCTGGCAAAGGGAGATACTGCTTGCTAGTTGGTCATGCCTTGAGAAATGTACGATATGTGACGCATCATGCATTGAGAGAACTGGCGTAACGTAATGCAATGGCGCCTTCTATCGATGAGCTGCGGGAAGTCGAAAAAGAAGCAGAAAGCATTGATGGATTGGTATGTTGACACCATTAGCAAGAAGCCACGAATTATTCCGTTGGCGGTGTAAGCATCAGTGTTGAAAGGCTTCAGGTATTGTCGCTTAGCTAGAACTTGCAGTGTAATATCGGGACCATTCGAACACGTACATACATTTGTTTCTAACGATCTTCAAGCGTCAGTACTAGCTAACGCAGTACGTACACGTTCACGTAGTTCTAAACCATATCAAGATTATACATAAATATACAATTAAATATACCTTGATTAGACAGTTACAGCTTTTAAAAGTTTGCAAAACATTATTTACAAGGACATTTTAATGATCAGATGACAAATGTGTTTAGTATTTTCTATTCTTTATTTAACAATAATATTTGGTTACATAAAAATATGTCTTAGAAAGTTTTATAGAATATATATATTGTAATGACATTATCGACGAAATATTTGTATTTACTCATATTGATGTTTATTTATTTTTACGCTATCACTAATTAAGAATTCGATTACATAGATAGATATACTACATAAATCGTTATTAAAATACATCATCTGATCATATAATAGGCAACTATTGCACTACATGGTACAACAGAACTATTAATATTTTATTAAGAGATGGTTAAACGAAATATCATAATTATTTAGGTTTTATATAATTTAATACGTATCCGAAGACAAACAAAAAATGTCAAAACAAACGCCTAACATCGCCCGACAACCCGAATACTTTTATTTGATGAAAACCTCAAATTCCTTTTAAAACCCTTTGAATAAATCATTGTCAGGGAAAGTAACTGAAAAGTTCTATATTTTCTATCTGTTTTATGTATTTATTGCTTTAATCTTTATCATTTATGATTTAAAATATTATAATTTTATTTGTGTTCTCAATTTCTATTTTTTATGTTTAATCTTGGAAGAAGAATATGTATAGATATTTAGATATAGATTAAATTATCATTACGTAAAGCCAAGTTTTGGTTTGTTAAGCGTACCTATATTTTATTTTTTTAATCTTAATTAAAAATTATGCCATTAAAAGGTACCTCTTATTTCACTTTACGGTTTTCCTCCGAGAACAACGTTGCTATTATGGCAACAGGGCTTCAACGGTCGATCCTGTACACGTGTGAACAAAGATGCATAAAGTACTAAATAAGGCCGAATTATTTTTTAAATTCCATTTCTGTCGCGGTAACCACAATTGCCCATGGGCAACACCAGTACCTACCATAATCAGTATAACAACAGTAACCAAAATATCTGCTGCTCAATTAGCCAAGAGACGTTCATCCTATAGCTCTTTTCTAATCACGTCCGTTTGAGCCCATGTCTCTTGATCCGCATATGGGCGAATTGGTAATTTGCTATAACCATCTCATACTTATGTCATGAAAACCACAGGTACTAAGTAGGTGAGACATATGGGTACATAGCTGTTAACGCGCGTGACAAGAAAAATACTTTTAAGGTATAATTTAGGGTTGTCACAGATACATACGGAAATTATTATTTTAATATTCGTGAATGAAGTTCAAGATGATGGCATGAATATTGTAGCAGTAATTACCAGTAATGGCTCAAATTTACGAGCTGGCACGGTCGCAAGTATTCAATGCAGGCAGTATTACTTTTGTACTGTACAATTTATAGCATTCGAAACTGCCGCCGACTCAAAACGACGAAGTTTGCAAGCTTCGAAGTCGTTAAATTAAATTTCGCTATCCACAGCTAAACACATAGAAAAGTTCCATATTTTATGTATAGTACATATCTACATTTACATTTTATAGAAGTAATAAAGACTGTAACCGCCCTGAATGTCAAATGCTCTGAGCCGCTAATTTACATTTTTAATCAAAACCAGGTTTCATTGCACTACTACTATTGCAGATGGATTAGTATCCCTCGGGGCTAAGTCGGAACGCCTTGAATAAGTATCTCTCCTTACTACACCTTTCAAAGCATAATATAGAAACGCTACACTACTGTGGCAGTAATGCTCCGGAAGTGATGTTAAGAAGGGTTCTTTGCAATACAATCTTTAAGCTTTCTTGTAAGTTTTGAAACATGTGTGCAATGTAGGTATGTGGACTTAGCACACACGTGGAATCTCTCTTTCTCCGAAAATTTCGTTGTTGAAAACTATGAAATTATCTAGGAACAACAGTGTTTGTAAAGTTAATAATATTAATGCAGTCTTTGTCATGCGCATCCGAGCGTGGTGACTACGACAAAATCTTTTATTGAAGTCTGTGTCCGGAACCTAACAGTTTTGTGAGGGTAATGTTATATCTTCCTTACTACACAAATAAAATGCACTCACAGCAGCAGCAATCACTGCTGCTATTAGGTAGAAGTAGGTGTAACGCTGATACCTCTGAAGTCGAACAACCAAATGTTCTTCAAACAATAAAATCATTTACAAAATAAATAAATTATTAACGATACCATCAAAATATATTTAAATACGTTTATAAATATTTATACTTAGCATTGCATTACAATAAGATTTGCTTAAAACGGAAAGCTGGTTCGTTTAAGCGCTTTCCGCTGCAAAGTAAACGTTTTGTATTTCATTACCCGCCGCTATGTGAGAAAAGCGAGCAAAGAGGGCGGTCGCGTTGCGAATAGTTTTGTTTCAAAAGATTCACAATGGTAATAAATGAACATTATTCCGCTTCAAGTGCTCTTCTACTTCTACACTCGCTTTTCGAAGTTTAACACAAGTATGCTCGAAACTATGGTAGCCCGCGGCGAATTGCGAAAACAAGATTGATGAGAAAACAGATAGGAAACTTCTCTCCTTAATGAGCACTAAGTATTGTTGTGCGGTCCCTTCATTTCGTTCGCGCGTTTTTTGTTCTTGAGGGGGGAAACCTTCAAAAGATATCCGACGCCGACGGAGCGACACGGGTTATGGCGTGTGAGGCCAAAGTGCAATACGTGGGTGCCGGCTCGACCGAAGAATACTCTCCAATAAAACCTCCAGTGCTCCTTTTCTTAGCTTCTTTTATTTGTTTCCTTGTCTGATGTCGCATTCCGAATGAATGCTGGTCCTACATTTGGGTTCTATATATATGCCCCGAAATAGGTTAACAAATGTCAACTACTGCAACTAGTAAAATGGCCCTTTCGGCCAATAGCGTTTGATTTCTTTGCCATCCTGCTCTCGCAATTCGCTATCCTGCTCTCACAAATTCCTTACCTGTCGTGACAGGTTCGGACGTGTCTCGACCTATTTCGGGGCTCACAAATATTCCATATGTATAGCTACTATCTACTCATTACTTTTAATACTTACTAAAATAAAAAACAACCTAGCTAATACATTTTTATCCCTATTCTATGTTAATAATCATTTATTCAGTAATAAACTTAACTTACATACTACAAAACGCTTACTTTACAATACAATTGAATACTTATATGCTACGTGATACTGATATAACTCAAAAATGCTTACATACTACGCGGAAGACGTCGCTTACAATCTCCCCCCAGTGTCCGGCGGTCCGCACACTTCATCTTCGGGTTGCGGCGTCTTGTTCATCAGGATGAGGCGGGACACCGGTCGTCTCAGCACTCCTCCCTTGGTGCGCACGTTGACGATGCGGACTCTCCCATCAGGACCCGGAAACGTGCTCTCGATCTGTCCCCGCGGCCATGTGTTGCGCGGGAGCGTAGCGTCTGCGATGATAACCACGTCGCCCTCGCGGAAGTCTGTATTCTTTGATTTGTCGATCTTCCGCGGCATGAGGGTAGGAAGATATTCCCTCATCCACCTGGACCAGAAATGATTCGCCATCTGCTGTACTGTCTTCCAGTCCGCCTTCCCCACGAGGCAGGAGTCGTCAAACTCCCCGAGGACCGCGGCACCGCAGGATCTGCCCATTAAGAAGTGGTTCGGAGTCAGGCTTTCTTCATCTCGGGGATCGGCGCTCAGGTGTGTGAGAGGACGGGAATTGACCGTGTGTTCGACTTCGGTCAGCAGGGTGTAAAGGACCTCTTCAGGCGGACTCTTCTCTCCGAGGACGGCGATCAGTGCGGTTTTCACCGAGCGCACCATTCTCTCCCATGCTCCCCCCATGTGTGGAGCCCCTGGTGGGATGAATTTCCATGTTATACCTTCTCGTTCCGCGGACTCGACGAGGTCTTCGTTTTTTATTTTCTTAATTTCAGTTTTCAGTTCGTTATTCGCTCCAACGAAGTTCGTGCCGTTGTCACTGAAGATGACGCGAGGGCTTCCCCGCCGAGCTGCCAACCGTCGTAGGGCCATAATCATAGAGCTTGTACTGAGAGACGAGGCTAATTCTAGGTGTATTGCTCTAGTAGTAAGGCACGTGAAGAGAGCACCCCAACGTTTCTCGCGTCGTCGACCAATTGTTACATGCATCGGTCCGAAGTAGTCCACGGCTGCGCAGGTGAAAGGAGGCTGGTGATGTGCTAGTCGCTCGTGTGGTAAGTCGCCCAGTGGTGGAATCTGCGGTTTCGTTCTTCGCATCTTGCACCATTGACACTCGAAGGCGATCTTCCTTACAGCCTCGCGTAGCGATACAATCCAGTACTTCTGCCGTAGCTCGTTAATGACCGTAGCGTGACTGCCATGAAACAAATGTTCTACGATGAGTCGGGTCGTGCGTTCTCTTCCATCTAGGATCGGCAGTCCTTGTTTGCTGGCTTCGATCTTCGACGTCCGGCTTCGAAGTCGTAGAATCCCATCTTCACTAAGCGCGACGTCGATGTTTCTTAGGCGGCTTGAGCGTTCAATCGGTTTATTCTTCCGTACGCTATTTATTTCGCGCTCGAACGATTCCTCTTGACTGCTTCTTATCAGTGTCACTTCTGCCCTTTTCAAATACTTTCTGTCAATGGGCAGGCGGGCTTTATCATTCTTATTTTCGGAGCGTTCTTTGTCGACTTTACTTCGACACATATCTATGAACATGTGTACCCTCGCCATTGTTCTTAGCAGGCGCCACCAATTGCTGAACTTGCTGGAGTCTATCAACCTTTCTTTTTCTTTGACTACGGCGATGGTGCAGGCGTTCTTCTTTTTTATTTCTGAGTCACCTTCTTGCTTTCGTATTTCCTTCACGGGCCAGTCAGACTTCGGGCCGTAAAGGAATGCAGGACCTCTGAACCATCTTGACTCTTTGTTAAAGTCTCGCGGGGCGTTCCTAGTCGCGTCGTCAGCTGGATTGTCCTTGGTTGGTACCCATCTCCACTCGTTCGGCTTGGAGAGCTCTTCTATGGCGGCGAGTCTGTGCGCGACGAACACCTTGAAGCGTCGCGGGTCTGCTTTCAGCCATTGTAGAACTGTCGTGGAGTCCGACCAGAACACTCTATTGGTAACCGTGAGGTCGGTTTCTTCGCACACGGACGCGGCCAATCTTGCACCCAATAGCGCAGCTTGCAGTTCTAGGCGGGGAACCGATGTGGCTTTGACGGGTGCCACTTGCGCCTTCCCAGCCACCAGCCTGATGTTGACTTCTCCGTTGTCAACCGTAGATCTCCAATACACGGCGGCGGCGTATGCGGTTTCGCTGGCGTCGACGAAGGTATGTATTTCGCCCGATCTCGTAGTAAGCGCCAGACATCGCGGTATCTTGACATGATTTAGAGCTTCGATGCTTTCGGCGTATTCTTCCCAGGCGTGTTGTTGTTCCTCGTTGACTTCTTCGTCCCACTGGACTCCGGATCTCCAGAGGTCTTGTATCATTTTCTTCCCCATTACCAGGACTGGGGCGGCGAGTCCCAGCGGGTCGAAGGTGGACATCACGGCGCTGGTGACTTCCCTCTTTGTTGGCTTCCTCTTGCCATTCTTCATTTCTATTGGTATGTTTCTAAGGCCGACGTTAAAAGCTAATGCGTCTCCTTGCACGAGCCACCTCATACCCAATGTCTTCTCTTCTTGGCCAAGTCTTTTCTCTTCTATGTTTTCGCTCGCATCGATCTTGGCCAAGGCTTCCGCTTCGTTACTGGCCCATTGCTTCAAAATGAATCCAGCTCTTTTGTGCACTCGGTTTACTTCGTCAGCAACGGATGCTGCCTCCTCCGTGGTAGAAAAGCTCTGTAGGTAATCATCCATATAATGGTTACGGACGATAGCTCGGGCCGCTCTGGGATGTTCCCTTGCATGTCTCTCCGCGTTGGTGTTCTTTACGTATATGGCGGTTGCTGGAGAAGACGCTGCGCCGAAGATTACCGACTTCATTCTGTATTCTTTGGGCTTCGATTCTCGGTCCTCTCCTCGCCAGAGAAAGCGCAGGCTGTCGCGGTCTTCCTCTCTAATTTGGATTTGCAGGAACATTTCTTTAACATCGGCGACGACTGCTACGGGCCCCTCTCGGAATCGTATGAGTATCCCCAATAGAGACTGGAGCAGATCCGGGCCGGGGAGCAATGCATCGTTTAGGCTCTTCCCTTCATGCTTGGCGGCAGCGTCAAATACTATGCGAATCTTCCCCTTCAATGGATGCGTCACGGCGAAATGTGGGAGATAGAATGTCCGACCTATTGTAATATTCTCAGGTGCTTCTTCGGCGTATCCACTTGACAACAGGTTGCTCAGTTGCTTGCTGTATTCTTCCATAAGTGTAGCATCCCTATCCAGTTTCCTCTCGACGCCGAGTAGCCTGCCTCGAGCTTGAGTGTAGTTGTTTGGTAACGTCTCGCTCTCCGATTTCCATAGAAGTCCGGACTCGTATCTTCCATCTGGTAACTGCCTTGTAGATTCTTTTAGTATTGTCAGCGCTCGTTCATCCGCGTCGTTGCTAGGACGTCGTTCTTGTATTCCGATCGAGTCTAACGCGAAGTGCTTCTTAATTAATTCTTCAATAGTTTCTTCGTTGCTAGCAGCTCGACAGTGGTTTATGAAGTTGACTGAAGTTATCCCGGCGTGGCCCCCATGAAGTACCCAACCTAGGCTCGTGAGAGAAGCTACAGGTTCGCTTCGTTTTCCCTTCAAGATCTTCCTAGAGATTATGAGGTCCCAGTTGTCTTGACCGATGAGCAGTGCGGGCCTTTCCTTTTCGTAAACCAATTCGTTATTCAGACTTCTCAAATGGTTACATTCTTCAATTGACTTCTTGTCGACGTATTGGGGTGACAACTTCAGTTCTTCGACGGTGTGCACGCCTCTCAAAGCTCGCTTGTCCTTCCTGTGTATGCCTCTTATCTTCAGATCCATCTTCTGTGACCTCTCTTTAGTAATTATTTTCCCACCGACGGTTTCCAGTATGAGTTCCTTTTCTTCCCCGGCGGCCCCTATGCGTGAGGCGATGGAAGCGTCTACTAGTGAAACCGTTGAGCCCTCGTCCAGTAGTGCTAGCACGCGGGCTGATCCTTTGGGTCTATAGATCTCGACAGGCATCATTTTCAAATAGACTCTTGTTCCGTCCGCTGCGGCGTAGACGGGTCGAGCTTCTTCAATTTCTTTCGCTTGATTACACGGTGACGGCGTGAGCTGCTGTTGTTGCGTAGACGGTGCTATTGTGTGAGTAGGCTCCGAGTGCAACAACGTATGGTGCGGCTTCTTACATCTTCTACACGGTTGCGCTCTGCAATTCGTTCGTATGTGTCTCAATCGCAGACACTTAAAACATAAACGCTTCTGTTTTGCTATTTCCCATTTCTCATTGGTAGCAGTTTCTTTAAACTTCCTGCATTCGGTGAGCCAGTGGTCTCCATTGCAATGGAAGCAATTCTTCGTATACGTTTCCGATGACGTTGCTACTGTATGGGTCTCTTCTTCTTCTCGCGCCGCGTGAACGGGGAATCTTCTTTGCGCGAATCTTCTCTTATTGATTTCCGGCAGCGCGAACGATCCGCATAGGTCCGCTTCGGAGTTCAGAAACTTTTTGAGCTTCACTAGTTCCGGTTCGTCGTGGTTCACGCTGGCATTGAAGTCGAACCAGCGATACCGAAGTATGGGCGACAGCTTTTCAATGACGATTCTTGCGATTTCCGGCGAATACAAGTATTGGGCCTTCTTTAATGCTTCTATTGTTGTGACTGCGTTGCTGACTTGACTCGCGAATGCGCAGATGTCCCTCGGTGTATCGCCGATGCGCGATAATTCTTTCAGCTTTTCGACTTCGACGAGAACCAATTGCTCTGGTCTTCCGAAGCGGCGTTCTAAAGCGGCGAGGATCTCCTGAGGTTCCGATGACGCGAAGAGCAGGCTTCGTATTGCTTCTCTTGCGATTCCTTTTATCGTTCTTCTTAAGCGAGCCATATTCTGTACGTCGTTGAACTGCTCCGCACTGTCCATATATGACCTCTTGAAAGGCAGCCATTCTTCATTAGGGCCGTTGAAATCGGGTAGGTCCCATATCTTGTGCGGCGCGGATGTCGGTTGTACTGTCCGCGCGGCGGTGATGATCGCGTCGGCGAGGTCCTTGAGTTCGCTCTTGCTCGAAGGTACTTCTTTTTCTTCGGCGTGTTCAACATACGACGTCGTGTGTCGCACCCATTGTTCTACGTGCGATTGGTGTTCGACTTCATATTCGTTCCCCATTTCATCCTCGGAGTCGTACTGGGCGAGTTCCAGTTCGGTGCGTGCGAGTGCCGCGGCGGTCTCCGCGGCTACCAGTTGCTTCTTCTGAAGTTCCGCTTGCGCTTTGAGTTCTGCTTTCCTGGATCTGGAGGATCTGGTCGTCCGGGGAACCACGGTTTCTGAAGACGCGAACGGTGGGACATTAGGCCTTCCAATGTTCTTCAGGTGCGCGCGTGGTTCGGTGCTTGCAGGTGCGGGCATCATCGTTGCGGGCGTCGACGTAGTCGCAGTCGGTGCGGTGCGCGTAGTCCTACTCGATGTCGTAGTCGTGGTCGTCGTCGCGGTCGTCGTCGCTCTCGGTGCTTCGGTCGTCGTGGGTTCGACGGTGGCCGTGGTCGCGGCCGTCGCGGCGCGTGTTCTTCTTCCGCGGGTTAACGCGGGTGCGGCGGTCGAGGCGGTGGCGGATGTGGCAGTCGAGGCGGCGTTGGACGCGGCGGTCGAGGCGGTGGCGCTTGTGTGATGAGCGGTGCTTGCTTCCGTGGACGTTGATGCGGTTACTGTATCTGCAGGCGTATACATCGACCAGTCTGTTCTTGATTCTTCGGAGCTTCGTTCTTCTTGCTTGGAGCGTGACGGTGATCTTGAACGGATGGGCATCTTCGGTTTGCTTCTTTCTTCCTATCCGGCGCTCGAATGGACCAGCAATTATGGCGTGTGAGGCCAAAGTGCAATACGTGGGTGCCGGCTCGACCGAAGAATACTCTCCAATAAAACCTCCAGTGCTCCTTTTCTTAGCTTCTTTTATTTGTTTCCTTGTCTGATGTCGCATTCCGAATGAATGCTGGTCCTACATTTGGGTTCTATATATATGCCCCGAAATAGGTTAACAAATGTCAACTACTGCAACTAGTAAAATGGCCCTTTCGGCCAATAGCGTTTGATTTCTTTGCCATCCTGCTCTCGCAATTCGCTATCCTGCTCTCACAAATTCCTTACCTGTCGTGACAGGTTCGGACGTGTCTCGACCTATTTCGGGGCTCACAAATATTCCATATGTATAGCTACTATCTACTCATTACTTTTAATACTTACTAAAATAAAAAACAACCTAGCTAATACATTTTTATCCCTATTCTATGTTAATAATCATTTATTCAGTAATAAACTTAACTTACATACTACAAAACGCTTACTTTACAATACAATTGAATACTTATATGCTACGTGATACTGATATAACTCAAAAATGCTTACATACTACGCGGAAGACGTCGCTTACACGGGTTATGTAGGATTCATACCGCACTAAAACCCACCGGTGGCCTTTCTCAGCGCTGCGTGGTGGACTACTGGAGTCCTTTGAGCGCGATGCCTCAATCGGGGTTTTCTCTGGTAAGAATTTGCACTCACCGTGTTTACGGCATGTTTACGGCATGATACGACCATGTCGTCGTCCTTTCCGATTTCACTTGACTGGACTTGGTCTTGTTTAGTAAATGCCGCGAAAAGTTTAGGTAAAAGTATACACTAATCCGCTTACGAGTTGGGAAAAGTAGGTAATAAAATTACTTAAAATTTAAATATACCTACTATAAGTATGAAATCTTGTAAGTCTAATCTTGTATCTTAAATTATTATGTAATATTAAATCTCTTGCCGATTACGTAACAAAATGACAGATAAATAATACACCTGCGAAACACGAAATGGATTTTTCGAGTGGCGGAAAAATTGTAGTGGATAGCAATTTATCATACACATTTATTTTAATGAAAACATACATGAAACACAGTTTAACCTCAATATTTCACTCTTTGGATAATATCTTGCATCCATTTTAAAATGCCGAGTGTGCATTTTATAAATACAATGCATTTATGTTCTTTTATAGTGCACAGGCGAGCTACTTAATAAGAGGTAGACGTCATAGCCTGTTAACATTGGCAACAACACAAATGTTGCCGACGCATTGATGACTGCGAAGAAAGATCGTTAGATGTTTGTCGAAAATTTAAGACTGCTGTTAGAAGAACATAAGTACCTACTACTTAAGTGTAAACTTTGCACTGAATTATTTTTAGAACGAAATAAGTAGGTTATTTTTCATTAACTTTTTTAAATTTGCCATAATCATATAAATTGCCAAAATAATGTTAATTAATTGCATAATTTTACTTCAATCTCCAAATTAATGTCCCCGATGCTATTAGTCATAATTAAAGCCAGCGCTGTCAGGTAGCTGCATGTCGTATTATCATTGTAGATGTCCCAGGTGCTTGTAATGGCCCATATTTCTGCTACGACGCCTATGTTACTTGAAACTTAATTTATAAAGTAGGTATTTCTTATTTGGAAATAATGGCATTTTTATATTAAAGAAATAGAAATGTTGGAAGGTGGTAGAACCAGTGTAGTTCGACTGGGAAGTACCACACCTATTTCTAGCGTGAAGCATTTCTTGCGTTTCGATGGAAGGTTGTGGTTGCCGGCACACTTTTATATGAGGCGACCATCATAGTCCTAGAGAGTAGCAACGCATCTGTGATTGACTTCAGATAGTACCCATGTTCTGCACTAATTTGATTACGGATTTCCATGAGCGGCAGTGACCACTTAGTATCAGGTGGACTGCATGCTCGTTTGGTACTTTAATCAGATAAAAAAATCTGCATATAACGCTTATTTGTGGTGTTTATAAATGTGGAAAACAAAAACTATGCATGACATAGATAACGTTTTATACGTATTATAGAAGCAGCAAATATGGATACAGTTCTCCTGATGGTAAGTAGCAATTGTCCTCTGTTTATATATCGACCACAGATAGGATTGGATTCTTAACTGAGCTTAGCCACAGACACGTCGTTAGCCGTAAGGCCTAAGTTACAACGCTTTGTATAAATGTATATAAAATCAGAGAACAATAACTTTCGTTGCAGCTACCGTGCGCGCACTTTATAAATAATATTTTTCTTTGTAGTTTTCTTTCACGGTTTTATTAATTTCCATAGAGTAACATAGTAAAAGAAACACCCAAGCAAAACTACTGGAACAAAGGCTAGTAAAATAATAGAGGGGAATATTTCAGTCCTACATTGTTCGAGAAGGTCGTGCCTTAGAACAAACAGGAACATAAAGTCGTAACTTTGAATATTAAAGTCCTGAAACAAGCAAGAGCGCGGATGCGGTTGCATTAAAAGGTTAAAATATATGAGTCTTGTTCAAAATAGTGAGTTTCTAACTTATTAAAACTTATATACATATTATTCAACTAATATTGAATACTAGAAGTATTATTATAATCTAGCGTATGTTTAGGAATTTGCGGTAACTGACGCGTGTTCTTGTTTACCACCAATTTTGTATAAACACATTAAATATAACAAAATATAAAGCTAATGTAAGAACAATTAATTTAATGCCTATTCACATGCAACAGTAGGTACAACACCACACAGGAATGTCAAACTGACAGAATGCACATTACCTGCACATTCGAATAGTGTCACTGCAGTTTTGCTGCCGTATGGTAGCTACTACAACCCCTTTTTACCCGACTGCGTCAGAATGAGGGTAATGTTTTCCAAGCGTATGGATGAATAAATGTGTCTATGTACGGACGCTACAGCAAAAACGAATTGACGGATTCTAACATATGACATCATTGAAATTGACTCAGTTCGAAAACGGACATAGACTATAATAATAGTCAAATATGGCGCCAGCAATCTGAGCAAAAAGAGGAAGAGTGCCGACTTTTTTTCAAATTATATTAACATTACGCATATCTAACGCATGGTAGTAAATAGACCAATACAAATATATGACACTTTTATGTAGTTACTTTGACACAAACTACTAAAACGGGTTAAATTGTGTAAATAATCGACTCCAAAATTTTTCTTCCAAAATTTTGCTTCAAGCAATCGGGATTTTTGTTTTCCTAATAATATCTAATTCATATAGGAACCATCCAGTCATGAAATACCGTGTCACTTATATTATGGTTGTGAAATCGCTAGTATCGTCCACACCATCCATTTCGTCGGCGAAATGCTTAATACTAAACATAGCCAGATGCTTGTGAACTGATATGAAGCGTAAGAATACGCACTTTGTCTACATGCTGTACATGCTCCATACATGCATACATGTACATACGTACATGCTCCATGCAGTACTTCATGGGTTGGTTACAGTTACAGGTGACCATTGGTAAAAATGATCAGTATATTTAATGCATAAATAATATAGTGTGGACTGTGGTGCTATGAGTGTATATAGCGTGGATATAGTTATTTAAAAGATTTTTTAATTTATTGAACAAAAACACTATCTACACTAACCCCCACACTAGGATTTACTCCTGTGTCACGGGAATCGTGGGCACTCATAAAGACGAATACACAAACATTCAGATCTAGAACAAGAATCTAACTTCGTCATTCAGATACCTGTCTGGCCCGGAACCGAACACGAAACTCATTATGTGTCAGACCGGTGTGGTAAACGCTCCGCCATGCGGGTCGTCGCCGGTCAGTCTATGTCATAATGATTTCAGGCTGCAATTACGATAAACCGATTAATCAATGGTTGCTAAGCTCTTTTATAATCGAGTTTGTTGGCATTAGAAGGTATTTAGTAAATAATACTTTATCAGAGAATTTAAGTTAGAAAAGCGGTAATTACTATTGGTAAGTTTGGTGGTGGTTGGTACCCTGTTTCTGTTTAAGGGATGGTACGAAGGCTGGTACGAATAAAAGTCTCACGCAAAGGCAAATTGCGGTAATATTAGTGCGTACCGTAATATGTGTTTGTAATATTGTTGCGTTTTTCCTCGATTGCCTCTGAAGAAACGTTAGAACGAAATAGCGTTTATCGAGCTATGTGTATTTTAATTTTATGTTTTATGAGTGTGTATTTGTATGTGTATTAGTGATGTAACGAATATTCGAATTCGCATTCGTGATGATTTTATATATTCGTATTGGGATTCACATTCGCAAGAATTGTTGCGAATATTTTGTGAATATCGATTTTTGCATTGCTTTGTAAAAAAGGTCACCAAAACTATTCAAATTGTTATTGAACTGCAGTTTGAAGACCGAAAAAAAGTCGCCTAATCTCGATCCTCTCACTCCCTACACCAAAAGCTGAAAAAAACATTCGCATTTGCGAATGTCGGCAGCGGATATTCGCATTCGCATCCGCAATCGCGAATGTTTAAATAACATCATGCGTTACATCACTAAATGGGTATTTATTTGTCCGCAACTGGAGCCTAAGTGGCGTTATGACTTTTAACCGATTATTTCGTAAACATTCTGTTCACCTCCAAAGTTGTATGAGCTACGATTATATTAATAGGATGTTAAAGCTATTTATATATCGTTTCTTGTATTGTTGGTTGTACGTTATTATTTATTATAATAACGCATTTGTTAGTTCGTATTTATGTAAGGCGTTATCTGATTTTCAAACATGTTAAACCCAACCGGTTGAACTACATATTTTATATACACGTTTCGTTTGGATGACAATATATACTTTGTTTACAATTAGTGACGACATCCACTATGAGGGACGCCACGAGATACTAGGCCAATTTTTGTGCACTTCGGGATATACAAAAAAAATGGCTAATCACATATTTTTTTAAGAATACGAAAATCTAAATAACATAACTTAAAAAGCTTTAAATATTTTCATTATTATATATTACATTTTTGCACTCAGACCAAAAAGAGAAAATATGTTGGAAGCTTTTGTTTGACTTCCCGTTGAAACAGATAAACTGATCCACTTATCTTATTGTGTATTTGTTTCAAAGCAGGACTAGTTATTGATTAATGTTTTAATTGTTGTTTAATGTCATACGTTGAATAGAAACCTATTATTTTATGCTTCAAGTTAAAAACATTTCAGACTCGCTGAATCCTATAAATCTTGTAAATTTATGGTCCAATAGCCCGCATTAACGTTTTAAAGTTGGTTTATCTGTCAGATAATATCGTTCATTACACTAAGCATTTATATACGTAGCCTATACGTGAAAACGGATTTAGAACAATTAATGGCCGAACTGTACGCCGATAAGCCTGCAGTAAACCAATGTAAATCTTACTGCAGCAGAATGTTAGGTTTGGTACCCATTTAAAATATAAGAGGCCGTTCGCACCATATACATATTTTGTCTTTATGTTTCAAATCTCGTAGTAGGTGTTGCGTAAAGCGTTTCCTTAAATTCGTTAGAACGAGCTTAGTATTCACAATAGAAAGCACTAAGTTACAGTTGTTTTTCCATAATGATTTGAAGAAAGCACTCAATTTGTTGACAAAGGTATTATTGAACAAGAAAATTCTATGGGGTAAGCTAATCACTTATAGTCAATTTATTCGTGACGTTGCTGTTATATTCAAATTCAATTCTTAAAATAAGTATCTAGTGTTTTATGAACATAAATCCAAATCACAGGTAATAAACATAATTATTAATTGATAAACTGTAACTTAAAAAATAAATTACGTTATATTTTTCACATATAAATCTTCAGTGTCCGGAAAACTAAGATAGAATCGCGCTCAAGGCAAAGAAAGTTGGGTAAATTAAAGTAAATGTTAAGTGATTTATATAAATGAAGAACGATTTATATAAATGTATGAACGTATTAGCCGGCGGGTTTCTACATTTACTCACTCAGTAGGTAATATTTTATTTGATCTACAACTTTTTCCCATGAAAGATTTTACTTAAAAATAAATAAAACAAACGACATATGAGTCTTTTAACCCATGAAACGAAGGTAAGATCTGCATGCACATTACGTCATATTAATTGTCTACAGTATTATTATTTGTAAAAAAAAACGTCAATTCAGGCATTCTGCTGCCTGTGTGGAGTAATTTGGAATGCCTTGTGTCCGCTTCACCACGTCCTTCAACAGAGAAATACGAACAAGGTTTTTGTCGGTTGACTGACGTTTCGCCTCATTCCTAATAACTTTTTAAAAAATCCAGGCTTGTTGGTTTTCTTACAATGTTTAAATCGTTTATGCGAGTAATAATCTTCGATGTTTTTCTTACCTCTTGAGGTTGACTGGCAGAGAATGCTTATAGCATTAAGTCCACCTTTGTACATTAATGATAAGGTACATAAACAATAAATAAATAAATAATCGATTTCTTATACCCAATTAACTCTGTAAAATGATAGTTGGCTAGGCTTCAAGCTTTGGACTCTGCCCATTTATCGAGTTTCAAACCACTAGGTCATTACTGCTCTACTACGCCTAAACCAACACAGCTTTTATAAAGGCAAAATAGGTATGAATAACTAATAAGTTAGATTGGGAAACATTGTAGAGTACAAACTACATACGTATAGCACATTAGTGGCAGTTAACCGCATCTGTGGTTTCCGTGTTAATGAGAATCTATCGAGGGTCTATCTGCGATGATTTAAATGTTTTTAGAGTTCCGTACTCAAATACTAAAAACGGAGCCCTAAGACTATGTTGTCCGCCTGTCTGTCTGTCACCAAGCTCTATTTCATGAACCGTCATAGCTAGATTGTTAAAATGTTCACAGATTTCTTTATATTGCCATTATAACAAATACTAAATATGGCATAAAACAAATATTTATGTTTTTTACCGTTTTTATAGACAATGATACGAAACCCTTTGTGCGCGAGTACGACTCTTACTTTGCCGATTTTTGCTACTATTCATAATATCGAGGACATAAGGCTTGCGTGACAAAAAGATAAAAATCTAATTGGTTTATTCAAGTGTCAGGTTATAAAATGCTGAGTGATTATGTTATTACTGTATCGTATAGTATCATTATTATCATCGTAAATATTATATAGCTAATAATTATATAGCTAATAATTACTATTTTTTTACCCTTGAAAATAATTATTAAATAATTAGTTCAATAAAATACTAATTACTCGATTACTTTATGGAAAAGTATGGAAATTAAGCCTTGTTTATAAAATAATTACCTACGCTCAATTGCAAAGCAAAAGGTTGTCTCTATATATTTTTTTCGTAATAGTGTTATTAATAGGTATCTACTTATTTTAGTATTTATGGTATGTAACCATCAATTAAAAGGTGAAGGGGGTAGAACCAGTGTAGTTGAGGGTGGTAGAACCAGTGTAGTTCGACCGGGGAAGTACCACCGCCACACCTATTTCTAGCGTGAAGCATTTCTTGCGTTTCGATAGAAGGGTGTGGTTGCCGGTACACTTTTACATGAGGCGACCATCATAGTCCTCGGGAGTAGCAACGCATCTGTGTTTGACTTCAGATAGAACTCATGTTCTGTATGAAGTTGATTACAGATGTCCATGAGCGGCAGTGACCACTTACCATCAGGTGGACTGCATTCTCGTTTGCTACTTCAGTCAAATTAAAAAAAAAACAATCGAATTGTATATCTACTAAGTTTACAAATAATGTAGGTAGGTAGTCTCACACGTTTGTGTGAGTGTGCCGTTTTCGAATGCTTGTATTCAGTTTCCATACTGTTCCTAATATTTCTACTGTGCCTGTGAGTGTAATCGGCTTTGGGTAGAACCCTGTTTCATACGTAGTCGGTTACAGATGTCCATGGATGCCACTAACCACCTTTCATCAAAAGGACTGCAAGGTCGTTTGCTGTAGACTTATAAAATAATACCTAAATAAGTATCAGTGGCCAACATTTAACTATGAAGACATCATAACAGTACACAAGTATAGGTCGGTTTAATTATTCATAGCGGGACCCGGCGACGCGGCAGTGGAACTAAACCTTTTGTTCTGTAGGACTTCTCGCGCAACATGAGCAGAATGCCAAAGGTTGCGCTCCTCTGCCGCGACGAATTCAGCAAAGTTTTGAAGCTTCACACTTTCATAAACAAGTATATACTTTGTAGAACCATATTTTTCTATCAATTCGATTGTTTTTTTGTATAAAAAGTTTTCATATTGTTTATAAAAGCCAGAAAAAAAGATTATTAAAAAGTCACAGGATATAGTTAAACGGAACGGAAAATAAGAGATCAAATAATTAAAAGCAAGTACATACTATTTCCAGTGACAAGATGTGGTTAAAATATTCCAAAGTTAAATTATTTGAAGCGATTGCACGAGGTAACACTAAACTAAGTTCGGTGGAACTTGTAGCGCAATTTAGAGAATGCCAAAGGTCGCGCGCCTCTCCGTAGTACCTACGCCAACCACCAAATTTACTTAAGCATTGTATCGTAGCATTCGTAGCCTTAATTCCATCGATCAATTGTCAATTCAATTCACTTCGAACGTACGCAGTTTATTGGAATTTGTCTTACGTATACATAGACAAATGAAATCACATCTATGTTATCGAAGGGTTAGGTAAGGATATAAAGAATTTCCGTTGAGCCACTTTAGATTTAAGGGTACAAAGATGAAAACAAAAGGGGTAACCCGGAACCTTCCATTTCCTTCAATTTCTTTTACAACAAGGACGGGAACAATTGCAACTAATAAATTCTATTTCTGTCCTGTCGTCTTGGAAAAACACAATTTTCCATAATACAATTGTTACATTGGAAAATAAAATGACGATGTGTTGGATGTGTGTTTTTACAAGAGTGGCGCCCTAGATCCGTGTTTTAGAGTGGAGATCGAAACAGGGCAGTAAATCTTTATTATTTCTGTAAAATACTAGCCTATCCCCGGGGCTCCGCTTGTTTTGGTCACTTAATGAGTATTTTATGTGTTAAACCAGGTCACAAGCTGCGTCATGTTCCAAATCTGTTTCCGATTAGTAGTTTTTGAGAGAAAAAAAAACAAACATACATCCTCACAAACATTCGCCTATATTAGTAAGCGAAATAAAGCAAATAAACATGCAGTCCACCTGAAAGCAAGTGACAACTGGTGCCTCATAACATCTTTAATCAACTCCAGATAGGATTAAGGTCCTACCTGAGGTCGGTCACATATGCACTGTTACCCCAGAGGATTAAGTTAGAATGTTCCGTAAGACTTTATTTCTTTTACCACATCTCTTAAACAAAAATATAGCGGCACTTACCACTGTCGGTAAAAGGTAGAAATGAATAGAAAAAATATTTGCCTTTTTTATGCCAATGCCAAGTAAAACCACATGCTTCCAACGAAACTGCCACACTTTAAAAATAAGTGGGATGGTACTGGATGGGATGGGTCTTCTACATTGGTTGTATGTTGCATAGGTATTACTGAATTTCAATCGTTGTATATAAATAATTGTAAAATGTCATAAAAAATGTTTTTATAGGATTGAGAGTAATTACCACACCCTTCAGAACCTTGACCTGTTACATTGAATTCTTCATGTTGATTTATACATGAAAACTACTTAATAAAGAAGGTCGAACAATGAAACCGGAAGTTATTATGATTTCCACTCCATCGATTTCATTAGTTACTTTACCAGACTGTGTCAGGAAGATAATTTTATCTAGCGTATGTATATATATCCATTTCAGCTGCTTATATTAGTTTTAACAGTAGTATGTTATATTCCATAATAATTTCTTGTTACTTTATTGTGTATTCAAAATAATGTTCCAATTCCAATTAGCGAACACGAATTGATAGTCTAGGTCTATTATATTATTATTTTACATGCTAATCTTGGAAAGGTTTGGTTTCAACCGAAACTTAGGAATCTCTTTTGCCCGATATATTTATATCAGATATCTTTACTCAATTACTATTTTATTATTTACCACAGTTTTTAATATTATCAATGAAAAAGTTAAGATGGATGTTTGTTACTTGATCACGCCAGAACGGCGGACGTATCCGAATTTGGCACGAAGTTAGATTACAGCCTCGAATAGCACACCTACACACCAGGTGAAACCTTTGACACAGTGCAATTGGCGTAGTTTAAATTAAAGAAAGAACGTTACTATCTCTACATTTAAAAAAATGTCACTTACCTACTGGCCAATCATCGCAAAGTCTGAATCAGTGAAGATACAATTTAGACAACAGGTACATTTTATGTTGTGAATTCCCAGTGATAAAAAAATATATATTCCACGTTTAAGAAGCCTAAAAAGGGTGGAATATTTGTACATACCTATACATTTATATGGATACTAATTCTCAGTGGCGTAGCGCGGACCAAGTAGACGTGGGCAAACTCCTATCAGCGAGGCCCCTTTGGATGATTCCATTGGATGGTGCCCTTGAAAATGGTGTCGCGAGGCCTCTTTAAGAGACTGTGGGCGATGGCCCACTGCGCCCACGCCTAGCTACGCAACTGTTAATTGTACGTGTACGAAGTCGCAGGCAATAGCAAATTTTGATACATAGATATTGTTTCACTTACATTTATTTTAATGTCTTAAAACGATAACAGATATAACAATTTATATTGTTATACTGTAGTATGATGATTACAAACAATACTGTTATATTCTCGAAGTTTATATTCGAAATATAAAAGAAAACCTTGTTCTTGGCTTTATAACGGAAAATGTCGGCAGTTTTTTTACTCGCCCCAGTTGTTCTAGAGTTCTTGATTTAAAGAAATTAGTTTTCGCGAACGGTCGAACAAACAAGTCTAAAGTAAGCACCGTCTGCGGCCAACGTGTAATTATTAGCAGTGTTGGCCAAACAGCTTGCTGCACGATTGCACACAAAATTAATTAACTTTGCTTGACAAAATAAAGTTTATACTCCATTCTTTATGAAAGTTATAACTAGTATGAAACTAAGTAACAAAATGTTCTCGTTTTACTATTTCATTTCTCTTAGAAAGTCTTTTTTCAGTAATGTTTAATCTGGAAATGATATTTCAGGTTATATTCGAAAGGATATTTGGTATAAAATAAAAGTCGATACAGTTACGAAATGGGTTGTGATAAGAGAGATATTTATCCGACACGTTACAAATTAGTCCTCAGCTATAGCAAAATACAAGTGACCAAGTTTAGCTAACATCCTAAGTGAGATCAGAGATCTCACTTAGGATTGATTACAGACGTCCGTGTGCAGTAGTAGCCACTGACCCTGAGGAGAATTGTATGCCGTATTCACACAAATGGTAGTAATATACCAACTACTTCTCTTCAAATTTCTATACTATCTTTGAATTGTCTTATATGTAAGACTACATCGGCGGAAGTGACATTTTCGGCGATATTACTCGCTGCCCGATTCGGTACAGATCGTTGCTCGCAGACTACAAAGTCTCAAGTGGATTAAACGTCTGACAAAAGCAGTTTATTGCGCATAGTGACTCGGCGGCGCCGTCACGGACACTCTTCTTTTAAATTCTCACTTTCTATTGTTTGTCCAACATACTTTTAAAATCCTAAGTGCCCTCCGACGTATTTTTAGACCCTGCTCACAGTCACTCTTTATTGCTTAACTACATCGAGATTAAACGTTTTTGTCGGGACAAACAAGCTTAAATTGGATCATGTCGCTCACTTTGTCTACAAAGATTCATTTAAAATAACAGAATAAAACCGCTCAGAAGGAAATAAAATAAGCATCAAGTAGGTACATCAGCTGCGTAGGCTCTGTAGATATTCCTTGTAGGCGTCAGCTAAATTGTAGTTTCCTCGCAAATGTAATTTTTGTGAAATATTTTTATAATTGTAATCGTAATGACTGTTTTGCGAGTACCTATACTTATTATCTTTCTTCGTTTATAATTGAAGCTTAACTCTAACTCAATAATAAAATATTATTTATTAAAATAGGTATTTTCTTGTAATATAGTATTTTATAAATAGATATCATTTATTTTATAGGTTTTGCATCGTCATTTAATAAATAATTTCTAATTTATTTATAAGTAAAGTTTATCATTGCTATAAAACTTTGTAAATTTACATTATCCTTTATTTTCGAATCGTGGCTGGCGAGACGTGGCCAAATAAAACTAGAAAGATTACATGACATTCGACAGGGTCTGTCTGAGAGGGCAAAACTGTAGCCGGTGCACAATAATCACCCGTGAGAATTTTAGGTTTTCAGTGGTGACGTCAGAATCACAAGAGTGGCGAGGGGCGCGGGGCGCGACGCGCGATCAGCGCGCGCCGGCACCCCGGCATGCCCGGCCGCGCGACGCCCGCTCCGCCCGCGTCGAGCACCCGACGTATCTGTTGATCTGTTGCGCGCCGAGCGCGGTGGTCGCGACTCGCGCCACGACGCGCCGCCCGCCCTCGCGCACCGTTCGTAAACAAAACACTACGCACCCGGCCTTTGGTCTATCGCGATCGTGTGCAATGCCCGCTAGCACCTGCTACGGCATTATCAGTGAAACCCGCTGTTAACCGGTGCAGACACGCAGCCGACGGGGTAAACGGCCCGTCAGCCGCCCACGGTCTGTAGTAACTATCGCCGTAGTAAATTCCACCGTTAGACTGGGCCACCGATGCACTGGATTTTTTTCATAGGTATGAACTTAACGTGTTTGATTTACTTGACATTTTAAGTGAACATACATTAATCACCTAATATAACATTTAAACATGTCCTAATATAAGCCTAAATACTATACCTAATATGGAAATAAATCAAGAAAACGAGCTCGTTGTAATAATTAACAGTTTTTTAAATTTGTCTAACATAAGGAGTATGTAAATAAATGAATCCTCAACAACTTTAAGTGTTTTTAGGGATATCTATGCTATGACCGCTTTAAGTAGATTTCAAACCAAAGCACAAAAATTATACTATGAAACAATTTCACAGAATGAAGAGTATATGAGATAAATCTAATTTAAAATGGCATTTTTTCTCTAAAATAATAAAAACAGTACTAAGCACAGTACTAGCAGTAGCAATTAAGTCAAAAAACTGCGCACCGTCAAGATTTTGAGAAGTATGCCACAAAGTTAGATGGTTCGTTCCGATTAGATTATTATCAACGTGTCAAAGACACTTATCATAATAAGAAGTAATTAATTAGCTACCAATGTATCGTATAAACTTCAAATAGTAACATCTTTGAAAGAATATAAAACCTTTATAGCTTGAAGTTACATCCACTATCCAATTACGAAGTCAAAAATGTACAAATCGCCTACTTCCAATTCTAGAGAGGATTGAATCGGTTGCAAAGTTTCTAAATGGTTCGTCTGCAAACATGGTCGTCTATTATTAGGCTGTTTGAAAAAAGGACAATGAGACTATACTGAAACGTTAATTGGCTTTTACGTAAAATTAAGTATACATTAAGTAGAGGTATAAAGATTCTGGATAAGGAGGTATGTACCTCAAGGAGGTTATCATAACACCTGATGTATTGTGGTGCATTGTGTTGAATTATGCATTTTTACTTCAATAATAGTTTTATCCATAATTGCCATCTAATTACAATTGTTACTAGCTACCGATCCTTTTTATGAGATTTTTTATGAGAAACTCTGTTATTTAAGTTATAATAAGTACTATCAAAATTGTAGATGAAATATGAAATAAATACATCTTATTCTCTTCTAATCCTATTTCTGTCATGCTTGATGAAATACGCAAACGAATTACCTATTGAAAACTAAATTCAAACAAAGACTAAAAACAGAATTGTAAAATGGTTAAATATTGTAATATCAAATTATCATTAACCTTTTTTATAACCATTTTATGTATAGCTAACATAAAATATGTTTTATTTTTTAATAATAAAATAAGATTGTATTTTCTAAACACGGAATATGCATAGGTAAGTCTTATGTTGTTGCCATATTCATTATTTTCAGTTCAAATAGAATTTCATGAACAACAATAAAGAGTAACAATACAAGTGTTTGAATATTGTATCAAGAAAGCTTACCGTGCGCTTGTGTATTGAGCCGTGCATTGCGGACTGCATAGTCCGCTTGTGGTCAGCTCACGGCGCGGGAAATGGCCAATGAATCGAACCACAACTCGTCGCGTGTTCTTGTCTACACAATAAAGGAGTGTTAAATGAATTGTCGACAGAGAAGTAGCTCGTTACGAGTGCAACGTTACGTCTCTTTATTAACAAAAGACATAATTTAGTTAAAATTACGTATGACATACTATGTATTTGCTCGGCTTACCCTTCTGAACACCAATTTTCGGAAACTTCTATAAGCGAAAACTTTTAAATAGCCTTCACTTACATTACTCTTTCGTATATATTTATCTAGCTGTAAGTTTTCCTTCAAGAAATGAAATAAAAAAATAAAATAACAATTATCACAATATTTATTTAACGTTTTTTCCAACCACATATATTGTGTTGAAACGAATTTATTTGAAGCTCTTTGCGGTACGAGTTATAGTCTGAGAAAAGATCACGTAAGTAAAAAGTTATGCTGTTATGCCCCCTATATACGGCTTTCTCTCCTTCTCTCTTTTATTATATTTTTTCTATCATATACACGTGCGTATGTATGTGTGTGATTATCATAATTCGAGCAAACGAGCATTGCACGTGGCTTGTTGTACTGAACGCGTGGAAATTACGTCAAAATTTATTTGTTTACTAGCTGTACCCGCGGCTTTGCCCGCGTGCAAATCAACGTGTCACAAAGTTTTTCTCGCGCAAATCTCGACACCGTGGGAATTCTATGATAAAAAGTAGTAACATTAATATTGGCAAACACAGAGTGAAAAAACGAATACACACTTACACACCCACAAATACACACTTTAAGTATTTGTGGGTAGGAACGTATTGTTATGTATTTTTTTTTAATAAGACGAATTCTAATGTTGTAAATCGCTTTTTTGAACCAATTAACATTCTTAGTGGTCTAATTTATATATAGCCGTCGTATATAGCCGGCCGGGTATATAGCCGTCTTTTGGAACCAATTTATAGTGTTATTGGTTGTATTAACAATATCGGGATATACTTTTTCAACCAACTCCTCCACATTTAAACGAAGACGTTTCGATATAAAGATTGATTTTAACTTTTCCGGATAACAAAGCACTATTATCTACTTGAAGTAAATCATTACAAAATTGGAATATCACTGAACAGCGACATATATTCTAAGTTCTTATTTTGTTTCATGTGGCCAAATAAAAGATCTTTTAAGAGGTGCATCGGGCTATTTGTGTGCGTAAATCCCGCATTGTTCTTTGTAAAGCAGAAGACATAATCAAAACACTTTTACAATTCATATGAACAGGGCGCACCCGCTCGCAGGGCGCTGCCGCACCCTGCTCGCTTATTTTTTATGTTCCAACCTAACCTAACCCATCCTGTTTAAAAAGCTACAGCTAAATCCAACTCATAACAATAACATGACAATACTCCTGCATTTTCAGGATTTAGGTATTCAAAGTGACACTTTTCATCATAATGTTCTCTCAACGGGTTGTAATGTATTGTAATCAATAATAAGTAATAAGAATACTGTAATAGTAATGAGTAACAAGAATACTAAGCAAAGACACGGGATGTTTTTTTTACCTTCAACTCCTCCCTTATGATGCGGGATAGTGCAAGCCTAAATTATAAAAGGTAGTCACATAATGCTTACGGTTGTTTTAGTATATATTATAAGTTTAATGACAGCTCATTAAACTGAAATGTGATTAATAAATTAAACTTCAATTCATCAACCCTGATAATCTAAGTACACAACCTACTTAAACCGTATGAGTTTGGTACTTATCTATCTATCTATCTTCTATCTATCTTCTTCTTCTTCTTCTTCTTCTTCTTCTTCTTCTATCTATACTATAATAAATCTGTAAGAGGTCGCTGTCTGTACATGGAATAAATTTAGGTGAAAACCATTTCTAGGGGTCTTTAATACGATATAGAACCCAAAAGAATGGTTTTTAGAAATCTTTTCTGTTTGTCTGTTTGTCTGTTTGTCTGTTTGTCTGTTTGTCTGTTTATCTGTTTGTCTGTTTGTCTGTTTGTCTGTGTGTTTGAAAACGCTAATCTCAGAAGCGGCTTATCCAATTTGAATATAATTTTCACTGGTGTGTTGTGGGAAACTTCACTTAACATTTAGTGTTTATTTTATGTAAATCGGTTTATAAATAAAAAAGTTATGTCAATTTAAAACTACGCAGTATTTATTCTGTGTTCGATAAGTGTTAATAAGATAAGTAACTGCATCAGGGGTGAGGAGTTGAAGGTCGAAATTTTCATTTTGTGTCTTTGCTTAGTAATCATATTACATACCCGAAAGCATCAAATGGCCATCTCCTATGGCTTAGGCTTGAAGTAATCCTGCTTCATCAGGGTTGAGGAGTTGAAAGTCAAATTTTTGTCCCATGAATTTGTTTAACAATCTTATTGTATATCCATAAAAACGAATTGTCTTACTTCTACGGTTCAGGCTAGCAGTACCCCTGCATCATCAGGATTGAAGAGTTGAAGGACAATTTTTTTTGGGAAATATATGCTTAGTAATCTCATTCTACATTTAACCCAATTGGACTCCTACAGCTTAGGTTTGGCCGAGTATTGCTAATTTCGTTAATTTGATTCAAAGAAATTGATCCTATGATCAGAACCGTATCAAACTCATCAGAGTACACTTGAAGTACATTCTTTCAAATAAAAGAAAAATCATCAAAATCGGTTGGCGGGAAATTGAGTTATTCATCTATTTTTCGCGCACATCGTTAATGCAAAATCAGACTTATGCGCATTTCTTATGGATGCCACTGTCAAAAGTGAACTAAAAATAAATGGGACCCCATGACTACGCACTACCATTCAAATGAAAAAAAAAAACATCCAAATCCGTTCACCCAGTGCGGAGAAATCGAGTAATATAAAATTTAAAAAAAAAATTGAAAAAAAATACAGACGAATTGATAACCTCCTCGTTTTTGGAAGTCGGTTTAAAACTATGTTTTAACATAACAATCAAAGCGGAATACTAAATTTTATTGAGGTGGCCTCAAATTTGACTGACTTTCATACAAACTTACATCTCCTATTTGGGTTAAATTGGGGGGGGGGGGATCAGAAAATTCATTCTTAACTGACGTCTACGTCATAAAAGGAACCCCTAGTAAAAATCATATTCGTATCTTTAGCAGTTTAGGCTCTACGATGTTTATTCAATAGATGAGTGAGAGAGCATCCTTTCGTTTTTAAATAAGTATATATAGATATAGAGATATAGATTTGTATAGTATCAAATAACATAGGTACATAAAACCATAACCAATAAAAAACACATAACAAAGGAATACATTTTACAGACCATAACATGTTTAGTTTCAACCAATTCAACTATGCAGTTACTTATCTTATTAACACTTATCGAACACAGAATAAATAGTGCGAAGTTTTAAATTGTCATAACTTTTTTATTTATAAACCGATTTACATAAAATAAACACTAAATGTTAAGTGAAGTTTCCCACAACACATCAGTGAAAATTATATTCAAGTGGGATAAGCCGTTTCTGAGATTAGCGTTTTCAAACACACAGACAAACAGACAAACAGATAAACAGACAAACAGACAGACAAACAGACAAACAGAAAAGATTTCTAAAAACCATTATTTTGGGTTCTATATCGTATTAAAGTCCTCTAGAAATGGTTTTCACCTAAATTTATTCCATGTACAGACAGCGACCTCTTACAGATTTATTATAGTATAGATTTAAATTAACTTGACACGTAAGTACGTTGCATTCATACCTATTAGGTATGAATGCAATGAAGACTAAGGAACTTGGTTCCTTACAAAGGTCCATGACCGCAAATCTATATATATAACGAATAACCAATTAAAAATCTTTTTGTATTAATATTAAACTTGGTATCGTAACGTTATACAAACAGTATATTCTTTAGTATCATAAATCACTTACGATACAAAAGATCGATTATAAGATGACAATGTGTACCTTAAAATAACGTCAAGAAAAACTCCATCAATATAGCTCGAGAAATACTGCGTAACATGATTTTTTACTTACCTACCTCTTGCGTTAAGACTCCATTTTATCTAGAACATTAAGGTGCGTGGAATTTATATAATGGTGACATCCATACACCCTAATATTCTGCGAAACGAGGGAGGGTCTAATAAAGATGAAGATTTTTAGATTACCATTAAAAATATGAACGGTCTAAGTTATCTGTTCTCAACCTTATATAAAGAGTGTTATATTATTAAGTAAACTGATACATTGATATAATAGGTCTATTAGGTCTTTACACAATAAGTATCTGACTTAGTTATGTTAGGGTTGTATTTACCGTTTACATGTATGTATGTAAGTAAATATGTATATCTTTCGGGTGTCAAAGGTTTCGGTCTGAACGACCTAATGGATTAGCACATTTCAGAGATTCCTTTGAATTCCTCCTTATAATGCGAGTGTCATAAATTAACAGATAAAATTTAAATAGGCCTTCTTTAAGTTATTTTTTCACCTGCTATACACAAATTATCAACGCAGCCACGTTACTTGTTTTTGAAAAACATGTGCACATGAGATTCTATCTATGTCATACTCAATGACGAAATAAATGTAAAAGTGTACATTCCGTATATTCGTTTATCAAATGGTGTAGCCGCTATCAGAGCGAATACGGAAAATATTTTTCACTTGTACAAAGCAACTGTGTATCTACCATTAGATTTAGTAAGTTTAAAAAAACCTCAACTGAAAGCATTATTTTAAAGCATTTTATTCATATTTTGTAGCTGGGAAAACTAATTCCAATTATACTTATTATTATTATTACTTATATATTTATAATTTCTTTTTATTTTCTTTTACATTATTTACTTTAAAAAAAAATATGTTTTATTTATTTTTAATATTTTGTTTTGTATATAGTGTAAATATATGTGTTTCAAATTAAATATAATTATACTTTATTTAGATATACACATTTATATGACGGCTGATACATAGTGTGTAGGATATAAAAATGTAATATTATAAAATATTATAATATAACATATGGTTTGGTCCTTGCTTTATAATATACTCGTACAGTTTTAGAATTAAAGTGGAAGGATACTTCTAAATTATTATACGATTATTGAATGCTACCTAATTTTTGACACGACAGCTGCAATATCTAACCAATAGTAAGCGCATGTAACCTATACTGGCCTACAAATGTAAATAATAAACAATGATACATAGACAATAGAGCAGTGATAGCTTAATAGTTGAAACATTCTAGATCGGGAGGACCGAGGTTCAAATCCCAGGCACGCACCACAGCTTTTTCTAAACTTATGTCCACTCATCCAACCAATTATCAGCCTTTCCACTGCTGGACCACACCTGAGCCATCTGTATCCAGCAGTTACCCGCCACTTTCTTCAGGTTATCAGTCCACCGGGTTTGGGGCGGCCTTTACTACTTTTAAAAGTGCGATTTAGAAATTAATTATCACTGCCTTACGACGAAGGAAAATATCGTAGAGAAACCTACACACCCGAGAGTTCTTTAATAAAAAAAGTTCTCAGAGGTGTTTGAAGTCTACCAATTCGCATTCGGCCAGCGCGGTGGACTATGACCTATGGCTCTCTCAGTCTAAGAGAAGACCTGTGCCCAGCAGTGGGACAATAGTGGGTTGACGACGAAATAGATAATAGAAACTAAACTTTTTACATTGCCTTAGCTAATGCCAGATCGATATTTTATAAAATATGACATAAGTTTTCGATTAATACAACTAATTTTGATTATGTAAGAAGTTTTTAAAAATAAATTGAAAGTATAAAACACTCACCAACTTACGACTTCTTTATTAAACAAATATTACGCATTAAATTTGCGACTACTTATTTGATTCTAGAAGCGCGACCGTCGCTTTGCATTTGTTTTTTTTTTTTCTTCGTTCTATTTTCAAATGTTTTCTTTTTATGCATACTAATAGTAAATAAATTGAATGCCAGTAATATATAAACTAATAACAAAATTAAAATTTAATTGGTTTATGCGATTTAAACAAACAGACAGGTAAAAGTTTTATATTAATTATTATAATTTTTACTATTACTTAGACTCTAAACATTTTTTTACAAAGCCATAATGTATGTGATGCAATAAATAAGTAATACTTTTATTTTTATTAAATTTATAGATATAGGTAGTGTAACGGTTAAAACATAATTCAACACACTGGCAGCTATAAACAATTAAGTAACTATTTTTTTTATGCATGACGGCAATTCATATAATTGCTGGCTTTCAGTGCTTTACGCTGATGCTCCAGGTATCAACGGGAGAACTGAATGTTTATTGATGCAAATCTCAAAGAATTCGCATGGAAAAGGCTGTCGTCTATGGTTTTCGAAATGCTTAATTCATGATTGCATACATTTGGGAGCGTTTTAGCTTTAGAACAATTTGACCTGAATTCACGTCAGACATTATTTGGAAGTAGGATTGCGGGTAAAGAGCGGGAGAGCAGTAGAGCTTAATGGACTAAATTCTTTCTAATACGGGACCGAGGTTTGAATCCCGGGCATATACTACTGATTTTTTGACGTTATGTATATATTACAATAAGTATAATTTTTGCAATGAAATAGAACATCATAAGGTACCTGGGAGTTTGCCTGGGTTTTCAAGCCTTCCTGAGAATCCGCGCTTGGAGCGTGGCGGACAATGGCCTAAATTACGGAGATAGTATTGCGTCAAAATGAGTGGCGGGTACTGTATGAATTAGTTATCATATGTTATTTTATCTATTTGTTTTAGGCTCCATGCTCAGATACTTAGTATCTAAAAATGGAAACCATCTTCAGTGACATATTGATAACTATATGGTTATCGTGTATAATAAGTACAGATTTCAATAATTTTATGTAAAATAATGAAGAATAACATAAATACTATAAAAGTACTTATACAAAACAATTAAAATAAATATTAAAGTACGTACAATAAATATGGGATTCATCAAAATAGTTATCCTTTAAAGTAGTACTTTAGACACGTATACAAGTCGTTCCGACTTATTGCTTAGGGATAAACAATAATAAACAGTGGAGTATGGAGTGCCTTAATGATATTAGTTAAATAAAAAAAACGTGCGGCACTTAGGGACTTCCACGGTAAAGCTATTGCGTAGCATTTGTTATCAACTTATGCAATTATATTTATTTATTTAAGCAGTATTTTTTCCTCGATATTAATTCAAGTTTTTTTCTTTGATACTATATACCTAATCACAAACAGCTGCTTAAATATAATATATTAAATATTCGTCTGATTTCCGAGTAGCTCGTCTCAATCCGTGCGAGCTTCGTTCTGTCATACCATATACGTATATGTACATACACGTTAAGCGAACGATCGGCCGCGCTACATGGTAGGGGAAGTTAGGTTTGTTCGTTACGGAATTTCTTGATTCAGCCGCCGCGATTTAAGCTATGCAATAGCTTAAAAATAAACCTCATTTATTTGAAATTGATCAAACACAAATTTAAAAGCAGTATCTAGAAGAAAAACGGATATGCAGCTTATATGAAATATTATTTGGATATAGGCTTTTGTTGCCATTTTCTATATTAAATTTAAGTAACACTTATCATATGTAAATACATACATTTTATGTATATCGCACTTTAATTCGATTACAGTTTGGGAGTAGTAAAACCCTTTGTAATTCGAGTCCAGGGGCACCAACGCTATACCTATTTATGCCAATTAACAGCAGAGTTAAGTGCTGCTTTGTTCTGTTTATATTGTATTAAGGAAGACATTTCCTTAGCTTACTTTTCAGAGTCGTTACAGGTATTACAGGTATCCTTATAACTATAAAAGACATTGAAAAAAGTGCAAATTCCATGCTTTTGAGTAAAATGCACTTGAATCAGGCGGTTGTATTGTCTTTAATTAGGAACCTCTGTCTGACCTCGACTTTACTTCCTTTCCATTTTACTGAATTGCATTGAATTGCAATATTTAAAGTGTTTTTGTACAAATGCCACTTTAAAGACTTAGCTCATTGTAATTGTTAAGGCGATACATACTTTTATACATAAAACATTTTCAAGCATAGTCAGGACGTGGATGTATATTGCCGGAAAGCACGGTAGCAGAAAATATTGTTCAAAACATGCACACTCACATTATTTATTAACTTGCAATGTGAACTGGAGCGAGTAATAAGAATGTGGAAAACATTTTCATGTTAAGGAAGTTTATATCTGAAAGATCAATAAAGCGGGAAATTCTTTGTTCTGAGGAAGTACTTTATTAATACCTACCGATTATTTCAGCCGATTCAATACATGTATAATATAAACAATTAATCAAAAACGGTCAATTATGTTACAGAGACAAGTGAATAAACAATGTAGATTCTAAATCGCGCAAAACTAAGATTTTGTTTTTAAATTTTGCTAATGTGGAAGCTATTATTAACATTGAAAACATCTTTACATAATGTGAAGCTGTTGAAAAGTGTAACTAACAGGCGCTGATATTTTTAAAAGGCACTGAACATTAATACGATGTAGGCAAGAAATATCGTAACGATGTTATCTTGAGGGTTCCCCTCACGTTAATATTAGATTTACGGTTATTTCTCACAGAATAACGGAAGGAGAAACGACGAAGAACATATTATCTATATGACTCAAATATTTCAATCTTCTGATAATTATGTGGAGGCGTAACTTTACGCAGCCTTTAAATGGAAAATTATATGTACTGAACGAAAGAAAATATTGTAAGACAGAGAAAAAAATGTTTCATTCAATTTGAATTACTCCATTTATAAAAATAGCAATACTTGTATAACACATTATGTTAATTTATGTAACACTATTATGTAAATTTCACACCTATTTCTAGCATGAAGCATTGCTCCGGTTTCGATAGAAAGGTGTGGTTGCCGGCACACTTTTCATATGAGGCGACCATCCTATTCCTCAGGAGTAGCAACGCATCCATGATTGTCTTCAGATAGAGCCCATGTTCTATATGAAGTTGGTTACAGATGTCGGCATGTCATCCATGAGCGGCAGTGACCACTTACCATCAGGTGGACTGCATGCTCGTTTGCTACTCCAATCGATAAAAAAAATTGTTAAGCTAAAAGTAATCAGGATGAAATACATATCCTTCAAACAAACCAAGTTTGGAAAGACAGACGAAACTTCTACCGATAGTTGTTCCATTTGTATTCAAGATTAACAGCTTCCAATTTTTGTGTCCAGTGATAGATGTAGATAGTTTAGTGATATCATACCCAGAACAGTAATATTGGATTAAGAATAGTTCTGGTCGCGATAATACCTTTTATCGCTACTTCCCTCTTCTATGTCTATTGCAAAGATAAAAGGGAAGTATGGAAGATAAAAATATTGGAGCTAAGTGTACCAAGTAGCACTTTTGCAGTTGACCTTTAAGTCTAAGAAATTCTAGGTTAAGGTTTAAAGAATTTATTCTGAAATAAGACTAATACGCCAGTTTTATGAGAACAAAGGTTGACATATAATTAATTGAAGGTATCATTATAGACATGTAAAATAATGAAATACATGATATCCCTTTCATATTTAAATGATTCTATTAAGTTTCATTATGTAGTCAGCTAATTTGCTCTTGAAAGCGTTGAATGGATATACATTTTTAACGTCGACTGTTATCTATCTATCTTCTATACTATAATAAATCTGTAAGAGGTCGCTGTCTGTACATGGAATAAATTTAGGTGAAAACCATTTCTAGAGGTCTTTAATACGATATAGAACCCAAAATAATGGTTTTTAGAAATCTTGTCTGTTTGTCTGTTTGTCTGTTTGTCTGTTTATCTGTTTGTCTGTTTGTCTGTTTGTCTGTTTGTCTGTGTGTTTGAAAACGCTAATCTCAGAAACGGCTTATCCAATTTGACAATAATTTTCACCGCTGTGTTGTGGGAAACTTCACTTAACATTTAGTGTTTATTTTATGTAAATCGGTTTATAAATAAAAAAGTTACGTCAATTTTAAACTACGCAGTATTTATTCTGTGTTCGATAAGTGTTAATAAGATAAGTAACTGCATAGTTGAATTGGTTGAAACTAAACATGTTATGGTCTGTAAAATGTATTCCTTTGTTATGTATTTTTATTGGTTATGTGTGTACCTTTTTTTTTTTTTTTTATTTCGCTGAAGTAGCAAACGAGCATGCAGTCCACCTGATGGTAAGTGGCCACTGCCGCCCATGGACATCTGTAATCAACTTCATACAGAACATGGGTTCTATCTGAAGTCAATCACAGATGTGTTGCTGCTCCCGAGGACTAAGATGGTCGCCTCATATAAAAGTGTACCGGCAACCACACCCTTCCATCGAAACGCAAAAAATGCTTCACGCTAGAAATAGGTGTGGGGGTGGTACCTCCCCGGTCGAACTACACTGGTTCTACCACCTGTACCTATGTTGTTTGATACTATACACATCTATATCTCTATATATCTATATATACTTAATATAAAAACGAAAGGATGCTCTCTCACTCATCTATTGAATAAACATCGTAGAGCCTATACTGGTAAAGATACGAATATGATTTTTACTAGGGGTTCTTTTTATGACGTAGACGTCAATTATGAATGAATTTTCTATCCCCCCCCCCCCAATTTAACCCAAATAGGAGATGTAAGTTTGTATGAAAGTCAGTCAATTTTGAGGCCACCTCAATAAAATTTAGTATTTCGCTTTGAATTTTATGTTAAAACATAGTTTTAAACCGACTTTCAAAAAGGAGAAGGTTATCAATTCGTCTTTTTTTTTTTTTTAATTTTATATTTGTTACTCGATTTCTCCGCACTGGGTGAACGGATTTGGATGATTTTTTTTTTCATTTGAAAGGTAGTGCGTGTCATGGGGTCCCATTAATTCTTAGTTCACTTTTGACAGTGGCATCCATAAAAAAAGCGCATAAGTCTGATATTTGCATTAACGATGTGCGCGATAAATAGATGAATAACTCAATTTCCTGCCAACCGATTTTGATGATTTTTCTTTTATTTGAAAGAATGTACTTCAAGGGTACTCTGATAAGTTTGATACGGTTCTGATCATAGGATCCATTTCTTTGAAGCAAATTAACGAAATTAGCGATACTCGGCCAAACCTAAGCTGTAGGAGTCCAATTGGGTTGAATGTAGAATGAGATTACTAAGCAGATATTTCCTAAAAAAATTGACCTTCAACTCTTCAATCCTGATGATGCAGGAGTAATGCTAGCCTGAACCGTAGAAGTAAGTCAATTTGTTTTTATGGATATATAATAAGATTGTTAAACAAAATCATGGGACAAAAATTTGATCTTCAACTCCTCAACTCTGATGATGTAAGGGTATTTCAAGACTAAACCGTAAGAGTTGGCTATTTGGTACTTACGGTTATGTAATAAAAATACCAAGCAAAGATATACGGTAAAAATGTTGACCTTCAACTCCTCAACCCTGATGATGCAGGGTTACTTCAAGCCTAAGCCATAGGAGGTGGCCATTTGGTGCTTTCGGGTATGTAATATGATTATTAAGCAAAGACACAAAATGAAAATTTCGACCTTCAACTCCTCGCCCCTGATGATGCAGGATGCTGCTAGCCTAAACTATACGAGATGGGCATTTGATGCTATCAGGTATTTAATATAATTACTAAGTAAAGACACATGATGAAAATTTTGACCTTTAACTCCTCAACCCTGATGATGCAGGGGTACTTCAAGCCTAAGCCATTGAAGTTAGCTATTTAGTGCTTTCGGGTATGTAATATAATTACTCAGCAAAGACACATGATGAAAATTTCGATCTTAAACTCCTCAGCCCTGATGATGCAGGGTACTGCAAGCCCAAGCTATAGAAGTTGGCTCGCAAGTGCTTACGTATAAGTAATAAGAATACTAATAAGAATACTAAGCAAAGACACGGGATATTTTTTTTTACCTTCAACTCCTCCTTGATGATGCGGGATAGTGCAAGCCTAAATTATAAAAGGTAGTCACATAATGCTAACAGTTGTATTTAGTATATATTATAAGTTTAATGACAGCTCATTAAACTGAAATGTGATTAATAAATTAAACTTCAATTCATCAACCCTGATAATCTAAGTAACAACCTACTTAAGCCGTATGAGTTTGGTACTTATTGATTACAATACATTACAACCCGTTCCTGAGAGACCATTATGATGAAAAGTGTCACTTTGAATACCTAAATCCTAAAAATGCAGGAGTATTGTCATGTTATTGTTAAGAGTTGGATTTAGCTGTAGCTTTTTAAACAGGATGGGTTAGGTTAGGTTGGAACATAAAAGAAAACATAAAAAATAAGCGAGCAGGGTGCGGCAGCGCCCTGCGAGCGGGTGCGCCCTGTTCGTATGAATTGTAAAAGTGTTTTGATTATGTCTTCTGCTTTACAAAGAACAATGCGGGATTTACGCACACAAATAGCCCGATACACCTCTTAAAAGATCTTGGCTCTGGCCACATGAAACAAAATATGAACTTAGAATATATGTCGCTGTTCAGTGATATTCCAATTTTCTAATGATTTACTTCAAGTAGATAATAGTGCTACAAAGCACTATTATCCGGAAAAGTTAAAATCAATCTTTATATCGATACGTCTTCGTTTAAATGTGGAGGAGTTGATTGAAAAAGTATATCCTAATATTGTTAATACAACCAATAACACTATAAATTGGTTCCAAAAGACGGCTATATACCCACCCACCAAAGGAACGTGTCGATAAAATAAATGATTTTTTTGTTCAAAATTTAAAGCAGCGTCACAGATCTACCATTCGGTAGACACAGTCATTGAGATGGAGGAAGCAGTACATTATCCAACAGAATTTTTGAATTCCTTAATGCCTTCCGGAACTCCTGAACACAAATTAATATTAAAAGTAGGTTTACCTATAATCTTACTTAGAAATTTGAATCCGCCAAAATTACTTTAAATAGTATTTTCCAATTCGGAAAAGTTCAAATCAATCTTTATAATCGATACGTTTTGGTTCAAATGTGGAGGAGTTGATTGAAAAAAGTATCCCGATATTGTGAATCAGACCACTAAGAATGTAAATTGGTTCAAAAAAGCGGTTTACAACATTAGAATTCGTCTAATTTAAAAAAAAATTACATAACAATACGTTCCTACCCACAAATACACACTTTAAATTCGTTTTTTCAGTCTGTGTTTGACCAGATAATCCTTGAGCGGCCAAACCGATTTTAATGTTACTACTTTTTATCATAGAATTCCCACGGTGTCGAGATGTGCGCGGGAAAAACTTTGTGAAACGTTGATTTGCACGCGGGCAAAGCCGCGGGTACAGCTAGTCTTATTATATAAATCTCTTAAAGTTTATTCTCATATCCACTGCTAGGCAAGGGTCTCTCCTCTGTTTGTAGTGGACGAACATAGTTCATCACCCTGGTCGAGTGTAATTTATAAATATTAAATTTATGCTAGTTTAATATTATTATATTAAACTAGCATAAATTTAATACATACTCGTATATGCCAGCAATCCAGCATTAGTTGAACGTGTAATATAGTGCTATAAAGATTTATTATCGCAGTAATTTCTCGTACAAATAATGGACTTCACGTCAACTTTAGTAGCTTCAGTATACCTATGTTATATTGCCGAAAATACCAGCATACATACTATTAAGTTTTCAAAATGTCATTCCCAACAGTAATACTGAAACTTGGCAGGATGGAAAATGTCTAGCTACTGTCTTACATTGAATAGAAATAATATTAGCATATCTACAGGAATCAAAATGTTACAAGTTTTACATAAAAATAAGAGCCCATTGGAGATTTTTTTTTAATATAAACAATTAATATTTAGTTTAAAGATAAAACCAGCAAACAAAAAAATCATGTGACAACTGCTATCATAGACGATTAGTTGTCTACCTTATATCGGCCACAAATGCGTTGCTATTTATCGGACCAAAGTTGCAAACGAGCATGCAGTCCACATGATGGTAAGTGGTCACTGCCGGCCATAAACATCTGTAATCAACCACATATGCGTTCCATCTGAAGTCAATCACATATGCATTGCTACTCCCGAGGACTATGATGGTCGCCTCATGTGGTACCTTCTCGGTCGAACTACACTGACTCTTCCTACCTTGCTACCCCTGAAGATTAAGTTGAAACCTTTACCAAACCCTTTAAACATAGCAGCGCTTAACACTCCTGTAATAAGACAAAAATAGACGCACCGGTGGACCCAGAATCAAACACGAATGTTTCTAACAACAAACCTAAAAGATTTTATTGTTACCTTTTATTATATTTATAAAAAAACCTATATTTTTATTTTCTACAGATAGTTATTTTCTACAGATAAAAGAACCATCCATTAGCGATAATATCTTGATCTTGAGGGCTCTACACATTAATACCGGATTAACACGAGAATGATCGACTAATTCCACTATCCACTGCTTTCCTCTTCCGCATCTTAGAAATAATATAGACATTAACAATACACTAATGTATACACTTACAATAATGTATACACTTTTTACAATAAACTGATTAACTTAAAGACTATGATTTAATAGCCAACTACCCAACCTGAAAGTGTTAAAGATATAAGAATTTTAATAGGTAGGTACTGTTTAAAAGATAACGAATAAAATCAAAGCTTACATTATTTTTGTTCATATTCGTATTTAGGAATAAGCAATGTCCAAAAAAATCGGGCCTGTCAATGGATTATTGCTAAAGATCGAGTCTATGAGTACTCTTACAGTGAGAGGGGTTTATGCAGAGCCGTATTAGGAAATGCTGAAGCTTTTGACCGCACAATTTGTGTCCCATCATATAAACTCATTGTTTTTTAAGGTTATTTAAAAAATAAATTCGCGGAACCTGAGAAATCTTAAATTATGTAAAAATAAATCATCTACCGATAAAGTTCATATACTCAGTCGTGCAGGTTTCCTCAAGATGTGTTGCTTCCTCGTTAAAGCAAGTAATTTATATTTATAGATGTTCCTGGAATTCGAACCGCCACCCGATTGAGAAATGTATTTCCAAGTTTACGTTAAAATTGCGAAAGTGCGCGCAAAAAACATGCAAACAATTCTAAAACTTCTAAATCCTGTAATCATAAAAAGATTGTAAATATATCTAGAATAGACAATCGCTGTAGAAATTGAAAAAAATTAAAAAGGAAAGCTTCTAAAATTTTTGAAAGAGACTTTTCAAGATTTATCTGATAAACCACAACTAATTAAACTTCGTCGATAGTTAACCGACACAATTGCAATTTAGCGAAGTAATTAAGAATATGCGGACTAAACGATAAAGGAACTTTTTGAGGTTCTAATCACTAAGGCACTTAATAAGAGTTAAGTGCCTTATCTACCCATACTATTGTAAAGCTTTTACTTGTTGTAGCATGGTATGTTAATTCAAAACATATGAGTATAGCCGCGCAAATATTAACGAAACCTAGTAAAATTAAATATTATAAAAAAATAATTGAAATACAACCTTGTATAAACAGAAATTCTGTTTCATACGTGATCTATATGCATATATACAAGGAAAATAAAACAGGAAAATAAATAGAGTTTGCACCTTGTACATTCAACACTAACAGTATTACTATTCATGTTCACATTATAACAAAACAGGAGCCTTAAAGTAAGCATGTAAAAATAAAACGATATCTTTTTATTGATGGTCAATGAACTTTGAACGACCAATCCTGTTGATCAAACAATCAATCATATAATTATTTGCCTAAACATGTAATAGAGAAACCGTGAATGAGGAACGGTTCGAAAAAGAAAGTTGATACGTTAACAAAAAGCGCCGAATATTTTTACCTGTACCGACTACATTCGCAAAAAATATTTTTTCCCGCGAATGCAAGGATTTTTTTTATCCGCCAAAATTGAAAATCTGTGGTTAGAATCTTTCACTGTATAATATACGCCTCAACATTCAAACGCTATCTGTACTAATCTTATATAATCTAAGTAAAATCATTAAAGTTCGGGTTTCCTCGGATAAAATCTATAGCTAATTAAACTTTGCCTATACTAAACAAGACAATTGCAACTAAGCGAACTAATTAAGAAGGTCGTACGGGTAAACGATGCCGTAAGATTATTTTGGGTTCCCGATGGATTATGTGCTTAACATAAAACTGGTTTTCACTAGACTATCCCTATTTTCCATTAAAGACTTAGGTCATCTGAATACTCATTTAAATTAAGCAGTGAATTACAATAAAATACCGAAAGGAAATAGCACTAAAAGTAATTTATATATTTTGCCTTTCTTTAGAGATATTCTGATGTAGATTTTTATATTTGTATTTAGTACAGATAATGATGGATTAAAAATTTTGTTTGCCATCGTTTACAGGCTTCAGCCAAAAAGTCTAAAATGTGCTATTGCCCCGGAGAAACCGTTTTGACCTTTTTTGCGCTCTATAGCCAAACGGTCAAACCACAGTTACTGTTCGAGACGTAATAACGTAATTTATATGATCATATTTCTCCTGGTGCTCGTAATTTGACTATTATAACCATCACAAAAAATTAAAGAATGAAAAAACATTGGATGTCGTCAAAAACATATAAAAATATATCGGTCGAGAAACACAACAGAAATAATACCCAATACTTACCTAACAACGAACAATATTTGAAATCTGACATATTCGTATAGGTACTTACATATCTTTATATTGTTTTTCATATCAGTGAAGCTTATCAATAGCTACCAAACAAATCAAAATCATTTAAGACAAATCTGTCGATTAGATCTGTTTGTGAAAAGAAGATGTACCTAGGCCAGTATTTGTTGTTTCGGATAATAGGGAGAGGAGAGAACTGAGTTGTATTCTTTATTTCCTGTTCATTGTGTATCGACAAATAAAAGAGAGGAATCATAACTGATTGAAAATAAAGCTTAAAATATATTTTCAATAGTGTGTCGAATTGAATAGGGTGTTATACGAGTATCTAAATTCAATGAAATCCAATCTAAAGTTCGTTTGTTCGTTGTAATCCGGTAATACATTTAAATAAAAGCATGTTTCAAGGTGGTAGAAATGTAGTTCGACCAGAGAAGTACCACCGCCACACCTATTTCTAGCGTGAAGCATTTCTTGCGTTTCGTTAGAAGGGTGTGGTTGCCGGCCCACTTTCACATGAGGCGACCATCATAGTCCTCGGGAGTAGCAACGCATCTGTGATTGACTTCAGATAGAACGGCAGTGACCACTTACCATCAGGTGGACTGCATGCTCGTTTGCTACTTTAGTCAAAAAAAAAATGTTACCTGTTGTTGTAATCCTGAGTTTAAATATGACCACTTCAATCTTTTACATTGGAGCTTTCATTCCGTTCTGTAAAATATTCTTTTTAGCTTCATTATGTGCTCTTCATCTCTGTTTGTCTGCGTTTTACGGCCTTTTAATCTTTAATTTTGGCTTCTCGTTCCTTTTTTCTTCGTATTGACTGCGCATTTAAAAAGTGTATTTTAGGAGTATCAGTGGAAATAACTACTTTCCCTTAGAGCTGGTGCTATCGTAAAATACTTTCTGATAAAAACCTACTCATTGATAAACCTATTTAAAATTCACTTTACCTTAGCTGACTTGAACGTCCGGGAAAACGATCACAAAGATAAATGTTTTCTTGATACCTCTTTTTCGATGCAATTTGTAATTAACGTGCTTAAAGATCTATAGGCCTATTTTGAAGGTGGTAGAACCAGTGTAGTTCAAGTACCAAGGAAGTACCACCGCCACGCCTATTTCTAGTGTGAAGCATTTCTTGCGTTTCGTTGGAAGGGTGTGGTTTCCGGCAAAAATTGATATGAGGCGATCATCATAGTCCGCGGGAGCAACAACGAATCTGTGATTGACTTCAGATAGAACCTACTCGTATGTTCTATATGAAGTTCATTACAGATGTCCATGGGCGGTAATGACCACTTACCATCAGGCGGACAGCATGCTTGTTTGCTGCTACAATCGAATAAAAAAATTAGTACTATTACTTGGTTGATGCTTAATGTCAAATAGACGGGATTCGATATTGTTTTTATCGCGGGCTTTGAGCGCGGCCACCTAATACCCCCCACTGCGCCTACGATGTAGCGCAGCCGAGCATTCGGGTGACGTGTATGTATGTATCTGGTACGACAGCACGAAACTTGCACGGATCGAGACGAGCTGCTCGGAAATCGGACGAATATGTAAGCAGCTGTTTGTCAAAAAGTATATAGTATCAAAGAAAAAACATGAATTAATATCAAAGAAAAAAAATACGGCATATAAATAATTATAATTGCATTAGTTGATAAGAAATGCTATGCAATACGTTTGACCGCGGCGGTCCCGGAGTACGGCACGTTTTTTTTATTTTAGATCTTATTTCCAATGTCTTAACTAAAGCTTGAGTTAAAATGCTTGACTTAAAGTGGTTTGTGCCACGGAAAACTTAAACATAAACCGAAAGTCACTTTGAACCCCTTAAAACAATAATTAAAAAGAAAATTAATCTTAATTATGTTATTTCAGTCCTCCAATAATATACGTAGGGCTGGAGTATGCTCAAAGTCGACCACTCGAGCAGCCCGCGCACAGCTGTAGGTCAAAAAGGGGTTGCAGTGGACTTTACTCTCAAACGAGCAAATATAATTAAGAAAACATCAGCCTTAATATTGCTAAAAATGTAGAAAACAGATCAATTTATCTATACTAGTCACTCGTCACATCGGTCGAAATTCGACCGTAATTTAAATTAAAAAAACTAAACTTCATATTGTTCAAAGTAGTACAAATATTTCTCAAATTCAAATAAAATGTTATCATTTTCAAGTAATTTTGAACGCACCCGTTAAATATTGAAAGAGGTTTAATTACTAAACCGCATTTAAAAGCAATAGCGGGTATTTTGACAAAGATACTGATATTTCTGACGTTATGTGTTTTTAAAGTAAGACATTGAATGTTCTATTGCGTTTATTATTTATGTGTTTGTGACAAATGCACGGTAGTGTGTGTAATGTGTTTTTAGTTGATTTTATGTATATTTTAAGGATCATTTGAAAGGAATGTTAACATTCTGCACTCCTCTACGTCCAACCGTGCAAAGTTTCATACTAATCCGTCCGCGGCATATTACTTAAAAATGCTTCACAAGTTTTTGCTTCACGTATTAATATATAGATTTAAAATATATACTTATTAACTGACTTAAACAAATGAAATGAAAAATATGACCATAATACTTAATTTAATTAAAATTAATATAAATTGTATGTACATAATATTACGTAATTTCTTTTGGCGCTTAATACAAATTACGAAATTAATCTTATATACTTATTGTTGAAGAAATTTCACGCCACGAAGAAAGAAGCAAGTCATAATTTAGTAATATTACTTTTACTTTCTCATAACCGTGTTAATTAATCCAACGAGTAACCAATTCTAATAATGTCGTCTACGGAGGCGAGAGTGATTTATGATTAGGCTTGTTTGTTTCGGTTCGCAAGGATATCATGAAATTTTATCATTGGGTCCAAAGGTTTCAGTTCGATACTGGTAGAGCCATAGTTTAAATGTGCTAAAACTTTGTTTCAACTCCGGGTATCATCTCACCTATTTCTGCCTTAGAAGAACAGTGTCAATCTCTGTTGTTTTAGTTCGATGGGTGTAAGTGCAAGACACTGACAAGATACGTTACAACCAGCGTTAGCAATTTTTTTTGTAGTAAGTCCGGATTTACTAACTTTTTGGGTGATAAAAGCGGGATTTCATAGTCAAAAGCGAGCAGCTCTTGCGGTACAAAGGGTGTCACGCCTCATAGACACATGGACAAAAATTTTAGCTTTCTTCATGGTGTAAGGGGGACCGGAGGATTTGGCGACCTTTTTTAGGTTTTTTTTTAACGACGAACTGCAAATCGACTTAGATTTGGCGGACTTTTTTTTGGGCGGCAAACTGCAGTTCCACTATATTTACAAATTGCGATGTTTTTTTTCAAAAGTCCATCCTTCCCGAATAGCGGGACCGAGTTTGTCCCGCGCGGGACATTTAATTTTGATTAATATATCGGAACGTCCCGCCAAAATCGGTACGTCTGGCAACGCTGGTTACAACGTTGTCTTCAGGTGTAACAATATAATTGCGGTTTAAAATATAGATATTCATAAGTGGCAGATACACTGCATGCTCGTATCCGTCATCGTTATATAAAAATAAGCGTTATCATCATAATAAGTTTCATCTAAAGCGATATTGCCGTATGTATGTAAAGTAGCATAACGCAGTCAGTTATATACGAAATACACGCTCCTTTTCGCACATAATAAATATGTATTCAACATGTCTACAAAATAAATATGTCGTCTATTTATTTAGGTGTACGAATATTTAAAGACATTGAAAAAGAGACACCGACTCATGTAAAATTTTATTTTCATTTATGAAGATAGAAAACATGGCTAATGCAATATCAGAGAAGAAAATATCATAGAGGAATAATTTTTCGACACGTTTAATTGCACAGAATTGAAATATCAAATGTAGCCTATTGTAATAATTTAATTTAATTTATTATTTTTAGTTTGCACACAAGTAATAGGCTACAGTAGTTATGTCTATGATTTAAAACGGTGGTGGCTGCAAAACAAACAATTTTTGCCACTAGAAGACGATTTCAAACCTACAATATGGCGTTCGTGATAGATTATTTGGATTATAGAAGCGTACACTTATTTGCGTTCGTATTTTACTGAGAGGTTTTTATGACAAGGGTGATGTATCGATTGTATTTTAGCGATCTCTATTTATATTTTCCTTGTATCCTATAATATGTTGTTTACTTTTTTTTACACAATAGCAATAGGCACATCACATAAAATACATTTATAGTATTGACCTTACCTAAAAATAGATATATGACAAGTTTTATATAAGGAAATATTTGCATTTGCTACCGAATTTGTAAGAGCGCCCTTACAGTAAAAAAATCTTAAAAAAGGCATTTTTTAACAACTTGAAGTAGCAAATATGCATACAGTCCTTGTTTTCAATGGTAAATGCTAATGCCACCTACTGATACTTGTAACCCAGTCCTCATAAAAAAGTTTCTACCTAAAGTTCAAATATGTTGCATTTTTTGAGGGCTAAGATGGTACACCGCAATACTTTTTTTTACAGAAAGGCAACGTAAAAAGAAGCAATATGTTTTTTTTTTAAGTGTTTAGTTGCTGTTTGCCCTTTTGGCCTTTACAGCTTCACCGGATTTTTTTATGGCGAACCTGAGTCTCAAGCCGGGACAAGAAGACTATGAACTGAAACGGAGAGATGGCTTTGGTCCTTGTAGCCACGTGCCTCGATCTTCCTCCTTCGCTAGAGGGAGGGACGGTTGTGTACTCAGCTGTTGCCGGAGTCCTGGCCTTTCGCCTTTGGTTAAATGGGGATTGCGGCTGACCAAAGGATATCTCCCGTTAAGTATCTTTAGAAGTACCTTAGGTCAGTTACGCTAATGTGGGGATTTGAAGGATGTGGCAGGAGAAACATATTTATGCTAAGCGATCCAATTTAGCCCTCGGAGCAGCAACGCATCTGTGGTGAACCTCAAGCAAGATTTTAATGTTATCTGAAGTTGATTATATTTATATGTCCATCCGCGGTTAGCGATCACAGGTGGACTGCATGCTCGTTTGCTACATATACCTACATATATTGTAAGAAAAACTACATATGCTTAAAAACTATGACAGAAATTGGAAGACTTTCTAAGATTAAGAACTAATAACTAAGAACTAACTTTCACAATCTACGAACTCATTTTACAGAATAGACAACATTTGACAAAAATATTTATAGGGATTATGATAATCAATTCTAAATAAAACCTTGGGATACTAATATTTATTTTCAGACCGATTTTGACAGTCAATTATTACCCTCGGGTAGGCTCTGGAAAGCCACATTTCAATCAGTAATAATGTCTTATTTATCAATGTCGGCCCGGTTCAATTTCGCGGCATCTAAGACCCTTAATAATGCTAAAAATTTGCGTAATATTTTACGAATACCAGTGTGTTGTAATTGGAAATTTCATCTACACTTCACAAATATTAAATAAGTATATAACTTGCTTATTAATTGCGATTTGTACTTCTATTGCTAAATGTTATAATTATAGTGCTCAATGTTAATTATAGTAATAGTTATTTGAATATATCTGACTTGGATTGAGGATTATCCTAGGGCCATGTACCTACCCTTACTACGTGTTTATCACGTTTTCCTAAACAATAATCGCTTACGTTTTTGCCCATACATTGCAATGTACTTTGCACATTTGTCTTTTTGTTTTTAACTGCAATGATGAGCGAAAATATAGATACACAGTGAGTGTGTGCATGAAACGTAGTAAAAGTAATATGAGTCCACCACCTTAGTCCTTGGGAGTAGCAATGCAATTGACTTCGGTCTATCTGAAATAAATTACAGATGAATCACCTGTACTATATGAAATTGCTTGCAGATGTTCATTGGCGGAAGTGACCACTTAGCATCAGGTGGACTGCAAGCTCGTTTGCTTCTTTAATCAAATTAAAAAACTCATACTAAGGTCACCGGCATTATCATAGCGACGGTTGCTTTGACGAGACGGCCCACCATACGTTGGAGATATCTAGGGCAGCAGAAACTCGTGATCAATAGGAATCAAAACAAACGCAACTAGACGTGTATTGTCGCCACTGATATGTAAGATGATGAGTTTGGTTTCCATATAAATAACGTACGTTATTCGATACACTCCGTATCCGCCTTCTCCGGCTACCGGTTAGGATAACAACTTGCTATTGATCTGTTAGCCTGTAATAAAGGCTATGAGTATGTTGTTTGTATTCTCGAGATGACGGAATAAATAAAAATAAATAAAAGATAAGAAAAATATACATTACCTCTTGATATTGAAATAAGTTGTGTAAATATGTGTTTGTAAATGAAACTGACGACTGGAAAAGTCAGCAGTTTCTTTTTTAGATGGCACAGAATTTGAAGATGGCTTTATTAAGATGCTATACATGTTTTTGCCCGTGACTTTGTACTCGCGGACTATTAAAAGAGAATACGAAAAATTTGCTGCTTTGAATACAAAAATTTACTCCCTTAGGGGTCGAATATAAATAAATCCTTCGTTAGTGGTGTCCATATTTATAAAATGTATTATTTATTATGATGTAGATATTAATCGTTGTATTTATTTTAAATAACTTACATCGTAATGCTTCATATTTATTGAAATGAATAACAACTTAATATTTTTAAGTGATAGGTACTTTCAACTATGTCATTCTCAATTAGAATGAGGTATAAGTTGATATACCTAGACAATATTAACCTACTCACCTATGTCTTTTTTTTAAGTAAAAACAATAAAAGCCCATCCAAATATTAATGGTTTAGTTAATATCCTTTTTATGTTATATTGCATTACATACTCATATAAGAGGGCATGTAAAGTTTTTTTATTAGTTATAGTTTACGGTATCATAAATTTTGTAATGAAAAGCATTTTTACAGCTAGCAGCTTTTACATAAAACATTACCGGCTCCAGTACCTACCTCCTACGACCGAGAATATTTTATGTAGGTACAAAGTATGATTCTTAACAAGGTAAAGAATTAAAAGGTTCGTTTTTAAGGTTCCACCACCCACATCATCCCTATTTCTAATGACAGGCAGTTCTTGCGTTTCGCTGGAAGTGTAGTTCCCGGCTTACTCTCATAAGAGACCACCACCACCACTATCACCACCTTAGTGCTCGGGGAGTGGTATATGAAGTTTACTACAGTTGTCCTTATGATACAGTGACCACCTACTAGCAGAAGTAGGTACTGCATGGTCGTTTGCTACTTCAAACGTGTGAAAACGTTCTGTCACTACCATCCATTGTCATCTGTAATGAACTTCAAATAAGACATGTCCTACTGAGGTCGGCCACAGTATCATTGCTACGTTGAAGTCAATTGGATAGCCTCGTAAGCCCTTACCTACCTTTCAAACCAGAACACAGCAGCACTAAACACCACTTCTATGCGGCATAAACAGATAAGAGACGAAATTGCTCTACTGCTTCCAGTCAAACCTTGAAGACTCGAAGCACCTTCAAATATTTTAAGATTTCATGATATTTTCATCATATTCATTTTATGATAGGCCATTTATCATAATGCTATTTTTCAAAAGTTAATGCAAACACAATCAATCCCATGCGCCATTTCAAGTTACCGGATTTCTCCCGCCATTGATGTCGGAGACTGTCATTCTTCAACATCACATCGAAGAAAATTTATAAATATACTTTTCTGTTTGAAGAAAACCGACCATCCGGTGATTCCACGTACGAGTAACTAACGGTTTCTATGAAATACAGAGAAATGTGGCGTAATAATGTTAATGTAAATTAACTTGACATAAGAACAGTTACGTACCCTTTTCCATTTTTTATGTTTGTGAATTAATTTACTTTTTTATTGTGTTTGGATTTACTGTTGGAACGTTTGTAAAATATTGGATATTTTGAAATAAATACAACTATGAACGATTTTTGACTCCGGGATTATTGTAACAGTCCTAAGGTAAACAATATGGGAGCATTTTTAGGCATGGCATCGTGTAGCCAAATTACATACCGGGACAAATGTTGAAATACATTTGTCTTTGAGTTATACATTTTCGTTCAATTCTAATTTTCAAATCTTGCAATTAAGGGGTATATTCAGCTTGTTCGAGAATCCGACATTGTTTTCCTTACTTAATAGGCACAGAGACTTTCAATCATTCAGCGTAGCAAAAGTTTTAATTTGATTATAACACCCACTGATTTTGAAACATTTGAAATATTTATTTGATTTATAATAAAACATTTACTTCTCAATCGTATTTTACAACCTTAGCGATTTTATAGGAAACCGATGTTCTGTTTGTTTGTGACTTATTATGTTCATTATATTTACAATCATGTCGTGTACGATTGTCGTGGTGAGGGGGCTTAGCAACCGTGACTTGGACCACCACGGTGAAGCCAAGGGGGATCCCAGCCTGTCTTCCGCGACATGCATTAGCAATGGGGCCAAAGAGGAAGAGGAGATGCGGTGAGTCGTTGCCGTCCTTACTGTTCTCTGCGGCTGTTTGGTGGTTAGCGGCGGAACCAAATAATGGATCCGCCGCTGAGTGTGGGAGGTCAATGCCTGTAGGGATGCCATGCGCGTATCGGCTTTCTCATGCCCACGGCCCCTGGGTGGCGGTCTCGGGGTTGGTCCGCCGCCCTGCGGATGGGGGCTTTGGAGGTAAGGTGCACCTTTGTGTTTTCTGGCGTGCTTTACTGACGGAGAGGAGCTCCATACTCCACGTTGCTGCAGGAGCGGCCAGGCACGGGCGGGTTCACGGATGAGTGCGAAAGCGTGCTAGTGTTCCCGCCGTACGGTGCGAGGAGAAAACACAATGGTGGTTTAGCCGGTAAGAGTCCGGCATAACCCAGCTGCTACCCCCGGCGGCTGTGTATCCATGACGATGACCCACTTTAAAAAAATGAGAGGTTTTAGATTAATATTATCGCGATATTGATACACTTTAAGGTACGGTTACTTACCATACCAAATAAATTAAAAATAGTACCCGTTATAACCTACTAATTCTAGAATCCTAATATTTACAATAGCTTCATTTTACGATGACTAAGTGTATTTTTTGATAATCTATTGTTAAATGTTTGTATCTCTTCATTAGAAGTCGCAGGCAACAGCTACTTAAAATATACAGAAGGAGCAGCTGTTATTTTAGAAATAAGCCAGCAATTCGCCAGTGATTTAAATAAACTGCATCAATTTAACCAATATTTAAATAAATTAGGTGCCATTAAGATTAAGAGGTACAATTATTATAGATTAATATTGTTGCGTCCAATCTGTACTGATTATTTTATAGAAGGATTGAGTGTGTTTGATTGTCATCTTGGGAAGAGTGATTGTAAATGCATCTTTTCTTATATTCGTAATACATACGTATTCCAACTATGACTATGCTCTTGCAATCATAGAACAGGTTGATTTGCAATCATTTTGTGGTTTCCGGTTCGATATGAGGCGACCAGTCGACCACCTTAGTCCGCGAGAGTAGCAACGCTTTTGAGATTGACTTCATATAGTATCCCGTCTGTTCTTTATAAAGTTGCTTACATTTCTATGTTCATGGACGGTAGTAACCACTTACTTGTTTGTTATTATATGCAATCAAATAAAAAAAGTTAAACTGATAGGTGCAGTAAGAAAACAAATGGTTAAAACTGTGTAGCCATCGGTACTTAACGACCATTATGGCAATGAAAAATAATTGTGCATTCGAAATTTCAAACTTGACGATCATCATTACTTTGCTGTCCTCATGAAAAATGTAAGAGTCAGCCCATATTTTCGCAATACAATGTAACAAATCTAAACTGTATTCTTTCGACGATACCCGTATCACCCACTTGTGATGGCCCAAGTGTTGGTGAAAAGTACTTTACACGAAGTCCTTAAAATTCACTTCCCATTATAGCACTTGGCCAAGTGACAATTGTATATTTATAACAATTCCCGCCGGGGCATGGTATTTCCTGAGTTTTGCTTTAATGTCAAAAGTTCTATCAATAATTTATCGACAAATGGCGACGGGAATGCGATAATAACGATTTCCACTTCGTAATCGTACCTCGTAGCGCGTTGCGCATTTTGATTCTAAATGATTTATTGAAGCAATATGTTTCAATGCGTTGAGATTATGTACAGTTGTTAAATCTAACTAGTATCGTTTTTACTGAACTCCGTAAATAAATACAATCCTAAATCGCTTTGACATTTAGACTAGTATGTTTAAGATTGCTTGCAGTCCACCTGATACGGAAACTGACTACTGACGTCCATGTACTTATATCTGTAATCTACTCTGAAATTATAAAACAGGTGCTAGCCTATGACAGATGCGTCACCACTCCTGAGGCTTACGATGGTCGACTCATGACTAATTAACAGGTACCCACAATATTCGACCAAAACGTAGATTATGATTTCCGTTAGAAATAAATATGGTAATGCTATTTCTTCAGTTAAGTCATATTGGTTCTGCCACCCATAATATTGTCTGGCAAACACCGCGCCGTTTTTTTTATTGTAAATTTGTACTGAACTTCCTTTTATACGCATATGTCTCTCAAATACACAATTTTTGAGAATTCAAGTTTTAAAGAGACAAGATTTGGTGTGAACGTACGTATTCACAAAATTTGAATGTTTTGTAAACGTATATCAAAAAATATTTCTAGAGGCTTATCTTTTATCATTCGTAATGATCTAACGCGAGTTGCGATTTATTAAAATAGTCCAAATGTAGCGCAACTGGATCGTGAAAATACAAATTGGGGTACTCCCATTTTATTATTTTCGTATTCCGCTAAGTCTGGAAAAACGTGAGATATGAGCTGTATGAAATTTATGACCGGTCGGTCACAGACGGATAACTGCGAAAAGCTCTAGTTTCGAATCATTTCGGATATTCATTTCTTGTAACAGCTTCCCTTTACAGCGATGTGATGTAACTGTTGATACGAACTCTGAATACGATCGCTTGAATCTTTATGGGGTAGATATGATACTAGAATATAATATGATATAATACTAGGATTCAAATAATGTAATATGAGGATTATTAGGTAGTTAGTACTGAGTAGCAGATATTTTTTACTGCTGTTGTAGTAGTTTGAAATCTGTCCGTTCAATCACTCGCCTGGGTTTGGGTTAAGTTCATTTTAATCAAATTTTTGTTCCCTACGATTTGATAGAATTATGTGTAAAAGAAAACATAGTTACGAACGCTACTTACTTAATTATCATCAAGTCTACTAATCCATACTTAACCAGTGTGTTGGACTAAGGCCTAGGCGAGGTGCCTAGGCCATAGTCCAGTTTGAAAGGAGAACAACATCAGTCTGAATCAGCGAAGTTTGAGCTCTTAGTAAAGTATAATTTAGAGTTCGAGTAACACTTCCTTTAAGCGGAATGTAACTATTGACTTTGAACGAGATAGTTATTGCAGCTACGTATAATTGTGGTAGTTTAAAGTTTCATGCGGTCGAGGGGCCGGGGATCACAATCGTTTCTACTCGAGTGCGCGGTGGCGCAACGGTGCGTGGTCCCGTCACGCTACGAGTGGCAGAAAAGTGAGGTAAAACCTTCATAAATGATGCGTTCAACCTCGCCCTTGACGGATACGAGAGAAATATGCAACCCGTAACGAGAAAAACCGATCATTCTGCTTATACGACGTATGATGTATTTTAATGGTATATAGCATGTTGTGTATGTTTCGTGATTTTAATCATTGAAGTCTTCATTATGTAGATACTGATGATTAAAATCATGAAAACTCTTATTATACTTTTGAACAAATTTCTTTCAAGATATTGTTTTGCACTTGTATATCTCGGAATTTTAATGATATTTTTAAAAATAAATTTCCTTGAAATGTGTCTATTATTATTAAATGAGTTATAATGAATTAACAACATTAAAGTACATTCATGTAACTACAATTAAGTAATGTACATCCATATTCGTATATACACAAAGCTGTAATTGTTTAAATGATGATAATTACAATATTATTATAGTGGTCTCTTTTTAAAATCCAACTGGGAACACCAAACCATATGTTGAAGGAATGACCGTTGAAAAAAACTCCTGTATTCTTAAATAGAAATTCTATTTGAAATCTGAATGCTAAAAGCAATCGGCACAGATATGTTGAAAATCATAAGTACCTACCTAATATGTTGCAACTTCCATGTGTTTTGTTTATAAAGCAAAACACAACAGCACTTAACACTGTTGTTATTAGACAACACTGACAAGATTGATCACTTTGATGCCATCATAGACGATCCAAGGCACTTCCACATTCAAACTTTTTAATACAAAAAGACAAGAGGACACTCTCAATACATCTTCAAACTTACACTGAATTCTAAGTTTCTGTCGTTATTAATATGTTTATTATACAATATTAGTATTTCATCCATAACCTGCTTCTCTCTCGTAAATGTTCCGTCTGATCGATATAGGATTCAGCCTCATGGAATTCATGCCGTTATACATAGCCAATTTGCATACGACGTCGGAGAATTATATTTTGCAGATGATCGGGTATCATATTGCGGAATTAGAACTTATGTGGTTCTATGATCATTCCGTGTACATATACTCGAAGCAAATTATATCTCATCTATATATCAATACGTGAAGCAAAAACTTACGTTGCGGTTTTAAGAAATTATCGCGGACGGAAGAGTATGAAATTCAGTACAGTTATAGTTTACTAGTAACTCGACCGTAATTTAATTTCAAAATTCAAATCTAAACTTCTTATTGTTCAAAGTAGTACGAATATTTTCAAATTCAAATAAATTGTAATAATTTTCAAGTAATTGAACGCACCCGTTAAATATAAAAGAGGTTTAATTAGCTAAGCCGCATTTAAAAGCCATAGCGGGTATTTAGAGAAAGACAGTGACATTTCTGGCTTTATCTTCATAGTACGACATTGAATGTTCTATTTAGTTTATTATTAATGTGTTTGTGACAAATGCACGGTACTGTGTGTAATGTATTTTTAGTTGATTTTATGTATGTTATAAGCATTATTTGAAAAAAAATATTAACATTCTGCACTCCTTTTCTACTCCACTATAACTGTGCAAAGTTTCGTACTAATCCGTCCGCGGCATATTACTTAAAAATGCTTCACAAGTTTTTGCTTCACGTATAAATATATAGATATAGAGAAGGAGTGGCAGTAGCAGGATGCTAATAGTGTTGTTCTAATAATGCATAAAACATACATAAATTCAAGTAAGACACATTACATACACAACCATATATTTTACACAAACAAGTATATAATAAACGAAATAAAACGCTCAATTCCTTACTATGAAAACAAATAACTTTAATAATATCAGACGTCTTTGTCAAAAGACTCATCATTATTTTTAAATACAGCTTAGTCTATTAAATCTATTTTTAATATTAACCGGTGTATTTAAATTAACTCGAAAATTACTTTATTTGAATTTGAGAACTATCCGTGGCTACTTTGAACAATATCAAGCTTAGTTTTTGAGTTGATTTTAGGTTGAATTTCGACAGTAGCGATGGGTGACTAACTGGCTTATAAAGATCTTACCATAAATTTAGCGTATGTTATTAGTTACATATCTGATTTAATCCACATTATTTTTTATCAGTCAAAGGTTAAATGACACAAAGAAAACCGTGATACACGCATATTAAAAGAGATAATTTATTGGATTATTTGACATTTTGTTTAAGAATCAAATTAAATACATCAAAGCAAATAATACGCTAATTTGGCGCATGCAATGCAATTCCCTAAAACGTACTAAAATGTGATGTCCTAAAAAAACAATCGAAATAAATCGACAACACATTACAATATCTTTAAAATTAACCTAATAAGAAAGCGATTGAAGGCTACATAAAGCTTTAGTTCCGGTCTTGATTTACTCTTTAAAGTTCTGAATTAGATGAAGTTAACGTATTTATTCCGTTGAAAAGTATCCGTCCTGTAAACTGGAAGAACCGTCTGGCAACTTCCCTCAGTGTTCGTCTAAGCGTAATGTGCTTAGAGAAAGTCGCTTCGCGTCCGCCTGGTGTTGATAAAACGCAAGTTAAAAAGTTAAATTGTGTTCTTCAAAGTTGTTACATGAAATAGTCTTTGAGATTTAAGATGTTTTACTTGCATAAATAAATGCTTGGCAGTGCGTAGTTACTTGTGTTTTCATCTTCTTTGATGTTATACTTTTCAAACAATACACACACACACACATACACACACACACACAAAGCGTTCAGTTATTTAATATCATAAGTAACATACATACTTACTGAGCTACTTCAGTTTGTCATCCATGATCCATTAAAGCTAAAGAATATAACGGTTCTTTGTTTTTGTCACTATATACATAGTTTTCTAAGCTATCGACAGGCAAATGTTGTGTCATTGACCGAAACTTGTTTTCTTCTAAAGCACTGACTTTGTAAGCATGCCAAGTCCATATACGATATTTCCAGCCCTTTCTGCTCTATTCTTGAGATACTCCAACAAAAATATCATACGATCCGTTTTTCTATTCCGCTACGGAACACTAATAAATGAAGTTAGCCGAGATATTTTTCTCGGAAGCTACGCCCGTAATATGTTTCACTGGCTTTCAGTAAGAACGGACGCGCACTTAGCCGGCCCAAGTTGTTCCATTTGTTTCAAGTTACAAGCGGGATTCGTATTTCTTGGATAGTGGGATAAACTATGTCCCACTTTATTCTACAATATATTCTAACGTGAACATTCTTAAATGTATATCAGAAATGCTTTTGTACACAATTTTACTTAAATACCAGATATCCTATAAATATTTTAAATAATAGCCGTATTTATAACCTGGGTACAACCCATTATTATCCCACTGCTGGGCACGGGTCTTCTCTCAGGATGAGGGAGTTTAAGGCCATAGTCCACCGCGCTGGACACTCTCTCATTCCGAGAGAAGACCCGTGCCCAGTAGTAGGACAATAATGGGTTGACGACGAATAAGAATTAAAAGGAAAGCAGAATTGTGTAATTGTTTTAAAAAGATTAAAGTAGCAAGTGATCATGCTGCTCAAGGATGTCAAGAATCAAGGATGCTCAAGGACTGTAAGCAACATGATATTGAACAGGAAGATCTGAAGTGTATCACAGAAGCTTTGCTATTCCGGAGGGCTAAGAAGGTCGCCTTATACGAAAGTCAGCTTGCAACTAAAGACTCCCATTGAAATGCAAAAACTGCTACACGAAATCCCCCCATTATTCTCATTGTACGGCCTTGCCGTGTATTATAATGTAATTTCCAGACATAAGGATGTATATGTTAACTTCATTACTTGTGTGTTTCAAGGTGGTAGAACCAATGTAGTTCGACCGCGGAAGTACCACCGCCACACTTATTTCTAACGTGAAGCATTTCTTGTGTTTTGATGGAAGGGTGTAGTTGCCGGCACACTTTTACATGAGGCGACCATCTTAGTCCTCGGGAGTAACAACGCATCTGTGATTGACTTCAGATGGAACCCATGTTCTGTATGAAGTTGATTACAGATGTCCATGGGCGGCAGTGGCCATTTAACATCAGATGGACTGCATGTTCGTTTGCCACTTCAGTCAGATAAAAAAAGAAAATAAAACTATAACGCGATATTACTTTTGCCACTTCCATAAATCGGTAATCTTATTAATTCTATAAACGAAAAAAAGTGAAGATGTATGTGTGCTTGATCATTTTTCATGCTAGAATTAGGTACCTTTCGAGTTCGCAGAAATTCAGCACACACATAGTTTATGAACTAGATTAAAACGGAGGATACTCATTACTTTAAAAGACGGGACAGAAGCGACCACGTGCGCTGAAATAATGTAACAGTAATAAAGAAAAAAATATTGTTACACACAAACTGTACGATAAAAATTGCATTGGATTTATTCCAGTTCAACGTGGTACGTTACAAATATTAAATATTATAAATAACCTTTATCTAACACGCGCAAAGATAAATTAGCGAAACATGCGTATAGATAAATTCAGTTGGATTAAGTATATTTTTATGGTTCATGAAATAAAACATTCAGTTTTATCTTGACTCGCAGCTGAAAATGCGGGTAGATACGGATTACTTTAAGTGTTCAAATCTGGAGTAGCAGACGGATAGTGCAGTGCTGATAAACTCGTCTAAAGTCTCAATACTTTAAAATTAATTCAACAGAATATAAGAGATGTCTGGCAATAAAATGTTGATCAGATTGTGCTTGTTTATATCGTGGGAGTGAATTAGTGCTAAGAAACCACGTCAATTGGGTTGCAAATTGGTATGGCATAAATTCGGTGTGTTAACTCGGCTACTATGTATAAAGTTTTAATTATAAGTGATTTAATGGAAAATATTGAAAGTAAAATTTAAAACAACGGGTTTTAACTAATTTCATAACTTATTTAGTACTAATGGCATCTTATAATAAATTATACCAAACCTAAAGAGAAAGGGTAAGTTGCTAATAATAACATGTAATATTAATCACTATTATAGGTAATAATGTTATTTCTTTTGGATTTAATATGTAATCTCTAAGATTTGTTTTTGGTTTCCACCATATATTACGGTCGTGTCAATGCTTGATCTTAACCATACCATAATACCCATACTGTACCAACCATAATAAAAAAAAATGTGTGCGTGTAATAGCGTACACTCGTAAGAAGTGAAACTTCTTTATGACGTTATTTTTCAAAAAATAATTTACTATATGCAACTTTACAGAAATTGGTTAAATAAAGTTAAATTAGATAAAGTTTAATAAAAGGCTTTTATTAAACTTTATCTAATAATCTAATTTATAATAATCTATCTAATATCACGCGTGGTAGGGATAAGAAAAAGATGGCGCGTAACGAAAAAATGTTACACTAAATTTTTTTCCAACCCCGATAAAGAAGTTTCACTTCAAAAGTAGCTAACTCATTGTTTTTCTATGTGAATTGACAGTCACAGTCATATCTTCTATACTATAATAAATCTGTAAGAGGTCGCTGTCTGTACATGGAATAAATTTAGGTGAAAACCATTTCTAGAGGTCTTTAATACGATATAGAACCCAAAATAATGGTTTTTAGAAATCTTTTCTGTTTGTCTGTTTGTCTGTTTATCTGTTTGTCTGTTTGTCTGTTTGTCTGTTTGTCTGTTTGTCTGTTTGTCTGTTTGTCTGTGTGTTTGAAAACGCTAATCTCAGAAACGGCTTATCCAATTTGAATATAATTTTCACTGATGTGTTGGGGGAAACTTCACTTAACATTTAGTGTTTATTTTATGTAAATCGGTTTACGAATAAAAAAGTTATGTCAATTTAAAACTACGCAGTATTTATTCTGTGTTCGATAAGTGTTAATAAGATAAGTAACTGCATAGTTGAATTGGTAGAAACTAAACATGTTATGGTCTGTAAAATGTATTCCTTTGTTATGTATTTTTTAATGTGTGTACCTATGTTATTTGATACTATACAAATCTATATCTCTATATCTATATATACTTATATAAAAACGAAAGGATGTTGTCTCACTCATCTATTGAATAAACATCGTAGAGCCTAAACTGCTAAAGATACGAATATGATTTTTACTAGGGGTTCTTTTTATGACGTAGACGTCAATTATGAATGAATTTTCTTTCCCCCCCGCCCCCCAATTTAACCCAAATAGGAGATGTAAGTTTGTATGAAAGTCAGTCAATTTTGAGGCCACCTCAATAAAATTTAGTATTTCGCCTTGATTTTTATGTTAAAACATCGTTTCAAACCGACTTCCAAAAAAGAGGAGGTTATCAATTCGTCTGTATTTTTTTTTAATTTTTTTTTTTAATTTACATTTGTTACTCGATTTCTCCGCACTGGGTGAACGGATTTGGATGATTTTTTTTTCATTTGACAGGTAGTGCAGGTAGTAGTGTCGTTGGGTCCCATTTATTTTTAGTTCACTTTTGACAGTGGCATCCATAAGAAAAGCGCATAAGTCTGATATTTGCATTAACGATGTGCGCGATAAATAGATGAATAACTCAATTTCCCGCCAACCGATTTTGATGATTTTTCTTTTATTTGAAAGAATGTACTTCAAGGGTACTCTGATGAGTTTGATACGGTTCTGATCATAGGATCCATTTCTTTGAAGCAAATTAACGAAATTAGCGATACTCGGCCAAGCCTAAGCTGTAGGAGTCCAATTGGGTTGAATGTAGAATGAGATTACTAAGCAGATATTTCCTAAAAAAATTGACCTTCTACTCTTCAATCCTGATGATGCAGGGGTACTGCTAGCCTGAACCGTAGAAGTAAGTCAATTTGTTTTTATGGGTATATAATAAGATTGTTAAACAAATTCATGGGACAAAAATTTGATCTTCAACTCCTCAACCCTGATGATGTAAGGGTATTTCAAGACTAAACCGTAAGAGTTGGCTATTTTGCACTTACGGTCATGTAATAAAAATACCAAGCAAAGATACACGGTAAAAATGTTGACCTTCAACTCCTCAAGCCTGATGATGCAGGGTACTGCAAGCCTAAATCATAGGAGTTGGCCATTTAATGCTTTCGGGTATGTAATATAATTACTAAGCAAAGACACAAGATGAAAGTTTTGACCATCATCTCCTCAACCCTGATGATGCAGGGGTGCTTCAAGCCTAAGCCATAGAAGTTAGCCATTTAGTGCTTTCGGGTATGTAATATAATTACTAAGCAAAGACACAAGATGAGAATTTCGATCTTCAACTCCTCAAGCCTGATGATGCAGGGTACTGCAAGCCTAAGCCATAGGAGTTGGCCATTTAATGCTTTCGGGTATGTAATATAATTACTAAGCAAAGACACATGATGACAATTTCGACCTTAAGCTCCTCAGCCCTGATGATGCAGGGTACTGCAAGCCCAAGCTATAGAAGTTGGCTCTCAAGTTCTTACGTATGAGTAATTAGAATACTTAGCAAAGACATGGGATATTTTTTTTTACCTTCAACTCCTCCCTGATGATACGGGATAGTGCAAGCCTAAATTAAAAAAGGTAGTCACATAATGCTTACGGTTGTGTTTAGTATATAAATTCAATGACAGCTCATTAAACTGAAATGTGATTAATAAATTAAACTTCAATTCATCAACCCTGATAATCTAAGTACACAACCTACTTAAGCCGTATGAGTTTGGTACTTATTGATTACAATACATTACAACCCGTTGAGAGAACATTGTGATGAAAAGTGTCACTTTGAATACCTAAATCCTGAAAATGTCATGTCATATTGTCATGTTATTGTTAAGAGTTGGATTTAGCTGTAGCTTTTTAAACAGGATGGGTTAGGTTAGGTTGGAACATAAAAGAAAACATAAAAAATAAGCGAGCAGGGTGCGGCAGCGCCCTGCGAGCGGGTGCGCCCTGTTCGTATGAATTGTAAAAGTGTTTTGATTATGTCTTCTGCTTTACAAAGAACAATGCGGGATTTACGCACACAAATAGCCCGATGCACCTCTTAAAAGATCTTATATTTGGCCACATGAAACAAAATATGAACTTAGAATATATGTCGCTGTTCAGTGATATTCCAATTTTCTAATAATTTACTTCAAGTAGATAATAGTGCTTTGTTATCCGGAAAAGTTAAAATCAATCTTTATATCGATACGTCTTCTTTTAAATGTGGAGGAGTTGGTTGAAAAAGTATATCCCGATATTGTTAATACAACCAATAACACTATAAATTGGTTCCAAAAGACGGCAATATACCCACCCACCAATGAACGTGTCGATAAAATAAATGATTTTTTTTTTTCTAAATTTAAAGCAGCGTCACAGATCTACTATTCGGTAGACACAGTCATTGAGATAGAGGAAGCAGTACATTATCCAACAGAATTTTTGAATTCCTTAATGCCTTCCGGAACTCCTGAACACAAATTAATATTAAAAGTAGGTTTACCTATAATCTTACTTAGAAATTTGAATCCGCCAAAATTACTTCAAATATTATTTTCCAATTTGGAAAACTTCAAATCAATCTTTATAATCGATACGTTTTGGTTCAAATGTGGAGGAGTTGATTGAAAAAAGTATCCCGATATTGTGAATTAGACTACTAAGAATGTAAATTGGTTCAAAAAAGCGATTTACAATATTAGAATTCGTCTAATTAAAAAAAATACATAACAATACGTTCCTACCCACAAATACACACTTTAAATTCGTTTTTTCACTCTGTGTTTGACCAGGTAATCCTTGAGCGGCCAAACCGATATTAATGTTTCTACTTTTTATCATAGAATTCCCACGGTGTCGAGATTTGCGCGAGAAAAACTTTGTGACACGTTGATTTGCACGCGGGCAAAGCCGCGGGTACAGCTAGTCTTATAATAAGATCAAAATATGTTGAATATGCATTAGAACGATAATATTGTAGTGTTTTGCCGCAGTTATGTTATTTCCCTATCAATAGCGGAGCAAATACTTTTACACTGAACATTGATCCGTATAATTATTTCTATATTGCATTGCGTCGTTAAGAAACCACCATTATTTGATATGGAAACCTCAATTAATATACTTATTTGATTTATGACATAGAAAGAACTATTAATATTATTATTATTATTATTTATATAAGTAGGCAAGTAAGGTGGGTATTATAGTAATGTCTAGTCGTCTTGTAAATAAAGAAATTAAAAGTTAAATATCTAATAGTAAATGATTTTGAGGTCAAGATTTTCGTCGTCAATAGGACTTTTTCAGAACTGGGCAAGGGTCTCTCAGAGTAAAAGAGGCTACGCTTTAGTATCACACGATAGCTAAGAACGGGTTGGGAAATTTCATACAACTTTGTGATTTTTTAAGAACTATCAGGTCCTTAAGTATCATCACGTCGTTCTTCTTCACATTTTTAGCAAAAAATATTCTAAAAAATATGATGATTGATTTCACTTTTCTTTGCAAGTAATTTGAAAATAAAACATGCGACCCTCGGATTCGAACGTCGGACTTCCGATTAAAAGCCCAAGTTTAATACACTTTTCTATCACTGCTAACTAAATGTGCTGTGGTGATGTTAAATAGTGACATATACACAAAATTCCTGTGTCGTTTCCTACCATTCAAATGTAAACGAAAAAGCAATATTTCGCTGTCTACGGAAGTAGATAGGAGCATGAAAAATGATATTGCAAAAATAAATTTATGCGATTTACAGTTTTCTACTAGTCATTCCGAATACAATTATTATTATAATATCAGAAGCGATTAAATTCAGTTGATTCTGAGAAGTTATAGTATGCATTTCATAGAACAATTTTTGGAAGACATTGTTTATTTATTTATTTCTTTATTATACCTACTCGTATACAGGTGTTAAACGGATTCCTTAAAATGTACTTGTTTAGTTTATTTCTGTGTACAAAACAAGTCGCTATCTATATTAGGGGGCCACGATTGGAAATCATTTCGTATACACAATCATACTAAGGCCGAAGCTTACCACAGACTGACAGTCAAATAGTAATTTCAAAAATAGTCGATCATGTTTATTATCCGACAAAAGTTTGTACTGTTACTGGGATTACTATGAGTTTATTCAGAGATTGCTTCCAGATGTTTTAAATGTACTCGTAGAAAATAGATTTGCTGCAGATTGCTTGAGCACGGCTTTTATAGGATGTCATTTTGTTTTCTAGTACGTGCAGAATATACCTTTTATAATAAACTTTGTTCTGTCAATCCTCAAAATGGGTGCAAAATTAAGTTTAAGAGAACCCTTCGTGGTTCGAGGTCAAAGGCAACACTGCTATACGTCTGCCGTATAACAGCAGTGTTAAGCGCTGCTGTGTTCTGGCGAGAAAGGCGCGGTAAGGGCGACATTATTACTTATTTAAGGCATTCCTATAAGCTCTAGGATATAGCTACACCGTCTCTCCTGCACACGGTATCTCCTGCCCTTCGTAAGAGGCGACTAAAATAGTAGGGGAGCCCAAGAGGGGATTTTGGGACATACTCGAGCGCGGCAGATTAATATGAAGTAAGATACTTTATATATTAATAATTACCTCCAGCCAGTATGAGGCCTTAGTACTGGTGGGTACGCCCAGGGGAACTTGGTAACCTTCCCACTCCCTTAGGTGGCGCTCAAATCGTCAGATTAGCAAATTGGAGACATCTCAGGTTCTAATTCACCTCCGCTTATTCTAATCTGGTGCGCTTGAGTGAGTCAGGACGTCGTTCTAATTATGCAACTTTGTTAACCTCCTACCCCCCAAGGATACACTCAAATCGTCAGATTAGCAAATTCAACACATTTTAGGGTGTAATTACCTCCCTTTGCCCTAATATGATGCATTCGAGTAAATACATATCATAGATTCTTTTTTAAAAATTTGAAACTCTGTAGACGCTTATCCCACCACTCAACGAGAAAACATTATACGACCACTTATTCTTCCTATCATTTAATCTACCAAACCTAATAAGTTTCCGCGACGCTCGAGTAACTCCACATTTTGCATCGTGGGCTCCCCTACTAAAAGGGGCTTCCGGGGCTACAAGCAGCTCGAACCGTTCGGTCAGGCGACCCCGCGAAGGACGGCGGTATGTGTGGTCGCATACCGTCGTAAAGACCAGACGGAGCGGTGAGCCCAGTCACCCATCGGTGAGGAGCCCGATGGGGCAACGTGCTCAGAGGACTCCGGTTGCGTTCCTTTAAAGATCCCGGAGTCCTCTTTGTAGCGCCGAGGACACCGGGGGGCTTTTAGTGCGGTAAAAATCCAACGTAACCCTGCGTCGCTCCCACGGCGTCGGGTAACTTTTGAAGGTTTCCCCCTCGAGAAAAAAAAGGATATAGCTATACATTAGAGGCTAAGCTCACGGAGGACTCTATTATATCTACGAGTACGGTCAAACAGAGGTATTTATGGACGTCAATTATCACTTACAACAGCAGGGCTGCAATTTCATATCCTACAATTATGTCACTAAAAAGGTACCAACGCTAGTTTATTACAATCTAAAGAGCAATAACAGGGTTGAGTAAACATCAAAGTCATATTTGCATAGCAACTAGCGTTGATCTATTGTGTATAATGAGATATATGTAGCTACATACATGAAGTATGCCAATTTAGCTCTATATATGTAGCTACCCAAAACATCTAGAAGTACTTAGATTTTCTAACAATTTTAGACAGGGTGCCCTTTAATTGTAACCGTAAGAGTAATATTAGTAAATGTTTCCGTGCTTTAGCAACTATGTTAAGCAATTAGTTCCGGCTGTTATCATTAGTCTGCAGTCATCAAACTTTGCTGGACCCATGCGGAAATTTGTATGTTTCCGAAAGTTTAACCGATCCGCACTATAAAAACAATGTGGATTATGCTAAAATTACCCCATTTGCCCTCGGATACCAAATTCCAACTGTGAAATAGTAGTTAGAGTTTATTCATACGAACCATCTATTGGTGCGCCTTAGGCGTAAGACCGACCGCCATCGCTCTTGACTTCCTTACGTGTGCGTGCGGCATTATTTCTGCGTGTGTGTGCTTTTAATTAACGAACCTATATATTTTTGTTTATTTTACTCTATATATCCCTTTTTGTAACCACCAATTTCGATATTTTACCTCTGACTGGCGGACATTTTTTTTCATTTACAAATATATTTTAGGCCTCCAGGTTATTCATTAATGTCTCGAATATTTAGACTATATGTATATTAATTACCTTCCCATAAATTACTCATTATGTAGGCAGCAAGTGACGCGACGTATATACGACAAACTGGTATGTAATCAATACAGAAAATAAGGTCAAATGAGGTCTTGTGAAGGAGAGATACCTTATTACATATTAATGTCACCTAAATTCGTACAATCTCTGCACATTAGAAAGGCAAAGCTTCACTTTAGGTTGACATCACTTACTTTACGTTAATGGTATGATAAGTAATTGACGAATGTTTATATGAGGAAAGCTGAAACATACATACATGTTTCGAATTGAAATCGTGCTCTTTAATCGTCTTTCAAATAAAGAAGATTTCGGCGGCAACTTTTAATTTCGATGTTAGCTACGAATACTAATTTAGATAATACGTATTATAAAATAAATGAATTTGAAAAAAAATGTCACGCCTCTTGTTTGTAAGTAAATTTATTTCGTTAAGGCTCAAAGAAGTTTTTTGATTTAAATAGATCTAAATTTAAACTCGTGCCACTTTTCAGATTAAATGAGAAATATGTGTACCTACATACTATATTGGTACTCGTATTTTTGCCTTATCAACTTTATTACCTCTTTTGGCTTTCTTACAGACTCCTTGTGTTATAATGAGTTGTCATGCGACACTAACGGGAATTATATCACATTAATAAAAACAAAGCTACTGGAATATAACATTGAAATACCGTAATCTTGGCAAAAACGGAACAATACTTTGTTTCCCAGGGACATCTGCTATTACCTCTTAATAAAATCCCAAGTTTTACTAGTTTGAATGTACTATGTAGGTTAGTATTACGGAATGCTAAATTTGGTGTAACTTTATATGATATATAGATATTTAATGGATAGGCTGTGTATATTTTGTTCTACACCTTGTTGAAATATGTCTAGACAATATGCCTAGTAGCACATAAATACTCGAATAAAAGAACATCGTAAAAAATCTCACAGGAACCTTTTTTCCGGATAAAAAGTATCATACATGCTAATCCAGGTCATGGTCTTTCATTTTTATGAACTAGTTTTTTCGTGCTTGCGTAAAATGAGTAACAAAGATAAAGTTTTTGTCATCTGAAATATTCGCGACAACACGATCTTTATTTCGCAGTTTTGATAGTTTTCTATTAAGCTTGACATTTATAACTGTGCTGTAAATATTGGTAAATGTAAGTAAAATACACTTCACATCGCAAGTCAAAAGCTTATCATTTGAGGAATTTGTTTTTTTTTTGTAGTATTAACAACGAGTATAAAGGAGAATGCCCATGGATGGTATCGCAAAATCTAAGTTGTGTTCCTACTTTATCAAATCAGTAATTCCTATTATTAATAATACCATGATTATAAATATTACAAAATGAGTAATTCTTCTTATAAAAACCGGCCAAAATAACAGTCGTTGTGTTGACCATTTATTTTGTTGTCATCTTTGTAAATTTCCCTTATTAACATACGATTGGATTAAGGAATCGAGAATTTTAGCGGTACTGAGTTCCATAGTCACTTGGACACACTCCTTTATTAGGTTTTACGGAATTGTAACGTAATTTTTTTCAAATATAAAATATGTGTATATAAAAATAAAGTTGAAACACACCTGCGTTACAAACATCGTAAAACATCAAACTTACAACCGGGAATAGTGTAAATAATATGAAAGGAAGTATGAACTAGTTGGTTTCCGCTGCTCCGAGACTCCGGACGTTTTCACGTCAGTCTAACTTTATTCATATTCGATATAGAGACAGAACAAACAACTATTAGTTTCTCCTGCAGAGTTTAGGATCGAAACACATGAATACCGATACTTGCTTGTGGTACGTCCTAGTAACAACGTCGTTCAAGTCTGCGATATGCATCGTAAAATACTAAGACAATGCCGCATCGTGCTTGGATGGCACATTGTTTTTGATACTATGTCAATGAAATTTTAAGAAAAAAAACATGTCAATTGAATAGGATATTTGAACTGTTCGATCTTTTGCTGATATTAAGATGCTTGAAATGAGACCTCAGCGTATAACATACGGGATCCTTCTATTTAATTTTATAATGCATGATAGAAATCATGTGTTTAGTTGTTGTACATTGTACGACTTCACGCAATCGTATTGCTACACGATATTGCAGTGTGCCACGATACGACTTATCGTAAGAATGTGTTTTTGCCCTAACCAACGGACGTATTCGGAACATAACACGTAAATAATAGTAGGACTAACTTTCATACTATGTAATTCTAACTTTGGCCTTTGTTTGTGACAAATGTCATGGGACATTAAAGACGTTTACGAGACGTAATATTACATAACTCTGTCGTAATTAATCGAGCAAATACACAACTATGACATTGTGTACCTAATCACGTCAGATTTGACTTGATGATATTACGGAGCTAATGACCCCTAAGGCGCGTATTCGCCAAAGGGGAAACGGGAGAAGGAGGCGGGTTTCAGTATTACCGTTGTGATCTATGCACTAATGTAGGCGGAATAGATGTAAATTAACCAAATGTTCTGCTGGTTTATTTACAACACATCAAGAGGTGGTACGACCAGTGTGGTCGACCTGGGAGGCACTATTTCTTGTGAAACAGGATATGTGTTTACTTTTTTTAAATGTTTACTTGATACCTGCGATTATCGTGCATTCCTCATAAATAAATAAAATCTGATCATGATAACATTTATCTGCGGTACGCCTACTTTTCTTCAGTAGGTACATGAATATACAAACCACAAACTATTCTCCAATATACTTAACGTTTAAAGGTCGAAGATCCTTTTTATCTCTGTTCACGATAAACTTCAAAGTTTCGGAATCGATCTGAAAATCTTCAACAAAGCGAGTTTGGGAAAGAATATAAGGGATACGTCGCATCACATTTAAGATTGTCAAAGACTAAGATAGGAAAGTGTGTCATGAACAAACTTAAATGAAATTACTTAGTATCATGTATTTGAATTTTAATTATACTTTGCTTTTGAAGATAGTTAAGTCATTTAAACTTACTTTTGTAAAAAAATAGAGGCACATGTCGTAATTATGCTGACAAGCTCTATGCCATAGATCTATATATTAATACGTTAAGCAAAAACTTGTGATTCGTTTTTAAGATACTTGCCGTAGATGGAGGAGTATGAAATTACGCATGGTCATAGTCGATGTTTAGACGGATTTCGCAATGCTAATGTTTTTTTCAAATAATGCTTAAAACGTACCTACATAAGATCAACTAAAACACATTACACGCACTACCTTGCATTTGACATAAACACTTACGTAATACGAAAGACAACATTCGTCAAAATTATCGAAATTAACGTCAAAAATCTCAAATGTCTGTGTCAAAATACCCGCTATTGCTTTTAAATGCAGCTTAGCTAATTAAAACTTTTTTTACCTTTAACGGGTGCGTTCAAAATAACTTGAAAATTATCACAATATATTCAACTTTGAGAAATGTTCTTGCTACTTTGAGCAATATGAAGTTTAGTTTTTTTTTAATTTAAATTACGGTCGAATTTCGACCGTTGCGACGGGTGACTAGTTTGTTGTTTAAAATTCAGTGGCACATATTTGTTTGTTTTTCAGATTTATTGCTATATATAGCGCTATATTAAGATATTATCAGGGCAGTTTTAACAAAGATGATTGTAAGATAATACAACACGACACATTGACGTCAGCACGAATTAGCCTATTTAATACCCATTAGGCTATTTAATGTGCCATTGATGTATAGGTAAGATAATTACAAAAGCAATCCGCTCCACACATGAATTTCCATTATGTAGAGGTACATAGCTGAACCCATAACCTTTTGAATATCAATATCGGTAGCAGTATCGGATTGATGATAATTGTGCTTCATTGACCGTTACTGTCACCCTTTAGAATCTCACTGCTGTCCATAGGTCCCTTCGTAACTTTTAAATATCCTATATTATAGATAGATCAATTTTCAAACAACAAACTGTCAATGCTGGTTGTTTTATTAGTAAGCAAATAAAGTAATAAGTAGCGTTCTTTTGGATATCTCAGAATCCCAACGGCGAACAGCCACCCTTAATGCGGTAGGATCCCAAATAAACAGGCGTTGGGTACCTTTTGAAGGTTTCCTGCTGGAAAAGAAAAAAAGGAAGCTAATTAAAGGCTTATTGGATAGTTAATGGTAACTCGTGGATATCGCCCATAAACATGTGATTCATAATTCAGTTTTGGCTTAACAAATTATTATTGTGCGGGGCAGTAACCTTTTAATGTAACAGTTTTCCGGGTAACATGATTTTATTAATCAGATCCACTTGTCATTGTCGAATTGTTTTGCTGTTTTATACTATTTCGATATAAATACCTAGACGATTGACGGTTTAGTTCACTATTGACAGTCTAACATAGACTATCCAGGCGCTACCTATCAGCGTCTTCATTGTAGATAAAACTCAACCACAAACCACAACACCGTAAATTTATTAAACTACTCGTCTACCAAAGATGAAACCCAGTATACACTGACCCTAAAGCGCGCTTCCTAAATTACGCAGGCCTGCCGTTTCGTAGCGGCGTAGAGTACCGTAGCGGGACATGACAAACTCATATCATCGTAAATATATTGCAGATGTTAGCGACTTTCTTAAACTTCTGTTAACTATTCTAGCGATCAAATTCATATTAAATTGCGTAAACATCATTATAGACGTAGACTAATGAAAAGTGTGCTAATTGAGTGAATTTTTCGAAATGCACCAATCCAAGTGGGAAGGACACGTACTGATCCTCATCGACAAGATATCTTTATAATGCAATAAATCCATAAATCGATATCTTACTAATATTATAAATACGAAAGTTTGTGAGGACGTATGTGTGTTTGTTACTGTTTGACACAAAAAATATTGATCAGATTTCGTTAAAATTTAGCACAAAGATAGTTAATGATCTATGTAGATCGGAGGTCAGGAATAGGCCGAACGCGGTGTGCGTCCGGACCGCGGAAGGACGAATTTAGGACCGCCAAGTTATTTCTGATATATCTAGTCCTACTTACATAACTTCACAACAACAATAATTTCACTTATCGTTTATTAAATAAACAAAATAAACTTATCATTTTCACGTTTTTTTGGATCTCAGGTAAACTTTTCAACACTATCCGGAATCTACTCATAACTACTTGCCGACCCCTTATCTAGATTAACACATAGGATACTTATTAATGTAGTAGACGCGATCAAAGCAGGCAAAACCACGCTAATAACCTAGTGAATATATAATAAAATAACGAGAACATGCATACACTTTAAAAATTTATGAAACTTGAAGTAACTTGCTGAATTTATAAAACATTTAGTACCTATAAGTTAACAACTTTATTCGATTTCATCAGGAAATGTTGCTTAAACTTTTATATTGGATACTATAACTGAGTAGGGTACTTCTTGTTTCATAGATATAATTTCATGAAGTAATTGTAGCAAATAGTTCTGCAATTCAGTCAGTCTACATTAAATTATTAGCCTCTGCAGCGTATTGCGATCTGTAGCCATTTCCAAATTGAACAGTGTTCGAGCACAGGTGTTGTACCTTTGAGGACTAAGACGAATTTCTCGTAAGTAAATCAGTGCCCTTAGTACGAGTTAATAAATTTCCTCAAAACAATCACGTTTTCGCCCACATATCGCAAGGTACATTTATAGTTTATTATTCGATCAAGTCTTGCGAATACAAATTAAAAAACATAATCGTGCAATGTATTCCTTTATAGATATTCCTTTAATTAGATATAAGTACTGTATAGGAGAAATACTAAGATTCCAAAATATAATGCTTATTTTATCTGAGTATATTTCAATAAACACGTGTACATAAATAAATATTGTTTGTTGCAATAAATAAGCGTTATAGCGTATCTATCTTTGACTTGCGTAATAAAAGAATAAAGAAATATTTATTATTGAAAATCTAAAATAAATTCTAACTTTCAAAAATATATATTACAAAAGCATATCAATAATATGAATTCTACGCTTTACCTACATCAATTTTTTTCGAATTTCAACTAAAAGACATGAGAAGTTTCCTCATTGTTAGGAACCTCAACTTCGGCATAATAAAATCTCCCAAGGCTATTTACTTTTCCAACTCTTAACAAAAGCCAGAATATGAATTTAAAAAAAGCACTATGAGTTGTATAAAATTCATGAAGTTGAATATATTTTATATATAACTTTTATTTCAAAGCACTAAAAATATTCTTTATGAACTTCAACTTCAGTAAATCAGGTGGCATCAAAGTAATGTAATAAAATCATAATTATGAAGGTTAAGATATTGAATATAAAATATTAAATTAAGTAAGTTACCCGTTCTTCAAAATATGTTTTCAATCTGACACGCCGATAAACATGAATAAATTTAATGTTGCAAAAGTGCTTACACAATTTTTTTACAGATTTTTTTTGGTGCGATGCTAAATCAGTTTAAAGTGTAGTTTTAGTGCGGGACGAAGACTTATGCATTAATGTAACATTATTATTATGATTATATTCGTTGCAAACTCAAGGTATCCAAGTATATAAAGTTGCTAGCTTTTGACTCGCGGCTCTGCTAGCTTAGGTCATTTTTCACGATAAAGTGTTACTCCAGGTCAGAGTAACAAACATATAAAACATAATCGCAAATTTGAGCTTATAATATAAATAGTACGAGTATCTTTGTCAATATACATTTATTGGGTCTAAGATTCCATTTTTTTATATAAACGGAATCTGTATATAACTAGCTGTCCCGACAAACGTTGTTTTGCCATATAAAAAATTAAAAAAAATGTTAAGGGTGGACAACTCTTAAGGGGTTTGAATAGATGTTGGCCGATTCTCAGATCTACTGAATAAGCATATAAATTTTGGTAAAAATCGGTCTAGCCGTTTCGGAGGAGTATGGCAACAAAAACTGTGACACGAGAATTTTATATATTAGATTTTAGTTCAACTATACTTACGGACAAAATACACGTCTCTTGAGAAGCTGTCAGGCGTAGCGGGCGCGCCAAGTTTATCAGCCTCCCACATTTTATACCCGAGTTGAAGTTTTAGGCACTTTTGATTTTTTGTAATAATTAACATGAGATTATAATTCATGACAACATACTAAGAGCCTACTTTACCTAAGAGCTCTTAAAGTATTATTACCACAAGTATATACAGGCTTATACTTTTGGCAGTACTATGTCTGATTATTATTAAACCATAGTAAACTTATGTATACTACTGCCAATTAGCAAATATATATATATTCACGGCCACAAGTGAGACAATAACTTATTGATGCATGTGATAGTAATTCTCTCACGTTCTAAGCGCTCTGCCATCAATAGCAGCTTTGACCTTTATCAAATCCGTCATGCGAAGTCATATGCACTGAAACTTTAACTGGCATTACTACGAATCTAGTGGCATATAAACTTTCTAGGGTACCTTCGCAGCTGAATAAGATGCATTGAAAGCAATATGTACGAGATCCTAACCTTGCCCCGAGCATGTTTAGCCAGACTCGTGTACAGAGCGAATCCTACTCGTACTTTTCAAAGCGCCTGATATTCACGACTTTTGCGCCGTAAAGGTGAGAAACTTTTTTATAAATATCACTATTATTTTAAACAAACATCATAATATATACGAATATAATAAGCATCCGCGGCTCTCACCTATCTGTTTTCGAAACTGTGATCGTATTCCGAAATAATTATCACTTTTACCATTTAACAAAAGGAAACTTCGTATTGGGACAAAAGATACAATTTTTTGACGTGACAGATTTTGGACAAATAAAATGTTGTCAAAAAAAAAAGGGGTGTGAAACCTAAGCCTTCCTTAATCTTAATACTCAGATGTAATTAATGGGCGAAACTATGACTTTGTTAAATCAAACAATGGCAGTTGTGAGAAAAAAAAAGGCTAGGATCCCACAACAAAAACAAATAAAAGCAGCCAGATATAAGTCGGACTCGCGCACGAAGGTTTCCGTTTTGTACATGTTGCGTTTTGGTAGAACCATGTGATTGTCGGCTTAAATTCATGAGGCAACACTCTTAGTCCACGGGAGGACTCCCTATCTTTCTCTATGAAGTTGATTACAGGCATCAATGGGCGCCGGTAACCACTTACCATCAGATGGATTGCATGATCATGAGCTTTTTCAATCGGATAAAAAGGAGGATCAATTAACTTTTAGTATTAAGCATGGTGGTTAGTTTACAAATAACATATATTTAATACTATATGCTTCAAATTTTATCGCTGTATTATCGTTTAATACGTTGATTAAATTAGAGCGTCATTTTTCGATCATTTTTACGAAAATAATAAAAAAAAAACCTTCAACAATATTTTACGTTAGGTATATTATTTCGCGCTACTCTATTAAAAATAATGAGATCGTAAGGAAAATGATTGAGCCGGTATTCAGTAAATATACACAGATTTTATCATCCACGGGCGTTACCTGAGCCGACGGCAGAAGATCAACGTAGATATACGAATTTTCTTTCCAATTCAATTTTGTAACAATAATAGCGCGATTCTTTCATAAATTTGTATTTTCATCTGATACTCTTTATAAAGCGATCCATTTGTGGAAATTATAATCGTCAAAAGTGAGAGCCCTGAAGTATAATAATGTTTCGGTAAACTTAAAATGGAAAGGTTAAAATAATTGCTGTAATGAGATAATTTTTTTCGCTGACTCTTGGCTTAGTCAGTGGTAATTTGGTTGAATAAAAACATTAATTTAATGAAAGGAATATAGCAGAGCTTTACTTGTACACTTTTGTAATCGAGAATATGCAAATGAAGCAAAAAAATAAAAGTTCGAAGCGGCCTTTTAAACATTACGAAAGAAACAATCGAGCATGCAGTCCAACTAGTGGTGAGTGATCACTGCCACCTTGGAAATCTAATTAATCAATTAATCAATCCAAAATAATTTCAAAGTTTCACCTAAGGTTAGCTAAAAATGCGTTGCTACCCATTAAAACTTACTTAGAACTCACCCTTCAAAGCAAAATACAGTAGAGCTTCGATTTTGAAGGAACCACGACACCTATTACCAACAGTTAATACTGTTGGTGGGTGCTTCGATTTTGAAGGAACCACGACACCTATTCGCATCAACCCATTATTGGCCCACTGCTGGGCACGGGTCTTCTCCCAGAATGAGAGAGTTTAGGCCATAGTCCACCGCGCTGGCCAAGTGCGAATTGGTGGACTTCACACACCTCCGAGAAAAAATCAACAAAAATCAAAAATATATTTTTTTATTACTTTTATTACTACAGACTTACATAGGGCTTCTAAAGGATTACCAAAAATCAATTAAAAACGTATTATAACGTTATTTTTACATTGTTACATAATAATAAACGCAGACGTGTACTGTAGGCGTTTAGTTTCCTACACCGCAACCCAAAACACTTCAGGCGGGAATAGGACTGGTAATCGATGTGTAAGAGTTGGGTTGACCACTTAACGTCGCTTATACTTACGGCACTCGATACATGCTATTAACTGGCCAATGCCCATGAACAACAAACATAAAATTATAATAAGAAAGATTATAGACGATCTACGCTACCGAAGTGTTATGGTATCAGTGGGTTAAGGTTCCGGTTCCATCTAGACGGACAAATATCTGAATCTGATTTCTGTTCTAGATCTGGGTCGGCATTGTGCGTTTTATATTTATTTATTTACACGGCAAGGTTCTATATTTATTTATTTACAAGGCAAGGTTCTATATTTATTTATTTACAAGGCAAGGTTCTATATTTATTTATTTACATACATTTTTAACAAATATTCCAGGAGGCCACTTTTCATGGTTTCTACTCTAAACACCGCAATACCTTTTCTGGCTCATAAAAACAGTGTTAAGCATTGCTGCAATTTCCTATAAAGAATGAATCAGACATTTACACGAGATATTATTAGTTGTACTAGGGGTAGCAACTCTTTTTTGGCTGACCTCAAGTAAGACTCCAATCCCATCCATATAAGTAAACTAAAAATTGACTACTATAATTTACCTTAGACTTGATTAAAACGATTATGACCACTTATCACCAGGTGGATGGCATGTTATTTTGCTAAATAATATGAAATGAAATGTCTTTAAATGTATAGGTCTACGGGGGCACTTACAAATTGTCAGTTACTTTTTTTTTCTTACACTACTACCTCATCGGAACACGACCTCAACTGAGAAGACTGAGAAGAAAGATCTCAGCGGGTCTGTCTTTTTTATTATTTATATCATTTTTTTTTAAATATAATTACAATCATGTTTTTACATGGTAATGAACGTTAGCTCCAATATCTTGCCTAACCCTATGAATTTGCAAATGTTATATCGGCGTAAAACTTGCATTTACAATCAACGGTAGCGATGCGATGTTGATCTGTGTGGTATAATCACACAAAGTTGTTCTATTCTAGAAATAATTTTCATACAAGGCAATTTGTTGCCAAATTAAAGCGACATCCGACTAGTAATTTCTGCGTGAAAGATCACTCTTTCACGCAGACCCTCTATTTTCCTATTCTTTCACCAAAAACGCATACATCTTAACAAACATTGACATAACAGTAAGATATAATAATTTATAATACAAAAACATTTATTTAGATTATATACAACTAGATATCTAAATAAAGAAACAAATGTTATTGACGTTTCTTACCTTTCACGGTCACGTTGTTGACAGACATAATGAACACGCTTATCCAGTAATGCGATGGTAGTCCATCAGTAAAAGGGCTGATGATGAATAACACAACACAATATTTCAAATAAACATACTCTATAAATTTACTATGTGATGTCAAGGGACACTTTTACTTTGAGTGGTGCATATGACCACTTAGTTGGTAGCAATGTTGGTTAGATTCGAATACATTCCCGTACTGAATCGGCTAAAACCGGAAAGGGTTACACAATCTGATATTATTTTTCTATATGTGTTTTAATTTAGATACACCATGTTATTACAAATAATATTGCTCGATTTGGCGGGGGCACTGCCGTGCCTCCAGATGTGTACTGTTGTTATTATTTTATATGGATAAATTATACGTATTATAATGGCTAAAAATTAGAACAAAAATTGATAATAGAGTCTAAACAAGTTTTTTGTTTATAATATTTAATACTTAGTATACAAAGAACGAGGTCACCATCCTATTTGATGGATTAAAAAAGGCAGGAATTTGATTATTTTAATGGATATCTATCAGATAGAACCGATGAAGTTTAATAGAATTATTTATATGAACATTTTTATTAATAAACCTTATACCAAGTAGTAATTCTAAATAGCGAAGCTATATACTACACACGATAATGTAATTGCTATTTTGTTATGTTTAGTAATACGAAATTACTTTTCCCAGAATAGTACATATTTCTAATTTTGTGAAAGCACTAAAAACGAGTTCTGTAACTATTGCCATTTTTTAAGACAGTAGGTGAGTAATTTAATCATTGTAAATAAAGAAAAATGCTGCTTTTCTTTAAAAATAACATTGTACAACAGAAGCAAGACTCAATTCGCATTGATATACTAACAAAAATAAAGCTCAACTGTACATCAAAGGAACATTACCTACCTATGTATCCGTGTTTGTTTCACGATGAAACGAAACTACGCCTGCGTTATTTCCTGAAAGGAAATTTGGGTAGGATAGAAGGAAATCTGGGATTAACCACGATCAGAGGCGCTGCCGGTGTATCAAGGTTATACCTGTTTACTACAAAAAGGGCATATGGCAACTATTAAGGTTTGTTTTAAGATACAAATGTTACCCATCATTGCAATATCTTAAGACAAAAATATCTTTTATCTTATCAATATTCTAAATGCAAAATTTTGTGGGTTTGGTACTCTTTCACGCAAAAACTACCGATATGAAATTTGGCAAACACATAGTTTATGAATTATATTAGGTACACCCTTAAGAATGAATTTAAGAATGAATGACAAAATTGATTGTATTTCGAAAAAGATAATCTCGTAAACCTTCGAGACGTTAATAATGAAAAAAAAAGTTTTCTAAACTGGTAACTCGCCGCAACGGATCAAAGAAAAGACAGATAGTTTGTGGAATCACTCTCTAATCTAAAAAATAAGTCTGTAGGAAAAGCTTAATGGCCGGCCATTATGTTTGTCGGTAGTGAATTGAATTAATCGATTCTTCTCCGCCGACGCGTGTTTTAAAAAACAGATAAAGACTGTTGCAACTGTTAATAGCTGGAATGTTAGAAATTAGAATGTTAGACGGAGGAAAATATTTCGGGCGAATAAACGTTTATTTTTAGACGTATAAAAAGGCTAATGATAACGATATCAGTTGTTAATAAATAACTGCGGATATTTATGGTCTTAGTAACAGTTATATGAATAGACTAAGTATGCCCCACGGTTTCATCTGCGTTTATGAAATATAAAATAGTAATATATTTTTTTAATTTTTCTAGATTGATTTTAATAAAATAAGAGTAGGTAAATGTTATCTTATGACACGGAGTATGAGATTTATAATTAAGTTCATTACCTTAATTTCATTAGTTCTGATTTGATACGATTTTAATCACATAAACATAGAATAAAACAAACAAAAAAAATTTGAAATTTATTTTTAGGACGTGTCTTGCTATTTGTCCGTGTATTATATTATACCTTATACCTACTCAGGCGTGTATACTATTACTTGAAAATAATGGGAAGTACAGACATGCAGAACTTTATTATTATTTGTATTGATAAAAATATTCCACTATCAATATCTGCTTAACTAGTATCTTGCGCAAACTACATATAATATGAATAGATAAAGTGATAGTCACATTAATAATAGTAGAATTTATGGTACGGAGCGCAGTTCACCTAATGTAAAATGGCGGCGCATGATAAAAGATCACCGTACCTAAATTGGATTATAATTCTACTTAAATCGAAATTGCGTTACTACTCTCAATGATAAGCTCACAAAATGTAAATCCGCCAAAACAGAATACTGCAAAAATATACATATATGGTTATGTAACCACCACAATCAAATCACGAAGCTTACTGCCACGTTAAAAAATAAGCAGAAAAGCAATTAAATCATGTACAAATAAATGTAGCAATAAATGTACTGGAATCGAGAGGATTAATAGAAGCTGCGGAACGAAATCTGTGATTAATCTGGCCGCTTTGGAAAAGTAATTTTGCGCGGCGGAAATGTTAATACAAGGTTTCCAATCGATGTATTACTTGTATCTCTCTGGTGGAAAATAATAAGAGATTAGGCAGTGAGGTTACTAGGTCATTGCTTTACGTTTTATTAATAAATAGTAATAGTCGTTTGTACTTTTAAATAATATTAATTATTGTTTACTCTTTGAAGTGATTCACTAGTTCAATATAGGGACCAGCACTGTTACTAACTCGAAGTGATTGTTAATGTTTTTCGACTTTTTTTCAACAAAACGAGAATTACCACACGTCCTAACGTGGTAATTTATCATGAAGTCTAAATCAGTGGTAAGGGAGGTAAGAGTAGAAACGCATCTATGGACGTAACATATCAGTCCTATCTGGAGATAATTAATTACAAGCGTCCGATGGCGTATTGCCCATATACCGTCAAATGGATTTAATGCTCTATTACTGCTTCTATATAACTAATGTCTTGAATAGAATTTGTATTTCCTAAACTGTAATCAAGCAATGAATGTAGTCTAGCAGCTCATCTGATATTGTAAATTAAATCAATGCAAATACTACATTTCCATTCTACGCTATGTTTAAATGCAATTTGTAAAGGAATCTGATAACTCTTATCTGCACTATCCTGGTGTAGTTCCGCTGTAACCGAGTGCGAGTGCCAGCTAACTCCTGCCAAGCCTAGATTGTCTAACGTACCGTAAACTTGGCTTCGGTCCTACCATTTCAATCGTTGCAGTTATAAAAATACTAACCGATGCACATAACTACATATTTATGTAACTAGTAATAATTGTGAATACAAAAAACCCGACAGCTTGAACTCAAATTTGCATTCGGGTACTATTTTAATAATTTATTTAATTCAACGATTTTTCCGAGTTTATCTCAAAATAGAACCATAAAATGTCATCATATATTTAAAGGTGGTAGATCAATGGTTCGACCGGTACCACCGCTACACCTATTTCTAGCGTGAAGCAGTTTTTGCGTTTCGATGGAAGGGTGTGGTTACCGGCACACTTTTATTTGAGGCGGCCATCTTAGTCCTCGGGAGTAGCAACTTGTCTGTGATTGACTTCAGATTGAACCCTTGTGCTGTATGAAGCTATTTACAGATGTCCATGAGCGACAGTGACCACTTACCATAAGGTGGACTGCATGCTCGTTTGTTACTTCAAATTTATAAAAAAAAAATGTGGTGGTCTATTTACTTACTATCTTTTATTCCATATCCATATCGTTATGATAATAATAAAATTGTCCCTCTCCACTACTTTATATCTAACCGCAGATGCTTGAAAAGTTATATAATATATATAAGTCGATCCCAATGATATATCATATGTAATAATACGTCCAGCCGTTTGCATTGTAGCCCGTGTCAAAGAGATGATCATACATGCAAACATACATAAATGCGCTCGAAATAACTATCTTCCTTCTGACGCAGTCGGGGATGAATATTAATCTATACTAGTCACCCGTCGCATCGGTCAAATTTGGCCGTAATTTAAATTAAAAATGAAACTTCATATTGTCCAAAGTAGTACGAATAAGTATTTCTCAAATTCAAATAAAATGTAATCATTTTCAAGTAATTTTGAACGCGCCCGTTAAATACAAAAAGAGGTTTATTTATCTAAGCCGCATTTAAAAGCAATAGCGGGTATTTTGACAAAGACACGGACATTTCTGACGTTATGTGTTTTCATAGTAAGACATTGAATGTTCTATTTCGTTTATTATGTATGTGTTTGTGACAAATGCACGGTAGTGTGTGTAATGTGTTTTTAGTTGATTTTATGTATGATATATGCATTATTTGAAAAAAAAACATGCACTCCTTCTCTACGTCCACTATAACCTTGCAAAAGTTCATACTACTCCGTCCGCGGATTATTACTTAAAAATGCGTCACAAGTTTTTGTGTCACGTATTAATATAATTTGATACCAAAAGTTAAACATGTAACATCATTTTAGATATGACAATTTAAGACGTAGCAATGAGCGCTGATATATTCTTACTTGAAGTTTGTGATATATTTATGAGGCCCAAACTTTCCAGGCATTCCAATCTATTCTGGATATCAACGCTAGTAGGCCTCAGGACGCATTGTAATGCTAAATAGATTTGAATACAGATACTCATGAATGACCAATTGCTCTGCAGATTACACTCACGTTTGCTTCTATATTACAAAAAAAGTAATTTCGCGTCTAAGGGACTGTCGATACATCTTGCTGCGTCACTTCCCTAGCGCTCCGAATTATTAGCCAATTTATTTTTCTAGAGCGCTCTGGGGATTTATACCGGCAACACCCTCAAACTTTTTGAGTACATCTAATATCTGATATCAGCCGACATCTTTGGTTTTATTCTGCAATATTTATATACGTCTCACTAATTAGAAAAATATTTAATGACGCCATTATATTATGTAAATACGGATTAATTAAATATTTTCACAGATTTTAACAGATTGAGAAAACTCAAACCACGTGGGTTTGAGAAAAATATCTGTTCTAATTTGTACTAGGAATAATTTTATTTGCATTTCTTGATTTTCCTACCCATTTTCACAATTATTAATTCGCTATTTATATGTATGTAGATGCATATATAATTAATAAAGCAAATGTTAGCTACACATTTTTTAAAAGCGCCCCATAGATAAAGTATCTAACAGAACCTTAATATCAATGTTATTTCCAACTTCAGTAAAATCTCTTTAGTGTTTAACGTTTTCGTGGTAGGTTTCTGGTAGGCCTACTAAAAGTTTGCAATAATATTTTCGTGCCTCAAAATTTACTTCGGTAAAATCGGGTCGTCAAAATAAAGCTAGTTGCCGGTTTATAGGACCTAACATAATTCTATACAATAATAGTACTTGTTTCCCTGTAATTTTGTAAACACAACATTTAAAGTGTACTAAACGCGGTAACGATGAAAATGGTTGAGTTAATTTTAAATAGTTTTTACACAAAATAGAGATTTTTAGAGGCGGATCTTAAAAATATTATCTAAAAAACTGGCTACAATTAAACTGCAGAAGAAAAACTACTGACAATTTTAAAGTTACAACGTCATTCTTGTATTTTACAACCACAGAAAAATGGGTCCATTATAACTTAAAACTGGTAGAATGCTGCGTGACTGCGGCAAACCACCTGATATAACTAAAAAGCTTGTGCTACCTACTGAGTTAATGACGATACTTATAATATGAAGCGTTACAACAACACACTAAACAAGGTTGTGTTATTTTTTATGGCTGTGTATTGTATAAGCGGTAAATATTCCTAAACTACACTGTCTACAAAACACAGGGTGGACAGCCCTTAATCAATACTTTTAAAAAGAAACACGATGTAGTTATGTAACATTATGTATTTGACATTGTACAAGTATTATCGGCTAATAGTGCCTTTGGTTTAACGTCTGTACACTTTGAATTTCGATAAGTATGTTGAAAAGAAATACACAGTCATCGTAGTGAAGGTCTAACCTTACTTTACTAGGAAGGACCAATCGAAATCGAAAAGATTTGTAAATCTTAATATTTGTATTTTAGTGCGAGCACTATTGTAATTGAGTTTAATGTGAAAGCAAGGTTAATGGTGGGTAACTCTTTTTTCTTCAAATAGCTCTTATAATGGGTTTGTAATGGGGCCAATTTTATTTAATCTCGTGCTTAAAGATATGTATATTTGTTAACGTGAATATATGATATTATTTTATTGTTTTTTTTTTAAATATTATCATCATTAACAATAATAGCACTGTAATAGGTCTATTCATCCATCTATCAGCCTTTGAAAGTCCACTATTGGACATAGGCTTCCCCTAATCTGCGCCACTTCGACCGGTCCATCTGGTCGGGGTGCGGCCTACAACCCTTTTACCTAGACGTGATCTCCATTAGAAATCTCTTTTACATCGGTTGTCTGTCCAAAAAATGATATTTTTTTTAGCCGCTTTAGCTTACTAGTTATGACAGCTATGTCGGTAACTTTTTTTTCCTACGAATTTCATCGCTACGAATTCTGTCGCGCAGGGAATTTCCCTGCTACGTCTGGTATTTACCAGGCGGAGCTCCCTCCATAGCTCAATGAGCCTTTGAGCTTACGCTTATGCTGCTTACGCCTGAAGCTCACAGTAAAGTCCACAACACTGCCAACATTCACTGCTCGAGCATCTTCCAATTCGGTATATTTGTTAACATTTTTGCATGCCTTATGGCAAGTACGGAGACATTATAGGTACGATAAAGATGAAAATAATAATCGAGATATATGAATATAATATGGTTGATAGGTATATTAACGAGTTATAATATTTTAACAATTGAATATGATATATTTGTTTTCAATTCAAAAACGTAAATACCTACATTAAGTATTGCAATGAAACTACAAGCAGCTGACGAATTAAAAATAAAAATTCTTGATGCTGGTCGTAATTAAAAATCAGTTTTCTCGTTTACGAACACTCTTTAACGAAGCCGTGAAGTAATAAAGTCAAAATGTATGTCATGAAAATTACCGGACTGAAAATCAGTAACTGTATAAAAAGCAGTGATATTACTCTTGTGCAACGGTGAAAATCTCTTCATTGTTTAACGAATTTTAGTTTGTTAAACCGACATTATTTTACATATAATAAATATCAATTTAAACTTTTTCATTTTGGTAATCGTATATTATGATGTGGGGTTATTGTATTCGTTATTAATGCTTTTTGCAAATATTTGCAAAGTGCAGTTTGTACTTCTTGCATATTAAAATGTATCTATTCCGACATACAAAGTGTAGTATACGATAATATTGGACTAAAATCATAAATCGTACAGTAGACTCGTGCCGCGTAATATCGGTCTTAATTCTTTTTTATCCAATGAAGTAGCAAACGAGCATGCAGTCCACCTGATTGTAAGTGGTCGCTGCCGCCCAGAACATGGGTTCTTTATGAAGTCAATCACAGATGCGTTGCTGCTCCCGAGGACCATGGTCGCCTCATATAAAAGTGTGCCGGCAACCACACCCTTCCATAGAAACGCAAGAAATGCTTCACGTTGGAAATAGATGTGGCGGTGGTATTTCCCCGGTCAAACTACACTGGTTCTACCTGTAAAAAATAGCCTCCGTTCTACATTTGCCATGGATGTCGTCTGTTTTTTACGTGGATTATAATCACCTTTTTAACTGTTGTCACTCTTACGTATGCCAGGCGCGGTTAAGATTGGCAAAAAACCCTATTAGAGAAGACCGCACGCGCACTCGCGCAGACATCTCATCCAAAGTGTCTAATAAAGAAAAATGTACTTCAATTTATTTATTTTTCCTTATTTTTATCTTCTAGGAACAAACCACATAAATATATTTTAGTTTTATATTTCATTATTAGTGTTCGATTGCAATTTGCATAAACATGCACACCACCCATCGTATCGCTAGACTGTGTCAGTAAACCAAAGAAGTTTATTCTACAACTTTTTAAAGTTTCATAGCACTCTGATATAAATTCATATATGCACAAAGAACAGAGATGGTTATGTACTCATTTCAATATTGAATACAGTACTTTTTTCGGTTGAAGTTGGATAGGAGGATATTGGAATAACATTTAATTCCAAACGATTAACGTTTTTTTTTTTAAGAACGGGCAAGTAATTATGAACGCCGTATGATTTGAGACCGAAAAATAAAGAGAATTTTATATTACTATCTTAACATCTTAAACAAGTTCTTAATTTTTTGATAAAGATTATTTTTTTACTTCATGAATTAAATTAATTAATTACATTTATTGTGTTGTGGGCGTACTTATTGATTACCTGTTAGAATAGTCTAAAAATTTTAAGACAAACGCAGACGTTTTACCAATACTGAATAATTTTATTAGCTTCAATTTCAAAACCAACTTTTGTTCGTTAAATTTCTAAGGATATATAATTTATGATTCTTAGGAATCATCCCTAAATTTGATATTGAAATGGACATTTCAATAAGATTAACCTTTCTTACTACTTCCATTAATTTTATTGACAACTAGCTTCTCTTGCACACATCTTAATCCGCAGTAGAAACCCAAAACACGTCTATGTTATCTTTGTTATGTACCTATATACAATTATGTACCTGTATTTTATTTCTATCTTGGCATTTCTTAACCAGCAGTTTTTATTGTGTAATGTTCAAATATTTTTTAATTACGCTTATTTACCTTGGCCTACACATGCTTATTGTATGGTAGTTACTCAGATTATAACTATCATCTATTTTAAAATATCTTTTCAGCACACAAAACGTTAAATCTCGCATTTTAATCCCTTTGCAAACTTCGACCGTGAAGTATCTAATTGAATCAAGAACTAATTGTTCAGCTTTTAGCGTAAGTAGCAAACAAAAGCTAGAAAACTCGATTATTTGCGCCAAGGACTCGCTGGGCGCAGTGGGAAGCCATTTAACACAATAGTAATAGTATGTAATAGTTTATCAAATAAAGTTTGTCTTACGTTTTTAAGCGTTTCTCTCGGATAATGTTAAACGCTAAAGTTTTTATGTAAAGTTTGTGTCTGTCGTAAGTTTTATTGCTGTACACACACTGTGAACACGCAGTCTACTTGATGGTAAGTGGCCACTGCCAACTATGCTCATCTATAATCAACTTGAGATAAGTTTCGATTCTTATATGAGGATGACCACAAATGCATTGCTACCCCTGAGGATAAAGTAATTAAAGCTTCAGATAAGAATATCTCCTTCATCACAGCTATCATATCAGAGCCCAGCTACACTTAAAGCTGATATTGTTAAGGGAAAATATGCGTGCTGGTGGTCTCTCTAAAGTCAAACCACAAAGGATTCTTACCAGAACCCAGCAGCACTTAACGCTGCTATTGTTAAGAGGAAATATGCGTGCTGGTGGTCTCTCGAGTCAAACCACAAAGGATTCATACCACAACCCAGCAGCACTTAAAGCTGCAATTGTTAAGGGCAAATATGCGTGCTGGTGGTCTCTCGTAAAGTCAAACCAGAAAGGATTCATACCAGAACCCAGCAGCTCTTAACGCTGCTAATGTTAAGGGGAAATATGCATACCTACTGGTGGTCTCTCGAGTCAAACCACAAAGGATTTATACCACAACCCAGCAGCACTTAACGCTTCTAATGTTAAGGGGAAATATGCGTGCTGGTGCTCTCTCTAAAGTCAAACCACAAAGCATTCATACCAGAACCCAGCAGCTCTTAACGCTGCTAATGTTAAGGGAAAATATGCGTGCTAGTTGTCTCTCTAAAGTCAAACCACAGAGCATTCATACCATAACCCAGCCGCACTTAGCGCTGCTATTGTTAAGGGGAAATATGCATGCTGGTGGTCTCTCTAAAGTCAAACAGATGGTCAGATAGAAAACGGGCAGTTGGCGACAAACTAGATCAACACTGCCCGCTGCGCTTTACGAGACTCATTTATGTAGTTACGGACCCGCTGGGCGCAATGGTAAAGCAATTTAACACAAAAGTAACAATTTATTGACTTACTTTAAAAAGTGTTTCTGTCTGTGTGAAGCGCTTAAACTTTCGCCACTATGCATAACGGTTGGTTAATTTACATAAACCCTCTTTTTAAACGTCTTTACAGATTGTTTTGTAATTGTAATACAAACCAGTCTGAGTACTTATGAGCAGCTGTATAGTTAGAATATTATACCCAAAAGAAAGTTTAGTTTTAAAACAGGATGCCAATAGAAATAGTTGCTCAAGAATCAAAGATACAATAATCTTGACTATTTCTATAATGCGAGAACCCTTTAGAAATATCACGCCTGTATTTTTACAACTTAACATTAATGAAATATCTGTTGTGTAGATGTTGGTACCTATTTACCATATACTATTTACTAATAATGTATAGAAATCATTTAGGTACTTTACTTCCACTTTAGTGTCACATTCCATAAATAGGATACAAGCGCTGAGAATAGGGAGAGATTCGAATCAGACGTAAATCTCGTAACGTGGCACTAAAGATAGAAAACGGGCAGTTGGCGGCAAACTAGATCATCGCTGCCCGCTGCGCGCTTCACGAGGCCCATTTACGTAGTTACGGACCCGCTGGGCGCAATAGAAAAGCCAAAATAGTAAAAAAAAACTGTAAAAGGTTTTCGTTTCAAATTGTTTTGTCTAATATCCGTTAGCTGCGCTTAAAGTATCTTTTACATTGTAAGAGTTAATTAATTCATATGAAACCTTTAGTTTGGTACGCCATTATGTACTATTTTCTGACTGTAATACGAGCCAGTCTGAATACTTACGAATAGCAATTTACTAGAATACCTAATGTATTAATGAGGAGGATAACACTTATACGTATTTTTAAATTGGTACCTACCGATAAAATTAGTTACTAAAACATAAAAGATAAAAAAATCTTCTGAATATTTTGTAATGCCAGAACTCTCTAGGAAAATAAAAACGGATATACAGGGTAAAATTACTTAAAGGAATGATGTCATTGTGCTTGTTTACTTGTATTAGTCCTAGTCTTACTTGTATTATTCGTAAAATAGGATACAATAACCCAAAATAGCAATAGAATCCAATCACACGTTAATTTCATAACATGGAACAAAAGATAGAAACCGGGCAGTTGACGGCAAACTGGATTATCGCCGCTGCGCGCTTCACGAGACCTATTTACGTTGTTAGGGTTGATTTTCTTTTCCTTTAAAAATGGCGGCCGACCTAAAATTTTACCGTATAATATTTGCAATAAATATCTGCTAAATTGCGCGTAATGTGTACCGAAGTACTCAGTGTAACACTCGAGTCACACGCCGGTAAAATTAGAGGAACGCTGTATAAATGTTAATATAATTTATAATTTTATTAATATTGTATAAATTATAAATTGTTATGTAAAAAGATGAGTAAATATATATTTTAAAGGTCTACATGAAAAGAATACCAATAATTTTGCAGGTGTTCAAGTTAAATGTAAAAAAATAAAATTTCACTATTTCATCAATTAATGATATTTTTATTCTTGAACAATAAAAATGGATTTTAATAGCGTGTTTTGCCACCGCCAGCCCTTATGAGGATTTTGTTGTTATACCTTTTTGCTTATGAGGTCCCATAATTATGTGCTCTATCGGCTTCGTATCCGGTGATCCAGCTGGCCAATCAATGTGAGCAATGCCAGCTTCATTTTAGTAATCACGGACTGTTCACCCTGAAAAGGGCCGAGCGTTATCATACGTACGTAGACATGATTTTAGACTAGTATTATCGCGGAATTGATACATGTTAATACTTAACGGGTACTCATAATATGCGGTATTTTAATTCTTATAGAATTCTTTTTGCAGATATTGCGACACAGTTGAATGGATCATGGTCACGGCGAAACTGCGGTGGCGGGGTGAAACCGATGACAAGCACTATTGATAGATTAACCTATCTACCCTACGTCTAGATCGTTTTTCTTTTTTAGGTTCCATATCACGACACACTACACGAAATATAGGCAAAAATAATTCTATGAGAATTCAAAAACCGCATATCATGAGTACCCGTTAAGTATTAAAATGTACGTAGACATAACGTAAACATTTAAAGAAATCAAAAAATATTCAATGAAGTCCATGACTTTAAAAAATAAATCACTTTTATTAATGTTTCTCTAAATTTGACGATGTGTGTATTTATTAACATCAATGCATTACTATTCCACTGCTGACCATTTCATTTACATAATAGTAGAATTTCGAATTCACACACATGAAAAAAAATTAAAAATAAGTACGTGTTGTGAGCCCGGATATCCAGAAATATTGCAACTAATTACAGAAGTATAATGGAAAATGTGCTTATCACAATGATACCGTGGTTTTACTCCATCTCAACAGATAGTATTAGTAGTATCTACTGAGATACTACCCAGGAAGACACAGTTAGGGCTTTTTGAATTTCAATTTCAACCCCAGAAACCAACGTCAAGGTCCTAGCTACAACCCTGTCTCGTCGCTATTCTCAAATTAGACTCAATGGCAGCAAATAATAGACCTGAGATCAACTACTTTAAAAATAAAATGATGAAAAAATTAATCATAATTGTCATTATTACAAGCCGCGTAAAATCAGAACATCTGATCTGAACAGCCGATATATGATATGTCATTAGAAAAAAAAAGGGTGGCACTTGGGGACTACCGCGTTAAAGCTATTGCATAGCATTTTTTATCAACTTATGCAATTATAATTATTTATTTACATAAGCAGTATTTTTTTCTTTGATATTAATTCAAGGTTTTTTTCTTTGATACTATATACTTTCTCACAAACAGCTGCTTACATATTCGTTCGATTTCCGAGCAGCTCGTCTCGATCCCTGCGAGCTTCGTACTGTCGTACCATTTACATACACGTTAAGCGAATGCCCGGCCGCGCTTCGTAGTAGGCGAAATGGGGGGTGTTAGGTTTTTTCGTTACGGAATTTCTTGATTCGGACGCCGCGCTCAAGGCCCGCGATAAAAGCTGTGCAATAGCTTAATAAACCATATTATTATTTTAATATAATGAATTAATTTAACTTATAGAAACACCTAACAAAAAATATATATGCGAGCACTCCAGAAACGTCAATGTCATTTATAAGTCAATTATACTGTCTATAATCAAATAAATATTACGCCTGTTTCGATACCTTTGCTTTAATTTTATTGACACTGAAGTCTGCACAAATAAGATAACTGAAAGGCTTTAGCGCGATTTCGTTCCGAGACGGAGGAGTGAGGCTCACGTACCCTCGTCACGTACGGAGCTCCATTTTGAGAGAATCGTTTGCACAAAAATCGTGAGATCGATGGCGTTATTTTGAACATAATGTATATTAAATTTATTCAATACATACTTAATACTGTACGTGTAATAAGTGGCTAGTTACTACACGTATTACATGTGTGGTGAAGCCTTCATGGTTCGACCACGAAGGTACTAAAACGTCACCTCTACATGCTTATAACACCAGTACAAAAAATATTAAACGCTATGGCAATTTATACTGACTTCTTAAAGAAGCTAAGGACCGTATCTACGACCCGCATGGCGGATCGGTTACTATACCGGTCTGAGGCGCAATGGGTCCTCCGTTCGATTCCCGGCCAGAAATGTATCTGAATGATGAGTTTAAATTCATGTTCTGGGTCTGGGTGTTTGTGTATTCGTCTTGTGTGTGTCCACGGTACCCACGACACAGAAGAAAATCCTAGTGTGTGGCTATGAGTATAGAAAGCGTGTTTTTTTATCTACTCGTCATATTTCACTATTTTAAAGTTTTGGTTTTGCATTTACGGCCAAAATCAGGTAGAAAATCAAGTCTACTCCTACCTAAGATCAATCGTAGTTTTAGCGGAGATAGCTATATACTATTCATGCTCGTTTTTGCTGTTTTATTTTTTTTCAAAATAAGAATCAAGTGTGATGTTATACTTTCCGAGTTTACATGCATAACCTGTTATTTTTAATGCAATCGATAACAAGATGTGTAGTCTATATGTATTGATTTGCATGAATGCACGCTACCTTTAGTAGGGCACCATTATAAAGGGATGTTGATACTAATATGTCTATAATTTTGGGTGCAACTTTTGTTTGTCTTGTATAACTGTATGTATAATATATAATACTCGTAAGCTATGATATAATGTTAAAAAACAAACTGCCAATTGTTTATTTCGAATTTAAATAATTCTACAGAGTATAAAAATGTAACATATAGTGTAAACAAATACACTGACCTACATACCAAAAAATGGTTTTAAACTATAAAATATTTACTAGCATATACCACAAATGGAAATAAGTAAGAAATTTTATAAACGTTTAGGTGTTGATTTCCCAAAACGGTGAAATAAATGAATAATTATTTGTATCCAAACGGCCAAGTATTGTAAGTAGTTGTCATAGTTCTTGCTTTAAAATTGACGCATTTTAGACAAACGTTCGTTCCTAATTTGACCCTTCTAAAAGTTGATTTTTTAAAAACGGTAAAATAGGTATTTAATTATATGTAACTAGAAAACCAAATACAAATTTTCATATAGTTTACTTCAAAATTGACAGAATTTCTATCAACATTTGGGTTTATGAACACTCCGTCAATCCCTTTTAAATATTAAAAACAACTAGCCTTAGCCTTTTTTTTAAGAGATTACCTGAGTTCCAGAAGAAACTAATCTTTAATGTTAACTTAATAGTGCAGACTCTACGATGATTAGTTAGTCAATAAATGAGGGACCCATAACCATCAGTGTGACAGTAATGGGTTTATGATGAAAATGGCTCGGTAGTAAATTCTCTTACTTCCGCGCTTCATTAGGCAGTATGTAATGATTGTTATCATTACGTGGCAGTTACCGAAGACCCTTCCGCGATTTAAAAATCCAACATTTTGAAAATAGGTTGGCTAATGGACTGTGTCACCAATTTGCATTAAAGTTCTATAAACCGTAGAGAAATGTGTTTGCAGGAGCAGCGGGGTTTTTTTGGCACTTAAGAATATGAAAAATATGTAGGTACTAGGTTCTATTCGTGGCTTCGTCGGCTTTGATCCCGCCTACCTAACACGTAGAATACTCATTCGTAGCAATGAGTAATATACGTGTGACGACCCGTGTGGCAGACCGGTTACTATACCGATACCGGTCTGATCGCAATGGGTCTCGGGTTCGATTCCCGCCCAGACAGGCATCTGAATGTTGAGTTTAGATTCATGTTCTGGGTCTGGGTGTTTGTGCATTTGTCTTGTGTATGTCCGTGGTACCCACGATACGCGAGAAATTCCTAGTAGGAGGCCATGAGTGTAGAAAGCGTGTTAATTTACATCATAAACTATCAGTGTGAAATATTATGGTAATCCGCGTAGTATTTTTTGCGTGATAGTGTAACAAACACATACCTACATCCTCACAAACTTCCGCATTTATGATATTAATAAGAATAAGTTGGTGTAACTGAATAAATTGATCTCCTATTCATTAGCCTAGTTGATCCTCGACTGAAGTACCTACAGCCATTCTACTTGAAATTGGGTGTTTTTACATTTCAAGCGCCCTAATATATATGCCAGCCTATAGGTACAGCAAGTTTACACTAGAACGCATATTTGGTAAAATCTGCTTGTATTGTGAAGCAACGCGCGTAGGACAGATGTTCATCAGTACCACTTTCCACTATCTTCAACTTACGAGCAACATCTCTCTACATTGCAACAATGAACTACTTTTTAAGCTACTTTTAAGTGTGTTCCATGGTTGTGAGAGGATTTAGGGTTGTAGGATAATGTATTTTACTACTATAATAAGTTCATGACAAAATTATAATATAACGATAATCGATAAGTAATATGGGTAATTATAGTCGTGATAAATCTTGCATTTACTAAAGTGCAATAGTCCAAATTAGCTCGATCAACACAAATTCGTTAATAATATTATACAAAATACCATCAACATAATGACAAGATCAAACGTGATGAAAGTATTAATGATAAATTTGCATCGCGGTTGCGGTCACCACTCCATTTGGCATCCGCAATAATTAATATTTAATAAACAAAGTGTGACACACCAACAGTACAAACAGAAACATTAATAGACACTGAATATTAGACGAGATGCTCTTTACGGGCACCCCCAAAAAAGTACTTATAGCTCCTATTCACACGTAGCCATACCAAACGGAAACGACAAATTGTTGGCAAACAAGTTACATCGTCCCTGTAGTTCCGAGATAAGACTACCTATCGTAGAGATTCGTTTGGAGACCCCGGAGTCCTCTTTGTAGCGCCGAGGACGGCCACCAGAAGGGTTTTAGTGCAGTAAAAATCCCACATAACCCTGCGTTGCTGCCACGGCGTCGGATAACTTTTGAAGGTTTCCCCCTCGAAAAAAAGCAATAGTTACATGTACATAGTTACTTTTTACCAGGTAACCCGTCTGCCTTATAGTCAGGTTTAAGCATTAAAAAAACATAATCGTGCTTTTTCTTGAACACATTACTATCCCACAGCTGGGCATAAATTTCGTCTAAGAGTATACATATACTTTTGACATGTTTTTTAGAACTTCCAGACATATCTTTACGTCTGCGAATTCTAAAATCATCTTCACCTGTTAAGAGATATAATTTATTTCTGTAGAACGTACATAATTTTGTAAAATAATTTTAATGTGTAACGGGTGCTCACACATCACGATTCTATTAATTTCTTTATTACCAATTTGTCAACTCAGTTTCGCGGATCTTGGTCTACCTTGGTCTAACTTTTTTAAGTTCCACAAAACACATACTAAACACAACACAAAACATAACCTGTCTCTTTACGCACCATAGATGCTTTGGATATATTGAACAATTTAGGAATAATATTATTATCTTTAATACTTATCATATTTAGAAAATACACACGTACCTTTTATTTAAACTTGGTACCCCCTAAATTAAGAAGCAATTTATATTCACTAAGCCACCACAAGTGTTATTGCTACGTTATCAAAACAAAAAAAAACGCGATTACGTTTTTTATGACAAACAATTGTATAAAGATAATTCAGTCAACTACATAATTGACTACATCATCTCCATACTACTGATTTTGAAACCGAAATGAGAAATAATAGTATTATTTCTCATTTTGGTATCATTTCATTCTCATATTTTGCTTCCGCTCCCCACGGCGTGGTTTCCCTGTGGTGTGTGTGAATGGGCACTTACCGTGCGTAAACATCTAAAAATAAAATTTTAGCATTTCATATTTACTTTCGTTGCTGTTTTCTCATGAGTAATGCTCGATGAGTTTCTCTTTGTGTGACATGTTTTCGTCAAAATAACACTAAAATTATTCTCTACTTTGTAGGAATCTTGAAATAGTCAAAATCGCCTTGCCTAAAATATTTTCCATATGTACGTTTTTTTTTAAAAGGAGACGAATAATATTAGTCGTAGTAAGTAAAAATGTATTGCTTTAATGCAAACTGCATTACCTAGCAAAATAAGGATAAAACAATCTAGTGATCTTGAATAACTCTTTTACTGTGTTACTATTTTATAAATAATTTATTCAGTTACAAATAAAGTGACAGAAAAATCATTTAATATTTATTACAAGTAAGCGAAAAACATTAACGCAACTGCTCGTTAATTATAAAGGTTTTTTCTTTTCAGACTGGAAAAGCAATAATATTTAACGAAGAGCACTAACAACAAACCCGTAGCAATGATGGACACGGCCATTTGTCTCGCCACTGGAAAATACAACACTAACGGTGAGTGTCGACACTGATTAAATTTAGAATGTAGTACAAAGCTCTGTTTTGGTTCATTTTGAACGTCCCTGTAGTTCCGAGATCAGAATAGGGCTACGGTAACCCCTGTCTATCATAAAAGGCGACTGAAAGGGGGCTTCCGGGGTTGCGGGCAGCTAGAGTCGGTGCTCGAACCGACCGGTCAGGCGACCATGAAAAGGACCGCGATATGTGTGGTTGCATAACGTCGTGAAGACCAAACGGAACGGTTCCACTCACCTGGAAGGAGTCCGATGGGGCAACTCGCTCAGAGGACCCCGGTTGCGTTCCTTTGGAGATCCCGGAGTCCTCTTTGTAGCGCCGAGGACTGTCACCGGGGGGTTTTAGTGTTAAGAATCCCACATAACCCTGCGTCGCTCCCAAGGCGTCGGGTGCCTTTTGAAGGTTTCTCCCTCGTGAACAAAAAAAGGTAAAAACACCAAACGCGCAACGCCCCGCCGCTTGTAAAGCTCGAAACAGTCGGAAGTTGTTTGGATGACAGCTAGAGATGCTGTAGTTCCTGGTTAGCAGTGTAGTAGACTATGTTTCAGCCTACCTCTATTCAGGGGAGTCAGCCGTACCAACAAAGGGATACAAAAAGGGCTATAGTAAATATCGTTAAAAGTCCTTTAACAATTTAGAAAATTTCGAGTGCATAGCAAATAGCCTAAATAGAGTACAAACAAACATTTAAATTTGAGCACGGGTTCTAAAACTATCTTATGATAGGCGCACGATTGCGGATTTGCTGTCAATAATTATGTTATATTTTTTTTATATAATGCAATAATTACAAAAATAACAATTTGGTACCTTCAGTATAATAATGAATATTTTAATTGCAGTGTCATAACATTTTATTTTAACAAAGGCTACGTATGATGTAAGTAAATACAGCGCGTAAACACGATGACCGTATTTATTATCAGTGGATGTGTAAATAAATGAATACGTGGAATAATATAATCATTTACAATGAAAATTTGTTGAATTGTCATAACGAATTAAATAGCTCTCCCGAAAGGTTAAAAAAATACTGATAAAATACATTCAGTATAACGCTACTAGTGTTTACATGACAATGAGCATGTGAGTATTATTTTTAACAAAAAGCCTACACGCAAAATGTGTACGTTAAAAATATTGTAGTTCTATCTTCATGTTACATAGTTAATTACTTATTATAGCAATTGTGTTATTATTATAGAAAGTAGTTCAATTCAGTAGGTAAATATTAATACCTACTCTCAATTACTTCAAATAACCACAAAAATTTTAACACATTGTGTTTTGTTATAACATGGTTAAATGACATTTGCATGCCATATTCTAAATGGCTAATTGTGAGATATGACATATTTAATGTAAGACCTTATTGTAAACCGCAATTATAGCAAATTAATAAATATTCATATTCATAAATATTCATAAATAATAATAACATATAACAGACACATCCGATTTATTAAAAGTTAACAGTGATTTAAAATAAGAACTATTAAATCTACTAACAACCTATGAAATTTGTATATTTCCAACTCTTTGACAAATGTAAAATCTGTCACTTCATGCTTTGCTCCGTCCCAGTATGAGAAAGTGCAACCGAGTCAATTGCTATAGAATGGCAGTAGCAGTAGCGCGTAAAGGTCGCAATCGCTGTATAGAGGTCTCCACCCAGCAATGTCATCGATCAATAGTAGCGTCGATCAATCAACGCCGGTCGTCACTTGCTACCATATCAATCGATTGATGGATCAATCGACGCGAACACGTCTGAAAAGACTATTGATGGAAATTGCAATCTATGATAAACTATCATTACATTAACCAGCGATTCGTTTGGTTTATTGTTCGTCACGCACTGAAAAGCCTATCACACCTGATTATATTGTTTTAATCAGATTGAAGTAGCAAACGAGCACTTAACTTACTGGTAGTAAGTGATCAATGTCACCTTTGGACGTCTAAAAGCAACTATATTCAGAACAGGGGTTCAATCAAGAGTAATCACAAATGTGTTACTACTCCCGTAAACTATGTTGGTCACTTCGTAGAAAAGACCCTTCCACCGAAACGTAACTACTTCACGCTAGAATAACGGTGTAGCGGTGTAACAGTGTAGCGGGGGTACCTCCCCAGTACCTCTCCATCTGAAGACTAATTGATTAATAATTACTAATACATTCTTCCATCTTACAAAACTTTTAATCATCACCTTCTATCCATCAGTTACTGGTAAAGTGTCTCGGTGAGAGGCATGGGGGGCGCGGACGGGGATGATCTACTGGATTGGGAGGCGCTGTACCTGCGCTCGCCTGAGAACTACACCTGGAACACCACGGGGTGGGTCACCGATGGCTGGAACGTCACGGCGCCAAACGCTACCTGGTGGGAGGCGTCCGCGCCCTTCGATTCAACCGCCGCTCTCCTACGCGCCGCGGCCAAGGCGGTCCTCCTCGGGCTGCTCATCCTGGCGACGGTTATAGGTATCTTATACCCGTATAAATGCAGTAAACTCTTTGTTACCCTTGTTTTTTTTATAGTTTTACCTAACGATAAGACAAACAGGTGGCCCGATGGAAAATAGCCACCGTCGCCTATGGACATTTGCCACAACAGAGGTGTCGTCAATGCATCGGCTGCTTTAAGATATTCGTCGTCGTCGTCAACCCGTTACTGTCCCACTGCTGGGCACGGGTCTTCTCTCGGAATGAGAGAGTTTAGGCCATAGTCCACCGCGCTGGCCAACTGCGAATTGGTGGACGTTAAGATATTCGTCAATATATTATTAAGCATATTATCGCCGGTTTTACAAGCGTGAGGAATTTATTAGATGCTTTTAGATATCTATATTATCAAAAAAGATTAATAGGGCGTGCGGATGTAGGAGTGTTCCCCTGATTAGCACTAGGTACTTCTTGTAGGTTTTTGCTTAAGTGTAGATAACAGTTGGTGTAGTTGTACATTTATTTTCAGTTTCATTGTATAGAAAAAAAAATAAAGGGTAAAAAACTGAAAAGGTTGCAAGATGCCTTCTCGTCGATTTTCAATGTAACCGAGATCAACGAGTAAATGTTATATTGAAATGTTCTGCTTCCTATTTAACTCTAAACAATAAACTCACTCCCTCGCCCACTCTAGTCATAATACATAATAAGTACATTGTTTGAACGGACAATTCTGTATGTAAACTTTTCTGAATGAATATTACATAAATCAAAAACATGTGTAGATGGTCTCATAAAAATAGACATTTCTTAGTAATTTTGGACTTATTAAAAGCTTTAAATTGGCATGTTTACAAAGACCGCCCGTCACATGATTTCAAACAGATATGTGAATGCAGTCAGCTGTTGTTCTAGCAGAAATAAAAAGCTTACCGGTAAATGTTTAAATTTTTCACAAACACTTTTTATCGCAGGTAATGTGTTCGTGATAGCTGCTATATTGCTGGAGAGACATCTACGCAGTGCTGCGAATCAGCTGATCCTATCGCTAGCGGTCGCAGACCTGCTGGTAGCCTGCCTGGTGATGCCGCTGGGCGCGGTGTACGAGGTGGCCCAACGATGGACCTTAGGCCCTGAGCTCTGCGACATGTGGACCTCGGGGGACGTATTGTGCTGCACTGCGTCTATCCTGCATTTAGTCGCTATTGCACTTGATAGGTACGAAACCAAACTTAAAAAACACTTAAAAGATCTTATCATGGTTCAATTAATTATTAGGAAATTTTGATCTGCAAATATTTGCATTTGACCTTTCTATTATTACAGACCTATAGATCCATTGAAAATAAAACACAATGAAAGTTTATACCGTTCCCCAACTTTTAATTAGATTAAATTTCCTTTGTTAACTCTACAATAGCCCGAAGTGGATACTTTATTTTGGTTGTATAAGAATTTGAATCCCAAATTCAATAAGATTGAAATTTGACTTTCATTCTTTGTAGGTACTGGGCTGTGACAAACATTGACTATATACATGCTCGAACCGCCCGTCGAGTAGGGTTCATGATCGCATGTGTATGGATCGCGAGCTTCCTGGTGTGCATCGCCCCGCTGTTAGGTTGGAAGGATCCCGACTGGAATCGTCGGGTGTCTGAAGACTTGCGTTGCGTGGTCAGCCAAGACGTGGGCTATCAGATATTTGCCACCGCGTCATCGTTCTACGTTCCAGTACTGGTGATATTAATATTGTACTGGCGAATATACCAAACCGCAAGGAAAAGAATAAGGAGACGAAGAGGTGCCACGGCGAGGGGCGGAGTAGGCCCACCGCCGGTGCCATCGGGTGGAGCTCTGGTAGCAGCCGGTGGGAGTGGAGGAATCGCGGCCGCAGTCGTAGCCGTTATCGGTCGCCCACTTCCTACCATTTCAGAAACAACAACAACGGGCTTCACAAACGTATCATCGAATAATACGAGCCCAGAGAAACAATCTTGCGCCAACGGCCTCGAGACCGACCCGCCGACGACGGGCTACGGGGCCGTGGCCGCGGCGTATTACCCGACGCTGGTACGCCGGAAGCCGAAGGAAGCCGCAGACTCCAAGCGCGAGCGAAAAGCGGCAAAGACATTAGCAATAATTACCGGCGCGTTCGTAGCGTGCTGGCTTCCCTTTTTCGTGTTAGCTATATTAGTACCGACGTGTGACTGTGAAGTGAGCCCTGTTCTGACGTCCCTGTCGCTGTGGTTGGGTTACTTCAACTCGACGCTGAACCCCGTGATCTACACGGTGTTCAGCCCGGAGTTCCGGCACGCGTTCCAACGCCTGCTGTGCGGGCGCAGGGTGCGTCGCCGCCGAGCCCCGCCGTAGCTCTTCTCGCCCCCAACCCGACTGACCTCGTCTAGATCGATACACATTGTGTTACCTTGTTACATTTTCAGAGATATATTTACACCCCTTTATTTTTTGTACGTGATGAATGTGATTACGAATCTGTCTAGCGAATAAATTACGAATTCTCTTTACCTAATTTTGTTATCTTTTTTTTCCTACCATTTGTAGACAATGTAGACTTTTAATATTATGAGAATTTCCTATTTAGCAAATATGGAATAACAAGAACCAAGGGTTTAGGGACTTATTTGATATTATAAACTTTTGACGTTAAATTAAATATTCACAACCTTATGCCTATACATTTTCATTCAAATTAACGCTTTGTCAAAATATCCCATAAGACGTTTGAAATAATTAAAGTCTTTGTACTGGGGTCTTTTAACTCGAATACCGTCAAAGACTAATGGGAACGTATTACCACAGTAGAAATATGGGGAACAGTATAGAAACTACCTACAAACGTCCGAAAGGACACACACAAACATACGCATCGACGAGGCTGATAAGGGGTTTTCGCAGTGCTTCAGTAGCGAATGTCGCGTCAAGACCAATAGTCACTATTTGTTACTATTTGTTTCCGAGATCTTTTTAAAAATGCCACGTAATGCTATGGCTCGTGTAAACTTCCGCCAAAATTTGTAAAAAATTACGCCGTAATAACATGTTAAAGATCTATAAAAAATCAATAATCTACCAATTGTATCAATATTAAACTGTTTTCCGTATTTAAAACTATAATAATTATTATCGTCATGCTGGGATTAACCGACCCCGTCCTTCTTATATTATTTGTAAACTGCGTAGATATTATAATTCGATTGATTGATGACTACAGGACAGTAGATGCTAAAATAATAATAGTAACAGTATTATTAAAAAAATAATATAGAGACAACCCTCTATTGCTTCAACAGAGTGTAGGTAATTATTTTATAAACAAGGCTTAGTTTCCATACTGTTCCATATTTGTACTATCGTATTACTGTATAGATAAAACATAAGAGCAAGCGATTCAATTATCTTGTATAGCGTTCTTTTCAGTGTCGTGCACTCGTAGGTATTAATTTGGCCGTTGCTATGATACTTCTTACAAAGTCATCTCGCATCAATCGTAAACACGAAGGTGTCATTCGAGTCTTGAACGTTCATATCGTTAATGTGCTATTACGCCATTACTAGTTCTTTGTACGCCACGGCAGTAACACTTTTACGATTATTACATAGAAGATATTTTAGCCGTAATTTATTCTTATATTGCAAATAAACGCCCATTTTTATTAGCATGCCTTTATTATTATACGTCTTGACAATTTCTGAGATGGTATCTCGCCCTTTTTCATTTCTTAGACTGAAGGAATAGAAGCTCATTTTCTAAATTGCTTTAAAATACAAATGTTAAGAAAAATGCGGATTAAATAAACAATACGATAAAGAATAGAACCGCGGGAATGACAAAAGACAGGTTCTAAATCATATTATATATAATCTTTATAAAAGCTTTCTTTTATCTTAAGTCAGAATAAAGCAAAGTAGATATCTATCACATAAAATATTAATAATAATAAATTAAAATCTAACATTACATAAAACCTATTTTAAATTTGTAGCTACTTGGAGTTTTTGATATACACATAAGAATCTTTCAGGTTTCTCCGCTTTTAAATAATGTTACAAAATACCTATATGTATATGTAAGTTATCATATGCCAGTAGATGAACACACAATCCCCCTGATAGTCAACCTGCAGGTCATAGACGTCTATAATCAATTCCAACAAAAACTAAGATCCTACCTGACGACCATAAATGCGTCACTACCCCTGAGAACTTACTTGGAACGCATGAGATTACTATATCGTCTTTACCACAACCAGAATACAGCAGAAGTTACTGGTGTTATAAAGCCGACATAAACGTAGCGGTGAAGTCTGTGGATTCCGACGTCAAACTATTATTTCATCTTTAAAATATTTGAGTAAGCTTACATTTTAATACGTAACAGATACTTACGATATGAGGTTTTTGATTTTTTTGCCGCTATTTCGACCCAGTTACTAATGGTCAACAATCCTATACATGTTAAAATGTACAATGCCACGATAATATTCGTTTATAAACTTAGATTGATCCTTAATTGGAAATAGTGTTAATTGAAGTATTTCAATTGGCACAACTACTATTCACATAAGTGTTACTTTGAAGGTGGTAGAACCAATGTAGTTCGACCGGGGAAGTACTACCGCCACACCTATTTCCAGCGTGAAGCATTTCTTGCGTTTCGATGGAAGGGTGTGGTTGCCGGCACACTTTTATATGAGGCGACCGTCATGATCCTCGGGAGTAGCAACGCATCTGTGATTGACTTCAAATAGTTCTGTATGAAGTTGATTACAGGTGTCCATGAACGGCAGTGACTACTTACCATCACTACATGGTGGACTACATGCTTGTTTGCTACTGCAGTCAGATAAAAAAGTGCATAGAGGAGTGCAAATTCTATACGTATTTGCGTATACCGAGGCCACATTACTAGAACTACGAGTAGGTAGCAGGACCGCCTACATTAACTTTGCAAATGCAGTCGAGCGCTGGGAGTAAATACCCAATAAATATTAGAGCACGGAACGGTCTAACTGGAATAGTTCGAAACTATTCATAAATCGAAATTTGTTCGTATTCAAAGATGTATGTTTGTTGATACACGTACAGTTATGAGGGAACTCCCGACCGTATAAAAAATACCGAACTGTTTATTGACTTTGAAAAAGTTAGAAATAGTTCTCACTTGTATACTGAGAATAGATCACATCATCGGAAACAGTTTAATACTATTGGGAATTAAATATAAAACTTTTTGTATTAACTAAACTCGGGTATAACAATATCTACCTTCTTACGTTGTGCGTTTTCTCGATTTGAACTCTGTATTATCACAGACGTGTGTAAGCTCCCTTATTCGTCATAGTAAAAAAATGGCGGAAAAAAACATTTCTACACAATAATGGTCACATGTAGCGACGCATTGCAGCAATCTATAGCAAACAAATTATTGTTTATTCAGGCTCAAGTTTATATATTTAACAATAAGGTTGAGCTCAACACATAAGGGATCATGTTGGTCAGACCGAAAATCTAACCCGCATCTCTGAAATTTATACTTTATATTTACAATAATTTCTTCACAGATAAACAATTTAATCAGCAATAACTAAGTTTAAGGCTTCCGTACAGATACCACAATTTTAATTATACTTTTGAGAAACACTGTCATATTAATAACAGATTGTATTGACCACCAGATATCCCCAAAATGAAGTTTTCTCACAATATTGCAATACTTGAAGTAATTATTAGTATCTACCTACCGACAATTTCGTTATGCCAGGCACTTAACTCATCTGGCACGTGTACCTTACCTTGGGCCCACCACTTATATACCCATTAATATTATACCAAGGACAGAGTCTATAATTTTACCAGAAATTGGTAAACTCCTCTTTATTACTTCCAAGGAAACCGTTCCTTTACACGAAATAAGGGTAGGTAAGGGTAGGATATTATAACTTCCATATTAGTAATATATGGAAGTTACAAGGCACATTATAGCACAAATGAAAGTGATCCTTTAAATAATGTATTTACAAAGCAATTAATTAGCATAATATTTCACATAATTTATCAATCACTACATAGTATAAAACATATGTACCTATGTACGTAAAACTACACTACGGATTTTAATGCAGTTTTTTTAATAAATATAATGATTCAAGAGGAAGGTTTATATGTATAATGTATGTATATAGTGGAGGATCACCGATAAATTTAGATTTTCGACATTTTAGGCGAAGCGAAATTCGCCGGGTCAACTAGTTGATTATAATGGTGAAAACTTCTCATAGGCGCCTGTGGCATTTTTATATGTGAGATAACCATTGAACTCGAGAAGCTGTTACCGTAATCGATACCTCTATATATAAGTTTTTACATATGTACTCGTATAATGTGTATGTACATGAAAAGGTACACATGCATGTCGGCTTTTTTTTTAAGTTTCCACTTCCGTCGGCACTCCCGGAATACCACTGTTTTTCTCACATTACATTCTTCAACAAATTAAGATATTTTATGTTTACATAAAAGTATTTTTAAATTCCCCCTGTAAAGTGCCCTTAATATTCTATTATTATCACTGAAACATTAATTTCCTTAACATAAAATATTTTTACTAATAAAATTGAGACTTTTTCTGTGATTTTGTTTTTCTTTACGCCTAAACATTGTGGCCCCATCTCCTGCAAGTTTAACTTAGGTTTTCAAATAATTTAATTAATGACGCAATTTTTAAATATTTTCGTTAGTTATTAATCGTTTCCCTCGATGCATTTTTCTTACCTGTTGCATTCGACATTAAGTAAAAGAACAAAGTCAAAACCAATATACCTCATACTTGTTCTGGAAAAGTTTTCCATTCACGTTTTCTACACGGTTTCTACACTCATAGCCCCACAGTAGGATTTTCTCCTGTGTCGTGGGTACCATGGACACACACAAAACGAATACACAAACACCCTGACCCAGAAAGGTAATCTAAACTCATCATTCAGATCCTGTCCGGCCGGGTATTGAATCCGGGACCCATTGCGAGTCAGACCGGTATGGTAACCGCTCCCCCATGCGGGACGTCATTCAAAACTATTTTAAGTTTAACCAGAACGCACATACAACTGTTATGCAAGTCTTGAATTCAATTGTATTCTTATTTTGTTTCCAACCATTGGTACAGTGTATGAGGGTGTGTTGACTATCGCTGCTCTTCTTAAGTAAACACCTATCTAAGAAGTTGAATACTGAACAGGTAACAAAACTTGCATTATGTAAAAGGTGTCTAACATAACATAATGTTTATTTAAGTATCGGATAAACTCTGACATTTACTTTTCCTTTACAAACAAATATCTTGGGAAATTACTTTGAAGCCATAATAATTAAACATTAAACGCAGACGGTTATGCCTCAAGAAAGTACGCTTAAACACTCTGCTTAAGAAATTAATTAACGTGCATAAAATTCTTAGAATATCTCAATAATTCCTTCCTTCGTTAAGAAATCTCGTATATACATATGTACTTAGTTGTAGATACACATATCTATAACTACATATTCTAAATATCTAAACAACGTACTACTCGACCAAAATAATTAGGCGCAGGACAGTTGAAACGTTATTAGAACTAGGGATTGCCCATCCCGATACGAAGTATATTCTATTACCAAATACCAAGACTATGTAGGTATACCATTATTAAAACATACGTCATAGTGGTGTATGTTCAATAGTCGTATATTTATTAAAGCACTTTGATGTGATTATTATATTGCAGATATGGAATATTTTCTTTCTTTTTTATTTTCCATGCATCTTCTCTTGTTAAAAAAATGCATATTTTGAATGTAATAGTTCCTTTCTCCTCCACAAATATTCATTTTCCTACCCATTTTAAGGTTTATTGACGAATAATTAATTAATTTATTAATAACTTTAAAAATTCAACAATCACTCATTAAACTAACATTATAACGAAATAACATTTAACACGTGCTGGCTAACGTAAACACCTAGACGATACACGACTGCACGTTACTAGGGGATGCGCGGGGACAGAAGCGAGGTGCGGGGTACGAAACCGCTTTTGTTTAATGCGCCTTATTGATTAGGTCACGTAACATATGAAGACATGGGGCATATAATTTAAAAAAAATGGCACCCATTAAAATGCAAAAAAGAAGAAAAAGGACGAAGATCAGGGTGGCGGCGCAGTCACTATACCGGTCTGACACGCAGTGGGTTCTGGGTTCGATTCCCGACCAGACACATATCTGAATGATGAATTTTGGTTTCTGCTCTGGGTTTAGGCGTTCGTATGTCCGTCTTTGTATATGGCATCCACGACACAGGAGATAATTCTACTGTGGGGATGTAAATGTAGAAAGTAATTTTAGGTTTTTTAATATATTTATAACTATTATTATGAATATTTTGACGAAGACTCAACAATGTTAAATGATATTTGTACGTACATATCAATGAGCTGAAACGGAAAGCAATCAATTTGAGTATCATTAAAAATAAGAACATTTAGGTAGTATTTGGACGCTAATTCTAACAATATGAATTTAAACCATACTAAAAAATCTATATCTACCTAATTAATATAAAATAGGTAAAAGTACCAGTTGTTATGCCGTATCTCGATGTTATACACGTAAAATTGTAAGTTCGTCGATACGTGGAAATACGAAATAATGCATAAAGCGTCCACGCTCGCAGCTGTGAAATATTTAATGGTCTATTTTGGTATTACTGTTGGCTCTAATTAAGTCTCACACTCATGCGCGTACCATAATCAAATTTTACTGCCCCGCTGAGTACGTTATGAGTGCTTTGTCATAACATGCTACCTTATCGCCTTATATATTTGCAGACTTCACAAAATATCTATTCATTTTCAAGATTTTTTTAACAAATGCATACCAAGGATCTATAGACAAGAGCTTTAATTACATGTAATTTTAAAATTGCCAAAGATGCTAATATTCTAAAAATGATACGTGGAAATATAATACTCTTTATTATTTTTCCAATATTTTATTGTTACATATAACTATACAGATACTTTATTTTTTTATAATCTTCTTCGAACGCTTGTATGTATGTATACCTATATGAATGGTTATCTACGTACATTTTTTTGTACGCACTACAACCCAAACTTCTTGATGGATTGTAACATATGACATATTTTTGAAATCATCTTCATTTCAAGAGTGACATTAGGGCTATATCGTTTTTTAAATAGGGCTTCTGCGAACAGAGATTGAGGGGGGAGGGGATGATTTTTTATTAGTATCATATGGGTATCAAATGAAAGCTATAAAATAGATCATTACAAAAAATATATATTATTAAAATTTTATTTAGACGAAAACTCGTAAAATGTTTATTTAACTAAATTACCAAAATACAAAATGTCTGAATGCACTTTTTAGTTTCAGCAATCGGTTTTTTTTGTTATATTAATTTCTTGTTTTAAGAACTGCGGGAAGAAGAGCAAGAAGCTCGCGTGTTTAGTTACTAAAGCGTCTTGAACTATAAATAAATAAAAACAATTTCTTTTAATGTTGTACATAAAAATCAAAGTGTGGATTGACATTGTATACGAAATTCTAAAAGTGGCTTTGCCTAGGTTTACAGGCTATACAAAGCGCAGCTGATTGCAGTTAAAACTAGTTATAAATTATTTATGACGGCTAAAAGTAGGTCTTAAAGAGAATGCTAATTCAAAGTGTACTTAACTCTCGAGAGATTTCCTTTCTTCGAGAAGTAAAATACAAAAAGACGTAATATTTTATAATACCTGCTAAATACATATTACGTCCCTCATTATTGACTATATGCTACAGTATGAGTATGAGTATGTATGAGTATGAGTATGAGTATGACTTAATAAATTAATTCCTACAGTGCAGGTCTGTCCAGGCCAGATGCGATGGCAGGTTAATATGAATAATAATTTGAGTGCAGGCAAACCGCAACGGGTTCATTAATTACGTGAGGTGATTTTTAACTCCCCCTTCCTATTTGGTGGAATAGAGTGTGATACATACATATGTCTCAACACACTCACTAATCGCGCGTAAGATTATTCAGAATTAGCAATGAAACATTTACATAATTTACATATTTTCAATTTTACTCGGTTCCCTACTATAAGAAAAAAAAATTAAGCCAAATCCTCTACATGAGTTTGGATGTGATTCCTCCCTCCTCTCTCCCACCTTTTTTATAGTGGGTTATCCTCATGGATACTCAGCCGCCCGGGGTAACAGCTGAGTTATGCCGGACTCGTACCGGCTAAACCCCTACTGTGTTTTCTCGTCGCACCGTACGGCGGGAACACTGGCGCGCTTTCGCATTCATCCGCGAACACACCGGTGCCTGGCCGCTCCCGCAGCCCCTCCACGTGGAGCATGGAGCTCCCCTCCATCAGCAAGGCGCGTTAGAAAACACAAAGACGCCTTATCTCCAAAGCCCCCGTCCGCAGGGCGACGGACAAACCCCGAGACCGCCACCCAGGGGCCGTGGGTATGCAAGCGGCAAGCGGATACCCGCAAGGCATGCCTACAGGCATCGACCGCATTAGCAGCCACCAGGATATTGGTCCTGTCTACAATACATTTTCAAACTGAACTATCTCAATAGACATTATAATTAACTAAATTTAAATAGTTTAAAATTGCGTCATTTTAATAGGATGAAATCCGAGTACTGCTCTTGGTACCCGGAGGTTAAAAGACAGAAGCGACATCTTGAAGCATAACGTATATGTACGTTATGTTTGATGAAATGCGTCAGAAAGAGAGTAATGTTCGTCCATCTGTCCATCTGTTTTAATCTGCAAGTATCTCTTTTTTTAAAGATTGAAGTAGCAAACGAGCATGCAGTCCATCTGATGGTAAGTGGTCACTGCCGCCCATAGAAATCTGTAAACAACTTTGTATAGAACACGAAGTTCTATCAGAGTCAATTACAGATGCGTTGCTACTTCCGAGGACTAAGATGGTGGCCTCATATAAAAGTGTGCCGGCAACCACACCCTTAAATCAAAATGCAAGAACTGCTTCACGCTAGAAATAGGCGTGGCGGTGGTACTTCCCCGGTCGAACTACCCTGGTTCTACCACTTACAAATTATCACAACCTTGAGACAAACATACATCAGCTCCTTACACTATTGTTATAATGTTGGACAACAATAAGTGTGGTCTCTCGGAAGTCGAACCTGAGATGATGAGACTCTATAGTTAATATACGACAAGTTTATAAAACTTTATGTTAACGATGAAGCATTCTGATCCACACTTGACTAAATTAGTAAATAAATGTAAACAGACTTAGTAAATAAATGAAAATAGACTTTGGTCTAAATCCTTTTCATTCTGAAAAGATACTCGTGCCTAGAAGTGTGACAAAATAGGTGACAAAGGTAAATTAAAGTGAAACTTAACAAATATTTACAGTACTAGTGTTTTCTTATCCTAAAAGTTTTTCTTATACTGACATGTTTCATGTGTAACCAAGTTATAGGCTTATATATGTGTTCACCAATGCGCACTTGACCAGCTCGGTGGACTATGGCCTAAAACTCTCTCATTCTGTGAACCCCGTGCCCAGAAGTGGGACAATAATAGGTTGACGACGATTTGTTTGAAATAGTTTCAAGTAACACGGCTATATGGTCACGGGCGAATGTTTCGTAGCAATTTCAGTTAGCAAAAACGACACCAAAGGCTTCTTTGATCAGAGGGTATCAACAACGGGAAAATGAACTTTTATTGTGAAATAAAAATCGTACTTTGGCTCAAACGACTTTGTTGTTTATTCAGTCTGCTCTTAGAAGTAGTAGAAATTATTAATGAATTTGTAGTTTTTTTACAAGTTTTCAATTTCCGTCCGTTGTTAAATAGTTCCTGGATCGATACCTGCTCAGAATAAGAAATGCATGTTTGAAGTCTTAGTATTTGTGTTTTAGTACTAATATATATGCAATAATAATAAATCGTAATTTTATAAGTGTAGGTAACATTATTTGGTACGGCATGCATTTTCTGTTATATTATGTATTATTTCATTTACACCTAATCATTTATGATCATGTTTCACTATACCCAACATTTGCTCAACGATGCAAAAGTAAAAAAAGATGTTTAACAGTCGTTTTAATATAAAAAAGTATTACACCTTTTATGAAAATTAGATTTTTTATGAAAATTCCTTGTAGTCTCTAAGAAGATTTCAATTATTATTTAATATGAATGGCACAGTCAATAAAAGGCAGAAGAAGAGAAAATAAAATGAGCATGTCGAAATGTATCTTACGTAATGAATACCCGTATTCTTACGTAGGATCAGACACAAAAAAAACATCATCATAAAACAACAAGAACAATAAATTTATCATACACATTTTCTTTGAAGGCTATATTAATAAAAAATATATACTCAAAGTAAATTGAATAATGCATAAAAGGTATTTATGAGGGAAAGCTCTTGATACATTTCTGTAGCGTAACCATTCTGCGATTACTAAAATTTCTTCATCACTTACAAAGTCGACGCGGCGTAACCAAATCTTGAATAGGCGACGAAACAACGAGTTCCCTAGGGTCCTGTTCAACCCAAGCAGTATTATGGATGGAGCCATCTTAAGGATCGCCTAACGTTATCTTAACTGTAACCACAAACTCGAGAACACGGCCCATTTAATCCTATCTATAATTACGTGTCACGATAACATTATTATTCATTAGATGCAAAACGAAAATTTTAACGTGTTTTTAAAACTAAGTCTTTAATCACTACATATTATAAAACAAAGTCCTCTGCCGCGTCTCTGCAAACATTTTCATGCAAACTGCTGCAAACATTTTGATGTAATTTTACCATTAGATAGAATGATTAATAAGAAGTTTAAAGTAAATTGGTAGGAATTGAATCCTAAAAATGATTAGGTACGTGTAATGCGGTAATTAGACGACTATTTAGATGGGCGCAAAATTATCGCCGCACAAGGGCCTCTCGCGGCAGCCACAAACGCCGTCACTGTAAGCTAGAAGCGTTTATCATGTGCAGCGAGTCTATGTAAAATGAATAGAAACTATGGATGGATGAATAGAAAAGGAAATATGCCATAGAAAAGGATGCAATAGAAAAGGAAATATGCCACTGGCGGCGTTTTGTAGCTGTGGCCGGTGGCCCGTGTGCAGCGACGCTAATCCTAATCAAGTGAATTACTGGTAACTTTAGTTGCCTTAAGCATTGCCACGCAGCGGCTGGTCGCTAGTATGATGTTACGTTAAGGTCATTCCTCGCTGTATGCATCAGCGTTAAGCGTTAAAAACCAATGTATGTGAAACATATGATAAGGCCACGAAATTACTTTTATTTATTTATTTATTTGGGAAACAAACAATTCCTTTTATAAATACAAAAAATAATCTTAAATCACGCTGAAAATTGTAGCGAAATTTGCCGAAATTCACTCGGAATTTATAATTACGTTTGGATCAAATGTTTTGTAGCCACACAGGTTATAAGAAAAAACGAATCAACAACGTCGCGAAAAGAGTGACCTAAACGACACCGTCATGGATTTTCACGCCGGAAAATCCTATCTAATTTAGCGCTTATCTAACACAAAGACTCGACCTATTTGCTGTTAATGACGTTCACGATAACATTCATGCATAAACAATGCAGTTTTGAATAGTGCAATTAGTACTGGTAGGTATTTGTAGTACTGGTATATTTACATCTTCCTAAAACAATGAATAATATAATATTTTATAAGAATAAATTATTTTATTAGGTACTAAGCAGTTTGAAATACGATAATCGCTTAGCATTTTGAAATTCAGCTTTTCTATCTTCAAGTTCGTGGTTCGAAGGCCATCTCTGATTTATGGAAGGAAGGTGCGACTTAGATTTAGTTTCTCAACATAGCAAAGAAGCATGCAGTCTACCTGCCGCCTTTAGACACCTGTAAGCAACATCATATAAAAATCGTACGTTAATCCGTAATATGTTGCTACTCCCAATGACTAAAAAAGTTTCGTCATATAAATGTAAGCTAGCAACCACATACTTCCACCGAAACGCAAGAAGACCTCAATCTTAGAAATATGAGTAGCGGTGGTACTCGTACCTTCCGTTCGTTACATAACAATAAAAGAAGTAGGTATATTTAAGACGTATGAAACCAACCAATTGGCACTGGCGAGCTTAGGGAACTATCTAAGTTCTTTTCACTTCAAAAGCTCACCTATGCTCAGCGGTAGGGTAATAGGAAATTGAACGTGTTTAATTGGTATATAAAATCACAGCGATAGGGCCAGGTTGAATTTGTGTTTATTTATAATATATTATACTTGCTTATTTATATTTAATATCTATTCAGGGAGAGAATGCTTATGTCATTAAGTCCGCCTTAGTACCACTGTAGGTATATAAGAATAAATAAATAAATAAATTTATTTAAATCAATTAAAAACTTATGAGGTTGAGGTTATAGAACCAATATGGTTTAGCAAGATAATACGTCCACACCGGTTTCTAAGCTAAAGCAGTCCTTACGTTTCGGCAGAAGTGTGTTGTTGCCGACTTATATGATTTATGAAGTCTTCAATCACAGTTATGGGTAGGTCGAGCATATATATACCATCTTAGCCATCAGGAGCGTATAACCTACCCCTGAGAAGTATCTTACTCCTTTCATGATCCACTGTACCCAAAGAAAGGTTAAACGCTTGTAAATTAAGTTGGTTGCAGATCCTTGCCACTTGGAAATGAAATGAAATGAAATGTCTTTATTTTGCATAGGCCTTTTTTTTTGTTTTCGAGGGGGAAACCTTCCAAAGGTACCCGACGCCGTGGGAGCGACGCAGGGTTATGTGGGATTTTTACCGTACTAAAACCCCCCCGGTGGCCGTCCTCGGCGCTGAAAAGGAGGACTCCGGGATCTCGAAACGACTTCAACCGGAATCCTCCGAGTGCGCTGCCCCATCGGGCTCCTCCCAGATGGGCGGCTGGGCCCACCGCTCCGTCTAGTCTTTACGACGTTATGCGACCACACATACCGCCGTCCTTCCCAGGATTGCCTGACCGAACGGTTCGAGCTTCCACTCTAGCCGTCTGCAACCCCGGAAGCCCCTTTTAGTCGCCTCTTACGACAGGCAGGAGATACCGTAGCCCTATTCTAACCCCGAGGCTACAGGGACGTTATTTTACATAGGCCTACGGAGGCACTTACAAATTTTCAGTTACATATATATATACTTTTTAACACTACCACCGGATCGGAACACGACCTGAACTGAGAAGATCCGGCAAGAAACTCAGTGGGTTTGTATTTTTTCTTTGTATATCTTTTTTTTAATTGTCATATTGTTTTTAAATTGGTTATAAAAGTTAGCTCCAGTATCTTGCCTTATATTTGGCTGTACAAGAGGCATATTTGTTTTTACTTTGTTAGTTTGACAAACTCACATTTATTTACAGGTTTATGTTACAGCCTCGTTCACCTTAATTGTCCAGAATATGGCACATGTATTATATGATATCTCGTTTGTAAATAATGGCATCCGTTGACATTTCTACAAACGACGGCGTGCAAGACGAGCGTCTTAAAGGCTTACTCCCGATCTAATACGGCTCTGCTTTCCACCTACATCCGCTTGTGTAATTGTATCATCCAGGAGCTTATGAACACAAATCTCCGAAACGTGCAGCGCGTGGATAGATAAATTGATCTACCGTCTACGGTAAGTTAATAGAATCCCAAACGATGATTTTAAAATATGAAAATACAAAAAAACATATTAATCTGCTAAAGTTATCAACATTGTAAGATAGTGTCTGTATTTTATTGTTAAATACGAGTATGTAAGTCCCATGCGTTTAAAGCGTCTTAACCGGCATATTCAATTTTGGCGTCCTTTTTAAACCTCTTATGTAATCAAAATTATTGTCATCCAAAAATTTTCTAAATAAAAATTATATTATGCTATATGTTGTATTAAATATTTTGTTATATATTTCATGAGGAAAATATTTTATGTTGAATTTTATACCTTTTATAGATATAGAAATTATTGCATCATTTCGTCATTGATCAGCCAAGCGACGTTTCCAGAATCTGTGTAAATAACAGGGTAGAATGCTTTTCAAATATAGTTCTTTTTTACTTTTCATTCAAAAATATTGCATCAATCAATATATCACAGTAAAAAATATAAATATATCGAACACATTATATTTAAAGGCTATGGAATGATATTATATCTTAATAAATATAAGGTTTGAAGTCTTTCGAAGTTTGAAAATAACATTTACACAAAAAATCTTATAGGTCCATAAAAATCTCAATCCGTCCATCTGCTTAAAATATCTCACAAAAGATTCAGAATATAATCGTAGAACTTGCATAAATTATATTCCTTTAGTCTACAACGATGAAATCTTGGAAGCTCCGTACGAATTTATTCATTAAAGTGAATTCAAAGGTACACCGTACTTAATCAAACCGCAATCGAGATATGTAGCAAGGTGGCTCGCAATAAATTAGATGCCAGGCGTTCTTGTATCATTTGGCATCCTGGAAATGTGCTGGCATTGCTACGATATCGAACGAATGCCGGGCGGCACCCGGGAATGCGAGGACCCCGAATTCAAGTAAAGATTGCAAAACACGAATAGCTACAATCATTAAAACGCAATCTAAATTACGAGAATGGCGAAAATAAGATTTCAGAGTAAGAAAAATATTTCTATATTGAAAGAAGGTTTTTTATACAAGCTTTCAATGAGTCGTTTTGTTTTGTTTTCTTATTATTTTCATAATATGAATTTATATGATACTCATGTAATTGAGATGCATAAAATAAATAGGTCAGCCGTTTTTTGGCGTCCGCCATTTTGGTTGTAATATTTTAGCTTGACCCAAGCAGATATTGTTTGGGTCAAGTTTAAAATTCAGCTTCAATTGTCACGTACATACAAACTAACAAGAAAGATAAGTAACGGCATGCAAAAGTAAATTTAATAAATCAAATATGTTTTTTTCTGTAGACTTATCCCATAGTGTGACATATTTATGTCAATGTCTTTGGATTTGGGTTTTCTCCCCAAATCCTCGCTATCAAGAAAACATGAGGAAAATGTAGAAATAAGGAAAATAATAATATAATACAATATTTGGAGAACGTATAATAAATAGCTGATCCTTTTCGACACAAATAATTATTATTGAGTATTACGAGTATTTCGATGTAAATATGATTTATTTTGAGAACCATTTGACAGTTAAGCTTCTGAAGTTTATTTATCTTCATTTCCCTGATGCCTATTTTAAGTTTAACACAATTTGTGAAAGTATAATTGACTACCCTTATATTTATTATTTACATTATTTAGTAATCAAGTCAAATGAATCCGGCGGTGGCAATGATTAGGAACATTTATTATTCGACGAGACAATGAACGCGCAGGAGCTTGAACTAAATCAATTATTCATATTGGAACAATGAAAGTCAAACTAAGCATTAATTTAAGTTCATCTGAATTTCAGAAACTCCCAAAAAGCGATCGACGTAAAACGTGCCAGATAGGAAATCAAAAGATTCAAGAGAAAATTATTTACGAACGCTTAATAATATGCATGACGCGTTACTAATATTAACATCAATGTTTATATTCCATTTAAAAAAGATATTGTGCTTAACAGTAAGTACATGAAATATTGTCTACAATATTCTCAGGTGCAGTACAAGTGAAATAAAACCGGCTAAGTGCGAGTGGGACACGCGGACGTAGGGTTCCGTTCCCTTAAACGGCAAAAACACATTCGTCCAACCACGTCAAAAACAATCACGTCTGTTGTTTGGGAGCACCCCCTAAATATTTATTTAATTCTGTTTATCTATCTGTCTATGACGATTCACGATATACAGTCTGATGATGACAGACGTACTGACAGTCTTAGTAATAGGGTTCCGTTTTTACCCATTGGGTACGGACTCCTAAAAATGGATGACAATACTAATTAAAATACATAAATTAATTGCCTCTTAGTTGCAGCTATTCATGTTTACAGGCTTAACATGAGACAACGTTAAACTTACAAAAATGTGTTTGACAAAATAATCGTTACAATTCATAATCATATCTCTTATTTGGAAATGACCCACCCACTGTTGGGCACGGGTTTCGTTTCGTAGTCAGAGGCGTTTCAGCCATAGTACACAGCCCCATCCAAGTGTGAACCAAAACTTTAGACTTTTGGTAGAGTTTATTGAAGAATTTTTCGGCGTAAGGTTTAATCGCAATGTTTTAATGTAATAGCAAGTGATAATAAATTTGTAATTCGCTCATAACGTTTAACCGTGTTCGAATGAACCTCCGACCTCTCAATTGAGCCGTAATTCAATCACTAAACTGTCGCTGCAGTTACGTAACAATAACAATTAATTATTTTCATTTCACGTATGTTACGAGCGCTAATAGATCACCACCTAACTAATTTACTGAATATTCGCAGCTACAACATTTTCCAGAATTCATTAAACAATTGTAATTCCCTTATTTTTTTTTTTATGCATGCAGTCCACCTGATGGTAAGTGGTCACTGCCGCTCATGGACATCTGTAATCAACTACATACAGAACATGGGTTCTATTTGAAATCAAACATAGATGCGTTGCTACTCCCGAGGACTATGATGGTCGCCTCATGTAAAAGTGTGCCGGCAACCACACCCTTCTATCGAAACGCAAAAAATGCTTCACGCTAGAAATAAGTGTGGCGGTGGTACTTTCCCGGTCGAACTACATTGGTTTTACCACCTTCAATTTATTTTAATTCAGATTTACAATTAGGCACTAAATGCATATATAAAGTTTTATTTTGAAATTGGTAGAATCTGCCGTAGTTCGAAACTGGAAACACCACCGCACTATTAATTTAAAATTAGGCACTGTTGTGTGCTATTCAGCTGGTAAGCGTGCTCAGATACCAATGAATGGACTAAGTGCTCATTTGTGCTACTTCAATATTGTAAAAAAATGCCTAAGATGAGAGTTACTCGCTATGCCCATCCTCAATATTACCTTGCCCGTATTGACTTAATCCCTTCATACCGACTAAGCGCGTATCTGCGGAGGGATTATGGAATACGACCGTCAAAAAGACACGACAGATTATTTATTGTGAAAACAAAAGAAAGGTTCGAGTTTATGAATACCTCGCATTCATAAGAAAATAAATATTTACGTTGATTATTTTAGTGTACCTACAGAGACAGGTAAAATCGTCAAAATATTGCAGCCGCGGTTCGAATCTAACAATTAAATTTTACGAAGTTGTGCGCGAAACAGAATGTAATCAACGGTTAAGGAAAACGTCGAGATGAAACTTAAATGCCTGAGAGCTCTTCTACAAAAATGTATTAAGAGTAAAATCTATCTATCAGAACTCGGCCAATATGTTGACCTAGGACCTAAATAATAATAACAATAAATATCCGCATACTATAATTATATTTTCTCCCATGTAGAGTAAATGTACAAAGATAAAACACAAAGATACAAACACAAACACCCAGACCCAAACAGAAATCGAAAATCCACATATCAATCTGTAACCCGTAAGATAATCTTTACGCCGCGCAGATAGTCAAACCTTCTAACCCTGTGATTAGACCCGTGACTGGCAGCGTGAAAATAGTAAATTCATAATGATTCATGTGGATGATATAATGAAAAAAATATTCCCATCTATCTACACAAATGTGACCATGGACATTGGTAATCAACCCTTGAAAAGATATGAGTGCTACGAATGAACTCTGACAATTTAATCCTCTGATACAGTATAGAAATACTATAAGATACCTTACAATAACTTTCGAACACAGCAGATGTCAACACTGCTGTCGGGCTGATTGGGCAGAAATGGATTTAGTAGATGTAGTGGTACTTCGACCTTTCCTTACTTACCTTGACTCGAACCGCAAAGTATTCTCGAGTATTCTATCACCTTTTATTATAAAACTTTTTTCAAGACACCATTTTTAATGTTGATTCAGCAAAAATGGGTAATTCAAAGACATAGTAAAGAGAGTATAATGTTTGTCTAGTATGACTAGGCAAATACTAGCGACTGTATAATGCCTTTTCAATAGCTTTAGTTGAAGTAGCAACAGGTGGAATGATTGATCGAAATGTTACGTACAATGATGTAAAATTCATTAATCACTTGCCTCCGTCCAATCTGAAGCGTGACAGTCCCATGTCACAGATGTGATAAGGTCAGGAAATTATTCAGTGCGAATAACCTACATAGAACTTCAAGCCGGTCATCGTTTTGATATTTATCTACGAAACCTTACGGGTTATGGTTGATTAATTATCTTTCATATTTTTCCAACATCTTAGTCTTCGAGAGCAGCAACACATCTGTGATGGACTTTGTGAAGTTAGTTACAGATGTCCATGAGAGGCAGTAAGCACTTGTCATCAGGTGGACTGGATGCTCGTTTGCTACTTCATTGTTATCACTACATAGTATAAAACAAAGTCGCTGCTCGCAGTCAGCCCTATGTGTGCTTAGATTTTTAAAATTATGCTACGGATTTTAATGCAGCTTTTTTAATACATAGAGTGATTCAAGAGGAAAGTATTTATGTATAATACGTGTATAATATAGCGAATAAACACTGATAATTTTTGATTTTTGACTTTTAGGCGGCATGAAGTTCGCCGGGCCAACTGGTGTAAAATAATGTGTGTTTAAATTTTAATAACCTGATTTATACTTACTATTACAGTAACTACAATAGTAATCATTTTTTACGCGATCAAGTATGAGTTAAGTGACGTCAATCAGTTACCTTTTAAAATGCCTTGATAGTTCTTAGGGTATATTAAATGTTGAACCAACAACCGGATATCAAAATAAATTACAACCAAAATTCCTTTGTCGGATATTAATAATAGTTGAAAACGTACTAACTCGCCTAAATTAAATTTAAATATTTTTATCAAGCACCGAACATTAGAAAGCTTTTCCTATCGCGCGTGTTTAAGTCCACAAACATGGTGACTGCACGCGTGTCACTTGCTTCTTATTTCCTACGCACATTCACACATATTTACTTTACTTAATTACAACTTAAAATAAGTAACTAGACCTTCCTCTGAACAAGTTATAAGATAATCTCGTTTTATTCAGTTGCTTGCCACAATCATTCGTGAATGAATATGCTGAGGGTTTCATGGCACGTAGTTCGATTGAGTATGTAAAACATCTCATGAGCCCATACCGTTATTTGTATTTCAGTTCCATATGGATTACATAATAAAGGCACAAAAACACATGTCTCACTGCCAGACAAAAAGATGCAAAGAAAAACTAGGACACTAATAATTTATAACCTTTAAAAATATTACGAATACATGCTTCGTTATTAAATAAAAAAGGTCTCAAAAGTTTACCAATATAAAGTCTACAATGTGCATGTACAGCCTGCCCGATGGACTATGACCTAAAACTCTCCCATGCTAAAAGAAGACCCGAGCCCAGCAATTGGACAGTAATGGCTTGACGATGCTTCGTTATTTCAAGAACAGCAACGAAACTGCAACATATCACACGATAAAAATATAAAAAGGGACCTAATGCGAAATTTGGTACCTTTTATTTTTCGATGCGAAAATTATGTTTGTATTTTAAAGAGTTTCTTAAAGTATGCTGTTATTAAACGTAATATTTCTGTTTGCCATTCCCTAGCAGGAAATCGGCAGTTATTAATCCGCTAAACGATAAGACTACATTGTTAAGGTTACTCAAGTACTTATTTAATCGCTCCAGGAAAATATTTCAGGAAGAAGTTCGTGCTACATTCGTGGCAAAAATTATCGTGCTGTAACATTCATCAATGTAATCCTAGTAATGTCGATTCGTTACCATCAACTCGTACCGATTATCCATTCAATCGTTGCTCGATACCTTAGGCGATGCGACAAGAGCCTTCCGGGAGCTATTAAATCGGCTCGCGGCAAATAATGGCGCCGATTACAATACCGCCGTCAATCGCCCATAACGCATTACACCCGATCGGCTTTTGGTAACTGAGCCCTTAAATTTCTTTGGTATCATTTAACAATTTCTTACGCGACATTTGTATTTTATTTGTTCTATTTTTTTAAACAAACAATCTGTTTTTGTTACACCTATTTCGAAGTGAGAGCATATTATAAAAATGCTAACGTTTTATTTGACATATACTCGAGCACCTGGTAGCCCGATCGTGGTGGTAAGTGCCCACTGCCCCTCATGGGCATTGATTATCAAGACCAGATAGGATTCGAGTGCTATGAAAAAATGAATATAATAATGTTGACAAACAGACGCAAGCTACCTTTGAGAGCAATCCAGACATATTTCATGTAGGTCCGTTGTTACATACTCTAAATCAAAATACTAAAGACTATTAACACTGCTTTTGTTCGATTAAAATAGATGTGACAGTATTACCATCAGTCGAGCCAGGTAAAAGATTTGAAAACATATTTTTGTTCTACTTTTTACAGTAGGTATGTATCAAATAATGATTGGTTAATTTTTCAGAGCTATCTCGTCAACCCATTATTGTCCCACTGCTGCGCACGGGTCTTCTCTCAGAATAAGAGAGTTTTTAGTCCACCACGCTGGCCAAGTGCGAATTGGTGGACTTCACACACCTTCGAGAACTTTGTTTTTTATTTAAATAACTCTCGGGTGTGTAGGTTTCCTCGCGATCTATTCCTTCACCGAAAAGCAGTAATAATTAATTTCTATTACGCACATTAATCAATGGTGCGTGCCTAGGTTTGAACCTCGGACCTCTCTATTAGATTGAGGGCAAATTTCAACCATTAGGCTATCACTGCCCTACCATTAGGCTATCTCTGCTCTTTCAAAGATATACCACTATATTCATTTCAAGTGGTCATCTGGAACCACGTTATTTTTTATTTATGTACATACGAGTATTATAATATGAAAGTTTGTGAAGATGTATGTGTTCGTTTACTCTATCACGCGAATACTACAGGTCGTAGTTTGCAGGAATTTGATACATTTCAACTGAATTATATATGGTATGCTCATTGTCATGATATAATATATGTATTTAAATATGAACGGAGCCGCGGGACCGATCTACTACAAAATAAAAATATAGAAAAATAGAAAGCTTAGTCAAAATATTACAGTGTTATGTTATGTAAATAATGGTACTGAAGATACTAGTAAGCAAAAGTTCTTATGTAATTTTTCATGCACGGTCTGAACTTTGATAGTGATAAATAGTCTTTGGTGTAAAACTTGTGAGAATCAGCAATTTGACCTAAAACTTGAGAGGCATGTTTATGTCTAGTGCTTTATATTTATCATTTCCATACATATTGATGACAAATGAATCTCCTTCTTTCTTCTTTATTAAAACGAATTGTCGTCTGTATGTCCCCTATAAAATCGTAAACTATTCATTTGATCATGTGATGATCTTTAGGAAAGTTGTTATTCATGAACTCGCGAAGGTTTCTGCTGTATATTTTAGAGTAGATAGTAGTAGCTGTATAGAGCTAGTTTGATATAAATTAAAATATTTATAGATGATTATACCTTGCTAGTTTTTTTAAAGTAGCATAAGACTAAACAGTACGCTTGATAGTCACCATCGGCGACAAAAACATTTGTAATCAACCCCAGATAAACTTAGATCTTACCTGGGATCACTCACTCACTGTAGTTCAACCGGTAAAGTACCACCGCCATACCTATTTCTAGCGTGAAGCATTTCTTGCGTTTCGATGGAAGGGTGTGGTTGCCGACACACGGGTGTGGTGTCGAACCACTCCCACTACCACCTCTACTAGGTAGCTTCATATGCTCCAAACCAGGTGGTAGAACCAGTGTAGTTTGGGAGGTACCATTGACACGCGTATTTCAAACGGCAAGCAGTTCTTGCGTTTCAATTGAATGGTGTGGTTGCCAGCACACTTTTATATGAGACGACCATCTTATTCCTCGGGGAAGCAACACATCTGTGATTGACTTTAGATGGAAGCCATGTTCTTTGTGAAGTTGCTTATAGATGTCCATGAGCGACAGTGACCACTTGCAATCTGTACTGCATGTTTGATTGCTACTTCAATTTTATCAAAAAAAAACCTACAACCGCGGAGAAACAAAATTTCATGCATAATGGAATTTACGAATTATGGTACACAACACACGCCTTCGTCTTCCCGAATGAAGAAAAAGACTGTTTGATTAAAATTAGCATACAGATATTTTGCCTTTTATAAAAATATGTATTATTTAGCCACATGTACGCATTTCATAGCATTCCTATAGTATACAGGAATAGTGATTGGTCTGTGTAAAGAAAATGATGGAAGTTTCTTTCAATGTTGATGCCATACATCTTATATTGTATTATACGTAAACGACACATGAATCATCATCATCATCAGCCCGTCTCAGTCTACTGCTGTACATAGGCCTCTCCTAAGCCGCGCTATTGAGCACGATCTTTGGCTCTCCTCATTAATAAATATGAAAAATAATATCACTTTAACGGTTAAAAAATGGTATTTCTGAGAATAGACAATGTATTCGATCAAAACGGCTAGGTAAGTCACAAAAAAATCGATTCCTACACAAAACGTTTCCATAGACCAAAAGTAAAATTTGTTGACCAAGTAATTATTTTACTAACCTAAATTTAACAGTGGCAAATCATTTCATTACTTTTCATAATGAATACTATTTTGTCTTGTAGGTTTTTAAGGCTTGTTTTGATATTTTTCACAATTTAATGACCAGCGATTTTTAAGCGAGCTCTAATGGCCTTTGGATATGCTTATTACAAGCTGTCAATCTCATGCTCAAGCAGGTTCACTTTCAGTGGAACTGGGGCGTATCGAGTGCCTCCTCTAAGACGGCTGCGCTAAGGGGAGCTCCGATTGAGTTTGTCTTCACTCTCCTGATTTATGCAACACTCCGCTCTTGACGGGTCTATCACAAGCAAATTAAAATAAGCTATTACAGTTAGATTTACTAGAATAAAATCAGTGGCTATAGTTCAAATTATTATGATTAAAGTTATTTAGGTAAAGAGATTAAGACTAAATTCATTATAAGCGCAAAATAGTAAACATCATAATAAGATTTTCTAATAGTAAGTACAAAGAAATTCAAGATTTTTTTTTATTACATATTAACCGAGCGCAAATTGTCTTAATTTTCAAAGAACTTTTTAACTATAAAGTAATTTTCTTAATTTTCACGTCTAAAAGCATTTTACTTTAAAAATTAATATATATAAAACATTGTCTCTCAAACCATTTATGTCACTCGATATTCACTCGAAAAAGTTGGGTGGAGATAAGAGGGGCATCCAGATTTATTTACCGACCTAGACACCTGGCCATTACGGGGGCGAAGAGACTAATTACACCTATTAAATATCCAGAGGTTCGTTCAAACTATTGCGTTCGCTGTACATGTGTCAGTTAATGACGGCAAACATTTTTTTGAAGTACTAGCTTTGACCCGCAGCTTCGCTAGCGCTGAATCCTTGATTTTCAATTTTTTTGACAAACAATCATGCCTGCCAAAATATTTTTAATAACTATTTTTTAATATCTCTACGAGAATATGTACAAGGTTTCATTATAATCGGTTGAGTAGTTTTGACGCGCAAGTGTAACAAACAACCTTACATTGTCGTCAACCCATTATTATCCCTCTGCTGGGCACGGGTCTTCTCTCAGAATGAGTCTACTGCGCTGGCCAAGTGTGAATTGGTGGACTTCACACACCTCCGAGAACTTTTTTTAAAGAACTCTCGGTTGTGTGGGTTTCCTCACAATGTTTTCCTTCACTGAAAAGCAGTGCCGAAAAACTTAAATTAACATTTATAATATTAAGGGATCATAAGACCATAAAACCCTCCCGTTGGTAAGTGATCATCGTTTTTCATGGATATCTGAATACAATGCCAAACAGAATCGGATTCTTGAGGCCAACCACAATAGCGCTTAACATTGTTGTTATAAAGCAGGAAGAGGTGAGAGGGTGTTGACTGTTGACTCGAACAACAATTAATTTCACATCAAGATAATAAAAATACCATTATATCACCATGAAAAAAAATAACTATGAAAATAAAATAAAATAAATAAAAATAAATGAATATTCCCACTCAATCACTATAGTGTAGTGCAAATGTATTTTAGCCCAAGGCGTCTCGTATTGAAATTTATTAATTTAAAGATATTTAATTTACTAATTATGCTCACTTCAGCTAGGGCTCCACTTCTATTTTGGGTACTGTAATCTATGTATTACAGTAATCATAAGATCACATACATTGCATTTTTATTTGCTATTCCATTAAGTTAATACGTGCAAGCAGTGCTGAGTATCGACGCGAACGTTTACGGAGTAGCAACGATGTTGCGTAATGCCCATGACGGCCTTAAGGACTACTGAATGTCTACTACGCTTAAGGCTGTAAATAACGTGTGTTTTATAAGTAGCTTAATGGTTTCTATAGTAATAAAAACACGAAAAGAGATCGTGAAAATCTTCACCAATGATTACACCCAGAGTAGACCAAACGTTGCGTATTGGTATTGGTGTAAAAGCTTTTTGGCGTGAATAAACGTACATAAAATACCTTTTTATTATAATGACAGAGCAAACGAACATAAAATCCATCTGATGGTTTGTGGTAACTGTCACAGGACTGGCTATATAAAACTAAGATTATCGCCACATATTAAAATCCGCTGGCAACTACCTTCGCTAACGTAAGAACTACTCGATGATGGAATTATATTATATTCCTGGTTAATTCATACCGGTTTTACTACCTTTCGAACTTATTCATATCGCATTTTTTACATGCAATGTCACTGCGATATACCCAGCTGACAGCGAGCATACGGAGCGCGGGCAGTGTTTGCTGAGCGGAGATACGATGCCATTAGTTAATGGACGCGACGGGCTAATGGCGGCGAAGGGCACTCCGCATGGCTACTTCGTTTGACACTCGTTCTCTTTCAAAAGAACAATTAACCTAGTTTTTTTCTAAGAAGAATTTCTTTCCAAACCATTTTAACTACTAATTTGTAAGTATCATGGATAATTAATTAATTGCCACTAAATGAATTAACATTTTTAATAAAACTGCAATATCACAAAGATTTAAGATTCCGGGGAACTTACACTGGCACTTTTTTTATAAAGTCACTAGTTGAAGGGCGAACACTTTTCCGCCTAAAAGTCAAAAATCTAAAATTATTAATGTTCCGTCACTGTATTATGCATGTATTATACATAAAAACGTTCCTTTTGAATCAATCACTCTATCTATCAAAAAAACTGCATTAAGATCTGTAGCGTGGTTTTAAAGATCTTAACATACATAAGGACAGACAGCGGAAAGCGACTTTGGTTTATAGTATGTAGTGATAGTGATAATAAGACTGCTAGTCATATTATAATATAATAAGTTTACATATTTACATTTTTGGGCAGTTTTTGGTACTTGAAAGCATAATGCCTGCGATATAATCCAGCTGACTGCGAGCCCATGCGTAGCGCAGGCAGTGTTTGCTGAGCGGAGATACGATGCCATTAGTTAATGGACGCGACCGGCTAATGGCGGCGAAGGGTACTCCGCATGGCTACTTCGTTTGACACGCACTCTCTTTCAAGAGAAAAATTAACATAGATTTTTTTCTAAAAAGAATTGCTTTCCAAACCATTTCAAATACTCATTTGTAAGTATCATGGCTAATGAATTAATTGCTGCTAATTGCATTAACGCCCGTAACAAATGTGGACATAGATTTAAGATTCTATCACTAAGATCACTAAGAATTTAACCTAAAATTTATCATAGATGTACGAAATTGCCAGACAAATTATGACATAATAAGTATACCTCCATTCATATAACAGTTTTTTTACTTGTAAGCTCAATGCCTGCGATATAACCTAGCTGACAGGCTGACAGCAAGCACATGCCGAGCGCGGGCAGTGTTTACTGAGCGGAGATACGATGCCATTAGTTAATGGACGCGACGGGCTAATGGCGGCGAAGGGCACTCCGCATGGCTACTTCGTTTGACACTCGCTCTCTTTAAAGAGAACAATTGACCTTAATATATATATACTTATTTCGGAGAACATTTTCTTTCTAGACCATGCTAACTGCTAATTTTAAAGTAGACGTTAATTATTACTTGGTACTGCAATGTATGATTGTCCGAAACAAAACTGAATTGGTATTATTGTTTAATATTAGCGCTGCAAAGCGCTGTTGTATTCTGGTTTAAAATATTTGGTAAGAATCCGTACTTATCCATAACATTTCAACTTAATTTTCAGGGGTAACGACATAAGTGGCCATCCACGATAAGATTGAAATCTGGAGGATAAATTACAGATGATTGCACTCTATAAGAAATCAACAAAAAGTCACACAGATCTAAGATTTAGCAGAAATCACACTGTAACTATTGAAAATATAAATGTAAATAGTAAAATGTTTCCCTGTAATAATACCGATACCTACAAATCTTATAACTTAAACAAGTTATTTATATCCATATAATATTCTGTAAAAGTAATGAAACTGTTATCATAAGAAAAGATCAAAGTCACACTGCCATGTTGTGTCTATTTGTTTTGTACTCGTATACATACGCTTTCATTTAGTTTTTATAGCGGGCCTTGATAACTTGAACTCGTATACATCGCACCTACAAATTAATTCAACTAAGCTCGAAGCTTTAGCTTTCTTTATAAACAGCGTTATTCTTTCGCCAACAAAGAATAAGTATTCAAATGAGACCTTCAAAACTAATCTTCGTCCGAGGCCGTATAATACAAAAATCTTTCCTCCATATTCACAACAATCAAAAAACGTCGCTTTCATTTAAATATGCTAAACCAGCGTTCCCCAACCTAGCTTGGGGTCGGTTGTAACAATTCGACACACTCCATAAAATATAATTTTGCTACCAACCTATTCTATGTATGCTATTGATGTTGACGTTAATTTAAAGACAAATGACTATGCTTTCACCCCAAAAACTTTGTAAGTTGTATACAGCTGTAATAGCTATGCTGCGAGCAATTAAAGGCAAATTGTTTCACCCGTCCCCGGTCTCCCCTACATGCAATTAACATTACAAATATGAATATAATTAAATTCAAGTTTAAATGTATATTCAAATACATAGAAGCTATACGGTAAAAGGAAACATTTATTCTGATTCCGATAAACCTATATTAACTATTTACAACTCAAAATGTATTTACAATAAATAATAACCAAACGGAAACCAAAAACCAAAAACATAATATTCTAAATTTATATTTTAGAGCGTCATCAACCACCGCTTCGGAAGAAAGATAGGGCGGCATGTAGTTCGATAGCAAGCGCTCATACTTGTCTAGAGGAGAAGGGGGCAAGAAGCTTTATTTATGTGCATATTTGTATTTTGAAATCTTTATTTGTGTATGTAGCTTTATGCAAAAAGTCATTTATATTTTTAGCAAGGTTCTTAAAATATAATTGTTTGAATTAAAAAAAATCAAAAGACCTCGTAAAAAAAGATCTGATTGTATTGAATGGAATCTTTTTGTCCATTTTTTTAATTAAACTAAGCAACTCGCTCCAATTGGGGGACGAAACCTAAAGATTGAAAAACACTGAGCTACACAAGCGCTATTAAAGCAACTCTCCTTTTGATAAAAGTTCCTACGTACTTTATAAAGTTGTATCGTAAATCCAACTTCGTAAGGATAAAGTGTTCGAGAAGTTAAACCACAACAAACGATATTTAGGAATTTGTCTCCCCATTTTCCGTCGTTCGATTTGCCGCGCAGAAAAAGTTTTTGAGGTAACAACGTTTGCTTCAATACACCTATTATTTTTACTTTGAGTGAACCAACGTTAAAGTACTTAATAGTTGTTCGTTTTAAATGGAGAAGTTTTAATTCTATTCTCCAGAAAATATTCATTTTGTATAAATAGTGACTATCCTACTTATATAACAATAATTTATACAAAACAGCAAATTTTATATCTCCAGTGAACGAAAGTTTTGTTAGAGACTAAAGCGTGTTTTCTAAACAGGATTTAATAAAATGTTGTTTCTGTAACATTTTTAAAATAAGTATCGATTTATTTTTAAAATCATGTTCTAAAACTGTGGTCAAGGTAAACTTTATTTATTCGGCCGAACAATCATCACATAAAACATTTTTTTTAAATAAAAAACCTTTCCCGAACGGGCGAGGACGGTTAAGCAATTGTGTAATCGGACTACACGTGCGTCGTAACCAGCTACGGCGGGCGGTACCGGCGTGAACGTTGTAGCGTACGCCGCCCAGCACTCACTGCAAATTTCTAAGTGCTCCATGATGGATTTTACAACCATACTAAAAACTTTTAAAAGTGAATGTCCTCGGGATTGTCAACCCATTAGTGTCCCACTGAAGGCGCGGGGCGGCAAAGACGTGTAACGCTATGCAATTGTGTAATGGGGCTACACGTGAGTCGTAACCAGGCGCGGTGGGTCATACGGGGTGAAACATGTAATGTACGCCACCCAGCACTCACAACAAATTTCTAAGTGCTTCGTTATCGACTCTACAACAGTACTGAAAATTTAAAAAAACTGAATGTACTCGGGATTTCAACCTATTAGAGTCCCACTGCTTGGTGCGGGGTGGCAGGGATAATTTACTATGCAATTGTGTAACAGGGCTACACGTGCGTCGTAACCTGATGCGGAGGCTGGTACCGGGGTGAAACATGTAGTGTACGCCACCCAGCACTCGCTGCAAAGTACATGGAGGTACAACCCATTATTGTCCCACTGCTAGGCACGGGTCTTTTCTCGTAATGAGAGAGTTGTAGGCCATAGTCCACCGCGCTGGCCAAGTGTGACTTTAATATAGCTCTCTGTTTAGATTCTCCACTCTATTCTTCTTCTAAACCTACCTCTGCTCATTGGAAATAGAAAAACCTCGGTAAAACTCATGGTTACTGGTTTGAATTAAGTAGGAATTGACGAACGCTTTTCTTTTTACGTCATATTCAGTGATTATGAAACTTATTCTCTAATATATTTAAAGTACCCTTATTGCAACAAAATTAAAAGTCTTACGTATACATACATTACAGAAGCCATGCAGAAGTTGGCCATGTCCTTTTTAAGGGCACCTTGATTAAACAAACTTTAGAAGGATATTGAAAACATTGGAATACTTTGAAAACCTTTGAATGTCTTCGTGTTTGTCAACCTCGTGTTGTCCACTCCAATGCTGGGTCTCGGAGTATACAGGATTTAGGTTGTATACCTACATACTAGCACGTTGATACGTCTTTGGACGTCTTTTGAGGCGTCCTTCAATCATCTTTTAGATATGTAACTTCCATCACGATTTCTTGCGCCATGTCATGTACTACCATAGTCATGTACTACAAAAAATCAAACATGCCACCATAGATCATCAATCTCGTATTTAGAGGCTAACTTCAGACGAGCATCTATCAGCTAATGTAATTATTAAATGTAGATATTTCCTGTAATGTAGCGTAATCCTTTTAGATTCCCTTCCATCTGGGGAAGTAGAAGGGATACCCCTCTTACCGTCTAAAGCAGCGGCGTTGCTGTGATCACTCGCAGTCGAGGCAAGGTAAAGCGTTAACCCCTTCCGATGAGGAAAATCTGCTAATATTTTTTTTTTATCTGAGTAAAGTAGCAAACGAGCATGCAGTCCACCTTGGTAGGTAGCCACTGCCGCCCACGGACATCTGTAATCAATTTCATACAGAACATGGGTTCCATCTGAAGTAAATCACAGATGCGTTGCTACTCTTGAGGACTATGATGGTCGCCTCATGTGAAAGTGTGCCGGCAACCACACCCTTCCATCGAAACGCAAGAAGTGCTTCACGCTAGAAATAGGTGTGGCGGTGGTACTTCCCCGGTCGAACTACACTGGTTCTACCACCTTGTAAAATATACCTCTGATTTTCAAAAGGAAAAAATATAAATTTATTGCAGAGTTTAATCCTTTTTAATTAATTCGCTTAAAATCCTTTAAAACATTTTTTACTATTTGACTTTCCTTTTACCATATTATTGCCGTGCAAAACTCGATAAAGTTAACGTTATAAATATGTAACATGGTTACACGTGCCGTTTGACCAAAGCATGGCTCGCGGTGTCGGAGTGAATCATGCGGTGTACGCCGACCAGCACTTTGCTACGCTGCATGCGTTTAATTAATTGCTCCATGATATAAACTAACAAGTTATATAGCAACACTGAAGAACATTAAATAACAAGTGATAAAGTTACATACTCTTTCTAAATTATTTTAAGACTATATAAATGCCTCTATAGCTAGGTGTTTCTAAAAAAGTGATGATGATGATAAAAGTTTATATAAATTAATTATTTTCATGACACACTTACACGTAGAAGAATTTAACAATTGAAATACACTATAGATTTGAGAAGTAGGAAATACTTTTTTACGTTTATTTTAATTATACCTACTCTAACACTAACTACCTATATAAAGCAACTTAGCAAATAAAGAATTGAAAGTTATGAATTAAAAAGCCAGTTAATTCTCCAGGCGAACAAAATAGAGAAACAGTGTAATTAAGAGCGACTGCACGAATTAAAACCTATTGATAAACTTTTAGAAATACAACTTTCTCGAAAGACTCTCTCAACCGTATCTTAAAGAGGTAACTAAAAACTCACATAATTTTTAGATATCCACTTATACCTAAAGTAAAGAGTTTTATGTCAATAATAAATTTTATTATAAGACGAAATTATTATTACTCGTATGTCGTAAAACAACTGTGATTTTACAATTATCATAATTACAACGAACTTATATTGAAATAATTATCTCAAACTTTCTCTCAAGTGTTCATAATTAAATACGAAAGTTAATAATGGGTTTCCTCCGAGACGTTAACTTCAAGAAGCACTAGCAAGTTTTAAAACCCTATTTTATATCTCATTTATTGAAACACTTTAACAAATATAACTTAATCAATATAACTCTCTACAACAAATAATAGGTAGATATTACACAATAACCAATGGTTTTAGAACAAGTATTTCTAGCGTGAATCATTTCTTGCGTTTCGATGGAAGGGTGTGGTTGCCGGCACACTTTCAAATGAGGCGACCATCATAGTCCTCGGGAGTAGCAACGCATCGGTGATAGACTTCAGATAGATGGAACCCGTGTTCTATATGAACTGAATTACAGACGTCCAAGAGCGGCAGTGACCACTTACCATCAGGTGGACTGCATGCACGTTTGCTACTTCAGTTCGATAAAAAAAAAAAGCATCGTTCGACTGGGGACGTACGAGAACTATACCAATTTTACCAGATGTTGCTTCTGGTGAATGGCTGTGTATTCCGGCTGACTTACATATGAGGCGAATATCCTACATCTAGTCCTAAAATAAAAACAAAATTATTAACAGGCATTTTTTGGGTTCCGTACCTAAAGGGTAAGAACGGGACCCTATTACTAAGACTTCGCTGTCCGTCTATCTGTCACCAGGCTAGCTCATAAACCGTGACAGCTAGACAGTTGAAATTTTCACAGATGTTGTATTTCTGTGGCCGCTATAACAACCAATACTAAAAACAGAATACAATAAGTATTTATAATAAAACAAACGTTATTTTTTGCCTTTTTATAGATAATGGTATGGTACTCTCCGTGCGCGAGTCCGACTCCCACTTGGCAGGTTTTATTAAATTTATAAGATACATAGTGCTATGTTGCATGATGTATCCAACATCGTGCAATGTCCTAAATTATCAAACTATACAACAGTCATACATATTGTCAATAAAAATACCTAATATAAAACATAATTATATCACTAAATCACTATATTTATTGAACTATATGAAGAATAAAGCTATTGAACTTCGTACTTATTATGAAAACGTGGAAGGTCAAAATAATTTACTTGTCATAGGTAATGAGGAATTGATTGTATAGAGTGGTTGGTAATTCGTAATAACAAAACCTACATACAATAGACATAATAACAGCCTTAAAAGCACTTTTTTAGGTGCTGAATAGTTAAGTAGTATTTTTGTGGTTTCACGCCCGAACTCTTGACGCGTGAATTATCGAAGCTATATGTATATTGTTGGGGTTATTGTACCTTGGGCACATTTTTGTTTAATTTTGAACCTATTAGAATACTTTATTTGCATCATTTTTATTCGAAATTAACGTAGCGTAACCTGTGTAAATATTTAATACGCCCACCGATTTTATATTTTTTTTATCTGTTCAATACCATAGATTGCTGAAGAGAGTGCTGTGATGACAGCTACCTAGGACCACTCAATTTATTCAGCTTTTAGCACATTATTATTTTATCAATAAAACCGTTTAACATTAAACTTTTTTACTTTATTTTCTTGTTTTTGGTTTCTAATTATATTTTTCAATTCTTCAATTCATTATGTTTAGTCCAAATAGAGCCTCGGTATTACAAGGTTTATTTCCTGACAAATTGTTACAATCTAACTCCGCAATACAAATACTCCTTATTTTTTTCAAAGTCGTCTACTATCCTACTAGTCATTTGGCCGGCCCAGACATTTAATACCCATATAGAGGTAGTTATGAGAGAAAATGTCATCCGCCATCTTGTAGCGGCCGCCATCTTATATTTACAGAATTTACAATCAAAACTGAAGAAACGGGGTCAAACTTCTATTACTAAATTTGATCAACAGGGCAAGCTGAATAAAACTTAAAAAAAACAACAGTTGTAATGAGATAATATACACTGTTATATTTATTTGATATCGTCACACACTTTTATAATATCGGTTAGCAACTGGAGCTTACTTATTGGGTTGCCAGCCACGCAGCCAGCAGTATTATACTGGTTCTAATAGAACCAGTATAATACTGCTTTTTCTGTTTATATTTATTTATTGTACAATAAGTTACATAAATATGTAGACGACAAGACTCATGTCATTGTACGGTATTAAATTTATTTCTTATAATGCCCATACAAAGTAAGAAACAACGTGTGAGTGAAACAAGTCATGAATCAATACGCGTTAGTCTAATTTCCTATTAATATTAGTAAATGCTTAAGTATGTGAGGGTGTTTGTGTGATTGTTATTTATTTAGGCAAAATTTATCGGTCGGATTTCACAGAAAATTTGGCAGACACAGTTAAATATCTAGATACGAATTACCGCGGAAGACGGTAGACCGAAAAGGGAAAAGCCGCATGAATTACCTAGTAAAAATAAGCTTAAGCCCAAAGAAGAGTTGTGTAAACAAACTTCAGTTACCTAATCATATTAAGTGTTCAGTGATTATTTTTTTTTTTTTAAACGCTTTCTACACTGATAGCCCCACACTAGGAATTTTTCCTGTATCATGGGTACCATGGAAACACACAAGACGAATACACAAACACCCAGACCCAGAACAAGAATCTAAACTCATCATTCACAGACCTGTCTGGCCGGGAATCGAACCCGGGACCCACTGCGCGACAGTCCGGCATGGTAACCGCTCGGCCACGCGGGTCGTTATTATATTTCCAGAAACTTTATTTTGTTCTCAGAACTTTATAATTTACACTATTCTACAAAATGTTGGCAACCCTACCTTTGATGGTGGTCCGTGGGAGACTTAACAGCGGGGTCACACACGCCGGGTGATAGATACCTCCAAAAGTAAGTATGTTACCGGGGCAAATACCTCTATTGTCGCTAAGTGACATCATCAACGTCTCTCTCATGAATTATTTAAATTGATAACAAGTTAAAATATGCTTCCTTTTTGTCTCCTTTTTATACGACGATAGCATAGGATGTAAATATATAAGTACAGCAATTGTAATAACTAATTACAAAGATATATTTTGTAAATTCATTTTATCCGACTGCGGCAGAAGGTTAGTATTTTTCTAGCAAATATACAACAACTGCGTATTAAGACAAGTATCTAATTATTAAGCTGTGTTTTTAGAATAATATTTAATATTATGTATTACCTTTTTAACAGTAGTTAAAATATATGCCTTATGTTTTCCGTAGTACAAAATAAAAATATTTGAGTATGATTTTAACTGATAGATACGAGTACCGCATATCTGGAGTAAAGAGTTATGTATATGTGTATATGTAACTAGGTGACCCGGCGAATTTCGTTCCGCCTAAAAGTCTAAAATCAAAATTTATCAGTGTTTCTCCACTATATTATACATGTATTATACACATAAACCTTCCTCTTAAATCACTTTATTTATTAAAAAACTACATTAAAATCCATAGCGTAGTTTTAAAGATCTAAGCATACATAGGAACCGACAGCGATTAGCGCCTTTGTTTTATACTATGTAGTGAAGAGCTATTGTAACTTTAAACTTCTGCGTATTTGTTCAAGAGTATATAAAACAGGTATATTAGAAATATTTCGGTGAATATAACTATTATCAATTTAGTATCTTACATCCTAGTAAATCCTTAATAATAAGGTCTTCCTAGGATCGCGACTTTCGTCCCTGTAGTTTCGGGATTAGAATAGGGCTACGGTATCTCCTGCCTGTCGTAAGAGGCGACTAAAAGGGGCTTCCGGAGTTGCGGGCGGCTAGAGTGGGAGCTCGAACCGTTCGTTCAGGCGACCCCGTGCCGTCGTAAAGACCAGACGGAGCGGTGAGCTTGAGCTTGAGATAATAATCTAATCTATAAAAATCTATCTAATATCACGCGTGGTAGGGATAAGAAAAAGATGGCGCGTAACGGAAAAAAAAGATGGCGCGTAACAGAAAAAGATGGCGCGTAACGAAAAAATGTTACACTAAATTTTTTTCCAACCCCGATAAAGAAGTTTCACTTCAAAAAGGATCACGACCTAATAAAGAGTAAAATATGTAAGACTGTACTACTAACTAAACTATCTGATTAGTGCTCTTTCACAATAGACAGTTATATCATCAATTGCCAACAAATGGTTAGGAACGCAGACAAAGCCTTTCTATTATTTATCTTATTACGTTAATTACGTTTACCGCTAGTTTCTTGACAAGCAATAAGAATCTGACAGAACACGTTCCTCTAACTTTCTGTGCAAATTTATTAACACGAAGCACGAAGGTAGGGATGAAACGATTTGAGTAACCACATTATGGATCGAATTCAGTATCGAGTACGTATATTACACGTATTCGATACTTTTCTTGTGCTGCCAACTACAAAACTTTTCATATCAATACTACAACTGAATACCATGTAAGTGTCGCTCAAAAATATCTTATTTTTATTGTTATTTTTTTATTTGAAAGATTTTCTTCGTCACTCAATGAGAGGAAATGGAGGCAGTTGACCTTTTTACTTAGATTGACCTTCCCGTGAATTCCCATATTCCCGAAATTCCTGTAATGGAAATCAGACAATCGTTTAGTAGGATTTCAATTGTAACCATATGAGTAATTGTCGATATTTTACAATCGATATATACCTAAGTAGTATCGTTTCATCACTACACATAGATGTCTACCAACTTAAAGTACCCAACTTGATTAATTTCCACCGCTGACGGAACATTAACTCCATTAATGTGTAAACTTTTTAATGAAAGGTAATTACAGTTTCGTTGTATTTAAACGTTTCAGGATTATCTTTGCAATATTTTCTTGTGGTAAATATTCAGCTGCGAGAACTTTGCAATTTTCTCAATAATTTGGACCGTAGCCTATCACGCTTGGGAATTTGCAAGTTTAAACAAAGTTACCGTCCTACATCACTCTCACTGATTTAAATGAACGTGTGTAATTAAATAAGGTCCAGCTACACCCAACACGCCGCAGATGTAAATGTAAATTTACGTTAAGCAAGACATCTGCAAGTCGGTTTTCATTATTAGAATAAACATGGCCAAATAAATAACCTTTGTCAGGCACAGTGACATTGATGGCCCTTGAACGATCCACATAGACATATAAAAGAATTAGAATTTAGGTACAACTTTTAAGTAATAACAAATTGTATTGTTATACAAAGATTCTTATAAAAACTTATAACACCTATTTATAGCGTGAAGCATTTCTTGCGTTTCGATAGAAAGGTGTGATTGCCTGCACACTTTTACATGAGGCGACCATCATAGTCCTCGGGAGTAGGAACGCATCTGTGTTTGACTTCAGATAGAATCCATGTTCTGTATGAAGTTGATTACAGATGTCCATGAGCGGCAGTGACCACTTACCATCAGGTGGACTGCATGCTCGTTTTCTACTTCAGTCAAATAAAAAAATAAAAATAAAAAAAAAACTAATTGTACAAATGCCGTGACGAAAAAAACATTATCGCATTTACCACTGTAGTTAGTGGTAGGTACATTTTCATAAATAAGTATCATTTAGGAATTATTCATAACCGACCTCCCTGAGGACTTAATTTACTACTCATATTAACTTGAAAGTCACGTTCAAATCAATTTCGTCGTTTCCCAAATTACCTTCCATAGAAGACAGGCATCACTGACAAAAAGTGTTTCTTCTTATACAAATCCAATGAATATCCGGCTTAGACATTTACAGTTTCAAACCTTTAACTTAAAGGTTAATATTAATTTAAAAGCGGAGAAAATTAAATTACTATTACAAATAACATAGATTTAAAATATTTCAATGCTTTCAAAATTAAATAAGTGAAAGCATAGCGTTGATTTAATAAAATGTTTAATGGCGCTTCATCTGATATACATGTAACCAGCAATGGATATTTCAAGAGACGAAAACAAAGGCATCAATCTGCATGACAAGACACACGATCCATCACGCCGGACAGGAGTTGTTCCATCCACATTCTTGCAGTGGAACGTATGAGTTCCAACGGGCAATAAACGTGATTCACTGGGAACACGATGGCCAATTAAATCAGTGATTGTAGGGCAGTGGAACTAGAATATCCGCTGCGAGAAAATTTGAATATAAATTTCAAAGCTAACGCTGTGAAAATAAACACGACGAGAAAGTCTTTGAAAGTCAATATCTTGAAAACGAATAAAGCATTGAGGAATGAAAAGAGAATAGTATTCAGCACTTTCTCGCATCCTTTGACAACAGATTTTCATATAATTGTGATACCACGGATATTTTTAGAATGGGAAATAAAATAAAAGTTCAAATGAATAGATCATCTGGAGAAATAGGTGTACTAAAGATAAGTAAATTGTTAAAGAAATTAGGTGACGTATACAAAATCAGTCTAATTAAATAGGTTCTAGTTCACAGGTTTAGTATAATATGCAAAGTCTAAGTGTAAATCAGTTCGCAGTGCGCTTTTCAGAACATGCCATGTTTACGAGTAAAATATTGCGCTAAAAAACTACTCAGTGCAATTAATTAAGCTTAAGTGACTACTGATTAGATTAAAAATATTATAGACTTTCAGGAAATTCTTTAAAAGGTTTCGTAACGAACATTCAAGAATAATGAAAGAAAACCCGACCTATACCTACTTACGTACTTAATTTTCGTGGTGCAAATAAATTTGATTTAAGGAAAATCATGATAAATATTTGAACCTTCATAAAGATAACGATTTTATTGGAAGAGGAGATTCTACGGTAAATTGAATTTCGGTTAGCCAGTCTCATCACGTTTGAAAGCGAGAGGCAAATACTGTTGACCCCTGAAGCAAATATAAAGTAGGTATATTACATAAGGGAATTTGCTCATTTTTTATATAATATTAAGTAACTTGCTTTCTCGAGCATGGAATCCACCTAAGGTAAGTGACCATTGCCACCCATAGACATCAGAGTCCATCCTCAGACACAGTTAAAGCCCGGCTGGACGTCGACCACAAATGCATTGGTACGTTAAAAACTAAGTTGAAATAGCTATAGCTCTTTCCTCTTCTACGCCATTTAAATCAGAACAAAGCAACTATTAGGTAGGTACCGCTTTTGTTATAGGATAAAAATGGATGTAGTGATAGTGTTTCTATAGTGAGACTACTAAGTGTTTTACTACTTTAAAATCTTTTAAAGTGTATGGAATATTATCAAGGAAATATCTAAATTGGTCAAAGATTAGGTTAAATTGACGAACCACGTGGCACAGCGGTTACCATACCGGTCTGACGCGCTATGGGTTCCGGGTTCGAGTCCCGGCCAGACAGGTATCTGAATGATGAGTTTAGATTCATGATCTGGCTCTTGGTGTTTGTGTATTCATCTTGTGTGTCCACGGTACTCACGACACAGGAGAAAATCCTAGTGTGGGGCTATGAGTGTAGAAAGCGCGTGTTTAAACGATAATACGCGGTTATTTTTAACAACCGTCGTAGTATGTATATTCCTGAAAGTAAATATTTGTCGCTTCCTCGACTCCATTTCACGTGAGCCTTCAATTGTAAGACTCAAGTGTATAAATAAACGTCTATCCTACTCGTAAATCATATTCTCATATTACCTGTATAGAGATATGAAAGGAAGTATGCCTATAAGGCATTTTATTTCTTACATTGCAAGTTGTAATATTTTATTAGAAGAAAATGGATATTGCATACTTATGTCGACAAGTGAATAGATTTTTCAGACTTTACATTAAACTCAAACTTAATGAAAGAAAGAAAGAAAGATCTTTATTTAGTCAATTTTTGGGTTACAATAATATTGATTACATATGATGTTAAAAAACAAAAAATAGAAATGGGCGCCAAAAATTGAATATGCCGGTTAAGGCGTTCTAAATGTATGGCACACACATACTCGTATTTATCATTAAAAGACTTACAATTATACACTATATTACAATGCTGATAACTTTAGAAGTATTTTTTGTATTTTACATTTTTAAATCATCGTTTAAGAATTCGTCATACGTGTAATAGCATTTTTCTATTAATATATTTTTTAATTTTCTGGCACATATGTGGTCTTTCTTTATTTGTTTTAATTGCTAAGGTAGTTTATTATATAACTTTATGGCCATACAGAGTGTGGCTTTTGTCACTACTGCTAGCTTTTTGTTTGGAGGGTATAATATTTTTTGTTCGCGCCGCGTATTGTCCCTATAATTACTTAATTCAAACAAATGGCGTTGTTTACGCACAAACATCACCATTTCTAATATATATATGCATGGAAACGTTAGCACTTTTAGTTTTTTAAACCATGGTCGGCAACTAGTACGCAAATTAATGTTTGCTATCGCACGAATACATTTTTTTTGACAAATCAATAAATCATTTGCATTTGTGGCATTTCCCCAAATAATAATTCCATACTTTAGCCACGCGAAGACATACGCATAGTACGCTGATAGCGCAACATCTATGTTTGTGCATTTTTTAATTTCTCTTAACCCGTATACAAATTTATTCAATTTAGTTTTAATAATCTCAATGTGTGTATTCCATGTCATATTTGAATCTAAATTTATACCTAATAAATTAAATTTATCAACTATTTCAATATCATTATTTTTATAACGGAAATTAAAATTCATAGCTCGTTTTTGAATTGGATAGAATTGCATTATTTTTGTCTTATCATAGTTAATTATTAAATTATGATTTTCTAACCAATAAGATATGTCATGAAATATATAATTAAGTTGTTCAGTTAGTTTAAATTCGTTTTTTGTTTTTAAAATTATGGAAATATCATCAGCAAATAAAATTATATTATAATTTAATTGTGTTGATAAATCATTAATGTAAATTAAAAATAGGATACAACCTAGCACACTACCTTGCGGAATTGAATTAAAGGTTATTTTTTCTGTGGACTTGTATTGTTCGATAGTCTTGGTTTTCTCATTTTTAAATTCTATATTGACATATTGTTTCCGGCTGGCTAATGTATTAATGTACTAATGTATTAAATTCATATTTTATTTTCCAGTATATCGTTTAGTAAATGGATTTGTCATTTACAAAAGTTCCCTGTAAATGTAGAACTAAACTATCCAATAGATTTTAGCCTAAGATAATAAATCAATACAAATGCTGTTCATCGATTCAATACAATGCAATCGGATAAAAATCAAAACCAAGTGGTCACTGCCACCCATGGATATCTGTAATCAAATTTATAAAAACAAGGGTTCCATTTAAATAACTATCACAACTGCGCTGCAACTCCTTACAACTAAGATGATCGCGTCATACAAAAGTGTACACTCAACCCTTCCATAGAAACGCAAAAAATAATTCACGCTAGAAATAGATACGGCGGTGGTACCTCCCCGGTGAACTAGACTGGTCCTACCTGATACCACACACTTACCTACCACAAAGTTCATACATCTCACCATTATTATCGAAATGAGAAGAATAGAATTTGTTTTATTTTATTAAACAAATCAATAAGTTTGTTATATATAAAATTTCAAATGTCACGTATTTTAGAATGGCTTTAAAAACCAATTCAGTGATAAAATATCAATAAATGATCATAAATGGTTTCTTACGTACCTCTACGCAAATAAAACGAGTAAGCCAATAGAATTTTCGATTTCTGCACAGTAATATCAAAGTAATTTTGTTTGACCGATTTTTATAGTAACCCAATCCCTTTTACTTATTCCTTTAGAGAGAAAGTTGGAACCGATCTACAAGGAAAATCCATTTGCGTACCTTTTGTTTGTTGGTCAGACTCAGTGCATACTAGATGCTATGGAGTAATACGGACTATATTTTCTCTAAAAGTATACTGAAACTATATAAATGACATTTCTTTGTAATCATAAAAGTTGTAATACAAAAAAGTCTACAATTCAAGAAGTATGTATATATATATATTGATACCAGCGTATCATTAGCTGAGGTGAAAAATGGAGAATCATATAAAAGTATCGTCAACCCATTATTGTCCCACTGCCGGGCAAGGCTCTTCTCTCGGAACGAGAGATTTTTTTTAGAAAGGAGAAAGAAAAATATATTCGAAAATAGAACATGAGAAAATGACAAATGAAGTCTACAATTTGATGTTATTTGGCAATTTATAATGCGTAGTTAGTTTGGTATTGGATTGTAAAATAGTTAATCAGTGTGTTTGAAATTACTGTAAATTATAATTAAAAGAAAATAATAAAATAAAGTATAGTGGTATCATATGTGTTTAAGTCAACATTGCTGTTGAAATCTATGTCGGAGTCTGATATACTTAAACAATAATCAATAATATAAGATTATAAACACCAAGAGTATTCCCGCGGCTTCGATTATTTTTGGTCAAGTATTATTATATTATATTGTTTTATTATTTTATTACTCACTGCAATGAGTATCCTGTGTTAATGTAGGTCATGAACTACGTGTGCCAAGATTCAGAGAAATCCGACCGGTAGTTTTGCGTGAAAGAAGAAACGCACATAAATCCTAACAAACTTTCGCATTTATAATAATAATTAATGTCACTTTTGGGACTTAGAAGGTAAGACCGTAGTCTTATTATTCTCAATTAGTCGTAACTAATTCCCGTTTTAACTAAGGTTTGCCTTTAAAAGTTACTCATATCAGAGTACTAAAAATTAAAAGCGCATATACGTACATAGTTGTCTAATGTAGTTGAGTTTCGAGCCTCTCGCTTAGTGAGAACAAGGGAACAGTGTCAAAGGCTGATACTCCGCGTAATTGAAGGCTAGGGCTCTCCCACGAGACCTTTCGTTACAATTACAAACCTGCCAATTTGAAATCTCCTTGAATTATATCGTGAATACGTAGCTGACTACATTCGGGTTGAATGAATCGAGTTACTCGGTACGAATCACTGAACGCTTTGCATAGGTAAATAAATATGGCTAATGTATTCCGCCGCTAAATCGATTTACGTGTTACTTCTACCGTAAGGTGTTATTTAAATAAGCTGAAGGTAAAAGTGTAAAACGTCAGAGATTTTACATATAAGCTTACCTATGTCGTATTTAGCGAACGAATACTTTACTACTTTTTGAGTATGTAAAATTGACTTTTAAACGTCGATTATATTATAAATGGCCATTGATATCCATAAATAGTCCATTCATCAGCCCTTTGAGGTCTACTGCTGGACATAGCCTCCCCTAAATGACGCCACTCCAACTGGTCCTGTGCCTTCTGAATCCAACGGTTTCCCGTTGTCTTCGTCAGGTCATCGGTCCACCTGGTGGGGGGGCGACCTGTGCTCCTTTTGCCTAAACGTGGTCACTCGAGGACCTTCCTTCCCCATCGGTTATCGGTCCTACGAGCTATGTGGCCGACCCGTTGCCACTTCAGTTTGCTAATTTTGAGAGCTATGTCGATAAGCTTTGTATCCAAAAATAGTATTTATTTCTAACTAGAACTTCATAGGCATTCATCGTTACCCATGAAGTAATATAATCTGGTTTGAAGGGTAGGGTAACAGTGATACATACTAAACTCAATTCAACTTAGCCCTCTTGAGTAGCAACGTACTTTTTGTCAAATACAGGGAGAAATCCAATACTACTTCGAAATGATTACTCATGTTCGTGGATGGCCGTGGTCACTTACCAACTGGCTAAATGCTTGTTACTTATATATTATAAACAAGGAATATCATATCTGCACCTCTCAAAATCGAAAAGAATTGCTGGTGCAATGCAGTATGCGGAGACAATATTGCTCTCGCAATAGGAAGACAGGCAGGGTAACCTACTTACGTAGTACATAGACAATGCAAGAGTTATACACATTTTTATTAAAAAGAAATATCAACAAAAATTCAACAATAAAATAAATTCCGTGCTGAATAAAGTATAAAGAATGGTAAGGGCAAAGGTCAAAACCATTATAATCATACTACTGGCTTCCTCTTGTACAGCTTATGGAACATGATCAACTCGCGTGTTAAAGAAAGATCTTTCGAATTTTATTTTATAACAAAAATTAAAAGATGCCCTAACCTTTCTTCAATACAGGTAATGTACTGTACATTACCTGTATTAATCAGCACTCATTTTCAATCTAATATATAAAATTCTCGTGTCACAATTTTTGTGAACAACTCCTCCGAAACGTCTTGACCGAATTTTACCAAATTTTATATGCTTATTCAGTAGGTCTGAGAATCGGCCAACATCTATTTTTCATACCCCTGAAGGGTTGTCCACCCTTAACATTTTTTTAATTTCTTTATATGGCAAAACACCGTTTGTCGGGACAGCTAGTTCTAGTATAAAAGCACTTCTTAGTTTCGGTTGACAGGTCTGGATGCCGGCTGACTAACACATGAGGCTACCATCTTACCCTCAAATAGAACTCACTTTCTATATATGTTTGTATATGTAGTTGGCTACAAAAGTCTACGGGAAACAGTAGCAACTACCAACCATGCGAATTGCAATCTCGCTTGCTACTTCAACCTCCAATAAAATCTTAATGTACCTTTGTATTTTACATTATAAGAGCATGTCCCACATCCGATTTTCAATGGCCGCTACGCTATAGCTCGCGAATTTATTTTGCATACCAAGTTCCATTAAAATTTTAATCTATATTAACTACCCACTTCAACGCTGTTCGTCTAGTTCTAGTTGCCTGGATAAACAAAAACACAGTTTACCTATATTATACGATAGTTTCATTACTTTACATTTTCATTGTGAGACGTTACACAGGATGTTTTCTTCATTGTTCACATGTCATCAGTTTACCTAGGCTAAAAAGTTAGCAGCTGACTTATTTTTTCCTTTCCTCTAAATGTCCCGATGTGCAAGATCGCACGATTTCAATAGTACCACGTACAGTATCAAATCTCGGTTTGATACAATATCCGATGTAGAGAATAACTTTCACCACCGAAAACAATTTGTAGATAAAATATTTAGTGCATCAATTCATTTCTAACAAAGAGTTGTGCGATATAGTTATTTCTTGCGATTGTTGTTATAATTGGAATGAAATTTGGAATGAAGGTAAGTCGTTGTAATACATAAGTCACTCCCGATTCCGACTCCAGAACAGGAAAAAAGTGTATATTTCTCTCAATTCTGTTCTTTATATGTAAACTCAAATACACTGTTATATGTAAACTCAAGGCTACAGTATTTACATTGCGCGAATTGCCTATTCCATATACAAAATATAACATATAGATGTCTAACGCCTACCTGACGCCTTTCCTGGTGTATTATAAGATCCCCACATCAAATTATAATCTCACGTCATAACAGCAAATTCCAAATATGCTTTGTTTTATTTAATCTTCATTATGTTCGGCTTAGTCGAGAACAAGTCTTTGTGAAGAGTCCGTTATCTGACTTTTGATATGAAAAGTAAGGAAGGTCCGATGAGGACTGAAGATAAATAAATGCTCAACTTAAAGCTTAAAAGGGACAACTAAGACACATATTCAGGAGTTGCTATCTGTAATGAGCGTAATCCATCCTTAAAGGGATTACAGAAAATCCTGATAGAATTCGATTTACATTGTTAGTTCACATTTCCTACCATATACCTGTTTTATGCTTTTTTCTCATGCTTTTTCCTCGCTTAAACTACAAATTATAGGTTGAATAATATTCTATTCTAACTACCTACTTGTACTACCTACCTACATACGAGTACGCAAGCTTGTACTTTTGTTAAAAGATAGTACCATGCGTAAATCTTTTTAGGAATTATCTTACCTATATACACACTAAAATTTATACACCTAAATTATTTTCGAAATATGTATATTTTTTTGTATAAGTCAAAGTATTTTATACATTATAGTTTACTACATTTACAATCGTTTACATCATCATCATCTTCTTATACATATATAGTCGCTATAGCGAGCTTTTTTATTTCTTATAGAATATATAGCCTTTCCATTAACATGTAACTAAATAACACAAATAGGGGGCGTAGCACATCTCTCAATATAACAGATCCGTGCCAGATGCGCCCATACCAGCGTCTCCCAAGCTTCTTTATGTCATGGCCTGATTATTTTCCTATTTCACCACTGTGACCCATCTAAAGTACGCATGTAGGAAAAATAAAGGACACATTCCAATGTCCATTGTATTAAACATAAATAAATGGAAGCAACTTACTCTATGGTAACTATTGATACCGTTATAAATGTTATACTCGCATAGACCAAGATAGTTAGCAATTTGGCTGTGATGCAATACAAATTTCAAAATAACTATGCTGTGACCCGGTATGTTATTTTGGCGGTCCGGTGACGGGTAGCGACCCACAATTTGGGAAACGTTGGCCCATAGCATTGGTATTATATGAGGACACTTGAATGATATTCTCAATATTGCTATCGTGTACGATAGAAGCCAATATTTCCTGAACGTCCATCTATTATAACGAATACTATTATTTCCTTTCTCTTTTATTCCTAGGGCTGTATCTCAGAAGCTAAGGGCGCGAGTATTTATTATCATTGATCGAAGATTTTTGTGATTGCAACTGAACAATTTTGTTAGATAACTAAATTTATTATGAATGCTATGTATAAAAATATAATATATACGATATTAAAATTATTGGTAACGGGAAACGGACATTATTTACGGTTATTCGATTCAAAAAATTAGTATATAGTAGGAATTATTTTGTATAGTATGGGGATTTAGAGGAATATAAATTTCATTAGAACGGAAGTCTACTAATTTAATTTAAACAAACCATTATTTATTAGCACTTCAAGATTACGTGGAGTATTTTTAAAGTATATAAGTCGTTAACGAACAAACAATCTTCCTAATGGCAAGTGGCCATTGCCAGAACTAAATTGGAATGCCTCGTGTAAGTATGTCTCCATCACCACATCTTACAAAGCCGTAATATTTCAATAGGTGGTAGAACCAGTGTAGTTCGCCCTGGGAAGTACCTAGCCACACCTATTTCTAGCGTGAAGAAGTTTTTGCGTTTCGATGGAAGGGTGTGGTTGCCGGCAAACTTTTATATGAGGCGACCATCTTAGTCCTTGGGAGTAGCGACGCATCTGTGATTGATTTCAGATGTTCTGAACCCCATGTTCTGTATGAAGTTGCTTACAGATGTCCACGGACGGCAGTGACCACTTGCCATCGTGGACAGCGTGCTCGTTTGCTACTTCAATCTTATAAAAAAAGGTGCGGCGATTATCACTATTTTTATTAGACGAAAATATTGTGACGGCGGTACAACAAAGGCGAACCAAAGGGTTCTACCATCTCGTAAAATCGATAAATACTATAGCTATTTTATTTCTCTACTATTTCATTATTTTGCACGAAAACTTAAATATTTTTATACCACGATCCCGATATAAAATCGCCTAAAATTAGAAGCTCCTCTAAACCATAGTTCAATGCTTGGATCTTATTTACAGTATACATATAATATTCAATTCGCGTCGGCAATCTCTTTTACGAGCAAGACTCAGTAACGGAATTTTAATGTTACGCCAGAATTCACGCTCAAAATATTGAGTGCAGTAATAAAATACCTGAGATATACAATAGCAACGTGGCTTGTAAGCCCGGGTGCTGCATTGCCTATTAGGGCTTAAAATTAATATTACCTCAGTAAGTACAACAATAATTTCTCACTGTCTAGGTACTGCTACTACTAGATACACTACTGGATACCTAGACAGTGAGAAATTATTGTTCATTTAGTTTTTCAATGTTTATGAAGACCGTGATCATAGCTACGAAGTTAGAAACAAAAATTGATCAATACAAATCAAAAATAAGTAATTAGGTGTATGTATTTTTAAGAAGCTATGTTAAGGATTACCATAACAGCCTTAATATAAACTGAGCAAAAGAAACTGATTTCTGTTTTTTTTTAGTTTGTCGATCAATCTATTTATCTATCAGGTTTAATATTGTAAACGCCTAGGCGACTCTATTTTTTACTCCGTATATAAATGGTTACATATAAGGTTCGTATAAAAAATAATACTAAATTTTATATGCAAATATCCAGCATATCTCATTAAATCACCTATGGACAATAGTAATCTGCAGGAATACTTTTTACATTGACTCATTTTAAGAGGGCAGTTGAATCTCCACTACGCATTTTTCTGCCTGCGACTACCTGCATTGTACTGTGTACAGCCCATAACAAATTTAATATGCGCAAGGACTAACATAGCTAAGGGACTTCAAAAAGGTACTCAACTTGCGTCAAATAATGTGTTATGTACCTACACATTAAAAACAAAACACCTTCAAGTTTCTATTTACTTTTTTAAGATAAATTGGTTCTATTTATTATATTAATTTAAAAATAATATAAATCAAATTTATACAGACAGATTTTTTACAATAGGTAAATTACACTGAAATGTGTACTTATAATAAAAAGTACTATTGTGTAGAAGTTTTACACAATAGGTCCTTCAAACGACCGCGTGTAATTTAATCTTAAACGCCTTTCTTTTTCTTCAAATTACAAAACGGCCCACAATGTAGGCACAATGACCACTAACAAGGTTCAATATGAAATGATAAGGGTAAAGAAAATGTCAAACGTCTTATATCGACGTCGAATACAAGAAAAGCTTTGGAAATGCGTGTCATGTAACAACCCTCGTTAAGAATATGATGGATGGTGCTCGTAGGTCGTGCAACGCCATCTCGCAGGCTGTCACGGCACCGAAATTGGCCAATCATACGCCTGCTTACATTTGCTTCTTAATGTAATCTGAAAATTACTTAATTTAACTCTATATAGCAAGGATCAAGTTCCGCAAAATGAATAAAAATATTAGCCATCGGTTCTAGTGTTTTCAGCGAATACGAAATGCGAAAATTAATAATTATTTTACATGATTAAATTTTAATAAACATAATTTGATGTACGATGTGATGAACACCTAGGATTAAAATTATTAAATGATGAGGATGAAATTTATAAAATATGTTATCTTTAAAGTAATTTAAGATTCCAATCTATATCAATGATCAATATAGCCCATGAACATGTTTCAAGCAATGTAACATTTAAGCTTTTAGTGCAAGTTTAATCGTCTTCAATAGCTTTGTTTTTAGAGGTTCCTAACATTAGGAAAATTCGTTATCGAAAATTTCATTCAACATCACTTTATCATCACAATTAACAATCGTACAGTAACAGGTAATCATTTCAAAGTTTGAAACTGGGTCTCTAATATTAGGCAAACAGGCAAATAAATTATCACATCTTTCGCATGATAGATTATCGTAATCCTCATCGGTCTTAAATTGTAAAGTAAGCCGCTGTCCATAGAGTTCTTAAGAAAGTATCGAAAGGTGTAAGATTTCTACCGCTTTGCATTTGGCCAGCACGATGCACTATGACCAACATATCCCTGTCATTCCGAAAAGAGTAAACAGTGCCCAACAGTACAACAATAATAGGTCGCGATGACTACAAAGATGTTCCTTTCTCATCTCGGCACAAGTCGTAAAAAGATAGCAGTTTTATTTTATTTGCGACAATATCCTAAGATCACCCTTATATAATACAAGTGGAAAAGTTGCGGAAACTAGATGTGACGTAACATCACCGCAGACACAAGACAGTTGACATGGCTTGACATCTTCCAAGGATAAAGTCCTGATACAAAGAGCAATAATAAAAGAAGAAACATATATTTTATGAGGCGAAATAAATCACTTGTGCCTTATTTATTTGGTTTCCATCGCTATTAGACTTTTCGTATCTATGGAATGATTGAAAGTAAAAAATACAAAAATAATTCAATCATCGTATAGTAGTGAAAGCCAATATGAAAATTAGGGGTTGTATATGTTTTTTTTTTAATCAGTTTCTCTCCAGATCCTATCCGGTGGTCAACGTAAATGACTAACAAACATTAGAAGGTTTATAACAGTTTTGAAAGCGTTGGTAAATTAACTTATGTATTTACAACTTTAAAATATTAAGTATATTTTAAAGTTGTAACAAGTACATTTTTGACAAGCTAGAAGAAGCTAACGTAAAGTCTGTTTTGCATACCATAAGGTAAATAACTCGTCGTATAAGGGATCGAGTTTGAGGGATAGAATCTACCTATACAAGATTCTATGGTATAACGTACTTTTTATTTTTACTTATCTACAACACCTATTGTATTACTTGTTTCCACTTACCGATCATTATTTATGGGCTGTCGGGTTCTTTGTTCCACGTAGTGATTTATTAAATTTTTCGCTGTACAGTAGTTTACATAAAAATATTAATCTTAATATGTAAATTCTTGTAAAGGTTTATTTATTAACTAATTTGAGAAATACAGTAGGCGGAATTTCTAAGTAATTACCCCTTCTCAATTTTTCTGTTTGCTAGCGCACTACTTTAAAATTAGGTATATGGTCACTCCCACAATTAAGACAAACCCAACGACAACATTGAAATCCGGCAAACTGTATTTGCTATAGATATAACGTTCCAAAGCATTCCAAATATTACTCTCGAAAAACGTTACCCTTCTTTAGACATTCTTAAAAACGGAAAAAATCACTAAAAACGCAGACATGTATTTTAATCATTTTACATTTGATACGTACCTACAATATCGTTGTTTCCCAATTTCACCCCAGAAACCCTTAAAAGCACTATTTATTGAAACAACGTATTTATTTAAACTCCGTTGCTACATTTCGTATAAAGTTAATTACGAAAGTTAGAATTTCTCATAGTGAGGTGCCTAATAACAGTGTTGGGCGCTATTATGTTTTGGTCCGAAGGTAGACAGACATATTTAAACGAGGCATTACAAATCAGCCTTCAATGGTAGCGACGCATAACAGATGTCTTATTCGGGGTTGGTCACAGGGCAAACATCAAGTAATAATCTTACTTTTTATCTTAAGTGGATTTGATCACAAATATCCATAGGCGCCAGTGGCCACCTTTTTACCGTCAAAGCACATGCTCGTTTGCCACTTCCATATTATATAAAATTAATTTATAATTATAGTAAAAAATATTTAAAAACTAGTTTTTAATTATGATGCATTGAAAAAAAAACTAATTAAAACTTTGTAATTGTCATACCTACCCATCATTTTCTTACTATTATGCAAGCGCAAGAACTCGTTCACGCTATACATAAGTGTGGCGGTAGTATCATTTCAGTCAAAACTACACATAGTTATCAGAACTTAAAGTTTGTTTCCGCATTGAAGCCTCTTCTCAGTAGGTATCTGATTGGGTTTAAATTTGAAAAAAATAACCTTAAGTTTTAGTTAAGGTTAACACCTAAGCATATTTATTTACCTATGTAGGTACATATGTGTGTAGTACATATGTACTTACAGATATTTCAAGTTAAATTAAAGCTTTTAAAACAAAAGGCAGTATGGGCAATGCCATAATATTTTCGTTCAGATATTTTAACGTAACAGATATCGGGCAAAAAAATATTTACTACTACCTACTACTAATCCAATCACAGTTCGAACAATGCCTTAAATTGGTATACAATGTCAACGTGCTCTGAACTTGACACTGGGGAAAGCTAGTCGATAGCGAAAGCCAAGGCCGAGGGCTCAAATTTACCCGTAATTTATTTATCGGCCTTCCCATATCAGGCAAGGTGAGGCTCTAAGCGGAAATAATAGCAACACACACGCAACCCCTACATTACATTTCTTCCTGAGCTCCGAATTTATCAGCCCATCAGAATGTTTCCACATTATTCTTAATGGAGAGCATCAAATGGCATCATAAACGCATCATATAGTCGTTAGATATGCGAGAAAATCGATACTTATTAATTGGATGATTCTTTGTCTATTTAAAAAGTTTGTATCCTTATTTACATAAGGTACTTCTACAAGGTTTTTCCCTGTAATTCCGGGACCGGAATAGGGCTACGGTACACTCTGCCTGTCTTAAGAGGCGACTAAAAGGGACTTCCGTGGTTGCGGACGGGAAGAGTGGGAGCTCGAACCGTCCGGCCAAGCAATCCGGGATGGACAGCGGCATGTGTGGTCGTCTGCCGCCCTAAAAACCAGAAGGTGCGGTAAGCGATTCACGCCCACCAGGGAAGAGCCTACATTTTGAAGGTTTCCTCCTCGTAAACAAAAAAAAGGTACTTCTACAAGGTAAGTAAATTTTTTCTCTTGTGTAATGATGTAGCCGATTAAGACGTAAATTCTACGAGAACCTAAAGAAGTTTGTAACACAGACAAATAAACCGGGAAAAAAAAAAGAAAACAAATGCATAAGTAAGCACCGGAAAGGAATTCGTATATTATTAATTAACTTTATCTCTTATTTATTTACAATCACCGTAATGTCTTAGGGAATAGTTATTGTCAACCTATCTCTGTCCCACAGATGGGCATGGGTTCTCATCAGAACCGCTCTCACTTTGAGAGAAACCCAAAGGTATTGAGATGTATGTCCACCTAAAGTCAATCTTCCAATAGGCATAAATTATAACGAATTCAACGTTTAAAACGATTCGAACTTCGAACCATCAGTTTGAGAGGCCGAAAGGAGAATGGCGAATTTCAATACATGCTTGGCTCTAATATTTTTTTAAACGTATACTGTTATGACGTGTGTAATTATGTAGATTATCATATTGTAAATTCATTAAAAAGATAATATTTTCTTTAAAACTTAAGGTTTTTTTTATATAACTTAAGGCATGTTATACTTTGCAAGTCAAATTAATTATACATAATTGTTTTGTTCTTTGTAATTATTACTCCGTTGACTTCGTCTGGTAATTAGCTAACATAAAAAATAAAAAAATATATATAAAAAGATTAAAACAAAAAAAAAGTTTCAATTTTTTAAGTTCTAATCTTGTTTGAGGTTAGATGTAGAAATAAAAAAAAAGTGAACAATGACAGTAATTGGTAACTGACAGTTGACGCTGACATTTCGTAATTTTCGTAAACATGCGTTTCATTCCACAGAGAAAATGTATTAAAGATTTAAAAATGTGTGCGTGTACTAGCGTACACTCGTAAGAAGTGAAACTTCTTTATGACGTTATTTTTCAAAAAAAACCCCGATAAACCCCCGATAAAGAAGTTTCACTTCAAAAACTGTTAATTTACAACGAAACGTATACCTGACTGCGTTCCCTTTCACATGCAAGTTCTAGAACAAAAAATAAAATGTATTCTTTCATTTTATGCACTACTGCGGGATGTAAAAAATATTCAATTACGGTATAAATATTAACTTAATATAAGGTTTTTTTTCACACTGTCTTTGACTATATACGCAACTAAGGCCAAACTCGCCATTCTCCTTTTAACAAGGGGGGTATCATTGATAGAAGATGTAAATGTTTAATATTTCTTTCTCCCTAATCTTAATACTTTTGTACAAATTGAGGGCTTTAACCGCAGTGGATCTAAGAAATTTCATTTCGTTTTGTTTTGCTAAGCTTTTAATTAAACATTTTCTAGATTACTTCATGCATTTCTTAAATGCTCTGCGCTGCAAACGTAGGATAATTAAAATTACATCGATAAGCGCTTGGATCTCAAGGTAACTAATCTCGATAATAATGAATTTGAATAATGTGTAATACAGCAAATAGATTACAAGTTCTATGAAATAGATACCGATATTCAGTAGCAAATCAAAGCGCATGAACACATTAACTATTCATAAAATACTTATTGTGACCTTCACCTTTAAAATCCTATTGATGCATAAAAAAGCTATAAGACCTTCATATTACGCTAATCAATGTACCTACATTATTTTGGTAATTTGATTCTAGACCAATTATAAGCGAACACTTTCATTTTATCGCAAACATCACACATTGTTACCACATTGTATAATAGCCAGCGTTAAAGTGCCCTTGGCTGAAGGCCACGAAACATTCAAATCGCTGCAAGTTTCAGCAATTCATGGCCTCATGAGATCGGACACTTACATTTGTTTTTACTGCTCAACGCTGACATTTGCAGCGCCAAGCGAATGACTTTTGATGACTCTTGCATAAGATTTCCTTTGCACGTAGAAAAGGTCGCAAATAAAGCTTATTTCCTTTCAAATGAATTAAATTTGACTTTCAAAAACCGTTTCGCCACGAACATCCGCAGTGACTTTCTACCCGAAATTATATTTGTATAACCTAAATGTCACAAAAAATAGCCTTAATGTCAGAATAAAAATGGCCTTACGATATTGATCAATTTCCTACAGTTCCAAATTACATCAGGCTTAAAAGAGAAGTTATTTTACAGAAATTTCCAGTGAGGACAATATTCAGCTTTAATAACATTAACATATATTAATACCAAGAGGGTAAAAATACCAGACGGCTTTGAATATAATAAGATGAATATCGGCCTCTCGACGGTCCGACAAGCACTACGGGGATGATCGATACGCGCCGCGGACGAAATATTCGCGCATACATTACAAATGTGTCAAAGCCATTAAAATAATTACTTCTGTCTCAATTGCTTTTTGTTAACAAAATTCTTTTGAGAATACTCTATTCAGTCTATTTAAATATTTATATATAACAGCGGTTGCTAAAAATATATGCAAGTGAACTGAATAATATATTTAATAAGTGAACTGAATAATATGTTACCTTCATTTTCGCCCTTGGCCGAACCCCAAGTAAATTGGACACAGGTAAAATATTTCAATAAATATGAAGATTATGGAGTCGTAGCGGCGTCCTATCGTTGGGGAAAGTAAAATCATCATTTATGTATAGATACGAACCTAAGAAATCAACTTCGGATCAATTCAACTTAATATTTATTCAACGAGTTATTCTTTCGACCTTACCTGTCATAAATCGTTGCATTATTACGTATTTCGAGAAAACTTATAAATTATATTCTTATAAGGATAATCCTACAGAATAGGTAAATAGAATAAGCACTGTTGTATAAGCGAAACAGTATATATAAATTGCCAAAGACAAAACAGTTCAGTGCCGCATTCATTTCAATTTTTAATCGACAAAAAAAGGACTGAGTTCTATGTTCCACTGTATATTTTCGCTTTCTAACTATTAACTTAGCTCTAGGTTTAGTGCCTATTTGCCTGAAAATACAGTTTTATTCACACGTTCCACGGTTTTCTTAGTCCTTTTGCAATAAAAAACGTCCTCAGCAAGAAGATTCCTATGAATAGGTACTTTAAAATTTCTTTACTTCCAGAATCTGTTTAATATCAATTTTTGACCGCTGGGGGAACTCCTAACTAGTTAAGACTTTGGTGCGAGAACCGCCTTCATGTAGTCAAGGAGTCTTCTTCGGCCACCGGTTGAGTATAGGCAGTTTCACTACATTTTGTGACTATCTAACTTGCTGTCGAAAATGTATTCTACTTACGATTAGCCACGTAGGATCCGCCCGTGTGTCCTCTTTCTGCCAAGATCACGGCAAGGCTCCACGCGGTCCACACAAATAGTGTATACACACACACACCAGCGAAGAAGTTAAAGACTTCACTTTAGACCACACACTTTTAGTACACAATAATATACCTTCACAATTATCACGAATAATTAAAAGTAATAAGTTACACACCACACCACACATACGATTTTGTAAGAACCGATGAGCGGCGGCGACATCAACCACGCTCATACCCCATCGACCACGGTCATACTGCATCAACCACGCTCATACTGCTTCCGGAGCACGACGAACTAACCTCCGGTTGACGAACTCGTATTGAATTAATACTCTGATATTGGTTGAAGACTCCAACCCCGACAACAAAATCATTCAATTTGATTTTAAACTACGGCTACGAAATAGTTATGATTTTAGACTAATTGATACATTTTAATATGCAACGGATATTTGCAATATTTTGACCCAGTCGCGTAGATCGTGGTTACGTCGTAACTACGGTGGCGGGAGAAATCGTTGAAAACCAGTAATGGTAGATTAATCTATCTACCCTATGTCTAGTTGGTTTTTGTTTTTTATGTGTACATGTACAGAACACAACTCAACACTTTGTACCCATCCAAATTTGTAATATTTGTGGTTTATATAAAATACGCACATGAAACTTCAGTAGTTCAGAAGATAAACCGCGTATCGTAACAGTCCGTCAAATATTAAAAGTGAATAGTTTCTTTTATTTATTGTATTTGTCAATGACAATATAATGTTGGGACTTAAGAAACTAAACGGGTACTTACAGTACTGAAAACGTAAGAGACTGATTACATATATTCGACTTCTCGCTCACTTTAAATGTATTGCGGGTTTTAAGGATAGGGTTGTCTCTCCTAATATAAATATAACACTATGTGCCTACTTACAAAATATAGTGATACATTTTAGTAAATTGACCATTTTTATCAAATTTATCAGTAAAAATAAAGGCAAAATATATTTCATAGCACGATGGCGAACAAAAAATGTCATTCGCAAATAGAGTGACTTAGTAAATGAAATGTGTTTTTTTTTTCTAAAGTACTACATTTTTGAAACAGTTTTCTAAAAAATACTATTATTGTTTCTTCAAAAATGGGTGCCAACCCTATTAACGCGGCTTTTGAATCGGTTGGCAAAGGCTCTGAACAATCCTCGACATTTAAAGCTTGACTTAAACAAAGCCAAGATTGAGCGGTGGTGCAGCTTTCAACTTTTAGTATGCTTAAGTACTGGTGAATGATATGCGTTTGTCGATTCTAGTTTACTAAAACGTAACGACATTAGACTTTTATTATTATATATTATATATATTATAACTCAGTTATATAAGACACCAGAAAAATACTTCTACCCAACATTTTATTCTTAATTGTTTTTCCATATAGACAACTCTTCTATGTCAATCATTGTCTCTCTTCTCCTCTACTTACCCCGTCGACTCACTGCACCGCCTTCGTCACCACACCTCAACTCTTTTGTCACCACAGCTCACCACATAAACGCATCTCATCACTGCTGCGTTACAATATTACTGTTCAATGATAATGCTACTTGTGTAAAACCAAAAGGGTTGAGTCAACGGAAAACTTTAACACTATGTATATTTTTGTTACAAAACAGTTCAGTATTTTTCCCTATTATTTATAAACTAACGAGTCCTTTTATTTGGTGGCTATTGAGGATATTCAGTGTTACAATAGCAAAGTTAGAAAACATGCAAAATTTGTTTTCCTTATCGTCGAACTTCGAGCCTAAGAAACACTAGATCATAAACGCATTATTTCTGCCAAAAATTTAAAAGTCCTAAATAATTAAAATATAATTAACATTGCAACTGCAAAACATGGTCGCCATCGTGGCGGCCGGAATAGTTAGAAGAGGAAAACCAAATCCTTGCAGCAAAGTTTATGCCAGCTGCCAGTCATTAAGTAAACTAAACTCGAACCTCCGAGCTGACAGTTTAGTAATGAGTTCGGAACTAAAACAAACACATCGAACATTCTCTTTGAATTTTCATAGTTAAAGTTTTGGAAAAGTCTCTTTACGTCAAGAACATTTTTTTCGTTGAAATCGAATGTTACATAAGTCGTGCTCTATAAATTACTGTCCCTCAAAGTCGATATAAACTGATCGGTGGATAAGCTTGTAGAGAAATAGTCCAACAGATTCTACAATTATATTGTTTTTGCATAGGTATAAATTATAAAAGTATCTATAAATATAAATATTTATATACTCATAATCATGTTTATAGTACAGGTTTAAGTACAGATTACGTCATATACGGTTTATAGAGGATTCGTAGAAATGGATAACAATCCGCACGGCACTCATAACATACTTACGAATAAGTGTACTTCCTCTTTCATACAAATAATCGGATTTGCTACATTTACACGGATATAAATGACTCTCAAAGTACAAAAACTAGTTATGGTTCGTATATTGACGATTGAACAAAAAGAAATTACCTAGTATTATTTTATTTAAGGTATATAAATACCCACCCTGTATGTAGATATTATGTATTTTTTTTCAGAATCTACTTGGCATAATTATGTACACTTAAGAATTGATGTAATTGCATCACTTAGCCTTTGATCTACCTGAGTGCATTTCTGTGGCAAGTTTTGTGCTTCTGTCCGTGGCTGAGTCAGGAATAATAAAGTACCTACGTAAACTTTGTGTATGTCTCTTCTGGAAAATACCTCTTTTAAAAATAATATCTAATATTTGGTTCTACATAGTATTTGTAATAATTGGTTCGATATTCAAAACATAATAAAGAACAAAGTAAAATAATGAAATGAACAGTTACAGTTAAATTACCACTACATATAAAACTAGATACAAAATGTACCGAAATTTATTTTGACTAGGATGAGCAAACCAAATATAAAACAAAACCTCGACCTCAGTTATGAATGGCTGACATACTTCAAATTACTGAAAAGATGTTCTTTAATCATACATAAGGACAAATAATGAATTCACCTTTCAAACGAAAGTACTCATCAAAATCGGTTTGATCGTTTAAAAAGAATATGACACGTACTGACACACAGTTGACAAACACTTTAAATTAATAAAATCCTTCTTTTTGTGTTGGAACTAAAATAAAACGAAATTCGGCTCAACCAAAAAATGACAGGAAGTTACTAAACATGATCCACTTAGTTTACAGCCTGATTCAGTTTTATGATAGGGATTAAGAAACAAGATTAATTTGCAGGGAAGCTTCCCGAGTGTCACTCAAAAACAAATTACTTAAATCTCGCTGGAAACAAATTAAATTTATGGACGAAATGTTGCCCTTAAACATTTATGTAAATTTGACAATTATCTGTTTTTTCCGATATCAATTTCGTTTGCGAAAGGTGCATAGTAATTAAATGTTAATGCTGCCCCTTTATGTCAGGCATATTGCTAAAAAAATTGGCTTGGTTGAACGCAACCCTGGTTATCATCGCAGTTATACCTACTACTAACTACAAAACTAAACTAACAGCTACTAATATTTCTACTATGATCGTCACTCCATTATTGACCCAAAGTTGGGCACGGGGCTCGACTTAGATGGAGAAGGCATAAGACCATAGTCCCGTAAGCTGGCTAAGTAGGATTGTTCAGAACTTTAAAAAAATAGATTTCTTATACATAACATCGAGATTTACTCACTAACCGTGAGAAATTACTGATATAATACGTTATATTCTTACAATTTTAAAAGGCAGAAGCACGATCTTGGACTCGAACTTCTGACCACAGGATTGAAAGACAGGTCAGTGCCGGATTAGCCACATAGCAAGAGTAGCAAATGCTACGGGCCAGACCAAAGGGGGTCCCGCGGCCCAACACCTACCTGCTATATATATTTTACTATCGTTGCTATCCTAAAAAAAAGAAGAAAAAGAAGTCTCAAGGTGAAGGTGACCAGTGTAGTTCGACCGGGGAAGTACCACCGCCACACCTATTTCTAGCGTGAAGCATGTCTTGCGTTTCGATAGAAGGGTGTGGTTGCCGGCACACTTTCACATGAGGCGACCATCATAGTCCTCGAGAGTACTTTGCTACTCTACCGTTTGTGATTGACTTCAGATGGAACCCATGTTCTGTATGAAGTTGATTACAGATGTCCATGAGCAGCAGTGACCACTTACCATCAGGGGACTGCATGCTCGTTTGCTACTTCAGTCAAATAAAAAAATAAATAAAAAAGATATAGAAAGTGACGTCTCTAAATTTGCCCAGATAAAGTCCAGAAAAGTTTACTAGTAACTGTATTGTTTTGTTTAATACCTTTAGTTAAGGCAAACTATGGGCCTCCTGTCAGAATTTCCTACATGCCCCGCGCTGGCTTAATCCGGCACTGGGTATGGTGGTTATTAACTACACTTATGCATAACCCACTGACACAATTATACTGACGTCAGCATGCGTGCCATCGTTACGCGGCAGATGTCTAAATAATAATGATCTGTTCCGAGGCCTAATGCTTATAAGTACATGCCGTCAGTAGCGCTCCGGGAATACCTCAGCTAATTTTCAAATGCTGGAGACTCCTTTACTTCTTCCATAGTATTAAAAAGCAATACCCCAGCGAATAAGGGCAGAGACACCGGTTTTATCGTTAAAAGAAATCCATTAAATACAGAGCCATTGTGTAAATCGCAAAATCATTTTAGAGAGCTATAACTTTGCCGATATTTTCGCAGCAACCCCAAACTCATTAGTAAGCGTCTGCTTACGACGGACCCTCTACCTATAGATTTTGAAATGAGTACAAAATCAAAAGTTTCTTAATAGTTAATAGGACCCTGCATAAATTTGACATACAATTATGATGACACTGTTTAAGTTTTATCTATAATGTTCTGAAATAACTAACAACAGAAATAAAAAGCATATGAGCAGTCGAGGACAACCGTCTATTACAAAGTTCTTTAACCTCTCACAACTTTATTTCAAAATTGCAATAATGAGTCAACATATTTAATGTCAATGATACATGTAAAATATGGTTATGACAATATTTTATATACAAAATTTCAAAGCAACCGTATTGAGGTCACGTTCGTCAGCTCAATATTCGCACGCACACACACTTGTATAGGAGGAAACAAGGGGAGAGAGACATGCACACAGGAAGCATAACGCCATTCTTTTTGTGCCGATTTCTACCATTAAGCCTCGAAAAATATCACTCAAGTTAATATATGAGGAGTTTAAAGTCCTTGAGAAAGGTAATAGGTACTACACTTAGTTACAGGGAGTGAGCTTATGGCAGAGACGCTGTAAGGGGTGGCTTTGATTTGATCGCTTCATAGGCGGAGAAGTAGTGCGTTGACCCTAATTAATCCTTCTTAGATTACGTAAAGATTACGAACGATATATTTATTGTCAGAAGGCAATATACTGTGTAGTCATGTTGTTTGCTTAGCAATGTTTTGATAATAAATGATTGTCAACACATAATGATCGAATTAAATCTATTTTGATATTAAATACCAATGTATGATTAAAGTCACACTAAAAACATTTATTACCTAAATATCGAGAAACAGCATTTTAATGTTCTGAAATAAGAAGATATGAATTAATCTAATAGATACCTTTTTTATCTGATTGAAGTAAGCAAACGAGCATGCAGTCCATCTGATGGTAAGTGGTCACTGCCACCCATGGACACCTGTAAGCAACTTCAAATAAAACATGGGTTCTACTGATATGTTAAAAAAGCATACCTACTAAGTCATTCAGTTTTACATAATTTCTTAGGTTTTTCATTTAATTTACATACTGCATCACAACGGTAATAACGATGCTACATTGTTTTAATTACAAATGTCATGTGCAGAAACGAGTACTGAGAACTTTCTGTGTTCTGTGCATTGCAGAGAACTCGACCGCATTGTACGAAGTTAACTGTGGCATTTAAATAATGTATATAATAATATGTGAACCGAAAACTCCTGATCCCTTATAACAAATGCTGCCCGCGCAGAGAAGTATGAATTTGGCGTAGTTACAGTGAATGTAAAGAAGGAGAGCAAAGAGCAGCAAGAGAGCAGTAAAGACAATATTTGTGTGTAGTATGTGTTGCTTATATGAATATTAAATTAAACATTCATTGTTTACACTAATGACAATGTAAAACATATAAATGTCATCAATGTCAGATATCTGTCCAAATAGCTTTAGTGCATTGAAGTTTAAGCAGTCAATTAAACTGTTCTGTAATAAAAGTTTCATTTTTATTTGAATTTTAATCATTGCAACGAGTAACTATAAAATCATTTTTTTGGAGGCACCATATTATAAAGTAATATAGCCAGACTTTTGCATAAGTCTCATATAATAATGAAATGAAATTTCTTCATTTTATATCGCCCTACGGAAGTACTTACGAATAGTTAGTTACAATTATTTTTTCTTACACTACAACCGGATTGGAACACGAACTCAACTGAGAAGATCTGGCAAGAAACTGAGCGGTTTCTTTTTTGCTAATTTTAACATTATTTTTTAAATATATTAACAATAATTTTTACATGATAATATAAGTTAGCTCTAGTATCTTAAATTACAGTTTATTACAGAAGAGGCCTGTTTGGCAAGATACGCTACATTAATATCCGCCAAGTTTTTGAGGTGTAGAGCAGGTCAAAGGAAGTGAAGTTAAACATACTTACCCGTGAAAAACATTACGCTCCATCTGGCTTCTGGCTTCTAGACTCACATTGCACATATATTTAACTGTCACCCGTAACATTATGTAGCGAGTATAAAACTCCCCATGTTTCCTCTCGAGATGATTTATGTGCCACGAACTGAAGTTAAATAAATTTACGTTATTAATCCCAAGGATTAAATGAAGCTTGTCATGAGATACATTTCCTTTATAAGCCTAATTAAGATTAAATTATTATAACATTGGAAAATTGAAAACTTTCTGCAGTATCTGTGAAAGCATTATCCATAAGTACCTATGTATATCTTTTTTATCATTATAGACTCTTTACTATTCTACTAATGGGCATTTATCCAGTAGGTACGAATTTCCGGACAGTATGTACATTCCTTTGAGATCTTTCTTCTAAATACTCTTGAACTGATTTATAGTTTTCCTTTACCGATAAACCTCATTTTTTAATACTTCAATTTTGAATATCAGATGTACCCACCTACTTCCAAATTATATTTCAGCCTCCCGTCATAAGGGATCGAAGGACAGACAACTAGACTATCTTTTATCTAGCTAAACTAGCTTTTTATCTTTATCAAATAATAGTATTATCAAAAGATCCTTTATCGGTAAAATAACATTATGTAACGATGTATCCTGTACCTCGTACCCGTATGTGCTTTTCTTCTCAGGTAATAATCATTTTAGGATCGTACAGGAAGTTCCCGTTACAGAAAAAAAGGGTCCGTAGTCCGCTCAAGCGTAAAAAGCTATCTATTTGATATGAAATATTGCTCACTCGACAACATAGAATTAACGAAAAAAAGGAAAACAGTAAAAAACTGGTAGTCGCTATAACAAACTCGATCTCTTATCGAATAAATGTTTTAATTTATCTGATAAAAAATGTAACTTCCTCGTCAGAATTCGCTTATTGAAAAGCAATGCTTACGCTTACACATCCTTATTATAGACAAAAGAAATACGTTTTATTTTTCACAGTATATTATAAAGTGTTAAAACCAAAAATATTTAAGCGAACTATTACAAGTCTCGAGAAAAAGACTTTAAAAAATGTAAGTAAGAAATGACAAGTGACCTTTTCGTGTATATGATGGAAGGATACTGACAGGGGTAATGGAATGGACTTAATGCCAGTTCTAGGACTATCTAGTCCTAGAACTGGCATTAAGCCTGGAATAGTATCTACTATCAAATGCTAATTGTATAGGAGTAAGATTGCAGAGTGCAGAAGTAAGTAGTAAATAAGTTAGGTAAACTAGGTGTTAGGTAATTTATGGTTACCCAAAAATAATAAATATCTCAAAAATTTTACAACACACCTTTTTCAAATGATTTGGATGAATATCCTACGACTAGCTGATTAAATAGGACAGGTACTTAAAAATGCAACGAACAGCGCAATAAACTTTGAATGATCTGAGAAGAAACTATAGTAAGATAATAACTGAAAAGTAGTAATAACAAGTCATTATGTTCGACCTTGTTAGGTCATTGAAAAAATGCAGTAACTATTTGGGTACGAAAATATAAATTATACATACATTTAAACATGACAGACAGTTATAAAATATATGTAGGTCTGTTAGATAGGTAGAGTTTTATTTATTTATTTTATTTTATTTTTGATTGGGAAATATACAATATAAATTAAGACTTATAGATAAATTGTAAATTTGGGTTATATATTATGTTTTCGAAATATACGTATATTATAGTCGAATACATTGATATACAATAAAAATAAAGATAGCATCAAGGCACTATTAATAGACTTATAGATAGGTTCTAAAATTAGGGCACATATCAGTAAATTTTCCACTAATAACTTATTCACTAAACAGAAAGCAAAACAATAGGTATTAAGGGGTAGGATATTAAAATTAGACAATTTAAAATTTAAAGTTCAAAATAAAACTAAAATTTTTGGATCAGCCTAATAGAGGAAATGCGTAATTCAGCTACTAGACAATCATTATGTCAACTTTCCCTCAAAATACTAATCGGTTAAGGATCTGCCCACATTAACTACATTCATACTTTCCTCCACGTTTTTTGCTTTCGTTTTGACCGCGCGTGTGTAAGTTGTGAAATGAGCTTTCCAACGAGGCATTTCAGAGCGCTAGAACAAAGAGCTTTTAAGAAAGATGTAAAAGACCTCTCTTTCATTGCCGGCTATATATGATTTTTGCGAAATTCGCGTCACGTGCATATAAATTTAGACTCCATATTATTATTTCATAGTCACGTACAAATCGACCATGAAGTTCTGAGAACATGATGAATGTTATATGAATGACTATTAACAGAAATAAACATAAACATAAACATAAAGCATTATGTTCCACACGTAGAGCATAAAACCGACCAGACTAATAGATTTTTTCATAATATGTGTTAATCTTTTTTGTTTGGCATTAACTTTAGTGCTACATAAAATCCTCAAAGTTTTACTAATCACTTTATAATGGTCAATTTTAACCAGGGGTTAAACACAAATATAAACGACGTATCATAAGATTTCTTTAATAGAATGAGTACATCCCTCATCTTTCTCGATTAACGCCGTGGAAGGCAATAATTAAGATTCAGTACACAATCAATGCCTTTTTACGCGATTATTTTCTCTCTATATATACCAATTCGCAAAACAATATACTTGTATTAAATCAATTTTATGTAAATCTGGGTTCAGTTATGATTTATTAAGGATCAGTGGTTTATTAAATAATTATTAAGATTTAAGTATAATTTAGTAAGAAAATCTAAGGCTATATTCTATAGTCAATGACTTATTAATAATTATGATTATAAAAAATGAAACATTATATATGCAGAGAACTTCTAATTTGCAAGCAATATCGATAACGACAACTTTAATAAGTACGCTCTGATTTAAAGAACACATAATAGATTCTGTAGTACCAAGTTTGAAAGAAACTGTTTCAAACTCGACACAAAAGAAAGAAAAATCTGGTAACATTTGGTTCTTAAGCGTAAATGGCAAATCGAATTGAATTTCCCGATGGAAATATGATATAGGAGGAAATTGCACGTGACTTTTACGCAACAGCGGGAGAGACTCATCTACATTGCAAATTAGCTTTAGTTTGTCACTGGAGCGACACGTAACAGGAAGAATGAGAATGTACAGACTCCGAAGAGATTGCTAAATCGAGTTTTGAACGCAGCTAAGAATAGAACACGGTGTAATAATAGGATATACAAAAGGTAAATGAATAAATTATACAGATTATTATTGGATAATTATTTATTTACGTAGACAACCAATATGCACTATTAAACGTAATAATGTAGGATCTTAGCGTTGGGCTAAGATACAAGAAATATTTCAAATGAAAACTAATGAAGTAATTATGTTAATGTTAGCATTTGTGAATGTTGCGTGATATGCATGCGCTCTTGTCGAGCCTGCGGTTCAGTGCGTACTCTCATTTTGCAGCGCAAAAGTTGGAGCGTGTTTTCCCACAACTTAGTTTGCTCCTCTACAACACCTTGCCGGGAACTGATCGCCCTTTGCTCCTGAAACACAAAATCATTATGTTTCACACTAACAATTATTATCTGAAAATTTACTATAATTTGTAAAGCCACTGAGAAACTAGGCCACATTTATCATTAATCTAAATTGTAGTCTGCTAATTGCTCGCGATAGTCTCGTGTAGGGTTTGAATGATTACCGGTAGGTAATTATTCAAAATGTCGAAATAGTTTGAAGCTGTATCTATAATTTATTTGACTGTTTAACAAATATTACACAATTTATCTTCACAGATATATGTTCTTCCAGTAATCACGTCTAACGCATTAATATTACTGCATTATAAATCTAGAACTATAAACCTTATCTCTGCTTTACTATATCTCAGTTATGTAGGTAATGATATAAGATACATACAATTTTTTTCACAAAAAAACCTTACCTCTTCCAAATTCTTTACAATTCCTTCCAGATCAGCAACTCTTTCCTTCAAGGCTTCCATTCTTGATGGTTTCCGTGGGGACTGCATTGAGTTTTTCATTTCGAACTTTACCACTTCTTGCAAACTTTCCGCCTTTGTAATTTTTTGCCTCAAGTTTTTCCATTCATCCTCCTTACTATTCAACTGATCAGTCAACTCTTTAACTTGATTTTTCAGCGGTTCCATTTGCGATGTTATATTAATGGAAGTCGCTTCGTACACTCGTTTCTTTTGATCGTATTGCTGTTGAACTGTCTGAAAGTCCTCTTTTATGGGTTTAATTTTATCAGCTAATGGCTGAATTTCTTGACGTACTTGCGATAATTTTTGTGCAGTCTGAGCCACAACCTAAAATTTTCATAATTTTGTTAATTAATATGTTTTTATATATTACTTAATATGTTTCTTTTTTTTTGATTTGCCGAATTTAGGATCTGTCCACAATTAAAAAGACCAAAGAGACTCTTCTATGTTACATATTATATTGTCAACCCATTACTGTCCCACTACTGGGCACGGGTCTCATCTCGGAATGAGAGACTTTTAGGCCATAATCCACCACGCTGGCTAAGTGCGAATTGGTAGATATGTTACATATTAATGGCACTTATTTACCAAGCAAGTATCAATTACTTAATCAAGTAGGTATCTAAAAATATCTACCTGGGATAAATCATGCAACGACTTCTTCGCTAAATCTGAAGATTTATTCTTCTCAATAATATCATCTTCATCTACTCTTGTTTTTTTATGATTGACCAAAGCCATTTCTACCGTTGGATCACTGGTACTTAAAATATGAATTGTCCTCGTTAAAATTCCCGCTTCGACCTGTAAAAAGTTGCAATGTAAAATTGTACTTGTATTATTTTATTTGGGGACATTCAGGTAAATCACACTTTTAAAAATAATAAACGTACCTTAAAAGTGGAAAGATTTGCTCTTTGTCTTTTATAGACGGTACTTTTTGTGCGTAAAGAATTTACATATTTCTTTAGCTCCTCGCCTCGAAGAACCATATCTCCGAGGAGTTGTCGTACCTTAATGGACAAAGAAAGAAATTAAATAAGTTGAAAATGTTTATTTTGTTTTTCCTCTATGGGCATTAAAACCCCACAGATAATTTAGATTGATTTCGGGATTCAAACTTAATGTAATAGCCTGTTCGAATCAAAGCTTCTCTTTCGATACGAATCTAAACGGAAACAGGGTAGAAATTATCTGGGCCGAATCTCTCGCTTTGACGTAATGACCGATTACTCGAAATGGGAAAAATGTCCAATCTGATCGACACGGCGCGCTGATGATTGTCACAACTGACCTCTCATAATAGTAAACGTTCAAGTCATAGATAAATACTGGTTCAAGTTATTCTCGATCTTTTATGTGTTTAATCTATGAAGTATGATAAAAAATAAATAATCTATGCAATATTTTGTTAGGATCTTTATTATAAAAAGGGAATTATTTATATATTTATAACTTATCTGGAAATGTAAGTAATATTTGTTATGACAGTTTTTGCGTTCCATAACTGTGCAATAGAATTTATAGCCTTAAAAACAAAACACAAATCGCCAAATATAAAAACGAATCAAAATTTCTGCTTAGCTAACATTCATATCGTTGACCCTCTGCAAGGCATATGCCTTTAATTATTTATATAAATTTATTTATATAAATATGGTACCTATTACAGCCAATTTTTATCCAATATCCAATTAAGTGACAGGAAAATTCCCAATGCGTACTTGAGACTGTAGATCCGCCAGAGTGGCCTCGTGGTCCTTCAACGTGGCAGCGAGCTCGTGCACGCGGCCGGCGCTCGCGTCCTTGTTTCGTCGGATGACGGCCGCTTGTTGCCGGAAGGGCGCCAGCTTGTCCTCTCGAGGGCCCGCCGCCGCGAGACGACGCTGCACCAATTGTTCCACTTCGTTGTTTACTGCTGTTATCTGAATACATTTCGCAGAACTTTTATATGACGACCCGCGTGGCGCAGCGGTTACCATACCGGTCTGAATGATGAGTTTAGATTCATGTTCTGGGTCTGGGTGTTTGTGTATTCGTCTTGTGTATATCCATGGTACCCGCGACACAGGGGAAAATCCTAGTGTGGGGCTATGAGTGTAGAAAGTGTGTTTTTTTTAATTTGTAAGGTTTTTGAACATATTAAGTTTTAGTAAAAACCTATATCCAATCCTCTAACAAATTGTACTGAAAAAGTTTCAGAAACGGACCGGGGTTCGTAAGGGCGGTCCGTCCCGGGAGGACAATTTGTAGGGGCGACAAAATATTTTTTTCGTAATATAGATATAATCTGTATTTCCTATTAACTTAACATTCGCCCCCTAACGACACTTTTAGGAGACGACAAAATTTACTAGTCCAATTGGTAAATTTTGCCGTCTATACATTCTTTTTTTTTCGATAGAAGATAGAAAACAAGAAATTCTTATTTTTGTTATGACAATGCGAACTGCTTAATACGAAGCTATCCTACTACTTAATACACTTTATTACTTTCATTACGTATTATTATTTTCATTACTTATTACAATATTTAAGTATCTATAGGTATACTAACACTATCTTGGCTAAAGCAAAAGCGTTTTGTTTTTCTGATCATGAAAAGATAGATCCTGATAAATTTAAAAAATCTGTTACATATTGAAAGAACATTTTTAAATGGAAATTGTTGGCTATGTCATCAAATCGCATTTGTCTTTCACTTCTCTATTTTAAACAACGGTATAACCGCGGCACAACTTGTAATATTAAAAACTGGAAGACACTGGACTGTTTCATAATAATAAATATTAACGAAATGGATTCAATAACCAGCAATATTAAATTCAAAGTAGGTAATAAATTACTCCCAGTGAGTTCTTATTAAGCATTACCTAGCTATAATAGGCGTACTTACTTTCAGGTTTCATGGAAATTGGGTCGCGGAGGTTGTAAAATCTGGCTACACTGCAAGCAGTGAGCACCGAAACTTCTTTGAACAAATTGCCATCGTAAATCAGAGCTCGACTTTCCTCCATGTCACAAATAAGCGAATACTTACTTTCCCTCCCTTATAATTACCTTGTCCTGAACAACAATTAAATCTGAACGAGTAGGGTGCTGCTCCGTCGCTATATATTGCATGATATTCAGTTCCTTTTGAAGATTACTTATTTCTAACGGGAGTTTTTCCTTTATGATGTAAGTATTTAACTGAAACAAAAGTGATTATTATGAATTGTAGAACCGCGTTTGTGACTGAATGAATTTGTACCTTTTTTTTTGTTTACGAAGGGGTAACCTTCAAAAGGTACCCGACATCGTGAAAGCGACGCGGGTTATGTGGGATTCTTACCGCACTAAAAGCCCCCCGGTGGCCGTCCTCAGCACTGCTTGGAGGACTCCGTGATCTCCAACGGAACACTGCCTCTGAGCCCGATGCTCCTTTAGGGCTCTTCCCTGGTGGGCGTAAAATGCTCACCGCACCATCACCGTCCATCCCGGGGTCGCTTGGCCGGACGGTTCGAGCTACCACTCTTCCCACCCGCAACCCCGGAAGCCCCTTTTAGTCGCCTCCTACGACAGGCAGGTACCGTAGCCCTATTCTGGTCCCGGAACTACAGGGATATTACCAGCGCATTCGCATTCAAGTAGATGGTGTACAAAAACCTGAGATGCATGGCTAAGACCTCGAACCAAACCTCATGGAACGTATATTCTAATAGCGTCTCAGCGCTATTAAGCAACCGGAGTCGATTCTATACTTATCGGTCACAGTGTTACGAGTATAGGTAGATACATCGCTAATTATATTATAGACTAAGCAACAATTCATGAAAAATGAATTCCGAAATCGCACAATTACAAATTAACAGAGTAGTACCTATAGTTTTTTTTAAAAAAGCTTTTATTTACTTGAACAAAAAAAATTAAAAGATTTTTCATTCATCTAAACTTGGTTTAATATCTGTCAACTAAATAGTAAATGGTAGGCTATTACTCATATTTTTCATTTTAATCACACCGAGTCCGGAGCTGGTAAGTGCGAAAAAATATAGGTACTTAGCTTAATGCACATTATCACTACAGCACACGTTCATGTTAAAAATACATGAAAAGCGCTACCTGTATTTCTTCCTGCAGGTGCTTAATGACTTCGTTCACACTCTTCGGAGTAGCACTCTGGCCATGAATCATATTTAAATATCTCTTCAGCTGATCTGTGGCTAATTTTACTTGGGATTGTTGCAAATCGTACTGAAAACATATTCAAAATAAACAATATTACAAAAAAATAATTAATATACAAAATAAAAATTGATTAAATAATTCTATATTATTTTTTTTTGCAATTTTAATTAAAACTGATGTTATTAGGCAGAAATAGATGTGGTGTTACCTTAAAAATAATATAAATGGGTACCTGATGCTCCAGTTCTTTAGTTCTTTCTTGCTGAACTCGTAAATTCTTACTTATCTTCAAAAGCTCCTCCTTATCACTAACGTCAATGAGGTTTACTTGTACGTTTTCTAATCTTTTGATTACTAAAACGAAAATTGAAAATATTTTATGGTATCTGTACAATTTTCTTCTACATATTATAAGGGACTGCAAAATACTATATCTACTAATCAGTGTGCAAAACTCGTCCATTGAATTTAAAATATATTTTGTAAGAATGAAAACATTATTATTGGTATAGGACCAAAATTTTAACTACAACACTTAATATAAATGTTTTTTTATGTATATGTACATAAGTATAATACATAGCTGTTTTCCACGACATACTACAGACATACAAACCATAATACGACATAGTACAAGCATTTAATCTTTATTTAACCCAGAACTTTTTAGGGATGGAATATCAAAAAATACTTCCTTATGTCAACCTCATAAAATTAATCATTATCCCAACATGATTCTAGTTCACCTGTGCTGTGAAACTTTATATAGGCTTGAATTCGTCATTTTTCACGAGTGATTAAGCAGGAACATAAGAAAATGAACCGATTTTGCATATGCAATGCTTATTGGTTATTCCCGTGTTTTTTTTTTTATAATTTAACCTAACGACAAGGCAGATGGGCTACTTGATGGAAAGTTGTCACCGTCGCCTAGAGACATTGGCAACACCAGAGGAGTCGCCAATGCATCGCCGGCTTTCAAGGAGAGCTCTTTTCGCACCTTTCTTGAAGAACCCCATGACATAGCACTCATAGCTTCGACCGCTTTGTTCATGCCTACTAAGGAAATGAGTATCTAATGTGCTGATCCAGGTCATAAGCTCTGCCAAATATGTCAGTGTAATCCGACTCACAGTTTTTACATAAAAGAGTAGCAGACACACAGACACCCTCATAAACTATGTCATTTATAATATTTATAAGAATTTATCGATGTCTATTTAGGTACCTATGTCTCTTTCAACGGCCATTTCCTTGATGTCGTTAATAATTTCTGAGGCGCTCTCTTTTTGGAGTATTCTCGTCCTCTTGTGAACGTCTTTAAACTCATCAATTAAATTCTGATATAAATCTAACAAATCTTGAATGTTGTTGTTACGAGCGACGTCTGTTGGAATGTCCGGAATCTTTAAGTACCTAAAAATAGTTAACACATTGTGATATATTAGCTTTCTGTAGTAGGTATATATAGACAGAGCTTTTTTGTTGAGGCACGTGTAAAAGGACGTCAATTCCCCGAGAAGAAATCGAATCGAAAATATATAAGCACATGCAAACACAAATAATAAGCACACGTGTTATTCCCAAAGGCAATGCTTTTAAACAATAAAAAAATGTTACTTTCATTTTTTTTCCCAAACAAGGTGGCAAGAGTATCTAGTATAAAACTACTAGTATAAACATAGTATAAAACTATTTAGTTACAACTTACGAGATGTAACGTGCCCCCAAAAAAAACGACAAAAAAGGCCGTAGCTACATGCTAATCTCCTCCGAAAGAACTCAACCGATTACAATGAAATTTTTTGAATGTCTATTAGCAATAGGCAAGTTAAGATGTTGCTTAGCAATAGTTAAGATAATTAGACTCAATATATCATGCTGCCCTCGATCTATTTTTTTTTGACAGGAATAGGTACCTACCTCTGTCCGACCCTATTAGCAAAATTAGCTTAAAATAAATATTTATAAGTCAGTTTATATATTCTAATGGACAGTGAAACTTGACTTTACTTCTACGTAAATTTTAATAAGTAGGTACAAGAGTCATCACTTCATACCTAATTATGACATTCGAACATGATTTAAGCTTAACAAACTTTTAAATACGAATATAATTACTTAGCTAAATACGCCGTGTTTTTCACTTGTTCCTTATTTGAGAGCAACCAATTCAACACGTGGTGGATAGTAGGCGGGTCTCCAGCAAGCAACTGCGACCTGAACAGCGTAGGCTCAACTCCAGCAGGCGGCCTGTATTTCACGCTGCCTAACATTTCCAAAAGACGCACGGACACTATTTCCATGTCGTCCTCGCGTACGTCCAACTGGAAATAAACTTTCAATGTAACATTTTTCCGCGAACTACTTACAACAATAAAATTTCTATAAAAACTATTTCCATGCGTAAGTATTACACATCGATGATATTGATTAAATTCCTGCCTACTATTCAAATACTACCCTACTACCTATATGTATGTCGCCCCGTGGTATTAAATTCAGCAACTACCCTAACAACTAACCTACTCTAAGTGCTAAGTTAAAATCGATATTTTAATCAATAATTTTACTAAGGATGAGAGAACTACGTTTAAGATTACAAGCAACACTGGTGAATGGGCCAGCGTGATGTTTATTATGTGTGTGTTTAAACCTACAGTACCAACATAAATTTAAAAATTGTACCTTACTTTCTTGGTCGCTACTTATTAACTACTGGTCTTAAGGAATCGAACTTGCTCTAAAATCGATTTATTGAGTAAGAGGTAACAACATACATAGATAACATTAGCATACGATTTAAGCATAGTAGGTATCTACAATGCGTATCGAATCAATAATAGTTATGTTTGAAAGCTTTTTTTTCATTAAAACGTCTGTCTAACTGTTATGTACACTTGAAAACTGAATAGTGTTTGAGAACATCACAACGAGAGAATAGATTTCCAAAACTGAATTAATAAAGCAATATCCGTATTACCTACCTTCTCCCCAGCATTAAAATTCACCAAAAGGTCCACAAGTAATTGTAGCAGTTGTTTCTCGTCTAGAGCGTCGAACTTTATCAAGTCGTAGTTTCTGCCCAGTGTGCCATTCAACTCCCTAACAATAAACTTCATTTGCTCCGTCATTTTAGTGCAAAACGTGATTTTAATATCCAAAACTTACAAAATAAATCTCAGACTTCGTCTGACTTTGAGTTGCCTATTTATAAGGTACTTTGTTCTTTCGGCGTTTTATGTTTGATTAAAGTTGCTATGGAAACTATTTGTAATGTCTAGCGCATATTGTTGATGAGTCCCCTGTTGAAGTTGGCAACAACGTGCTAGGGTCATGATCAACCTTAGCGTCTTTTGAATTATGCGCTCTAAATAAAAATAAAAATTACCTACTTTCATGGCGACTTTTTTTAATGCTACTAAGTGGGGTGACGTAGTGTCAGCATGGAGGTATTGTGGATAGATGGCGGAAGCTAGGCTTTCAATTGTCGCTTAAAAAGAGAAACAAAATTGCGGCGACCTCTTTCTTGTCGCGCAGTTGCGAGGTAGGGCCCCCTTAATTCTTATTTCTCTTTCTAATCGTCAGACGTTCCCGCTTACAGGCAGCCGTATGTCTCCCCTACTCTACGTATCTACATCATCCCTGCTTACTCTAAATCTTTGACTGATTGGCGGTTGTATAACGTTCTTTTTTTCTTCATACTAATTATAATCCTTCTTTATTCTTATGTGATGAGCATAACGGTGCTCCCCTTTCAGGCTCCACTTAGGCCATCCCCAAACTAACACAAGGATTGGTCACTTTATTGGATTGAAATTGCCTGCTTAATATACTGTCAATTGCAAAGAAATAGACACATGCACGTTTTAGAGGTGGTAGAAAATAGAGTTCGACCGGGAAGGTAACACCGCCCCACCTATTTCTAGTGTAAAGCTAGGTCTTGCGTTTCGGTGGAAGGATGTTGCTTGCTGGCTCACATTTATATGAGACGACCATCTTAGTCCCCGAGAGTGGCAATGCATCTGTGATTGATTTTAGAAAGAACTTTTGTTCCGTATGAAGTTGCTTACAGATGTTCGTGGGCGGCAGGATCCACTTCAAACCATCAGGTGGATTACATGCTCGTTTGCTACTTCATCTTAAAAAAAATGTACGTAAGTCTTATCTTTTAGAGATAAAATGTATACAAACATCTATGTTCCTTCACTTATAATTGATTATGCTCGTACAAAGGTAGATAAAAAGTAAATAAACATATCGAGAACATCGTATAGGTATAAGCATAATGCCAATATTATTTTCAAGTGAGCGTTTGTTTATTTATTCAGCTATCGTTAAATCAACACATTCGAGAGCAATTAACTGTTTGCGATCAATTTTATCTGTTTTGCGAGGCCACGTTATAATTGCAGCGGACTTGTATATCAAAATAAGATACTGGTTAAGCGTTTTAAGTTAAACTTTTTTTTATACGATTGAAGTAGCAAACAAGCATACAGTCCATGATGGTAAGTGCCACTGCCGCTCATGGATTGTGTAAGTGTAAATTCATCTAGAACATGGGTTCTAGCTGAAGTCTATCACAGGTGCTTTGCTTTTCCCGAAGACTAGGATGGTCGCCTCATTTAATAGTTTTCCGGCAACCACACTCTTCCATCGACCCGCAAAAACTGCTTCACGCTAGAATAAGTGTGGCGGTCGTACCTCTCCGGTCGAACTACACTTATTCTACCACCTAAATCTATTTAACCAGGTGGTATTTATGTTTCATGTCTACTTAGTGGTAAGTTTTTTAAATAATGTAAACAACGGTGCATGTGTGTTGTATGTTGCATTAAACATAATCATTTTACTTGTGGATAGACAAAAAATGAGAAGAAAATCTATGCAGCAGTGTTACTAATAAATATTCCGTTTCAGCCTTTTACCCACACGCACCACCAAGCACTATGAATACGTTTAAACCTTATAAATGTCTTGTCCAGTAGTAAACTTCTAGGGGTGAAAAATAAATGAAACAAATCAAATATAAACATATTCAATAAAACGAACGAAATATATTGGAATAAATTATATTTCTATTATAATACAATCATAGCTATCATTGTTGTTATCGTCAAATCTCAACAATTTACTCCTACTCTGTACAGTTTGTGCCTAACTCACTGATGGATGATTACTTTTCACATACCTAGCTAGCTCTTCAAAAATGTCACATAGATCGCCTCACAGCCTCTTGACTACCTTCATACAAATCTTATGATATTTACTGTGATGCTCTTAAAACAGATTTAAACTTGTTTTAAAAACTATAAGCCTACTTAAGTAATCCAACAGGATGAATTAAACTAAGCTTACGTCGTACGATCATCTCAATCGTACTCTAATTAAAGAAACCTCACTGGCATTGTGATTACCTAGCACCGATGGGGCGGGGAAGTGAACCATGATCTCAGATTACGTTATAAATACTCAAAATTAATGTGTAACAAAAAAATAAACAAAATTAATATATTAAAAAATATGTTCAAAATATTTGTAATTTAAATATAAGAAAATAACACTTTGGCTTAGATATAGGCTGTCATAATTACAAACTTGCATATAGAACGCTATTTCACAAAACTGCTTTGAAATCCACGTGTGTGCACTCTAAATAGCGTGTTATTTCAGTATTAATAATTGGAACAAGGTGCATAACAGCCGATTTTTTAAACGAATAAAAATTCTGTAAATCAGCACTTCTCCCCCCATTACATTTTAAACTACTATTAGTTGAATGAAAAGGTGTCTACTATAAAAATTATATGACCGTAAACAAAATTTCGCAGATTTCCTATGCATCTTTGATAACTAAGATGTCGCAATTTGAATATATTTCTACTTAAACTATGGCATGCACCATGATTATACTTAGACCCTGAGTTAGTAACAAAGTTTACCAAAATCTACTGAAGCCGAAGCCGCGACGTAAAAATGTATGTCCCCTTTATTATTCAAGATATGAAAATGTTTATATGATAACTAACAATTAGTACAATTAATATTTTGGCAAAAATGTTAATACGCACTATATACTGAAAGTAATTTCAACGTGATTATTTATTGCTAATTAACGATTATTATTTAACATAAATAATTTGTACTCTTCTAAATTATTGGAAAATTCAATCATTATTTACACAGAACAGTTCTACATAAAACCTAATAATATAAATGGACATAAAGCAAAATTGATATATTTCAAATAATGTAATCATACATTTTAACCAGAATAATGTAATTGCTTCACAAAATTAATAATTGTCTTTACATATACTATAATAAATATTACAACCTTCATATTAAGACAAATTTACGATTATTTATCATTAAGAAAATTGTGTGATTAAGTAAACAACCAAGAACAAAATTAACTTCCTTTACTGACATGTGATACAATGTAACAATTAACAATCAATCAGTAATTTTCAAATCACATTTGGTCCTCATATCACTTCTCTCGTAGGAAGCAATCAATTGAAATACTGGGCCCTTCAGAAGGAATGTATCGAGAGAAGTTAAAATGCCAGCCAGAGAACACCTATTGGAAGCCACAATTTTGTTACATGTTCAAGGTCAGTTAAATAAATGCACGAAAGCAGCTACCTAACAAGATAAATTCGCTACAAAACATTGTCGTAATATAAAAACAAAATACTCGCAAACATAAACATATTCAAAACATAAAATAACCAGTCGATGTAAATTTAATAACTACTACGCCCACTAAAGGGAATAACATATAAAATATTGACGAAACGGAGCACCTACTGCTAAATCACAAGTAACTTAATAAGACGTCAGGAGCGACGCGTGGGCCGCAGAGTCGAGTGGTCGCCGCCTGCGACCCGAGGACGGGAAGGAAGACCGGCGGCACTCTCACAGCAACCCACCCTTTCTCCCGAACAGAAAGGTGCTGAGCGTGCCCAGGGGCGACGAGTGTGTCGGCGGACACGACACGGGAGGGGCGGCCACGGAGCCGAGGTCGGAGCGCGGTCGCGGCACCCGCACTCGCGCCTTTCGCGCGGCTCCGTTCGTCGCACCAGACGGACCGGCCGCGTCCAGCGCGCCTTCACCTGGATGGGCGGGGACTCCGAGCGGCGCGTCGATCGTCTCGCATCGCTCGGGGACCGAGGCGGCGGGAGATCGCAGCGTTCGTTTGAGGCAAGTCAGCTGCTCCATGGGACTCCGGTGCACGAGACCCGTGTACAGCGACCCGGGCGTTTGCAACGCGAGCGGGGCGGGCGAGCCGTCGGAAGCCGGCGAGGTGAGGTAGCGCCGCCGCAGGATGGACGTTCCGCTCGCTATGAGGGCGTGCAGCGAGGGCGGAGCGTCGCCGGGCCGCGGGGTCGACGGCGGCGTTGACTCGGGCGAGCCGAGCAAGGGGCTGTTGGCCGGCGTGGCCGTCGGCGTGAAGTGCGGTCGAGACGGCGGCGTGCAGAACGAATCCCGTCGCGAGAGCACCGGCGATACGGCTGCGGAGGTTCTTCTCGAAGTTAGCCGCGAACTCCACGCGCTGCCGAGAACGCTGCTCGACAGACTGCTCATGCCGCTACTGCAAATACTGCTTACGCTACTACCTGCGAGGCTTCCATCGTTTGGATGTAACACGGTGCTGTTTTGGAAAATAAAAAAAGCGCAATGAGTTGTGATCAGGCAGCTGGTAGCACAAGTAAAATATTAATACACAAATTAAAGTTAAGGTTATGTATAATACATAAGAGGCACTACCAATAATAATAGTTACGTAATATTTTTATTATGGTAATTTAAATAGAAACAAATCAAATAGAATTTGTTAAAACAAATATTTACTTACGATATACAATTAAAAACTTACTCTACATAATAAGGTATATTTGTAAGCATCGCCCTAATAACATAATTTCTACAATGAAGGTGATGGTAATCATGAAAATTTACCTGTTTGTAAATGTATAGATATGACTTGAATGTGGCAAACGAAGTATGTCGTCGTCTTCTTCGACATCTGACAAACGATACATTTGCAAGCCCAGTGCTTGAGCAGACCTCGATCCACGAACACCAATACCCTCTTGTTCTTCTAATAAACCTGTAAGTTTTATTTTTACTTAATAGAAGTAGAAAACGTAGCGTCTGTGAAACTGACGGTGACAGTAAATTTTTAACAATTTCAGTCTTATTTCTAAGAATCGCAAATGTTTTTTTTTTGCTCTACGAAATTGTTACAGTCAGCAGCAAATAGTTAGTGGCATTAAAACTGTCCACATTGTTAGATACAACCAATGCTCAATAATATCGGCACAATAAGTTTACCGCTGGTGTCGTAACAGATGCTATATTTGTGACAATTTGACTGGTTCATTATGAATTTATAAATGTTCTGTCATTTGGAAATTTAAGATGTTGTCAACAATTAGAACACGTAGGTTGTGCCGATATTATTGAACACTTTGTATCTAACAATATGGACAGTTTGAACGCCACTAACTATTTGCTGCTGACTGTACTAGACAAAACAAATAATAAAAAAGAATAACTAGAAAAACCAATAGTTTTTGGCTTAGCCTATTCATTTAACGATGATGAAGGCAAGTATCTGGTGTTTTGATTTATTCTATTCTATAAATATATTATACAACTAATTTGTTTTTATTTTGTCCTTTAGATATTTTACCAATCCTATCCTACTAATATTATAAATGCGAAAGTTTGTGAGGATGTATGTGTGTTTGTTATTCTTTCACGCAAAAACTACTGAACGGATTTGGTTGAAACTTTACAGTAGTATAGGTTATACATCAGAATAACACATGGACTATAATTTATACCGATTTTTTTGTAATAAGGTTATACTATAACGAGAAATATCAGATTAGTCGCAAAAAAAGTTGTCCTCTGAGAGCTATCTTCGCGTACGCTGCCTAAACCGTTGGAGATATCCAAATATAATGTATGGTGGGATTGTTTGGCTCACATAGATCTAAATAAAAGTCCCCGACAGCATATATCTATATTTTATGTATAACCCACAATAACTCTTTTTATACTTTGAAAATTTAAAAAATATGAAGTTGATGTTTCCATCGGTTTTATACAAACTAAATATTAATCCTTATCAAAATAAATGATTTCAAAAAATCAAGCATCTAAATTGGATAAGTAGTTGTGAAGATATTACGAGTATAACATATTGCGTACTCAATTGATTGACCGTCAGTACGCGCCGTGCGCGCCGCCGTATACAACGAAGTTCTATGAAATTAATATTTGAATGGTTATAAATCACGGAGCAAAATGGGAAAGGTCGATGTGAATGACGTCCCTGTAGATCCGGGATCAGAATAAGGCTACGGTATCCCCTGTCTGTAGTAAGAGGCGACTAAAAGGGGGCTTTCGGGGTTGCGGGCGGCTAGACTGGCAGCTCGAAACACCCAGTCAGCAACTTCGGGAAAGATGTCAGCATGTGTGGTCGCATGCTGTCGTGAGAGCCAGGATGCAAGGAGCTTGAACAGTCCAGCCAGGCGATCCCGGGAAGGATGGTGGTATACGTGTGGTCGCATATCGTGGTAAAGACTAGATGGAGTGGTGGGCCCCGCCGCTCACTTGGGAGGAGCCCGATGGGGCAATGCACTCAGAGGACTCCAGTTGCGTTCCTTTGAAGATCCCGGAGTCCTGGTGCGATAAGAATCCCACATAACCCTGCGTCGCTCCCACGGCGTATGGTACCTTTTGAAGGTTTCCCCCTCGACAAAAAAAAGGTCAATAAGAATGAAACAGTGGAAAAGGTTAGATATGTCATTCAATCGTCATCGACCTTTTAATGTTACACAACTCGGCACATAAGTCAGATTAGCAGTAGTTTAGGTCGTAGTTGACCACGCTAGCCAACTGCGCGTTGGTAACCGTCACGCGTTTTGAGACCCTTTCTTAAAACTTTTAATTTCAGAATAAGTATTAATATCCATTGTCGACAAAACTAATTCAAATTAATATATGTGCCTGTGATTTGAAATTTGAACACACAGATTTAGGAAGTAGGGCAAGGGTTCAATCTGAAGTCAATCACAGATGCGTTGCTACTCTCGAGGACTTTGATGATCGCCTCATATAAAAGCGAGCCGGCAGCCACACCCTTCTAATGAAACACAAGAATTGCTTCACGGTAGAAATAGGTGCGGCGGTGATAACTCCCTGGTTAAACCATTGCTCTACCATCTTGCAAACTTTATGTGGCAGACTAAATTCCACGCGAGCGAAGCCGCGGGCAAAAGCTAGTATTTACTATTCCATCAATTAAAAGGAATATTTACGTGTAACTGAGTCGGTAACTTATTAAAACACATTGACAATACAATAAGTTTACTTTACTTGGCAAATAAAGGTACTGTTCAGCAAGTAATACATCAAAATTTTTACATTTTACAGTAACAACCATTAAAGATCACAAAACAATATTCAATACGATGCTATGGATTCCTTTTACCTTTGAACTTTTGAACTCCTATAACTTAATAACTAATTAGGGACAGAAATATAAACTAAAAAAAACAATTTTGATTTTTTTGTAAATATGCCGATATGAGGTTTTATCCATTGTAATAAATAATTTTAAAATTTCCCTTCGACTATGTTCAATTATGCATATTTACATATTGCAGTATATTATAATTATGGCGATATGAGAGCGATTTGTGCATCGTAACAAATAAGCTGAGTGATTACCAACCAAACATGTTGGGCTTGGCGAGCCGCGCTCACGTTAGCTTTGCATTTTTGTATACATGATAGAGACTTGTCTATTAAATAATAAGCTGAGTATATTACCAGACATGTTGGGCTTGGCGAGCTGCGCCCACGTGTGCAGCGTGAGCGACCCCTCCATCGGCTTGACGATCTGCAGCTTGTGCGGCGGCCGCCAGCGCGCGCCGCCGCCCGCCGCGCCCGCGCCCCACACCGCGCTCTCCTCGCTTATGTCCCGCTCTGCACAACAAACACACTTCACATTATTCACATGCTTCCTATGATACGTTGCAGATTAATCAGTATATGTGACGACCCGCGTGGCGGAGCGGTTACCATACCGGTCTGATGCGCAATGGGCCCCAGCTTCGATTCCTGGCCAGACAGGTATCTGAATGATAAGTTTAGATTCGTGTTCTGTCTGGGTCCGGGTGTTGTTGTATTCGTCTTGTGCGTGTTCATGGTACCCACGACACAGAAGAAAATCCTAGTGTGCGGCTATGAGTGTAGAAAGCGTGTTTTTTTTATATGTACCTTTCAATAAATGATATACTAGCTTGTTTACTATTAACGCGGCTCCGCCATCTTTTATCGAATTTACCATCATAATGAGTATCCTGTGTTAATAAGGCCATACACTATGTGTGCCAAATTTTAACAATTTTCAACCCGTAGCTTTTGCGAGAAAGGGTAACAAACACAAATACATCCTCAAAAACCTTCGCATACATAATATGAATAAGATTATAGATACTCGCGAACAATGACGAATATATAAATTTTGCAACAAATACAGAATGATTCTTTAATTCCTAAAGAGAACCCACACCTCAAGGATAACGAACACGCATTGTGGAGAGTACACAATACACTTGATTTTATTTTTACATACTCATTATATTCATCAGTGTTTTTAAGTATTTAAATTCTGCAATACAATAATTGTAGTTTTGTTTGGTTACTACTATTTCGATTCGTTAATACTATTTCAATATTCATTCATTACATTCAATTATCTACATTCTTTAACACAAAAAAATATATGTAAGAGCACACAAGCAAACAACGTATACATTGGAATGCAAACGAACTAAAACACAAACAAATTGATATATTTTTGCATATCATTATATATTACAAAAGATTTTCTGACTTCGTTATGTTACCATAACAAATTATTATTACCTTTATCTTCATTTATTCAGGTCATAATATACTTTACCGTGAAAGAACAACTTATCAAAGCAATCTAATTCTCTAAGTGTAACGGAACAACATGCGAGTTGAAGGACCAATAAATGCACACTGATTTTGTACTTCAAGTGCAGTTTCATTGTTTTGATATAAATTAACCGCCGTAACTGTCGCTCTTCTGATAACGAATATCAGAAGTACGATAAGGAAATAATATCAACAAATAAACAGTTAAAGTGAAGTAATTCAAGGATTCGAAAATATATTACAACATTGCAACAAATTTAATTAACAACAAAGATAAAAATTATATTAATTTAACAAATTTAGAATACATATATTAAACATTAACCATTTAGATACCGAAAAATATCTACAAAAGTATTTTTCAGTGTCTATATGGTTAATTTGATATATCTGCTGCATGTATAAAAATGTGTTAATTGTTTTGTGAAACACGATGATTTTAATAACTATAGCGTCGGCGAAAGCGAGAGAGTAGAGAAGTAGGTCTCATATATAATTTACACAGCGACACTGCATTACTTACGAAGTTAAAACAATTTGCCTATGTGTCATGAAATTGATTTTGTTTGAACAAACATTGACAGTTTTAGTTTCCGACCTTTTTCCGATTTTGTCACAACCGTCTTTGACATATTCATTGAAAATCAGCATTAGTGGATTCAAAGGGGCGGAGGGAGGGTAATGGCAATTTATAAATTTTATAACCTAACCCCCTCTCCCATATTCAGCACAAGACAATAAAAACTACATCTTTCTGATTGGTAAATATTTTGCACCAGCATATTTTATAAAGCATGTATTCGGCTGGTCAATCCCTCCCCAGTACAAAAGCCCTGGATCCACCAGAGAGCTATATGGCTATATTACACACCCGTGTGCCTGCGGTTCCGTATGACGTGTGAGGCGGCGAGCGAGGCGCGGCGCGAGTTGATCTCCTGCGGCGTGAGGCGGCGCAGCGCGGCCGCCAGCTCCGCCGCGCCCGGCGCGCCCGGCACGCCCACGCCGGCGCCGCCGCTGCGGACAAACCACCAATACACTCAGTACAAGTGTTTTTTTTTTATCTCACTGAAGCGCAAAAATTGCTTGCCGCTTGAAATACGTGTGGCAGTGCTACCTCCAGAACTACACTGGTTCTACCACCTGGTTTGGAGCATATAAAGCTACCTAGTAGACATGGTAGAGGTAGTGGTTCGACACCAAAGTTACCACAGGCCCTATTATTTCTGCGATACAAAACCTACGCGCTGCTGAATATAGTTATCTGAATCTAGCTTTTTTTTATCTGACTGAAGTAGCAAACGAGCATGCAGTCCACCTGATGGTAAGTGGCCACTGCCGCTCATAGACATCTGTAAGCAACTTGATATAGAACATGGGTTCTATCTGAAGTCAATCTCAGATGCGTTGCTACTCCTGAGGACTATGATGGTCGCTTCATATATAAGTGTGCCGGCAACCACACCCTTCCATCGAAACGCAAAGTAATGTTTCACGTTAGTATAGATTAAGTATACTTTTAGGGTTGTGTACACAAAGGGTAAAAACGGTACCTGTTTTTCCGTACATCCCCAGTAATTCAGTATAGAATAATCTTCCCTTGCCGTGTAATGTGTTCTACACATTCGTTTACATATGGAGAAGCATTAAATTTATAAAAAAATATATCTATATAAAATTAACATGCAGAACATATTTCGTGCGCATGACGTATTGATAAGCGGAATTTTGGTAGTTTTTTTCTATATTTTTTGTTTGTTCTTGTCAACAGCACCTTATAATATATCATTTCTAATTAATGTCTTCATTACTACTTGTTTGTCACTTTTCGAGTAATAATTTTCATATGGTCAGGGTTTTTTCACTGTTTTTCATTACACTGTTTAAAAAAAATATCGTTGGTTTTGATAATAACTTTTTACGCCGCTTTAATCTGCTGTCTGAGTAGTAGTACAAATTACCAAATACGACATGTTTATTCTCAAGGAAAGCTACGTTGCCGTTATTGTTTACATCAACTAAACTAGTCAAAACTTACGGGTAAAGATCCTCAGATTCGGCATCCGAGGCATCTTCAAAGAAGGAGTCACTGGAGGGCGGTTTAACGGGAGGTTTGAAACACGTCGCTGAAGGCGGGGCCATCTCCGGGACGTCCGAACCCGATAGAGACGCGCCCGACCACCGCGACGCACACTGCACGGTTTCAAACACTTTCTGCATGCTTGAACTGAGAAAAGAAAAAAAACGTGTTGTAAAGTTCTATAAAATATTTTTGAAATGTTTAAACAGCGATGAACAGCGTAGGGATTTAATGAAAATAAAAAAATATTATGTCTGAAGTTCACCTCTTCCCTATGAACAAGCGTATGGATACTTATTCATCTCTAATTGACTAAGACTTCTCTAAGTAGCTAAATTTTGATTGAGACGAGACCCAAAAGACACAAGACCAATAATAAAAATGCCTAAGGGTCGGCGCACATATGACGGAGCGCAGCGCAGAGCATTTTTCACTGTCAAACTATTATCGTCATTGTCCCTTTAGAAATAATATCCAAAATTAAATACCAGCAATTTATTTCTGACGAGCATGGAAGCGACCACATGCGAAAGGTAGCGCGCAGGAGCGGGACCGCGCGCGCGCACGCGCGCTACTCCGCTAGCGTCCGCTTTCGCAGTAATTTGCGCGAATTTCGGCTGGTGTGTGATTCGTTTAGAAAATTTCGCGGGCATGTGCTGCGCTGCGCTCCGTCAGATGTGCGCCGGCCCTAACAGTCGAGCAAGAAGCAAGAGTCGTTATTGACCTCGGAATACATTTATGAGACCATCCTGATGCGTGGCACGCACCGTTCTTTGTGACTTTATTCAGAGAATACCCTGCTGTACCCTGGAGGTACTCAGAGAAAACTGTACCCGTGCAATACTATTACAAATAGATGAACCAATGTCGATAGATGTGTGTATGTATATTTTATAATACGTACTGCGCGAGCGGGTCCCCGATGCCCGAGTCGAGGCTGAGCTCGGAGTACACGGAGGAGTGCATCTCGCGGTGCAGCGAGGCGGGCAGCAGGCCGGCCGCGCACGCCACGCTCGGCATGAGCCCGCGCGCCGGCTCGCCGCGCCGCCGCGCCGCGCGCACCGCCTCCTGCGCCTCCGCGAGGTGCGCCGCCACCTCCGCGTACCGCTCCTGTGTTGTAACTAATGTTATTAGTAATCAGGATTGTCAACTCTCAAAAATGTATCCTAAAGCCTCTATAAAAAACCCCTAAAATCCTCAGAATCAATAATGAATTGGAATTACTTCTGAATCAGGCCGTCGATTTTTCCCTGGCGGAGATAGCCTGGCGAGAGATTTCCCTTTAAAAACAACTATATGTTGAAGTTATAAAAACCCCTAAAAGTAACCCTAAAAAAACCCTATCCTACTTTTTATCCCCTAAATTTTAGGGAAAAACCCCTAACTTGGCAACCCTGTTAGTATTATAAACTAGGTTATGAAACGAATCGGCCCACTTCGTTCACTATCGTGAACTATGATGTGCTAGATTAAAAAAAAACGGCCGGTCTTTTTGCGTGTAACAGTAACAAACACATATATACTCAACTTTCGCATTTATAATTCTATTGTTTTTTTTATTCGACTGAAGTAGCAAAGAAGCATTCAGTACAATTAATATTCTCGGTTGTTATTATAGAATGAGAATCGTTAAACCAAGTGGGAAGCTTTATAGACAGTTTTACAACATCGACATTAGTCGGCCGCTAAGCTTTATATCTTACAACAACACTCGTTGGAACAACATATTAAGCTGAATTAGCAACGAATATGCTCATTAACTGTTAATTTAAAGGCCAACCCCGCATCAAAAGGGCTGTACTCTTAATAATAAAAATAAGGATAAAATTGGTATTCCAACATACCAATTGTACCATTTAAATTAATTATGTCTCATGAACTTAAATGTTCACTACCACGAACCAAAATGTTTAACAAATAATACAAGTATATCATATTTATCAGCATATAATAAGTTTACCCACCTTCATGTCGGCCAATTCTGCTGCGAGGGCATTTTGGTTTTCCCTCGTTATTTCTAGGATTCGCAGCGTGTGTTCATGTTCCACAGTTAGCTACGCAAAAAATAAAATACATATTATACATCATAGTGTCAGATGATTAGCGTCAACACTAATAAAAGAAAAATGTGAAAAAGTTCCACCCACTTAATAGGCATTATGCCAGATGGGATTGGAAAAAAAATAAACGTCATCTGCTGTCAGCGATGAATAATTTATTATCAGTAAAGTCATTTACATCAAAATCTACTTAAGTGATTTGATGGATAGTACCTTTAAGGTACCGTTACTCACTAGATCGAGTTATGTAAAAGGGCCCGTTTATCTCCACTTATCAGATGTTTGACTGACACATTGAGGACGCAATTAAAAACTGTGGGTTTATTTATCAGAGTGCTTTCCCTTTACACTTCGCTTAGCTTACGTAACACTTATTTCTATAATATATTTGACCATAAATTTTGGATAATAATAATAACCATTTTTTTTATGAACTGACACATACAAAATTTTCTTTTTTTCTTTACTTCATGCTTAAAAATAATGAATTAATATATAGTATTGCGATAAGTAAAATAAAAGAAATTACCTGTTGTAAATTTCGTTCGGAAACAAGTAATCTCGAGTTGGTCGATTCGAGTTGATACTGCAAATCAGCGGCACGCTGTCGTTCCTCAGCCAGCTCCGAACCCAGGACGTTAGCCTCCGAATTTGCACTGGCTGAAGTGACAATTAATCAGAATATAATTAAGATAATATCCGAAATGTAAAAACGTGATAGCAAAAAAACAACATACAATAATAACAAAAAACACTGATTGCATATCACAGAACTAATTGAAATCACAAACGCACGAGAGGCAAATCTTGGACAATGTGAACACGTTTTGAATCCACGTACATTCGAACAAGAATAAAGTATATAGTATTTATTCAGAATAGCAGATAATCAAACGAGTTGAACTCTCACGTAACAGTTAATAGACCACTTTTACCGCAAAAGTATGCTGTTTTAAATATCATTTACATACGAATTCATCATATGAATATTAGATATCGATATTATGCGATTAATCGTCCGTTCATGTGTATTCAAGCATGTTTATTTAATCCAATAATACTTTAAACGTCTAGCGTGTTGCCTAGAAAACGTATCTATAATTGTTAGGTATCGGTAGCGTGACCATATGTCCCGTTTTGAAAGGGACAGTCCCGTATTTTGATTCTTTGTCCCGGTGTCGCCGTTAACCATGTATGGTGAGAAAATTGTCCCGGTTTTATAAAATTTAACATTTTCTCAAACAGTGATGGCGATAATTAAAGGGAATTACGGGGCTTTTATCGCAAACGAATTTCAGACTATTTTTCGCTTCGACAGATTCTTATATCCATCAACTGTATTAAATTACATTAACCGATGTCCCGTTTTGAGACATAAAATAAATGGTCACGTTAGGCATCGAAGACGCGGTACGCGCGAATAATGCGGTATAACACTTTATTGATCCAACGAAAAGAGGGTGGCTCGACGAAATTAGATTGGGCCCCTATCTAAGCATTTCGCTGCGGCACTATGGCGAGTAATACAATTATAACCTTCGATACAACCCACTTACGGATTTATTTAATTATTTAGCTAACCCGACATACTTCGTATAATATACTATAGGTACGTCTATGTAATATAAATATTAAAGGACAAAGACAGGACTATTAAAGGGAATGTACGAGTGTATATTCCCTTTAATAGTCCTGTATATATAATAGAGAATTATCATTGAAAATGTCAGGCCAGGTGCCATGTGATATCAGAAAGTAAAAGTATGAAGTTTGAGTACTTTTCCTATATAACAAGTACTGTCACGAGCAATAAGATGTGACTATGGAAGATTGGCAGAAGTATCTGACCCAACAAGGAGTTCAGTAATATCTGACTACACGAACGCAGCAAAAATATCTGACATTGAAAGGCAGCATAATGCAGTAGCGTGAAAATTATGTAGATCAAATCACATAATTTTGACGCTACTGCATTATGCTGCCTCTTCTCCTCCTTGGGTCAGATACTTTTGCTAATCTGTTCGTAGTCATCTTATTGCTCGTGACTGTACCTACCGGCGGTTTTTCCAGAAAGTTGCATTTTTAAGATATAACATAGTATGATGTAACAGTGTTATCTAAAAAATGCAACTTTCGCGCAAGTGTCAATAATATAATTTTAGTGTATTTAAATTAGGACTTATCAGCGTATTAATGTTAAAAAATGCTTTCATGATAAATAATAAATAATAGATGCCTACTTTCACTAATTAACAAATACATGCATATTAAACAACTCGATTTTTTATTGTAATATAAATTATACAAGGCAACAAATCGTGCACTCAATTAACATATTAAATTGATTTAAAATTTCTACTGAATATATAAATTAATTAATATATGTATGTTTAATAAATGATATTGTTAAAAAATATAATGTGTAATTATATTTACACGCACTACGTTTCTGGACAGAGTTCAAGGAGACGTCGAGAGTTTATTTATTTTCATACAATCAATTACATTATATGAAACGTTACTCAGAACAGGCCATGACGTAATTCTTATGTGACATGTTTTTTAATTTAACATTTATTTTCCGTGATATAACTTTAAAGTTAATTGTGGACATCACGTCATTCTCATAAAATGACCTTAACACGGTTTTCTTTCGAGGATAGCATGGCGACGAATTTTATCACATATATCACAGGCTTAAGGGATTAATACTTAAATACAAATTAAGAATTATATAAAAAGCAATAAACTCGAAAAAATTTATTTTTCTAGTTATTTTTTATAGTATTTTTTTCTTACTACTAACATTTTATAATTAAAATATGTATATTAAATGAACTAATATATATTTAGCGTATCTACAATAAGGTGATTAAAACCACCCCAAAAGAGATGGGACGCCCGTCATACCCAATATTTACGCCAATGCCGAAATATAAGCTATAAAAGGTAGAATATCTACAAACATATAAATATAACATAACCTATAACACAAATGAAATCTGTATAACGTTTCACATTCTTCTTTTTTCAATTATCATCTTCATTCTTCTTTTCCATCGTTGATCTTAAGGAAGTTGAAACAAGTATGGTCTGACAGGGTGCAAGCCTTAGAGAAAACACGCTGCTAGGCCACCTTGATCCACCTCCCTTATTTTCTTCTTCTGTTCTCTTCTTTATCTCTTTGTTTTTTATAAGAGCGCCGACAAATATACAATAATAACAAAGATATTTTTGTCTTTCAAAACAATCGGCTTTATTCGTACGTGCCATTATAATTAGCAGTCTTTATCAAATTTTTAACATCCTTCTAGATAAATTAATAAGCCGATTTGAATTCCTATCAATTAAGAACGATAAACTTTATAGGTCATACTTTCATACACGTGTTGTTCAGTTTGTTCAATTTCTTTATATTCCACTTAATCAAATGCATATCATCATAAATAAAAAATACAGGTTCGTTAATATACAGATAGTTCAACCTATCTAAATATAAAAATAACATAAATATATCCTATATCAAAGTCTAAATGTTTGACATCCTAATTTCTTTGTATGTTAAAAACATAAACAAATATAGAGCAATAAGTAGATATAAACAATGTATAGGGTTGCAAATTCATGAAAAATAACGCGACGTTACCTATTTCATAAATAACTTGGCAAACTGAAACATTCTTGTCCTAATTTTTGTTGAAACAGCTGGATGGTTCATACATGACCTAGTATTTCTGAAAGGATATCAATACAACGCGATACGAAGTTATATTTAACTTTTTTCATTACGAACATAACACTGTTTTTGTTTTTTCTTTGTCCAAATATTATTAAGTGACACAAATATTACCATATAATATTACTGTTACCCCGACTAATAATATGAATAAAATAATTTTATTAAAAGTGAAATTACATCAGCTACCAATCAATCAAATCAAATCAAAATCAAATTAACAACACTGTTAGCATCTCAAATACAAGTGCTTTAAGGTTTTTCCCAAATCATGATAATCAATTGATAAAACAAAAATCCTCGAGCGCAAGTCATGCAAAGAGAATATTCTGAACATACTAAGTTATACGAGACCAAAAACAGGTATATACTCGTATGTAGCTTTATATCTCACTGACCCGCTTTGTATTCGTGTAATGGACATTTAATATTCTAACGTAGAATACGTTATCACGTGTAGGATGTGGTGAATTCTCCTCTATCCCTCTGAATATCTCTATTCCCATCTTCAAACCCCGCACAAAACGGATAATAGTAGGTACGCCACATTAAAATATTGCTAAGTACATATTTTATCTATGAATGTAGCGGTAACACATTAGATATGACTAGCTTTACCTAAGCCGGAACTGGTAAGCATTTTTTTAGTAAGAATGTTTCATTTGTGCTCATAGAAACTGTTTAGGAGCTGTATTTCCTATCTGCACTGTCTGCACTCCATCGGCACACTTAATCGAAGATCGATCGATGACTGAACCACCATCAAATTCGAGATTGAGTTTACCATAGATATCTACAACACTTGAGATGTCGACTGATCCATTCTGTCATCGCTCGATAGCATCCATCGATTGCTGTAGTAATTGACAATCGGTTTTGAATGATCGATTCTACCATTGGTCGAAAATCTATAGTTTTGTAAATGGACAGTTGGACCCACAACTTTTTTAACATGATACGACATACATTACTGCTTTGAATATCCGAACAATTCAAAGTTTTTCAATTTTCATGTAAAAATTTTCATAAATAAGACTTTAAATTTAAAAAAAATGTTCTAGATTTCATGGTAGATTTCACGAAGGTTAATGGCATTTTAATTTACATTTATTATTATAACTCTTTCTTTAAAATGGTAAATTCAAAAAGCATTGTTTCATTATAATCTAGCTGGGCTGTAAAATTTGCTCTTTTGAGTTGTGTTATTATTCGATCCTAGCAGCGCCATGTTACGCCATGCGTTATTATTCAATCCAAGCAACGACATGGTCAGTGTCAAGTAGTAGTTACTACGTAAGGGAACCAATGTATTTCGTCCGGGGAGGTCGCCACACACACCGCTACTTTTATGCCTGGCGTCAAGCAGTTCTTGCGATGGAAGGGTGTGGTAACCGGCATACTTTTACATGAGGCGACCATCTTTTTCTTTAGGAGTAGCAAACGCATATGTGATTGACTTCGGAAAGAACCTATATTCTACACATGCCCAAAGTATCTCGGTAGTATATACCGAGTTGTCCCTGTAGTTTCGACATCAGGGCTACGGTATCCCCTGCCTGTCGTAAGAGGCGACTAAAAGGGGTTTCCGGGGTTGTGGGAGGGTAGAGTGGGAGCTCGAACCGTTCGATCAGACGACCCCGGGAAGGACGGCGGTAAGCATCGTCGCATACCGTCGTAAAGAGCAGACGGAGCAGTGGGCTCGATGGGGCAACGCGTTGGACTCCGGTTGCGTTCCTTTGGAGATCCCGTAGACCTCTTAGTAGCGCCGTGGACGGCCAACGGGAGTTTTAGTGCGGTAAAAATCCCACACAACCCTTCGTCGCTCCCACGACCTCGTTACCTTTTTAAGGTTTCCCCCTCGAGAACAAAAGTACATACCGAGTTGTGTCGCGATATCGCGCAGCAGCTGCCGCTCGGCGAGCTCCGCGCTGTCGGCGCCGGCGGCGAGGCGCGCGGCCTCGTCGCGCAGCGCGCGGTTCTCGCGCTCCAGCGCGCCGGTGCGACGCCGCAGCGCCGCCGCCGTGGCCGCCTCCTGCTCCTCCGGCGGTGTGCCCTCCTCTGTGTCATTTGTTAGCACCTGCAACGATACGGTACAATGCACTATATACTTAAACGCATGAGTGACTAGAACAGCTCGTGCCTACGCAATAATTTCTGATATTTTTTTTTATACTTTAACCTAACGATAAGGCAGACGGGCTACCTGATGGAAAGTAGTCACCGTGGCCTATGGACATTCGCAACACCAGAGGAGTCGTTAATGCATCGCCGGCTTTGAAGGAGTGCTCTTTTCGCACCTTCCTTGAAGAACCCCAATGAAGAAGAAAGTTAAAGAAAGTTAACCTGATACTCCGCAGCAATATTATTTTGTGATTGAAGGCAAGTAGTATAGTTGAGATTCACACAATTAAGGTAGGTACTGATAATGTCAATAATATTATAAATTTTGAAGGTGGTAGAACTAGTGTAGTTCGACCGGGGAAGTACCACCGCTACACCTATTTCTAGCATGAAGCATTTCTTGCGTTTCGATGGAAGGGTGTGGTTGCCGGCACACTTGCACATGAGGCGACCAGCATAGTCCTCGGGAGTAGCAACGCATCTGTGATTAATTTCAGATGGGACCCATGTTCTGTGTGAAGTTTATACAGATGTCCATAGGTGGCAGTGACCACTTACCATCAGGTGGACTTCATGCTCGTTTGCTACTTCAGTCAGATAAAAAGAATACAAAAGTTTGTATGGATAAATTTGTATTTGTTAGTTTATAAGCAAAAACCACCGGTAAGATTTCGCTGAAATTTGGCACACACATAGTTTATGACCTAGATTGAAACATAGAATACGTATTATTGTGGTTGGCGTGTGGCGGTTGTGATCGAAACGAGTCAACCGCAGGAATAACCTAGTATTTTCACATTATTTTATTTTCTTGGACACTTAAAAGTCACGGAGATAATTTTAACTTCATATCTACTTATACTAAATAATTTGTGTGTGAATAAGTTTCAAATAAATACAAAAACACAACAATAGCAAGACGCATTGGCGACCGGCCAAAAATTTTATTATAGAAGCAATATAATGAACCTGAATAATCCCACATGCTAAAATCCTACATTATAAATGTAATGTAGTATCGCTGGCTGCATACAATAATAAATAATCAAACAATTAAATTAATTTGATTCAAAATTATTCGCTTGAAAGTAAATTGTAAAACAGAAATGGTATTAATAATCATCGCCACATCTAGACTTGCCTAAAAACGTGTTTAGAACTATTGTATTCTAATTTGCTAAGGGAAACATACTTATTATACTTACCAAGGCATTCCAACAGAGTTTTTAAGGGTAGTAACGCATCTGTGGCAAACCAAGGTGGTAGAACCAGTGTAGTTCGACCGGGGAAGTACCACCGCCACACCGTTTTGTAGCGTGAAGCATTTCTTGCGTTTCGATAGAAGGGTGTGTTTGCCAGCACACTTTCACATAAGGCGACCATCATAGTCCTCGGGAGTAGCAACACATCTGTGACTGACTTAAGATGGAACCCATGTTCTGCATGTAGTTGATTACAGATGTCCATGGGCGGCAGTGACCACTTACCATCAGGTGGACTGCATGCTCGTTGGCTACTTCAGTCTGATAAAAAAAACCTCAAGAAAGATTCTGATCATATCTCTGGTTAATTATAGGACTATATGCTCGTTTATTACTTCTATGCTTTACATATGTTAGATAAATTATGCTATCTTTACAACTATTATAAGAAATAGATATGACTATACTATATAAAACTTATACTTTTGCTGACTACGTAACACATAAAGCAGAGAACTTTACAACTTTACAACTAATCTTTACAACCGATGAGAAATCCTTTATCACTATCATTTAACTCAGAGTTTCTCAAAGTGGAGTACTCGTACCCCTTGGAGTAGTAAGTCATGTTAATAAAACATATCAATTAATCGCGACAAAATTTCTGTATGACGGCTATTTAGCTTACTAAATCAAAGCAATTACCTGCTAGAAATAATGTGAATTACGAAACGACACAAACTCATTTGCCTATTAATTTCAAAACATATGTACCGCTTTTTGTATTTTTTTTTTAATATATAGGACATTTATTTGTGTTCTGTACATAGCAAATTGTATTAAAATAGTTCGCCTTTAATTTGAAAGTTTGAGAAACCGTAATTCAAACCATGAACGTGGTTAACTAGTCGCGACGGTTGGTTAACTTCCTAATGACTTTAAGGTAATCGGATTAACATAAAAACTATTTGAACGTGCATCGGATATTCGAACCGAGCTTAATTGGAAACCTTATTATAATGCCCCAAATTCTAAGCTTGTTTTCTAAATTGTTATCGGTAGGGAGGAATGACTTGAATCAATAATAAAGGCGCAACAAAATAGAGTTCTATTAGGTATCCAAAAAGATTTTAACCTCATGCATTACAAGTTATAAATTTGTTTAATTACTAGTTGACCCAGCGAACTTTGTTCCGCCTAAAATTCAAAAATCTAAAATTATCAGTGTTCCTCCACTATATTATGCTTGTATTAAAAACCCTCCTCTTGAATCACTATCTATTAAAAAACTGCGTTTACATAGGGACAGACAGCGAGAATCGATTTTGTTTTATACTATGTAGTGATAAGTCTAAAGTCATAAAATGTGTACTAAAATTATAATTTTTAACGCTTTTTACGCTATTGGCACTTCAATAGTAGCCTACACAAAGATTTTTCCTGTCTTCTATGTTACATGAACATGTACCATAAATAAGAAATCAAAATTTATCATTTAGACATCTACCTTACGGGGAAGGGAATCCGGAACCCACTGCGTGTCAGACCGGTATGGTGACCGCTCCGCAATGCGAGATAGTGCAATTAAATTAATCTATACTAAGATGTACTAATTTTATGGTTTATGTTGTTACGTTGAATATCTCGGTAATGAGTATCTCGTCAATCCAATATTATCCCACAGCTGGGTATGGGTCTTCTCTCAGAATGAGAGGGTTTAGGCCAGAGACCACCGCCAAGTGCGAATTGGTGGACTTCACACACCTCCGAAACTTTTTTTTAAAGAACTCTCTGGTGTGTAGGTTTCCTCACGATGTTTCCTTCACCGATGATGAGTATCATATGTGTTAATTTAGGTCATTAACTATGTGTTTGCCAAATTTCAGTGACATCCGACTGGTAATTTCTGTGTGAAATAGTACAAATACACATACATCCTCACAAACTTTCGCATTTATAATATTCATAAGATAAAAAGATCATTACGTCACTGTTAAATAAACACTTTAATTTATGTCACTGCACTAATCATATAATTTATACACATATATTATGTTAAATTGTAATTAATTATTGTCGGCGACTCATCTAATTAGTTAGATTAAGTTCCTTTATGTATGATAAGAATAAGATAATTGTATTATGAATAAGTCTTAAGAAGTATGATAAGAATTTAGCTAAGTTAATTTGATATTTCGGAAGTGTTCATTGCTATAGAATCACAACAGACTCAAGCTATGATTATAACACGATATGAAAGAGATGCAAGATGTAAATAGAGATAGAGAATAGGTTTAAGAAAGTTGTATGAAAGTATTATGTAAATCATATTATGTTTGTTGTAATTTTTGATAGTTTTAGTTAAGATATATTGTTATAATTAGTGTAGATCGATAGGTTAAGCATTTCTCTACATTTTTATATACAATAGATAAGGATAAGGATTAGAACTTAGGATTTATTTAGGAAAATAAGTATAGGATAGGACAAAATTGCTATGTTTTTACGATGTTTTTCATGAATAACTTTTTTGTCTTTTTAGATATAAGATTAAGGATTGTATGGTTTAGTAGATCTTTCGAAGACGAATGTAACGATATATGACACATATGTGTAAAGTTTTGGGAAATAATAAAGATTTAGCCGGACATGGGTCAGCCAAAGTGAAAATTATGTCGAAATATTGGGCAATATGGGCTTAGAGCCATGCGGCTTTCTTTAAGGTAAAGCCGAAGGGCAGCGGACCAGGCGGGTTTTTAGCTGCGAACATGGCCTCCAGAGAGAAGCACTCCCAAGAAGAAAGAAGAAAAAGAAGAAAGAAAACTCCGAAGAAGAAAGAAGACTCTGAAGACTCAAGACTGAAGATTGAAGACTGGAAACTCTGCAGGACGGAAGGACCTTCTGCAGCAGGAAGAAAGAAGATTCTCCGCGACAGAAGAGCGAAGGATATTAGGGCTAGGCAAGGGGGATTAGGGCTAGGCTTTGGCTGGTCCACTACGGCTTAAACAGATAACGTCATTCTTGTTTCTTTTAAAAACGTCTCCTCCCCCCGCACCTACCCCCCGCACCCTCTACATCGACGAGGCAAGAGAACGACGCAACTCCCCGACGCGAAGTACACACACGAGCGGGCTTCCGGCGCCGGACGAGCGAAAGTCCGTCCGTATCTACATCACGCCCGCCCCCCCCTCCGTCGCGGTAAGAGCCGTCGGTGAGGACTCGCTTTAGCCGACGGACGCGCCTGCGCACTCACGACACGCACGTGGGGCGCACGGCACGCACGCCCCGCGACATCTGCTGGTCCTTCGAGCCGGATCTACGTGTATTTCGTCGAGACATCGGGTTACTGACGTCGTCATGCCAGTCACCAGGAGCCAGAGGGTTACCTCGCCGCCGAACCAGTCGACTGCGCCCCGTGCTGAAGAAGAGGCACAAGGGACAACTGACTCTTCGGGAACGTCGGGGACCTCGGGCACAACTACAGAGGGAACGTTAACTACGTACGAGTCAAGAGTCACTTCAGAGACGGAAGTTGCTGCTCCTGCTGCTCCAGCTGCTGCAACGGCAGCACCTGCAGCAAAGAAGAAGACTCGCTCCGTCGTGTCTACGGGACGTCGGGAACGGGAAGCCAAGCTAGAATTGGCGCGCCGACAACTAGACGAAGCGAAAGCAGCAGCGGAACTCGCCCGGGCCCAATGGGAGTTGGCCCAGGTGGAAGATGAGGAGTCCGAAGATGAAGGGAATCCTGCTTGGGACGCCAACGTGCAGACATGGGTGCAGTCGACGGTCGGTCGGATGTCCGAAGAGGTACGTCGGGGGGAGGTGCCCAAGGAGGGGCACCAGCAGGGCACGTCCAAGGAGGGGCGCGCCTTCCAACCTCCAATTGCCGCCGTCAAGCCAGAGGACCAAGAGGAACCTTCAACGAACGGGACCAAGGATCTAGCGGAGGCCATCATCAAGGCAATCAGCGCGGCACCTAGGAGTGCGCCGAGCTATGTGCACGAGTTGCCGGACTTCGATGGGAGGAGCGAAGAGTGGATCGCCTTCAGGACGGTATATGAAGATACTGCGCCTATGTTTACAGATGCTCTCAACATGGCGCGGCTGCGGCGGTCCATCAAAGGTGCGGCACGGGAGGCAGTGAAGAGTCTCCTGTATTCGGAGTGCCCACCAGAGGAAATATTAGAAGCTCTTCGTCGGAGGTTCGGAAGACCAGAAGCCCTGATCCTGATGGAGTTGGAGAAGGTGAAGAACCTGCCACGCATCACGGAAGGTGCGCGCGACGTCTGCGTGTTTGCCAGCCGGGTGAACAACACTGTCGCGACAATTCGGGGGCTTCGAAGACCGCAGTACCTTCACTCGCCGGAGATGGTGAAGACCATCGTGGACAAGATGCCGGCGGTGCTGCGCTATCGGTGGTACGACTATGCCGCCGACAAGGAAGATGAAGATCCAGACCTGGTGCTAATGATGAAGTTCCTCAACAGGGAAGCGGACCGGTGTGGACCCTACGCGACGCAGGAGACTGTGCACCAGAGGCAGCCTCCCCGGCGTCAATTCGCACACACCACGTCTGATCGGGTCGAAGAAGAAAGGAAGACCTCCTGTCCACACTGCCGGGACGAGCATCACCTCTACGAGTGTCGCAAGTTCCTACGGATGCCGGTAAGGGAAAGGTGGGACGTCGCTGAGAAGTCACGGATGTGTTTCAGGTGTCTGCAAGGGCGGCACCAGAAGGAGACATGTCGGCGTCCTCCGTGCAAAATGTGCAACCGGTGGCATCACTTCGTGCTTCATGAAGAACGGGGGCCTAGCCCGAAGCCCGAAGAGATGAGGGAAATAGCGAACAACGTCATGCTCCCGGTGAATGCGGCAAGGACAGGAAGGGCGTATCTGAAGATGGTTCCAGTCGAGTTGTACGGGCCAAGGGGGGCTGCCAAGGTGCTGGCGCTGCTGGACGAGGGTTCGACGGTCACGCTGCTCGACGCGGCGGTCGCGCGGCGAATCGGACTCAATGGACCCATGGAGGCGCTCACCCTAGAAACCGTTGGAGGAAGAACCATCACCAAGGAAGACTCGATGAAGTTGAATATGAAGGTCAAGGGACTGCACCAGGAGAAGAAGAGGACCATCTCTGGGGCACGCACGATCGATGACATCAACCTGACGCCTCAGAGATTGGATAAGAAGAGGATTGAGCAGTATGCTCACCTCAAGTCGATGGCTGACCAGTTATACTACGAAGAAGAATCACCCAAGCTACTGATTGGGCAAGACAACTGGGAGCTCATCGTGTCCAGAACCACGCGCAAGGGGAAGCGAAGTCAACCCGTAGCATCGTTGACCTATCTGGGGTGGGTGCTACACGGGTCCAGCGGAGCAACGTCGAGACCCGTGAACTTCGAGACCAGCGCGCACTTATCTTCTAAAGAAGAAGAATTCGGCAAGGACATCGCACGGAAGGGGAATCTTCTCGACAGCAAAAGCAACGAAGAAGATTGGCAGAAACCGAGCATCTCCAAGAAGAAGCCCACGGGAATGGAGAAAGGGGGATCGACTGTGGGGGCCCAGCCCGTCGATCAGCGTCCGGATCCAGACCCAGCCAAGTTCGCAAGATGGGCGCAACTGGTGGGGGCAACAGCGAGGTTACTGCAAACGAAGAATCAAGAGAGAAGATATACTCCCCTCAAGCACGACAAGATTATGGAAGCCGAGAAGATTGTATTAAGAAGAAGTCAAGAAGAGAGTTTCCAAGAAGAAGTACTCTGCGTCAGAAAAGGGAAGCCGTTGAAGAAAGAAAGCCGGCTTAAGGAACTGGACGTCGTCATGGAAGATGGACTACTACGACTCCGGGAAAGAATCGACGCAGCAGTACACACGCGGCAAGAGAGACCTGTGGTGCTGGATAGCCAGCATCACATCACCGGGCTGCTCATCATGTACTACCATGAGAAGTTGGGTCATGGTAACCACGCAACGGTGATCAACGAGTTGAGGCGACGCTACTGGATCCTGGGACTACGGTCTGCGGTCAAGTCGACGGTTCATCGGTGTCAATGGTGCAGGGAGCGCCGTGGCACGCAAGAGTTCCAGCAGCTGGGGAGGTTCCCGCTGGAAACCTCACGAGGGGGAGAATCGCCGATCAAGCCAAGAAGCCGTCACCAACCTCAACAAAGAAGACGCCATCACCGCGGCAGAGAAGAAGGGCATCAGGTGGAAACTCATACCACCTGGGGCTCCCAGCAGGGAGGGCACGTGGGATCGCCTCGTCTGGTCCCTAACAAGGACCCTGGCGGCAATCCTCCAGAGAAGGCATCCCAAGGAAGAAGTCCTGCAAGCTCACCTACTGGAAGCAGAGCACCTGGTGAATTCAAGACCTCTCATCGAAGCCGACGAAGACATGGAAGAAGGGGCCCTTACTCCCAATCATTTCCTCATTGGGAGATCCTGCGGCACAAGATTGGGAATATTCACCGACGAAGATCTCACCGGCCAGCGGACATGGAAGACGGCGCAGCGACTAGCCGACCACTTCTGGAGCAGATGGGTGAAAGAGTACCTTCCAACTCTGATCCCGAGAAGAGTCGACGCAAGAGCTGCCAAGAGAGACCTGCAGTGTGGGGATACGGTCCTCATAGTGGACGCCACGCTGCCGCGAGGAGTCTGGCCAAGGGGTGAGGTGGTCCGAACCTATCCTGGACCCGACGGGCGCACCAGAGTACTGGAGGTGCGCACGGCAGGGGGCGTCCTGAAACGTCCCAGCTCCAAGGTGGTGCTACTGGTTCCGGCGCAACGCGACGAGGAGCAAGCAGCCGTCGAGCCGAGCAACGGGTCGGCGGACAGCGAGCCAGACTGCGGGGAGGCGGTCATCGCATCGGGCCAGCAGCACGGAGTCGCCGGGTCAGGAGTTGGTGCTACGCACGAGGGGGAGGATGTCGGCGACTCATCTAATTAGTTAGATTAAGTTCCTTTATGTATGATAAGAATAAGATAATTGTATTATGAATAAGTCTTAAGAAGTATGATAAGAATTTAGCTAAGTTAATTTGATATTTCGGAAGTGTTCATTGCTATAGAATCACAACAGACTCAAGCTATGATTATAACACGATATGAAAGAGATGCAAGATGTAAATAGAGATAGAGAATAGGTTTAAGAAAGTTGTATGAAAGTATTATGTAAATCATATTATGTTTGTTGTAATTTTTGATAGTTTTAGTTAAGATATATTGTTATAATTAGTGTAGATCGATAGGTTAAGCATTTCTCTACATTTTTATATACAATAGATAAGGATAAGGATTAGAACTTAGGATTTATTTAGGAAAATAAGTATAGGATAGGACAAAATTGCTATGTTTTTACGATGTTTTTCATGAATAACTTTTTTGTCTTTTTAGATATAAGATTAAGGATTGTATGGTTTAGTAGATCTTTCGAAGACGAATGTAACGATATATGACACATATGTGTAAAGTTTTGGGAAATAATAAAGATTTAGCCGGACATGGGTCAGCCAAAGTGAAAATTATGTCGAAATATTGGGCAATATGGGCTTAGAGCCATGCGGCTTTCTTTAAGGTAAAGCCGAAGGGCAGCGGACCAGGCGGGTTTTTAGCTGCGAACATGGCCTCCAGAGAGAAGCACTCCCAAGAAGAAAGAAGAAAAAGAAGAAAGAAAACTCCGAAGAAGAAAGAAGACTCTGAAGACTCAAGACTGAAGATTGAAGACTGGAAACTCTGCAGGACGGAAGGACCTTCTGCAGCAGGAAGAAAGAAGATTCTCCGCGACAGAAGAGCGAAGGATATTAGGGCTAGGCAAGGGGGATTAGGGCTAGGCTTTGGCTGGTCCACTACGGCTTAAACAGATAACGTCATTCTTGTTTCTTTTAAAAACGTCTCCTCCCCCCGCACCTACCCCCCGCACCCTCTACATCGACGAGGCAAGAGAACGACGCAACTCCCCGACGCGAAGTACACACACGAGCGGGCTTCCGGCGCCGGACGAGCGAAAGTCCGTCCGTATCTACATCACGCCCGCCCCCCCCTCCGTCGCGGTAAGAGCCGTCGGTGAGGACTCGCTTTAGCCGACGGACGCGCCTGCGCACTCACGACACGCACGTGGGGCGCACGGCACGCACGCCCCGCGACAATTATCTTTCAGTGAAATAGCTATTTCGCATAATAAGTTACTTTTCTTCTTAAGCATTGTTTAATATTCTATCACATAACTGATGTGTGTCTGGCGATAAAATTATGTTCTTGTCAATATGAATAAAAAATATATACAACAATAATTTAATTTCACATCACACCTATTTCTAACGAAAAGCAGTTCTTGCGTTCGGCTGGAAGGGAGTGGTTACCGCTTCACTTTTATACGAGGCTAGACTTCACCATTGATCAATTTAAAGTTTCTTACAGGAAAATCGTATCGATGGTAGTTACCACTTACTATCAGATGCTCTGCATGCAACCCACTGAGATTCTTGCCGGATCTTCTCAGTTGAGGTCGTGTTCCGATCCGGTGGTAGTGTAAAAAAAATATATATAACTGACAATTTGTAGGTCCCTCCGTAGGCTTATGCAAATAAAGACATTTCATTTCATTTTATTTCAACAAAATCCCTATCAGCAGATAAATGACGCATGGTAAAACGATCAAGCAAGCCGCATATAGATAGAAAATGTAACATCGTCTCCAAAAGCATTAAAAGACGAGTTCCGATACCGTAATTAGCCATAGACTCTTCTATAAATACTCTGTATATGAATTAATATTAGAATTTTCAAATATAGACCAGAATGACGTCATCGACACTGCGTAGTTTGTACCCTATAACAGTGACGCATGGCATATATTATCTACTATTTCTATTTTATTTACCTGCCCATGTTATGAGATTGAAATGTGCAATACTTTTCAATCCCGTAAAGTGGGCAAGTTTAGCAGTAATTCGTTTGTTATTACCAATTATGGAAGTAGTGATCGTGCATATTGTCCACTTAGTTATAAGCAGATCGCGTGCGGTCATTCATTATACCCCTTTATATTATTAAGTACCATATAATCCTAGTAGAAACTATAACCTAGTTACCGATAATTTAAATGTTGAGTTGGATCGTGTGAAAATAAACAAGATTTCAAGATATTCAATTGAGTTTAAGCTGACTCATAGTCTCGTGATCATTTATTATTTTATTATATGTGTCCTTAAAATTGTCAGTTCTCGGAGATTCCCACCTTTCGATTATTTTATGCGTCACAAATATAAAACTCTTATTATCCTCTAGTTCAACTAATATTCAGTCATAACGAATGCTGCAAACTCACTTGTCCTAAAATCGGTTAACAATTAAATAGGTGATGCGTATTGCATGCCTGCTTGTACGACACAAAATTACGCCGAATGCTCATCATAGGCATTATCAGACTATTCCTTCTCCACCGCTGGGACGTCAATAACTTCTTAGATTGAGAAGAGTTTTCTTAGAGTGACTAGGGGTCGCAATCGAATACGTTAGCCTAACGCGGCTTGACATATTTTGGATATTTTTACTGACAGAGCAGGCTGGCCAGGCGTGTCCGAAAGTTTTACCACGTTGTTTACCTTCATCATTGAAGTAAATACCAAATAACTAATAACGTTAATAATTAAATGTGGAGTTTAATCGCATACAAAATCACTGCTTATGAAATATTAGCTTTTACCCGCGGTACTGCTTTCTTGCATCATATTTCCACGGAAACCGGTATTCTATATGTTAACCCTGGTCATAAGCTATCAGCGTGTTAAATTCAATTCAGATCCAATCAGTAGTTTTTGCATGAAAGATCAACAAACATATCCATCCTCTCATCCTTGTGACAGTTTGTGAGTATGTTTTTGTGTTTGTTCCTCTTTCCCGCAAAAACTACCGGTCTGATTTCGCTGAAACTTTGCACACACATAGTTTACGACCTAGATTAACACATAGGGGGTATCTTAGTACAGATATGGCCATTTTTTTATGGTCTCACCTGTAGCAAATCAGTATTGGCACTGAGGTCATGGCGGAGCTGGATGATGTGGTCGCGCGCGCCTCGTAGCTCCCCCTCCAGTGTGGTCACACGTGCCTCCAACCGCCCGTTGGCAGCCAGCAGCCCCTTGCCAATGCGCGCCGTCAATTCCAAGTCAAAAAGATTTTCTTCATAATCTTACCTGCAGCAAGTCAGTCTTGGCACTGAGGTCGTGCCGGAGCTGGGTGATGTGGTCGCGCGCACCTCGCAGCTCCCCCTCGAGCGCGGTCACTCGTGCCTCCAGCCGCCCGTTGGCAGCCAGCAGCTCTTTGCCGATGCGCGCCGTCAACTCTAAGTCTTTTTCTTTCTGTGGAGACGTATGTTGTTAATAACGTAGAAATGTTATAAGGAAAATTGATAAGTATGACGTCTGTTACACTAAGGACCTTTTTACCTAGCGCGGGAAATTGTGAACATCCAGTTTAGATAGGCATACAAGCCTTGAAAATTAGTGTCATTCAGGTGTCAAATGTCAGGTGTGAGAGCAGTGATAGCCTAATGGTTGAAACTTGCCCTCTCGATCGGGAGGTCCGAGGTTCAAACCCAGGCACGCACCAATGATTTATGTGCGTATTAGAAATTAATTATCACTGCTTTTCGGTGAAGGAAAACATCGTGAGGAAACCTACACACCCGAGAGTTCTTAAAAAAAAAAAAAAAAAAAGTTCTCGTAGGTGTGTGAAGTCCACCAATTCGCACTTGGCCAGCACGGTGGACGATGGCCTAAACTCTCTCATTCTGGGAGAAGACCCGTGCCCAGCAGTGGGCCAATAATGGGTTAATGGGTTGATGCAGGTGTCAAAAACAATCTACATAATATCTTCATACGTGGTTTCTGAATAGCCAAGCTTTTTTAAAAAAAAAATGGTCTATATAACAGCGGTAAATAAACACGAGAGATTTCAAAGGGTTCCGTTTTACATTAGAAATACGGAACTGTAAACAAGCGCGTCGAATCGAACCTCCTTTATCGGATTTGCAATCGCGGCAATAAAAACTAACCTTCCGCCCGGAACGTAGTTTATGAATGACAATAAAACCGTTTTACATGCAACAGAAGTAAATAAAACTATATTTTACGTCTGCACAGGTAGTATAGAACAAAAAAGGCTCCAGTCCTAAGGTATTAAAAAATTGCGGCAACAAACAATGAGGAATTTTAAACAGCAATTAGAAGAGTCATTAAAATCTATACTTGTGCTGTTCACAGTTCAAGTTTCCGACAAAAACAACATGATTGTTCGGCAAGGACAATAGCATATTCTCCGTGGATTGTCAATGTAATCAGAAATCGCTTACTACAACTACACCACTTTGTAAACTTTGTGCAACAACTACCAACAAAAACCATACTCCAATCAAGTCTGAAATTAAGCCATCAAAGCAATTCCAGTATTTCATACTAAATAACACTATCCGTATTTACACTAAGTTACAATTGTTTTATTTACTTTTAAAAACAATGGACCAACGCTAATAAACTAACTTTTCCCATTAGATGTAAGTATTGTCCATACTTATAATAATTATAGAAGTGTCTGTTTAAATATAGTTTTGTTCTGATTAAAAAGGTAATAAAACTATTATTTATCAATATTTTGTGTCTGTTTGTGTATTGTATTTACTTGAAATCGCAACAAATAGGATTAACTATAGTTGCAGTCTGTATCTTGAGGTAACATTTGATCTTTATTTCATTTAAATCCATCAACTATATCAGAAGTTATATTTATGTTTTGTTTTATGTTTATACTATTTTTATGACGCGGGCACACCTAGTACATATTAGAACTAACTTTGGTGCTAATCGTGCTAGGGTAAAACCATAAAATTAATATTACAGCCAGCCTTAAATATGTGCATGTCATGAAGGAAATCATAAAGAACTATGGTCCAATTAGCCTGTAAATTGATTTATACGGTTTTACCCCAGCATTAATATTACCCCAATTTATATTTCTATTTTAATGAGGAAAGGAAAACGTCTTGAAAAAAACTAGTCAGAAAGTTCTAGATAAATCTTTCGACGAGGTAAAGGTACATTTAACAATTAGTGAGGGTGGTGGACTATGATATAATTATTTTCTAATTCTAACAGATGAACAATGCTGACCAAAGCACAATGATTGACTGATGACACTACGATAGAAAGCTTATAAATACCATTGAATACTTACTTCTTCTAAGAGCCGTGTTACCGCTTCGATGTCATTGTAGGTTTTTGTCATTTGGCTCACCCTGTTGCTGCATAGAACTGCAAACAGAAACGCACTTGTAACACCATGGACAGCTTAAACACTACTTATCGTAAGTACGAAAGAATCTATTAACGTGTAGTGAAACAATGTCGATAAGATAAAAACTGTAAATATTAATTCTTAATAAGCCGTTATCGTCTTTGTATTACGAGAAATTACACGACACTCACACATGACAATGTGTTAGGTGCACTTATAGGTTAGGAGAATCAAAATAATGCACACATTATGTACAGATTTATTGAAGATAAGTGATTGTTTTGATATTTACACAGAATATTTTTAGGAAGGTATCAATTATAATAAAACACTAATTAAGCTATAGAATACAATTTAAGAGAGAAATGTAATTAGACTACTAGAATTTAAATTGTTTACTTTCATTTTGTACGTAATGCACATATAATTTTAAAATTTTACTACCTAGCAAACATGATGCTGAATGAATATTAGGACCACAGAAACTGCAAGCAAAGATTTATCTTTTCCTCAATAACTTTGAAAATTATGCTTTCTGATATTTACACCCAATTGATAAATAAAGCAAACGACTAAGTGAAAGGCGTTTTTACATTTCAGCAAAAACCTTTACATATTTAAATTATATTAGTTAATAGTGTTGCGTGATAAAGTTATATTACCTTTTCAGTATTTAAATATTTAGCTTCAATTATAGCTGTCAAGGAGCTTTTATAAAAGAAAGACATTGGACTAAATTTTCAAACAGAATACGTAACGCAAGTAACACTTTACCTTTACATTGGCTTTGAACAATCATTATTAAATATTCAGTAACGTGTTAAAAATATCGACATTTAAATTCCGTTTATTACGATTTATCGATATAATTATACATCTAAAATTTAATATTACTGGTACCACAAATTTTCAATGTTTTCACAATGTAACGATGCAGCGGCGTACACGACATAGTGAATGGATAATGTAATAATTACTTAAAGACTAAACGCAAAGCGTGTAAGTGAGACGCACTCGACTGTAAAGTGGTCAATTGGCGCTTGCCGGAGCCAAACATTGATAAGATACGACAAATAATACAAAAGGTAATTTCTAATCATCAACCTATTAACATAAAATAGAACGAATACTGACCCGCAAAAATATCATCGATGCCTGCGGATTGCGAGGTCATGGGCCCGTTATCAAGTTTCCGATATGTTCAGTTGTTATTTACACGCGTACATAATACACGAAAGTCCTATTAATAACGTAGAGATAAAACACATTCACTTATGCTCTTCCTAACTGGGAACACTAGCGCGAACCGAAAGATCATGTTAGTGACTGCGTATGCAACCAACGAGCGTCTGCTCTGAGGGCACGCAAAACAAACTATTCTATTGTGCAACATGGGAAAAATGGAGTACAAAGACAACAAACATAATAGGTATTTATTGATAAATTCTTCGTGTATGTGATCTTAATCTTATTAAGTATTTTTAACTTGCTTGTAAAAGTCAATAATAATAAGCAAAGATTTACTCTGAATGTTTGCGGACCACAAACAAAAATATATACTTTTTCATACGTCACTTGATTAAATATAGTTTCACAAACGAAGCATAGACAAAAATCTTACATCTCACTTTACTTAGTAACCGCAAGGAAAGGAAAAATAAACGAATACCGAGTTATTTGCTTTATGTCAAGGTAATACAAAAGGAGTTCTGCATATTTAAAGTCCTGCGAGGGCATGTTGATCGATATTCTCAATAGGTACAATAACAGTAGGAACGAGCATATACCAAGCAAAACTAATCTGGTCATTGTGTAACTATTTATTATTTATATATTAATAAGCATATAATACGTATGAAATATTTAAGTACGTATAAAGATAAGACTTTTTATTTTATTTAACATCGAAATCATGGTAATATTATAATTGGCACTTTGTTTATATATTTCATTTATAATATGTAAGTAACAAATGAGGGCTACAGCTACGTTGCTACCCTAAAGGACTAAGAACGCCTAGAATCATATTCAAATGTATGTAAAATTTTACCTGGAAAATCGTTTTAATCGTTCAATAAAATTATTTTAGTATTGGAAAACTACATCACTGTATACGACTCCACAAAGTGTATAATATTATTTTACTCGATCAATACTCAGGCACCGCTAGTAAGCTATATACCAGCATTCGAACAATACTTCTATAGTAACGCCGGTAACATTGTCGTAAGCGTTATGTCTTATTACCAATTTATTCCACTCGAATAGACGTTTAAGTTAGTTTCATTACAATACAACATAGAGCTGCTTTCCAGTAAGGCAAAAACCCTGTGGGAACCGACATCAATCATGGCTGCACACAATGGTGCGTGTGTGATTTTTTCCCACTTACCTAACACTAACGTTAGAAATACAACGGATATCGATTGTGCTCGCTGTTACGTCTAGCGGAGCTGAAGGACTTGCTTTCTCAGTTTTTGTCAATTTCCGTAACCATCTTGCATTACGCTGTACGCTTTGTAAAAGATGGAAATAGCAAATGAGCATGCAATCCACCTGATGGTAAGTGATCAATGCCACCTATGGACATCTAAACTTCACAGAACAAGAGTTCTCTCTGAAATCAATCACAGATGCGTTGCTAATCCCCAGGACTATGATGGTCGTCTCATATAAAAAGAACTGACAACCACGCTTTGCCGTGGAATTGCAATAACTCTTTTACGCTAGAAATAACTAATAGTCGCGGTGGTACCTCTCAAAACATCACTGGTTCTATCACCTGGTAAACGCTTATAGTTGAACAACACTTCAACGTTTTAAAGTGACCCATTAAAAGTGAAAAGTAAACGGCCCTGCAACTAGTTGTCATGAATAGATATTACCCACACAAACCGATCATAATATCAACATGTATACACTAATTTATGTAAGTATCGATATGACTGTTATAGTTCGTTTAACGTAATAAATATATACAGAAATTTTATTTACAGTGCATCAATAAATTTGCACAGACCAATATATAGTGCATCCCTAAATCGTTTTAGAATGAATAATTATGTGCAATTTAGAATGATGTGCGAAAGTAGTCAGCGTTGCCAGCGAAGCTTTCTAACTTGCATCGTCCAACTTTCTAGGTTTTGGAGACAAAACTTGGAAAAGTGTATTGTGGTTAAAAAAATAACATCTCCATTTAAAGTTTTGTACCCCACTGGTCACACGATGTTATCTTTCATATCGCGTAACCAAAAGCAAGGCAAGCAAAAGCTTGTCGAAAACCTTACACTTATTTCGTCATAATTACCTTGCCTAATGTTGTAGATAAAATAAACAGCATAATTAGTACAATATACATAAATAATTTCGTTAACATTAAAATTATTGTAGGTAGTAAAAACATGTAAATAAATATTTAAAAATATATGTATGTGCGACAGAAGAAAGTTCTAGATGTTTGATTCAGTGAGTTAAAAGATGTCAAACAAATGAAATTAGATAGTAACGAATTTTAATGTGAGGGGACGATGACGGCTGAAAGCTATGACAGTTTATGTAGTCGATATGAGTGAGCAAGGGCGAAGAAAAGCGAAGGTATGCCACGCTGAAACGACACCTGAAGTTGCTGTGAGCGATGAGATGAGCCGACATAATAACCCGCGTTCAGAACGCGGCCGTACCTCGATCAAGGAGCAATGTCCTTATGACGCGAAAGTAGAGTCGTCCGAACCTGTCCCGCGCCAAGTGGTACAGGAAGTCGGGATACTCGCCGAGGCATTCGCGGAGGTCCGCGTCGGGGAGGAAGCTCAGCTCCTGGAAGAGCTCGCGATCGAAGCCGGGCGGCGGCGAGGCGCGCGAGGCCGCGCACCCCGCGCCCGAGCCCGCACCGCCCTCCGCCGTGACGCGCCCCAGCCGCAAACATCGGCCCCGCCCGCGTCACGCCGGCGATGATTCTCCCCCGCGCACCAAACTAACACTTGTATAGTCCACTGTGATCCCTCGCTAATTTTATATTGATTGCGTCCGACGTTTCAAACTCACCAACGTTAACTGCGGTATCATACTTGGTTACACTAGTATAAAATAAATATTTGCTCTGCCACGGACGTGTAAAACATATTATACAGTCGTGTCGAACTTAATTATCAGTGACGAGTCTGACATTCAGAGTAGAAACTGTAAGTAGAATGTTGAAGAAAAATCATTGAAATACAGACAGAATTTACTGTATAAATTGCACATTTTATCTGCTATTGTTGGAAGATAAATTAAGCTTTTTAGCTTCTTGTCGAATGAAATTGTAATACCTAAGTCAATTATGCTATGAATGGAGTGCGATTGTGATTTTTGATATGCAAAAAGCAACACACAATGTTGGTGTGGTTAATTACCGAATGAACATTACGATATTTAATAATCAAAAAGCAATAGTAAGTCATACATAATATAATTTTTCTATTTATATTTAAGACGCAATTAAGCTAATACCATCGAGTAAATTGTACTGCAATTTACTTCAAGTATGTAACAATAGGCGTGCGGTTGAATAGATAGGTACAGTACAGATAAAACAATAGGAGACAATTATCATTCACTTATCATTGTTTTGCTTAATAAAATATAGGAGTAAATAATAATTATAGATGATGATCTAAACTTCAATGAATCGTTACGAACAGAGACAGTTAATCGTTTTCATGACTTCATGGCCACGAGGAAATCCATGAAAAAGGTAACTTTAATTATCTTTAGCCTCGATCTAAGCAACGTTTTAAACATATCGGCCATAAAGAACAATACTTTGTCTCAAAGGTAATCATATTTTTCACACTATAAAACGAAAATGACAACGATTACTTTGTATCACTTTTTTAATTACTCTTGTAAGTATATAATGGTCTTGGTATAGAATGGTTTCTTGGTTGTTTACGGACAAAAATACATTGTATAGGTACATTCACGGCCACGGCAATAGATCAAAGTATTATTTATTTAGACCAGTTGTGAACATATTTTGAGTGGTAAAGTGCGCCTACTGTTGAAACGGTCGGGGTAGTGTGTTAAGGTCGGCTCGCACGTGATTCAGCAGCTCCACTGACGTCAAACAACCTTGGTTCGCTCGTGTTATGGCTGCGTTTTGACATACATCCCATGATTTTAAACGGAGTATTTTTCCAGTAGACTTGATATTATGTAATAAAAGCAAGAAAGGAAACAAATGAGACAGTAAGAACGTATTAATAGACAATTTGTAACGACAACTATTTCGTAACGACAGAGCATTTTTAAAGAACAGTCTAACATATAATCAAACAACAATATAACTGTCTCCTTGAAATAAAAAGTTCACAAGAAAGTAACAACCTAAGGTCAAATTGATCCATTAAGGTCACTGCGTGCAACGTTTGGCCTGGTGCGATAAGATACGTACTTAGTGACGTCATAAATATCCGCTATACTAACATTCATGAAATAATATTATAAGAATATTAACTACACTTGAATATTTGGGCGAGGCTTACAGTTATTACAGGACTAAGTCTTCTGTAGTGGAAAGAACTTACTACCTATTTATCAAAAGTTACGGTTAGACATTATAGCCATTTTAATTTAACCAATTATTCTTGGAAAAAATACTGGCAGTGCTAAATAGAGAGTACTATTTTTTATAAACATTTCGTTTCACTTCTACTTGATCAGCCGTTGGAAAAATAACTCTAATTCTAAATGAATGTCCCTGAGCCTTTTTTTTAAATGTTAAACATGTACAAGAAAAATCCACAACTTGCAAAAAGTATGTCAAGTGTATGATAAAATTTAGAAAAATGTTGCACAAAGAGTCCTGTTTGCAACTTTTCATATCATCAACAGACACGGTGTACGTAGTCGTAGATAAATTTCAACCCTTGAATGTTCTGAGAGAATAATAATTTTAATTAATTTTAAGAATCTAATTCGTCTAATGAAATATTTATAGACGACATGTTTTGCTACTAAGACAATTGCCGTTACAAGAATATCTAGGTAACGAGGACAATAATAGCGACTACTAATATCATTTGATAACGATAACGATAACATTGAGAACAGTTTATAAAAGAGCAAATTATAAAGAATTATAAGATCCGCACTAATGTTTTTTAGTCTCGCAAAGTAGGTCTGCCGTTGGATTAGTACAATTATTTCTTCACCGCAAATGTTTTCGCGGAGATAGTTTATTTCGTGTACAGTTTTGACCACTGAATCGCGTCCAGTTTCTTCTGGTGGACAATCTTCGGTGATTTGTGGAAGATAAAAATGATACGACATTTTATTTGAATAAAATATTCAGTTCCTTTTAAAAATGTATAGCTACAAGGAGCATCATAGTACCTATGACAATTATATAATTCAACAGTACAGAATATGAAATATGATAATTTATATTGCCATTGATTTTTATAAACCTTTATACAAAATAACAATTGATCATAAACAGTTACATCTTTCATGAGCAACGAATAACAAACAGTTCTACTAATTTCGCTACTAATTGAAGCAAAGTATTGAAAGAAGCATTATCAACCTGTGCAAACAATAACTATTTCTAATTGTTAAACTGACATTAACTGAATTACACACATGTGCGGGCTATCTCTTTTTGTTTCAAAAGCAAGCGATTTCTTTAGTAACGGTCCTAGCGTTTGAGGCCAATGGTAATAAACTTTCACGATCAAGTGCAGGCGCTTGCAGAAGAACACGCGAGTGATGTGGCTCATATGTGGCACAGACTCTAAACTATATAACTCCATAATTTGTTCCATTACCCAAGCCCTTGGAAAAATAATTTCTTTAAAAACCTTAAGAAAGATATTATATGGTATGGTATTAGATGGTAATCTAAACTGATTGAATTGAATTCAAAACTGATATTCAATATTCATATTATTTTAATTTTCACACACTTAAGTGATACCTTATCGCCATCTTTCACTTTATATATTTATTGCTTTTTGATGAACCGGATGAGATAAAAAATACTTATATTTCCAGCACTTAATTATAAACACTGAACTTTTTAATACGATTTCCTTTGCTATCTTATTTTGTTAAAATACTTTCAATATAAATAAAATGTAACCATTGTATAATTATGTCGTAATAATTTCAATTAAATAACACATTAAATCGATGGTGATATATCAATGTCTTTTTTCGAAAATTTTTACTGTGCGGAGCGACTTTTTGCGATAACGATTTAAGTAGTACTAATTATCGCTACCACTGCTATACAAGATGTTTCAGCTATGTAAATTAAACTGCAAAACTAACTACATTAAACAGCACTCTCTTTGTATATTACGATTATAATACACTCATAAGAATGGAAATGACCAAAGAAATTGCATATCGTCGAGATATGAATTTATAATTGGCTCAAGTACCTACTTATCTCCATTTCTACCTATCCTGTTAGCAAATATTACAAATTCAGACTAGGCACTCTGTTTTAAGAACCATATTACAATATTGTAGTGAAATTACGAAATCAAAAAATGTGATGTAAAATGTGATGACGCTCCTTAATATCATCTACGTTTTAATTAAGCTGAATGAACGCAAATATAGCAGCAAACTTATCTAAAATGACGTTTAAGACATCCCAAACTGATCTCTACAATAAAACCTATAAAACAACTACAGTACGTAGACATACTGTTCTTGCTCGCATGACTGGCAACGTAACTGTTAAAATTATCCACACTAATTTCGTTCTTATCCAAAAGCGATTTCATCTATAGTAGCATTCCAACAGAATGTATGATAAAGACAAGCGCGTGTATTACGGTAACTGGAATGCATCTGCATCATAACAGGTAATACGTAATGTCTCTAGGCTCGGAACATACATGGACACTACGTAAGATGGTATGCATTATAAACTTGCATATTAAAACCATCCTCAACTTAGTAAGGATAAGACAAGTTCAGCAATCAAGGTAAAAGATATGCTTTTCCCTTGTCGCTATCTGAACACTTCCTGAATGCGGTGGCATTTTAATTGTATCGTAATTACGTTCAGAAATTGCAGTACAATTAAATTTCCTCAAAACTGCATTGTTAAGCGCGCGGCACCTTCCTATGCGGTAAGGTGCGCAAGACTGAATGCTAAATTAAGCACGCCATTTTGTGCAATCAATAAATTGTTGGTAAAAAAATACAGTGTATCGTTTTCAAATAACTAATATTCTATTACGAATAGTAATATGCTTTTTATACGCCAATGATTTCATAGGCTGTAATGAAAGGTAACATTTCTACTATTCGCTTACAAAGTGAACCATGCAACAAGCTGGCAAATAAATAGACTGAATATGAGTTCTGAACACGTACTTGAAATGTATTTCTACATTTAACAATATAAATATTTAACCATAGTTATGTACCATAGAACGGCAAATACGTAGCAGCGTTGTAGGCGGATCGAAACCGTAAGTTGCTATCATCAGTCCCAAAACGTTTAAATAAGGTCTCCATAGTACGTTTAACGAGTAATGAACGTAATAATTATGTTCTCACGGTCAAGATAACAGATAGTCTGGCGGTGGCTCACAGCTGTTGCGCGGAGCGGTGCGCCGCGTCGGCGTCGCGACGCGAATCTCCCGATTCCCGAACACACCTCGATATGATGGTACGCTGAATTGCCAGCTATATTCGTACCGCATTCAACCATATATCTTTCAATCGACACTCGCCGGAGGTTCAATGTGGAACGGATACGTTTAGAGCGAGGTGTACGGTCGATAAAGTGGAGCAAGTATCACAATTACATAAGGCAATAATACATATATACATCACTGGATCGATGTCCATAAACACATAACGAGGCGCGCTCCACTTAATCGCAGTGGGTGCGGAGTGGCGACACACGAACGGCACCTCGTATATAGTGCAGCGTTGCACCGGTTCTCTATGTTTAGCGCAGCTCGATTCGCGGAGCACGAGGGCCAGTCCGCGGCGAGTGCGGCGACGCGGTATCGATCGGCGGAAGGGTGTGCTGAGCACGCGTGTCGCGTGGCTACCGGCGCGACCGGCACTGGTGTACGCGGAGGCGCCGCGCACGCGCTCTGGCCGCACGGCCGTCACTGCCGGTACTGCCACACCACGCCGTCCACCCGCTTCGACATTACTCTTATCTATTCCCCTATTTAAATCGCATCATGCGCCTCTTTCATCTTACTACTCGACACAAATAATTATTTTTTTTTCAGTTCTGTTTACGTAGATCTATTCGGGGCAAAAATAATACCAATATATCTTTAATGTTTAAATAATTGCACCATCACGATTAAACATTACGTCAATTATATAACGAAATTATCTCTTTAGATCGGGATTTATTATTACAACAATTAAGGATAATGCCAACTCCACGACCCAAATATTCCAGTAGATACGAGGCTAAAAGCGAGATTTAAGCAATTTGACGAAATTTAGAGATTAAACAACAGAAATTTAAGAAGGAAAACATAATATATACGACCTTATTTTAAAGGTAAAGAAAATTAAACAATCACACACATAGTCTTTTCACATTAGAACATGAAAATTTTAATAAAGAAGACAGTATTCACGTATTCTTTACGCATTACTATTACACAATTTAACTTACAATTTCTTTTGAACGCAACTTTTTCGTCTTCTATCCAAAGATGGATTCCAAGACTGCCAAGAGGAACTATGGCTATGTCCATTTTCATTTTGAGCTGTGAAATACCAATAGAATGAAATTTCAAGCTTCCCATTGTTTATCCTTTTTTATATACAATATCCATGAAAATCGGAAAAAAACCTATATAATAAAAATATATTCCTAAGTAATAGAAATACAAACATTCTTAAATATTCCAAATACCTATATTTCAAAACTTGCTCTTAAATATATCAGATATAAATGTGCATAATGCACATTAAATAAATATTAATAAAAATCATAAGATGTGATATACCTAACTATTGTTCTATCTTGCAAATAATAAATAGATTTACCGATATAATATATACTTAAATCATAGAGGTCAGCACGTACTCTAGCTTTATAGTCGGATTCATAGCGTCGATTCTTTTAACATTCCACCAGAAGGGGAACTTCAAGGCTACCTCCCTCTTTCTACTCAAGGGCGCAGTCACACATAATTATGGAGTCGAGCCAGCAATGTAGTGGAACACATGATTTTAATGAGGCTCTGCTTTTATATGCCGCACTTTATGAGACCATGTAAGACTGTATAAGACTATAATTCATTGTAATATTTATCTTTACCTGCCTATAAAGTTATATGAAGAATAACTTTTCTTAGGGGCATTTGTTAGAAATATTGCGGCGGACCATGTTTTAATAAGATCACCATTTTTTTTCAAGTAAACATGACATTTATCAACTAGACTGTACAATCACATATGACATCTAATAAAGTTTTTTGGGAGATTATGTTAGAAATATTGCGGGTGACCTGATTTTAATAAGGTCAGCATTTTCTTAAGATTTCTATTTTCACAAGTAAACATGACAATTTTTACGAAACCAGGTGGAATACCCTTGTAAAGGTAAAATTTAAAATACAAACCCGTAACTACAAAAAATCCGTCTTTAAAAAGTCATGAAATTCAATAAAAACAAAACGATAAAGGCTCATCAAGCGGGCAAGCTTGTTATATATAAAAAGTAAGTTACCTGTCAGAAAAAATCCCTTCCACAAAGATTAACAAGAAGTCGATAAAAAAAAGATGTATTAACGTACAGATATATGCACATAATTATTGTAGAGGTTATACAATGCGCGTAAATACTCTCCCTTAGGTTTTTCCTTAGTCAAATAGTTCAAATACTATTCTGATACTCACGGAAGTAATTGAGAGTCTCCCTGATCTGGTCAGGCGTTAGAGCGAGGTCTTCCGGGCTGACTGGCAGCGCCGGTGATGGAATGAACCAATCTTGATTCTCGTAACCTGGAAGAAAAAAAAAATATAATATAAAAACTTGAAAATATCACCATAAACAAAAAAAAACATATTAATAAAGGTTTACGCATTTTATAATATATCATACCAATATGACGCAATATTCCTAAAATTCTAAGATGTGAAGAGATAACTAACATCAATATTCTAAAAATTAGTTCAATAACCTAACATCCAAAGTGTATACCGTATTGTCATACATAAAACGCTGTAATTAATACAAATAAACTCAATTTTATTGTAGTCCGGTTGAATAATGATTAACCGACTTCCCAAAGGAAAGAGGTTATCTATTCGTCACGTATATTTTTTCACATGCATTTGTTAACCACAATGTCTATTTGTATCTTTTGTTTTTCTATAAAAAGTATTATGAAGGTGCTTATTACAGTTAATACTAGCAACTGAGATGTATTGAAATATGTATAAAATCAATCATTTTCATATTTTTAGGCAAATAAAATAGGTACAAAAGCTTGTAAAGCACGAAGTAGGTACTTGTATTTTCATAGCAAGAAACAATTTAGAAAACTATAAAAATATTAAAATCCACGTTATAGTGTAGTAAAGCAGAGGTAAATATACATTTCCAAATGCTCCAAAGTACATTAACTTAATCATAAACCTAATCGTAAATTCAACGTTCAAAGTAAACCTAAAACTTAACCTTAACTTATTCTATTTAAGAGACAAAACTTAACACTTTTCTAAGAGGACGATAAATAAAACTTAGGTACGAATTTATTCATATAAATTCAGATTAATTCATATTCTAAATTATATTCATATTAGACCCACCCACTGGCTCACAATTACGGAACAATTAGTCCTCCTAATCAACTTGATTAGGAGCAGCTACATTAGAGCATATTGAAAAAGTTCAAATTGTGCCTTCAAAATGGTTTCAGTAGTCCTAAGGGGCTTGAGCACTCTAATTCACACTCTTCACATCTCGATTGACTGCAGATAAAAGGATGTCTTAAACCTTCTAAGACATCCTTTTATCCTCCTGTCTCTAATCATGGTAGACAGATTGCGCAAGGCACTTGCAAAATGAGTGAAGATAATACAGAATCGCTGCCGTTATCCTCTGATCTAGCTCAGGTTGGAGGAGTTACAACCTTGCGATCCTCAGCAACAGATGGCACTACACGGACATAAAAAAGGCTATAGGTTTTTTTAAACATTTTGTAATTATGCATACACTGAGCTGACACTAGCAGAGGAAGACCATTTTTCAGACATGATCTGTCTTTCGGTAGATTGTCGTGTGCCAGAGTGGACCTCTATTTTATTACCATTGTTCAATTAAGTGTTACGCAGATAGCATCCTAACAATATTATTGTTTAATTTAAAAACACTGTTTAGTGCAATCGACCCCTTACAGAATAATAAAATATATCGTTAAATTTTAAAATACATATTTTAAAATTTAATTATTACAAATTAATGACCTACAAAAAATGACGTCATTCGCTATTATGGCTGTAGTTCATATTTGTTTTTTAATGTGTAATGATACTAAACAAACTACGACAACATTACGTACACGTACTTAGTCATCTAAAAAAAATTACGTAACAAGTTAAAGGTCAATTCGTATATTTGTTGTTTCTAAGCGTATTTGTTTAGGTGACAAGAATAATAGAGTTCCTCAGGTAGGACTGCCTAATTTAGATATTGCAGATCACAGTGGGATTGAGCCTAAGCTTACAACATACTCAGTGTTGTCAAACTACTTTCAATCCAGTTTTATCCTGTACCTATTCTCCTTAAACATTGACTTTTAAACGATTCACCGTTTAATAACACATGACGTATTTAACAAAGAATGAGACGAGACATACGGTTCATATTGATAAAATACGTGCAAATATATAAATGCATTTTAAATGATATTTTGTTAGTTCTTAATAATTTGATAAAAGACTTAGAAAGCAACCTTTGAATAATATCTGTTACCTACATTATACTGACATTTAAATGTTAGCCATGCGATCGTAAACCGAATTGTCTAAGCATCATCTGACAAATGTCACGGAGATAGGCGCGGTTAATATGGCCATATAGACCTCGAGCTAGGTATGTGGTGCTATTCTGAAGTAGTTGCAGTTGACAGATGGTATGCACGAGACCGGTTGAGAATGCACGCTGGTCAGCGGACGATGACTCTGCGATGAGACACCATTATTTATAGCGTCATCGGGCGACGCCGGCGCCGGAAACCGCGCCTCGCACACTTACTGGGACGGAACAACACTTATAGAATCTGGCTTAGTTGGACCATTTGTGCCGATTATTATGCGTATACTGAATACAGATTCTGAGGGCCACTATACTTTTTGGCAAGAACCGAGATTATAAATAACTTCTATGTTTTCGTACCAGTTTTACACCATGAATATTATAATGTTTATCGATTATATAACTGATAACTATTGGTCGCATCGCAAGACAAACATATTTTCTACTGTATATTGTAAATTGTAGGGCTTATTATATTTATCTAGGTGCATAACAAGATAGGTGTAAAAACAGAAATTACGCTTAAAAACTTTAAATATGATTTACAGCTGATTTATTACAAAACCGGTGTCACATAAAACAAAGTTTAAACTCAACAAACTAAATTCAACTCAAGTAAGTCAAAGTGAAAATTTTAAATTAAATAGAGAAAACACTGGAAAGTAAGCATCTCCCTCGAGAAAACACATGTTTAGTGTATTAGCTTTCTTGTATACTTACAATGTGGATTGATGATCCATAGATTACTTAGAAGTTGATGGTTTACGAGACCTCTCGTGTAGGAAAGTGATAACCTTGTGCTCAAAACCTAAATGCAAATTATTAGGCCGCCGTCTCTCCAAAGAGACAAAAATGTAATGGATGACAATCTTGTAGATTTCAGCTACATACTTAATCACGTAGCACAAAATCAAGGTTAACAAATGACGTACTACCGGCGGCAAAAAAATCATGGCTTCTAAACAGAGGCAAATCCATTATGGATCCGAAATTGCAACTATGAACAAATTATTAAAAAAAAAATCCAATTTTATTAAATTAAAAAAAAGAAGAGGGCAAAGAACTAGACATTACCTGGGGAAATGTCCGAGAAACTGAAGTTAAATTTTAACATATTCAACTATAATAATAATAAATTTATACTTTCGGCTTTTTGGAGGAACAAGTAGTACACAATACAAGAATATTTGCATTACCTTAAACTCTAAAACCAATTCCAATACGTAGTTCTAACTATACATCGAATTATATAATAGGTTATTGATAGACATAATGCAAATCTACGTCAGTGATAAGATGCAGGTTACGCGCATATAACATCGTTTGTCTAACTAAAGTGTAAATGAAGCGCAGAGCAAATGATTATATGGCCATCAATGCTACAATCAATCTGGCTCATGTTTAGATAAGTATCTATCCACAACATGAGTGTAGTTTTTTTAATAATACCAAAAATTTGTTCAGCTGTATCCACGTATCCAACATAGGATTCTGATGAATGTTACAACACCCCATAATATTTTGACAACCATCTGACCGTTTTGCTGTGTATTTATATAAAGGCGCTGAAAAAACATAACTCTATAACAACCCTTTCTAGTCAGCTAAAAAAAGCCACATACAGTGAACACAATATGCGAGTTGACTCACGCACAGTAGGTCATCATTCAACTAAATTGTTTTCAGAAATTTAATTCGCAATCTTTAGTACGAACTTGATACGACCACAGCCCGTTTTAATTATTATTTATTGTTTTACGTCAGACCTTCCATAAATTTAATAAAAAAATGTATAATAAATAAAAACGTTGATATCAGTACGTGTGTTGTAAGATCGCCGTTGTTTTCGTTTACTTACGGTTACAATTGTTAGAATATCCGCTTTAAGAACAAGTATGTTATATAAGCTGTAAAGATTTCGAACACCTCTTAAAAATGGAAGAAGGAACAGATGTACTGACAAACAGGGTGAAAATATAATTCTTCCTTCTTTACATTTCTAATTAAAAGCCTCGTTTTTACGTTTTCAACTCAAAGGTTGCGAGACTACCTACAATCTTAAATAAAACCAACATCGTTGATCTAGAAAGCCCTTTCTTATGCTCCACAGGTTGTCAAGTAAATCAATATTAATACGTGAAGCAAAAACTTGTGAAGCATTTTTAGGTAATATGCCGCGGACAGATTAGTATGAAATTTTGCACGGTTATAGTGGACGTAGAGAAGCAGTGCAGAATGTTAATATTTTTTTCAAATAATGCATATATCATACATAAAATCAACTAAAAACACATTACACACACTACCGTGCATTTATAACAAACACATACATAGTAAACGAAATAGAACATTCAATGTCTTACTATGAAAAACCATAAGAAAAAAGCGCGGGAAACGTTCAAATTGGCGGGAGTGTTTTTTAAGCTTTTTGATTTAAATAATTATTTTCAGTATATATAGATCAGTTAAGTAGTATATTGTAAATTTATCTCTCTCTGTTTATTGTATTATATATAGTTTTGTAAATATCTTCTCTAGGTAAGTGTTTTTAAACTTTTTTCTTATGGCGGACGATACCTTCGACCCTGGGGGACCTGGAATCCCCCTGGTCGGAGCTAATATCGTAATTAATAATGATTCGAGTATGGATACTGATTCATCTGTACGGTCAGAAAGAAAGAGGGTTAAAGCTGCTCGTAAATTTTGTAAGCAATGCAATAAAAAGAAAAGAACCGGTAAATCTAAAAATCTTAATTCTAAACATAGTTGCATGTGCTTAAGGGAGAGTGAAGAGTCAAGCGAAAATGATAAAAAGAAGCATAAAATTCATAAAAGTCTAAATAATCCTACTTCTGGAAACTTAACTAATTCAGAAGTATCAACATCTGTTAATACCAATAACAGCCCAAGTTTAGACATCTGTAATAATCCTACCAACAACACATCTAGTACTGAGCAACCCAAACCCATTCGTTATTATATTAAATCAGACAACGCCCCATACATAGTACATGTCCAAAAAATAACACAGTCTTTGTCCGATGGCACCACATTCCATCCCATTGCATTTGGTAATTTTCTTAAAAAAAATGGTAGTATTATTAAAAATATTGCTAATGGCAGTTTGAAACGAATAGGTCGCAATAGGTTAAGTATGGCATTCACACAATATGAAGATGCTAATAATTTTGTTTTAAGTCCTCTTTTAAAACAAAACAGTCTAAAAGCATTCATACCATCGTTTAACATAACAAGAATTGGCTTTGTAAGAGGTGTTCCCACTGACTGGTCATTAGAAGAAATTCAATCTAACATATCTGTACCAATTGGTTGTGGGGATGTTATAAATATACGTAGATTAAATTACAAGGTATTTGTTGATGGATCAGCAGTATGGAAACCATCTCAATCTGTTGTGCTCACTTTTGATGGTCAGATATTGCCCAAGAGGATTTTCATGTGTTACAACTCTTTAAGCGTGGAACTATATATTTTTCCAACTATACAGTGTTACAATTGTTGCAAATATGGCCATACTAAGGTTCATTGTAGATCTAAACCGCGGTGCTACAAATGTGGTCAGGAACACACTGGAGATAGTTGTACTGTGGAGGAAACAGATGCATTTTGCTGTTCATGTTCTGGGTGTCACTTTGCAATTAATAAATCCTGCCCAGAGTTCGAAAGACAAAAAAGAATTAAATCAACAATGGCTCAAAGCTGTTTATCATACTTTGAAGCTTCGAAATTACATCCCCCAATAGCAAAGTCATATGCTGAGGTTCTACTATCTGAACCGAATACTGCAACCATAAGCAAATCACCTGTAATACCTTATGCAACTACTAATAGATCTACAAAAAAAAACAATATTTTTAAAACCACGTTTACCAGTTAAACAAACCACAGGGTATGACAAAATAGCACATAACTTTCTTACTAAAGATTATAATCAAACTCTCTCTGCCCCTAATGGGTCTGCTATTAAAAAAAGTACAGACTCTAATCTTTCTGTTAAAGATATTGTACATGAATTGATAAGTGCATTAATAAAATTAAATATTATAAAACCGGACAACGCTGCCTTTTTAATACATGAAATCACAAATGCTCACAACCAAGATGGACAAGTTAACCAACATAGTCCAATGGAATTGCCGCAGCATAGTCAGTAATAAAAGCGACTTAATATGTTTAATTAATATATATAAGCCTTTAATTGTAACTCTCTCGGAGACATGGTTGAAGCCTGGACATTCTTTTAGAATTCCAGGTTATTCATGTCTCAGAGAGGACAGGCCTGATGGGTATGGCGGGGTAGCCATACTCATACAAAACTCTGTTCCCTTTACACTGCTTAAATTGCCATCACTTAGTGATACTGTAAGTGTAATTGGGGCTTATGTAAATAATGTAAATATAATTTCTATATACATTCCTAACCCTTCATCAGCAATCCTGGCTGAAATAAACTATCTTATAAGTAGATTACCCAAACCATTTTTAATATTAGGTGATTTTAACTGTCAACATGTCATGTGGGGAAGCGCGAAATCTACATGTTATGGAGAAGCTTTATTGGAAATCCTAGATATGCATGGCCTGTGTATACTTAATACTGGAACTGCTACTCGACGTACTAGGCCTGAAGAAGGTAATAGTGTACCTGATGTATCAATATGCACTCCTGATCTTGCATCTATTCTTTCATGGCAATCGTTACGTTACTCATATGGTAGTGATCATATGCCACTATTAATATCCTTTCCCCATCCGAAACCACCCATTTTTAAGCGATCCCCCCGTTTGAAACATAAACTCCATAACCCTGACTGGACTTTATTTAAGTCTAATATAGGTAAAGGACTAGCTAGTTTGCCTAAAATTTGTACTGGACAGGAACCAGCTTGCGCCGAAGCTCTGGCGAAACTCATTATTCAGGCTGCAGACGAAACTTTTCCACTTAAAAAATGCAGAGTAGACAAAATTCCTTCACCACCCTGGTGGGATGAAGAATGTTCTAAAGCAGTACGAAATAGAAAATTAGCTGAAAAAAATTACTGTAGAGCAATGACAATTGAGAATTTTGACATATACTGTCAGGTAGCTCGAGAGTCGAAGTCAATTCTAAAACAAAAAAAGAAAGAAGGTTGGCAAAAATTTTGTGCATCTTTGTGCCCTAATGCTAGTCCAACACTGGTTTGGCAGAATATTAAAAGATTTAGATCCGCTTTTCTCTCACCAATAACTCACATAATACCACTAACTGTTGCTCATAAGTTCATGGACAAACTAGCCCCTGCTTGGGTTCCTGAAGATAACATAATTCCACTTTCTATTTTAAATTACAGTAATCACAAAGGACTAAACTCGCCATTTACGATGTCTGAACTGATAGCTGTGCTTAATCACCTTAAAGATTCCGCACCAGGTGCTGATGGCATTCCATACTCATTCCTTGTAAATAACTGCAGTGGTTTTACTGAATATTATTTAAAACTTATTAATACTGTTATCATTAGTGGGAATATTCCTTCTTCATGGAAATCTCAAATTATTATACCCATTTTAAAACCTGAAAAATCACCTTTAGAAGTTTCATCATATCGTCCTATTGCTCTTTCTTCTACTATAGCAAAAGTAGCTGAACATTTAATTAAAAATAGGCTAGAATGGTTTGTCGAAAGTAATCATCTTTTAGCTGATAGTCAATATGGATTTAGGAGAGGAAAAGGTACTCTTGATAATATAAGTATCTTAGTAACGGATATACGTCTTGCCTTTTCTAATAATGATAATGTATTGTCGGCTTTTTTGGATATAAGTTCTGCATATGATAATGTCATTATCCCATTATTAAGACTTAAGATGCTTAAATTAAATATACCTATCATAATCGTTAATTTTGTCATTAATATGTTATCTGAAAGAGAAATTAATTTAAATGTAGAAGATCGAATAATTACGCGAACGATATGGAAAGGATTACCACAAGGGTCGGTCCTTAGTCCAATCTTATATAATATTTATACGTATGATTTAGATAAATCACTCAACAATTCTGTAAGAATTCTCCAATACGCTGACGATTTATTACTTTATTCCATCAGTTCATCTGTACATACAACTTGCCAAAATTTATCATCCTCTCTTATTCTACTTAAAGAATGGCTGAACAGGAATGGCTTAGAAATATCCGTTAATAAAAGCACTATAGTTCTATTCACCAGAATGAGAAATCCTCCAAATATTAACATTAAATACAAAAATGATTTGATTCCTGTTAAAACGGAGGCAAAATTTTTAGGTTTCATCTTGGATTCAAAGCTTTCTGGTTTACCACATTGTCAATATATAAGTAATAAATGTGAAAAAAATCTTAATATCTTAAAATGCCTGTCAGGTGTGTGGTGGGGCGCCCATCCGTATACAATGAAACTTGTTTATAACGCTTTGATAAGAAGTGTCATTGATTACGGATCTTTCTTATTAGAACCTTGTAGCGCCGCTGCGTTAAAAAAGTTAGATAGCTTGCAAGCAAAAGCTCTGAGGATTATATCAGGTGCAATGAAATCTAGTCCGATCAATGCGTTACAAATTGAATGTGGAGATCCACCTCTGCATTTAAGACGTCAATACTTGTCAGATAGATTTTATACTCGATGCCTACAAATTTATGATCACCCAGTTGTCACAAAAATCTCACAAGTATTTAGTTTAAAGAAATCTTCTTATTGGACTTATAAATCTCCACCTTGTCTGCTAAAAAGTTTTGAGAAGTTTAATCTGATTGAAGCTTCTACTTCTGCTAGCCCCTCACTACCACTTTATAACAACAGTTATGAATCTCTATTAGTGTATCCTAAAATTAATAATTTTTCCATTTTAAAATATGATGTTAACTGTAATACCAAATTTAACTCAATTATAAATGAAAATTGGCAAGGTTGGCATAATCTCTACTGTGATGCATCTAAGCATTCAACAACTGATTGTGTCGGGGTAGGGTTATATCATTCACAATACAATATTGTTCAAAAAATTAAACTTCCACCCGAGACTTCTGTATTTACAGGTGAATTGTATGGTATTTTTAAAGCAGTTGAATACATATTAATAATGAAACTTAAAAAGACATTAGTATTTACTGACTCTCAGAGTGCCCTTCAGGCTATTTCTAAATTCCCATTTCGGCTTAAATCTCAATTAACAATAATCTTTGATATTAAGACTCAACTTCAAGAATGTCTCACAAATGAATTAAATGTAATTTTTGTTTGGTTACCAAGTCACTGCGGTATTACGGGAAATGAAAAAGCACATAAATTAGCAAATGATGCAGTGGAATGTGGTGATATTTTTCCTTATAAAAATTACCCGCAAGATCTTACATCCCTCTCCAAAAAATATTTATTTCATTCTTGGAATAATTACTGGTCAATAAGTTCACAAAAGAAAGGTAAATATTTCTCCCTGATACAATCAACAATCCCTACTAAGCCTTGGTTTTACAAACTAAGGCTTGATAAACGTGCTACATCTATGATTATACGAATGCGCTTGGGACACACTTGTACTAAAAATCATCTTTTTAAATTGGGAATTGTTGATACTTCTGAATGCGATTGCCAAAATGGAACTCATGATCTAAACCATATATTTTTTTCTTGTCCTTTGTACGATCGATCCGCCCTCTACCTAAATTTACTTGCTCATAAAAATGTATCATTTCCTCTCTGTATAACATATTTACTTTCTTCCCTTGATCCTGATATATATAAAATCCTTTCATTATTTATTATGAAAAATGATATAAAAATTTAAAACCCATTTTATGTTTTATTTGTAAGTAGTACATATATGTATATTGATAAACCCTAATTACTTTCCTGATCTTTCCTTTTCCAAATTCCATCCGATTATTTTTTAAATCCTTACGTTTCCCCGTTTTGTGTCTTGGCTGTCTTGTGTCAACTTGTCTTTGGCTGAGCGTATTTATGCCAAAGCCATTATACAAAAAAAAAAAAAACCATAACGTCAAAAATGTCAGATGTCTTTGTCAAAATACCGCTATTGCTTTTAAATGCGGCTTAGATAAATAAACCTCTTTTTTATATTTAACGGGTGCGTTCAAAATTACTTAATTTTTTTTACATTTTATTTCAATTTGAGAAATATTCGTATTACTTTGGACAATATGAACGTAAGTTTTTTTAATGTAAATTACGGGTGAATTTCGACCGATGCGACGGGTGACTAGTCTTTATAAATATGCCAAATTTTAGCTCTTAGACTTTCATGGATTATTTTTGGACATTTATGAATTAATTTGGCATCAAAGAGATAAATATAAAACTCTGAATAATCGTTAGGACTATAAAAAAAGGAAGTTAACTATTATCTTTCTGTTTGCAAAACTATACGTTTTAAATAACTATAAATAAACAAAAAAAAACAAGACGTTAAAGCCTTAATTTCAGTGGATTGCAAAATTCATTAAATGCATGAGTTTTAAACACTTATCACAAACTGCTTTAATCTAAAGCCATCGAGACTCACGTGACAAAAGATTTGTAACATTTAATGAGGTTCTAATAAACTCACTTGAGTAATAATAATGCTATGTAATAATGTAATGTTTCGCAACGCAATTCTTTCCTTAAGAAGTTGCAAGATCTAGTATGAAACAAAGTCAGTAAAATTATGCAGTACCTTATCTATGGGAACATCTACTAGGTTGTCATTATTTCTTACTTGATTAATTAAAAAACAACATTTTCTTGTAACCGAATCAACATTTAATTTTAACAAGTCACCCGTCACATCGGTCGAAATTTGACGGTAATTTAAATTAAAAAACTAAACTAAAACTATTAACTTTCTGCACTCCTTCTACGTCCACTATTACTATGCAAAATTTCATACTAATCCGTCCAAGACATATTACTTAAAAATGCTTCACAAGTTTTTGCTTCACGTATTAATATATAGATTAAAAGAAAAGTTTGGCCATTCCATATGACAATATAATTTACATACATACAACAAAAAAAATGTTTACGTTTGTGTATTTATGAATTTGACTCGCTGACGCTATTTTATATGCTACTACTTCTATTAAAAAAATAGTAGATTGACTTTATTCCTAGTGATTTGGGATCATATTTCTTTCCAGGCATTATTTTTATAAATCAACTATAAGATAATCGGCATTATGTATGCTATCAATTTAAAGAAAATAAAGAGAATTTCAAAGGTGGTAGAACCAGTGTAGTTCGACCGGGGAAATACCACCGTCACATCGTGAAGCCATTTCCAGCGTGAAGCATTTCTTGCGTTTCGTTGAAAGGGTGGTTACCGGCACACTTTTATATGAGGCGATCATCTTAGTCCTCGGAAGTGGCAACGCATCTATGATTGAGTTCAGATAGAACCCATGTTCTATTTACAGTTGCTTACAGATGTCCATAGGCGGCAGTGACCACATACCATCAGGTGGGCTGTATGCTCGTTTGTTACTTCAATCAGATAAAAAAAGATTTAATTTTTGCATTAAAGTAAATTTTCATGGCAGTAGAAAAGGCGGTAGTTGTGTTAATGATTCTACTCCAGATACACCACCGATGTCTGCTTTATAACAGCGCTGCTGTTTGTGGTTAAAAAAGTGTGGTAAGGTGGTAAGACATAAACATCCATGACATTCCAATCTAGTCCTCAGGGTTAAACAGATGCTACACCTGCAGGTTAACTAGGTTTATATCAGATGTCCATGGGCGCCAGTAGCCATTTACAGGAAGGTCGGAATTGTCTTAAATGTATAGCAGTTAATATAATGAGTTTTATCATTTTTATCATGAATTTTTATCATTAGTAATTTTTATCGACACGCATCATTTAATTTGACGACCCGCGTGGCGCAGCGGTTACCACACCGGTCTGACACGCAGTGGGTCCCTGGTTCGATTCCCGACCAGACAGGTATCTGAATGATGAGTTTAGATTCTTGTTCTGGGTCTGGGTGTTTGTTTATTCGTCTTTGTGTGTGTCCATGGCACCCACGACACAGGAGATAATCCTACTGTGGGGCTATGAGTGTAGAAAGCGTTTATTTTAATATATATTTTTTAACACATAATATCCATGAACTATATTCGACAACTATCTTATTTAGAACATTGAAACAACTTAGATAGTACCTATTGTTAGAACTGGTCACATTAACAATCGGAGATATGTAGACGTTTACCAAGTACCAACGTTTGGCCTTGCAAGTCCTGTGCTCAAACACGAACCGTTCACAATGGTTGCATGACTTGTCGAACTTCTTTCATAACATAATCTTTTTTTATCCAACTTAACTAGCAAACCGACATGTAGTCAAGTTTATGGTAAGGCTGTGTCCTCAGCAGGGAAACTATCTGCGGGGCACTGAATTTGCGACATATCAATTTAGTAAGTAAGCCCTGCAATACGTATATTTGTATACGCCCTGCTTGTATATTTGAAATGAAGTGTCCAAAGTTTGCTAGTTAGCGCTCACTTTGCGCAGTTTGCAGCGTTACAGCGTACAGTGAGCGCAAACTAGCAATATTTGGACACTCCATTTCAAATATATAGCGGGGCGTACTAAACCGAAACGTCGCAAATTCAGTCGGCCGCGAACAGTTTGCCTACTGGGACACAGCCTAAGTGGTCACTACCTCCCATGGAAATCACAGATGCATTGATACTCTCGAGGACTACACTAGTCGCCTCATAATAAAAAGGAGTTGGCAACCACGCCATTCCGCCGAAACGCAAGAACTGCTTCACGCTAGAAATAAGTATTACCTCCATAGTCGAGCTACAATGGATTTACCAAGTAGTAAAACGGTTAATGGTTGAAACGTGCAGTGATAGCCTAATGGTTGAAACTTGTCCTCTCAATTGGGAAGTCCGAGGTTCAAACCCAGGCACGCACCACTGATGTATGTGCGTATTAGAAATTAACTATCACTGCTTTTCGGTGAAGGAAAACATCGTGAGCAAACCTACACACCCGAGGGTTCTTTAAAAAAAAAAGTTCTCGGAGGCGTGTGAAGTCCAGCAATGTCCAGCCCGGTGGACTATGGCCTAAAACTCTCTCATTCTGAGAGAAGACCCGTGCCCAGCAGTGGGACAATAACGGGTTGACGACAAAACGGTTAAGGCAAGTTAGTGTTGTAGCTTATAAGAACAACACACAAGTGGGTAATAAGGACGTACAAAAATACTAACATATGGCTCTGTCCTACTTACTGGACATTGAACGTTATTAAACACGTCTACTGAGACACAAGACCACAATTAGCTCAAGAAGAAACATCTCGACCGAGACACGATATCATAGCAAATGCAAAATATACGTCCAATTTTAAAATTACCACGTATTAAAAAACTATGAATTGTAAAATACTTTTTTCTACATAAAGTTGGATTCTTATCACTATAACATTACTAATATGGCGGAGCATGTAACTATTAGAATATAATACGCGTGTTCTTTCTGAATTATTCATAATTACATTAACTTTTAATTGGGCAATAATGTACTTAATTGACTTAACTCTATATTTCAAAATGTATGATATTGTAAAATTACGAATTTATTTCAAACACTGTACGCAATTCTGATGTGGAATAATGCCACAACCTTTATAGGTATATCATAGTAGCTCTGTCCCGCGGTTTCACCCGCGTTTAGAAAAGCTATCTACATACCTAATACCGTCAAATTTTATAAACTGAGTTGAAGTTCTCTCGTCAACCCATTATTGTCCCACGGCTGGGCACGGGTCTTCTCTCGGAGGAAAGTTTTTAGGCCATAGTCCGCCGCGCTGGCCAATTGCGAATTGGTGGAATTGGTGGAGTTGAAGTTAATAAAACCTTAATAGATTCTAATGAAACATTGAGTAATAGTTACCTCAAGACATGGACATGAGTATAATTATTTTAATCAGTGCATTAATTGTCAAAATTAGGTTTAATAGGTCTGGTTTGATGGATTTACACTACTGCTCGTCGTCGTCAACCCATTACTGTCCCACTGCTGGGCACGGGTCTTCTCTCGGAATGAGAGAGCTTAGGCCATAGTCCACCGCGCTGGCCAAGTGCGAATTGGTGGACTTCACACACCTCCGAGAACTTTTTTTTTTTTTTTTTAAAGAACTCTCGGGTGTGTAGGTTTCCTCACGATGTTTTCCTTCACCGAAAAGCAGTGATAATTAAAGTATAATTACACACATAACATACATACATAAACACTACTGCTCACCGTCCTCTAAACATTTTTTTTTTGCAAATATATGACTTACAATCACACGTAACTTTCATTTTTATTATAATTTTAGCCTATCTTAAAGCAATAAGAGAAAAAAAATAAGTGTACATTTTTTAGTTTTGAATACTATTTAATTTGTTAAGCCGTATACCAAAAAAACAACCAAATCTAACATTTCAAATCGTACAGAATCATACACATAATTGTTTGCAGTACCTATTTATAATAGAGACCAACAAATTAAGATATGGCACGAAAAAGGTAACGAACGTCGAATAAGAATGTCGAAAGTTTCTATTGTTATTTCCATTGATTACTTTAAATCGGTAAAAAGACGCTAACGAACCCGAGTAGAAGCTATATACAAACCTTAGTTAGTTGTGTGGTAATTAAATGGATTATAGCATGCATTGTGAAATGAAATGCATTCAATTTAAGATAAATATTAAAGCTGGATGAATTAAACGTGTTTTGACTGTCGAAACTATTACCAAACATATCTGTTTTGTCTACTGCTACTTTTGGAATATTTTATGTTCGGATTTGAAGCGTTAGGAAATATTGTATTATATGTGTTTCCAAAACACACAGCATTTGTTGAAGAAGCATCCGTAGATTAAGCCATTAATTCATAGAAATATCTACTTTACCTGTCTTTTTCTTGTTACCTTACTCTTTCACACGTAGCAGTGAATGGCAATATTCCAAGTTGCCAGGCATGACACATGACAACTGTCAACGTCAAATCATAGCGTTTGTAGATTTTGCCGCTTAAGCATGCAAAATTTTTTCAACAAATAAAAAACTTGAAATATATCTAATTTCTAAGTGAAACTACGTAATATAGTTTAAAAGTTTAGAGTTATTTAAGTTTTTATGAAGGATTGGTGCGAAAATGAGTGCTCAATCTTCGCAAGATGGTGGTAAGACCGGTGATAGTAATAAATCGGATGTTGTTTCTTCGGACGAAAAACACTCATCTTGACACCAACCTAGTACTCCTAGGAATGCTAGTGAGTTTTCCTCATCTTCGGAAGGTGAGGTAACCCCTCAAGAAACACGTAAGTACGATAAATACGATAATAAGGACCCTTGAAATGATTCGTGAATCGATCAAGTTAATTATATTTCGAGGTATTTGACATAAAGTTCACATTATTTAAATCGATAAGCCAAAATTTTCGTAGGTCACAGGACCTAATCTTACCTAATGTTGGTAATGCACGAGAAGTACCTCGTAGCTCCTAGTCACCCTATTTAGTTAATCTGTATATTAACAAACACTCATTACGATATGACAATATATTGAAAGGAGGGTTATTTCTCTGGCTAAGATGGAGAGACTAGAAAATGTTGATTAACTCCAACAATTTGATTCACAAGCTTAGAAGGGAACATGTTAAAATATTTTTTATATAAACTATAAATATGCAGCAACACCTGGGTTTGTTGCTCTCAAAATAAATTAACAATTGTGTCACTTTGAGACAAGGCTGGCAAGAGTTAAAACTGCCCAGTTAAGCAGCTCTTGCAATCTCGGTTTACTAAGACCTACATTTTTATTAGAGAATGTGTCAGGGCTGTAAAAGCCAGTATTACCACTTAATAAACGTTCACAAGATGTTGTGTTAATGATCGGAAGAAGGGGAGAGTGTATTGAAATAATAGAATGACAGGATTATTAAGAAAATACATTGGCTAATGCTTAAAAGTCCATTAAAAGATATTCCCCAACTTCAGAATACCTCCTCGGTTGTCCAGTTTTACATTTTCTTATTCAGTCGCTTGAAGGCACACACACTTGGCTGCATCAGCCTGATTTTATCAAGGCAGGGGGTACAAATCAAGGTAACCCTGCCTGAGCCTACAGATCATTTAGAAGACCTCAGTTAGGTCTTGTTAATAGAACTACAGAATTGGACCAAAGAGTTAACATCGATAATTTTCAAAGCATGAGATAATAGTATATTTTTAACCAAAGGAAATAATATGAGTCAGAATTTTTAAACTGGTATATCAAGATGTAATGCCACCAACCCCTCGGGGGGGGGGGGGGCTGCAAAACATAACAAAATCATTTTGGATATTATCATATTATCACAAAGGCGTCACATCGCATTCAAGATGACACTACTACTGCAGCGTGTAACTCCCACTTTATTGAAGAAGTTCAATACTCCAACATGCTTGGAAATGACAATGGTAATTTAGGATTTAAAAGACAATGGGATACTGGATGTATGCCCTGTTTTGAATTCTGGTTCCCTTTCAAAGATGTTTTTAGTAATAAACCATTGGGGGGGGGGTGCACCCTGCATTTTATGCCAGAAGTCTGAACAGGCACATAATTACCAAGCATTTTCAGACAATCTATCGAACATATGTGGCAGAGTTCCTATAGGAAACGACTGGATGGCACAGATTGATATCTGACAAGCTTATTTTCATTTGCCTATTGCAGTATCTCATTGTGGTTTCCTAAGGATTGAGTACAATAATCTGGTACTCCAGCTGGCAGCAGTGCCTTTTGGCCTGGCTTCAGTCCCGAACTTTTGCAATCTTATTCAATTGGGTCGCGGAGACCTTGCGAGAAAGAGGAATAAGGCTTTTAGTTTATTTTGACGATCACATCCTAGTAAGTCCGGATTGGGCCAAATTGCTAAATCAGGTTCATAGTCAAAGTAATTTATTATACTATAATGTTTTACATAATATATGTATTTACATTTAAACATTACATTATAACCCTGTCACGGTGTGGCAATTTAAGGTTCCGGAGACCTTGACTATTCTAAAGGAACTAGGTTGGCATGTAAACCACCTCAAATCTGTGTTGACACCTGCTACAGAATTAGAGTAGTTGGTTCTGTTATGGAACTTAAAAGAATGCACCATAACACAGCCTTAGAAGATAGTAACAGAGATAAGATTAATAGAAAATGTTTTTAAGAAGGGTGGTTGTACCCTAGGGGAAGCTTAGAGGATACGTGGACTTCACGAGTTTACAATTGTGTCAACGCTGAGAGGGTGATTGCATTGTCGGCACATGCAACGGTTCCTAAGGAGTTTTGCTTGTCACAAGAAAGATCAGACATATTCCTTTCCCAGTGCAGCAAGACTATACTGTGTGACAGAGAGTCATAGACCACAGTTCACTGGTCCTGCCAGAAAAGAGGTAACCCATTTCTTAACCACAGCCGCATCGGATGCGGTCTGGGGTGCTTACCTTCACGTACTGTACTTGAAGGTGACATGGTCAGTACACCAGAACTCTTGGCACTCCGAGTTATATACAACGTATATATTGCCATTAGTCTTCAAAGGAAATTCGTCACGATTCCACATGCATTAGTACAGCTGAACAAGTAGACACTTCTGGCATTCATAAGCCATGAGGAACGAGTAAGGTCGTCAGCCCATTTACCATCGAGACTTCTAAAATTGACAGAGAAGTGGAATATCCTGGAGGATTAAGTAAGTAGTATCCTGCTTTCGGCGGTGTATCTCTCGGGGAGGTACAATGACATAGCCGACCGCCTGTCCTAGTATAGACCAGTGCCGGAATGGCACTTATTGCCCCCGGTCTCGGAGGCCGTATTCAAACCTTGGGGCGTATCAGACTCTCTGGGAGGCGCAACGGTATAGCCGATCACCTGTCTCGTTATCGATCAGTGCCGGAAGGCACTTATTGCCCTCGGCCTCGGAGGCCGTATTCAAAATTTGGGGCATACCAGATGTCGACTTGTTCGCGTCATGGCGAAGAGCAGTCGTAGACCGCTACGTTACATGGCACTCCAGAGTTGGGTCAGCCAGTTTTCACGACAACTACATTCGTCTTTGGAATTTTAAGCTGGGAAGGGTTTTCCCACCACACAAAATAATTCCAAGAATGTAACGTCACCTCAATACAGCAAAAGCGACATACATTGTGTACCTCATTAGACACAATGCTTTTGACTGAGGTTGAAGTTTAACAAAGTCTTTTCTGATAGAAGATCTTTTGAACAACCTTATCAATTTAACAACAGGCAGGTCCTGCATTAGGCAGGTCAGATGCCTTGGTGGGCGGATCAAGTAGCCCATTGGTCTATAGGTTAGAGCCGAGTATTAAAAAAGCTGGCGTGGTTCGACATTCATAGCCTACAAAGCCCCTATCAGATTGTTGGGGACGTCGTCAACCCATTATTGTCCCATTGCTGGGCGCGGGTCTTCTCTCACGAACGGGAGAGTTGTGGGCCGTGGTCCGCCGCGCTGGCCGGGTGCGAATTGGTGGACAGATTGTTGGGTATCATGGTATTAATGTAACAAGATTTATTCTAGGACACAAAGGAAATGATGGGACAAGACTTTTAGCCAACTTATGTCTTGAAGAAGGAGATAAATTAGCATATTGAACTATACTTATACATGACTCTGCAATATCTGTTTATACAGCTACTAGCAGAGAAGATGAACAAAAAAAAAAATTGTTTTGTTCATCAAATTTTAAAAGTTTTAGATCTAGTAAAACTCTCAGGGAAGTAAATGGTGATTAGGGATACCCTATTAATTTTTAACTGGCTTAACAATATGCCAAAGTCTGGAACACTGGTTTGTCACTACTAGAAGAACAGCATTGGTTTGAATATAGAGGGTAGGTGTAAACCCTCCACGCAAACCAGATAGACCAGGATGGATAAAATATATTTTAATTGAGCTTGGAACGGAAGCTTTGCTGGGTAATGTACTGTCAGCTGTTGCCTCCAAAAGTTTTACAGAGAATAGACTGATAGAACATTTTTAAAACAAGCTAATTGGAAAAGCTCTGAGGCTCTTAGAAAGTTCTACTGTTGCATAATTAAAAGTAGTGATTCTCGTACCACGCAAGATGACTTTTTGAATAAGTTTTTATCTTGTAATTAAGTGTCAGTACTACTAACATCCATTGTATTGTCATTAATTGAATTTAATCTCTTATATGTTATTGTGTTCCTGGATGAAGGATGTTTTAATCTCAAATTATTGTCATACATTTTGATCTATTATTCTTTGGAAGAATCTATTCTTTTCCCTTAACTACGGTTAAGTTACATTACAAGTATTGCTATTATATGTGAAATGTTTATAATATTGTTATTTAAAGATTAAGTGCAGAATCAAATTTATCAAATTTACACTTTTATTTTTCAGTTTTCTTGGAAAAGAAAGTAAATGTTTTTCCTTCAAAATTATGTATCCATATGGAGGTTCTTTTCTGAAGGAAATGTGCTACTTATGTTCACATAGCGTTTGTACTCTTTCACCAGCAGATCACAAACAAGTCTTCAACAAATGCTGTGTGTTTTGGAAACACATATAATACAACCGTTTTGCATTACAACAAAACGGTTATTATGTGTGTGGAAAAACACACAGCATTGGAGCAAGGTGCTTGCTGGTGGTTGAAGAAAGACTATGATTTGACGTTGACAGTTGTCATGTGTCATGCCTGGCAACTTGGAATATTGCCATTCACTGCTACGTGTGAAAGAGTAAGGTAACAAGAAAAAGACAGGTAAAGTAGATATTTCTATGAATTAATGGCTTAATCTACGGATGCTTCTTCAACAAATGCTGTGTGTTTTTCCACACACATAATAACCGTTTTGTTGTAATGCAAAACGGTTGTATTATTTATGAGGCAGTTCAACATGATTTGGTTAAGCAACGAATCTGTAGCGGAATTCAGATAAGACTCTTCTCCTATTCCAATGTTTTCTTTTTAATAGAAATTAGCAACATATTCACTGTCAGTGATAACTTTATCATAACTTTTTATGAGAAAATTTTAAAGAGTAGTAGAAGTAATAATTCATCAGGTGTTAGAAACAGTGTAGTTCAGCCGGAGAAGAACCACCGCCACACCGATTTCTAGCATGAAGCATTTCTTGCGTTTCGATGGAAGGGTGTGGTTGCCGGTACACTTTTATATGAGGCGACCATCATAGTCCTCGAGAGTGACAACGCGTCTGTGATTGACTTCTGACAGAACCCATGTTCTGTATGAAGTTGATTACAGATGTCCATGAGCGGCAGTGACCACTTACCGTTAGGTGGACTGCGTAACATGCTTGTTTGCTACTTCAGTCAAGTAAAAAAAAATAATGATAAATATTCACCTCCAAACTGCGTAAGACTGTCCGCTCGCAAGCGATATTTTGGTATTCGTTCTTGTAGAAGACTGACGATCTCTACCTCAGGCACCTCCTCGCTATTGCACACCTCTGCGAACAAAGGAATTACCTCAAATTAAGTGACAAATGTAAAAACATAAGTTATAATTTAGAAAGTTACATTTCTAAACCTACCCAAAGAGGAAATATTCGGAATAGATTTAGTAAAACAATACTGTTAACCATAGCTGCTTGAAGAAATTAGTATCCAGATAACAAATTGTTAGAAAGCTACAGGTTTCATTGTGAGCGTCGTCGTGACTAGAGAATTGAACCTGAGCGCAATGCAGTGTACACTATAGGATGAACTGTAGATACAGATATACGTCTACTTTCCGTGTTTAGTGCGGAGGCAGCAGACAGAATCGATAACGCTCCCTCCCGACTGGAGCGGCTGACCGCGCCATCTGAGGGGGCATACACCCCTACATTCATTCCCCTATCCAAACCACGTCTGTTGTAGGTACAGGGACGCGTCTGGCAATTTGCATCCGTATCGATCGGCATCGTGCGACGAATTCGCAAATAGCTTACACCCCTCACGTGGATAATTAAGTTCTGTTGGAGAGACCCGTTTGCAATGAAATGTACTTGCTCAAGAGGCATTCATGATTTACTACATTATGAACTAAGAAAATTGCAACTATGGTGAAATAACGCAAACATTACACAATTAATGGTCAATTGAAATCATTTAAGTTATGTAAAGAGACTTTTACATACATCTCCATTCTTATACCAAATCAAACGGTTACATGGCAATTGGAAGAGGATCGAATGAATGTTCGTCACCAGAATGTTAATAGTTACTTTGGTAATTGTAACGTCATGAACCGTGCACGTATGCAGTATAACATGTACTGAAATTACGCTTAACTTTACCTACGTACATTCAATATTCATGGCGAGAGGTTCATTAAGCGAGCGTAACGATGGCAACTAGAAACTAAGGGTAAAGCTTTTTCAAAGGACCAACAGAGTAAAGTAAACGAGAATGTCGCCAGTACGTGCCCCGCTTACTTAACAAGGTACATATATAACTGTAAAATCAATATAGCTATTGCACGTAATGAACGTACAAACATGTTTTGAACAACTCGTTATGGCTGCCTGCTGAGACTGACTGTGCTCTGTGCGAGAAAAGGTTCAGGACTGAAACAATGCACATAATTGAAGTGCTTCAGACTACAGAAAAACACATAATTATACAGATGATTCTTTTCAAATATACATAGATTGTGATATCTCAAACTATAAGAATGTAGGTATTTTCGGAACCAGAAAATCAAAAACACATTTCTGTATTATTGTGCCATATCATTGTAAAGAAATTATTAAAAAAGATGACAAAGAAGTGAAAAGGGACTAATTGGTAGGAAAATATGTTTTTCATGATGCGCAGTCTATTGCATATAGCCTATGATATTTCAATACCAAGTAAAAGAAAACGCTTATCTCCTAGCTCACGAAAATTAACGCAGGAACCCTATGCAAAACACACATATTTTTAAGAAATACATTTCTCTGTATTTTTGTGCCATTTCATAGTATCGCTTACAAGGAACTTATTCTAAAAAAATGACAAAGTAAAGAAAAGGGATTAAGTGTTAAGAGAATATTATGTTTCTCATATTGCGCAGTCTATTGTTTATAGCCATTCAGATTCAGTCAGTATTTCAATACCGAGTAAAAGAAAACGCTTTTATCTTAGCTCACAAGAAATAACGTAACGCTATGTGTTAGAATCAGCCAGGTCGTTATAATACGCGATTTATGGTAAAATAGTAGGTACAACATTTACAATGTGAAAACATAACTTAGCGGACGTGTAACAAACAATAGGTACATGTAGAAGCACTTCATCTCGGTCTCATTAGCGTGACGATGACCGCTTTGTACTTAGTATGTAACACACGAAGAGAAAGTGACATAGCTAATGCTTAATTAGATGCTCCAATACACCTTCACTTTATATCCGCAAGGAGTTTATTGAAGAAATCTACTAAGATGTGATTAGTTTCGTTTCTTTATGATATTTAAGAGGCAAATAAGTTTGCAGCCGAAATGATAATCGATCACTGCCGCCTATGTGTATATGTAAACAATTCCATATAAAACCAGAGAGTCTACCTAAAGCCTAACTCAGACTAATTTACACTTCAAAAGACTAAAAGTGTAACCTCATGTAAGTCAGCCGGCATCAACGCTACCACGGAAGTTCATAACTACTTCACGACAGAAACAGTCGTGGTGGTGGTAGTCGTGGTTCTACCATATTAAACGCCAACATTTATTAAGGGGCTTTTTTTTTCGAGGGGGAAACTTTCAAAAAGTACTAAGGGGCCTAGGATTAACAAAGACATTAAATAAATTATACACCATAATAATGGCTATAACGTTATGTATTAAGAGTATATAACATAAAATCGCTAATTGACGGAATACTGCGGAATATTTTTATCGGTCTAGGACATTACATCATTGTTTGCATGACATTGTAAGGTAAGAAAAAGTATTTCTACGCTCATTACAATAATAATTTATGTACAGCATATAATTATAACACACATTTCTAAAGAAAATACGTATAGAAATTCTAGTTAAATCCAAATAGAAATCTCAATTCTTAAAAAATATTCGTTTACCCTAAAAATGCTAATAAATGTTAAACGATTGAATTTTAGAGCAACATTTACAACTTTTAACAGATTTCTCGGTTAACGCTGTTCCGATCTACAATCATTTGGTAAATCTGAGATGTAAAACTTACCATTACTCCAAGAAAACAGTAATTCCTGGCGCTTTTCATTGTATTCGTTGCGTCTTCGCGGACGCGGCCGCGACTTCCTCTGACTCATACTTATTTGTACCACATAATATTACAAGTACATCTGTTTCTTAAAAATTAATATTTTTTGGTTAACTCCAATAAACAAACATTTTTTCCGACACTAATTGTGTACGTGCGCGGTGTAATGGCTGCCACATTAATCATTCAGTATAATCTAGATAGCAGATAATGTTAAGAACGTCATTAAATCGATATTGAAAATCATTTTATTCAATACTCGAACCGGCACAGGATATCAACCGTCTAGACTGTAGTAAAGTCAATATAATTATTCAAAAGTGAAGTTAGTCACAATTACAAAACCATTTTAATAGTCTGTTTACACCAATTTTGAAATCGCGCATTTCGTTTTATGTTGTTAATGAAAAGTATTTAAATGTGTTATTACTGTCAGCATATTAAATAGAAGAGTGTACTACATATTGGCAAGTTTTATATTTTCTGCTTAATCCTTCGATATCGATAAATAATAACGAGTTTTGTAACATGGTGTAATCAAGTGATATGTGGAGTTCAGATTGTAATAAAATTTTCGTTATATTATCACCCTAAAGTAGTCTTAATTTATAGTCTTTGATTTGTAAATACAAAATTGTAGTTATGCATTAATTTCACTGTAATTGTAAGTTATTTCCTTGTATGACATCCTTGGAATCACGGCTCGTGTTTAAATTCGTATAAATCAACTGTTCTTAAAACCACGTCAAAAATATCTTAATCCTGCAAAAATGTAATACCATAATCGTGCGTGATAATTTGGCCATATCATCAAAGCACTGTAAATAGAAGCGACGCGAGGCCACACGCACAGTTCAGCTGTGGGGGCGGCACGGTCGACGCACTCGTTCAAGCAACCAATAAAAATAAGGATGTCGTCAATATGTTGGCATCGGTACCATGGCGGGGTCACCTCCGTCCTGGGCTGCCCCGCTACTATCGTCTGACGTAACTGCGTACGACCTTGGAAGTACTGTCAATGAGGACTCTCATTATCAACAATGCGAATACACGTAGAAGATAATTTAAATTGACTTGGCGCCCATAAATTACTAGTTATTATTGCTCTATCTAAATAGGTTGCGCTTCTGGCATATGGCAAATGTAATAACACTGTCATACATTCTAGATACAAAGCGTAAACGGCCGTTGCATGAATAAGAGTTAAAACTAGTTTGAATGAAGTAATGGCTAAAAATTAATGAATGATATTATAAGAGTGATGGTTTGTAAAGTAAATTACTATTAACTCATTACGTAGCCGGTGCAAAAAAGCCAACGCTCAATTTTTATGTAATACAGAGTTAATCATATAACGGTTACGTTGTAATAGCTCGCGCAAAGGGAGAATGTTTTTATGAGATAAAATCATACTTCGTGAGAAAAGAAATCAACAAGACGTTACGTTGAAAAGAAAATAAACGATTGGAACATTAAACTGAACAAATGAGATTGTTATGATCATGCCAATCATGATTACACTATCGGAAGAAGGTACCTTTCATTTCTTTTTCTTGAATACGAATTGGTTTGATGACTCAGGGCGTTGCTTGTTGAGCAATGGTCATAAGACACCCACATTGAACAATATGCAAATCAAATGAACTGTGCTGTGAATAGCCGTCACCAAGCAATAATACAGACCGATTCAAATTTACAATTTAATTGGAAGTTATTCACTTTCAGAGCATATTTTGAAAAAGGGCTTCTTTGTTGAGTAAGTTGTTATTTTGTTAGCTATGAATATTTTAACGTGTCATTTTTACAATAATATAGATATCGAGAGTGGCGCCGACGGTTTACGTTAACCGAAAAAAAAACGAAACGAGAGTGCGGAGTGACTTCGATAGGCTCGTTGTCGGCAGACTCGCGGCGCTAAACTGGAGGTGCGCGCGCGCCGCCCGCCCGCCCAGAATAACCACTGGCAACTGGCCAATCACAAGACTTTATGGTGCCCCTTTCATTCATAAGCCCTACGCATGAAGTTCTATTGTTTGTAAGCCTTGCAACAAAGTTACAAATAAATATTTACTGTACACAAACAGCAACAAAAATATTGTCTACACGTGAATCTTCATGTCATGTCTTACTTAGCGGTTAAAATATGAATATAAATGGATAAACTTCTTTTTATTTTAATAATTCATTTGTCGACGAATCCTCTCGGAATATTTGAAGAAACTGATACGGATATAGTTAAAAGTTAAGGATAAAACATGACTATTAACTCTAACATGCCTTATAAGAACATAATTGAAAATTGACAGACATAATGACATTTCCTTATGATACTTGATGATACATTTTTCATTGCTTAACACAGTAAATTTTACATATTACGACTTCTGAAGTTCTGAGGATCAGATAACTGCTTACAATAAACAATTGTGGATGTAATTTTTTTATCATATGTTATTTATAAAAATCAAACTTTAACTTTAAATCATATGTTATTTATAAAAATCAAACTTTCAAAACTTGTTTCGTCTGATATTATATGTGACCACAAGTAACAGATGTAAGAAACATTTTTCAGCTATTCATAGTTTCAGTAGCAGAAAATGTTTTATTTAGGTCACAACTATCAATAGTCGCAATGAAAACAAATGAGCGCCGGTAGCATTACTTGACTTTGCTCTGCTTTAAATGTAATGGTGTCATGGTACCATAATTATATGTTATTATCTCCTTAACCATAGCTGCCTAACGATCCACCGAAAATAGAACCAGATCGTTTCTAAATTAATTGGCGAACAGGCTATAAATACTATACTATAATATCAATGAAGATATTTATAATGCCACCACCATATAATTTAGAAACTTATTATTAAAAGGTCAGGCGATTTTCCAGGCTCACGCGCGTTTAAAATATCAACCCTCACGTATAGTTAGAAATTATACCTTGTCAATCCGTATATGAAAATATTGTCAGAATGGCGACTCTGCTTATATTGGTGGAGACCAACAACCCAAGTCAAATTTGAAATGGTATTAAAAACAAATTAACAAGTTTCGTAAAGGCGCTTTAATATGACCAACATATTAATTCCCACGAATGACACACCGATTTAATTAACTCTTGAATTGCATTTAATGTCTTCGTCATATTTGTATTGAGATATATAATACCTTAACCCGCCGGTTTCACAATGTCCGAAGGGTCAAAATTAATACTTGCAGATTGTACCCTCAAATAGAACTACAATACAAATAAATTCCATATATAACTATCAAACATTACTCAAACACATTACAAGAGGCCCTCATAACTACCATAATTATTAAAATACGTGCTGATATCATTTGACATTCGCCCCAATCAGTGACTTTTGTTTTTATCATGTTTAGTTGTACCGTATCTACTACAAGGTAGTTCAAGGTTACATTTACTTAATTCTTTTCTTATAAATTTTCCATGTGTCAAATTAAACAAAACCACCGTTCGTTCCTGCCGTACAATAGCAGTATTAGCGATGAAGTTATTCCTACTAGTTAGTCTTTAAGATTTAGTTAGATGAAAAACTTATTAGTTTTTAGATGTACCGTCTCGTGCCTCAAAAACAGCATTATAACATGACTACCACTTGTCCGTTTGCTATATAGTTATACACTTGTTGGATTAATAAAAAAAGTATTATCATAATCAGTCAAAGTCCCAAAAAATCTTTGACATTGTTAGTGGAAGTACCAAGTAGAAAAACATAAGGAAAGCCAGATACGAACAAACAAGCCAAGTAAATAACATTGCATTAAGGAAACCAAGCGCTCGCGATTTGCAAGAACTGACTCATAAGTCAAGAAAAGTCACGCGCTCGCGCTGCTAAGAAATATGTAAATCAATTGAATTATATAAACTGAATATATACACAATATGCAGTTTCTCACATTTGAGTTAACCAATTTGAAGTACATGTGCAGAATATCCTTATTCCTATAATGGGCAAGCATACGTGTGCCCATCTCTGCCATCGAATAGGTTTTAATGGTCATCATACCAATATATCTTAAGGCTCAATATTCAATCACAAGTCGTCTAAAACATCTAAATAATCCACTGTCCTAGCGTCTGTGTGCTTATTTTCGTGTATTCACGGCATCCTCGGCGTCATATATCTACCGGTAAAGATTTGTGGAGACACAGATTAATAGCCAACTCGTTTGTTGAAATTCTAAACCCTCTCGGAGCTAAAGACAAGGTTTAACGTGCGTTACCTAATGATAACCGGAATAGTTCATAGCACGGAAATGTTGATCACGAAATTGCCACTGGCGATCATGCCGGGCGTCCCTCCAACTAATGACCGACCATGGTAGATATTCCATTTGTATCTGATGCATGCAGCTTCCGGTGGATTCAGATGGCGTTAGAGTGGTCGAAGCGACGCAAGTTAGGCAGACCTATGTTCAGAAGTCATTGGAAGTGGATAGTTCTTTTAAAATATGCCAGAACAGAGAAGATATGTAGTTTTGCTATGGAGCAGCGATAGGTAAATCGTTCCTCATGTCGCGAGATCTTAGTTCAAATCACTGGCACTACCCTACTTTTGCCCCTGATTTTTGGTAATACAAAATATTTCAAATTATGGTCATACGTTTCAACTATGCAGGAAACTTCACAAGGAAACCACACCTAATAGAAAGAAGGTTCTCAAAGGTGTCTTATCCAATGCATACTTGGTCGGTGTATTGGACCATGACCTAATCCTATCCATTCCGTGAGAAGAACTGTGCCACACAGTGGAACACTAGTGAGTTCATGATGATTGCTCCACTTAGCTATGAGTTAATTGCCTGAACTCTAAAATTTCCGTCGTTCGTTAACGTAAACATGAAACTAACGAACTCCATTAAAGTTAAACAAGTTAAAATTCCCATTATTGCTGTGAACTACATCTATTTATTGCGTTCGTTAAGTATGTATGTATACACAAATGTTATCAAAACTGGCTCGTACAAAACAACTTGCTGAACGGTGACTTTCACTTGTTTTGAGTAACAGGCACAGCCACATAGCCGCATATATTTATCGAACAAGTGCACATTGTGATTAAAATAAAACACCTTTGTGATTTGCTACATAATCGAGCTTCATTCAAGAGAAATGAATCAGCGAATTGATGTGTTGTTACGTGTTACATACAATCATATCCTGTGTGTAATTTAGATTCGTAAGCTATCCTTTTGTTTCAGTATTCTCTATTTTATTATACAGAAATCTAGATTACAACTTTACTTTCATAATAAAATGACTACCAATCATTTACCTGTATCTGTCTCGTTCTAACACAGTCATCATTTTCATTTCACACGTCAATTGTGAATAACATCCGACACGAATGTTATTGTATGTTATTCCTTGTTATTTTGTACAGTCGTTCAAACAGTCAAGCAAAATGTGATTAATTGTTCATTCGGGAAAGTACAAACGTTCAATTTACTTATTATCACAACCGCGAAAGTTTGTCAGGATTGATAAATGGATGGACGTTTGTAACTCTTTCATGTACAGAAGCTGAAAGGAATTTGACAGAACTTGCCACACAGATTATTACCCGGATTGACATAGGACTACATATAGGGCACATTAAATATGCTACCGTGGTAAAAGAGGTCTACGGTAGAGATACAGGCTACAGAGTTTATGAAGTAGTTGATATGGAGTATATGGAGTAATTTATATAAAGACAGGAACATTCGATTTTCTAATGACATACTTTTATAGATAATGTTAAAATATCATAACGTAATGTAAATGCAGCAACTTTAAAACTCATGTTGAAAAGTAGGATTAGATTTGCATACGAAAAATAGAGTTAGCCTGAAATACATTCAATCACAATATCTGTGTGCCCACAACCCCTTACGCCATGCCGTGCCATCACAATATCCTACACCTCCTTCCTTGATACACCTATGTATAAAGTTGCAATACTAGATAAGTTGTTGCCACAAGGCCCGTATTAGAGAATAGCTTGAGAATGTCTAAGAGTAAAGTTCAAGCAACGAGCAGCATCCGCGTACATTTACGACAACTTTACTAACAATATAACCCAAGTGTGACAAATAAAACAAGACAATAGACGCCGGAGCTAACCAGCTTATACGCGATACAAATTAATGTCTCCAAATAGGAGTATATTAGATTATGACTCACCGGTTAGTGTGGCGACGTGTCGTGTTGCGCGCGGGGCTAGCGAGGGCGCGCGAGCGGCATCCTGGAGGGCCGCCAGTTTGACGAGGTGCCCTACAATATGTGCCACACCTTAATAAAATTGTTATAGAATGCCTTAAACAAAAAAAACAAAACCAGCTTTGATATACTGTATCAATTAAACTTAGTAAATTGATGTCATTTTTTGTGTTGTTTTGCGCGTATGTACTATTATTATTAATTATATATCTTAATTACATCCTCATAAAAATATGTATGTTATTATACAATTTATATTGATGGTCATAACATAATATAAACAATTTAGGCTGTATGACATGAACTTAGTTTTTCTTTTGAAATCTACATCCTACCAATGCATTAAACGTAGCAAATTGCAACAATAAAAAACATTAATGCCTAGATTAGCATAATGATTGATCGTATTAATTAAAAACTAGTTAAGTGTTATACAATATCCATATGTCAACTGTTTAAATTATTTGATAAGAATATTAATATTTGCACTTATAGTTTCATGCATCATTTGTCCGCAGATTGGCAATGCTAATCTTAACATCCGATCAAACAAGTATGATTACCTTAGGAAACCAGAATTTTAGCAACTCAAAGCGTTTTTTTTCCTTTCGGTCATTACTACATTGCACAATTATTTTAAATATTTACATTTACTGAAGCAAAGGCTTGCAAACCCTAGATAGTTAGAAACTGCATTAGCATAGCGCTAACACATGCCTTGGCTCTTACATAACCGCAGTTAAGATAGTTAATGTCATAGCCTTGTTCTGTAAATAGTACATGTTTTAAAATTACATCTTTCTTAGAGTCAAGAGAAAGGGAGAAAAATACTGTGCTAAATGAAAGCTTCCATTTTTTCTATAAGAACCAAACAACGAAAAACCTTAGCCTAAAAATAGACTAACTGTCCAAGCAGACTAATCATTTGACAATAGTTAAAATGAAGTAACAGTGAACCAGTTATAATTAATCAATTAAAGATATTTCGCTATTTTTTATCATAAGTGTGGTAACATGTGTAGAATGTTTAGGTCTTATGTCATGTCATAACTGCAAACAAAAATCTTTATTGTAGATTTTGATTGATAACGATCTTGGGAGATGAGATTTGCAAGGAGAGTGAGGTTGTACCTGAACATTATTGCTTCAATCCATTTGAAAGGCATACCTACATGCATGATGACATGGATTGAAATTATTTCAACATATGAACAATACTAGACCAGCAAAAACTCACATTAAGTAAGTCAGAATCTACATGCTTCAATATAGAAAAAAAATTCGCAACACTAATGCATCAATCAAGGTCGTGAACCTATATTTCTGCCCCACAAAAACAATGTTAAGGCTTTCTGGGGCATTTTAATAAAGAGACACTTATAGGAGACATTTAATTTTAGTTCTTTAGTATCTGTAGCTAACCTCTATTCGTATCAAAGGCTTACAATAGATGTATCCCAGAAACATACTTTAAATTTTTTCACTGGAGAATATATTATAAAAATATTTTAGACCTGTCTAGCTTATTATAAATAATAATAATTAGTCCGCAGACAAGACCAAAATCTCACTGATACCAGATTGCATCCAAAATAACATGACACCAAATTCTGACATGAATTACTCATTAATGACTTACCATCATAATACAAATATGTTTTTCAGTTTCCATATGATCATTAATAATTACGAAAATCAAAAATACTACTTATAATCCAAAATTAGTTGTTGGTCAATAACTCATTTTCGATTATAAGTAGTATTTTATTTAATGTTTCACCTGGTTTGGATTGAATAGTAACATAACTCGAAAATTAAAATTCTACAGCATATCCAGGTAAAAAATAAAATAATGTTCTTAATTTTTGTCTCTTTTTATGAATGAACTTAAAATAATAGAAATATAATAAAAAGCCATTAACCGCATTTCAGAGCACAAACCTTTCAATTCTCTGCCTTTTTGGGATAAAACTGTATATTAAACTCGTAATTGATAAATCTTGAATTGTGCGGTTATTCATGCAAAGCAGTAATGTGTTGATGCATGAAATTTGTGCAATTTCAAATATTCCAGTGAATTATGCCTTTGATGATATCATATTACATGTAACAATAAACATAAAGTAGTGTATCTAATTATGCCAAAATAGTTTGAAGTCATATAACCAATCAAAAATTTACAGTTTCTAAGAACATAAATGCCAATAAACTGCAGTTGCCGTTCACCATCAAGTTGATAAAAAAAGCCAAGTAATTCTAAGTTACAGTACTTACAGTCTGATTTAACGGATTCCTGTCTGGTAGCCCATAGATGTGTCAAACTGAAAATAGATATTTACAAGTGATATTTATTCTTTTTTTAAATCTACTGTAAATTACTTAGATTTAGAATACATTGATCCTATATTGTCCTTAAATTATGAATAATATTTACTTTATATTTATTGTGTAAGAAATTCTATGTAATTGTTATTATATTAACTATGCACACTGCATTTAACCAAATGCTCATTATATTATAAAAACATTAAGATATTGTAAAGATCTTGAAAAAGGTAGGTAAAAGTAATGAGTCCCTAATGTATACAGGATTTATATACATTTAAGAACACTAATTTTTAAAACTATTTCACACTGCAAGGGTTGAATGAACAGACAAGAAAATAGCAGACAAAAGGTTACATAAACATTAATTAAGGGATGAAGTAGATATAAATTAAATGTATTTAAAAGCATAAATTATTATCTTAAATTTACTTAGAGCAATATGTTCACGTATTAATAAATTATAAATACAAAAAAGGAAAAAATGCTTCAAATCTGATCTGATACGTATTCTTCATGCAGGACCTTTTAGATGCTTTAATACTCGCAAAAATCTTGCGGAATACTGAATGAAAGAGTGACAAATGACGTATCAAGAAAGTAGAAGACTAGCAGTACATTAATAAAAATCAATACAAATCATGCATGCTGTAAGAAAACAAAGCTATACTTACAATCATATTTAAACCATTGCTAGCACTTTGAACTGTGACCTTGCCCAAATACAACCATCTTTGTATATAACCACCACCCCAGAATGTATAACCGTTTACAGATTTTAATGCAAAACCAACACAATAAGTGCCACTAATACATAAAATGCATCCGATGGGCAATATATGTATTATATTAGGGTCATTTTCTCGTTTACAAATCTCATTGATAGACTAGAAAGACGAACTAATTGACTGACTTCAGACTGACTGAAAACAGAAATGGGACAGATAAAAATTATCCAACAAAATACAGATTATGCAACTATTACAAATTAAAAAGAATAAGGGGGCATATAAACGCCCGAGCAGCTCGGACATAATTATTTAATTTACGTGCAAAGTATATTTTTCAAATTTATTATTTTTATTATACACAATTTCTGTGACTTAAGTTAATTAGGAAAGAAAATCATATTATTTAATAGCAGAATTAGCAGAATATTATTAGAAAAATACATAGGACCACTAGGTAAAAAAATAAAAGCAATATAATACAACTATTTTGATTGCTTTTAATACTACTGCAATTAATAATTTTAAAATGTTTGAAAAGATTACAAATTGAAATACTTACGTTTAAGGAAATAATTCTGGATCTCAATAAACGGGTTCCATTTTATTATTAGTGTAATAATAGTACCAACTGAATATTATATTTTTTAAATCATCAATTAAATCATTTTAATTTTTTTCGACACGATTCGATAGACAAAAGTGAAAAACTAAAAATAAATAGAATTAATTATGAAGAATCACAAGGTCTCCCTTAGAATTAGAATAATCAAAACCAGACAAAATCATAGCTAAAGCAATATTTTATGAATAATGTACTTTGTTGACGTTTACATTATCTGTAGCCAAGGCTTAGAATGTAAAGTGGCGAGGCGGGCGTTTGCCCAGCAAAACTGAAGAGCGGAGAATTTGAAGGCGGGTACCTACTTTTTCCGCTCTCAGTTTCGTTGATAACATATTTTATAGTGATAAGTACAATTAAAAATTAATTTAAGTAATGGCCGACATCAATGTCTAAAGTGAAATCAACATGGTTCGACCCTGAGGTATTATCTACAATTTCTACACTACATAATAATTGCATTGATAACAGCTATATTATCGTTAGAAGCGTGAACATCACCTTTTTTTACATAGTCTTCGATGGTTTTTATTATTTTTACATAGTCTTCGATGGTTCTATCCGGTATCGACCTCAAAGAGGACATGTTATCTGGGATTAAATAAAAATATTCCTGGGAGGATGAGATCGTAGATCGTTTACAATTAGATTAACTGAAATCTTGCATAACCTACTAGTACAACAAATTACGTTTAGTTATGGAATAATTTTTTTGTTCCGTCATATTGAGCAAAACGAAAAAAGTAGTAACATACTATCTCCAAACTGTAATTTGCCAAATAAGAAGAAAATATTAAACCATTGCAGTATTCGGCCTAAATGAGGACCTGCTCGAGGTATTTAAATGCTCTGGTACTATAAAACTCCTACAGAGCGTTTTAAACTAAGTTTATGCGGACCATAGCAAAACATGTATTTTGCCCAGGGAAGCACAAACCATATATGCAAGTTACTCTATGACACAAAACTACTGGTAGCGTGCGCTTCCTTAGAAATAGATCGAGAAAACAATAATAAACTTAAACTAGGTATTTATTATTTTATATGACAGAAATACTTACTCGATTAGTAATCAAATGTACGTAAAAATATTGATTAAATATTTTCTTTCTTACAATTACATTTTTATATTCTGTTTCCAGCATAATAAAATTCTGTTTGTACTGATATACAAAAGCATTATCAAAGTTAGACTTTGAAAACTCATAATTATAATAATTAAGATTGCAAGACCTGTAAAATGTTAACAATTAAAAATATAATGAACAGTATTTTTAATAATTAAAGTACATGATCAAAATATTCTTCCTACCTTGTACAACCAGTATTACAAGAACTAAGCACACAACTCCTAGTAAAACTATTATCGAAAATGTCCAGGCTGTGGTTCCAATTATCAAAAAAATAGTTATTAAAGAAGTTGTTAAATTAGGTTTTCGAAGAAAAAAGTAAATTAAATTGGGTACAGATTTAATTAAATTATCGTTGTAAAATGTATAATTGTTTAATTTAGCTAGCCCATACACTGAAAAGAAATTATAAATGAATATATTGACATTTTGTTGGATAAAATATTTATACTGATACTGGTCAAGAGGTTTGATTTTTCGCGATTCTATAATTACTTACCCCATATTATTTTGGCGGAATTTTCAAACGCATTTCTATGATTGATTTCCATCTTTCTAATTTGATAATTTAAAAATTTGATAATTTGATAATTTAAAAAGAAATCAAGCAGCAGGGCGTGAGAAACTCAAAGTATGTGTCAGAAAAAATATTACAAAATGGGAGGTATTTTAAAACTAATCCTCTTTCAAAATCATTTAATACTACCCACAAATATGTCAGATATAAGTCTCAGCCAATTATTATTAAATAAAAGTAAAATGTCAGCTTCCTATTGTTTTAAAAACATTTTGGAGTAGGTTATAAATCTAAACACATCCTATAATAAAAACTGGTTTAGTAAAGAGTGCACATGCATACAATGGCATGTATCTAAATATAAATCATGTTCAAATAAATAGGTCGTAGTGTCATAAATCTACTGAGTATAATACATATAAATAATTAATATCTATATCAGGTAGTAACAAATAACCGTTTCACTATGACCAATGAATCGACAAACGAATCAATTAATTACCACACAAAGAAATTAAAATTGTTCATATATAATACTACACTAAGGACCGTCCATACAATAAATTTTGATTGGTCGATTTGGTTGTCGATCTAGATCATTCATGAAATTGTATATGCATGGCTTCCCCTGTAATCGAGTTTTTTTGAAACACTCGCTAAGTCAGAAAGTTATTAATTAATTATCTGAATGTTATCAAACAAGCGTAATATATGTCCATCGTTCGCAACCGAAACTATTTACTTTTTAACAGAGGTAAGTAGAAGTGTTGTTACCGATAATTTATAGCAGTTTTAAATATCGACTATACAATACTTTTCAAAAGAAATTGTTAGAATCGCAACGGTTTACTAATATTGTGTTTTTGTTTGCACCATTAAAGGAGTAACCACACTACAGGATTGATAGGTCCATAGGATATACCAACGGCAGATTAATCATTATTTTTTTCATGAGAATTAAACAATAAGAATTTACCTCTATCTCAAACTGGCTTGCAGTCATTTGAAATTTGAAATGTTTCGAAAGATTGTTTTATGATCAGGAAAGTTATGTTGCAAGATGATAGTGAATGCTGAGCAGTTAATCTTTTTAAGCCATAATTGAATGTTTTAATTGATAACAACATAAATATAATTAAATTAATCAAGAATTACATCACTCATAATATTTTTATGTCAATTTGTTATCTGATTGAAGTTAATAAATTTGGGCTGAAAGACTAGAAGTGAAGACTGCAAAAGATTTTTTAAAATGTTTTTACGGCCTTGGCTTTAGCAACAGAACTTATTTTTAGAAAAATGTGTTGTATGTTTTCGCGGGAATTGAATTGTGACATTTTGTGCCTATTGAATAGCGAAATTTGAAACTGAAAGTACTGAAATATTATTAGTCAAAGTAGTAAAAGAGTAATGTAACCTGAATATTTAAGTTCTATAAAGTTAAGATTTGTGAACATAATTCGTTGCTTTGATACTAAACTATCATAAAAAGTGAAGGAATAATGGTGGGACTAATGAATAAAAAACAATGGAAATGTTTCAAAAACTATAAATAAATTTGTATTTTAAATTTTTAGGTAAATTATGACGAAAAGACACTGTCGGATAAGTTGCCTGTTTATTACGCAAGATTCTTTCCACATAAAGAATTTTGTAGATGGCTTACTTGTGGGAACAGCCCTCAACCGCTTGCAAACAGAGAGTTGTCCTTCACTTTAGCTGATGATGTTTATATTCGTTATCTTTCTATCAGCAATCGGCAAGAATTCCTAACATTGTTGCAGCAAAAAAAGCCATTCAAACTTGATATTGGAGCCGTATATAATACAAAGTAAGTGTTTAATTTATGGTTATTTTGTTATGATTATGGCCCACTGATTAATGTAATAGAATAAAAGTTGAGTTACCAAGACTATAAGTCGGTTCAAACCTCGTTTCTTATAACATGAAAATAACCAACAAGCATGCAGTCAGTTAACATCAGGATTAAAATCCTACTTCAAGAAGTAGTTATTGCTACGCCTAAGGACTTAACTCTTCAAACCTTTATATTTTATTAGTTGACCTGGCGAACTTCGTTCCGCCTAAAGGTCATAAATCTAAAATTATCAGTGTTACTCCACTAAATTATGCATGTATAAACCTTCCTTTTCAATCACTCTATTAGAAAAACAATTAAAATCCATAGTGTAGTTTTAAAGATCTAAGCATACATAGGGACAGACAGTGGAAAACTACTTTGTTTTATACTATATAATTGAAGTACAATTTAACATATTTATAGTTGTATAATTAAAATAAATACTAATTACTATATTAAAAACTTCTTGCATATAATATTCCACATGATATTAAATATCTGATTACAGGCCTTCAATTGGACGTCATGATGCAGTTGTTCTTGCAAGGGAGCTGGTGTTTGATATAGATTTAACTGATTATGATGAAGTGAGAACCTGTTGCAAAGAAGCAAAAGTATGCAACAAGTGCTGGAAGTTTATGGTTATAGCTTGCGAAATATTACATACAGCATTACGAGGTATAACTTCATTCTACTTTTTATAGTTTTTATAAAGGCTTTTGGGGTAACATCTATTTATAGGCTACCTTTGACCTACTTTAAGCAAAGGAATTGTAATAGTATGGTTAAATATTATCTAAACATTCAAGGTGGTAGAACCAGTGTAGTTCGACCGGGGAAGTACCACCACCACACCTATTTCTACCGTGAAGCATTTCTTGCGTTTCGATAGAAGGGTGTGGTTGCCGGCACACTTTGCCATTAGCATGAGCAGATTTATTGAAATAAAATTTGTTATTATTCCAGATGATTTTGGTTTTAAAAATATCTTATGGGTGTTCTCTGGAAGGCGTGGTATACATTGTTGGGTGTCAGACTATGAAGCAAGAACATTGGACAGCCCAGGGCGAGCAGCAGTTGCTGATTACCTGTGTCTGGTTACAGGAGGCGATAATACATCCAAAAAGGTGAATCTAGGAGAAAAAAAACTACATTCCAGTATTGGGTGAGAGAAATATTTTTATTTCCTTGTACTATCATAATAAAAATATTTTTATAAAGAATGAGAACAGCAAATAAATATGAACTACGCCTGATAGTATGTAGTAGTGTGCTACCCAAGCTCAATTTTTGGCCAAAGCTGAAGGTTTAAAAACCAAGCGAAAACAAGTCCCAGAGGTGATTACAATTACTTTGCGACTTCTGAAACACAAGAACATTTTAAAATAATGCAAATTTCGCTTAAGCTGAAGCCAAAGCTTCAGTCTGATGCTAAAAAGTAGCCACATCCACCCACATCTATAATCAACCTCAGATGTCAATACGCCAGACATCCCTAAGCTATAGACTTAGATTAGACCTTCTCCACTTTTGGGTAGAAGCCCATGGTCAACAGAGGGACATTTGCACCTAATTAAAATCTATTTTCCTAGTTTAAATTTAATTAAGTAGCTAAATAGATAATTAATGATGATAAAAGATTAATGGAAAACCTAAGAGTGTATACATGAGCAGTTGTTTTAGTTACTTTTCAGTCCCAAAGTTTTACAATGTTTAACATATTAAAAACATTTTTTACAGAAGAGCTGTTGGTATTATTGATAAATACTTCAATAAAGTTTTAGAGGATCAAGAATTTATATCATCTGCAGATGGATTGAAACAATTTTTGAAAATGATACCAGATGAAGCTCTAAGAAATCAAGTAGAGAGAGCATTGGAGAAAATGCCTGAATCTTCTGTGGAAAGATGGCAGATGTTTGTTGACATTTATAACCAATTTTGCAAGGAAGTAAGTAAATTCATCTCATTTGGCCTGTTCGCAAACGACAAAATATGTAGGTCTCTCTTTGTAAATTATAACTTATAAGTACTGTAACTGTAAGAATAAAAGGGACCTTTGCATTTATAACAAAATTGTGTTCACATGTTTGGTACTTTCTTAAAACTTAAGACAGGAAGTTAGATTTATGTTGACCTTTTTCAAGCATGAAAACTTTTTTAATTTGCTAGACAATAGACTATGTTATTAGAAGTAGTTTTAAGTATTAAACTTTGCCAAAATTTTGTGTTTTATCTCTTTCATTCTCACTTTGCAATGTGTTACGGTTTATGACATATGACTTCAATTTCTTGAAAGGTTGTCAACAAAGAAGGTATTTTTTAATTCATATTATAAAATTTACTGCTAATACAATAAAAAAGGGATAAAGATGGTAATAATTTTGTAGCTGCTTCTTACATAGAATTATGAGATAATAATACCCTATAATTCCGTGTAATTGTTGTTTAAGTTATAATGTTAATGGGACAAAGATATTTTATTTGCTTTTGGACTCATATTTTTTATGAAATGAAAAAATAAATAAAATACTAACATAATTATCTTAAATTTTACCTATTAATTTTCAGAATGGTGTTATAAAGTGGAAGTATTTAATAGAAGAAATAAAAATACAGTACTGCTACCCCAGGTTGGATGTGAATGTCACAAAAGGATTCAATCATTTACTTAAATCCCCTTTCAGTATCCACCCAAAGACAGGAAAAGTCTCAATTGCTTTCAAGCCTGATAATGCGAAAAATATAAAACTAGAAGAAATACCCACTATTGACACATTGCTAGAATATAATCCTGCGGAAAAAAAGACAAATGAAAAAAATCACATGGAAACATCTGTTGCTATTTTCTATGATTTTGTATGTTCTTTAGAAAAAGCAGAGGCATTGAGAAAAAGAAGTGAAGCCAGTAAGTAGAAAATAAAGACTAGGTAGTCTACTACCATCCAATTATAATTATTCACTTTCTTCTATGGAATAAATAAAAAAAATATGTAATATATAAAAATACATTTTATGAATTAATTTTTTTAGGGTATTTAGGTAGAGAATTTTAGGTTTTTGTTATTGTTTGTCCTTTTATATCCGTTCTGTTGTTATAGATCGAAATGTATTATTTGTTACTATTTCACTTGTAAGAAGTAACTCCTAACTAGTGGAAGATATATCTTAAGATACCTTGTCTAAAAATATTTTTTTTATTACAGGTAAATCACTGGATTTTTGAGCATGGTTCAATTAAACGACAATGTTACAAAATAAAGCTTTTATTTACTTGTAAAAACATCTTGGTCATTTAACATATACCGTGGTTTCTCTAACTGGCTATATTAAAAATATGAGCATCAGAATAGGCTTTGTTTAAAGCTGGAAGTTTTTAGCTAGACATACATATTACTCTATATCAAGGTTATTTAAATTTAAGGCTTTGTGATTGTTTTATCTACTGCTTGTAGCTTTGATAGAAGCTACTTCGATTAAAAGAAAAAATAACATCAAAACACGAATCTACGTTGCTAAAAGTAGCATGTCTGCTGGCAAAAGTTGTATATTACTCAATAACTACAAGTTAGCATTCAACCAAAAATAAAGCGACAAGCGATTTCACGCTTTATTTTTGTTTGAGTTCTAAATCATAAATAGGTATTTAGAGCATATTAAAAATCTCCTTACCTCAAGGTACCCTAAGTTAGTAACCTATGGTACCTTATGGATGTTCGTTACTTATTCTTGCTTAATTATGGCAGACTTGGTGCTGAACGGATTACAGTAAAAATCAACTGTATGTATGTAGCTATGTTTATAAACACGGGTAGATTAAAAAAACAAATGCAATGTATGAGATTTTTAAACTTAAAATCTATCCATAAGATATTTTATTACCCACAGCACAGCAGTGCAATAAGATAATAGAGATTGGAGATTCTAAACAGAACAGCTGAGAGCAATATTTAGGAAATCTTCGAATGCAATCGTTACGGTGCCGTTTTGTTGCGTGTCTCGGAGTCTGAATGCTTCTGTAAAACGTTGTATTTGCACACAGAGAACTATGAAACAATCGACAGATACTTTTCCATCTTGAGGGTCAGCTCTCTTGGTCAAGAAATTAATAAATTCTGGCGAAAATCTGAAACCCATCTGCGTAAAAGCTGAAACATATAAAGTAACAAACTCTTTAAACATACCTATGTGTTAAGTGAGCAACTAGATACTGAAGTTAAATGTTTATTGCAGTATAATTACGGCTGAATTTCGACCACTGCGACAGCTACTGGTATAAAAAAAGCAGCCATGACCGCCCATAGACGTGAAAACTTAAGAAAATAACGCACGGAGGTACATCTATGTACATATACAGTACAATGTCCACCAATTCGCACTTGGCTAGCGCGGTGTACTATGGCCTAAACTATTCCGAGAGAAGACCCGTGCCCAGCAGTGGGACAGTAGTGGGTTGACGAGAACACAGTATAAATATAGCTAAAGCGTCTGATGACGATGGCGCTAGTACCATTTTTTTTACCTAAGAAGTGTCCAACGCGCCTAGAGAAGTTTTCACTTCAAGAAGGAACATCCATTTTATATAATTATAGTAAATATTGGAAATGAACTTAAATTATTTTGGACTAATCGATATCTCAATTAAATGAAGGAAAATAACAGCCTGTGGATTGTTAAAAAATTCAACAATGTCTTATGTTAACCAACTGCTACTTGGCCAGTGACATGATAGGATAATTTGGCTTAAACCGTTTTAATCAGAGAACCCGCGGAGATTATGGTCGACAGCAAGTAGAATGAAAGAATAGACATTCAGTTTTTCAATACATACTAAGTACCTTTAGATAGCTCTTGTTCATCAATATGCCCCGATTGGTCCGTGTCGTAAGTTTTGAACACAGCAAGCCATTGATTAATGTACGTATATAATTTGTCAAACTCTTCAAGGTTTATGTGTCCTGATCGGTCTTTGTCGAACATACCTGAAATAAATGTCAAAAATTATACATGCTCTGCCGAGACGCAGTGGCGTAGCTACCTTGAAGGCACCCGGGGCGGAAATTGGTGGAGTCACCCCAATCAAAGTTAAAAATTAAGCCTAGCATAGCATTGGTCCCCGTTTCCGGGTTCCTCGACCTTCCTCCTTCTAGTCCTAGGTGTGTGCCCGGGCAGTGGCAACTCAAGATCTTTGTAAAGCAGCAGCGGCAGGAGCAGTCCATGGCCATGCGCAAGAATCGTTTCCAAAGATTTTGGTATGTGTCAATGACCTTGATTTGCGAAGAATACCCTAGTTAGTCATAATGGGCCTAACGTACGCTTTGTTAAGGGTCATTTTATGACGAAGTGTATTTTAATATTCTTGCCTAACATATGGTAGAGTCGACCTAGTACAAAGGCGGTCCTGTCTCTCGTTATTTTTTATATTTGAGCGAAATTCAACCTTTTAAATAATGTGACACCAATGTTTTTGGCATACTCCGACCCTGTAGTTCCGGGATCAGAACAGGGCAACGGTATCCCCTGCCTGTCCTAAGAGGCGACTAAAAGGGGCTTCCGGGGTCGCGGGCGGCTAGAGTGGGAGATTGAACCGTTCGGACAGGCGACCCCGAGATGGACGGCGGTATGTGTGGTCGTATACCGACGTAAAGACCGGACAGAACGGTGGGCCCAGCTGCTCTTCTGGGAGGAGACGACACGTTCAGAGGATTCTGGTTACGTTCCTTTTCGTCAACCTCCATGTCGTCGGGTATCTTTGAAAGTTTTCCCCCTCGAGAACGAAAAAAAGGTATTTGGCAGACTTAGAGCAGGGGATCGACTTGCCGAAAATATCTGCCGGGTTTTGTAAGAACAATGTTTTTTTTACCAGAAAGGTAGTAAGCAATTCTGAAAAATGGACCGCTTGACTCTTCTCAGATTTACCTCTTTTCTCTATTTCCTAAACCATTTATCCAGGGCGGTGGCCGCTGATTGGAGTTTTGAAGTGACAACTGAAGGTTTCTGGGAGGTGTAGTAGGGAGCGGTGTTATTCGTAAAAAGAGCTAGTGTCATCTACTGTGAAACGGAATTGGTGATTTGATAAAGTCTCGAATGAGGTCACGAGCCTGTTCGGCATTTCAAACTGGTAAAGCTTGTAGAACAAGCCTATGTCAGACTTTAACGCCTTTGCTACATCGAAGAAGAGAGCATTGGTGCCCCTAGGTCATTTCTTATTTAACCATGTCAGGATGTGCTCCGTGAGGCGGTGCACTTTACTAAACCTAAGCTAACCTTACCTACTAAACTTAAATTACTTTCTAACATACCGATCATCAAGTTGCATGCAGTCTCCGAAAACGTTTGTCCTTGTGCGTTGACTAAAGCTGCTTTTAGCTCCGTCGAAGTTATAAATCCAGATCTATCTTTATCAACTGCGCAAAACCACTGCTGCACTTGAGGAGATACAGTTCCTCCTGCTCCAATTGATGGGTAGGGGCCATGGCCGACTTCAAGTTGTGCAGGGGCACCAGGTGCTTGACCTCCATATCCTGGCTGTCCATAACCTGGCTACGATACAAATTTAGAATTAGGCTTTCAGAATTAGATGAAATAGTAAATTCTACCTATTTTAAAGTTTATTTCGTTATGATGTTTTGAAAATGGGGTATTCATAACAACAATTGACATGAAAGAATTGGGCAAACACAACACATTGTAGTCAATCCATAAGTCAACATATTTTTTGTTTTTTTTTTTTTGCTTGCAGTTCACTTGGTAAGTGGTCACTGCAATAGACATCTGAATGTAACTTTATACAGAACAAGTGTTCTACTTGACGTCTATCAAAGATTCGTTGCTACTCCCGAGGACTAAGATAGTTGCACCATATTAAAGTGAGCCAGCAACACTCTTCCACCAAAACGCAAGATTTACTTCACGCTTTAAAATAGGCACGGGGATGGTACCTGTTCTGTCGAACCATATACAAGCTTCCACCTTCAAACTTTTTAGCAGTTTTACTCGTCTATGAGAGGTAAGTTAAATGAGTTATGTTTTAATACTACTAAGCACTTTTAATAGTTCTATAGAATAAGAGTGGTAAAAAAACAAAGTGGGTATGTATTTTATATGTTTATTCTATCAAGTATAAATAGTAGTAACCCTAAACATTGTATGTAAACTTTATTTAAAGTTTGTAAAACAATACAAAACAAAAGGTTTTATTAAATGTCTAAAGCAGAATAAATCAATATTATTCTCAAAATGACGGGATGAAAACATATAAATCAATAACATTAAATTAGAACGGGCAAGTGGCATCATCTACAAAATCCCATCAAAATGCTAGTCTTATTAATCAACTGTTACAAGTTAACCGCCTAAACTAAAATATCACTACATGTTTTGTTGAAAGTTACTATACTTATATAAGCTTGTTACAAATATAAAAAACAAGCATTATTACTTTTAAGTTTAAAACCAAATTTTATCCGGCAAACAAATATAGGCAGTAATAGTTAGGTGTAATTAAGCTTATATTATAGGTTGGTATAATTTTTTTCCCACCTTATAGTTATGTAGTTAGTATTCAGTACGGTGGTTAAAGTAAATATAATTTCTATTTTCAATACATGCTATTAGCACCTACATGTCACATACATGCAGCTCTTAATCCATTTACGTCAGTACGCAAATAGCTTTATAAATGTTGGTAAGTAAATAGAATGGATGTAATATGTTGAATGAATTGATGTCTATCAGGTTATGAAGTTGTCTAATCTTAAATTATGTTCCAGTAAATAGCAAATTTATGTATCTAATCAGATCACTACAATTTTTAACTAATTTCACTGTTACTTTGTCTATTAGCATTTTTGTGAAGTGTAACAAACTTAAATAAATAGTTACATTAATTACTTTAAAACTATTTTACAACACATTAAAATTAATTTTTATATTAATGCGATGGTAGGGAAATACATAAAAAAAACTTAGTTAACTACATACTTAGTTGTTCGTTAAATAGCAATCTAGTAGGTACAAGTATCAGCTATAATAAAAATTAAAGCTGTTTCTATAATAATATTTGTTTAAGATAATAAATAATTTGAGTTGCATACCCCATATGTTTTTCGCTATTATTTAATTGATTAAATATTATCAAAACCGCTAAATATATTATTTCGGAATTAAAATAGTTCTTAACAAACTTAAGTAATAAAGGAGTACTTCGAATATCAGTTATGATTTGTATAAAAGAAGTACTTTCTAGTAGTTTAAAAAGGAAGAAGAAAAGTTAAGATAATAGAAGTTTTTTTTGTTGCACGGTACAGTAAAGGGGTGGAACGTTCGAATTTTGAACTTTAGAGAGGGACGTCACATTTTTGTTAGTGTAATAATAAAACTGGAAGAATGTATTAATACCTACACATACCTAAGAATTCTCGCTAAAATTTTTAAACGTCACATTATTCTGCTTTAAATTCAGTGATGCTAATCACATGCTATGTACAGATAATTTTGTTGTCAGTTGTACAGGGTTGTCTTATCCTGAATCATTACCAGCAGTGAGACATTAATGGATTGAGACATGAAAATATTTCATTACTTTTTATAGCGGTTTTGAAAATATATTTAGGTCATGTAAATTGAATTAATATTTATAAGTGTCACGTATTTCAACAAGGCATGCTCCTTAAATATATATTATGTACATTTAATAAATATATGGACTACTATTTAAGGACGTATAAAGCGCAATATTTGGATTCAACAATGCATGCTATTTGCTATTACAGCTGCCTATAATGTTAACTTTAGGTAGGTATATCATTTTAACTATTACATTTTTTAGAAAAACCTTCATATAATAGGTACTACTGGACTTTCACAATACGAAGCACTTACATTAAATATTGTAGATTTCTATCAAAACAGTACAGCTTTCATATTTGCAAAACCGCAAAGTTAACAATTAGCAATGTTCAGTTATGTTTATAGTATCGCTTTGTTTTATATATTATGTAATATTAGAGTTACCTAATTATTAATCAAGGCAATCGGAACTTAAAAATTATAATTTGATATAATCTTTATGAGTAGGTATCCTGCATCTAGCTAATGCTAATGCATCTAAAAAAATGTAGTAATGGGTTGTATTTCAATTTGATCTCTCAAAACAATACTAATCTGCTTCATTTATAACAACACATACAGTTGTGATTTCAATGTGAATCTATGCTTTAAAACTATATTTACGGATCATTGTTAATAAGATACTTTAAACTGTTTCCTTGTTGAAATGTAAAATTGTAGAATAAAACTGTTATTACTTATCCACATTTACTTTTGTATACTACAGCTAGATATAGTATTAGCTGTGACCCGTATAATCCCTCTTTATTCCTCTAGTATATGCACATAAAAATGATAATGTAACGTAATTTAAAACATAGAAGCTAAGTATTATTTTAACTTTTTTTAGTATTATTTTGTTTCATCCCAATATACTACACTGAATATTGCAACAGTCATAAACAGAAGAAATCAATCATATCTTATCAATTTCAAAAGGCCTTTATGTATTAAAATTTGTGCCCAAAAAGTAAATAATCTTACTCCATCCATATACACACACAGCTAAAATTATTGTTACCCTTACACTATAATAATTATTATTTAATCAAGTCTATAATTTATTGTTACGCTGTTGTATATATAATATAAATATAATAATTGGAAAGTATTCAAGATAAGTTAGATTAGACCATATTGTTAAGTTAAAATAAAGTAGAACTTTTTAAAATCAATATATAAATGTATACAAAGTAGCTGTCATATAATCACTAAACACTATATTCTACAAAAACAGAATAACACTATAAATGGATTCTTCTTTAACTATATCTTAACAAAAGCTTATTGCCTATAAGTATTAGAAATTAACAATGATCATACACATAAATGACATTCAGTCTTTTATATCAAACCAATACTGGCAAGTTTGTTATATTTTGTACTAAGCAATCAAGTATTAAAATGCCTAAGTCCAGTACATTTTCACTAATTAAACAAAACACAAGTGAATTTAAATTTCATAAAAAAGGTAAACAAAATGTTTATAGATTGTTCAAGATCCTAATGTTGTTATACACAATAAGTTTTCTTAGTGAAAATGCAGTGGGAATAACAAATAAAGAATTTATATTCTATAACTAAGCTTACACATTACTATTGTGACTAGAAAAACTGTAAGTAGCTGGAGTAACACATGTATTTACACACACTTGAATTGATGGTTTAAAGGAAGAAGGGAGAAGCTTATGTGCTTCTGGCACAGGAGAATAACTCCGACAAACAGTCTCAAAATGCACTTGGTCATTTCGGTCTGTAGGTACCCCATCAAAACTAGTTTGTTTAGCAGAATCACCTGTTCCACTATCCTTACACGATGAATGTTCAGATATATTGTCCGGGAACATCTGAGGTGAATCACTATCACTATGCACTACTTGTGTCATTTTCATACTTTCGGTGGGATAAGTGTGCATGGCACTGGCCATGCAACGACGAGTATGATATATTATCACTACCCAAATAATAGATGTTCCTACTGCACAACACACCACCGTTATTATAATAATACCTGCCATATTTTCTTCGTTCACTTTGAGAGCTACAGGAGGCAGTACCTGCAACTCTATCATGTCCTTTTTAGTTCCAAGCTCATTTGTAATCTCACATTCATATCTCCCTGCATCACTTGCTTCAGCTTCAATTATAATTAAAAGTTGATCATTTGCTGAGAAATAAGTGCGATCCGTGTGGATAATGGGCACACCATCTTTAAGCCACTTCAGTACTGGTTTAGGAGATCCAGTTATCATACATTGTAACACAACAGATTCTCCGGTCGTAACTTCTTTATTCTCCATGACTCTTATAAATGAAGGTTCTTGTAATACTGTCAATGATGCATTAGATATAATTGTGCCTGCAGGATTTTTCGCTGCACAACTGTATATACCCATATCTGTAGTTTTGGCATTTACAATGAAAAACAAATGATCAGTAGGCATGACATTCATACGTCTTTCTCTCGCGGCTGGAAAATCATTGCCTCCATCTTTTTTCCATGATATTTCAGGTAGAGGGTCACCCACAGCGGCACAATTTAAAGTAACTGTCTCTCCTGTTTTTACAGTTACATTGGTGGGAGTCTTGATAAAACGTGGAAACGTCACTATATTTACTTTTGCCTTTGATGAATATGTAGTACCAAACTTATTACTAACAACACATTGGTATTTACCTGAATCAGAATGAGTCACGTTAGGTATCACAAGCATTGATGTAGCTTGAGGGTGACCTTTATGTGTCAGAGTTACATTTTCATACACCGTAGGATTACTAACATTGCCATTATTTTTCTTCCACAGGAAAGTCATATTGCTGTATGGATTTGATGTCGCTGAACACACTAAGTTTGCAGATTGACTTTTAATAGCCAGATGAGTTTTTGGATGCTCCACTATTTTAGGTTTGGGAGAATCTCCACAATTGTCTTCTTTGAGTTTCGATACAACTATTCCCCTCAATTCTGACGGATAGGCACATGTTGCAGTTATATATTTTTGATCTACTTTGTCCCGAATCCATTTCACTATCCATAGTAAATTGCAATCACACAAGAGAGATGATGAATTTAAATGTAATTTCTGTATTTTTGTCATGGATTCAAAGGCATGCTGTTGAATTGATGTTATATTGTTTCCCTTTAAATCTAATTCTACAAGATTATTCAATCCTTCAAATGCTCTTGAGTTAATTGATCTTATATGGTTAGAGGACAGAGTGAAAGTAACTAAATTTTGCAATTTTGAAAAAGGGCCTGACATGTCCTCAACTGTCCAGGAGATTTTATTATTATTCAAATACAGTGTTTGTAGTTGTACCATATGACTAAACGCTTCTTGAGAAATGGAGGCAATATTGTTGTAGTTTAAATTTAGAGTATGAAGGTTGACCAAGTGTTGGAAAGTACGGCCTTCAATTTCACGTAAATAATTGTGAGATAAATCTAAGACTTCCAAGTTAGTGCATAATTCCCAACTACCAAGATCAATTTGAGATATTAAATTGTTAGATAAGGACAATGTTGTCAATGATTCCAGTCCATACATCCAGCCTTTAGAGATGCTTTTTATTCTATTATGATCCAAATGTAATAAATTCACAGACTTAAATCCAAAGAATGCACCGTCCATTATGTTTTCTATCTTATTGTACTTCATTTTTAATGTTGTTAGGCTAGATAATCCTTGGAAAAGTAGAGCATTGATAACATGTAATTCATTATGATTGATTTCCAATGTTTTTAAGTTCGATTGATACTTAAATAAGTGGTTAGGTAATGACGATATTTCATTTCTGTTCAATTTGAGCTCCACCAAATGAGATAAGTTATTTAGGGCCCCTTCATAAATTGATTTAATGTGATTACTGTTCAAACTCAATTTCCAAATAGAACTATTAGCAGGGAAACGTCCCGCGTCAATTGAGCCAATGTTATTTCTATTTAGGCTAACTTCCTGCAGTTCGTTCATATTAAGAAGATTCGGTATATGGTGCAGCACATTTTTATCCAATTTTAACGTTTTTAAGGCCAATAACTTATCGAAACCTTCAAAGGCATCCTCATTTAATTTATTGGAGCTTAGGTCCAATTGTTCCACCCACTTAGGAATTCTTGGCACAGTAATCAAACTTTTCATCGAGCAATCCACATATTTTTCCAGGCAAGCACATCTCTGAGGGCATTCAAAATTTTCATTTTGCATTGATAAACGTATCATCAATGTTATTATCGATATCAACAGCAAATGGGAGTCTCCCATTTTTATGCATTTGGATAGTTGTCCCACTCATTGAAAGTACACAACGATTGTGTCTTTGTTCTTACATAATTCTTAATTCACACTGCACGTTAGCAAAGTCCATTAACTATTTCACTTCACTTAGATCAGTAATGCAAAATAACTACATTTTGTAAACATTTTATGAGATAAATTTGTAAAGCATTTCAAGTTATTTACTGAGATAGACTCGGCTGCCATTTTCTTTGATCAATCGTCTGCGCTCTACAGTGTTGCCAACTTAATCCCTGGTTACGCTCGTTTAGAATCTTGATTTTTTAATCAAGTTTCAAGCCCGAAGATATAATAAAATACAACTAAATAAAGTGTAACAGTATAATTTTAAGAAACTAAGATTAATAAATATGTATTGTAGCAAACTACCGTCGGCGGTATGTTATACAGTCGTTGTATACTAAAATTATCAATTTCTATTTTTTAATGTTTTTCTATTTATTTTGTCGTTGATTAATTTTTCCTGATTTTTTTTTAAATTAAAAGAAAGAGTTATAAATTCATATTAGAGTAAATACTTTCAACTTTATTACCGGATTACCTTTTCATGGCGATTACATCTTCTTAACAAATGTACGTCGACTCTGGCCCAAAATAAAAGTCAAATCATAGTTTCGACATATTTGGGGGCAAGGGCAACAATAGTCAAGAAGAAGCAAGGTGTGTCTAGCGTAGATATATCTAATATATAATATCTTGTAACTGTTAAAATACATGGTGCCAGAATTGTTATTAGAAAAATGAAATGCAACCGATTAAGTGGTACAATAAGAGATTTTTTCTTCCTCACTGATTTTATTACTCGGAAAAACTTCGATAATACCAATAATCTCGTAAGATTAAAATTGCAATACATGCGATATAACGATAGTTATGAACTCTTACAATAGGTAATGTATCAGTCCAATGTTGTAAGCTTTGGGTAGTATCGACTTTATCGTTAAAAAAAAAATCAACAATATCGCTATCTTCAACTATTGATATTCGTTTATTGAACGACAACATCAGGGGGGTGAAAATTTCCTCAACTCAAAAATATCATAGAAAGTAATGCCATCTCTTATTCACGGTACTTAGTTTTAGTGTATGTTTGATATAATATTAAACTAGATGGCAGTACTGAAGAAAAACATATTTTCGCACGTAATTACATTATTTTACAATTTATATTCCAATTGTTAAAAGTATAATAATAAAATTATTTGACTTCAGTATATATAATATTTTCAAAAATATTATACTTTTTTCACATGTACACATTTTATAATGGCAACTTGCAGAGTATGCTTATGGCAATAAGAGTTTAGAGGTAATTTTTCCGATAATCGTCTGAATTTCTTCGTTTTGAGTGCTTCGTTGTTTTCGTGTGTGATATTTTGGATTTCTTATTACGACTTGGCTTGACTACGGATTTTGTGACCTGATACACCCTTCGATTGACCATTGGCTTTCTTTTCGGACTTGATTCTTGCTTACCTATTGACCTGGCTGTTCTCACGGATTTCTGATATTTTTTACGGATTCGAAAAAATGCCGAGAGTAAAAAGTTTAAAATGTTACTTTGGATGTGTCGTAGATGGTAAGAAGCAAATAAACTATTTTATACCCAATTTAATTATAATTTATTTTAAAATAACTCCCCTAAACTACTGTCCTCCCTGTGTGTCTGTCTAAGGAGCTCGAATTTTACTCCTCACATTTCCATAAAACTGGATTACTTGAGATTAAATAGATAGATTCGTAAATATGTGAAAAAATCTCTTGAAAAGATTGAAATCAATTTAAGTTATTTACTTTTGCTTATGGCGCTTGGATCACAACTTAACGATTATATAATAACTTTAAAAAACAATCCTCAGAAAATCAAATAAATAACATGTATGAGAAACTTCAATCACAGTTGGGTGTAGTTCAATATCAAATCCCAATAACCAAGATTCATAGGTAACTCATGGTGAGTTACCTATGAAACTTTCATGGCAGTTTGATACTTTTCATATTGTATTTTAGTTGTAAGTATTTACTTCCATTAACTGATTGAAAGTCAATAAATGATTATTTTACAGTTCCCCTTCACAGTTTTCCAAGTTGGGAATATCCTTATAATGAAAAATTTAATCAATGGAAATCCATATTGCAACCAACAACTCAAGAGAAGGGCAATAGCTACATATATCACTCAGTACGGATATGTGACAGACATTTTGAAGAAAAATATAGACTTCCTAGTCGGCGTTTAACAAAAAATGCTATTCCTACCTTGCATACTGGTGAGTATTTTTTCTTTATACAAGCTTGAATGATACCTTTCTAGATATTTTATTCAATATTATTAACATATTGTAACAATTAAAGTAGTATGATATTTAACAGATACATATATCTAAGGGGTCTTTTACATAATTATTTCATTAGTAGTTTAAAATAAATCTTAAATGGTCATTATTGCCACAAAGGAAATTTTGACTAAAAGTTATCTAATAATTTATGTAATTAATATATAATAATTAAACATTTACAGAACTGCAACAAACTCTGGCAGCAGATGTAATGCATGTAATGCCGTCTACATCTGGTCCGTCAATGGTTCAACCAATATTCACTCAAGAACCAGAAAGTATTGCTCCAGGTGACTAGTTTTTTATTCTTTTAATGCCCCAAGGAAACAATAAAACATTGGGGTCATCCTGGTAACTGATCACCACAGCCCATGGATATCAAATAACTCAACATCAAGAAGCATCACAATACATTGTTAACTTAGAATTAAGCAAGCTTTACGGACACCATGTCAGTGACCGTGCATGGGTGACCATGCATACACTACATATCATAGAAGCTCTAGTGATTGACCACACTAAAATTCCTTAATTTATGGCTGGCTGCAGCACATTCACAACAAAATGTTAACAAATTTTTTCTTATGAAATAAAAAGTTATTTGTTTCATACAATAGCCATCTATGTGTATATATAGAAAAATAAATCAGATTATGTCTTATTTCATTTTAGAGAAAAATAGCGATTTATAATAAAATCTGGCTTACTGCAATATGTATACTGCAATATAAATGACCATTTATATTGTTTCATTACCTTACACCTATTTTTAGTAAGGGATTGTAACATTTAATAATTGTTTTATATATGCCATTTCAGGTACATTTAAACCAAGATACAGAAATGCAAAGAAATGTGATCCGCCGAAAGTCATATCAAACTTGAAGGATCGCATAATTAAGTTGAAAATGAAATGTAAAACATTTAAGAAACAAATGGTTATGGCTAAAAAATTATCCATGTCAAAATCATTTAATAAAACGATAGAAGAGTTACCAGATGCCGCCCAAGTTTTTCTTAAATTACAACTCAAATTGAAAATTAAATCTAGAGGAAGACGATTCACAAATAATGAGAAAATAGTGGCTTTAACAATTTTGAAGCAGAGTCCAAAAGCTTATAATTTATTAAAGAAAATGTTTGTGCTGCCATCTAAAAGATCCTTGCAAAAAATTTTATGTGCATTTACACTAAAACCAGGTATCAATCCAAATATATTTGAAAATTTGAAAAAAATTGTTGATAAGTTGCCAGCAGAAAAAAAAAATGTTAATTTATTATTCGACGAGATGTCTCTGGCACCTGGTTTAGTATATAATACTACGTTTAATGAAATTATTGGTTTTGAAGATGATGGAACGAATAAGAGTAAGAGGATTGCAGATCATGCTCTGGTATTTATGATAAAAACCATTAAAAGCAAAACAAAACTGCCTTTATGTTTTGTATTCTCGAAGAATGGGGTAAAAAAAGAAATCATAAAAAAATTGTTACTGCAGATCATCAAAAAAATTCACGAGACTGGTTTAAAAGTAATTACCACCATATGTGATCAATCACCAACCAATGTTTCAGTAATTAAAGAATTAATTCAAGAATTCGGGCAAAACCAGGCCACATATTTTCTAGTCGAAAATGCTAAAGTGTTCCCTTTATTTGATATACCACATTTGTTAAAAGGAATAAGAAATAATTTATTAAATAAAGATGCCACTTTTATTCAAAATGGTAAAGAGAAATGGGCTAAGTGGGAACACTTACAAATGTTACTGGACATTGATGTTGGTGAAGAGGAAACACGTTTGGTAAATAAGTTGACTGAAAACCATGTCATAAAAGATAAGATAAAAAAAATGAAGGTTAAATTAGCTGCCCAGGTTTTTAGTCAAAGGGTGTCTTCAGCTCTTCGATTTTCTGCTAGTAAGTGTTGATTTTCTTTATATAATTGTAGAGATGAAACGCTTATAGCGTGGCGGCTTGCGTCGATCCCTAGTGATCGAAAAGCGAAGCAACAGCAAGCAGTTGGTAGTAGGATGGGTGAGATTTGAAGAAGCTGATAAGTCTCTTAAAGATTGAGGGTCGTTAAAAAATAACATTTTAAACTGACCATATATGCTATATTGAAGAAAAGAGCTTCGTAATTTGTTAATGTTTATATGTAGTAGTGGTGATTTTTTTAAATTCTTATAAAATACTAGCGTTTATCGTTTTAAGCACCAAAATAAAAGTATATTTTCTTGTTTCAGAACACAAAATTTTACCAGCAGAATGCGCGGACACTGCCGATTTTTTACTAATATTCGATCACTTATTTGATTCTTTTAATGGTCATTCTTATCATGATACCTCAAAAGTATATAAAAGTTGCATAAAAAAGAACTCCTGTCACTTTCAATTGTGGGCTGATTTACTTCCAATTTTAGAAACAATCAAATTTAAATCGATCGTCAGAAGGGATGGTGTTGATTATGTTACATATAAATCAATTCCTTCAATAAAAAATTGGATTAATAATATTAAAACTTTTATGGAGATGTGGGAGTATTTGTCAATCAATCATAATATAATGAATTTGGTAGGTAGAAATTTTAATCAAGATCCATTAGAGAATTTTTTTAGTAGTATTAGAAGTAATGGTGTAAGAAATATTAATCCTAATTGTTATCAATTTATTAATGCTTTTAAAACTTTGATGATCAATAATTATAATTCACCACATTCGGCAGGGGCTAATTGTGAACAAGATTTTAATGAATCCATGCAATCACTATCACATATGCTTTTAATAAATCGTGATGATTCTTGCTCTATTGATTTTGCATGTGACATTGATTCGTTACTAAATGCTATGGTGGAGATTAAAAGTAATAGTTCTATATTGCATGCCGAATCACAAAAATATATTTCTGGTTATGTAATAAAAAAGTCTAAATCAAAAATATTTCATAATTGTAATGATTGTCTCAATGATTTAGGAAGAAATTCAGTTGATTTTGCTTCTTTTAATTACGAAATTGATTATACAAAAAAATCATTATTCCACCCAAGTGATGAATTTATAAAATTAATGAATGAAATATATTATATGATTGTTGCATGGCTTAAGGATACACCAGAAAGTAAATTTTTGCATGATAAAATAAAGTTCTTCATCGATTGTGCATGTGATTTTAGTATTATTAGATGTAGTAAACATAGGGCTGATTTAATTGATTTTATTTGTAATATCTCAATTAAATTAATTGTACACAATTGGTGTTTAGGAGTAAATAGAATTTTATCGGGTAAAATATCAAAATTTGATAAGTGTGACCAAGTTAAAAGACAAGCTTTTGAATATTATAATAAAAAACGCAAATAAATTATTTTATCTCACTTCTTTGGTTTTATTTCGTTCTTCGTTCAATATTAACATTACATTAACTGATTTTAATACACGTGTAATTTCAATTAATATAATTATGAGTATTATATTGAGAAAATGATTTCTAACTTTAAAGGTATATAATATTTTCTAAGCGTACAGCGCCATCTGTAGGGTGCCTACAAATACTACATACATCAACAGTGCCATCTATGTGTCAGGGAACTAAAACTATTTGTAGGTATGAACAACGAGTGGCGTATCTATCTCATATATAGTGTATCATCTATGGACAACATGCTAACATTGGTCGTGAAAGTCACGGGAAGCAGCGAGTAGGTTAAAGTTATCAAAATATACGTTTACGTTAATAATATCGCGTTTTGTCGAGAAAGCTACTCGATGGACGTTACAATTTAGATCATAGTAAAATTCATGAGCCTATCACGAACTTGTAAGATGCCTTGTTACATTATGTTATAGCTCTGCACTGCAACACTTTGCAGCTTTCGTCCTTGTAGTTCCGGGATCAGAATAGGGTTACGATATCCCCTGCCTGACGTAAGAGGCGACTAAAAGGGGCTTCCGGGGTTGCGGGCGGCTAAAGTGGGAGCTTGAACTGTACAAGTGTACAGCCAGGCGATCCCGGGAAGGACGGCGGTATGTGTGGTCGCATACCGTCGTAAAGACAAAAAAGGAAAAAAATAAAGACGTGCAGCTTTAACGTGAAAACGTGTAACGGATATCAGCTAAAGAATTAATGGAGTATTATCGTTAGTAATTACTTTTTAAAAATAAATACACATGAAAAAAATATTAAACAAATTAATTGTGCAATTTTTGTCTTACTAAGTAGTGTTTTATAATAATATCATTTAGGCGCATACTTCAGATTAAATTTGTAGCAAAGGACCAAACTAAAGTCCGCGCCGTAATATTAGATCATAGTATAATGACTTTTCATTGGAGCCAGTGTCATCTATTTTACTTCATTATGTACCTATGTGAGCTATATGTTATGATTGGACGATTTTGCTTCTCAAAAATATGCCATTATAATTTACGACTATCTCAGCTCTTAAATAAGCTTCATCAAAAGCAAGAAAGGGGATCCCTTTCCTGTTGATTAAGTCACAAAATAGCAGTGTTATGAAAAGTTAAAAATGTTGCATCAATGATATATTTATACTATATCTAATCGTCATTTAATTCAATCTTTAGACTTCAAGAAGAAGTAATAATGTAGATATTTTCAAGAGAATAATGTAAACAGTATTTGGGTAGATGACACTAGGCTATCAAAATTAATCTATTACAGTTAAATGTCTACTTTAAGAAAATAGCTCCGACAAGAACATGTGAAGTAATACTGACATCCATTCTCTTGACAACTAAAATTATTATGTAGTAGTTCGTTGGTTGTTCATTATGTTACACTACAGCACTTAGAAACTTCATTATATTTCAAGACCGCAATCAGCAACCAGTGGCCAGTAACTCTCGCTTTGAGAATCACAGATTTAATTAGTAATTAACCTTGCAACTTCTGCTTAATAGGTATAACAATAAATTTGATCAAAACTTCAAAACCATTTTTTATACACAAAATAGCCAGAAAATTATAGGACCAGAAAGGAATCATATATCCATATGGTAGACAATTTGGGCCTGGAAGTAATATAATAAAAACCTTCAGCCTTGTATAGCAGGTTCTGCTAGATATCTAAAAAATAAGTGCCTTTAGACTACAGATGTTATAGAAAATAGTCCTAAAATAAAATTTTAAAAGAAGTGTAACTGTAAAATTGAAGCAACAGCATTATATTTAAAATATTACACCTTTATCATATTTTAAAAGAAAGGTACATCATACTATTACTTACTGTACTATTGGCCAGGGCCTGATTAACCCTTAGGTTAATTAAACTGCAGCCTAGGGTGCGAGGATTGAGGGGGTGTGCTGATATCGTGTTTTCGCATCCACTATTAATCTAGCATCATTTCATCTACCCTACATATTTCAACTAGACAGAGACAAAACAGTAACCCACGAGAAGATGTAGATTTGGTGACCATTTTTTTGCTCAACAAGCTGTAGTTAATACTTTTAGGTCGACTGTAACACACTTGGTGGGGGCGCGTCCTTAGAATTAGCCTAGGGCGGTCAGAATTCTTGACCAGTCGCTGCTACTAGCTTTCTTTATTTAATTTATTTGCAATACATATATTATATAGTGCTTAACATATCTTGTCAAAATCTTTGGCTAGGTTGAGAAGTTTAGGATAAAGACAGTTTGTAGAAAGTTCCCCTCTAACCACTAATCTAAGCAGGCAAATATAATATGTTATTTGTTAAAATTATTAAGTATTAAATTAAAATGTTGTACTTGTTATATTACTTACGTTATAAGCCATTTTACACGGGTTATGCAAAGCCTGAAATGAACAAGTAATCCATGATTAACACAACAATTAAAAAATTCGTACTAACATTGGATCTATTGCACTTAATTACAACCTCACCTCGGTCTTATGAAAAATATATACCTATGAGGATTATGTTATTGTACTTCTATTTTGTCCACTGAATTGACAAGTTAACACTTTCATAAATGAACAATAAATTTTGTATTTATGATTGCAAATAATTTCATCAATCAAATAGTTTTGGATTAGTGAGAAATGACAAAATAAACTTCATTGGACGACCTTGACTGACTGTGGCAGTTATGTCATTGTCAAATGACATACTGACAAATGATGAAAAGATAAATCGTTCTACAACTCTGTCGATTGCTGAAACTGGGGTCAGACAAAAAAATACTTAATAAAACAAAACTTTATCAAATTGATTTTACGGGGTGTGTGGAATCGGTGAGACTGTAGAATTTACTACTTTTTCGTAGATTCGTATCAGATACGCGTCTCTCCCTATCATATTTTTTTACTTATATGTATTATGCCGCGTCCGCACGCTTGCAACTTGCCACAAACTCCAAACCTCTACAAATGCTTGGCTTAATTTTGAGAACCAAACACCGAAACACCGCTAGCCACACGCTAGCGAGTGAGTTATTATCAAAGAGTAAAATAACATACCTTAGTAAGTATAGATTTGCAACAAAAAACATACACTTATTCGGATCGGCTCTAAGTGCTTGCAAACTTAAACAAGCCAAGCCAAACGCTCTATCCGCACGTTTAAATTTGTGACGGCTTCTTGAGGTTTGGCAAGCCTGCGGATGCGGCATAACGAGTTAGAAAAACTTATTAGGGCATCACCACGATGTTGTTTCATGAACAATAACTCACAACTAATTATATATATGACACGAATGAACTTCAAATGAATTTCAAAATCGATGCGTTCGTTGACAATTATTGGTTATCGAAAAATATTGATCGATTAAAAGTAACGTAGGTATATATGAATGAACCGTAATGCTGTAATGACATCTCATCACATGAAATATCGTAAAGACAAGCTTCTAAATCGTAGTTTCCAGTTTCCACTTCTTTATTTTTGATATTACCACTACTTTACTTCTATTCTAAAATAATTTCCCTACTAAAAATGGTTATTTTTTTTCTTAAAAAGAAACTTCCAAAAAGAGAAGTTAAAGAGATACTTTTAGAAAGCTGTCCCAGCTCTTGACATTTCTGTCATTTCGACCCTAGTACCCTACGTCAAATCAAACTGAAACACGTCAAAACGAAACGATTGTTCATCTCTCTAAATTCATGAATTGAGTTTATGCACTATTTTGGCTCTCTTTATTGTAAAATTATTTTAAAATTCATTGATAGTTAATATAAAGTAACTTGTAACTAAATAAATAACAATTGTGTAAGCGTTTAACTTTTTTTTTGCGAGAATAATGGAAACATACGAAAGCGTTTTGCTTGTAAAAAATGAAGTGTTCGTGTTCAAAATACCCCCTAGGACATCGAATAGGGGATACAGGTAGGGATTATCATTAATTACATATTTAACTTGATTATTTAAAAGGTTTTGGTAACGTTTTTATGTATCGCAGAGCTGCTGATTGGAATTTACAAGAACCGCAGTGGACGGGGCGTATGCGCTTAGTAGCGAAAGGGGAGGAACTGATAATGAAGTTGGAGGACAAAACGACTGGTGAGCTGTTCGCTAAGTGCCCCATCGACAAGTACCCAGGAGTGGCTCTGGAGGCCGTTACCGATAGTTCGAGATACTTTGTTGTGCGAATTCAAGATGATAATGGTATGTATAAAATCAAGGTAATTATTATAATTCTTTAGAAGTTTGATCAAGCACACATTTTTTTAGTAATTAAGATTAATGCATTAACCGGTGTTTGTTCTTGTTATAAGATTGGTTGCATTTGATTATAATACAATAGCAAGAAAGAAGGAACCATTTTTAGAAACACCACCATTGAACTAGGTCAAGTGCAGAAGTCCTTAAAAAATAAAAAATACATAAATTAAAAGGCAAGATTCATCTTTAATCAGTGAATTAATCTTAAGAACAAAGGATAATTTTTAATAAAATTTTTGCTCTAATTTTAAATATCACTTTACAGGGCGAACTGCTTACATTGGGGTTGGATTTGGCGACAGATCGGATTCCTTTGACTTGAACGTGGCTCTCCAAGATCACTTTAAATGGCTGCGAAAAGAGCAGGAAGGTGAAACAGGAAGTCAACAGCAACTAGACCTTGGATTCAAGGAAGGAGAAACAATTAAGATCAACATGAAAATCACTGTAAGTGCTACTTGATTTTATCTACTAGGTTATTCCCACGGCTCTGCTCATTTTTTGTGTATCATGATAATGAGTACTGTATGTTAATCTAGGTCAGAAACTATGTGTGGTAAAATTAAGCAAAAACTGACTAGTTGTTTCTACTAGAGTAGTTGGTAAAACACCTATCAAACACACATTAGACAAGACAGCCATTTAAATGGGAATAAATAAAATGATTTTGATTTCATAAATGTCATTTTTGTTGACATTATGTAATGTGGTAGTAGTGAAAACTTTCTAAAAAGACACTTGCGTATAAGAAAAGAAAAAAGTAATAGTCTGACTCTGATCTTGTATATACCCAAGTACAAAGTGTATATAAACATTTTACTATATCACATTATTCATAATATGAAATTGTATATTTATTTACTGTAGTTCATTAAGGGTAATCCATATAACTAATGAAGCATTGAAGCATGCACATTGCTAGTCTTTTTAAGTTATGCAATATGAGTAGTGCTGTAAGGTGTTTCTGTTAGTGATTAGAATTTAATGTATGCAAATGAAAGTGCTTCAGTGACCACATTATTGGATAATTATTCAATACATTGTTGTGGCAATGTTTTGTATGAATAGAGCTAAGTTTACAGGCTTTTTTGAGTCAGTTTAATTCTTCAATCTGTAGTATAATTGGGTTATAATTTCTTTTTCCAGCAAGATTACATAATAAGTTTTAAATTTAACTTTACAAAGTATAATAAATAACCTGATGAGTAATGTGTAGCATCTGCAGTGAACTTGAATCACCAGGGCATTATTAGCTTGTACAATATTTACATCCCAATTATTCATCTAACTGCATAGCCTTGAAATATACAAAGCATTTGTTGCATAATGTTGACAATATTATTCGAAGCAATGCAATGTTATAAAATTTGTTTTACCTTTGTTAGTTTGATTAGGAAACATTTACAATACAATATAATGGTTATGTTGGAAAAAATATGCATATAAGATTAGTTATGGAATGCATGCATATATTAATTGACCAATATTTGCTAGTTTCAGTAGCAAGTTATATTGTATTTTCTTTTGATTTGTTTGCTCCCTTTGCATTAATTGAACAACGGGTATAAATTAACATAATAATAATAATGGGCAATAAGTAACTCATGGGCTTAGTCTGGCTTGAGCTTAGAATCTGGTGACTGCATTCTATGGCACAGAAAATTTGCATCTAAGGATAATTGGACTTTTTCATAAACTTATGCAGGATGATCCGGTGTTAGGGATGGGCTAATCAGAATTTTACATTTTTTTCAACCAATTTTTATAAGTCTTACCTGAGATTTCATTAACATCCTTAAAGACCTGCTTTCCAAAATTTGCTTATGTTTGCTATAAAGGAATATAAATATTTATTATTATGTTTTAGAAAAAAGATGGAAGTGAATCTAGCCGACCACGGCGGGCCGGGGGTCTTGGCCCTGCTGGGGGCCTGTTGCCTCCTCCACCGGGTGGTTCAAAGTTACCACCGCCTCCCTCCCCACAACATGTTCCATCTCCATCGGCTGCAAGTGCATCTGCTAACTCTGAGTGGGGCGAGTTTAATTCTGCAAGGTATTATTTGAATTATATTTTCATATCTTTTGTTTAGGTTGATTGTTCGTTGATTATGTGCCTTTTTCCTGTCACGTGGGCGATGTAGGTAGTCGCGTATTGGTGGCTTACGTGCATTCACGCACAAATTCAGACTTGAATTTTTGACTCCACTTGAACTTTTTAAATATATTTATATTTACATTTTGTGTGGATTTGATATTTTTAACAATAGATATATTTTCATATTATTAATGATTGATGACTCTCGTCAACCCATTATTGTCCCACTGCTGGGCACGGGTCTTCTCTCAGAATATGAGAGTTTAGGCCATACTCCACCACGCAGGCCAAGTGCGAATTGGTGGACGTGAAATTGATGACTATTTTTTCATTATTATTAAATTTCATTGGTTCTAAGTCCTTTTGGTATATTATTGTCCTTTTCGTACATGCCATTAATAAAATCTATAAACATCTAGTTTATTTTATACTAGACGGTAATATTGAACATTATATCCGCAGCATGATCATCTCGTTTATAAAACCTTGGTATAGAAATATACAGAGTAAATAATAGAAGTCTAATCATGCAATTAGATAAGCGTTTGTGTAACCATTGTAATTACGTTCGTATTAATTTTCCTGTATATTAGATTAATTTCTATCTTCACTTACACTCATGGACATCTCTATAGTTTTGTTGCTAGTAGGTAATTCTATTACTTGACTTACAAATAGATATAATTATTTATGTTATACATACACCCCGAGTTCAAAACTAAGATTCTCGGTATATTTGGGTACATTTCGAAAACATGTAAATCAACTTTAGGATACACTTTCGCATAAATCACATATTTTATAAGTTTTCTCTATGAGACTACATAAAATTAATTTTGCGCGTGAATATATTTTTTCTGATTTTAGATAAATATTATCGCGAAACACATCTATTTTAATATGTAGTGGCTATTTACGGTATTCGTTTTTTAAATCACTTTATTTTCAGTATTTCGATCCAGTTCCTTGAATAGTGCCAACTTAGCATTGGAATCTTTCGCCGTGACCATGACCCACGCAACTGGATCTAAATATTGTCAATAAACAAATAAAATAACGCGTATCATGAGTGTAGCGAAACAGATAATACGTAAATTAAAAAAATACAATTCACATGCGGTGCTGGATGTAAGAGTATTTGAAAATATCTTTGTTTTAATTGGAGTTCGCTATAAGAACGAAAAAAGGGTAACGAGTGAAACATGTTGTTAAAATATTATTTTTCCCTTTTCAGCGCACCAAGTCAAAAGCCAACCACTCCAGCTAATCAGCAAAACTGGGTTCAGTTCTAATGTGTAGCTAAAAGTGTGCGTGATTGGGTTGAGATGTCTGCATTGTGGTGCAGTGATGCTACAAGATTACTTATAATTATACTTAAAATTGAAAATATGGTTAATTAATTCACAAGATTTATTCTTTGTAGCGTAAAGTAGTGCCCGCTTAATGTCATTGTATTTCAATAGGATGTATTGTTATAAAAATCTACCCCTTAAGTTTAAGTTATAAATCCGACTGAAGCCGAAAATTGCCTATTAGGTGGTTATATTTTTCAATATTGCAGTGGCCCATTTTCAAAGATGTGCATATAAATGCCGGCTTTATCCATAATTTCAATGTATCATCTTTTAATTCCATATTACTCATAGACTTAATATTCTTAACTTTGTGCTGTTGTCAATGATGACTATAATGGAAGTTATTTAGCAATAATACCAGTTATTAATAAAAACGCTATTAATTAAGTATAATTGAAAAGATACTATTATAATTATTTTTGGTTCAACTCCGACGGCATCACCTCCGAACCTATTTTGTAACTAATAACTGTTGTATTATGCAATAACCGTGTTTGAGTTTAGTTCTCGGTGGTAGAAACGTATCTGTGGTCAATCTCAAGCAAGGCTTATCTCATCTGAGGTTCATGATAAATGTCTACGGGTGGTTGTGGCCACTTATCATTAGATGGACTGCATACTCCTTTGCTACTACTATATTATAAAAAAAACTTTAATGTTCACAGTATCAAGTAATAATCAATATTTAAATATATGCTTAAAGTCGTTAAAACCATATTTTTTATGTCGTAAAAAGTATATTATAATTAAGTTGAGGTGGCCGCGCAATTTATGCATTTTATCATGTAATGGGTACTCATGATTTTATGTACCGAGATGTTGACCTAGTTGAATAGATGCTCTCGACAGAACTGTGTCAGTGGATATCAGTTGGCACTTATTAATGGTTAGTTTAGTTGGGTTTTCTTTACTGTGTTTATGCAAAATTAACTATTGCGATACACTACATTCTTTATTATTTACCGAGGTTTATTGATTATAATCAAATTAAAATTATAAAAAAATAACAATAAACTTATAATTACACTATAGTTATAGTCCATTGGGTGGCAGGTTTATAGGTTGTCTCTATTACATTCGAAATTAAAATCTGTTCTATTACAAATTGATTCAAATTTTGTTTCTGGAATAAGCTAACAAGCACATAATTATTTAAATATAACAGCTGTTGTTGCTTTCTGATAAAAGATGTTTTAAAATTATAAATGATCTGTGCAAGTTATTCTCAAAGGATTTATTAACGTATATGCATATCATGAGCACTCATAATGTAATAAAATTATAGATTCATTTATTTTTTGCTATATATAGCTTAATTAAGCATAAGTAAGAAGTCAGACGTTCACTTCAGTCTATTAGAGAGTGCGGAATACTGAATGCATACCTAAATAGTACCTCTATCGACGAAAGAGTAAGTGAGTTTAACTACACTAGCGGGTACTACAGCACACATTTAAATACTGGATACCAGATTACATTGTAGAGTATATTAATATTGTTGTTAAAAAATAGGTATCTGTATATGTGGTAACATTTATTATAATTATATCATACTTACGTAAACTTAGAGTTAGTTACGTAGACTGTTTTTGGCTCTATATCTTATTGTTATATATTATACGTTGTTAAAAATCTTGCATGTCATAGACAATTTTTGTGTATATAGATTCACAATGTGATCGCTTAGATGTACAAATGTTTAAACATTCTAAATAAAGATCTGTTTGCCATTATGTTTGAAAATGTACAAATGTAATAAAGCGAGTATAGACGCAAATCACAGATTTTCGTTTTTTTAAGAAATATTTTTTTAGCCACTCTCAAAAATATGTTGTATTTTAATGATTAAAGATTTCAAAACAATACGCTTATGCTTGATTCCTTTTCCCTTAAATAGTTTTATCATTTACGTCAATATTATACAATTATTTTAGTTTTCCAATATATATTGGGATAGAGAAATTGTAGGTAACTTACGTAATTATGCTTTCATTAAAACATGACTGTATACTACGAATATATTCGTTGAATCAATGTGCAATTTATTGTAGGTATAAACACTTTACTAGTCCCATCGCACAAGCTTGTGTATAACGAATAGTAGAAAAAATTTAAAATTGTAAATTCACAAAGGGAATTCGATGTAAATTTCAAAAGACACGGTGATTTTCTATCACGCGGGTTTCGGTCCGCGCCTGGTATTAATTCGGTGATACTGCTCTGCTACAAAAGTCACACGGATACCAAACGACATCGATGCGTTACTTCAGTCATGCGAGTAAAATACCCAAACACACCCGCGCGACAAAAAAATATTTAATTGTAATTTGAGGAAAAACAAAAAGTGGACTAAGCCAGGTTCCGTTATCAAGTTGGCGCCAAACTTTTTTTTAAAACCAAAGTGGCAAAAAAAATCTCCTGATAGCTCCTTTGAAATATATATTTGTTCCACTAAATTAATAATCAATAATTAATTATTCATAACTAAACAATCAATATTCAATTCTCGATTATCTGTAATTGTATTGATTTACTTCGGTTATATGTAACGCTAAAATTGCTGCTTAGTTTTTCTATTAGTAATGATATTTTTTTATTAATTAATCTAGTGGCAAAAATACATTTCGAAGTAGCATTTCACGCAACTTTTGGAATTTTGGATAAAAAAAATTGTGGCACTAACTTTTTAAAAATCCTCAGAGTACCGAATTTTATACATATATCTACGAGTACATTTTATACTTATTTATGAGTCTGTAAAATAACAATAATCACATTTATTTAAAGCTATTAGACTTACGTAATCTACTATAGAAAAACAAGAGCTAGGTATAATGCGTCGAAAGTATTTGTACCTATATCATGTAGAAACGTTTATCAGTATTTGCACTTTTAATTGTTCTATAATGGAATGCTTTAATTGCCAACAATAGATTACAGGTACGTAATTTTTCCTCTTGTTCGTTCCGTTCCGTTTTCAAGTCGGTCGCTAATTCTGGACTGGACATAAGCAATAGCAGAGGAGACGCCAATGCATCGTCGGCTTTGAAGGAGAGTTCTTTTTACACCTTTCTTGAAGAGCCCTATGATAAATCGCTCTGGGAATACCTCAGGAGGAAGGTCATTCCACATCTGCAACGTTCGCGGCAAGAAAGAGCGCGCAAAACGGACCATGGAGGTTTTTCAAATCATCGGTTAAGAATTTGTGATAAGTGTATAGTTATAGCTGCGATTATAGTTATTTCTCAGTTTCTTTACATATTAGTTTTTTTTTTATAAGATTTAAGTAGCAAACGAGCATGCGGTCCACCTGATGGTAAGTTAATTGGTTTTATCCTGAACTCAATTACAGATGCGTTGCTACTCTCGAGGATTAAGATCGGCGCCTCATATAAAACTACCACCACACCCTTCCATCGAAACGCCAGAAATGCTTCACGCTGGAAATAGGTGTGGCGGTGGTACTTCCCCGGGCAAACTACACTGGTTCTACCACCTACAGTCCTCTGGAGCAGCAACGCATCTGTGATTGACTTCAGATAAAACCCATGAACTTTTTGAATTTATTTAGGTACATCTGTACCTAATATCCTGGATATCTGTCCATGAGCGGCAATGAACACTTACCATCTACTTCAATCAGATAAAAAAAATAAGAAGTGCGCGCATTTACCTACCTACTGCACACCGCTAATAACTGCCAGGTTCTTGATATCCGAATGAGTTGAGTTATTTTTTATCATTGCAGAGAAATCTTTTATGAGAAATGATTTATATATAAAGAAAAATATAAATATTTTACATTTCATAATAATTAAAATACCAACAACTTCCGTAACGAGCCTATGTAGTAGGTACCTAGTTACCTACCTATAGGTATGAAAATATTTCACTAACATTATGTGCCTATTGTAAGTCCAAAAATGCTTTTTACCATCATTCAAAACATAGTTTAACTGAATTTCTTACACGTGGCATTTTGTAGCTATGATCTATAAGTCGCTACACTTAGGTTTCGCGTTTTAGAAATTTAATACGCTTGACATAGAATTTCCATTAAGGAGGATTAAGCTAGGGAACACGACAAGTGCTCTGCGCATTTTAATAGCTAGTTGCTTTCAGGATTTTGTAATGAGTTGCCGTTACTAATATGTTTTAGCTGACTAATATTCGCAAACAAAACGCTTTGTTAGGACAAACTAGAAACCTAAGCGTTAACAGTATTTGAATAGGGCACTAAACGTTCTTAAAAAGCTATTATTGGATAAACAATTTGTCTTGGGGGTGATTACAGAAAACATTATGTAAGCAGCAGTTGAGTAATTTTTTATCTCCTGTTGTCGTCGTAAGTAAGGAAAGTCTATGCCCTCTTCTGTACTTGTGTAGTTATTGGCTTGTACAACTTACTTGTAGGAATTTTTTACAAGTTTAAACCTCCCTTTCTTCCGCTTAGTGTCCATCTGTAGTACCAATATAAGTAGACGTGGGCAAACTCTTATCAGCAAGGTCCATATGTACGACTCCATTGGATGGTGCCCCTGAAAATGCCACCGCCTCCACCTTCAAAGAGGCCTCACGAGGCCCCTCTGAGTGTGAGGCCCAATGCTCCCACGCCTAGCTACGCCGCTGCTGGAATGTTTCGGATAAGTATGTCTTTCTTATAACGTTACAACACACTTCAATTCAGAAAACATTAACCCTCAACAGCACAGAACTGCTACTGTTAGGGAGAAATGGTTGAGGCGGGTGCCTCCGTAGTCAAACAACACAGGTTATTGCCACTTTTAAATTAACTTGTTTCAAATATTCAGATTCAGATGAAATAATCATGATGACTAATTTGTGTTGGTAAAAAAATTGTAGAATGGTGTGCTTATAAAAACTTGTGAAAATGAAAGCGCATTGTTTTATTGTTGAATAACAATCGTCTTGTTCTTCAAAGTTTCAGACTTTCCGATTACATTTTTGCGAGGTCGTTAATAATCTCTGTCTTTTATGTAACCAGATGTACACAATGAGAATAGAAAATGAACTAATCAAATAAAGTAAATTTTGGAAGCATGGTTTTATATAAGACCTAGTTGTGTGATGTGTTATCTCTTATCACTGTTATATAGTTAGGTAGGCATCCGTGCAATTAAAGAAGCACGTTAGTTTGTGAGTTTTACTTATTAGTTTAATTTATGGACATTTTATTAGAACGTAAAATTAAATTATGAAAATTCATCTTAGCTTTTCGGGGTCGTCTATTTCGAACGTCTTAATCCTCAAAGCGCCAGTTATTTACCGTTTATATTTTTGGTAAAAATCAAATCTGTGATGGGATTAGCTTATCCACGTTGCGATTTGAAATTCAGCATTATTTTACGGAGCTAAGTAATAAATTATAGATACCCGTCACTCTTAATAGTAGGTAATTTATTAAGAGTCTAGCTTTAGAAGCCTAGTGCGCTGACTTACAATATAACGGTAATTATACGTAAGTACTTAATAGCTTATGTGACCCAAGAGAGTAGGATTAGTGCTTACATATTGTACCTAAGTGCTTATGTGGATGATGTGGGTTTATTCTGTCTCATTGGTAACCCTCGGGCGACGACCTCATTTAGGAATAAGAAAAGGCGGAGTTTCTAAGTCAAAATCCAACATGCTTGCGAAGTGCAAGTGTTATTGTTGGAAATAAAGTAAAACCCAAACTACTTTATAACTAATACTATTTATTTCTTAAAATTATAGCTAGACCAACATTACAACATCAGCCATTATTATGTAACATTGTCAAAATACAAAAACCTTTCTTTTTCTAGCGTCACACAATTATACCTAAGTTTGTATATTAAAACAGTTATATTATAATTTGAGATCGTAAACGCGCATGTCGTTTACCTGTTGGCAAGTGGTCATACCGTGAAGAGTTGTCAAAGAGTACGAAAGTTGGCGACCTTTTTCCTTTCATTGACAAAAAAGCTGAGTGGGCGTAAATAATACTTCCGCCCGGACAACGTGAATCTTCGGTACACCACTGATTATACTACCAGAGGACTACGATGATCGGTCACGGATATCCATAAACTCCAATATATTAGAAGTAAGGGAGTTATGGGCTTTTATTGCTGATATTTATTAGTAATAAATAATAAATATGTATGATGAAATAGTTTACAGGTAATAATTACACGGTCTATCTACATTATCTGGTCTACATTATCTGGTCCCAGAACTACTTCCGGGACCAGAGTAGAGCTACGGTATCCCCTGTTTGTCGTAAGAGGCGACTAAAAGGGGCTTCTGGGGTTGCTGGCGGAAAGAGTCGAAGCTTGAATCGTCCAGCCAAGTGACCCCTGATAGGACGACGGCCTGTGGCCACACGCAGTCGTAAACACCAGGAGGCGCAGAGAGTACAAATGCTCACTGGGAAGAGCCCGAATGGGACATCGCGATCGGAGGACTCCGGTTGTGTTCCACTGGAGATCCCGGAGTCCTCCACGCAGCGCTGAGGATGGTCACCGGAAAGGTTTTTGTGAGGTAAAAATCTCACATTACTCGGCGATGCTCCCACAGCGTCGGATACCTTTTGAAGGTTTCCCCTGAAAACAAAAATATAGTAATAATTACACATGCGATGTCGTTTAATATATCTCAACTGTTTGAGATAACCCAGAAGAACTTGAGTTGGTAAAACTAGTAGGTAATACTAAAGCAATAAAAATATTCCTGGAATATGAAAAAAACTTCATAAAGTGTACCTTCGACGTATTGGTAGAATTATTATTTCAGTTGTTTTTTATTGATCTGACTTCAAGGTGATTTGTGTTTTTAGTAATTTTTACCCAAATAAATAAAGTTGTAATACAATATATGCAAAGTACTTAAATATGTAAAAAAAAAAAATTAAGATAAACAAAACTGAAAAGGAAAAAAATATAAGTGGCGTATGAATTAAAGATAAATACTGAATCCAAATCACGATCTCTTGGGACACGGTGGCTGCGTTATCACGTCGAATGGACAGATTTATCCTTTGACTAAAAACCGGCCCTTGAGTCTCCTTAAATGTCAACCAGTACTTTATAATCTTCGTTCATTTGGGTTTAGTCTTTTATTACTTGCTAAACCTTTTGGCTCAAGTGTAGCTGGCACGTTCGGAGTAATAAGGACCCTCTGGATGATGTTTTTGACGTACGCGTGACGTGATCATGGAGATATAGAAAGACCAGGATATCTTCCAACTATCCATATTTCAAAAAGAGGGAGACGATTATGGTACCTTCTCTATCTCTCTCTTCTCGCGTATGTACAATTAGCGAGAAATAATAATGAAGTAGCAACCGAGCATACAGTCCACCTGATGGTAAGTCGTCACTGCCGCCTATGGACATTTGTAAGCCACTTCATAAGGTTTTATCTGAAGTCAATCACAGATGCGTTTCTACTCCCGAGGACTAGGATGGTCACCTCATATAAAGAGTGCCGGCAACCACACCCTTCCATCGAAACGTAAGATATACTTCACGCCAGAAATAGGTGTGGCGGTGGTACCTTCCCGGTCGAACTACACTCGTTCTACCACCTTTCACTGAATGAAAAAAAAAACGCGTGATTTTTAAAAAGCACTCTACTTTAATTTTAAACAAGCTTTAATTTGCATGCGCTAGTAGAGACAGACAGGATACCGGAACCTTATTTCACTTTTTAACCGTCGGGTGCTTCCGCTTACAGGCAGCCGTATGCCTATGCTCTTACTCTATGTAAAATCCTTTTATGAACGTGATAGCTATATTGGATGATGTTTTTTTAAAACGTTGTAGGCAAACACAATAGTGAATGAAATTGCAATAAATTATCCTTATGATAAAAGAAGAAAGGAATAGAAAATATATGGGTTTTAGTTGAACGACATCTATTGTCCTATCTAACTATTGTGCTCTACGTTCTGTAAGGTACGTTATTTAACAATGGGATGCACGTTTATATTGAAACTTAGAAGTAAAACCGGTGATTTCTTGTTATGATAGACTCACATTATTTTACAATTTAAGATTTTCTTATACATAAACCTGACGGGCGGTAAAGGCAGGCATTTTCAAGGTAGTAGAATAATTGTAGTTATACCGGGGAAGTACCACCGACACACCTATTTCTAGCGTGAAGCATTTGTTGCGTTTCGATAAACGGGTTTGGTTGCCGGCACACTTTCACATGAGGCGACCATCATAGTCCTCGTGAGTAGCAACGTATCTGTGATTGACAAAAGATGGAACCTATGTTCTGTATGCATTTGATTACAGATGTCCTTGGGCGGCAGTGACCACTTACCATCAGGTGGACTGCATGCTCGTTTGCTACTTCAGTTAGATAAAAAAAGGCAGACGGGCTACGTGATAGAAAGTAATCACCGTCACTTATGGACATTTGCAACACCAGAGGAGTCGCCTATGCATCGCCGGCTTTGAAGGAGAGCTCTTTTCGCACCGTTTTTGAAGAGCCTCTCATGTCATTACGGCCTGTGAGTACCACAGGAGGAAGCTCAAATGTTTTTTGTATATAAAAATGAATATAAAATTGTTAATATAAACCTGCCGAATAATGTTTGTAATGTTAATGTTAGATGATGTGTGTGCAATAGTATTAATAAGTGTTATGACTTTGTATTTTAATCTTAAATTAGTGACAAGATATTAAATATTTAAAATTAAATAATTATATGTATATACAAAATAATACCTTAAATTTAAAAGTAAACAAATGGCCATATTAACAATAAAAATCTGTATCCAAATTAGGTACCGACTGATGATAGGATGAGTTCCCAGAATGCTAGCAACATTGTTTGTTTTTAAATTAAATTTGTTTCTTATTAAAACTTAAGATAATTATTGTAAAATATCATATTTTCTGATTAGTTTAGGTTTAGTAAATTCTTTAATATTGGCACTTATCTCAGAAAATAATCACATCACCGAAATTTGCCATAAATACGTATTTTGAAATATCTTAATGGAAAATAAACTTCAAAGACAAGTACAACACTGAAAATGTATTCGTTTCATATAGATAAACGTATACCTAATATGGTTGTGCTTTATTTTGTTCCTACTTAGTAATTCTGTGAATCAACCCTTATGCACTACGTACCAGTGAGCAAAGCGTGATTATTGGCCGGGAAAATGCTACGTGGATGGGAACGTAATTTTGGACTCCGTAATTACGACTGTACGTACGCACGGCATAATATTTCACTTAAAGGAACTGAGCAAGAATGCCTCATCTTAACTCGTTTCCGTCTTTCATTTTCTCCGTACTAAAAGGAGGTATACTTGCTTTGAAAATGTCACCTTACATTTCCCTGAAATAAAAACGGGACTTTTAGGTTTCCCTTTGCGATTGTTTTTAATGAAAAGTTGATTCTAACATATGTGTTGTATGTTGTTAATTGATGGAAAGGACGGAAGAAAAGTGAGGTATATATGGTATACCTACATATATATGCTGTAATAGTGTAACTCCAAAGATTTTAATGCCTACGTAAAATGTAAATAATATTTTAATTATAAACGACCATGTGACGGTCACCTATTACGCAGACATTTTCTGGTTCCGTGGCCGGAAAGATAGACATTTAAACGATATAGTTACCTATGTTTTGTTTTGTTGTTGTAGCACTTCCCACTCAAGACATATTTATACTTATAAATAAAATAATGATCATATATAAAAATAGATAAATTTAAAGATTATAAAGATTTTTTTGGTAAAGTTTTTGTGTACAATAGTAAGAGTTGCGTGTTTACGCAAGATTAAGTTGCGGATAAATAACTGTCTGACGGTTAGGACCTTAGCAATTTTGAATAGCTCAGTGGTAGGAAAAAACATCGGTTTGCAAAACATCACTTTAAGTATTGCCCTTTGTGCTCGCTCTACACAACTGAATCTCGTTTTTCCTGATCCACCCCAAACAGTAATCTAGTAATTTATTATTGATTGTGCAAGGGAGAAATATACTGTTTTTAAATATGGAATACTACAACGACTCTTAAAGCTTTAAACATGTAGGTATATAAGTTTCCCTAATCTGATAACAATAGCAAATTAAAATCATCATACTAATATTATAAAGGCGAAAGTTTGTGAGTGTGTATGTTTGTTACTTCTTCACGTGTAAACGGCTGGAGCGATTTTCATAAAATTTTGTAGGGAGTTAGCTGATACTCTGAATTAACATATAGGCTACTGTTCAGCTAGTAAATAATAAAAATGTACTAAAAATAGATATTAAATAATTAGTTCACTTATAGAGGCGATCGTCTTAGTCCAGCAAAGTGGCAACGCATCTAGAATCGGTTTTAGGTAAAATCCTTGTTCAATATAGAGCTGGCTACTGATGTCCAGGCAGGAGCAGACACTGCCCACAATCACATGGATTGTATGCTGTAAAAAAGTAGTCTAAAACATGTGTGGACCGACTTAATAATACGCGTATGGATAGCAACTTTATTGCAACGAATGAAGCAAAGTAGAGCGGTTATGACTGTTGTTTGAAACGACATAATGAGAAATTCTGTCGTTGACGAAAAAAATCGGAAAAGGACTGATTGCGTTGTACTTTCGTTTTATCAGTGCTGAGTATGTTTTTTTATTATTTTGTTTTGGGTTTATATAGATAATAAATAAACTAAATGGGAAACTTCTAGTATAAGTGTGTCACACTCCCTCTCGCAAATGTCTCTTCAAAGTTGGAACTAGCAGCGGTTGATGATATTGTTATTCTGATTTAGTACCGGCAGATGAGCTTGAATTCTATTTCATGCTAAGTTGTCACTACTGTCCATATGGCAACAGCAAGTAACAAACCTCTAAATCGGACAATAGGTCAAAGAGACCATGCTACGGCATCCCCTGCCTTCATAAGAGGCAACTAAAAGAGGCTTCCGGGGTTGCGGGCGGCTAGAGCGGCAGCCACCCGTCTGGGAGGAGGCTCAGAGGATTCCGGTTGTGTTCCTTTGGAGATCCTGGAGTCTTCTTTATAGCGCCGCGGACGGCCCCCAGCGCGGCAGAAATCCCACATAACCCTGCATCGCTCCGACGGCGTCGGGTACCTTTTGAAGGTTTCCCCTTCAAGCACAAAACAAAAAGGCCAAAGAGACCAAAGTGGCCTGCCCCAGTCGCTTTTTGTTCGTAAGGCCTGATGTAGGACACTAAATATTTGTTTAAAAAAAAGAAGCAATAAAATGTAAATGAGGACCTATGTATACCAAAGCGTTTATAATAATTCGTTTTTAATTTAACATCGAAGCAATACCGCTTTGAATTTTCTGGTACGAGAAGCGGTAAAAACACTCAGATTTTTAATCTCGAACTTTTCTATTTATTTTGTTGTGTTGTATGGCTTATGAGTTTAGGACGCGTGTAAGTATTTTATAACTGAGGTATTCAAACTTTTTATGTACACTCATTTCTGAAATTAATTATTTTCTACGGCCAATTAAAATCCTCTAACAAGCAGGTACAACACAACTATACTTTCAGACAGCAGTGGCGTTTAGAACAAGGTAAGTGAAAAAATAACAATATTTTCCTATAATAAAACTCTGTGTCTGAAATAAGTCGAGGAACAAAAAGGTTCTACTATTATCTGCCTTTTTCGCTACGAGACATGATTCGTAACGATGAAATCCGTAGACGAACGAAGGTTACCGACATAGCTCTCAAAATCAGCAAGGTGAAGTGGCAGTGGGCCGGCCATATCGCTCGAAGGACCGATAACCGATGGGGAAGAAAGGTCCTCGAGTGGCGACCACGTTTAGGCAAAAGGAGTACAGGTCGCCCCCCCACCAGGTGGACCGATGACCTGAAGAAGATAGCGGGAAGCCGTTGGATTCAGAGGGCACAGGACCGGTTGGAGTGGCGCCATTTAGGGGAGGCCTATGTCCAGCAGTGAACATCGAAGGGCGGATGGATGGATTATCTGCCTAGGAAATGATTTTTTATTTCTAACTGGCGTTTGCGTGGCCTTCCTTACCTGTACTACTTTTGTATAGACAAATAATTTTGTCTGTGCCTTTCACTGCCCCCCTTTAGGCCCCGAGGAGCCACAAGGGAGCGTTTCCACCCACTTTTTTAGCAAGTACTCTTTTGTAGGCAATATCTGGGCAGCAAAAATGAGTATTTTTTGTTTAACTTATTTTAGTAGTAAGTAAATAATTTGTTATTTCTGCTCCCTACAAAGTTTTATTCGTGTTTTTTGTGGGTATAATAATGAGGGTAGCATGAAGATTATGAAAAATGTTATGAAGTCGTATACTCGTATTTTGAAGCAGCAAAAGAAAATATTTCGCTAGAGAGTATCAATATTAAATTGACTATAAAGTTAGCTTTTATAAATATTGCTACTAAGTAGGTACTAAGTTTCTGCTACGGTTACCTCAAAATTCTGTACAGTTCTTATGATATGCAGGAGCTAATAGAGCTTGAGAAATAATTACCGGTAGCACTTTACTTGAAATCCAAAATTCATACACAAATACATAAGTATTTGTCAGAGAAAGAAGGAAAGACAGCCGATCATTCAGACATCAGAAGCGGTTCATAGGAATTACTTTAGTTAAAAACAATTTAATTTACTAAGAAATAACAACCATCTTTAATCAATGACTATCGCCAAATGACAATAGCGAGGGCTAGGAGGAGTCTGTTGAAACAGACAGCGGTCCGTGCCCTAAGACACATTCAAATTAGGGATGTAACGGAGGTCATTTATCGGAACCGAAGTCGGAATCGGAGTTTTCAAATTCATTTTATCGGAATCGGAAGCGGAATCGGAATCGGAGGTAGTCAGTCATTAAAAAATGTGGCAAAAAAGTCTTTTATTTGGACATATTTATGTACCTATGTGAAGAAAAAACTAACTTAAATACTGTCATATCAACGCACGGCCCAAACGAATGTACTTATTACATTCATAAAATTTTGCACGGTTTCCTTTTATATTGTAGGTGAGCACTAAGAAAGAATCTTTGAAATTTACGTTTGTATGAAAGTCCACCAATTGTAATGCAAATTTAATGAAACTTAGTATTTGGCTTTGTGGTTCAATATATTGTTGAATATTGACAAAATGGTAATGGATGGATCATATTATGCTCTGTGCGAATGAAGTTGCGGGTTCTGCTGGTACATACTTACGCTGGAAGAACATTCCCCTCTTTCCATTGCAGTTAGATAACAAAGGTGAGGAAGTAACGTTTTGTTTTTAAATTGATCCAACATTTTCTCCCCATATTTATAAATTATAGCTTAATTCTTTCCCTGAACCCGAGTCGATTTCAATGATACGTCATTGGACTACTAGTAACAACGTATGTCAGTAAATCTTTTTATTTTGTTTTATTTCTAATGTAAATAAATCCTTATACAAATATTTTTAATGTGTACTTAGTGTTGAGTTAATTAATTATAATTACATTTTATTTTAATCATTTGTTAATGAGTTACTGTCTGATTAATTGATGAATTAAATTAATCTACAAAAGTAGGAAATTATATCTGCTTTGAAGCGTGGTCGCCGTCCAATTTATTTCTTAACGATTCGTTGATTAGGCCCGCGCCACTAAAAAGTTATTCGTGTCCTTCCAAGCTTGGTGGATACGACAGATATTGCCGGGCAATTGACTTGACGACCTCCGATATAAACCTCCGATTAAATTTTTCGGAACCGGAATCGGAACCGAAAGTGCAATTACAATCGGAAGTTCCGACTTATCGGAAGCGGAATCGGAGCTCCGTTACATCCCTGATTCAAATCAAATGCGCGCCTAAGATTTTCCTCAAATAATAGAGCAAATTATCGAAACAGGTAGATGGGACGATCGTTCGATTTCGGCCGGTGCATGTGCGGTCATTGTGACGTCATCTGTTTTCAACATCTGCCAACTCCGATTCATTCATTTATTAGTTCTTAGGGTTTCGTACCCAAAGGTTAAAATGGGATTTCTATTACTGAGACTCCGCTGTCTGTTTGCCCGTCTGTCCGTCAGCCCGTCTTTCCGTCTGTCTGTCTGTCTGTCACCAGGCTGTATCCTGAATCGTGATAGCTAGACAGTAGAATTTTTCACAGATGATGTATTTCTGTTGCCGCTATAATAAAAAATAACTAAAACAGTATAAAATAAATATGTAGGGGGCTTCCATACAAAAAACATGGTATTGTTTGCCGTTTTGATAAATTATTTTACGGAACCTTCGTTTGCGAGATCGACTCGCACTTTTTGTATTTCCAAACATAGCGAATGCCTAGAAAGTACACACTGCGTTTAGTAACAAGTTGACCATAATACTAGAATTTTCCTGGAATTTACTAAACTGTACATATTATCGGGTGATTGTTTTTTTTATGTAAAAGAATCGCAGATATAAACATTCAGCCTTCAAGATGTAAAATGTGGCGACATACCTATAGATTGCAAATAGATACAGACTCATAAAGATTTCAAGACATATGCGTTGCTACTCATAATGTTTGAAAGCATTGTATAATCTGTCTTACGTCCTTCTTTCAAGTAGAAAACAGTTGCAACTCTGTTTTGAAATAAGTACTATGAGATATCGGAAGCACATTAAAAGCAAAGTACCTAAACCCGTATGGACATTAGTATTGTCTTCTACAGAACTCTGTTACGTAGTGAATGCTTTTGTATTATAGTGTAGTATTGTATATTGCATTATACTTCCACCTGTTAATGAACAGAATAGCTTTGTATTGCTATTGATTTTATGTTATGCACGGTTCGGTAATACCTACTGGATGGTATTGAATTCAGACCGGCTGGGTGGCTGGGGAACTGCCATTGTTTGATTCGACTCCATTTTAATTTTACACTATTTTGAGGTTTTCGCAGAAAATGTTTATGAAACTTTTTCATCGTTGATGTTACTACGCACCGGATATTGCTTTTTATTATTAGATCTATCTAATACCTTCGTCAAACTTTACATTTATCTACCCAAATATAAAATTACTATTAAATAAAATAAAAGTTAAGTAATCATACACTCGTTGCCCACGTGTTTTTATACTTATTATGTAAATTATATTATATTATATTGTGTAAGTATAAATCCGAAACGTAACTACGTTGCAAGCCTGTGGTTTTATGCTGTTAAAAAGAAATAATTGAAATTACATCTATCCGCTTCAGTTTTATTTATGTTAGTGAAATATTAAATGGATAATTATGATTGTAATCGTTGTCTGGAATGCGATACAAGTTACGATTATAATAATAATAGATATTACTAATAATTTGGTAATTTAATCATAAATTACCAAAAGTCCGTATAATAATATCTATAATCGTCATTATCTCCATTTAACTGGACATCTTAAACGACTATTCAAGTGCTGAGAACCGATTGAAACACCCAAGGGCTCTGCGAAAACACGGAAAGCACATTATCTGTATTGAGCTTCGGATTTACGGCAAATTTATTTTTTGAACATACATCGTCTTATAGATCGTGAAAGTATTTTCAATTATCACTTTTCATTTACTAATGATTTTCTGAATGTATTCGCTTTAGGTAGAAGGTTTCACTCTATCTTTGTAAGTATTCAACGGACAGTGTTACCGTAAAATATACCTAAAAACACACTATTTCTACACTCATAGCCCCACACTATTGGATTTGGATTTGGATCCTGTGTCGTGGATGCCATGGACACACACAAGATGAATACAAAACACACAGACCCAGAACATGAATCTAAAATCATCATTTAGGTACCTGTCTGGCTGGGAATCTAACCCGGGACCCATTGCGCGTCAGACCGGTGTGGTGTAACTGCTCCGCCACACGGGTCGTGATACTTACTGACTATTTTCTTAACTTAAAAATTACATAGTGAAAATGATCTAGCGAAAATGTGGAGGCAATAAGTATACCTAAATAACTTCAAAGTTAACTAATGCATTAATTCTGTAAAGAACTTATAATTAGTTATCCATAGACATGTATCAAATTCTTCCGATAAAATCCACGATGTTACGATACGATCGCATAGTCGAGTATCACAAGGGGTTCTAAAGCCATATAAAAGGAATGCACTCTTTGTTCGGTAGGTGTTGAAAGGAATACGCAAGCTTCATGGTGGATTGTTCGCCTAATGCTCTGTGACCTGATTTTTATCACGATCCAGGGTATATTTGAAAGACAAAGCATCACGTCACGTGGTGCAGTATGCCCGAGGTCGTGTTTTTAATTTGCAGAGAGCGTAACGTATTTAAACACATTTTATAATGAGTTTTGTTATAGAACATAACTGAAATTAATTTCTATTCAACGTTAGAAAGTCTACATAATTATTTTTTCTAACTCTTGATCTAATCAATACATATTGTGTTTTAAATTAAGAAACTATTGAGATAGATACATTGATAGATACATACTAGAAAGAAGGCAGTCTTCTTGTTTCTTCTTCAATGTCTTCTTGTTTCTTCTTCTTGTTAATGTTTGAATATTTTGCTTGCGTTTAAGTTACAATACCTTTATATTCCATATACCCTGAAATCTGTGTTAAATTATTAGGTACTAGTTAAAATTAAAGGATTCGGTACTGTTACCGTATATTACAGTGTGACTTTTATTTTAAAAACGATCAATATATTACACTTAATGATCAATTTAATGTACTTGTTTATGTAACACGGATCAAACGGTGGGTTGGTATTTACTTTTAAAGAAAAAATATAGAAAAGGCAGTGAACGGAAATTTGTATGAGTATAAATATTTTTAGCAATTAAGAATTGAATAAAGAGAATTGACAAATTTAAAAAAATACAAATCTTACAAACAGAATTTACAAATGTTATGAAAAGATTTTTATGCAATAAATTGCATTCTATATAAAGAAAATAAGTACGTGTACAAATTACCTTTTCACTTTATACTCATGTTGAAGGTAGTTGATTGAACTTTCCAAAAGAGAATATAAGATCAAGTGAAACCATGTAGTAGTACCTGATAAGTAATTGAGCGTACAATTCTCATTACGTCGGATTTCTACGTATACATGAGATTGTACTCATACATACTTTAACATACTGCGAAGGTACTCAACCTTCGTAGAAATTCGTAGCCGACTATTGCATTTCCGAAAATTACAGTTTGATGGTTTTGTAGAGTACCTACCGTGTGGCATTCTAATAATTCTATACATTCTGCTTCTTGGTTAATTCTTAGCCCGGAAGTATTAGTTTTTGCTTGTGCATTTATAAGGTTTTTACCCGATTGCCTAAAGTGGGTAATGTTTTTCGAGCGTATGTGAAGTCTATGTAGGTATGTTTGTATGTATGTCCATTTATTTGGCACGCGCTACAGTCCAAATGGTTTGACGGATTGTAACATATGACATATCATTTGAAACGACTCGGTTGTGAGAGTGACATAGGCTATATAATTTTTCAACATAGCGTCTGCGGTCACAGGGGAAGAGGGAGAGGTACAATTTTGTATGCATAACAATATAGGCACAATATAAATATCTACAGTAGTCTAACTCCTTAGAAGCGCACGAAACGCAAGTTATACCTACGCGGCTCGATTTCGGTTTGCATTCGGTCTACAAACAGACCCGAATGTGCCGTAGAGACGAGCGGACTGTGTAACGATTTTTTGAGCAGTGATTTTTTTATTTTACTAATAATATGGCGAAGAAGAATTGTAGACTATATTGTGCTGTTTTTGGTTGTTTGAATTCTACATTAACACGTCCAAAGATAACAATTTTTAAATTACCTTGAAACTACGAAAGGTAAGACAATTATAATGTTTTTTAATGTACTAGAACCTTCTTTCTTTGTTTCTTTTTTAATCAATTGGTTTTTAGCTTTTCTATCGAATGTAATACCTGGATCCATAAATAATTAAAGAATATTATGATAAAGGGAAGTGACATAGGTAAGTATGTGAGTCCTACATGCCATTGGCGAAGTGTATCTCTTTTCAATAAAGTACATAGTTATAGGTAAGTGATATTTTTGCAAAAAATAGAATATTGTTCGATAAATAAATAACTACATAAAATAAATAAATCATTTTAAATTTATAATTACATTTTTAAACCTTTTTTTTTTGTTGTCGAGGGGGAAACTTTCAAAAGGTACCCGACGCCGTGGGAGCGACGCAGGGTTATGTGTGATTTTTACCGGACTAAAACCCCCCCGGTGTCCGTTCTCGGCGCTAAAAAGGAGGACTCCGGGATCTCGAAACGACTTCAACCGGAATCCTCCGAGCGCGTTGCCCCATCGGGCTCCTCCCAGATGGGCGTTTGGGCCCACCACTTCGTCTAGTCTTTACGATGGTATGCGACCACACATACCGCCGTCCTTCCCGGGATTGCCTGACCGAACGGTTCGAGCTCTCACTCTGCAAACACGGAAGCCCCTTTTAGTCGCCTTTTACGACAGGCAGGGGATGTCATAGTCCTATTCTGATCCCGGAGCTACAGGGATGACAGACTTGCCTGAAAAAAAAGCTCTTTTTTATATTTGTGGATATCTCCTAAAACGTTGTTTGGAGAAAGATGATTGTCAAGCCTTGAAGTCATATATAAAGCCCGATCAAAGAAGCCATAATTTCAACGAAGAGAGTCGGTATTTAAGCTACCGAGACTACTGCAAAAATAATTTACAAAGTTTTTTAATAATACCCAGGGATGATTTTGTGCAATATGTAGAAAAATTGGAGGAAATATTTCGAACTTCATTTAAAACAACACACATAAAGTGTAAAGTAGCTGCAGGTATTTATAACCAAATGAAAGATATTCCTTTTTCTCCACCATGTCAATATTTCCCAAAATTATTTTTTATTATGCTTTTTATCCGAATGCGAATTTTTTATACTATTAAATTTAATAATAAAGCTTTTCGTACGTCTCAGTCGAGGCGCAAATATTTTTCAGTGTCAAATTTGTAATTATTATTAGTAAAATAATGATTTGTTATTAAAAGTCTCACATATTAAAAAAATAGTTTTTTTTTATAACCTAAATCGACTAATTAAAAAACATTACATGTATTCAACACTTCCTATACAATTCACATGAATTATATTTGTTTAAAAAATAAATAATAGTTAAAAAAAACTAAAAAAACACGCTTTTTATAGAAAACCGAACTAAAAAATAGAAAATAAATTTAAATGAATTTAAATTAAGAAAATAGTGTTAAAATTTTTTATGAATATAAATTAATAATAGGTTTTTTTTAAATATATTTTTTTTTATTCACACTATTATTAATTTATATTCATTGAAATTTTTAACACTATTTTCTTAATTTAAATTCATTTAAATTTATTTTCTATTTTTTAGTTCAGTTTTCTATAAAAAGCGTGCTTTTTAGTTTTTTTTAACTCTTATTTATTTTCTACTTTTTAGTCAAAATAAAACATGGAATAATTTTATCAAATTAGTGTATTGAACGAAATCTGGCCGTTTAAAGTGGGTCAAAATCGCGCCCAAAGAAGTCGGTTACAAACAAACATACAGGTGAAGCTAATAAAAAGCTAATAAAAATATATAATAATTACTGTCAAACAACCAGAAAGAAAGTATTCATACTGGTTGATGTTATTAAAATACTATAGGCAGGCAACCCTAACGCAATCTTTCGCCCAACGCCTCCGTAGGTATAAAATTCAAGGACACGGCAGAGTTAGAGTACTGTATGATATTTATACTGTGATATAGGTGTCATATAAAGGCTAGTAAGTAGACCATTACAAATATGTATGTTTTAGTACTTTTATACTTATTGTTAAATAAAATTTCCAAAACTATCAGCTACTATGTCATGCTTTTTCTCAAAATGTACTTAACGGATTTTTGTGCGGTTTTTACTAAAAGATAGTACAATTCTTTGATAGATTTGACTTAATAGCACATTATGGCTTTATATAAATTTACTGAAATATAAGGATTAGTGTTGAAGAGGCCACTTGATTTTAAAAAATCTCGCCTACGGAGAGTTTTAGGTACACGCGTACGCCGCGTAATCCAGCAGAGTAACACTAAAGTAATGTACTAGAGAAATGTAGATCTACAAAAATACTGCAAAAAAGTCCGCGTTAGCATGTCTCCATCTCTTATGGGTATTTCGAGATTGCTTTCTTATGTTCTGTATTAATCCCTATCGAAATAAATAATTGCAATAAATCAACCATCTGATATAGATTGAATCTGCTTTTTACTGCATGTAATTTGGATAAACGGTTTAGACAATATTACGAGTAGGTATTATATATTACGTACTAATTATTTATCTGCGTGTAAAATTGCTTTTAATGTGCTTATTAGATACTAAGCATACCTAATCAAACTTTGTAAGAAGTAAATGTCGTTTATATATTGATACATTAAAAAAATAATAATTAATAAGTTAAATATATGAGAGTAAAAGCCTACTTAGAGTAAATAAAATAAATTATTATAAAAACAAAAAGAGGAATAAATAGACCGTTATATTAGGACATACTCTAAAAGTGTTAAGTGGAATCAATTATTAAAAAACAAAAAAGAAATGACTAAAATAAAATTTTTGCAATTGGGTTTTTTGTTATTGAAATGATTTCTTGTTACACGTACTTGTTTATGTACTTGTAAGTATACAACTTTGTTAGATACGTACTTATTGATAAGTTATCGATGGAAAAAAATAAAACACAAAAAGAAAGGAATTCGTGTTGGTATACCGCCGAAAATATCGACAAGCTCAATAACAACTTTTGGTACATCGTTACAATGCAACAAGCAATATTTACTCTCACAAAAATAATGTATGAGAAGTTCTTTAATGTAGTGCAGTATGAATGACGTGTTACTAAGAAAAAAATATGCATAACGAATGGACAACCTTTCTTTGGGAATTCGCTTGATAAAATTCAAACATACCTTAATAATTTAGCCGTAAGTGTACGTTCATATATGTACATACTTGACGTGAAATATGGTATTCAATAGAGCGCTGCATCAAATAAAAATTGCATTTCCAGTGATCCAATAAACCCGCTCTCGGTACATCGTAACCAGGTCTGTAAACATGCAATGTTTACCCAATAAGCAGATAAATTGAATTCAAGTGAGATTCAATAATGTGCGCAGTATATTTGTAGCGTAGAAATCTGTAGCTGATCGCCGTGTAGGGAGATAATTATATTTTGAGGGCTCTTGAAGAATCAAATGATCATTTAAAAGGATGATGGTGGGCTAACGGTAGTCCTAATACGAGACCAGCTCGTTTGCTAATTGTGTGTGTAAAATATGCTTTTAATGCTGTAATAAATAAAATTAATGATATGTCAAATCCGTACGCTATAGAGATTAAGTCAAACATATATACTCATCTTTAGTTAATTTCTGTTTCATCTGTAATTAAACTGGAGATGTCAAAATTTTGTTTTATCTCAAAGATAAGAAAAGTGGCATTAACATAACTCTCAAATAAACAAGATAAAATATTAGGTCTATGAAAAAATACTTAAATATTTCTAATTACTGACGCTATTGACACGAATGTTAAAATCTCTTGATTTAGGTAGGTAGGAAGACATTGCTATAGAATCAATAAATCTCAATTCTATTTCTCGATCCTATTCGATTGGAAATAGCATATAAAGCGGTAGGAAATGTGGTAATCGGCTACTTGTTGGAAAAAATCACATTTCGAGTGATCCAATAAAAAACCTCTCTTGGAATATCGTTACCAAGCCCGTAAACATGCATTTACTCAACTTGTTGGCAAATTGAACGTGAGAGGGATTCGAGATAGTGCCGGAGTATTTGTGCACAGAAATCTGTAGCTCGTCCTTGCATACGGAGTAAATTACGTTATGCGCGGTCCCGTAACGATATATTGTAATACTGAAAAGTTGATAATAAAGGTGTTTACTACATAAACTGTGACAATAATTAACAAAAAACTTTAATTGCATAGCATAGGTTTTGGTGGTCTCAGGTAGAGTTGTGATATCCTTCAGCCTGACGAGACTAAAGTTATCCTATCTTCTAAGCTATGCCTTCTCTTTTATTAGTTGAGTGGTTTCGAAAATTAAATTAAACGAATAAAGTATTTTTTGAAGTGAAACTTCTTTACGCGCATGAGGGTAAAATTTTTACAGATGAAAGGTCACGCCGGTATGCAACGGAAGTGTCGGAAAAGAGAGAGAGAGTGATCGCGACCGATTGAGAGAGAGTAAGACAGGGCGAACGTAGCATGAGCAACTAGCCGTGGAGTGAGAGTAGGGAGCAAGCGAGTGAGAAAGATTGAGAGAAAAAGTGAGACAGAGCGAACGTCGTATCACGCCTTTTTCCCTTCCTCTTAATCTTGGAAATTTAAAGTTTTAGATTTGTATAAATATAAACAAGATTTATAAATTAGTTCGCCAAAGACGTTTCACTTCTGACATGTGTACTTTGTACGCACGCATGTTTTTTTTTTGAAAATTAACGTCTGGACATTTCGTGTTAACTTCATTTAGAATCGGTTATTTGCGATATTTGTACATCTAGCAACGTCTTATTAAACATAGTCTATTACTCAAATGAAACCATGCTAAGGCAATACCCAAAAGATCAATGCTAAGGTAACTATTGTCAAACCTACAAATTGTGGGATTAGTTAAAATCATTTACGTTAATTAGATCATTCGTTATGTGGTTCGCATGTCTGAGTACTTAATCAGCGTACAGTCTCTGAATACCGAGGGGAATTCACTGACGAATTTGTATCTGAATGAAAAAAATATTATATGTTAACATTTATTTGCTTACTTTGTTTATAAGTAAGATGTAATAACTAGGTATATGCTATAGTATATCCAATTGTATGTGACTGGATATATAAAAACTTATAGATTTATTTTGAATTTTGTGGTTTATAAATGAGAAGTAGCACGCTGTTCCAATGAAAAGCGGCCACTACCATCCATTGATACCTGTATCTAACCCTAAATAAGATACGAATCATCCAACGATAAAATTTAAATGCCTTAGATGTTAAGGAAGGTTACCGACATATCTCTCAAAATTAGCAAGCTGAAGTGTCAATGGGCCGGCCACATCGCTCGAAGGACCGATAACCAGTGTCGGATTAGCCACTTAGCAAGAGTAAATGCCACGGGCCCCGCGACTAGTGGGGCCCCGCGGCCCTGAAAATTTTAAACAGAAAGAAGTAAATATAGAAAAATCATCTCTAAATTTTCCCAGACTAAATCTAGAAACATTGACTTATAACAGTTTTGTCTTATTTATACTTATTTAAGGCAAACTATGTCCTTCCTGTCAGAATTTGCTACAGGCCCCGCTGGCTTAATCCGGCACGGCCGATAACGGATGGGGAAGAAAGGTCCTCGATTGTCGACCACGTTTAACACACTTGAAGAAGACAGAGGTAAACCGTTGGATTCAGAGGGCACAGGATCGGTTGGAGTGGCGCCATTTAGATGTTAACCCTAACCACATCTTTTAATGAAAAACAGTATGACTTAATAATGCTTTTAGTATGCAGTATTAGGTGAGGTAGCGGTACCTCCGAAGTCTTACTATTATGGGTTTTAAAACTTTTCAACTAGTAATACGACTCTTTTGAGTAAATATATGTATTGCATAAATTGTACTGCAGGTTCCAAGGGAGATCCTTGGAAGCTAATCAGTAAAACTGATTTGCAAGGCATGACCTATTAAATATAATAAATTGTACTAAGTACAATTTATTATAAAATTTATAGCCAAATAGGTACTACAAAGTATTCATGATACGTTTTAATAATGTACATAAAAGTATTGAATTAACAGCGATCTACACTGCCCAATCTTTGAGTTTGTAGATAGACTGGTTATAAAATTATCTAATAGTTAAGAATAATGTTTTAGAATTGCTACAGTAATCACGTAGTATCTGGTATGGAAACCTGTAGGTCGTTGCATCTGAAGCAAATTGAATTTCATGCCTGACGAGGCGTAGTGCAGCCGTGTGGCTCTGCTAACACCGGACACGGTATAGGGTGGGAGCACACATGGCTTTTGTAAGTCATAGTTATTTTATATATTTAATCTATATAGATTATATTGATATAATCTATATAGATTGACGATCCGCGTGGCGGTGAGGTTACCGCACCGGCCTGACACGCGGTGGGTCCCGGGTTCGATTCTCCGCCAGACAGGTATCTGAATTATGAGTTTAGATTCTTGTCTTGGGTCTGGGTGTTTGTGTATTCGTCTTTGTATGTGTCCATGGCACACACGACACAGGAGAAAAACCTACTGTGGGGCTACAAGTGCAGAAAATGTAGAAAGCGAAAGCGTTTATACCAGTAGATGATAATATATAATCATCATCATTTAATAACAATTGAATCATCATCATCATCGTCGTCATCATTTATCGTCTATATAATTTATTTATAGATAGTATTTAGAAGTAGCAAACAAACATGCAGTCCACTTGGCAGTAGGTAGGTGTGTGGTCCCTACCGCCCAAGGAGAAGCAGTTACAGTTGCATTGCTATTCCAGAGGACTAAGATGGCCGCCTCGTATAAAAGTGAGCCGGCAACTACACCTTTCCAACAAATCTCAAGAACTGTTTCATTCTAGACATAGTTGTAGCAGAGGTACCTCCCTATTCGAACCGTTATCGTTATGCAGGATGAGGGTGTGCATGGAAAAATGCACGACCTCGTAAAAAATGGATAATAATTGATTATGAACTCCTAGTAAACTATTAACATCCTAGTTGGCATTATTGACAAGTGCATGCGTTCCTTATCTGTCTAAAATTTTAGGGTATCAGACTAAGCCCTTCATGTCACTCCAAGGTAGGTAAAGGTAAAATCATTCTAAAAGACACAAAAACCATAAAAACCTGAGTTGCTTTCCTAGTTGTTAAGTATGAAATTAATGTAATATATATCATCATTAAATTATAAAATGTTAGGTACAGACGTGCTTATAATATTTAAAAAAAAACCATGAAACCCCAGCTTTCGGACGCAACGGAAGTTATATAACGAACTTCAATGTCAGGACTTCATTAATGTTAGCTTTTAAACAGGAGTTAAATTACGTTGATAAGAAATAATAGCTCATGTGATATTTTCATAGCAATATTGATTATATTAAAGATGAGATTAGTTTAAGCACACTTATTTCTAGCGTGAAACAGTTGCGTTTCGATGGAAGGGTGTGGTTGCTAGTACAATTTTATATTAGACGACCATCTTAGTTCTCGGAAGTAGCAACGCATCTGTGATTGGCTTCAGATAGAACCCATATTCTATGTGAAGTTGCTTACAGATGTCCATGGGCGGTAGTGACCTCTTACCATCAGGCGGACTGCATGCTCTTTAGCTACTTTGGTTTTATAAAAAAATAAATAAGCTTTGTAAAAAACTATGCTGCGGTTGTAAAAAAAATGTGTTTTACTGCTCGATCAATGTAATATACTTTATTAGTAGGTATATATCTAAAACTACCACAAAATTTTAAAAGGCTAACGCAAACGTAGATATTTGCCTGAACTTACTAAAACATGTATGAACCGCCCTAACCGCAACCAGTAGGTACCGACGAGTTAATCTTAACCGCACGATAGGTACGCAGGTAATCTATAATAATGAAAATGTTATACGTTTTGCCTTAATTCCGAAGGGTTCTATACAAATTGGGCGACCTCGGGTCCCTTATTTGAAATACACCATAAAAGTAATTTATTATTATTAGTGGAAGTAATATCGGAGCAAAATCGAAATAAGTAAAATTTTGTATATTATTATTAATCTGTATTTGATCAAAATTTTGGATGGAGTTAGTGGAATGGACTTTTTTGATTGATGTAGGTAGTCGGGGTATGTAGTGTTTAATTACCGTAATTAAGTTAACCTGATTACTTAACGATATACTAACCATTAAAGTCGTGTATTGTTTATTTTAATGGCGTATTTTTAAAAAATATTAGGTGTAGTAGATATGAACTTTACTTTGCGTATGCTGTTTTTTAGATATACAAATACACAGTTCGATTTGGTCTAGCAAAATGCTTAATTTCACATTATTATTATTGCCAAAGTTTCTGTTCATATATGTAAGTTAGTTGTTCTTCAAGAAAATCCTAGTATTTATATCATTATTGGAGAATAATTTATATAAAAAAGTCAACACGGCTCCAAATGATGTTGCTATTATAGATAGTATAACAACAAGCATTAAATGTATGTTAATTAGAGCATAATGCCGTTTCTGTAAAAGTAACCTCTATTTTAAAATAATGAATAAATTTCCAAGTAAAAGCGGTGTTCACGTTTTAAGTCGCGGTAATTACATACAAAAACGGGCAGCTCAGCGGTATTTTAATTGAGAAAATGCACTAGTATTACGTTCACCTTTTATTACCTGTATTATCAAGATTTAATGATGTTTTATATGAATCGTACGAGTTCATTTTCATAACGAAAAATAAGGGAAAAATCGATCAAGTGTTTTTAAAAAAGCCCAATGCCCTTGTAATTATTGCCCATATACGAGGAGGGGTCTCAGGTTTAAAATTTAATATAGTCGCCATGAAGACTTTTTGTTTTTCTTATCGATAAATTCAGACTTCTGCATGCCCATTTGTCATAGAGTAAGAACTGGGCACTGAATTTTTGTATGGAAAATAATGATATTAAGACCAAAATGTGAACTTATAAATATATATTAATTGTCACAGTTTTTAGGTTACGTTTTAGTTACGTTGTCAATAAATCAAATTTAAGAAATAATAATTTTAACTATTAACAGCTAACATATTTGTTATATTAGTTCGTGTTGAACAAATTAGGTAAATACCGCTTATATTTATATTACCTTACATTAATATGTAGCAAGTGTGTAACCAGCCTAAAAATAAACAGAAAGCCTGGGGCAGGCTACACTATTGTTTGTAAAAGCTGGCAGTAAACGTTATAAACGAATTAAGCAATAATGCCCAGCCATTTCCGAAAATGAGTAGTCAGTTTGAATTAGGAAAATTATAACGGTAAACTATTTATAGTTGAAGGTTTTCCAACTACAATGTTTGCTTACAATTTGTGTTTTGTCCGACATGTTATTTTAAGAAATTGAGTTGTGGTCATGGTTACATTGTGATTTGTATATTTTTTAACGTTGATTTATTGTAAAACACAAGGTATCAAACGTTTGCTGTCTGAAAGGTTGATAAAGACCATCAATAAAACTGAACAATTCAAGTCTGCTGTGAGACTTTTATAATTGTTGTAGGTACTTAGATTTTTAAATAGCCAAGTCCGTGATCGACTTCAGATGTCTAGAAATATCCTATTTTTGTCGTACCTAAGTTATTTGTATAACATAGAAGTAGCAATGAAGTATGAGCAGTGATAGCCTATTGGTTGAAATTTGCCCTCTTAATCGGGAGGTCCGAGGTTCAATCCCAGGCACGCATCACCAATTTAAGTGCGTATTAGAAATTAGAAGGAAACCATCGTGAGGAAATGTACACACCCGAAAGTTCTTAAAAAAAAGTTCTCGGAGGTGTGTAAAGTCCACCAATTCGCTCTTGCCCAGCGCGGTGGACTGTGGCCTAAAACCATCTCTGAGAGAAAACCCTTGCCCAGGAGTTGGAAAATAATGGGTTGTCGAGAATGAAGTATGTTGTCTACCTGATAGTGAATGCTCATTGCTGTCGCTTACCATCATAAGCAAATTCTTATAGAACGTAGTATCTGAAATCAATTCCAGACTTGTTATTACTATCAAAGATTTGGATGCCGCCTCATAAAAATAGATAAAACTGAGCCAGCAACCACAAACAGGTAAAACATAAGAACTCCTGTGTATTGGTAGCTCTATGGTGAGTTCCAGCGTGAAACAGCCTACCTATTTGTTATACAGTAAGAGCTTCCGTATTCGCTGGTAAAAATGTTTCTACTTTTTGTTAAACCTAAATATTTCTTTATTCGCGGATGTAGACGGTATAATAAAAGAGATGAAGCCCTTTGTTTTTGCACGTGAGTTTTCATTGAGTATCTTCTACTTGTCATTGGCGGTTTCTGTATTCGTGGCATATCGCTGAAACATAATTCCCGTGAATGAAGACTTTTTACTGTATCTCAAATAACTAGTAGAACATGTATGTGGGAAGTGAAGTCAATTATATTACAAGTATATTACATTTACTTTTTTACCTTTGCTTCTTTATTTAGTTTGATATTAAACGTAAATAAAATAAAAATATGAATTATACCTACTTAGATATTTTATTTGCATCAATTACCTAAACAGCTTTTAATACGCCAAGTTTTTCAATAAGATGATTTAACGCTAAAATTGTTTTCCATAAATATTAATGCTCGTACTGAAAATAAAGAAGAGAGAATTATTGTTTTCCAGTTTGGCTGCGAACATCAAAACACAGTGTGGTAACACAGCTGGCGTTTATATTGAAGCTATTTCCATACAAATTGCTTCTTTTCTAGATTTTCTTTCGCTAAAATAAAATCTTATAAACAAATAGTTTTATTACATTTGGCCCTCCGAATTATTTGAATATTAGGTATTTATATTTAGTGTAGTAAATGTCAGTAAATGTTTTGTATGAGATAAATTATTCAGTTGAAAACAGTTTTAAATATGATAAGCTTAAAATCTGTACAAAGTGCTAGAGAACTTGAAGATTCAATTTCGGAGTCACCGCCGTCCACTTGTTTTTGCTTCATTGTCGTCCTGTTGTTACTAAGCACTACTGTGCATTGGTTTGAAGAGTGGTCGATTAGACGTTTCAACTCACCTACTTAGAGATAGCAATGCATCTGAGGCTCTTCTTAGGTACAGTTTAAATCCTATTACCAGTATAGATTGTCAATACAGATGTCGATTACAGATGTCAATGGGCGGCAGCGATTATTTACCGTTAGATGGATTACCTGACTTTAAATAATCACTGCCGCCCGTGGATGGATAAGACGAAATAAATACAATAGTGATTAAATATGTGTTTACATATAATAACAATAATTGTGCATGGTATGCCTAAACATATCCCAAAATGTGTAACATTTTCAGACCACTTATTATAGATCACTTTGCTAGCCGGAATCGAACCCGGAACCCACAAGTTGTGAGGCCGATGTGACTGCTCCACGCGGATTTATGCGTGTACTATGTAAATATGACCTCAATCAGCCAAGTCGTTCAGAAGTTACACGATCGCTAATAGACGCCAGAGATATAAACCCTCCATCGACTATGATGATGAACAGACGTGAATTAACGTCACGGGAACGTGTCAGTTGTTATGGGCTCTCATCACGGTGTTACTCAATTCCATTAAATGTGCTAAACTAGTGAAACCAAACGCTGTTTGCTTCCTTTTATTGTTTTAAATAGTGTATAAATAAAGCAAGTAATGGTGGGTAGTTACTTTAACGACCGCAGCATAGGGCTGCCACATGTACTTATATGTGATCTGCCTACAAACACTTTTTAATTTGGTTGAATTGCTTATTCCTTTTTGTTATACTTGGATTCACATAATATTTGCAAATCTCACGTGAGTTAGATCTTTAGATTCATAACAGCCCGATGAAGAAAGAGCCCAAAAAACAAAAACAGCTGTCAATTCAGAGAAAAAAATGATGTGGATGCTGCGTCGCTGCAGTTGACCTATAGCGAACCTTAATATTTATTCACCTTTAGCTTTTGTATATTTATATTTTTAAGTGGTAAAACCAGTGCAGTTCGCCCGGGGAAGTACCACCGCCATACGTATTTCTAGCGTGAAGCAGTTCTTGATTCGATTCAGTTTCGATGGAAGGGTGAGATTGCCGGCACATTTTTATATGAGGCGACCATCTTAGTCATCGGGAGTAGCAACGCATTTGTGATTCACTTCAGTTAGAACCCCATGTTCTATATGAGGTTGCTTACAGATGTCCATGGGCATGCATGCTCGTTTGCTACTTCATTATTATAAAAAAAATCATGTGTACATCCGGAACGGATTTTAGTGGGAATGTCGTCAACCCATTATTGTCCCACTGCTGGGCACGGGTCTTCTCTCAGAATGAGAGAGTTTAGGCCATAGTCCACCGTGCTGGCCAAGTGCGAGTTGGTGGAAATAATGGGATACAATAAAACAAGTATGGCAACATCGATCTGTCTTTATTTAACTTTACATAACTAATACTTTGTACTACAAGAGAAAGATAACGTTGTCTATGTACAAAAAATATGTTAAGTGGGTACACATGTAAAATGCGCCTCAATTGAAAGTTAAGAATATAAATCAAATATTATAGTAAATAAATGAGAATTTAGGCACTGCGCGTGTCACGCTCCATCCTCATATCACATTCATGGATATTATACGTACACCACGTTTAATCAATTACTCTAGTAAGCGTTTCCGTTTTTAAGAATTATTATCAAAGACTCTTATCGTACAAGAGTTTCACATTCACAATACATTAGCCATGGGAAAACCGCGATGGCTAGTTACATTAACCCGCTTGCCAACTCCGAAAAACATTTCCTAAGTTAATTACGGAGAAAACGAGTAGTAATAATTTGGGTATTTACAATTTTTAGGCATCTGATATTGTTTTCAATTACATGTAGAGAATAGGGAATTACTGACATAGTAAAAATAAATTACACGTCAGAACAATTTTACATTATGTGTAAATATTCACTTCGCCCAATATTTAACGCAAGTGCAAAATATTTATGTGAATTAACAATTTATGTTAATGGAGGATATTAGGCAATATCCTTAATAAATTGGATAAATATTGACCATTTTCTACAATTGACCCATCGCGGAAGTGATTTTGTTTTAGACCACACCATTAGCTACTCAATTAAGTCAATTTCAAAATGGCGTTCATTTTCCGAATGAGCTGAACAACGTCACCGGAAACAACGCTCGTTCACCCTCATTTGAAACAGAATTGCATACCGTTTTCCACTACTTCCACTCACGCTTTATTACCCTTTTTCCGTTTTCTAGTCGTTGGCGGATCCAAGATTTTGCTGGACGAGGTGGTTTGTTGTGTATGGTTGAGTTAATAAAACAACTTGAGCATGAATACGAATAGCTCGGGCTCTTTCTTTTATGAAACCTAAAACGGTCAAAGCCCTAAAAGGTCAAAGTTACAATTATAAGTATGGTTTTAAATTGAAGGAAGGGGGGGGGGGGCTTGTGCCCCTTACACCTGATCCGCCACTAGTCGTTAGAGCCGTCTCTTTATCTTGACTGTTACCGAACCAATCATTATTAAATACTAGACAAGTGCCTCGGAAAACTTCTACTTGGTTGAATTTTTAGTACATAACCTCATACATACTCATACTTAAATAAACACTACCTCAAAATTGCATTTAGAATGCGTAGAAATTTATTTACAAAAATATTTTATCAATATATTGCTTAATATGTTTAAGTATTAAGTATATATCAAAAGCAACTGGACTTTATCAATTTGAATAAATTAATTAAATCTATTTTTGCAATGTATATCATCATTTAGGATATAGTACATAGAAATAATTTGTTTTTTTTTGATAATATTAAAACATTGCCACGAAAAATTATGTGAAGGAACGGAATGTATTAAAATTTTTTAGACAGGAGTTAGAATATCTACTAGTAAAAAGAAATAGATGTACATAATTAATTAAATTAGAGATGGGTTTGTTGACGATAAATCTATTACGTTAAGAACGAGTCGAGTATTGGAAGTACACAACTTAAAAAAAACACATATATGATTTTGGCACATACTTCAGTTAGATGTATAGGGGAATGTATGTTTAGTAATTCGGGTACAATGCTACAAGGTATAGCAAAATGAAGCCTCTAAAGATTATAACGAAATATTTCCATTAATTTTGCTTGATATTCTTAAGATAAAGTATAGATAGTCAGTCGGAGTCAGTAAAAGTCTAAAACAAAGTGAATTTGTCGGTTCACTTACTGTCCGTATACATACTTAATATTATACAGATATTGTTACAATTAATACATCTTTGTGTGTTTTGGCCACTATGATAAGTCGAAACGTGTATTTTATTAATTTGTTTATATATAATATTTGTTTATATATAATATATATTTATATATAATACAAAAACAGTGAAACCAATTATTTAAATATAATAGAAAATAATAAGTTAGCCCATTTATTTATAAATAGGTAAGCAGCAAACCTTTTCGTTTTAAAATTCTTCTAAATACAAATTATTTGATTTACAGACTTATTACCTTATTGTAAGTCCATAGAATTGTAAATCATCAAATAATTCCAAAGATAAGTTGGCACATTGCGAAAGAATAGCTAGGATTAGGAGGACTTATTCTTTTATGTTAAAACGATGACACACATTATAATATTTAATATTGTACTACATAAATAAACCTCATGGTTCTTAATACTGAATCAATATTGATATTGTTAGAAAAAATATCTACTTCAAGACAAATGTAGTAAAAATGATATGAGCTTTTAACTAGGGTCCCGTATCAACTTATGAAGGTAAAGAAATAACACATCTTTTAGAACGGGTATCTTGAAGATTGATGAAGCCTTTTATTAAAATCATTAAAAGACTTCGTCAATCGAGCATCTCATTAAGTTAGGAAAGTAGTAAACGACAAACATAATATGAAACAAATTCAACAAAATATGCCTAATAGAATCATAACACTTATTTATAAGTAATCGTATTTTTGATCTTCTCTTATCCTAACAATGACTAGACGTTCTATAAATATCTATTTAATCTAACAATCAAACTGTTGATAAATTTCGTTTGATATGTACAAGAACTTGATGTGAGTTATAAATGTAAAAAAATAATTTCGTTGATAGAATATATGAATCCATAGAAAATAAAATAGTCTGATAAAACTTTGATGACATACAAATTCAACGGTAACAGGCGAAGTAAATTAATTGGGGAAGCAACAATAATATTATTAAGTTTTGTTCGAAACTAATGAGCAGATTGGAATTATTCATAAACTTAACCGTTAATATTATATTTAAGACTATAGGAGCTTGGGTGTGAAGTTTTAGTCAGCAGCCTCTCAGATGCATCACACAGATCGCTGGCAGAGTACCGGTTTCTTTTCAGATTGGTACCCTTAACGTCTTTCTCTAGCAGTCTTTTCTCCTCTGTTTGATCTAATTCCTTGACACTGCCGTTGGGGCTTTTCGTGGTAATCATTTTCTCGCTAGTCGTGCTGGACGGCGTTTGGCTTCCGTTCTCCGACTCTATTATCTGTTCCAAGGTACTCGGTCGCCTGCATGGTTCGAAGTACTCGACTGTGGGCTGCATGACCGGTGCCAGATTTGCCATCGGGTCGATGCCCAAGAGCAGCATGACGGTCGCTGGATGCTCCATTATGTATTGCGTGACGCAGTGCAGGAAAGGCTCCGTTTGTGTACTGCGGTGAAGCTTTGGTCTCTCCGGTGTAATTGGTCTCTCTTGCTACGGGGATACAATCAATATAAGTTTCATATGACAAACATTTAGTACAATCTTGATTTCTCTTTAATATATCTTGAATAAACTTTGTTTTAATTTTATGAAATCGACTAACATACTGGCTATTGTTATTCAGAATTATAGTAAAAAAATATCTCAAGTGACGTATGTTTGTTAATCCAAGTGGCAGTATAATTAGGAGTGAAATCTTGCAAAATCGTAATTAATCTAAAGTACGAGATGATATAATTAATTGACTTAATTAGAGAGATGGATTGAATTCCATAGCTTAGCAATATTTGTGAAGTTCATCTAAATATACGTTTAAAATATTTAATTTACTGGTATAAAATGTACCTGATCCCAGCAAAACACATCAGGCGGATGGCTACAGCTCCGAGCTAGTTGGTTCGGCGGGGCATTCCACTGAAGATTTGGATTTGAATGCGCCGCATGCCACCCGGGCCCAGTCATTTCCTGTAGCGCTTGAATAGCGTTTCGAACCTGTCCGGAGCAAAATGTATCGGATGATGAAATAGTTCATAGCACATATCTATCTACTTACTACCTACAGCATTTTCCAGAGAAACGTAGTATATTGCGGACATAAAGTATTTTCATTTGGTGTATTTTATATCGGACTCATTTCTTTGTCAGCCTCAAATCCCCTCACATAACTCAGGAGGTCCTACATTCCACGTGCTCATTAAATTTCCAGTCTCATTATTTTTTGTACCAAAAATATTTTTAGATCTCCAATAATTGGATTGATTTATTTTCTTGTAACGACCACTCATACGACGCGATACATACACATACAATACAGCAAAATAAAATAATCGCGCAATCTGTTCCACGATTTTCTTGGTTGTATTCGGGAAATATAAATAGAATAAGACGAATATTAATGAGCAGTATTTATTGTTTTTGTAAGCTCCACGGTAAAGTTCACCAGCAAAATAGCAACAAAATGTATTGTATTTGAAGGGTCGCGAGATTACGGTCTTAATTTACCTCCATACTGAGCGCGGCCACATCGTGATGCAGAGTGGATACTTGCGTATCCAGTCTATCTACAGACGACCTTGTGTTGTGCATTTCTAAATTTAGTCCTTCCAAAGAATCAGCTCTTGTTACTTTAGGCGTGGCCACTGATCGCTGTCTTTCTATTCTCTCACGTAATTCCCTGTGCGAGAGCCGCGGCTGCATGTCCGATCTAGAAGAGACAGTTATTAGATTTATTGGTACCAGAGAAAACTTTCGAAATTGATTTATTCAATTACCGGATACTTTTCAAGGCAAACATCCGGCAACCTGATTCGGTTATAGATCAGATCGTCTTTTAATAAGGTTGTCAGGTATACGTGCTGCTAGTAGCGATCAATTATTATAATATATTTTGGCTTTTCAGATATTCGTATTTCTGATGTTCATTCGGTGAGGGTAAAACCAATTACACGGTCAGGATCATTTTCTATCCGAGAAAATGCCAAATCCGGCGACTGAACTACGTGTACGTAATGCCACACTCATTCGGGTAAATAAATAATGTGAGACCTTTTACGTCTGTTTTACGAACTTCTGACAAACAAAATAAACTTATATGGAATCATTGACCACCTAGCTTGCTAAAAATCTAAGTCTAATCCACAGGTCCGACCTAGATAATACAATCCCACCTATTCCTAAGGTGAGGCAGTTCTTGTGTTATGGAGCACCGCTGTGAAGCCGGGCTAACTTACATATGAGCTGTCTATCTTGCTCTTGGCAACGCATTTATGATCAGTTTCAGGCAGAACCAATGTTATATATGAAGCTACAGATATCCATCGTCAGCAGTGATCACTTTCCAACAGGTGACAAAGTGGTTTGCTACTTAATTCTCACAAAAAAGTAGGATCTCCAATGTTTTAGCTCAGCCTTAGTTAATTTTATACTTTTGTTACTCTATGGAGAAAGTTACCTGAATTTGGCATGACGAGGACTGTTTGTGGTTCCTGGTAGGACCTTTTTCGGAGTTAACGCGCTTTCCTCGGCAGCGTTCTCATCATCTTCAGATATCGAGGGCAATGTTAACGATGGATGCCCGTTGCCGTCTGATTCCTGTTCCGCTTCGTAACCTTCTCTAAGATTGTAAGTTAGATCGTGTTGAATATCATGTATGAATTGTTGCTGATACTCCGGGTAAAGTCGCAAAACCTCGGCGAGTCCTGACATATGGATACATTTCAGATCGCAGTAAGTTAGAGCCTGTAATAATAGATTAGTATTATTGCCTCTGGTATCGTAGGTGTGACATGTGACATTTATCTGTATTCAATACAATCGCTATTACCTTCACGTCGCTGCTCGACTTGACTACTACGTCAGGATTATTACCTTGCGAAGGTCCAATGCCATTGTGAGCTTGTAAGTGGGTGTTCATATCGCAGCCAACTAGATCACCCTTTCCTAATAATAAAAACTTAAATGTTAGTGTATGGAAAATGTAGTAGGTACACATTACGTCATTAGGTACATTAAAAAAGAGTTATACTTTAGAGTGTCAACTCTACAAATCATCAATTGTCCATCGCATTGGTGTATGGCTGAAACCCTTTTCAGAAAATAAATGTGTCCAGTTGTGGGATAATAATGTTATAACAGCGACAGCTTAGTTACAATATTGTCATTTTTTGTCAAACTATTTTAAAATATACAGAGAGTTGTTAAAGAAAAGTATTTAAAATTTTGCAGAGAGTTTTCCTTAAATTTTGTAAAATACATATATGTTTATTTAGTTACATTGTGACACTTGACCTTGCCGTTTCAGTGAGTGAACATTTTAAAAGTACACTTTTTTCCTAACGCGGCTAATGAAGTGTTATATCATAAATGGAAGCTTTCAACACAAATATGATATTACGAGTATGTCGACAATGTTAAGGAAATTCATCCCTTAATTACATATATCCGTCAACCCATTATTATCACAATGCTGGGCTCTTAGACCATAGTCCAGAAATTGATAGATTTCATACACTTTAGCTAACCTTTTTTTTAAAGAACTTGTAGGTGTTTAGGTTTCCGCACGATATATTCCTTCACTTATGTGATAATTAATGTCTAATACAAATATCATTGTTAGAATAATTAGTAATGCGTGCTTGGGATTCGAGCTTTGGACCTTGATTGAGAGGCTGAGCATAAGGCTATCACGTACAATGGTGCGTATTGCAAATATTCGGAATACATACATAGTTTCTGAATAAAATAACTAGATATGTATGTGTTTGTATCCTAAAAGTACATGTACATTTATATGGAACTAGTAATTTGATAAAGGATCCAACATTTCCTTTAAGCGTCAAATTTTATATTCTACTACTTTAGTAAACCATGGTTATTAAATGAAAAGGTATTTAATTAAAAATGTATCCACACTTGTTAATCACATTATCCTTATAAACTTACCTAATATAGCAACTACCATGTCATTTTGCATAACTTCCATAGATCCATTGCATATGTAATAAATGTATGTGAGAGCATCCCCTTTGTGCACAAGGTACTCGCCCGGGGCGCAGAAATTGTTGCGTATATGCAAAGATAGTAGCTTCAGACAGCCTTGGGATGCCGCCTCAAATATCGGCAGCGATAATATCTCTCGATGCAAATGTAGTGAAACATCACCTCTCAATTCTTCCGGGAATTCCTTAAGCGTCTAAAACAGTTTACCACAAATAAAAATCAACTTTACCAAAATATTCTCTTTTGTTAGACGTTTTCCTCAGAATCGCGGTCTAAATTATCGTGATTGTTTGCTTTCGGAACAATGAGTACGTCTACGGTACAATTTTCTTCTCGTCGAAAATAAATGTATTGCCTACGTATTTGAGTTTCGATTTTACAACAAAGCGGCGATTGCTGAGGTAATGGATTGATTTCATTATTTTCATTACATTAAATAGATTAAAATTTAATATGCAGCATACAGAAGTATTAAAAGCGATTATTAAAGTATTCGATTCGTATAAAAACGAATAAAACCATACAAAGGCATATTTAACTTTAATAACAGACATTTTCTTATGTAGGTACACAAATCATTACAAAGAAGAAGATTTCTGTCTTTAAATTATGATTATTTTTTCGTTCATTAATTTAATAGAATTAGACCTTTTCTTTTAAGGTATTTTCTTTTAATGTATTTAACCAACGTCGAGTCTTATAATGAAATTAGGGGCGTAAGATAATCTTTTCTTGCAAAATAAAAAAGTCGGCAGAGCAAAAGCTGACGAAGTGGAATAAACTGATCGTTTTGATTCCATCCCATTTGATTCATTTACTTAGTTTGTATTTTCCTTTTTCTATTTTCTTTTTAGTTTGAGAATCTACTGTGTTTTCTTTACTTATTGCTTCAATAGATTTTGTTTTCTATACAACGCGTGAAAACTTTTAATGAAACATAAAGAGAAAGTTCCCAAAATTGTAAAGTATTTTGCTGAAGTATTGGAAACTTATAAGCTAATTAGGCAAGTGAAAATGAATTTTTAAGCACACTCTGGTACTCACTTGTATATTTAGTCTCGAATAACTGAATAAATTATACACATTAAGTGGTTTTGCTAAAATCGTTTACGTTACCTTCATTCGAAATTACCTCATGAATGTCGATGCCGTGGTTCAACGACCACATTGTCTGGAAGTAGTCCTGCATGCGTTGTTTGAGTTCCTTGGGTACTTGGTTGATGGTAAGGAAGTCCTTGAGGTCCCGCCACTTGCTCTGATACATCGACCGACGGGAATACATTCTTTGTATGATAGCAGTGACGTTACCGAATACCACAGCATGCATTAGCGCTGCGGGAGATTTTTCCGTTGTGTAAATAATTATGACATCACATGTGCAAAGCATCGGCGAAATTTTCAAAATAGAAACAGAATTAAGACGTTTCTTAAATATTTACAGATTAAACATTCTCAAAAAACGTCGTTAATACTAAATGTGACAGTGATTTTAGATTTATGGTATTGAAGATTGTAAGCATGAAAGACATTTGCTACAAGTAGCGAACAATAATTAGAAATAGTTTTCTGGAATCTTACTTTTGTATCACATAACAAAATATTTCAACAAGTTGTTTCGTGTTGATAAATTGGAGAGATTCTACGTGAATTATTTATATGCGTATTCGGACATTGCTCCCAGAAATTGCTTATAAAAATAAGGTTTTATTTCTTATCTGTCCAAGCAAATATCATTTCTCAAAACAATTATTGAAATCGTATAATTTAAAATATTTCTGTACCTACTACTACCTTGAACAAAATGCCAAATTAGACGACAAATAAAAAACACATTGACGCTTATTTTCCTTATTAAGAATAGGAAAAATACCTTATGTATCCATTTTTAATCATGAATGTTTTTTTAATATTGTCCATTCTTATTTTACAATAGCATAGAAATTGTAATCATAATATAGGTACCACAATAAAACCAAAATATTAGCTGATAGGCCAACAATATTAAGAATTTACATTTTCAGCAACTCGCTCAAAATTCAAAATACCGTTGGTGTATTTCAGGTTACGTTAGGTTATATTACCTCCAACAAGCATAGTCAGGATACTAAATATCTTCTCAGGTAGAGTGTTAGCTGACACATTTCCAAATCCAACACTGGTAAGCGACGAACAGGTGAAATACAGCGCAGTGACGTAGCTCTCACTATGCGATATATTTACTATTGGCACTTTCAATCTCTCCGCAAGATTATTAATCCATCCTATAACATGAAATAATTATAAATCCACATCAAACATTGTTTATCTCACACGCGAATTTATGCTCCGAAGATTAATCACCTCGTAACTAAAAGATGCAGCGAAAAACCTAAATAGCTCTCCCGCTTATTGTTACAGAAACGGGTTAACAGGTGGCATGTCCGTTTTCTGCTCCGACTACTTATAGAATAAAAACGATAGGATATTTATTTTTTACTAATCCTCGCTAAGCGTACAATACTACAACTCGAACCATGACAATTTGACTATAGATTTATTACCTACATCAGGATGTATTGACATTTCTATTTTATATAGATACTTATAGATACTATATAGATACTTATAATATATATATACAAGTTTAATAATTATATTATTGAAGTGAAACTTCTTTATCGGGGTTGGAAAAAAATTTAGTGTAACATTTGTTCGTTACGCGCCAGCTTTTTCTGTTACGCGCCATCTTTTTTTTCCGTTACGCGCCATCTTTTTCTTATCCCTACCACGCGTGATATTAGATAGATTATTATAGATTAGATTATTAGATAAAGTTTAATAAAAGCCTTTTATTAAACTTTATCTAATTTAACTTTATTTAACCAATTTCTGTAAAGTTGCATATAGTAAATTATTTTTTGAAAAATAACGTCATAAAGAAGTTTCACTTCTTACGAGTGTACGCTAGTACACGCACACATTTTTTTTTGATATAATAGTTTGCACGTAGAAGTTGCGGTCAGTAGATAGTACAATTATTACTCACCCAAATCCCAGCTTTCATTTTTGTGATGTTCAATTTCTTTCTCGGCAATAATAAACCAAATACAGGCGAGCCAATGAGCAACGAGGCTGAATGAGAGCATCAAGAGGGTAAGTATGAGTGCCGAATATTGCGAGTAGCGGTCCATCTTTTGTAGTAACCGTGCCAGCCGTAACAATCGAGTAAGTTTCACTAAGTGAACATTCCCGTGAGTTGATTCCTGCGACAAAATATAAGTTTGACGTAATGGCTTTACTTTTGATACTTATATTGCAATTTTTAAGTATATAATAACTTTTAAGTCGCCCAACATAAGTTAACTAACATTTTTAAGCTATTGCATAGCTTTTATCGCGTGCTTTGAGCGCGGCGACCGAATCATGAAATTCCGTAACGAATAAACCTAACACCCCTCACTCCGCCTACCATTTAGCGCGGCCGAGCGTTCGCTTAACGTGTATGTATATGGTACGACAGTACGAAGCTCGCACGGATCGAGACGAGCTGCTCGGAAATCGGACGAATATGTAAGCAGCTGTTTGTGAGATAGTATAAAAAATTGAATAAATATCATATCAATAAATAAATAAATATCAAAAAAATGCATAAATAAATAATTATAATTGCGTAAAAATGACAAAAAATGCTATGCAATAGATAATCCCCAAGTGGCACACGTTTTTATGATACAGATGTAGCAAACCAGCACGTAGACCACCTAATAGTAAGTGGCCACTGCCGTCTGTGGACAATTGGACATCTATAATTAACGAAAGAGAGAACTCTTAGCTGAGGAGTAACTGTTGGAATGCCTCTAATAAATATTAATTAGACCAGAAATTAACAGCGCTTGATGTTACTTTTATACAATACATATAACTATGAAGAAATCTGCCACCTTTTAATATTTCTTTATAATCCTTAATAAATTCACTTTTGATAAATTTATTGCATAACTTTTAAGTGTTATAATAAATCTTATCAAAATATACTTTTATGTTACGAGTCTTGGAGTCGAGTTACAAAAAGTATTTTAAATTATTCTTCAAAGATTGAAGATAAGCCGGGCTCTATCTAGAAACTCGATGCGTACTATCACGAGGATCTAGTTGGATGGCCCTTGTACTAGTTTTTCAACTTTTCATGCATACTATATAATAATACTAACTTTCAGCTTGTAGCAAACTCTGCTGTGTTTTTGTACTGAAAAATACCTTTTATAAGTCTTACAGAGACCAATTGACTTCCTTTTTGGAATTTACTTTTTTTATGTTTATGTACCTACATGTACGAGTATGTTAAAGAGTTTGGTATAATAAATTCATTTATTTATTCATTGTATGAAAACTTAATAAATACATATATTTAAATTTATTTTTAATGTTTCTTTCATACCCAAAAGTTTACTTATAATTTTTATAAGGTATGTTTTAGTGTATTTACTTATAATATTAAACTTAATATATGACATATTTAAATCGTAGTGCGAATAATTGCCATTGATAAGTTCACGAGTTTCACGACATGTCTTTGCTATTCCTATAAAGTTTAATAATTGTTATTATGATATTAGAATATTCAACAAAATGTATTTCTTAATAATATTAATTTACTGTCATTTCATTTTAAATATCTACCCAAGTACTTTTTAAATTATTATATTGCAGCTCTCTGCATTCAATTTTTAATTTGCTAATAGTTTAAAACAAGGCACAGAAGTTTCCGGAACTGTAAAATTGTTATGAAAAATTGTTAATTTTCCAGCAAAGCGACTTTCCGCTTTGACGATTTAATTAATTTGAAACTCTTGAACTGCTTGTGGTGGAAGTATTAATTTCGTAATGAAAACAATTGCCTAGTTAAAATAATTGATTGGTTATCGTGGTTAGATTAATGCCGATTGATACATACAACGAGACAACAGCGTAGGCGGGTTAGGGCTTATATAAATATGTGTAGTTCTATTTACATGGACATTTTGTCTTGACAGGCCACACTATCAGAGAGACACGGTGTTGTAGTTGTTTTTTTTAATAACTTGATTTATAAGTCCTTAATTACACTTCTTCCAATGACATCGATGATGAATCATATGATCGCGATTTGATACGACTCAAATCTTCTCGGCTATACAATGTAAAAACAAACTTGATTGAAAAAGTAATAATTCAATACAACATAACAAAAAAGACAAACTCACTGAGTTTCTTGCCGGATGTTCTCAGTGTTCCGATCCGGTGGTAGTGTAAAAAAAATGTGTAACTGACAATTTGTAAATGCCCCCCTATACAAAATAAAGACTTTTCATTTCATTTTATTTCACCTATAGTACTTATGTGTGTTTCCGTTATGGGCAACCTCAAGTAGGTTGAACAATCTGTGTATTATAGACGTCTATTTGCTGTAGTGGCCATTTATAAGGTGGTCTGCATATATGTGCCGTTATGTCTCTTATTCATATGCAAATAAAGATTATTGTATTGTATTTTATTGTATTGTATACTCGTTTGCTGCTTCTATTTGAAAAAGACGCGTGAAACTCACCGCTCCGCTGTACACGTCCGACGCGTAAAGTAGGTCAAACGGAAGCGCGGCCAAGAGGTCCACCACGAACCAAGTCCGGATGTAATTAAGGGCTATTGCCTTAAAGTCCGACACCACCTCTCCCTTCTTGCTTACAAATGTTGTTCGGAAATTAAGCACGATGTCTGAAACATAGCAATTTATTAGTTACATTTGTAACAACATGATATTAATATTCCATTTATATGATACAGCGAACTACCGTCTTCAAGAAAATTAGTAAGCATTTTCAGAAGTTACCCATACATAATATGAAATAGTCATGTGTTTTGATCTTAATTATCAAAACACGCTGTTTAAAGCGATTAGAGGAACTGTATAGCAAACATCTTTTCCGTGGAAAATGTTTACGGAGATATTTCATGCAAAAATTAATAACCTAACGTAATGGAGCATGTAAACAGTCTATTACAAAATTCATCGTCTAAAATATGTTATTTCTATACAATAATTTATCTTACACTACGCTTTTTATTCAAGGCTTACTAACAATGTGTTCATTAAGCTATTCCATTATTGAATTCTTTCGGTAATTTACTCATTCAGCCATTTCGCATTCAGTCATACTGAAGCAGAGATATAGAGCAGTGATAGCCTAATGGTTGAAACTTGCCCTCTCAATCGGGAGGTCTGAGGTTCAAACCCAGGCACGCACCACTGATTTATGTGCGTATAAGAAATTAATTATCACTGCTTTTCGGTGAAGGAAAACATCGTGCGGAAATCTACATACCCGAGAATTCTTTAAAAAAAAGCTATCGGAGGTGTGTGAAGTCCACCAATTCGTACTTGGACTATGGTCTAAAAACTCTCTCCTTCTGAGAGAAGACCTGTGCCCAGCAATGGGACAATAATGGGTTGTACCCCATACTGAAGCAGTTTCAAGTCATCTTTTATAATTAAATCTATAATTAAAACAGCCAGTACCAATAATGAAGAGAGCTTCCACCACAACGTCGCTGGTCACGCTAATCCTCGGATGCCCCTCATCAACAAAGCTGGCGTTATATGGCACCACAACGGCCACGTAAAACGTAGCAATTAGAATAAGCCAGTCCCAGAATGTTTTAAAAACGCCATAATGTGAGATAATAAATCTTGACCTTTTTATTGCTGACGTTTTGTATTCCGGCAACGGAGGGTCTGATGAGTGGAGGAGGTTCTAAAATGACAAATGAATTGTTATTGTTTGTACTTAAACTAAATACTGGACATTTACACCTTTTGAAATTTTACTATAGCAGTATTATGTGCTGCGGGGTTCTGGTCAGATAGGTTATCCGAGATATTCTAATTTAGTGCTCATGGGTAGCAATCAGTGGTCAACCTCAGTAGAACTACGATCTTACGTGGGGTTGTTTACATGTGTCAATTCGTGGCAGTGGTCACGTATCATGAAGCTTGCTACTTCAATATTACAGAAAAATATGTAAACGACGTTTAAACGCTTTAAACGCTTTCTACACTTAATGGGTGCAATGGACACACACAAAGACGAATACACAAACACCCAGACCCAGAACAAGAATCTAAACTCATCATTCAGATACCTGTCTGACAGGGAATCGAACCCGGGACCCACTGATTGTCAGACCGGCTGCGCCACGCGGGTCGTCAACACGTTTCACGTGTTCATTTGTTGGGGCTTGCTGTATTATTGAAATGGAAAATGGGCAAGCTGACGAGCTGGTATTAAGCGTGCTTTGGAACCCACGGAAAACGTAATCTAAGCCAGAAGGTACCAGCCCTGCCCGTAAATCACAGGTGCATTATGTCTTCTGAATACTAAGTTGCAAGATCTCATATGAGTACACCTGTCTTACATTTTCAGCTAGGACGTGATCTGATATTATAAGTAGGTTTGAAGTAGGTAAGTGATTGTGCTCTCGTAGAGGAATCACGAGCAGTGTACTACTAGTATTGTGGGATTGTTTTCATTTCGATTTCAATTTATTCACTTATTTTGAATAAACTGTATTAATTATGATTAGAAGTAGCGAAGCAAAAAACAAGTCAAATAAAGGAAAGTGGCGACTGCCGTCCATTGACATATTTATATTTTAAATAAGTTCGGATAGAATTACAGTCATAACTAGTACCACAGACGCCTTGCTACCCCTGAGAATTAAGTTAGCTTCTTCTACCATACTCTTCATACTACTTCTTCTCTGCTGCTTCCATAATTGGGCATAATCCTTTATTGTGATCGTGGTTCCATCTGAGTCGAATCAAGAAGGGTCCTAAGGATTAGAATAATGTTAGATCTTCATCTTAAAATATGTTAGTATTACAAATTACCTTACTAACATTGTTGAGTTTAAGTTTTGTCTTCATTTTATCTGGTTTATAGTGTCCTGAAAGCTGGTAAAGTACTGCCCTGGAGCGCCGCCTGCCCATGTTGGCGGGCGAGGGCGCTTCGGGGTCCAGATTGCCATTCGGGTCTGGAAGGAGGCAACTAGATTCAGCTCGGAACCGCGCGCCCAAGAGTGCCGCTGCGGGTACAAATGGGGATAACGCTAGAGTGACCACGCCAGCCGATGGCCGCACCGCGGCTCCTGCATGCACAAATCGCTCTCTTACTGCTCGATAGTTAAGCAAAGGAACGCACTACGGAATCAAAAATGTTACTGTCTGCCCAGTATTCGAATAGCAACTTATCGAGAAACCAGGAAGAAGCTGATAAGATACTTTAGAAATATAATTAAGGTACAATTAAAGTTAAATATCTTAATCGTATGGTTATCGTTACAATCATTTTCGATAGCTAATAGGAATTTCTTATTTTAATTTTATATTTTTCAGTTGATATTCGAAACGAGCAGAGAAATATTTTATTAAGAAATGTTCAAATTATATAAAAGCAACATTAATAATTATAAAGAAAACACCCTAAACATTTATGGCAATACTTGCTTTTACAAAGTAAAATGTGGTCTGCGAAGCAAACATTTAAGCGCAAGTATCTATATCCTACACAATTAAAATGACCGCATTTAATTATTTGAAATAACGTATACTTTTTATTAATTAATAATTATAAAGTGAGCATTCTGTGAAATTACAATAAAATTGTGTTTTACAGTAATAAAATATTTAAGTGCAATATAAAGATGTACTTTATCAATAAAAATCCAGAAAGTGATTAAAAGTAAAATACGATAAATCATGCAAGAATATTTTCAAATATAAATATTTAATACATTAAATATATAAAAAAAAATCTTAGTCTACTGATAATGTAGTAGAGATAAGTACATGAAAAATTGACATATTTGACGAAAAAACATGCATTATACAAAAAAAATATATAATTATTCTTCTTGCTATGACATATTTATTAAGAAAATATATATAAATAGTAACATACATTTCTGTATAGGGTAAGAGAAACAGTTTTAACGTATACTCACTTACAGTTACTTACTCATGTTTTCGCGTTTAATTAAATAATAAGAATAAGAGATAGATAAAAGACTTCCTGGTAAAAAGGTGTAGAAATTTTCGGAGGATTTATTCACGTTTGACTCTTTAATATTATTGTTATTTCAATAATGTTAACTCGTCAATAATACGTATAGCAAATATTAGCTTAAAGTATGCTCTAGAGGTTGTTCATGAGTTTGTGTGTAAGAAGAGATTATCTAGAAGTATCTAAGCTATCCTAAAGAGAGTAGAGAGCGAAGTAATATTAACTAGACAGTTAATCCCGCACGAAACTACTTTCAATCACTAAATACACGGTGCTCGTCTACATAAAGTCCAATTGGATCAACGCTACATAGAACTACTATTCAAACAATCTGATGAAACTTTACCGTGCGGTGTTGCTCGGAACTCGCTATGGCCAACGGGGAGCTATGGGAACTGAATCTAACGCAATCATTTAATTGAACCGATATCTAGAACTAAAACGTGCTTAGTACACGTTATTACAAATTTACATAATCAAGACTGAGTAGTTCAGTACACTTAATTATTTGAAACATCTTGTCGAAAGGCTAACGAATTCTTAATTCTTTTGTTTGCAATTTTCTCAATAATTTGAAGTGTCTTCACGAGGCACTTACCGCTGTCGAAATCCTCGTTAGTAGTCATCGCAGCCATCTTAGTGTTGGTGATGTCTTTGAAGGATGCGAGGAACAAAACCACTTCACGTTTCTCATTTTTAATTGGAACGATATCGAGCAGGCACCAGAATGGAGTCCCTGAAAGTTCGTGATTATTACAAAAAATCTTTAAAATATTCTGCATGATATTATTTACACTTTTCAGGGTTCCGTACTCAAATGGTAAAACGGGTCCCATTTTGCCCTTACTATTACTAAGACTCTGCTATCTATCTGTCTGTCCCTCTGACAGATAATTTCTGTTGTCGCTATAACAACAAAAATACGCAATAAAATATACATTTAAGGGAGCATTCCATAAAACAAACCCCTTACACGAGTCCGACTTGGCTGGTTTTTTGTATAACAGTAGTAGAATTGTTTATATTTCGACTGTATTGTGACGAAGACGGCAGTACATAAGCCTTAGATCTTAGAAGTTTATAGGGATTGGAGGACTTTTATGTCGTTATATAAAGAGTGATACTGTTCATCCGTTAAATCCCAAAACCCAAACTTCTTTTAAATAGACATAGCTGCGTTTCTGAAAGCAGTAAAAGCCTGGTGACAACAAACAGCTGTGTGCTTGTAAAAGTTTAATTTTGTCGAATGGAATCGTAAACTCCTTATTGGTTCTGTTTACGATTGTGGCTTGAACGACGCACTTCAGAGCGATTAATGCAAAGTTTCCATGCCTTAGCCTGTTTTCAATAAACAAAACACGTGGTACGAGTATATGTCAATTTTTGTATCTAAACCAATCAGATATTTTTTAAGACCGTAAATACTTATTAAAACCAATTACTGAATGAATACAGAAATGTAATTATATTTTTCTGTTTACTATCGAAATATTTTTGTTGCTCCATACATTACAACGTACGTGTTATGTTTTAATATTGTATGCATATATTAACGTTACAGAAAGTGACATGAGCTACTTTTTATCTTCAAAATATCTAGGATTCCTCTAGGAATATTTTCCTTGGGGTCGAGCTCGAGTGAAATAGCGACGGGTAGCATATAACTTTTTAATAAAAAGGGATGAAATATTCAGTCATAAGAAAACAAGAGTTATCGATGGAAAACAGCAATATAGCAAAGCTATTTGCAAGCAGAAATACATTCCGCGAACGGACATTGAAGATTGATTTTGTTTACAGTTGTATAAGATTGATTCTTTGTTTTGCTTGTTATTGGCGTTTCGTATAGTTTTAAAATATAAAAGCTTGTTATAAAAGTTTGTTTAGGATAAATTATTAGTGGGGGTAACAGCGTAGTAAGAGAAAGCAGTAAACAATATTTTATGTATAAATACCGTAATGCGAGACAATTTTTGGTAGAAATTATTTTCAAGTATAACGATGTGTAGTGCCCTGGTCTCAATTTATTTATTATCGGTGTAATAATATTAATTACCTATTTTCTTTTTAATTTTGCGAGAAGTACCAACTCGTGTATAAATTTTAATTTATGAGAGAAATGTATTTTTTGTAAATAACGATCAGTAGTTGCTTGCTAACTTGAAAACTTCTTACTTAAATATACACTTATAATTTTTTGCGTTATAGAACTTTACTGAACAATCGCAATGCAAAGGTTTTTTTTATTCTTCATCAAAGGGGATAAAGTTAAATAAGAACGTTTCATCTTTTAGTTGTAGAGTAAAAACCGTTAAATTTCAGTTATAAAAAATATTGTCTAATCGCTTTTGTAATCACACATCGAGTGGGCATAAATAGGGGTTAAGATTTTTTTTGATATTATGACATAGCCTGCGCGTATGTAGTTGCAACCAAAATTAATACATTTTGTAACATTTCTGTATGTTAAGTAGGATAAAGTAGAGGGTGAACGTTTTTAGTTGTAGAATAAAAAAGTTAAATTTCAGTAATAGGCTTTAGTTTAAAATAAAAAAAATGTTTAATCCACCTTCTTAAATCTCAAATCGAGTGGGCTAAAATAGAGGTTAAGATTTTGTATGATATTATATCGTGGCCTGCGCGTATGTAGTCGCGACCAAAATTGATATATTTTGTAATATTCCTACGAGTATATGTTAAGTAAGTACTTCAAGAGTGAATCTGTTATTACGTTTCGGTGGAAAGATGTGGCGTTGCCGGCTCGCTTTTATATGAATTTATATTTTGTATTTTTCGTCTTAGCCCTCGAGAGTAGTAACGCATTTGTGATTGGCAGCAGATAGAACCCCTGCTCTATATAAAGTTGAAATGAAATGAAATGAAATTAATTTATTGCAAGAATGTAGTACAAAGATGGTTACAGTATGAAAGATCGTACATTCTACCATGACAATGGTGTGCAATCATGTCAATTGTGAAATTATAGTTATTAAATAAATTGTTATTATAATTGGCATAAAATTTAAATTACATCTTAATTAATTATTACATGCATGTCATTCTTAGTCTATATATTGAAAATATTCATTAATGTCATAAAAGCAGTGTTGTATAAGCCATTCTCTAAAGTTGCAGATGTCAATGGGCAACAGTGACATTTTGCCATCAGGGCGACTGAATGCTCGTTTGCTATTTCAATCTAATACAAAAATGTTAGAGTCAAACGTACAGTAAGCTTAGTGCATATTTCATTTTAGCTCTGCGTCGGTTTAATTTCGTAGAGAGTTTAGCGAGATAACCCTAGTTTCCGAGTTGATCGTATCTACTTGTTTACCGCGACCAAACATTTGTCCGGTGGTGATTGCAAACAAACACTACATCCCCACACAAGCGGGAATGCGATATTTCTTTAACTAGTTATACTGGACCACAATTCTTAACCTACTAACGTATTGCGCGCGTTGCGGAGATATAGAGAACTATATGTAGGTGAAATATAACTGTAATTAATATCATTTTTAATTTACGGTCATCTTTTATATCGGTTGTGGCAAATTTTCTAACTACTACAGTCTTTACTTTGATACCTTTGCTTCTTAGTGAAATATTATTAAAATAATCCAAAAATAAGAATCTTAGTTAGATTCCATTTCCGAATTTTCATTGAATACTTGATTATTCAACTAACTTTTTTGGTAAAAGTACACTAAGAACGGTTATTTTCGTAGTTGTACCCACATAAATATGGGCGAATCTTTGATAATGTTCAATCTCAAAGATATTATCATAATACTCGTAGTAGTTTCGATGTATTCAAGTTTGTATTAATTTAAGTTCAGAACATGATGCCAAGTATAAATTACTAGTAAATTCACTCGGTATCTCGAATAATTATTGTTCCGAGGCTATCGGCTATCTTATAACATGTTGCGAGCCTGGTTGAAGTTTGGCTTGTGTTGGGTTACATTATGTATTATCAATACATGTATCAGATAAATAACTACAAAATTTATATTAGTTCTTTAGTACTTTAGTAGTTTATATATATATTTTATAGAAGTAGCAAACTAGTTTAACTTTAACTGGTGGTAGAACTAGTGTAGTTCAACCGGGGAAGTACCACCGGAACTCCTATTTCTAGCGTTAACCATTTATTGCGTTTCGGTGGAAGGGTGTGGATGCCGGCACATTTTTATATGAGGCGTCCATCATAGTCCTTGGGAGTAGCAACGCATATGTGATTGACTTCAGATAAAAGCCAAGTTCGTTTAAAATTTATTTGCAGATATCCATGGGTGGCAGTGAACACGTACCATCTGCATGCTCGTTTAGTACTTCAATTAGATAAACACATGTTCTATAAGTTTCTTACAGATGTCCATGGACGGCAGTGACCACTTACCATCAGGTGGACTGTAGGCTCGTTTGCTACTTTAATAAGATAAAATAAAGTTTGCAGTCTACCATTTGGTAAATGGTGCTGATGGTATCTGTAACTAACTTTATAAAGAATAGTCAGGCATGAACAACCTTCTAAAGCCAAAACTCAATAATTACTTTACGCTAAAAATAGGTGAGACTGCCTCCTCGCTCGAACTATACTGCCACCTTTCTAGTGGTAATGATCCTGTATTTATTATCGGAGAGTTTTACGATACGTTATATCACGCAATAATGCTTTCTATTTGATGCCAACTTAGAATAGTTTTTCTCTATCTTGTATAGATTTAATTCTGGGATAGATTCACCACTGATGTTCCTGCGAATTATTCATTACGTGCGCTTCTCAACTTGCATCGACAAACGTTTCTATTTTTAGCTTTTTGTTTAACGGTAGTAGAGTTTAGTGGCTAATTGATGATATAATAATTATGAACATTTGATCTATTCGATGCCGACATAATCTTGTTTATTCTTTTAAATATTTTAAATCTATTTCATGCCATAGAATACCTAGGTTTCTACTATCTTCTACGGATTTCATTCTAAGATAGATTCAAAACCAATGTTCCTGCTAATTTATTCATCAAATGCTGTCGTCAACTTGCATAGTTAGACGTTCCTATTTTTAGCAGTGTGCTAATTGATGACATAATAATTATGATAGATAGTTGATCTATTTGATGCCAACATAATCTCGTTTATTCCTTTAAATTCTAAACCTAGCTGCGGTAGGAATGAAGCTGCGGGCACAAAGTTTTTTAATGATATGAGTTGATAATTTGATTTCCACAAGGGTGCCTACGGGATGCGGGAAATGAAATAAATTGTTTAATTATATACGTATGAAGTATATAGCCCCGTGGGTCATTGTACGCTACAATTCATATTGAGAAATGAACCAAAGGGATTTCGAAAAGTGGTTATCTTTGTACCCAATTTGTATCCAATTGATACGTTCTTTAGATACGCAACGGAGCGTGTTGAACCACACATTAATATGGATACGTATAATGATATTCACCGTTTTGTATATTGTACACGAAAATAGCAGCTATATTTTTGTCTAATAACACATAACACAATGTAATTTGTTTGGGAAACACAACAAAGGATTAGTTGATGTATTTGGTTTTTATTTTATAAAAACCAAATACTAAGTCATACTTTTGCAAAGTTGTAGAACTTATAATGGTAGAACCATATATGTACCATCAGAAATACGCTGTAGTACTACTTAGGTACTACCGTCACACTTGTTTCAAGCGTGAAACAGTTTATGCGTTTCGATGGGATGGTGTGTGGTGGCTGGCATAGTTTTATATGAGGCGACCATCTTAGTCCTAGGGAGTAGCAACGTATCTACGATTGACTTCAGATAGAACCCTTATTCTGAATGCATACAGATGCCCATAGGCGGCCGTTACCACTTATCATCAGAGGGAGTGCTCGTTCGCTATTGCAACTGTGACGACCCGCATGGCGGAGCGGTTCCCATACCGGTCTGACGCGCAGTGGGTTCCGAGTTCGATTCCCGACCAGACAGGTATCTGAATGATGAGTTTAGATTCATGTTCTGGGTGTTTGTGTATTCGTCTTGTGTGTGTCCATGGCACCCACGACACAGGAGAAAACCCTAGTGGGGGGCTACGAGTGTAGAAAGCGTTTCTTAGTTTAACCTTTATAAAACATACCATTTTTCTTGTAGAATATGAGTTCCAGTTTCAGTTCGTGTTTGGATTCCAGCGCGATGTCGATCTCATGTCGGTGCTCCTCCCTGGTGTCGGGCCCGTGCAGGAACTTGCAAGCGCATCCCTTCTGCATGATGTGCGCACGGGCCCACCCCGTCAGCTCGCAGAACCCGTCTGAGCAGTACACGATCGGGTAGGCCGGCACTTGCGCGTTCCCCAGCACGAAATTGCTGTCTGTTGACAAAAAATATCATGTAGCTATTTGTATGTAAATTATTTAACATTGGGAATAACTTACGAAACATACACACAGAATATAACGAAAAAATATAGGTAACACTGATTACTGCACACCCTACTACATAAAACCCTTCATAATTCATTTATTTTCAGGTATTTCATTTGTTAATAATATTGAACGGTAAAGGTAGGTAAGTAAAAAATCTCAATATCAATTACTTAGGAGGATAAATATATTTATAGTCATTCTTATTTGATTTTATTATTATCCGAAGTTGATTAAACCAATAAATTTAAAATTGAAGTCACATGGACAGTATGTCGTAGTGTCTTGCAGTGTTGGAAGAGGTAGTAAACGACCACTTCTGAAACTCACGAAAATGCAGTTTTACTGAACGATTCGCTTTGTTGCATTGTCTGTAATTATTCTCTTTTGTTCTGAAAACATTCTGAATACGAACTTCAACATTCATGTTGCAAAATTTATCTGTATAGCTTTAAGCGGAGCTAGTTTTTTGGTGTCAGTGTGCAATTACGTTTTCAACATTTCGTAGCGCCATTTGTAGAGAAAAAACAGTAAATTTTATATACAGCGTCACTACGCTAACGTTGATTTCGAAATAAAACGCTGTTTTGTTTCTTACGTGCTTACAGTGCGAGGTGTGGTTGCTGGCACCCTTTTTTATGAGGCGACCATCATATTCCTCGGGAGTAGCAACACATCTGTGATGGATTTCAGATAAAACATATGTTCTATGTGAAGTTGCTTACAGATGTCGATTGGCAGCAGTGACCACTTACAGGTGGACTGCATGCTCGTTTGCTACTTCATTATTATAAAAAAAAGTGCGACTATGAAACGATTTCAAATGTTTCCACAGAATCTACAGATGTTACGATAAATCTAAGGTATAAACCATATTTTATATTTATTGCTTGGTATTTTAGACTATTTTAACTTACTATATTGATATTTACACATAATTTTCCTTTTACTCAGCAGCCATTAAGACATAAAATGTTGCACAAATACAGTCCATTCAAACAAACATTCATATTACTGTACTTTTGATAAGTGCTGCGTAGCGTTTATTATATTATAACGCCAGTAGTCAAATACGAATATTTTTTTCCGCATATGTTTGTTAACAGTTTTTTGTTGTACGTGTGAAGAATATTTTCTTCAAGCATTATATCCTTCAATAGATAATAAGAGAATTGTGAACAACGGAAGCGTATTTTTTCTGAGATCAGTTACCTTTGAAATTAGTATTTTATGCGTGTCCGCTAAAAACACACTAGCATTATATTTAAACAAATGCATTGATATATGCATCTAAATACTTTTAAAAGGTAGTAGACTCTTTTTTTGTTATCAAGGGTAAAGGTAAAATCGTAATCGTAAAGGTAATCGTTTAAAAGGTACTCAACACCGTGAGAACAACCTCACTTAATACCTCCCGTTGGCTGTCCTATACGCAGCGTGGAGGACTCCGGGATCTCCAATGGAACACAACCGAAGTCTTCCGAGCGCGATGCCCCATTCGGGCCCTTTCTATTGAGCATTTGCACTTACCGTGCCTCCTGGTGTTTAGGACGGCATACGGCCACACATGCTGTCGTCCTACTCAGGGTCGCTTATCTGGACGGTTCAAACTCTCACTTTTAACCCCCGCAACCCGGGAAGCCCCTTTTAGTCGCCTCTTACAGGGACAGGGTATACCTTAGCCCTTCTAGTTCCGGAACTACATAAACAAATAAAGTGGTAGACTGTCGTCACGCCGATAATCGTACGAACAAGATCATACTAATGAATGAAATGTAGTACAGACGAACGAAATCAAACATTTGAAATAGGCATTAGCAGAACTCTAATCGACTATCGCTCCCGAAACTCATTCAGCAACTTCTCTTTTTATTTAGTCCTTTTATCGCTCCCCTGTTGGTCACTAGGGCCCACAAGGGATTACCCACGTTATCGTCTATTTTAAGAAACATTGATTTAAGGGTAGCTAGTGTAGGCGCAGTAAAATCCCGTAGAGATATATTTTAAGACAAGTAATTTAGTAAATAACACCCAAAATGAGAGGGCGGCAAAAACAAACTTCAGTTTATTGAGTTAAATTAGCAGTAAATTGATTTCAACGCACACTGGCTTTGTTCATACGAAGGCTAATCTAATGTGTGTAATCAGATCATTGTAAGGGGAACTTTAAATTGCTTTCGTTTCTGCTTTGTTTATATGTTGTGTTTTATGTTAAGTGATCAATTCGTCTAAGGGAATCACAAAAAACTAACGGTTTAGTTAGCGCGGAGGTGGATAAAAAAGACATGGGCTGTTCATGTCTACTTTATACATCCAACATAAACCAAATGTTTTTTGATTCTTAGATATTTTACATGCACCTACCTTGTTTTAGCTACAAAGAGAATTGCGACGAAAAACATTTCCCTGTAGTCTATAATAAGAGTTGATAATTTTTCAAGAAATAAGACAGAGTTCAGTGTGTCATAGATTCATAGATAACGCAATTGCGAAAATATTTTAGTTCGTTCGCAACATGAGTAATGAAATTATTTTCTTTTACAATTCATCCATCCATTAATACCTGAACGCAGTCGTCGCTATAAGACCTAATTCAACAAAGTTTTAAGCCGTCACAGTATTTTTTATTTCAGCGAGCACTCGTTAAAATCTTCTTTGATTAAACACATGAAATAGACGCCTTTGACGGAAAGTACCTTGACGATATTGCACGGAAACTGCTCACTGCTTCAAAGCTTTGATTTGTCACACAGACAGCTAATATATTTCAGTACTAGCTGTACCCGCGGCTTTGCCCGCGTGCAAATCAACGTGTCACAAAGTTTTTCTCGCGCAAATCTCGACACCGTGGGAATTCTATGATAAAAAGTAGTAACATTAATATCGGTTTGGCCGCTCAAGGATTACCTGGTCAAACACAGAGTGAAAAAACGAATTTAAAGTGTGTATTTGTGGGTAGGAACGTATTGTTATGTATTTTTTTTTTATTTAGATGAATTCTAATATTGTAAATCGCTTTTTTGAACCATTTTACATTCTTAGTGGTCTAATTTACAATATCGGGATACTTTTTTCAATCAACTCCTCCACATTTGAACCAAAACGTATCGATTATAAAGATTGATTTGAACTTTTCCAAATTGGAAAATACTATTTGAAGTAATTTTGGCGGATTCAAATTTCTAAGTAAGATTATAAGTAAGCCTAAACTCTCCCATTCTGAGAGAAGACCCGTGCCCAGCAGTGGGACCATAATGGGTTGACGACAAGTAAGATTATAGGTAAACCTACTTTTAATATTAAGGAATTCAAAAATTCTGTTGGATAATGTACTGCTTCCTCCATCTCAATGACTGTGTCTACCGAATAGTAGATCTGTGACGCTGCTTTAAATTTTGAAAAAAAAAAACATTTATTTTATCGGCACGTTCACTGGAGGGTGGGTATATAGCCATCTTTTGGAACCAATTTATAGTGTTATTGGTTGTATTAACAATATCGGAATATACTTTTTCAACTAACTCCTCCACATTTAAACGAAGACGTATCGATATAAAGATTGATTTTAACTTTTCCGGATAACAAAGCACTATTATCTACTTGAAGTAAATCATTAGAAAGTTGGAATATCACTGAACAGCGACATATATTCTAAGTTCATATTTTGTTTCATGTGGCCAAATATAAGATCTTTTAAGAGGTGCATCGGGCTTTGTGTGCGTAAATCCCGCATTGTTCTTTGTAAAGTAGAAAACATAATCAAAACACTTTTACAATTCATACGAACAGGGCGCATCCGCTCGCAGGGCGCTGCCGCACCCTGCTCGCTTATTTTTTATGTTTTCTTCTATGTTCCAACCTAACCTAACCCATCCTGTTTAAAAAGCTACAGCTAAATCCAACTCTTAACAATAACATGACAATACTCCTGCATTTTCAGGATTTAGGTATTCAAAGTGACACTTTTTATCATAATGTTCTCTCAACGGGTTGTAATGTATTGTAATCAATAAGTACCAAACTCATACGACTTAAGTAGGTTGTGTACTTAGATTATCAGGGTCGATGAATTGAAGTTTAATTTATTAATCACATTTCAGTTTAATGAGCTCATTAAACTTATAATATATACTAAAAACAACCGTAAGCATTATGTGACTACGTTTTATAATTTAGGCTTACACTATCCCGCATCATCAGGGAGAAAAAAAAATATCCCGTGTCTTTGCTTAGGTAGTATTCTTATTACTTATACGTAAGCACTTGCGAGCCAACTTCTATAGCTTGGGCTTGCAGTACCCTCATCAACTTAACATCATCAAGGCTGAGGAGGTTAAGGTCGAAATTGTCATCATATGTCTTTGCTTAGTAATTATATTACATACCCGAGAGCACTGCATAGCTAACTTCTATGGCTTAGGCTTGAAGTACCCCTGCATCATCAGGGTTGAGGAGTTAAAGGTCAAAATTTTCATCATGTGTCTTTGCTTAGTAATTATATTAAATACCTGAAAGCACCAAATGCCCATCTCGGATAGTTTAGGCTAGCAGTATCCTGCATCATCAGGGGTAAGGAGTTGAAGGTCGAAATTTTCATTTTATGTCTTTGCTTAGTAATCATATTACATACCCAAAAGCACCAAATGGCCATCTCCTATGGCTTAGGCTTGAAATACCCCTGCATCATCAGGGTTGAGGAGTTAAAGGTCAAAATTTTCATCGTGTGTCTTTGCTTAGTAATTATATTAAATACCTGAAAGAACCAAATGCCCATCTCGGATAGTTTAGGCTAGCAGTATCCTGCATCATCAGGGTTGAGGAGTTGTAGGTCAACATTTTTACCGTGTATCTCTGCTTGGTATTTTTATTACATAACCGTAAGTACCAAATAGCCAACTCTTACGGTTTAGTCTTGAAGTACCCTTACATCATTAGGGTTGAGGAGTTGAAGGTCGAATTTTTAATTTTGTGTCTTTGGTTAGTAATCATATTACATACCGAAAGCACCAAATGGCCATCTCCTATAGCTTAGGCTTGAAGTAACTCTGCATCATCAGGGTTGAGGAGTTGAAGATCAAATTTTTGTCCCATGAATTTGTTTAACAATCTTATTATATATCCATAAAAACAAATTGACTTACTTCTACGGTTCAGGCTAGCAGTACCCCTGCATCATCAGGATTGAAGAGTTGAAGGTCAATTTTTTTAGGAAATATCTGCTTAGTAATCTCATTTTACATTCAACCCAATTGGACTCCTACAGCTTAGGTTTGGCCGAGTATCGCTAATTTTGTTAATTTGCTTCAAAGAAATGGATCCTATGATCAGAACCGTATCAAACTCATCAGAGTACCCTTGAAGTACATTCTTTCAAATAAAAGAAAAATCGTCAAAATCGGTTGGCGGGAAATTGAGTTATTCATCTATTTATCGCGCACATCGTTAATGCAAATATCAGACTTATGCGCTTTTCTTATGGATGCCACTGTCAAAAGTGAACTAAAAATAAGTGGGACCCGATGACACGCCCTACCTTTCAAATGAAAAAAAAATCATCCAAATCCGTTCACCCAGTGCGGAGAAATAGAGTAACAAATATAAAATTTAAAAAAAATACAGACGAATTGATAACCTCCTCCTTTTTGGAAGTCGGTTTAAAACGATGTTTTAACATAAAAATCGAAACGAAATACTAAATTTTATTGAGGTGGCCTCAAAATTGACTGACTTTTATACAAACTTACATCTCGTATTTGGGTTAAATTGTGGGGGGGGGGATCAGAAAATTCATTCTTAACTGACGTCTACGTCATAAAAGGAACCCCTAGTAAAAATCATATTCGTATCTTTAGCAGTTTAGGCTCTACGATGTTTATTCAATAGATGAGTGAGAGAGCATCCTTTCGTTTTTATATAAGTATATATAGATATAGAGATATAGATTTGTATAGTATCAAATAACATAGGTACACATAACCAATAAAAAATACATAACAAAGGAATACATTTTACAGACCATAACATGTTTAGTTTCAATCAATTCAACTATGCAGTTACTTATCTTATTAACACTTATCGAACACAGAATAAATACTGCGTAGTTTTAAATTGACATAACTTTTTTATTTATGAACCGATTTACATAAAATAAACTCTAAATGTTAAGTGAAGTTTCCCACAACACATCGGTGAAAATTATATTCAAATTGGCTAAGCCGTTTCTGAGATTAGCGTTTTCAAACACACAGACAAACAGACAAACAGACAAACAGACAAACAGACAAACAGACAAACAGACAAACAGATAAACAGACAAACAGACAAACAGACAAACAGACAAACAGAAAAGATTTCTAAAAACCATTATTTTGGGTTCTATATCGTATTAAAGACCTCTAGAAATGGTTTTCGCCTAAATTTATTCCATGTACAGACAGCGACCTCTTACAGATTTATTATAGTATAGAAGATGAATATACATGCGTATGGCAGTACCATCTTTCGCGGAAATAAGATTTGAGTGAAATGAAAATTAAGTTTAGAAAGACATTATTTATACATTCAGCTAATATGGTACAGGTTATTTTTGTGAAATGATATTACAATCTGGTTTTTATTTCTTAAAAGACTAGTTAATGATATTTTTTATAATTAATTTGACGCTAAAATGAGAAAAATATCCTGTGTTATATAAAAAAACAACAGAGTTATGTGCGTTAAAATATTAATTATGTGTGTGCATTATATCAATTAATTATGTTTCTAAATCATATTTAATAGGTAACAACAAATATTAATATCATAATAAATAAAAGTTAAGAAAGTCAAAGCCGGAAAATTAAGACCGTTATGATACAGAGAAATTCATTTAAAATTCGTTACAGTAAAATTTTAGCATAAATTTGCACCAAGCAAACACAAATTCATTACTAAAAATTAAATTGAAAGCTTTACACGGTTCCCTACATGCGCTTTCAAACAAAACTGTGTAAGCTATATTCGTTAATGTATGTCACAGAAATGTTCCACCCGACGATAAAGGTGTGACTTTCCAACGTTAAACGAGTGTCACTATTACTATTGGGACAAAAGAGAGAAAATGACAGGTGAGTGCTACTGAAAATCTCTGTTGTCGACATAGAGGCATAGAGTTATTATAATTAGAGTAGAGGAGATATGTGGGTGCCAACGTCCTTTGATTAGAAAGAGAAATAAGAATTGTAGTACCCTACTGTTTCTCTCGGATAAAGAAGTCGCAGCAATCTTCTTTCTCTTTCTAAAGACAGTTGGAAGCCAGGTTTCCCTGCCTTATCTCTAATACCTCAACGCATATTTTTTACATATACATAAGTAGCTGTTGATATAGTCATTTCCTAAATAGATGCGTCATTTGTTTACTTTGAAGTATACTTTAGGTCGGGATGTGATTTGTTTAAAGTTGTATTTATTTTTTACGCATTAAAGTTATGCTAGAGATGTGTGTGAAATCAATTAAAAGGATTGTTTGATTTCCATTTCTTGGAATAACTTAGCACAAATGGAAATGGGTTAAACATGTCCGGCCGACGTTGTAACTTACCTAACAATTGTAATCCGCTAAGATTTGGTGGAAATCGTCAAAATAAATCTACGTTAGCTTCAAAGTTAAGCCCTCATTTAGATATAAGCGAGGGCATAGCTCTACCTGTACATTTACAGAAAAATGTGTTTTTTTTTTCATAAATGTGAAATAAATAACATAACATAATGGTAGTCACAAATGCATATTCAATGTTATGAAGTCGTAACTGAAAGCTCTTGTATATTTACGATTCCGTTGAAAACTGAATGACCAATTAAAGTATACGATTGCTTATATATGTAGTTTTTGTTCCACAGCAAAATATATGTAATAACTAGCTGTCCAGACAAACGTTGTTTTGCCATGTAAAAAATAAAAAAAATGTTAAGGGTGGACAACCCTTATGGGGTATGAAAAATAGATGTTGGCCGATTCTCAGACCTACTGAATAAGCATATAAAATTTGGTAAAAATCGGTCAAGCCGTTTCGAAGGAGTATGGCAACAAAAACTGTGACACGAGAATTTTAAATATTAGATTAAAGTTGTACAAGAACTCTAGTGTAAAGTTTTATAACTCACTAAAATTACTAAACATTGCTACGGATATTTGGTTCACAAAAAGATATTTGGTATAAAAAAACAAGTTTTTGTATCAAAAAATTTTTATGCTATCTAACCAAACTCAGCATCAACGAGACCTAGGTACTTACTCTAAAAATATCACACTGATTCAATCTGTATAAAAGGTTTTATTAAATTGTGAACCTCAATCTAGTTACAATTTTTAAAACACAAAAAATACAGCTATACAGCTGACAATATGTATCAATTTTAATAACCGGCTAAGTCCGCGTCTGACTCGAACACGAAGGGTTCCGTACCTATATCTATAAAATACGGCAAAAAAATACGTTTGTAGTATGGGAACCCCCTTATTTATTCATATTATTCTGCTTTTTGTATTTTTTGTTACAGCGACAATAGAAATACAACATCTGTGAAAGTATCAACTGTCTAGCTGTTACAGTTTATGAGATAGGTACAGCCTGGTGATAGGCAGACGAACGTACGGACAGACGGACAGAGAAGTCTTAGTAATACAGTTCCTTTTTTACCCATTCTGGTACGGAACCCTAAGAGGGAGATAGAAAATTTTCACTAAGTCATACGGGAGTGCAGGTGCGGCGCAAACGGCTATTATAGGCGCTCTCATAGGCGCTATAGACAAGTGTAGTTGTACTAACCTTCAAGTGATTGTATTTGTATCCTATCTGATTGAAGTAGCAAACGAGCAAGCAGTCCACCTGATGGCAAGTGGTAACTGCCCATGGACATCTGTAAACAACCTCATATAGAATATGAGTTCTATCTGAAGTCAATCACAGATGCGTTGCTACTGCCGATGACTATGATGGCCGCCACATATAAAAGTGTTTCGGCAACCACACCCTTCCATCCAAACGCACGAAATAGGTGTGACGTTCATACTTCCCCGGACGAACTACACAGGTTCTACCATCTTCAAAAATATTTGTTCTAGTACCAAAGAATATAAACCGTGTTCGTAACGTATAATATACAATATTGTTCCGTTTTTTTTTTAAATACTAGCTGTCGGGCAAAGCAGTAAGCGGATATTTTACAAGTTTATTTATTCAATTGGGTATTCGCTTGCAAACGTATGTCGATCAATGTGTATAAATAAATTAATTCACGAAATTTTAACCAGCTATGAGAACCAATTTAATATATTTTAAACGAATTCCGCGAAATAATTCCGATAAATATTATACAGTATAATTACTCAACAATATTGTAGAGTATTGCCGAGTTTTAATATGATAAAATAGAGAATGTTATGGAACGAACAAAGGAAGGACCGCTTCGATAAACGAAATAACATAAACCCTCAATCGATTTCTACATCTTTGTTTTCTTTGGCTTCGTAAATCCCTGCTTCGGAGGAAAATGGACGGTCGCTAATCCTAAGTGTTTCATAAAGTAAGCAAGGACTGGATTCGGATTTAAAAGAACTTAAATAGGCATCAATACAAAGAGAAGGAATAAAGAAAACTTTACAATTACATTATATTGCTTAATGAAGTTCTTAAGTAAGGCCTTTTTCATACTTGATACAATTGGATTTCGTACAAAGACTATCGAGATCACTTTATCTGGGTTCCATTCAAAAGTTATATAACTACATTAACAAAATTGACGTGACAGACGGTATGTCTTGTCAGTTTTGAGTTAGTAAACGTCTGTCTAGAACATTTTTACAAAATGTGACTTTATTATTATACGGTAAGTTTTGCTAAATGATATCGTAAGTTTAAGGCAGTTTTTTTAAAATTAAAGCAAATCATACATTAACCGGTATATCCGGTAAACTTGACTGAAGCAATGGGATTGTCACATTAACACAGAGACACGCGCATTCACAATCTTTTGTTACCATTTACTTTGGTATAAAATTTTACAACCTATTAAAGCTTTTGACACACAAAGACGAAGACACACAAAGACGAATACACATACATCCAGACGCAGAATAAGAATCTAAACTCATCATTCAAACAACTGACTGGCCGGGAATCAAACCCGGAACTTACTGCGTGTCAGACCATTATGGTAACCGCACCGCCACGCAGGTCGTCAAGCTGTAACATTTGTCCTATTTGTAGCTTGTAGTCAGGTTTTCATTGCTATATTTTCTCAGTAGATTTGAAGAAGATTTATTATGAGATGCTGCACTTGAGTCCTTCGGATTAACCACGTAATGTTGATAGAGTAAGACTGTATTTATATTTATTTAGGGCTATTTATAAGTATCTGAAGGCTGTGGTGGTTACTAAACGTCTGATGAATAAATATCTCTTTTATAACTTTCATTACTTCAGGTTAGTTGGGGTAATATCAGGATCTCTGCAAAACCGTACAAGTTTTGACACCAATTATAATATTATTTTTAATATTAGAAAGTTACTATATTGAATCAGTTTACTTAGTATCGAAAACGTCTATAATTCGAACGAAATATCTGCGAGGTAAGTCACGATTTATTTCGATCGATAGTTCTCGTACCTATATCAAATGCATTCATGGTTTAAACTAACGCCAATTAAAAATATATGGCCAATTTAGTCTACAATTTAATACGGTTTTGCCGATACCGATAATTGTTCAGATATATTTCATTTCAACGTATATATCTAGTATAACTAAAAATATATATATAACGAAGTGGTAGCCTGACGTCAGGAAGGTCAGGGTCTTTCTTACTATACATTCTTGAAGATTTCAAGTAAAAAGCAGGAGTTATTCTTCTTCGATTTATTTAAAGTTGAGGAAGTCCGATCGCTTCGACGGTTGAAAAAGAATCTCTTTCTAGCGGCAGGCGCTCGCCTTTTTATAATAAAGTTTGGTGAGGTGACAATAACAAATTTATGGAGGGTAAACTAAATTAAATCTTTAGAAATCACTAAATATTGCTAATTTAATAAACAAACAATTTTCTATCTTTAAACTAACTAAAATAATTGTTTTCGGCTACGTGTTTTTCATAAATACGCGGTGTCCCGCCGACATATATATTACGCTATATGTAGGTAACCTAATAAATGTATTTTACAAAGTAAAACGGTGTTACCGGAGTTAAGTTTTGATTGCTCCCACTTCTCTGACTCCCCATCCACTGCTCACGTACTTTGTGACGGCTATATGAACTCGAAACTTTCTCGCTTATAATATAGAGAATATGAAGTCGACACTCACAAATTAAGTGTCTGCGAGTAATACGAGACGGCCATATTTTTGGCCTCGCTCAGGGTACAACGGGGGATGCCTTTTTTAAGGGAAGAAACCGGAATACAGGATACTTTTTAGAAAATAATGTAAAAAGTATATTAAGCGTAGCCTTAATTAAATAAAAAAACTCCCGGAACTTCGAGGTGTAGAACCAGTGTAATTCGGTCGGGGAGGAACCACCACTTATATGAGGCGACAATCTTAGTCCTCGGGATTGGCAACGTAGGTATCTGTGGTTAACTTCAGATAGAATATATTATGTTCCAGATGAAATATATCCATGGGCAGTGACCATTTAACATCAGGTGGACTGAATGCTCGTTTGCTACTTTAAACACATAAAAAAAAACAATAGATTAAGCAGAAACCAGAAGTGTTAAATTAAAATATATTAATTATTGAAGTAAAGAGGTAGTATAATTATTTTTTCAAATTAAAATCAAACGTGTCTTAGTTTTGTCGTATTTCAACAGAGAGATTGATAAAACGGCTATGTGCTGCTATTTAGCTACATATAAATGATTACTGGGCTTTTAAATAGATTTAATTACTTTTGACAAGAGATATTGATACATCAGAGGTTATGTAACCGTCCAATATTCTCGCCCCTTCCCCTAATAGTTCTCATTCGATTGTATATTGTAAATTCATACTACTTTGTATATAGTTTAGGGGTGTACTTAGGTATTAATATTGAAGGGAGTACCCATTTTCATCGCACCGTCTGTACCAGTCTAGACAAGATCCCGTTAGCAGGGAAATCTTTTACCTTGACAAATGCAATACTGAGAGAATATTGCTCTAATGATAATAAATTTAGTACGACGTCGTCTTTGATAGATTTTATTAACTTCCCACTGGGTGGTTTTTGTATTAAAAGCTTACTTTAGATCTAGTTAGGATAATGAACAATGGTTATAAAATTTATATACAAAGACTATAATTTTGTAGAAATTAAATATTGTTAAACACTTCAGCCATTTAAGAAAACGTAAGCCTGTTTATATGTTTTATTTAATATGTATGTACCTACCACCTATCGCTTAGCTTTAGAGTTTATGTAGGTACATATGTAATTTCTTGGCTAGTATTATATACATCTAAGTATCTGTATTACATTATTCTGTAGAAATCAGTTAGCCTAACCACCATTCGAGTTTTTATAGTTTAGACGTTTCAGCTTCAAGGGATATTATTGCATTAAAATATGCAAAGGTAGGTACATAAATATATCAAGTTTCATTTTTGTTAGTAATTATTGATTAACGATTCATTTTTTATCGTAACGGTTGAGAGAACTGAGATTAGATTGAAAGGTTATTTATAACAAAATCAGCAGAAAATATGCAATAAATATTAAATATATCTAAATGTAGATATATCAAATAAAAAAGACAACGAATCGAGAACCTCCTCCTGTCCAAAATTGGTTAATAAGAAATAATTACAAACGTTTGCGACATCGCAATACAAAGATTCTTTGGGTTTTATCTCAAAGCACCTCAGTAATTGACATTACAGGAAGCCCGCGACAACACAGAAGCTTTATCATTTTCCCACTGTAGAGATATCTGTTACAAAGGATTACTTTGGCTAAGAAAACCTTATACATATACGGAATATGTTCCAATTACTTTATGAAGAGAATTATTAGGCTATAAAGTTTGTTGTTAATTATGATTGTGTTTTAAGGTAATGTATTACGAACGTTGTATAGACTTTTAAATAGAAAACTTTTGCAGTTACCGGTTGTAGTAATATGAAAAGTAAGGATTTACCTCGACTACCTCGTGACAGAGTAGAAGAAGGCGGTGTGAGGTCAGTCCGCTAGTTTCCAAAATGAAATGATGATGAATGATGGTTCCGTGAGGAAAGTATACGTGTATAATAACGTGACTTAACTCTTCATGGATCGATTCCTCAGCCACAATCGCCGCACCAATTTATGCCTATTTATATCAGTATTAAGCACTACTATGTTCTGCCTTGATGTGTTCCTACTTGGATCTTTTTTTTGTGACGGGGAGGAAACGTTCAAAAGTTACACCGCAGCCTTGGGAGAGACTTCGGACTATGTGGGATTTTTACCCACTAAAACCTCCTCGGTGGGCTTCCTCAGCGCTTGCAGGGGACCCCGGAATCTCCAATGGAACACAACGGTGCCACCTAGCACGGCGCCCCTCATGGGCTTATCTCTTGGGGGACCTCCTACATCTTCTGATGTCTACGGCGAAATGCTGCCACACATACCGCTGTCCTTCTTGGGGTTGCTTGCTGTCCGGTCGAACTCCCACTCAAGCCGCCCGCAACACCAGGAGCCTCCCTTTAGTCGCCTCTTACGACAGGCAGGGGATACCGTAGCCATATTCTGACCCCGAGGCTACAGGGACCCTACTTGGATCTAGGAGTATAATATAATATATGCGTTGATTTACCTACTCCTAAATCCGAGTAGGTGGTCGCTATGTGGCCGGTCTTAGGCAGAACTCTGATCTATACTGGACGGTATATATATCCATGCGCGGTTGTTGACATTTACGCTTTTAAGGTCGCTTAAAAAGCAAAACAAGTTATATAAAGTCATTCCAATTGTAACTAATATAGAAAACTTCAGTAACTTCTAACTACATTTTCTTTTCCCGATATAAAGTTGCGACCACTTTTCAAATCATACCGTTACTTTGTTCAACGTTCAACGGCGAAGTATTAGAAATGAAGGAGAGAAATATTATTTGCTTTCTAAGCTGGCTTGCAACGAAGTCCTTACCTTTCATTACAAAATAAATATAGCATTATTTGATCATAAACAGAACTCATAATACCGTACAGATATGTTTATGAGTAATAATCGAATTATGAAACACTTGAATGTATGTTGCATTTTGAGATTTGAAGGTATAGTAAGCGATGAGCAAACGCCACTCATTTTTTTTATAATATTAAAGTAGCAAATGAGCATTTAGTCCACCAGATGGTAAGTGGTCACTGCCGCCCATGGACTTTTGTAAGAAATAGGTATATATAGAACATATAGAACATAGGTTTTATCTGAAGTCAATCACAGATGCGTTGCTACTCCCGCGGACCATGATGGCCGGCCTCATGCAAAATTATTTTTTTCTCGACTGAAACTTAACATTAATAGGGTCTCAGTTGAGGTCGTATTTCGACTTGTTGGTAGTATAAGAAAAAAATGTAACTGACAATCAGTAAATGCCCCCGTAGACCTATACAAAATAAAGACATTTCATTTCATTTCAGGCTAGGTATGGAATTATTTCACTGAATATGGCAAGGTGACTGAAATGCTGGAGTTCTAGTCCGTGTTCATTTAAAGTTCGCTATTATACTTATTTTCAATAGTGTGGAAGACTATCAAAGCCCATACATGGCCAGCGATGCTCAGTAATACATCTTAATAAAAGAGGAATTATGTGTACGTCAGTGGAATATTTTGAATTATTTCTTTACACGACTAACCATAAGTAGGTTTTTAATAAAATGTAGGTTTTAGTCACACTTGGCCTATGTAGAGTATATTTTGCTACGTTTGATAGGTAACGTAGTAGTTTGATAGGTATTTCTATATTAAAAATGGTGTGACTTATTTTCGAATGACCTTGATGTCGTCAACCCATTATTGTCCCACTGCTGGGCACGGGTCTTCTCTCAGAATGAGAGAGTTTTAGGTCATAGTCCACCGCGCTGGCCAAGTGCGAATTGGTGGACTTCAGACACCTCCGAGAACTTTTTTTAAAGAACTCTCGGGTATGTAGGTTTCCTGACGATGTTTTTCTTCACCGAAAAGCGATGATAATTATTTTTTCTAACACGAACATAATTTTAGAAAAATCAGTGCGTGCCTGGATTTGAACCTCGGACCTCCCCCGATCGAGAGGGCAAGTTTCAACTATTAGGCTATCACTGCTCGATATGACCTTGATGTATATGATGTAATGACTTTGATAGTATAAATAAATATTGCAATATAACGTCACACATGAATAATGAATCAACAAGTACGTATTAAATAAGTTCTGAAGTAGACGTACCGTAAATCTCGCTCGTATATGCACACGTAATGATGTACTTATGCAAAGTATTTTCTATTGAACGGTTATTATTAGAAAGAGCAGTGAGTTTCAGCTCTATATTCCATACTGTAAGATTAATGGTGTGTCTCATACTTGAAAAGAGTTCTTTGTGTATCGTAAGATCTTCTAAAATATCAGTTTCATTCATAAAAGGCCTGAAAAAGTAACTGTTTGGTAACTTATAGTTTTTTTATCACATTACACAAAGAAGCGTAACATATGATCCTGTAAATCAGGCGCCCGCAAAACTTGATCTGTTAGCAAAAAAGGCAAGATTGATGAGGCGGGCGTCTTGGCGGAGTTCCGCCCTCCCCGCTTACGTGTCTTTTCATCGGAACCAGTATTCACCCTATTTTGCAGGTCACAACCCCTGAGCGACACATGCCAAGTATCATTAAATATCAATTTCTTCCCGAAACAGCAAGTTCAATAAACGATAAAAATAATAATGAAATGAAATGTCTTTGCATAGGCCTACGGGGGCACCTACAAATTGTCTGTACCTCAACTGAGAAGATCCGGAGAGTAAAATTAATATATATTATAATCAAATAATAGGCGTTAATTTCAATAGACACTATTTAATACATCAATAGAATTAATCTCGGATAGATATGCCCAAACCTAAATTACCTCCTAAAACCACCTTTTTAAAAGGTGGATGGGTGTTTTTCGTTGCTGGTTTGGTTACAAATATCAATGAGCGACAATAATCATGAAATGAAATGCAAGCGTTTGGTATTTCAGTCTTTATTGGAAAATAAATTTGCACGGTTTTTAAATAAAACGCAATTATTTAATTTGAATTGTAGATTAAGTTATTACAACACCGTAATATACATTTATGTTTTATTAAAGTGTATAATTTATTATTTATGTAATTAAAATCATCCAACTGTAATTCATTGATACTAATTAAGTCAGTGGTGAAATCTGTTGGAATTTTATTATTTCTCTGGTGCTTTATCTGTTTCTATTTTAGTAACATCCAAAGGGTTAATTAGAAATATTTCAAACAGCAATTACGTGTACAAATTTAACTTTATGAATAACTGTTCGCTCGATCCAATTTTAAACACAATTTAATTTTGCAGCGATTCAATAATAAACGAAATCGCTGCTACAATTTCCTCATTTTCGATATGTTGATAGATATTTGTACGCTGTGGGTACTAACATATTATATCCAACATACGGGAAGTATTAATAGCCGGGAAATGACTATTTTATTTGTGTATCTAAGTTATGAAGGAAAAAAGGCGACTGTTGCAACCCATTAATGATTAGTTAAAAAAACGTAAACCAAAAAATAAGGGTATCTATACTTTTTATAATATTAATCATTTTAGATTTTAATAGATACCGTAAAAAAACGTGCGGCACTCGGTGTCTGTCGCGGTAAAGCTATTGCGTTGCATTTTTTATCAACTTATGCAATTATAATTAATTATTTATTTATTTTTGCAGTATTTTTTTATATTAATTCAAGTTTTTTTCTTTGACACAATTTTTTTTTTTACTTTCTCACAAACAGCTGCTTACATGTTCGTCCGATTTCCGAGCAACTCGTCTCGATCCGTTCGAGCTTCCTACGTCGTATGTTTTATTCGTTACGGGATTTCGTGATTCGGTCGCCGCGCTCAAGGGCGTGATAAAAGCTATGCAATAGATTAAATTTCGTTGATTTAACTCCCCGCAATTGCGCAACTACATATTTAGTGTTGCGTATTGATAACAAAGCATGGGGGTACTTAAATTAACGATGGACATAATTGGTGAGAGGGCATATAATAAAATAAATAAAAATACATAAATGAATTTGTAAAATGCTTAAAATATTTTAAATTATTTAATTAAAATTTATATTGGCAAACGGGTGTTCATTAATTGTGGCTTTTCCTCCGACAAAGGGCTCTTCTAAAGATTTCCGTGCTATTCTATATTTTGCTATACGAGTCCATGTTGAGTGACATGTTTACTATGAGAGGACATAACTCTATCGTTAACAACGAAATGTCCAAATATCGGATTAACATGACACGAAGTTCGTAAATTTTGTACTACGCGAAGAATAGATCGGTATGTTATCATTGACTATGATGGGCATCCGTAACGAACTCTGAACTCAGTTGTATCTAGTCTTTTATGTTAAGTACGTTTTACCACGTTTTACTAGCTCCGACACGGACTACTCACACAAGCGTAAAACTAATAATCAAGCCAAAAAGACCCGTGTTTAACTCCTCACAAACTTTGTCAGACAATGGTTCGGTAGATTTAATTAAGGTACAAAGACAAATACAATTTGTTTGTACTCCTAGAGTTGTATAAAGTGTTGTTGAGTGCCCTTAAGCTTTGGGTGCCATCTTTTTATCGTTGTAAAATATAGGATCCGCAATTACTGGAAGGCTATTAAATTACTCTCATGTTCCTATCTATGTGATATCGTTATTGATAGCAGTGTTCCCGTGGACGTCGTTGGAAGGAACCAAATCCAAGAAACAGACAGTAGCGTCTTCTTGCGTAACACCATCATCAACTGAGTCATGCCAGTCACTACGACTGGCATGATGTAGGTATGTATATATATACAGTGACGTAGTGACTATGAGCAAGAACTCACATTAGGGGAGGTCTTATCGAGCAGTGGACTTGAAAAAGCCGATGAAATGGAACATAAACAACTTCATGTTAATATCGTCTTTAGTTTCATGAATTTACTTAATAGTAGTAACTACTGATTTCCATCAAATTTCAATATACGAGTAGCTCATATTACCAGATTAGATTAGTTGTTTTATTACCGATAAATTCATGTTCATGTAATTACAATTAGCGTCTATAATTCAAGACGAGAATCTCGTTATGCAGGTAATATAAATTTCAATTTTAGATAATAAGCTTTGCAATCAAAATGGAAGGCTTTATTGAATCTAGTATAGGTTTAGTCGAGATGTCAATTAATTTAAGAATAATGAAGTCTTGTTGATAATATTAGCTCAATTGTGTATCACATTATAAATCATATGGTATACAATATTTTAAAAGAACTTGGTGTATCTAAATTACAATATCTTGCATGATATTAATTTGATGATTGATGGTCTATTTCGATTAATAAATATGTTATTGCTGTGATTTATGATGGGAACACTTTCTGATTCGAGTTATAAGAACGGTGTTGTTACTTTCTAATTAGAAGGGATTAAGGGAGGCTTGTTTTATAGAAGTAAAAACTGAGTAGGCAGTTTGGCTGATTGTTTGGTACCTGGCCACTGTCACCCATTTTATTCGTCAGCTAATCTTTTATAGGCTTCTCTCCGCTGGGCAACGGAGAGGGTGTGTCGGAGTCAGTTCTCGACCTTATACGGAATAAACTACTGACGGAGTCCCTTCGACGCTTCGCGCCAGGGAGCGTGGATATGCTAGTACATTCATTTTACTGAACCTCGGCGCTGCTAGCTGCCCTTTGCGGCAGCCCCGTCGATGATGGGAGGCCTTGCTTCTGCCTCTGAGATAGGCGCACGTGCGACACAGACGCGCCACCTATTCGGGCCTGCTCCTGTGCGGACGGCTAGGCGGCTCTACGCTCGCTGCTCCAAGCCAACCACGGTCAGACATGGAGATCTATTTTTAACCGCAGATGAGGTGAATCAACCATTTCACGGCATAATTTTTTTTTTGAAATCTTTCGAAGTCATACGTCAAAAAAGCAACAATATTTTTTTGGTTTATTAGTAAAAAACGTGATATGTCTGACAATAGACAAAAACATCACATGAATTTCAATTCAATATAGGATAATGTGATTTGTCTGACAATGGACGTAAACATATTTTCGTAGTAATAGACCAAACAGACATTAAGAACGAAGAATGATTGTTCAAATAAAAATAATTTCGCTTATGACATTACAAGAATTGTAAAGAATTTTTAACTGTTAAGCGGCCGGCTAAACACACGCGGTATTGTAAAGAATTGCAAGTTTATTTACCGTTCTTTCCTTTGTTGAGCATACTGAGCTAGCGGTCGCCTTAAATTTATAGTGTTTTTGTTGGCGGGAACAATTCCTGGCAGTCGCCACAAAGTAAGCACGCGATTCTTTTCACTTCACATAAGTTTCTAAAAATAAGACTTCCTTTATAAGATCAGGGCTATTCACCGCGTGAACTCCTTATTTCTGGAGAAAATGTCTGTAGAGAAACGGTAAAGAATAGAGAATTTTATGTTACTTATATTACGAATATTATGTGTGTTTGGTCTCACATTTTAGTTGTTATAATTATGTTTGTTAATGATCCAAGTAATAAAGTATACTTTTATTATCATATTTATTTATAGTCGGATGACTTACAACCAGCATATGATTATGAATAATTTGTTGACCTCCTGCAGAGCCTGAGTCTTCTTTTACAATGAGAAAAGGTAAGAACCATACATGTATGTATAGCGTATTTGTTGCCGAGTAGTAAGGTAAACATTTTACATCTCTGAAAAGAAACGACATATTTTCTTAAGGATAACCTACTTTAGGTACTTTAGCGGAGTCTTCATGTTTCTTATTTAACTAGCAGGTTAGTAGGTACGCAGCCTTTACTACCACAAAGATCCGTAAGTTACGAAAAGTTTTCCATAGCTCTTTACTTTACTAACGTTCAAAGCTATTTTAATAAATATTTTAAAATGTCATCTTAAAATGTAGACAATACATAATGTACATTATTACCAAAACTATTCTCGTATCAAGGGTGGAGTGTGCAAGTGAAAAATATGAGACTTAAGATTAGATAGTGAAGAACTGTAGCCATTAAAATTATTGAGCTATTTGTCTAATATCAGTCAGTTATATGAATTTTCGCTGGCACAGCGATGATGCCAGTAATACAAACATGAAATTTCCCCTTCCTATTCTACAGTATGTAATTAATACTTGTACGTATTAAGTTTGTAAACTATCCTCTAATAAATGACCTCTGAAACTTTTGCTAGAGAGTATTTTGCTGGTTTCGTCGCCGTATATTGTGGTTAATGGGTTTGTGGTTAATCTATTCGGAATGAAGCCTTTAATGTGGGTGTATAGTTCGTGTAGAACTGGACCTTTATGAAATGTAAGAGACAAGTGGTATTTCTACCTTTACAGTACAGAAGTAGCACGTTTGCTAGTAGCTTTTTCGCAAGGACAGCTCCTAATTTCAACGGCTCTTTGTAGTGAATAGGTTTTTTTCCTAGCTACGTACAAAAAATATAATTATTTGCCTGCAATACCCTCTACGTTATTGTATAGGTATAAGACCTCTTAGAAATTATTTGGCCTTGTATTATACAAGCATGTTGGGTTTGATTGACATAATTTGTACTATTTGATGGATTCTAAAAGCTTTAAAAAATAATATAATAGATGTGATGTATCACAGACGGCCAAATTAATTTCAATAAAAGTAATTTTATTATTAACTCTAATCCAAGTCAATTATTACCGAGATTTTACTTACACACACGAATAAAAACACAATTGATACTCAACAGAACTACAGAAACGCAACGCACGATACAACATCAAAGAATCGATCATTTGACCTATAATTAGGAGAAGACTTGGTAATGTTGCTTGTCACTTGGAAAAACAACGCTGCTCTATACTCGTATTTAGGAGTATTTAAGAAAGAAAATTTACAGATACGATTTAAGCCAGTATAGCTCAGTGTTTTGAAATTAGGCTTAAGGCTTCGTCCCTGTAGCCTCGGGGTCAGAATAGGGCTACGGTATCCCCTGCCTGTCGTAAGAGGCGACTAAAAGTGGCTTCCGGGGTTGCAGACGGCTAGAGTGGGAGCTCGAACCGTTCGGTCAGGCAATCCTGGGAAGGACGGCGGTATGTGTGGTCGCATACCGTCGTAAAGACTAGACGGAGCGGTGGGCCCAGCCGCCTATCTGGGAGAAGCCCGATGGGGCAGCGCGCTCGGAGGATTCCGGTTGAAGTGGTTTCGAGATCCCGGAGTCCTCCTTTTCAGCGCCGAGGACGGCCCCCAGGGGGGTTTTAGTGCGGTAAAAATCCCACATAACCCTGCGTCGCTCCCACGGCGTCGGGTACCTTTTGAAGGTTTCGCCCTCGAAAACAAAAAAAAAAGGCTTAAGGCTTAATCTACGGCATCCGGAGTAAATGTAAATATCCCAGGTCAGATTGTTTAGAGTTGAATGCATATTAGTAATTAATTATCACTTGATTTGATAACCAACGGAATATCATGAGACGTGACATATGAAACCCTGTTGAGACATATTACATCACATCATACCTATAACATATTTTGATAGATGATAATAAATTATTATTGTAACGCCCCAACATAACCGTTTCCTGTACAAAAACGTAACGCTACTTTCCCTTTCAGCGTAAACTAAACCTGAATTTTAAGATTCATTTCAAAGAGGAACAGATGTTTAAAATATGCCAATATATATTGGCCAGTATGGTGAAACATGACTTAAACCCACATTGCAAGGAAACAGCTGCCCACCAGTAAGCTAGTATTAGGTTGACACGAAGTAATTTATGACTAGAAATAACTTTATCGCGGTCATGACTGCAATACCGGTGCACGCTCGCGAATCTGCAGCTAATTTTACTGATGCTTCGGTCAATGCGCCGTCGATCCACGCCGCATTCGAAATAACAGGCCGTTAATTGAAACTGGCGCCAATTGGCCTCGATGGTATTTGCAAATATGTTTCGATGCACGCACCATAACGTAATTTTAATGGTTTATGTATCATTTTTGTGATGTATTTGGTATCAGAGATTCAGCGGCATTTATAACTAAGTATAATAATAATAATAACATAGCAGTAGGTACTTTAATAAATCTGTAGAGAGGTCAATTCTGTACATGAAATATATTTCCAAAATAACTATCAGGGGGTGATTAAGGATAGATACTGTTGCCAAAAATGCAATCAGTACAATTTTTGTGTGTGTGTCTGTCTGTCCGTCTGTCTGTATAACCGTTATAGAAACAAAAACTACTCGACGGATTTTAACGAAACTTGGTACGATTATTCTTCATACTCCTGAGTTGGTTATAGTAACATTTCATCACGCTACAATCAATAGGAGCAGAGCAGTAAAGGGAAATGTTGGGAAAACTGGAGAAGTAACTCCATTATTAAGCTTCCGTCGCGTGTGCAACCTTAATGGTTAAAGCTAGATAGAAATCATTTATGACGGAAATATTTTCCTTAAAATTATATGAAAAATATTCCACGACAGCATATGTGTATCTTTTATGGTTGACTCGTGTAACTCCCGATAGCTTAGCAGTTTGAAGCTTTCTGATTATATTTGTCTACTTTTACGTTTATAACACTCTCAGCCATCCCTAGTTAAAAAAGGTTAAATTATTTAGGCGGAACGAAGTTCGCCGGGTCAACTAGTTAAGAATAAATGTATAATCTTCAAGTGTCTGTGATTTTGAGAAATTCTATTCCTCAATTTGCAACGTATCAAAACGCCCTTTTTAATTTTTTGTCCTTATGTTTCTAGGAACTAATATTAGAAATCAATCAATCGATTTGGACTAAATGTTCACGAAACGATTTTATACCGTTTTTCATCTATGAAAGTGGTACGTATATTTTATTTGTAAAGAATAATATTGTAATATGAAAATACATAGGTTTTTGTGTCATAATGCTAAATCATGTACATATGCAGTACAAGATTTTAAAAATGGATTAGCAAAAGATACGAGAATATAACTTAATTCTAACTATTTTACTGCCAGCCGCATCACTATAAAAATAAAATATTTTTAATATAAAAATTGTTACCGTAAACAGTTTCATCGCTGGAAGAAGAAGCGACAAGGCGGTCAAAGGTTGCAGTTATGAACTAATTATCGCGCCAATGGCGGCCGCTAATTATAATTGCATGTTCAAGTCGTTACGAAGTGTCAGAGAAAATAGCACCTTGGTTCCGATTATAAAACACGGAATTGGGAAGACTGAGCTATATTTGCAGCTGACCTATTTTAACTTGAACTTCTAGTTATTGCACAATTACGTTGCGGTTAGTGTAATCATGGTGAACAACACATTCAATTATTGCGGTTTAATGCCTTATGCAGGCGAGGGTTTTGTCTACAAATTGAATTCAAGACTAACTCCAGGTATTCCTAACAATAGTAAAGCCGGGTCTCCACCGAACAAAAGTTGTCAACTTAAGTGTTGTCAGCACGTGTTGGTGATAAAAAATTTCAGTGGAGACGTTCTGTTGAGACACAATTTAAAGAAACTTTGGTGATTTTCCATAGAGTTGCTAAAAGGTGGAAACACAGAATTTGCCAAGAATTTCAGATCACACAACGCACCTTTACAAATTATGTAAAAGTTAAGTTACGCAAACATGATAAGTGGTCAATGTCGCTCAAGGACATGTACAATCTACTTCGGATAAGACTGTAGATCTGAGTTTGATCGCAGATACGTTGCTATTCCTGAGAACTAATATAGAACGCCGCGGATAAGTGCCTCTCTTACTACATCCTTCAAATCAAATCTTAACAAAGCTTAATTTTGTTGTTATAGGTATTGCATTCACAACTCCAGTGTCGAATTACAAAGGATTTTTCAATTTGAAAAATGTAGTGGAACTGGCTAGAAACTACTTACGATTAGAAGAAATATGGAATGTCTCCCGGCTAAGGATATCCAGTTAAACCAGTCTATAGGTACCTACTCACTGAAAAAAAAAAATCCTTAAAAATTAATAATTATATTATTTTTGTTCCATAATAATTCTTAACAATAAAAATCATCAAAATTATCAAAATAATAAAAAAAATATTTTAAACTGTTACGATATTTCAAAAGAATAATACCTTGTTACCGCGAGAAGACTGAAAATACTTTGTTTAGTGTATGACGTTACAGGAAGCTCGCGACATCACGCAAGATTCATTGTTTTCCTACTGTAGAGATATCCGTTACAAAGGTTTATTTCAGTAGACAAGCTTGTCTCATACTTGTTATTGTCAAAGCCCAAGGTACAGCAAACACTATGATTTTCTAGTAAAATTTAAGATTTACCAATTCATAACGATAATAGTCCAAAATGATTTCAGATGATCTCAGAAAATTTTGGGCTATTACCGTCGGTTTTTTGGAACTTTCATCAGAGATACGGTAAATCGTGGTAATGCCCGCGAGCGTATTTCCCGAAAGGTACAATTTGGACCTCTTCAAGGCTAGACTAAATAGGTTGTTTCTAGGAAGGCATGCTACATCTTCCACCGCATCATCACTTACCATCAGGTGAGATTGCGATCAAATGTCTGCCTATAAATTATAAAAAAACATGTTGAAAAATCGACACGTCGACCCTGATCAGTGTATAGCCTCGTACTGATTATAATGTATATCGGATAATGGATTGAGTTTTCATACGACTTAACATCGCTATTATTTCTGTACACAATTGTAATTTATGGTATAAAATTAGACTTAACTGCTCACTCTTATTTATTAACTTAACCAATTCAGTAGCATTTTAAATGTTCTTATCCGCACAGTTTCATGTAGAATCTGTACAAATGCCCTGTTCCATATGGTTTTAGGGTTGTACGCGAGCGACAGTTTATATCAACGACCATCTTTGCTGGACACTAGTGACTTGGCTAATCGACTATAGTCCACAAGTAGTAACAGTAACGGTCGATAGGCGGCTATAGTCAACGAGAGCTCCTGTATTATCCGTCTAGTTCAACAAAGCAATGTATGCTTCAATGCACAGATTTCTGTAAGCTCACTCGATTCACTGGGTAGATTCTATTTCGTACACACTCATTTTTCATTCAAATCTTTACTTATTTTCACAGAAATTATTATTTACGTTTCGTTATTGCATTTGTAATACATTTATAGTTTTAAACAAACTTTTTAATAAGTGTATTGTGCTTTTTGTTTTTTTCCTGAAATATATTAATCTCTCTCCCATATCATAAAATAAAATAATATAAAAAATATATATTTAAAAAAAGAACTGAAAAGAAAAAAATAAAATTTGTAGAAATCAAATATAATATTTTGATACATCGTACAATTTTCTATCACATAAAAGCTTTGCGCGACATTGTCCACATTAGATTTACTCAGATCTAGGTCTATGGTTTCCTGAATTATCCTCGCGAGCTTTTATATTTTTAAATATTATTTTATTTTCTTATTTTTACTTCACCCAGGACCTTCTGCTCTTTCTTTGATGATTGGGTGAGTTGTACTAAAATCTGTAATCTTCTATTTTTTCATGGCGGCTATCTAGATTTTTTTTAGTAGTGTCCAGTGCATTTTACTCATCAAGTCCTGTCATTTCATACCCATATAGGAAAGCGGGTTAAATTCAAGTTGCAAGATTTGACCTAAACACATATGTACATACATACTAACCCACAAACATTCTAAGTTAAATAAAAGCTTTTAATTAACAGTAAAATATATTTCCGCCATCTTAGGGTGTTTACTATAAGAGGATATAAAATAATATCTCCAAGGAGTATTCATTGTCATCCAAACCAAACGTGCATATACAAAATTTCTGCACAATTTGTTGAGGTAACTCATAACTGGTTAAAAATTCATGTTTCAATATTTCCCTCTCGTATACAAATGAACTGAACTCACAAGTTAAATAAAAACTTGTGAAAAGAATGCTGGTTGCATTCACAACTTTTTATTAAATTTAAATGTACAATTTTAATAAACTCCTTTATGACTAGATATTACGTCCAGCCAAGAATAAAAATACACACTCAGACTACACTCTAAATTATGTGCTTCAATTATAAAGTTCATTTAATGAGTTCTTCTATACGTACTTAACTTTTAAAAATGCCTTACTTCTTCGGTTCAGCAAAAATTATACGTTATACCTATGGAGAAAGATGTTCGCTTGAGTTCTATACACAATTATTGAAGGGAACTAATTTATATAATATATATTTTGCCCTAGAATCGAAGGTGGTACCAGTGTAGTTCGACCGAGGAGGTTCAACCGCCACACCTATTTCTAGCGTGAAGCATTTTTTGCGTTTCTATGAAAAGGTGTGGTTTATATGAGCCGGCCATCTTAGTCCTCGGGGCTAGCAACGCATCTGTGATTGACTCAGTGGCGGATTTACCAGCAGGCTGAGTAGGCTGGAGCCTAGGGCGGCAAATTTTAAGGGGCGGCAAATTTAGTTCATAAATTTTTTATTTCGGTTTACAAATTTAAAAAAAAATTATTATACACACATAATACGAATTTCGAAAATTGGAGAGAAATTAAAATATTTAACAAAAATCGAAATATTCTCATATCCAGTGCTAATTAATAAATATTTCAACATCTCTGCATGAACAATTCCTAAACGCTTTACTAATTATACATTACTGATTATGAACTTTTAGAATATCGCAATAGCGATTCGAAATTTAGTAGTTTTTACATATATTCACTGATAACTGCTATAATTTTTTCTCCGTGTACCTAATAATTATGAGATCTGCTTACCCAATTCAATCTTGATATAATATCGATGGTCTAACCATGATTGCTGCAGCAAGTTTGCAACTTGTCAAATTCAATTTCAGAAAGTAATTTCTTTATGCGTAAAAAATACTGACTAAAATTGACTAATTTTTATTAAATAAAAAAAACTAGTTCAATATCTTATAGAGATCATATTAATCGAATAACTGATAGTTGAACGACTGTGACTAAAAAAATTCCTTCCACAAAATATAAAGTGAGACAATTTGCTTCATTAGAAAGTTGATACATTTTATCAGTTAATTATTTTATTTGTAGTAAGAAAAAGTTTTGAAAATCCAAATGAGCAGGCCTTAAGCGCTCATGTCGTACACGAATTATCTAAATTAAATGTTTACATCAGTAGATTTGATAACTTGTTTGCAAAGCCAACTTTTTCAGAAAATGTCAATGGGAATGAATTAATTATAATAAGATAAAACAATACTCAGCTGCAATTTTTTATTCAACGGCTTCTCTCCAATTAAATAAGTATAGGTATTAAAAAAAAATTGAAGTGAAAAAATGTTTTTTTCGAAAGTTATCGTGTTTACTGTGAACACGATCATCCAAAATCCATACGATATGGCATTAAAATTACTTCCTTTTAAATAAAAAATAATTAATCATAACCGAAAAAATATTTTTTATAAGCTCAGCGATTATTTTTCTTTCTGATAAGTTGCTTTTTAAATAATATTCATGTACATCATATTTGTTAGGTACGGTTCAATGTGAGAAAATATCGGATTTAGATTTTTAGGCAAGAATAGAGCATACCTACTACGCGCTTCGCACTTAAGGCATACAATTGCGTAGTCGTATTTGTATTGTAACGCCAGAACAAACGACATGACGATTCGGTAATTTCGATATTTTTTCCTTAAAATAATGTTTTTTAATAATTCTTTGCTATAAAAATAACCAAGGATCTAACACGGTACCGTAGTTCTCAATAATAATAACTATATGGGAAAAGTTGATGTAACGAGGATGATGGAGCACAAATTATAAAGTTGAAATTTCATTGATAGAAAATTGATATGATTGTGGACTAAGATATCAAAATTTAGAGGCGGCAAAAATTGAATAGCCTATGGGCGGCAAATCTATAAATCCGCCACTGGATTGACTTCAGATAGAACCTATGTTCTATATGAAGTCGCATGCAGATGTCCATAGGCGGGAGTGACAACTTATCAACCTGATGGTACATTTCACCCGGAATGCATGAATTCTTTTGCTACTTCAATAAAAAAAAGTAGGGCCGATTTTCGCTACGGAGCACTCAATGCTGCGATCGTTTGATATCTTCCATTAAAAATTCTTAATTTTAATATTTTTAAACCCTCAAAACTGCAATTAACCTATAATGGAACTTCATTTCCCACAGTAAAAGTTTTGAATTAAACTTAACAGTCTCGGAGGAAAGTTATTCGACCCTTTGTTTTGTTAAGGGAAAATCGGGAGTATTTATGTAATTTCCCACAGGGAAGTTTTTCAATAATCTTTGAGTTATAAATGTTTTTTTTTAACTTAAGTAGGTATTAAAGTCGAGTAATAAATAATAAACTTAATTATTGAGATAGGTATATAGGCGTATTTAGGAATATTTTTTTTATTTTTATTTTTTGTTTATTCATCTATTTCAGACACAAAGATACGTGAGTATAATTGAATACAGAGGCCCATATCGTATGTACCTTACAGACTAACATATGTATATATTTATACATAGGTACTTATAATTAAATCACGTATTTGCGGCGACGTGAGACGCGGGTCTGGTGGAGTTTATGTATATTGAGGTTTGAATTTGTAGTAGTCTATTTACTAGCTTCATTTGATATTATTGTTATGATATTTTTAAAAAAATCATTCGATTTCCTCCTTTATTTTTGTACGTAGGTGTCAAAATTATACGGTCTGTGTCACTCTGATAACTGAGTGGATTTAAATGGTATGACTTACGCCAGAATCCGTCACTCCGTTTGAGTTGTAGCTCGTGCCAAATGAACGCACATACATCATACTTCATACTAATATTATATAGGCGAAAGTTTGTGAGTGTGTATGTTTGTTAATTCTTCACGTCTAAACGGCTGGAGCGACGTTTATAAAATTTTTTAGGGAGTTAACTGACACTCTGGATTAACATATAGGCTATTTTTTACTGTGTGAAGTATCTTACTCCTACGGGACAACGCGGGCGAAGCTGCGGGTTTCAGCTGGTACAAAATATATACATACATTGAAAAGTTTGATATAAATTACTTGTTATACTACGGTTGACGCAATCGGGTAAAAAAGTTATTATTGTAGGTAGTACAGACGTGTCTCTTTCATCAATAGTCTAAGACCAGTCGTAAAAGTAACTGTTATGTTGACTTCGAGCATCTTGAACCAAAAACCATCTCTTTTTAGCTTATCTTGAGTTTTTTACCCGTTTGCGTCATTTTTATTATCGTTACTTTGTGCATTGTCATGTTATTTCGAATGTAGTCATTGTAACATGAAATATGTCGGTATATATGTTTTGCATAATTATTAAAAATCAGATGACTTCTCTTTTGTTTGGCATTTCAGATCTGGCCAGTTTTTATTAGTTTTTCTACTTTAAAGTGTGTAAATACTTTTACCACGTTACATTCTATGATCCTAATCCTAAGTATTAATTAATAACTGTCGATCCATAAAACACACAAAAGATTTTCAAAAAAAATGAGTCTGGTATAAAATGTCGGCATTATTTTCTGTTTTATTTTTATAACATTGGATCCAGCATAGTAACATGAAGGTACATTGGTAAAAAAAATTGCGGGCTTCCAATTACGGTTGAAATGACGCCTAAATTCAGGAGTGACGGACGTACGGTTCGCTAAGTAATATTAGGGTTCCGTCCGTAACCGTAATAAAACCGTATTTTTTAGCGTAACATGAAATGGATGTAAGTAGGGAAAGCCTTTTGAAACTTCAGCCTCTCAACCATGAGTTCCAACGATCGAATCTCAGAGAAGCCATTTTTTTATTAAGTTATACTACTTTAATCTTGCGGTTTCATCAGTTTTAGTCCCGTCTACCACATTAATGAGTATCCTATTTGTTAAACTAGGTCATATACTGTTGTCCCTGTAGTTCCGGGACCAGAATAGGACTACGGTCATTCTCGATAATCACTTGATATCTATCATAAAACAAAAAAGTAAAAAAATTGCATAACATTATACTCGTATATATAGATAATTTGATTTAATTGAATATTCAATCACAAAATCATATTAACAAAAATAGTAATAGAATAGCACAAATATAATAATGACATTTATTTTTTGTTGCAAATCACTACGACTTTGTTTTATATATTATAAAACAAAGTCGTTCCCCGCTGTCTGTCCCCTTTTTTTTTTGTTTTCGAGGGGGAAACCTTCAAAAGGTACCCGACGCCGTGGGAGCGACGCAGGGTTATGTGTGTTTTTTACCGCACTAACCCCCCCCACCCCCGGTGGCCGTCCTCGGCGCTGAAAAGGAGGACTCCGGGATCTCGAAACGACTTCAACCGGAATCCTCCGAGCGCGTTGCCCCATCGGGCTCCTCCCAGATGGGCGGCTGGGCCCACCGCTCCGTCTAGTCTTTACGACGGTATGCGACCACACATAACGCCGTCCTTCCTGAGATTGCCTGACCGAACGGTTCGAGCTCCCACTCTAGCCGTCTGCAACCCCGAAAGCCCGTTTTAGTCGCCTCTTACGACAGGCAGGGGATGCCGTAGCCCTATTCTGATCCCGGAACTACAGAGCGCGCTGTCTGTCCCTATGTATGCCCATACAAAACTTGGCCATGTCCATTAAGCGAAATTCGACCGGTAGTTATTGCGTGAAAGGGTAAAAAAAACATTGCACGCTGGTGCGGCAGCCGAATCTGCAGAAACTGTGAAGCGGCGCAAGTATGCAGCCATTTCTCAGGACTGCATATTTGTGCCGTTTGCAGTAGAGACGATGTGACCGTGGGGACCAGAAGCGAAACTGTTTTACAAAGAATTGTCTTCGCGCCTGATTGACGCCTCCGGTGACCCAAGAGCTGGAGCTTACCTCGGCCAACAAATTTGTTTAGCAATACAGTGAGGTAATGCTGCTAGTGTCTTGGGTACATTTCCACGGGGCAGCGATTTGGCTCATTTATTATATTTATAATTGTAAATTTTAGAAAATAAAATGTACTTATTATTATGCTTTAGATGTAAATTAATTATGTATTTAAACAATAAATAAATAGTTCCTCACAAACTTTTGCACTTTTTTAATTAACAATAGGATAAGATTGAATAAACGAGTATAAACGTCTACCTGGTGGCAAATGGCCATCGCGGTTTAAATCATTACTATATAAATTAATAAAATTATTACATTGTATAAAACAAAGTCGCTTGTCGCTGTGTATGCCTAAATCTTTGTATGCTTAAATATTTTAAACTACGCTACGGAATTTATTGCAGTTTTTTTAATAGATAGAGTGATCCAAGAGGAAGGTTTTGTGTATAATACAAGTGTAATATGGAGAAACACTCATATTTCAGACTTTTAGGCGGAACGAAGTTCGCCGGGTCAGTTAGTCTATAGGTAAACACACAGACGTACCGAACGTCCCACTTGGGTAAGTTCCTACCCCTGAGGACTCAGTTGGAAGGCTTCGAAATAGTATTACGTACTTCTTACGATTAGACCATGATGAAAATATCAATAGGAATCTAGTGAACTTTCACACTTTCTTCCTAAAGTTTTTTATACAATTCTCAACGGTGTTACCCACAGGGCATTTGATCAGCATGGTGTCTAATCTTTCATCATGAGAGGAGACACATGTCTCCTTTGCACATGCAAAACACTAGAATAGTACCTAATAAACATTTTTTTCTATCCATCTATTATTACTTAGTCCCCAACTCCATGTAGAAATTGTAGAACATTCTATTTGAAGCCGTTGCCTTATATACATATAGATAGGTTTGTGGGTCTACAAAACCTTCCATCAAAACGTGAAGACCGCTTTATGCTAAAATTAGGTGCCTCGTAATCCCTTTCCGGTCAACACGTATTGGCTCTACTACCATTCAAAATTTAAATACCTTAATAATCATAACATAAGGTGAACGACCGTAACTGCAATGGTTAATGAGTAATTTAAAAGAATATTAAGCGGGCTTTTAGTATCTATTAAAATAAGGTCTGAATGCCGTTAAAATAATGAACAAAAATTTATTACGAAAGTGCGGTACTTTATAAGGTTAAAATAACAATATTAATTTTTTTGGGGGATTTATCGTTCTTGTTTATAAGTTATTTGTTATTTACATAAAGCTGCTGGTTTTTAAACTTGTTTATTACGCTCTATGAATAACATTTTCCTTTTATGAGACGTCTTTGGCCATTATAATAAGAACTAAGATGATTGTGTTAACTTTATATTTGTTATGCTTAGGTGGTGGAACAAAATAATTTAGTCAATTCCAAACAAATTAATGTATTTTGAAGTGCTTGTGACTTCAAAAGTAAATTACATTTTCATAAACTCAAATGTTTACCTACTTGTATGATACCGATTCTTGAAAAAACTTAACAATATATTTTTGTCAGATTTGAGGCAGTTCTCGACTTACGTCGTTTCGAGTTACGTCAAAACATATTTTGACACTATTCCTCAAACATACGTCAGTTGTTTTGATTTGCATCATATGAGAATTCATTTGTCGCGAGGTTTAAGTCTGCTGGAAGGTGTAACGCGACGGCAGCGAGCAGGGAGTACCCACCCCGCATATAGAAATAGGATCTTCTATTGGAAACACATAAAGGAACTGACATTAAAAAACTTCCTGCAATCTTTGCAAGGTTGGATAATACTATAAATATGATACTAGCTACTGCGAATATTTTTGATGAAAATGATACTAACTTTGAGAGAAGTTTCAATGAAAATAACTAATTGATAGTTTCTTGAAGCTGAAAGTTTAATTTATTATTTCGATTATAGATTTTTGGCTTATTATATATAATAAATTACGTTATACGTATGTATAGCAAAATAACTTGATATCTATTTCCTTCTTTCAATAATCCTTACTAATCCTTACTTCCTTACTAATATTATAAATGTGAAAGTAACTCTGTCTGTCTGTCTGTCTGTCTGTCTGTCTGTCTGCTACTTATTCACGCCTAAACAACTGAACCGATCTTTATGAAATTGGGCACACAGATAGTGTTGACCTCGAGAAAGGACATGGGCTGCTTTTTATCGAAAAAAATGGGTTGAAAGCGTTAAAATCGGGCATAAATATTTGTATGGAAGTTCGTTTTTGACAAGTCCCATATTGACAAGTCCGTCAAGGGGTACAATAGACTTACTTAAAACCTTATCTAAATAATAAAACATAAAAAAAACATTGATTTCGAGTCGACAACATATATCCGTAAAATTCGGATTGTCGCGTATTTTGTTAAATTCTAATGTAAACATGTGTGACATGACAGTAGTGTGACATGACAGTAGCCATAATGGCCGCCCGGATGCCATTCTGAATTCATTCAAAAATAATACGTATAAATTTGTAACTATCAATTATCATAAAAATAGATGTGATTCAAATTGATTTTAATTTAATTTATGAATTTATGAAATATTTCAATAATATAAAAGCATCCGTTGACGCGCTGCGGCCGCGCAGCTTGCGACCTAATGTAAAATCGCTCTTGGAGTACAGGGATTGATAACAGATGGCGCGTCATACTATTATAGTAAAATAGTTATTCGAATCCAATAATTCAAAGGCGATAAAATGTTTGTTTAATACATTGTTTCAAAATAAAATTATCGACTCCATTTGTCACTCCATGTTCATGTTACATAAATAGTTTCTTAACTATTATTGCATAAATAAAGTTATGTTATTGACCACACCCGTACATTTTTAGCGAAAATAAATATTAAGGATAAAATACAATTGATAGTCTTTTAAGCAAAATACTAACATTAATAAGTCGATCAGTATCTAAATAAGATATAACAATTATATCATGAATTATTATTATAACGAAGCTTTTGCAAATTTTATGAACAACATTTATGAATATTGAAGCATGTTTGATTAACACTTGGCTCTAATAACAAACGAGCAATGTCAAAATTATTGTTCTTTTTATATTTATGATATGTTCATTATAAATAATGTTATAGAAAACATGCATTTAAATAACAACAAAGTGTGCCAAAATAAGCCAAAATAGATGATGTTCCTAACTCATAAGTATGTGAATTTCGCATCTGTTATTAAAATCGTGATAGCCGTGTGGTGCCAAGTCGGGCGGATTAGAAACGCGAGGTCTGGGGTTCGAATCCGGTTGTCTTATGTACATTATTATTATTATCTGTAGTTTTCATAAATACTAATTTTAGTATTATTTTTTTAAAAACCAGCTCATTTTTAAATAGTATTTAGTATCGGAAATGCAAAGCTTTCGCCCGCCTGGGAATCAATGTGTCACAAAGTTTATATGAAATTAATAGAGGTTTAACCTCTGTCAGGTAAAAGTACAAAATAATTTGGATTTCAAATTTTAATGTAATGAACCACAAACAAGGTTTAATAAAGATAAACTATAAACATACCTGAGCGCCGCTTAAATGTTAGTAGAACCAAAATTAGTTTACGTATCATTGATAGTGTCATTAGATTTTTAGTTTTAGTTAGATGCACTAGGGGGCACGGGTAAAACGTTTTTAATAAATTTACTATTAGCGAAAAATATAAGATCTGATAGAAAAATAGCTATTGTCGTGGCGTCCTCCAGCGTTGCGCCCACACTTTTAAAAAGACTATTCGCCTTTGAGCGTCCACTCAAGATTTGTAGCAACGATTTCTCTAACATTTTTAATATTTCAAATCAAAGGAATACTGGAAATTCAATGCGGGATTGTTATTTGACTATTTGGGATGAAGATGAAGAGAAGCCATCGAGATCGAAGACATCATCCAACAAAATTTTTGGATTCCTTCAACCCGCCTCCCGGTACTCCTCCACACAAACTTTTTTTTAATAAAAATACGCTTTCTACACTCAATGAAATAGAAAATTCCAATTTCTACAATAGCCCCACACTAGGATTTTTTCCTATGTAGTGAGTACCATGGACACACAAGACGTATATAGAAACACCCAGACCCAGAACATGAATCTATTCAGATTCCTGTCTGGCCGGGAAAAGAACCGGGTGTGGTAGCTGCTCCGCAACGCGGATCGTCAAGGTTGTCAAATTAATGTTAAAAGTAGGTTCACCCATATGTAATCTTACTCAGAAATTGAAAAGAACCAAAATTACTTAAAATAGTATTTTTCAATTCATAAAAGTTAAAATCCATGTTTATAATCGATGCGCTTTGGTTTAAATGTGGAGGCGTTGTTTGAAAAGATGTATTCCGATATTGTTAATGTGACCACTAAGACTGTAAATTGGTTCAAAAAAAGGGGTTTACGATATTCTGATTCGTCTTATTTTCATAACATTTTACATAACAATATGCAGCTACCCACAAATACACACTTTAAATTCGTTTTTTCACTCTGTGTTTGTCCGGGTAATCCTTGACCGCCTAACCGATTTTACGGGTTTTTTACTATAGAAAATGTTATGGAACAATATGTAGACTACTTTTATCGTAGAATTCCCACTGAGTGGAGATTTGCGCGGGAAAAACTTTGCGATACATTGATTTGCACGCGGGCGTAGCCGCGGGAACAGCTAGTAAAGCATATATTTAGTTAAAATTCAGTTTTTATTTTAATCTTGAGGCCTTGAAGAATGTATCCCATGTATTTTACATATAAATATATAAAAAGGTATGTCTCGACTTACGTCGTTTCGTTTAGGTCGCGTGTTTCGAGAACCTAACAATCTATATGATAATATGATATAATATGAGGATTGCCTGTACCTATTTTTAAATAATTTCATTTACTTACCTTATTATTCCCATAATTAAACAAATGTTGTAATGAGATATAAAATTAAAAAAAACATTTAATTTGGGGGCGCCACACTTTTCTGTAGAAATGCAGAAGTGTTATTCCATTGTTTTCCGCGTTGGTTTTGAAGTTTTATTTACATTAAAATACTCATAAACAACCGCGCTTAACTTACAAACACGTAATCCAGAAATTTATGAATATTTTATTACTTGCTTGTTTCATGGAAAAGCGGGTACAGAAAAGACTATATTTATTCTGACCACCACGGACTGGTAGCGTACTCATTATTATGGTTGAAATTATTAATTATAACGCTTTCGACACTCATAGGCCCACAGTAGGATTTTCTCCTGTGTCGTGGGTGCCATGGACACACAAAGACGAATACACAAATACCCAGACCCAGAACAGGAATCTAAACTCAGCATTCAGATACCTGTCTGGCCGGGAATCGAACTCGGGACCCACTGCGTATCAGACTGGAATGGAAACCGCTGCGCCACGCGGGTCGTCAAATTAGATATCTACTGTACAGCTTTTTTATACTATAAAAGTAGCAAAGAAACGTGTAGTACACTGGATGTCAATTGGACTCTGTAATGAACCTTAGTTAAGATAAAAGTACTGCCTCAGATCAACCACGGACGCGGTGTTAGGTACTCCTAAAATCTAATTACGGCACCTATGAAAGGTTTGTCTTCTTACTCCCTCCTTTTCACGAAAATACAGTAGTATTAAGATAACACGTTATTAAAAGGCAAAAATAACAGCTAATAATAGGATTGGCTTAGCTTCGGTAGCGAAATTATTTATAATTATGGATGACTGAGCTGAGCTGAGCTTTGACTTTGCAAATCGTCAACTCTAGTAGAAAGAACCAAGAAAGCGTTCAAGTATTACGTAATGCAATTTGGAGGGAGGGGGACGGTCTTGTCAAATGTTACGATGAAGAATGTTACAGGAGAGGAAGAAGGGGGTTTGAAGAATTAATTATGTAACGTGTGTGTATTTATTTAAGGATAAAACCTTTTTTAAATAAAATACGACGACAGCAACTTGCTGCAAAAGTTCAAGGGGGGAGAAAGGGATGCAGCAAAACATATCATGCGTTACATGAGGGGAGGGAGGGTCTAAAATCTTAAAAAATAAAAATGTGTGCGTGTACTAGCGTACACTCGTAAGAAGTGAAACTTCTTTATGACGTTATTTTTCAAAAAATAATTTACTATATGCAACTTTACAGAAATTGGTTAAATAAAGTTAAATTAGATAACGTTTAATAAAAGGCTTTTATTAAACTTTATCTAATAATCTAATCTATAATAATCTATCTAATATCACGCGTGGTAGGGATAAGAAAAAGATGGCGCGTAACAGAAAAAGATGGCGCGTAACGAAAAAAAAAGATGGCGCGTAACAGAAAAAGATGGCGCGTAACGAAAAAATGTTACACTAAATTTTTTTCCAACCCCGATAAAGAAGTTTCACTTCAAAAATCGTTACGTAATACTTGAACGCACGCTCCCCTAGGAGCAGTTATTGGGATGATTACGCCACTAGAATAGACAGATCTTAATATACATAAAATACTTACGAGTGCCATCGAAGCGAGTGGCGATGGTGTCGAGGAAGGTGTTCTGGGGCGCCAGCAGCCCCTTGCGCACCGGCATCACCCGCCGCGCGCCTCGCGCCCTGCACCCTCCACCTGCAAACACCAATATCATATATTACGTGTGGTTGCCGGCACACTTTCACATGAGGGGACCATAATAGTCCTCGGGAGTAGCAACGCATCTGTGATTGACTTTAGATGGAACAGAACATGTTCTGTATGAAGTTGATTACAGATGTCCATGGGCAGCAGTGACCGCTTACAATCAGGTTGACTGCATGCTCGTTTGCTACTTCAGTCAGATATAAAAAAGTCAAAATTTTAGGCATCTGTTCCTTATTGTTAATAAATGGATCGAGGGGGTATATCAAAATGTTGGTTTTCACTCCAGTAGTCCTCCAGTGTCCCTCGATATGCAATATTGCAAATGAATGGCATATGCTGGTCAGGAAGAATCTAGTGACGGGAAATGAATATGTGATATTACATACATTTATTATTTTACATAACTAGATCAAATCAATTTTTGATATTGATATTAAATTAGATTTAATATCAATTTCAAAAATTGCTTACTTATAATGCTCAATATTTGCACACTACCATATTACCACTGAACGCATTACAATAGAACAACATACAATGCAGTAAGTAGTATGCAATAGGCGGTCAAATTGCTTAGTAGTGATTTAAATTATTGTAGATTAATTAATGAATAACAACCCATACTTCAAATCATCTTCTGTAGAGTACTGTTAATATTTTTATATCTACAATAACATAATTTGGAACTATTAACTTAAGTTTAGTATGTTGAATAAACCCGTGGGCAATAACTAGTCCTAAATAAACACTCGTAGTTAAGGTACGGTTGTTACTATCAAAACCTGAGTAAAGTAAACCATCTTAGTGTTGTATTGACTCAAAATAACGCGGGTATTCGTTGAACTGTGTTGAGTTAATTACGGTTTGTGGAGGTGTATCCCAATATTCAAAATTTTGTATTATAGTAGGTAAATATTTAGTGTCTCGAGGTATGTATCTAGTGTGCCTAGTAATCTCTAAAAACAATAATACTTACTACTCGTATTATTACACTTTTTATATATGGAAGCGAAAGGTCAGTCTCCTTTGACTAATCATTACAGAAGATAGTACCTACTACTATAGCTAGTAAAATAGATTTTCGTCAGCTGTTTCTTTTTATGATGTTGAAACCTACTAAAAATACTTTTCACCTCTTAGGAGATAAATGGTTGTAATATTTTGTATCAGGGTCTGTGAGTACGAAGTCGCGGACATTAAGTAGGAAACAGAATACAGTACTTTTACATTTTTTTCTGTTTTCAACATTACAATATCTTCCTGGGTCTCTAATTAAAATAAAATTCGTTTCTAAAAGTACAAAGTAGATATATTTATACCGATTTTACATTAATAATCTTAAAAATAAAGTAAGAGATATGTACATAAAAGATCTATATATATAAAAGCGAAAGGTCACTCACTCACTCACTCATCACGAAATCTCAGAAACTACAAGTGCTGTAGTTTCAAATTTTGCATGCGGGTTCTTTTAAGGACGTAAGTGCTCCCTAAGAAGGGATTTTATGAAATTCAACCCTTAAGGGGGTGAAATGGGAATTTTTTTGTGATACATTGATTTGAACGCGGGCGGAGCCGGGGTACAGCTAGTAATAAATAAATGTAAGCTGTTCTGCACTCGGGAAGTTTTAAAGTATATATATTTTGTTTACTACTAGGAATATAGTAGAAGTAAAAATTATTATTATTCAAATACATACAGTAATTTATACATTATCTACAATTAGTTGAAAATAAATGATCAATATTGGTCATTTCACTTCACGTTGACTATTACAAAACACAACTTTAACATTCCGTAATAAATACAGTTTAAAAATAACTTTCCGTGCAAACAGATCTTATAGGCGTCTACGATAAGAATATATTGCGTCTAAATCTTTCAAAATGTTGACTCAAGATGTTTTCTGGTTTCGTAGTGTGAAATTATTCAACGACTTTTCCGAGTTTTCGTCTATAGATTGGAAAGAAACGTATTGCTAATGTACCATGAATGCCAGACATGTGTTTATTTTGCTTTTTCTGGACGCGTGTAAAGCTTTGATACATTAAAAGTATACTCTAACGTTCTAAATACATCTCATCAGCGTTGTAAGCTTTATTGTGAAGAACATTTTTTCGCAAAACTACAATCAAAATAAATTGAATGGGTGTATTCAACCTTATGTACATGGCATTTTTTATATCATCAATACCGCGAACGAGATTTAAGTTCACACGGTAAATGACTACAATCTTAAGAATATAAATCGTATGTAATGGTAATAGTAATTATACAAGTAGATATTCAGGACATGTAATCAATTTTTGGAGACCTACTTAGATTGGCTACAGAAGCATTGTTGACTGTACTCCCACTGTTGACTAATCGCAAGTTGAAACGCACCGCATAATTTTATTTCAGTTACCATACCGTTTAAACCTGAATACAGCACTTTTACTACTATTGTAAGGCAGAATTACAGGTAGTGGTTATGTCTCCAGATTGCATTAAGGACATTAATCAGTAAAATATTTTTAAATAATAGATGTTTACTAATTCCTACCAACGAGCGCGATTTTTTTCAGACATAGTACTAAGAACACTACAATTGGAAAAAGTATTGTTTACTTTTAGAAATGCTAAAGTTACCTACTCATTTTCTTAAAAGCTCTATGATACCTGCACGGGGATTGTCTAAAATAGAAAGTCATTCCAACTTCTAACAGTGAAGCACATCTTGCTTGTTTTGTCTCACTTAAACAAAGATTATCTTGTTAATATTATAAATGCGATGTATGTACATTTGTAACTGTTTCACGGAAAAACTACCAGTCGGATTACGCCGAAATTCGGTTGTATATTTTATGCCCTAAATTGGCACATAGTATAAACTCGACTGCGTCAGAAGGAGTGTGGTTTTTTCGAAATGAAATGTCTTTATTTTGTATACCTAACCTACGGGGGCGCTTACAAATTGTCAGTTGCACAATTTCTTTCCCTTACATCACTTGAACTGAGAAGATTCGGCAAGAAACTCAGCGGGTTTGTCTTTTTTGTTGTTTTTTTTTTTTTAATATATACTTTTTTAAATCATGTTTTTTTACATTATAGTGACAGTTAACTCCAGTTTCTTGCCTTACAGTTACTAAAGATGAGGCCTGTCGAGCGTATATAGGTATGTATATGTTTATGTATGTCCATTTATTTGGCACGTGCTTCAACCCAAATGGCTCGACGGAGTGTGACATAGAGAGTGTTTAAATACGTAACGCAATTTGGGGGGAGGGGGAGTCGTGTAAACGTTACAATGCGTTACAGGAGAGAAAAAAGGGGCGGTATGAAAATGCACGTTTCTTTAAGTATAAAACCTTGTTAAAGTCAACTATGGCCACAGCGACTTGCTGTCAAAGTTCAGGGAGGGAGAAAGGGGTACAGCAAAATGTTACTTTGCGTTACATTAGGGGGGTGGGGGGTATAGAATATTCAGAAATTGCGTTACGTAATAGTTGAACGCTCCCATATGACATGATATGAGAGCTCCCATATGATTCAGTTCTGAGAGTGACATAGGCTATATTTTTTTTAAGGCGCATGCGATCATGAAAAGGGGGGGATGTTTTTATATGTCCTCGTGACACATGAAAGCTAGGAAGTAGATAATAATACCTATATACATTATAACACTTACATTATTATATTGATTCAAAATCTAAAAAAGCGTTCAACTAAATAAATTCTTACAAAATTCGTTTCTAAACCGTCGGTTTTTTAAAATACTTAATATAACAATAATACTTGTATTTCAACTACCAATGTTTTAATAAGAAGCAAAACATATTCCTTATTTTTATCATAAAACGTGCATATGAGCTTTCGTTATTAGCTTTTGTTATTAATTTATTTACGTAATCCCAATATTTATTATTTCCGTGTGAGGTTATTGATGAGTCAACCCGTAACGTACAGATGTGGACGATTTTCTTGATTGCTTTTGTCTTCCTCATATCACACACCGAGATAATTAATTTCCGACTCAGTCGATACAAAAGCTAAAATATAACGTACCATTATTGTCATATATTTTAAAAATATGAAGTCGTGTGTTTGTTCATACGAGTAGCATATTAAGTTTGATAAAAAAATTGAAGGTTGAAATCGCGTTTAACTAAAACTACTGAATTGAATTTAAAGAACTACATATATTGGCAGTCAATATTTATTAATTTATAAATTTACATCTCTATCAAAAGTTATTTAAATCGAAAGTTATGTTACGTTTTAAGCTAGTGAAATCTCAGGGCACAGCTAGTATTAAAAAAAGGAAAAAAAGTGAATCAAGTAACGGACGTATTACATATTTCGACATAAAAATATAATTTTTAAAACCAATCTTCTCAATAAATCAATACCACACCCGTTATGAGTCTTTCGAGAATGATTTACTTAAAGTCGGCGTTATCAGATTCCATATTAAATAAAAAAAAATGTAAAATCCATCACAAATACTCGTAAGCCAGTGAATAAATATGTGTCAGCGTGTAACCCTATTTGAATAAACCAGTATTAATGCTAGAGTTATCTATCGTACATGTCCGGATTTTCATTAGCCGTCGCTATAAATCTTCCTGTATAATTAAAGCTCTATTTAAGGTGACCCATAAATGCGACGTTAGAATATGCCTGCAGTCTTTCTACCTTCTCATAAAGATTTTATGTTTCATAAATGCGCGGGTAATAAATATGAATTAATGGGTTTTCGAGGTTGTGCCCTTTTGCTGCTCATATTCTTTCAGCTGGACTATAAACAGCGTTTGCTTTCAGGTTCACCGCAAAGCAATAACTACATGCATAAATCTGTCACTACTGTTAACAGTAACTCACTGTTACTTTCCTACCTATATACAAATCTATTTTTATCAGATATATTGAAGAGAAATATTGAATGTGGTTTTGATATTAACACCTGCGTATAGTGTTTTTAAGAATTAACTGTTTCGTTTCGTAGATTCACATCACATACGGTTTTAAGCATGCTACAATAGGTGCGCACTCTATTAAATTAGCTGCCTACTATTTCAACGTTGGTACCTAATAAGTGAATTGTTTGTTTCCTAAATAAATAAACTACGGTACGCATCCGGACCGCAAAGGGTAAAGAATTGAACCGTCTGCCTTTGTTTATGTCTCTGTAACTTTTGATATTCAATGGTCATGATGTTTTCAGTATTCTGTTAGATAAATTGATACTGTTGGCCACCTGAAAGATAAATACAAAGTTCTGCACCACAATCGACCTAGCTCAGAATCAGAGGTGCAATTTTACGCATTGTTATGGTGGGCGATTCAAACATTTTTATTATCCGGAGCTCTCTTGAAATGCATTGCTTACCCTCGTAACGTTTAATACACCATTTATCTTCGTTAAAGAAAAAGGACAAGGAAAATCTTATGAGCGTTGAAATAATTATTTACGCTTAGGTATATACAATATTTATTATACAACACAATTCAACGGAAACATTTGTATTATTATATAGAAGATATCAAGAAGAGTATTTTCGGCAAGTCAGGAACAGAGACGGCGTATAAAATAGTTCATGAGAGAATTAAAAGAAAGTTTCCGAGTAATATCAGTAGCAATTCAATTAGGGGCGCTGCTGTCGGAGACGGGTGAAGGAAAAAGAAATTGACTGAATTTTCATTCAATCATTCAACAACTCACGTTAAAGGCTGTATCTTACTTTTATTTTATTTAAAGGACGCTGTTTTTAGTATATTCTTGTAAATCCATGTATTTTTTTAATATAGTGTAGCGTAAAAAACGTAGTTTTAATATGACATGTCATATTAAGCCTACGTCTTTTACTCTACGGGCATGCCGTCTACCTGATGGCAAGTGGCATCTGCCGCCAAATGACACCACATTTTTTAGAATATAGATGGGGATGATTTTTAACCCCCTAGGCAGGATTGGAGTTATACCTAGGGTCGGTCAAGAAAAATCGGTTGTCTGTGACATCGGTTTACTGACGATAGTTGAACGTGGCAACTTTATAAGAAAATACTGATGAGATGGTTGGATTTTTGTATAGCAGCTGTCCACAAGGACGCATCGCTTACTCAAGTAGGACAGAGGCAGTTGTCGAACGCCGTCAAACAAGGAGGCCGATTGTCCCTCTTTGTCGCTCGTTCCGCCCTCTCGCTTGCATTTTAAGCCTTAAATGGAACGCCTCAGAGCGAGGTAACGCCTCAAGAGTCATGTTTTTGGTGCGTGCAGCCGGCTCCATCGAATTATAAGACGTTGTCACGTCAAAACCCATTGCTTTCTCCTGTTTTCTCTAAGGACTATGTTAGAACACTTTGTGTCATCAAATGTCAAATCTTGTAGCTTCTATATTATATTGCATGTTTTGTATTAACTCACAACTGGCATAACAGTCTGTGTTCTACTACAGTACTGCTGGAAAACATTTACAAACGTTATTTAGGTACCCATTATAATTAATCAGAAACACTTCGTAAGCAAATTTGATTTACTAAACCTTTCAAACTTGAACATAGCAGCGTAAATACAGCTGCTACGAAAACAGAACTAATTCCTACGGCGTTTTGCCGTCACATTAGATCGTAATTATTAATACGATGAACAATTTTATATATGAATACATTCTTAAAATGTTGCTTATTGTTTCTATTTTATTGGGAGCAGCGTTCTACGCTAGTAATTATGGCAACGGATAGCATAACATGTTAATACGTATTCTCTATTCGTTATATTCTAAATGTTATTATACTTTACCAATATGAATATAACAGAGATATGATAATATTTTTTCTAAAATTATATCATCGCATCATGCATTTAATATATGAACTAGTGACCCGTCGCAACGGTCGAAATTCGACTGTAATTCAAGTAAAATAAAACTTACTATTTTCCAAAGTAGCACGAATATTTCTATTCAATTAAATTAAATATATTCGTTTTCAAGTTATTTTAAATGAGGTATTTAAAAGTGGTGGTTAAAGGTAAAAAGAGGTGAAATTGACTAAGCTGCATTTAAAAGCAATAGCGGGTATTTTGACAAAGACATATGACATTTTCGACGTTATGTGTTTAGTAAGACATTGAATGTTTTATTTCGTTTATTGTAAAGGTGTTTGAGACAAATGCAAGGTAATGTGTGTTATGTATTTTTAGTTGATTTTAGATATTTTATGATTATGCATTATTTGTAAAAAATGTTAGAATTTGGTACTCCTTCCATAAGTCAACTATAACCGCGGGAAATTTCATACTCCTCCGTCTGCAGTAAGTAACTTAAAAACGGATCACAAGTTTTTGCATCACGTATTAATATATAGATAAAGTAGCGAACGTGCATCAGAACGTATATCAGATGGACTCTGATAGTAAGTGTTCACTGCCGATCGTGGATATCTGTAAGCAACTTTATATAGAACGAAGTTTCTTTTTGAAGTCAATTACGCTCCCGAGGGCTTAGATGGTCGCCTTATATGAAGTTGAGCCGGCAACCACATTTTTTCATCGAAACAAGAACGCAAGAACTGCTTTATGCTATATAACAGTATGAGAACATTTTGCTCGCATTTCATATTTGAATAGGCTTAAAGAAGTATGACATATTTCTATTACACGCTACATATATAAGTTAAGATAAGATATATAATAAGATTTTAAACCAAATGGCAGAGTTCATCATTAAAATACGTTTTTTTTTTTCTATTTCTCATATATAATTTACAATTTACTTACACAAAAAGGTGTATAGAATACAAATCATATACAAATAAACACTTACAAGTTACAATTAGATATACTTACTTCTGCTCCGGAAACTAATATAGAATGCTCTGTGAGGAATGGTAAATGCTAACACGCAGGTCAAACCACTTATTACTCCTAATATTAATCAAATATATATTAATCAAAACATTAATCTAACTAAAAATAGTAACAACTTTATTATGACACTATTCAGCAGACTGTTCTACACAGGAGAGTGAGTAATGATTTTGTAAGTTTTAATTGAAATTAGTTCGGTATTAGATCTCAACTTTACAAGGATTTGCTTTTAGTTAAGTAAATCAGAAATCAGAATTTACTCTGTACATAAAATCCAGAGATACCTATTAAATTCTAATAGAATGATTGAAATCATTAGGTTTCTAAAAACATTAAAAATACCTTTATGACTAGCTGTACTTTGAAATAAGTTCTCATATTTAATTATGATTTCTGGTTAAAAATACGGGAATGTTCTTTCGCCGAAAAACTCAAAAGAAAGTTAGTGAGACGGTAATTTGCTTTTTTACGAAATTCTCATCTTTTATACAAGTAGGTACACAATTACATACATAATAAATCCAACTAGTAACCACCGTTATTACTAAATGTATCACATGAAACAATATTTTTATATAAATAAATATTAACTACTTCTTTTGAAGTTTCTTTCATAGAAATCATTTCGAGGAACGACAGTTGTCGAAAATCCGAAATCAATATGACCGCGACCTATTTTATTTCTTGTCTCTGTTTACTCGACATCGCTCCGGTCGTTATCACATCCTGTATGATCTACTGCAGCGGTCGGAAACCTTCAATTTTCTGGACGATCGCTATTTTTTGTTTGCCACCACATTCGTACGACCAAATGTTCTTGGTCGCCCAAATGCAATCCTTCATTACCTCCGAAAGCTATTACGTAGACCGCGTTGCCAAAAGGTTGCGCGTCGCTGGTTTCTTATACAGACAATTGTAACAACGTATGGCAACTTTCAGCTTCTAAAACGCATGTTAAAATTTCAACTTTAAAACATGAGACATCATTTTTCGAGATACATATATATTATCTCAAACAGCTAAGACAAGCTTGTTTTGTTTTTTTAGTTTCTTAGATATCTGCAAAATATAACCATGACTCTAAGACGGCAAATCTATCATGTTATCTTAATATAAATAGTTTAATAATAGCATTGCCAGGCGGTGCTATATTCTGGCTTGAAGGATCTATTAGGCACAGTTAGACAAAGCATTCCACCTTATCTATTCCTTAGGGATTGCAGATGCGTATCTGTGTTCAACCTCAGACAGAATTCTAGGCTTATCTGGGGTTGATTACAAGTATCTATGGGCAAAAGGGACCGCTTGCTATCAGGTAGGCTGCATGAAATAGCTACTGTACTGTAATAATAAAAACAAATTAAAAATTAAATAAAACCAACGCCATAAAGGTAACTGAACGAACATTTAAAAGGTCATAAATATTATCTATAGATGAGCCATGGATTCGAGCGAGTTACACGTTTGCCATAATTTATTAATTTGTCGTGGTATATAAAATATAGTAGGTATTTGTTTAAGCTAACATTGGAATAATGTGAGTGTCACTGGCTATTGGCGTTTTGAGGATAAATAGACAATACTTTACAATATTTTCATCATGCATACTGAAAGTAATCGCCATTCAATTGAACCACCAATAAAAAACCACAACTTATACTATCATGGCTTATATTATAACAATGGCTGTGTTAGAGTGTAATAGTAATATACTTATAATAAACTGCCGGCTCACTTTTCACGACTTCAGATTGAACCCATTCTACATGAAGATGCTTACAGATGTAAATGGGCGGTGACCACTTACCATCAGGTGGACTGCATGCTCCTTTGCTACTTCAGGCTTATAAAATATTGAAGTAGCAAATGAACTTAACTTAATTTGCTTAAAAATGTATACTACGATCCCAGAGCTTTTTTTTGTTCTCGAGGAGGAAACCTTCAAAAGGTACCCGACGCCGTGGGAGCGACGCAGGGTTATGTGGGATTTTTACCGCACTAAAACCCCTGGGTGGCCGTCCTCGGCGCTAAAAAGGAGGACTCCGGGATCTCGAAACGACTTCAACCGGAATCCTCCGAGCACGTTGCTCCATCGGGCTCCTCCCAGAAGGGCGGCGGGGCCCACTACTCCGTCTAGGCTGTACAACGGTATGCGACCTCACATACTACCGTCCTTCCCGGGATTGCCTGACCGAACGGTTCGAGCTCCCACTCTACGACAGGCAGGGGATGCCGTAGCCCTATTCTGATCCCGGAACTACAGAGACGACGATCCCAGAGCTGCTGGAAGAAATTTCATCTTGATATATGTATGTAGTAGTCCTTTGTAATGAAATTTATAACGTCTGTTATCTATTGTGTACAAAAATTTATAAATAAATAAAAAATAAGAGTAATCTACATATTAACGTCTAACAGTAGGTACTTCGAGTTTCTGCGTCTGTTGTTAAGTTTGCCCTAAAATCACGCGGCGTTACAATACTTGGGCTGACAACAATGGTTGAGGAGAAATCTACGCATTTGTATTCCGGACCAATTGTTGGATAGGGTCTAATATACGGCTTGACGAATAATTTATATACAACATGATTGGAGACTATTGGGAATAACATCCTGGGTATCACGGTAAGTATCCATACACAGAGTCAGTAGATAACCATTCCACTCTATTATTCCATCTTCTGCCCTACTGAAAGGTTTTGTCAATAGTCACCGAATATGGTTTGCTTGTAGGGTTTCTGCTCGAGAATTCTCGAGGCGAGAATTCTCGAAAAACTTGTCTTTACTCGAAACGAGAAAAAAAAACACAACGCCTCGAGAACTTGAGGAACCAGTACCTAAAAACACGCTAGACATTTATTTTTTATTGACAAATACGGAAAAAAGAGAAAATATAAAAGCAATTGTATAGGCGCTACAGGTCCTATATTTTAAAATTAAATAAAATATGTCAATCTGAAAATTGAGATGAATCCAACAACATTATCAAAAGTTATGATCCGTCAAAGCGTTGGATTGGGTCGATTGAGTCTTGTGACTATATCAGTGGTTAGAAGGGGCCCAGGCAAACCCCTAACACCTTTATTGCCGAGAAAAGTAAATACTACCTATTTTTTCTATTCTGAAAATATTCATTTTCCTAATTATGTCATAATGTTCCCAAATTATGTCATTACACGGACATACACGGACATGATTAGGAACAATATGGTCATCATATTGTTCCTAATCATGTCCGAGTATGTCCACGGACAATATCATTTTTCTAATCTTGTCCTTAAGGATGCTCGGGAAAGATAACTATTAAAAACACCCTCCACCTCTCCTCTCCGCTTCATTTATAGATACATATATTTTTTATTACACACTTATATTTTATTAAAAATTATTTTTTTATCGTGATATTCAAGAAAGTCGGGAAATCCTGGTTGGGAATTGTCGTGCCCTGAGAAATAATAAAAAGATGTTACAGGACCATAGTAAATGTTAATGTAATATGGGAGACGATGCTATTCATTTCCTCGTTTTTGTCTCTTGGTCGCCTCCTACGACATGTATGGACATTACACAGCATACACTCACTGCATACACTATACAAAAAGTATAGGAGAAATACCTTAAAGATTTTATAACAGCATCGATTACTTAATACCTTGATAACATAATATCGTTCTAATGTTAAAGTCAAAAGGAGCGTACGGATTTGGGAAGGGTTGAAGCGGCACGGTAATACAATACAATTTGGATATAACAGTTATGATGCGTCGTTACCTAAAGAGGACAATGTCGTAAAGACTTCCGAACTCGCCTAAATTCTATTGTCATCGTACCTGTATCCTTTAAACCGGCACGAAGAGCTTTTTTCTGTTTTTATTTGTTTAACTTTCTTCGCGCTGATTGCTTTAATAATTCAGTAAGTATTTACTTTTATTATTGTCTTTCAGCGAGGCTTACGTAGCTATGTGTTGTTGTTTGCATTTCAACTTTTTACAAAATGGTCAACGAATAAGATTATGTTTAGTAGGATTCCACGTTTCGGAATACTGAAATTTATTTAGAATTTATTAGAATTCATTATTATGCGGAGCTGAGCTAAATTTAATCTTCAGCATAAATCTTCACTTCAACGTTATTTCCCGACTAATACAGCCGTTTCGTTTAATGTAAGGGAATTAGTCGGAATTTATTTATTACTTTTAATAACTTATTTTACTAAGCAAAATAAGTACCTATCTTGATAGAAAGTAAATAGAAGTGTTAGAAATGTAACAACTTTTATGGATTTTGAATCTATCAATTCGGTTCTAATGAAACATCGTCAAAAGAGAAGTTAAATCAATTCGAATTTCTCAGTTCAATTCAAGTTACCATTGATTCATTTGCAATGGAAACTAGCAGAGAATATCTTTGGCTTTGCTGTTAGTTTATTCCTAACCAAAGCCAATGGTCCGTATTTAAATTAATTATTACGATTGTAACTTCAATTCTATATCCATTTTAATATATTTTAAAAGAGTACGACCACAGTATCAATATCATACAGTAGTCTAACTCTGCCGTGTCCTTGAATTTTATACCTACAGACGCGCTGGACGAGAATTCGCGTTAGGGCTACCCGCCTAAAATATTTTAATACATCTGTATACTTGACTTTCTTTCTTACTTATTATGTATTTTATTCAGTAGATTAAGGGAAAAAACAACGCATTCTTTTAATATTTGAGAGACTTAATAATAAATCGTACACAAATAATAGTTATAAATTTCACACTGAATAATATTTTACCAACCAAAATAAAAATTATAAACACTGGACGTGTTTATGCACAATTAAAGCAAACAAAAACAGCCAAATATAGTTTACAACTGCTCTTCGCTGCATAATTATTTAAATAAAAAGATCCACTGCTTAAAAAACGTCACATCGCCCGCTCACCACTACGGCACATTCGCTAGCTGTTGGGTACCGAGTGCATACCGAAATCGTGGCGCGTAGGTACAACTTGCGTTTCGTACGTTTGTAAAAAGTTAGAATACTGTAGAAACTATTACCGTGGTACGACGCACTGTGAAACTTTCAAGTGTCTGTAACTGTTTACGAGATAGTGATAGACGGAAAGTCAAGGCCAGTCAAGGGAGGCTTTCTAATAGGATCTCATTCTGTTATTAACTGCAAGTTTCACTTATTTTTTCATTGCATATATTTACAAAAAAAATGTTAGAAGCATTGAATAATACCTAAGTAACAGATTAATTTTCAATTTTTTTTTAAATTTGAAATCGCATCAGACGAATACCAAAGGTATCTCGACTCGACAACCCATTATTGTCCCACTGCTGGGCACGGGTCTTCTCTCAGAATGAGAGAGTTATCGGCCATAGTCCACCGCGCTGGCCAAGTGCGAATTGGTGGACAATATATCCATTACTAACATCTCCATCGATTGAAAGATTGAAAAATGTTTTGTCTTCCAGGGAAATGAAAATATAGGAGTTATAAAGGAGTCTAGGTGAGATAATAAAGTCAGGCTTACAAATTAAAGATACCTGTAACTATATCTTTGTTGCAACATTTTTCTACCCCACTCTACTATAGTTACCTTTAATAACTTTTTATGGAAGATAGTACCAATAAAAGAATCATTAAATTAAGCGTTTTTACCAATGTTATAAAAGAACGTAACATTATAGTTCTATTTTATCCGATTTCACCGATTATCTCTTAATAATGTTTCCTTAAAGTCATGAATTAGGATAGGATACTCTTTGCTCATGGAAGAGAATCGTAGTATTTTACCCACTTTATCAATACATATGTAATGTCATATTATTAACAGCATACACTTTTACGTTAGTGCCTATTATAAGCGGTTTTTTTAAATAAATACTTGCCACGATGTAGTAGCACTTCTTTGAACAAATAAAGTATTAAAATCCAACACCGGTTATATACACAGTTAAATATGCGCGTGTTGGTTTACTGACCAAATATGACTGAGTTCTATTAAATGGAAGTTAGGTATTCCTACATTGAGGAAAATACGACTGACCATTGTTCCTATCAAATACGTACAAACATTTATATGTGATTGATTTGAGAATAATATTATCGATTAATGTCGGGTCGAACTATCGGCAAAAAATATTCAAAAAACGCTTATCATTAGTATCCGTACGTAACATGTAAATTTGAACATTGATATCACTACTACTATCGAGCACTAGCAACATCCACCACAACGACCATCGTTCTGACGAGATTTAGCGAAAAAACATCCATCCAAATACCACCCTAACAAATTTCGCCCGTTTAATACTACTAAGATATAGGTATTTAGTGATGTAACGAATATTCAAATTCGCATTTGCGAATATTCGCATGTTTTAAGATATTCGCTTTCGCATTCGCAAAAAATGCGCGAATGTTTTGCAAAAATTGAATTGCAGTGTTTTACAAAAATGGTCGACAAAATTTATATCGTCCGGCACCCTACACCAAAAACAGAAAAACCACCATTTGTATTCGCGAATGTCGGTAAACAATGTTCGCATTCGCATTCGCGAATGTCTAATAATACCATTCGTTACAACACTATAGCTAGTCTATGGCTATGAGTATAGTAAGTAAACAGCATATTGATGACGCGTACGTCGCGAGTTCATAACTTTACCCCCTGCCTAAATCGCTCAAAGCGTCTAAAGAAGTTTTCACTTCAATAAGTGTTTGAGTTGCCGAGTTCTGATTACTAAAGTATGTTCTACCAAAGGTTGTAATCAACTCCCGTACAAAAGGCGTTTTAAGTTTATATTCATATTATATGCGGACATACGTTTTTTTTCTATCTGACTGAAGTAGCAAACGAGCATGCAGTCCACCTGATGGTAAGTGGTCACTGCCGATCATGGATATCTGTAATCAACTTCATACAGAACATGGGTTCTATCTGAAGTCAATCACAAATGCGTTGCTACTCCCGAGGACTATGATGGTCGCCTCATATAAAAGTATGCCGGCAATCGCACCCTTTCATCGAAACGCAAGAAATGCTTCATGCTTAAAAAAATAAAATAAAATAATGGTCGACCATGGATAAGTTCGGTCTTTTCTGTTGAATGTATGGATTTGGGTACAGTGGTAGACTGTCAATAGCGACTATTTAACATTCCATGGACTGTTCTTTATTCGTCACCTGTTTCAAAAACCAATTTTAAATACTTATACGAATAGCAACTCATTTGTAATAAAGTGTGGAGACATAAAACACTGTAAATGTCAAATTTTGAGTGGATTGCAACGCTTATAAAAATCCTGCTGATATTAGCTTAGGTTAAATTGAATTGATTTAACTCAAATTGGGATCTCGCTGCTCGTCGCTCGCAATTTTAGTCAGTGTCTGTTAATTTTTAATGGAAGTCCGCATGAGGAAAATATAAGCGATCCTTTTTCATATTTCGTTAAATATGGACTCAAATAATTTTGTACCCGTTAATGTTGAACAGCGTAATGGTATAATTTCCTAATAAAGTAGAGAAAGATTTTGCGGTAAATAGTCTATGACCTCTTCTTATAATAATAATATTGTGGAATTTCAAACACATTGTCTGTTGGGTCCTAGGTTTTCAAAGAAGTCTACAATACAATATGGCTCGCTTACTCGCTTCCGGTACGAAGCAGGAAAAAAGAAAACTGAAATTAGTATGGAACCAACGGAGAGATGGGCAAGAAATCGGCACCAATGGAAAGGTAATATTAGACGATTAGAAAATGATGGTACAAAAAATCTATTTTTTGTATTAAGTTACAGGAATTTCTATACGTAAAAGTATGAAAATTATACATGTTCATTTCGCGACAATTATTGAACCGATTTGAACTAAATACTTTTAATGCTACCATATCATTAATATCTGTTAACATTTTAGTACAGCGCAGTACTTATAAAAATGTAACATCTCTGTAATCAGATGCCAAATTACATGCCTACTTCATCAGCTTATCTTAGATATACCTAGCTACCTTTTGTTCAAAGCGTTTTCATGGGAAAATCCCAAGAGAGTTACGAATTAGGTCGTGCTTCTTTCTGCCGTTTTTCTTTGTGTAGTTTTTTTTTACATATGTAAGTAGTTAATGTATAAGCTTATATCGTAAATATACCCAAATAAAACGAAAAACTGAAATTCACACATCATATCAAATTCATTTATCATTATTTTTTGTTAACATACATAAATTAAAAACAGTTTCATGTACTACAAAGCTTTCATATGTAGTTTTCGTCTATGAATTAAATTGTTTGATATTAAAAAAACGCCCATTGTAGAGATAAATTGGCTGTATTTCAATAAGCATGCATAACGCATCTTTTGCTTATAACAAATATAATCTTTTCGTCCTCATTCTACTAACTATTCGAGGATAATTATTAGTTTAATTACCTATCTATAAGTTACTCGTCGTAACGGTCGAAATCCAACCGTAATTTAACTCAAAAACTAAACTTCATGTTGTCCAAAGTAACATGAATATTTCTCAAATTCAATTTAATTGTATTAATTTTAAAAATATTTTAATGCCGTTAAAGGTAAAAAAGGTAACAAGTAGCATTTAAGAAAATTAGCGGGTATGTTTACAGAGACATCTGAAATTTTTAACGTTATGTGTTTTCATAGTAAGACATTGAATGTTTTATTTCGTTTATTATGTATTTGTATAGGTAATGCATGAAAAAGCTTTTTGAGTCAAATGCATGGTAGTGTGCGTAATATGTTTTAGTTGAATTTATGTTTTTCATGCATTATTTGAAAATAATATTAGCATTTGGTACTCCCTCTTTACATCAACTATAACCATGCGTAATTTCATACTCTTCCCTCCGCGGCAAGTATTTTAAAAACGGATCACAAGTTTTTGCTTCACGTATATAGAGATACAAAAATCATTCTCCTCCGTGCGCGCAGTAAAATTCGTAAAATGAGATCGGAGTTTTTAATTCACGTAGTAATATGAATTATTATTATCGGCCGATATCAGTTCCTTGCTGACCAAAGGCCTCTCCCAAGGCGCAAGTGAGCCGATCTTGTTATCTTAACACATATAAATCATGCGACAGCGTTCGTACACAGTAATCTCTGAAACCACTCAGGTTGATATAAAGATCTATGGCTCTATAATAAAATATGAGGCAAAACACTAGGTCCACTAGTAAAATAAAATAATATATATCTCTCAGATGTTAATGTTTTTGGTAGTTTTTAAATATGTCGAAGATGTGGATCTATAAATCAAAAAAAACATACGACTACCTAGAAAAATAAAATGAAAAAAGGATCAATTTGAGAGAAAAACTAACGTTTTCCAAATTTGTACAAGTTGAATATATTTAGTATCAATATAACAATTAATATACCTACCTACCATTGTACTTGCTTGAATCCAAAAACAAATAACCAACGAGAAATTTCATAAACAGTTTTATTCAAACTCCACCGCTGTAATATGTTTTTATTTGTATTCTCACTGTCATTCACAAATGTTGGCTCTGAATGTTTCATTTCTCGCGAGCCTACATCAAGTTTATTCAGTGTTTTGTAAGGAAGTTAGTAATACGTTCCCCGCTTGTTCCTTTCATAAAAAATATAGGAAGTAATGAATTTATGAAAATTTACTAAACAATAAATAATTATAAATCTTAGTGTAGGTTATAGGGCCTACAAAGGTTATCTACATGTAGTAAACAAGCTACTTTTGTAGACAATTAATATCACATCGTAATTTTTGTCATAAAAATAATAATAATAATAATACTCTTTAATGTACCCAGAAAGTATAGATAACAAAAAACGTACAAAATAAAAACAATATAAAAGGCGGTCTTATCGTTAAACACCGATTTCTTCCAGACAACCTAAAGGTATGGAGTTGAAGTAAGTGGTAAATAGAACAATAGGTTAGGTGCAATAAGTAAGTTAAGTAAGTAAAATACCTTATTTTAATCAGATATTTAATATAAATTCGTTTTTGTAACCAATTTACCCGGATACAAATACGAGTATAAGGAATATAAAAGACAATAAATATCTTTTTGTTTTTAATTCCGTATACCTGAAGTTAAACTAAAATACAATACGAGAATGAATTTAACAATATTACGATTCGTCGGAAAAAAACAAAAATATCAAACATCCCTTTGTATTAAAGAAAATAATACAAAGAAAGAATTTCGTTATAAAATCTCACTTTTTAGTACCAGTCTTCGTATTTATGTTGTTCTATTCCACATGAAATAATTTCTGTGTTAAATAAAAGTGTTTTAACGAGCTTTTTCAGTAGGCTTTGACTGGGCGCTATGGTTTTTTTATATTTAAATAGGAAACTGTCAATTATTTCTTACAAATCCCTGTTAAATATTGGCTTGTATTTTTTATCAGACAGAAGCAGTATACGAGTTGGTAATCTACGTGATAACAAATGGCCCATGCCATCCATGGACATCTATGTGTTTAAGTTCCAGATAAGTTTTACCTAAGGTTAGCTACAGTTGCGTTGCTACTTCTGAGGACTAAGTAAGAATGCCTTGAATATGAATGTTTCTTTTGCCATATCCCACTGATTAGAACACAGTAGTGCATAACACCTATTTCTGCTTAATTAAGGCTGCAATAGGTGTGGCGGTGGTACTTTTAGAGTCAGATCACAAATAGTTCTACCAACTTTAAGTTGGTAATTGTTCTCAACGTTGATTGAGAGATCCCAAGATTACTTCGTATACTTTGTGCTAAAATATAATGTATTTTAAAAACATTTACGTTTAAATACTAGTTGACCCGGCAAACGTTGTTTTGCCGTATATAAATTAAAAAAAATGTTAAGGGTAAACAACCCCTATCACTAAGGTATGAAAAACAGATGTTGGCCGAATCTCAGACCTACTCTATATGCTCACAAAATTTCATGAGAATCGGTCAAGCCGTTTCGGAGGAGTACGGGAACGAACATTGTACCACGAGAATTTTATATATCAGATGAAAATTCGATTCGATTGAACCAATCGTTTTCCTAATAGTATTTAGTAAATATGTATTACAAGAAAAACATCAGTCAACGTTGTAAGACATATTTTACTTAATAAATGTGTACCCAGCTAACCATTTTGAGCAACGCTAACATTGTATCAACATATTAACATTTAATCTTTGATCTAAAGGGTTTCCTCCAAGTTATGTACTTTATAAGGGACGTAAACAATGGCCGCCTTTGTAGTCTTTTAGAGTGAAATGTTCTATTCTGTAGTGCCTACAAAAGAAATTCTAAGATAAATATAAGTCATTGTCCTTACCGATACTTATTGCCAGCATTCGTATAGATTGTTCATATTATACGGCTTATAACAATTTAACCTCGAAGTTATTCTACCTCTTTTGCTTTATTCCTAAAGATTCCTAAAGAATTCCTGTGAGTTAAACAATTCACGGCGAGAAAAAACAATAATGAGGTACTTACATACGTTTTTGTTGATCTTAATTCCTTTCTTTTCATGTTAAAAAATACGCATTCATCTTTCCATCAGCGTTCCGAGGTCCACTGCTGGACATTTTTTATTTTTTTATTAAGCCTTTTATTCCAAGTACAAATATACATGACATTTTGTTACGTTTATAACTATATCGTCGTCGTCAACCCATTATTGTCCCACTGCTGGGAACGAGTCTTCTCTCAGAATGAGAGAGTTTAGGCCATAGTCCACCGCGCTGGCCAAGTGCGAATTGGTGGACATAACTATATAATGTCTCTTAATTCGGTGTGCCTCTTGGCATAGGCATAGGCATTGTCCTCCACCGCTGGACATAGGCGTCCTATAAAAATTCCAACCGAGCGACCCAGTGTCTCCTGAATAAAAAGGGTTCCCGCTTTTCTTTTGCCTGAACGTGGTTTCCACTCAAGGATCTCTCTTACCAAGTGATTATTTTCTCCATTGCTTGATGATCCTTAAAATGATGTGGCCTGCCGGTTGGCACTTCAGCATGCTAATTTTAAGAAAGTGTTTAAATAGACCAAAATACACACTAAATACACATTATAAAACTTTACTTGCATAAAGTGTTTCCTACATGTTTTCAAGTATCACGTTAGTACAAACAACAGACACCTAATTGTTGTTAACCGTTCCCTCGTTGTAGAGGAAGTAGTTCCCGAGGGATAAGTTAAACCAACTTGCGTGGAGGAGAGAATATCTTGAACGTAAATACGAGTTTAAGTAAAGGGGATTATTGTATATGCAGTTTTTAATTTTATATTTTACCTACACGTTAGATTAAAATACAAAATTTATAACATATACGTTCGGTCAACATGCATTAGAAAAGAATACGTGTAGACAATGTTTGTTATTTCTGGTAACATATGATTGCGCATTAATAGTGTTTAGTGTATTAAATTTAAAAGTCCACCAATTCGCACTTGGCCCGCGCGGTGGACTATGGCCTATAACTCTCTCATTCTGAGAGAAGACCCGTGCCCAGCAGTAGGACAATAAAAGGATGACGACGACATATTAAATTTAATATAGAAGTAGTTTAATTTTTGTATCAATAAAATATCAACTACAACCTTTTGGTAAATTGTATTTTAACGCTAAATACCTACATATAAGGTTGTTATGTCTATTAACGCTGTGTGATATAAAGACCCGCAAAATAGGTATAAATAAAAATCCGAGAATCCCATTCATAAGCAATTTCGAACTTGCGTTAATATGACTTTAAAAGGTAGATAAAGGAGTACAAATTTAATAAATAAAGTTGCTAGAAAAAGCGTTGGCTCAGTAAGCGTTGATTACGGAGGTCAGTGAAGCTGGAATATATGTATGTCAGTAGGGCACAGGCTTCGGCTACCTAGTGACTGGTGATTGATTAATTCTGTGCGTTAACGAAATCGTGTAAATTTATCAACAGCGTCATCTCGTTATTGTCTGGGTTGGGCGTATCCTCTCAGAATGAAACTCTAAGTCGCTTAGTGATTGTTCCCCGCGTTTAATCTTGCATTACAATAGTAGCCAAGATGCGTTTTAGTCTAGAGGATTTAATGTAATGCTGATAATAGTAAAAGGTGTTTCAATTTTATAACTCAGGAGAAATAACACATATGCGTTCGAGCTTAGGCAATACTGTTATATTTGGTATTTGTCTTAGTTGTTCATGGTCCATGGTTTCCGTGAAACAAAAGCAGTAAATGATCGCTCATTTACTGCTTTTGTTTCACGGAAAAATAACGAGACAGACTTTACAATGGTAATGTTCATAATGCGGACAGATTTTGCCGATTAATACCCCTAGTTATAATATTCATAAAATATCAAGCTTATCATTAAGCATTTTACGTACAGATGATTTTTTACAGATGAATAGATAACTTTATCTTTGAGTGGAATCACATATATCAGGAAAGCAGACGATTTTAAAGATCACGCGCAGCACAGTGTGCTACACGTACTGTGCGGCGCGTGCGCACCTTTTGCCTCACCCACCACGCATACATTGATGTGGACGACACCACATTTGGCGAGGTTATCCTCACACACTTGATTACATCTGTAAGTTCACAAAATTAATAATTATTTTATAGGTCAATGCATACGCTTTTGGCCAAATTTGCACTTGGTCAGCGCGGTGGACTATGGCCTAAACTCTCTCATACTGAGAGAAGACCCGTGCCCAGCAGTGGGACAATAATGGGTTGACGACGAAATCAAAAAAAGAGATATCCGCTGAGTTTCTTGCCGATCTTCTCAGTTGAGGTCATGTACCGATCCAGTAGTAGAGTGTGAAAACATAAATTGTAACTGGCAAATGTAAGTGCCCTCGTAGGCCTATTTAAAATAAAGACATTTCATATAATTTCATTAATCGCTCAGGGATTGTTTACATTTAGTATTATACTATTTCGACGCACGCTGCTATTTCTTTGATTTCCTCGTAACTGCGCTAGTAATCAAGGCCTAAATATTTGCGAATGAAAGATACCGTTTTACGCGCTCCGTTGATGTACGTATAATAATATATTGACAGAAAATTGTATTTTCAGATATCTTTGACCAGTGATGAAAACGTGATGTAAATTCTATTGCGCAAACGGATGTGTTTTATTTTTATTGGTAAGTTTGGAAAGCGTGGGAATATACCTAAATCTCATCTTCCATTAATATTGTAATAAACTGTACACTGAACCTTAATTAGAAATAAAAATAATGTATATGACACGCTTTCTACACTCCTACGTTTTCTACAGTCAAGACCGTATTAAAATTGAAACAAAGAAGATGCAATACAGTTTTGAAGGGAACCGAGTTAACCCCAGCGAGGGTAACATGTTAAACAATAAACTTAATCTGTACACAGCAACGATCAATGTAACCTATCTGACACCTATAGTTATGGACAAAGCATGAGTATCAAATTTATCGGTGGATTTGTTAGGTCTAATTCTCGAAGCGATGTCTACCAAAACCGAAGCACCAAGGCTACCGTATAATTAGCACATCGTCAAGACAAGAAAATACAACCAATTAAAGGCAAACGCTCTTCGCGTATTGAGTAATAGCGGTTTTCAATTGATGTGTCCATTAAATGTTGTCAAAATTTGTTTGGCGTTCCTGTAATAACATTTAAAAAACGTTTTTTTACTTCCTGATCAATTTAGCTTTGATGTTTCCTAACAGGAACTCGGATCATTGAACTTTTGACATTAGTAATTAAAGAACTTCAAATTTGTTTCGTTATAAATGTCTGAAGCCGTAGTTGACAAAGTCTGACATTATATGTTTGCACTGGAAAAGCAAGAAAGGTTTGAAAAGTACAACCAGTATAGTGTCGCCAGTTAGGTACCACCGTCACATTTATTTGTAGCGTGAAGCAGTTCTTGCGTTTCGGTGGAACGACTGGATTCATTCTGAATTACAAACTTAATGCTTCAAAAGTGGCTATGCATCTGTAATTTTATTCATATAGCGAAAAGAAACGTTTCCACCACTATTGTGACCACTTACTTACCCTTTGTTAATATCAAAACTATTTAACAAAGTTAACAAGTAGTGACTGATTTATTTATAGCTTACTGCTTTCCAGGTTTATATTTACAGTCACCGGTATTAGTCTCTATGATAAATTTATAATATTTTCCGACGATTCTCCTGAAAATGTCTCTTGAAGCTTTATATATCTTCCTGGAGAGCATTTCAAAGCTATGTTGTTTAAACCTACAGGAGCAGTAGAAACAGGTTCTGAGTAATGGAATGTCTATTTTAAGATTTACGACGGGGTTATTCGATGATATTGAAAATTCTTGTAGTAGGAAAATGTGGGTGGGATATTTGAATTTGAGTAGAATAAAAAGATCCTTTTGAAAGTAACTAACGTTAAAAAAGTTATGGGTCGTCTTCGTATAATATACACATACACACTCTTTTAATTATGGAAGTAGTAAACTAGCAGAAAAATAGCAGTCGCTGTCCTAAGATTTTCATAAAACACATACAGAAGTAGTACCTACTCACTATCAGAGCTCGGACACAGGTGCGTAGGTGTTAAATGGTTTTTCCTTTTACAACCCCCACAAAACAGAACTCAGCAACGCAACATTGTTTTGATGCTGTACTTTTGAAACAAAATCAACATCTAAGCAAATTAATCGTGGCCGTTACAACTGATAGTCACTCATCGCTCATCTAATTTATCTTTCTATCTGTATACTTCTGTAGTTATATCCACTACTTAATACAATTTGATTTAAACTTAATCTGCTTGAGAACAGCCAAATTTACATTAATCTGACTTTGTATTGCCCTCTCGCTCGAAACGACCTCAAAATTTTACTGCTGTTTCCCGAGAGGTCTCTTTTTGTTTTGCGACTCGTAGTGTCTAGATAGTTTAGAACAATATAATGTAATTAGAAGTTCATTACATACAACTTAATGATAATCTAATAATGATTGTATACATACATCTGGAGACAAATTATTACGATAAGTAAATGTTATCTGAGCTCATTGTTGGCGTACCACAAACAAGATCATTATGTCGCTACACCCTAATGAGACATTATCTTTACAATGTAACGTCACGTCGAGATATATGTATGTTGTATGTATGACAATAAACGATAAGTAGGTTCTAATGATGTAACGAATATCCGCGAATGTTCGCATATTATTGGACATTCGCATTCATATTCGCAAGAATTGTGGGAATGTTTTTGCGAATATCGAATTGCAGTGCTTTAAAAAGTTTACCATATCTCTCTCTCGTCCCCGTAGTTCCGGGATCCGAATAGGGCTACGGCATCCCTGTCGTAAGAGGTGACTAAAAGGGGCTTCCGGGGTTGCATACCGTCGTAAAGACAGACGGAGTGGTGGGCCCAGCCGCCCATCTGGGAGAAGCCCGATGGGGAAACGCGTTCGGAGGATTCCGGTTGAAGTCGTTTCGAGATACCGGAGTCCTCCTTTTTAGCGCCGAGGACGGCCACCGGGGGGGGGGGGGGGTCTAGTGCGGTAAAAATCCCACATAACCCTGCGTCGCTCCCACGGCGTCGGATACCTTTTGAAGGTTTCCCCCTCGAGAACAAAAAAAAAATCTCTCCTAAATATAATCGAACTGAAATTTGTCAATCAAGAAAAAGGTTGCCAAATCTAGATCCTCGGACCCTACATCAAAAACTGGAAATAAAACAATATTCGCATGAATTCACATTCGCCAATGTTGAAATACCAACATTCGTTACATCACAAGTAGGTTCTACGTATGGTGTGTGAACGTGACTACATATATGTACAGGCAAATCTCCTTATGCACGGTATCCTCATTGGCTCTTTCATTATCCGTGGGATGAAAAATTGTGACCTTTTACTTGTATTCACGGCATACGGTCGGACCGTAACCCTCGCAAATAACTATGTTTTACTGCATAATAGTATCACTCAGGAACGCTGTAAAATTAAGTTTCTAAGTAAGGGTAAAATCCAGCACTCGACTTTAAAGCGGATACAATGAGCTATCATTTGTATAATATAAAAGTAGAAATTATGAAGTCCATCGAATGGTAAATGGCAACTGCCGCCCATGGTCATCTGTAATCAAAGCAGATAGGATTGGGATCTTAAAGTCGGCCTCAAATTCGTTGCTACCCTCGATTACTAAGTTGAAGTGCTTCTTGTAATTTGTAAAACGTTACCCTTTTAAACTTTCTCCGTTCAAAACAGAATAATCAGTGTTTACTGATATATATAACACGTGTTATAGTGAAGACATAAGTATGACGGGGGAATAAACCACAAAAGGTACTATCCAAAAAAGGTTCACAAAACCTTCGGTTTTTACTTTCTCTAGCATTATTTTAATCAAACAGTATTGTATGGTCAGCATCTACTAACGTTTGGTCACTATAAACTTGAATGGACATCTGTAAAACTTAATAGACTTCACAAACTTCATCAATCGAGAACCACTAACTAAATAGCTTTGACGTAACACGAAGATAAGAAAATGTCATCCGACCCTTCGTCAAGTCGACCATAACCTTTGGTCTTGAAGGTCCTGACAGTAGATTTGAGACGAAATTCAAGCTGCCATCACATTGCCCAGTTAGTTCATGTTACCGGTAATATATGTAAAGCAGACTGTTTTACCGGCTTAATAAATAAGTTCAAGACTTGAAGTTGGTGTAATGAGTTTACTATTACTTTCTTTAATTAAATCTAAACAATTTAATTTATTAAATTAATTTAATTTAAAATTAAAATATTGTTATATATTTTTTACTTAATAAGAGAAACTTTATAATGTTATTTCTAGACTTCACACTTAATATGTAGCCGTCAGTATATTTTTTTATGGAAAAAGTAGTAAATACTACCTTTCATTGCCTAAGTCACAGGTGAAGTATAAATAGTTCTTACCTATAAAATAATTCTCCTAACCTAACCTATAAAACAAATACTCCTTATTTTTATTTCTACAAATTATTGGTATTGTAATTTATTACAAATATTGAATTTAAAAAACATAACTTTTTCTATTTCGTCTTCAACCCATTATTGTCCCACTGCTGGGCACGGGTCTTCTCTCAGTATGAGAGAGTTTAGGCCATAGTCCACCGCGCTGGCCAAGTGCGAATTGTTTTTCTATTTACTTATCATAAATCACGTACATTTATTAGGCATTACATACTATACCGAAATTCGTATATTTCCACCGAAGTGTACAATGAACTCGAGGGATCTCGTTAGAACCCGAGCTCAATCGAGATAAACTATCTGGTCATTTATTTTGCGTTTGAATCTCTAACGCCATATATTATTTCTGTTCATAACGCCATGGTATTAAGATAGGGAGGAGTTTAAGACAGTCTTAATCAAATGCGTTGAGGGAAATTACAGTAGGTATTCATTGGAATTTAATTACGTACCTACGTGTATTTAGATACAAGACGGAAGCCAGGTTTGAAGGTGAAGGAACCAGTGCAGTTCGACCGGGGGAGTAGGTACCACCGCCACACCTATTTCTAGCGTGAAGCATTTCTTGCGTTTCGATGGAAGGGTGTGGTTGCCGGTACACTTTTATATGAGGTGACCATCATAGTCCTCGGGAGTAGCAACGCATCTGTGATTGACTTCAGATAGAACTTATGTTCTGCATGAAGTTGATTACAGAAGTCCATGAGCGGCAGAGACCACTTACCATCACGTGGACTGCATGCTCGTTTGCTACTTCAGACAGATAAAAAAAAACAACGGTGTTTACGTCCACCATAAGCTATTTGCCCACGTTCTTGTTGTCAATACCATTACCATACTGTCCCATTAGTGTACTCGGATTTTTTATCTATAAACAGTTCCAGATAATATCTGCTAAAATTGGCTACGGATGCATTGCTACACCTGAGGACCAAGGTGTCTATAATTTTTTGTTAAGTACATATGTCTCTCTTCCTACCAAAACTCAGTAGCAATTAACCCTGCTGATATTAGATTACACTGCTGATAGTAATAGGTGTGGCGATGGTGGTTCCGGAGTTAAAACACAAAGGATTCTATCAACTTCGAAGAGATAACCGTCTCAAATTGTTATTCATATGTTATACATTGTTATTCATATGTTATACATAAGCAAAAAAGATCCTCAAGACTAAAAAAAGAAGGAATCTGATTCTGATATCTGCTTCCTTGCTACTTTGATAGCAAAAAATCCTCCTATTTAAAATTATGTCACCGTGGAGCATCCCGCCCGGGGGCGCCGGTCGAAATTCAGAGCTCTTCCTCTTTGTAAAAATACTCGGTGGAAATACGAAAAAAGCTGATTTTGCCCTTTCTATGAGCCCTACCTCTTTGCGAGCCGTCCCCTCCGGCCCCGGCACTAATAGGGATAATTCAAATTCGATTTATTTATAAAACTTGTTTTTACCTACGTTGCTAATTATAGAAACAGATGCTTTTACCTTTGATGAGGGATTTAGATTAAAAATACCAAAAGCTATAACAGGTGTTATTTTTAGCACAACAACAAGTCAGACAACAACAAATCTTTCTTTATTTAAGCTCTAAAGTCAATCAAATGCTTACGTAGCTCCATGCGTGTTCTTTCTTTGTTATGTTGCCAATGTATTGAGGGATTATTTCCATGTAACCTTGGAATTGGCTAAAATAGCGATAACGAACACAACTCGGTCCTAAATGTCCACATTTATGCAAACTTTATGTGATTTTCGGACTATAAGCTTTCAAAACACGACCGTTGGTAAAGATTTGTGTTGGTTTTCAGAAGCGGATTGAATTTCATTAAACTGGTTGAATAATATTGGGTTGCTTACAGTGCAATTCGCATTTAATATTTTTTTTTTTTTTTATCTGATTGAAGTGGCAAACGAGCATGCAGGCCGCCCTGCCGCCCATGGAGATCTGTAAGCAACTTCAAATAGAACATGGGTTCTATCTGAAGTCAATCACAGATGCGTTGCCACTCCCGAAGACTATGATGGTCGCCTCATATAAAAGTGTACCGGCAACCACACCTTTCCACACACACTTTTTAACTACATCGGTAATTTAATGTAATATGTATAGCATAGAGATATTAAATAAGACACTAAATAATGGTTTCAAATAGAAAGGCATGGGACAGAAACTCTTGCGAGTCTTAGTATTATTACATCATGTGGAGTGGATTTTCTAATGAGTGCTGTGTCAGACTTGAATAGGACCACGTTTCTCATAGATGTAAGAGGCGACCAAAGTACTAAATCCAGAACATGAACGCCAGTGCTTTACCGTGTAACCTTTTACACCGGGTACACCGGATCCTTGGGAGAGACTCCGGGTTATGTGGGATTTTTACCCACTAAAACCTCCTCGGCGGCCTTCCTCTGCGCTTGCAGACGACCCCGGGACCTCCAACGGATACCAACTGTGGTCACCAACGTGAATACTAGACACAGTGACTATTGGCAAGAACACCTATTTAGGGAACCCTGTATCCAGCAGTGGAATTCAAGTGGTTGATTGAATGTATTTTCGTAGATTTGATGGAGAAGTCTTTTATATATATAAAATCATAAAAATACGCTTGTTTAACTATGTCTTATTTCATAAAATCCTCTTATGACTTTACCTCTTTGGACTTATTATTATATGTTTCTCTATTTGCCCGAACTTATCATGACACGCCGTGCTAACGGCTTTACTGACTTTTATAGTAGGTTTAATAGACTTCACGTGACTGAATGCGACGTCTCGTAATAAATATCAAAACTATATAGGAACTATAGAATACAACGGACACGTTATAATTAAGTTCCTGCAACAGATTACATTCAAATGAGAGTAAAGGTTTTTGACGATAAGATAATTAAAAATATTAAGTAGTTAAATATTTACATTTTCATCAAAGAACTATATAAGAATTGAACTGGTTTTCAGTTATTTATAGTCTAAATCCTAGGCCACCTCTAGATATGAGGTTATCGTCGCATGACTTACCACCCTTTTCCACTAAGGGTTGGCGGGTGACTGAGTGGGATGGATTTCGTACGCGCACCGATGATTTTAATAAAATGAAACTACATTTATAATATCGGCACTCATTCATCAGCTTGCGATGTAGGTGATATAATTTAAGCATGGAATTATAAATTATATCTTCCGTATGAATAAAATATTCTATATCCTAGTTGAGGCATTTTGGCGCATGTCTACCCTGTTTAGTATGTTTCTAGTTGACGGGAAAGTGAAAGTTGCAGTTAAAGAAAAATAATAATTTGAAATTGCATTTCATATTTATATCAACTAAAAGGTGGATACTTAGCGTTCCACACCCAAAAGGTAAAAACGGATCCTATTATTAAGATTCCACTATCCGTCTCTCCGTCGGTCTGTCACCGGGCTATATATATATGTATGTATCTTGTAGGTACATAGCTATTTATGTTATGAACCTTGATAGCTTGATAGTTGAAATTTTCACAGGGTTGTATTTCTGTTGACGCGAAATAAAATGGAAATCAAATATTTATATTTACCAGTAAAACATAGCATTGAAATAAATGAAAATAAAACTATACGTTTTTTTTTCCGCACCTAAGTATACTCGTCGCTAATATTGCGAATAACTACGTATACGCACATACATATACGTATTACTTTTAAATGTACGTAATATTACAACGATTGTTACGTCGCCTCGCACAGTAGGTATAGAGTGCCTACATGAGTAGACTATTAACTATGATGAAATCCGTGTAAAGCTCGCGATCAATGAGCAAACATGGGTGGGCGGATTATTTACAGCCTAATCTATAATAATATTAGTGGTGTCTATATACAGTCACTGTCGTTTTATAGTTAATATTTAAAATAAACAATAAACGTTCGTAACACGTTGAATCAGATTGAGTAACTAAGAAATAAAAATAGTATCTGTAATATCAAAAATGAGGTGCAAAGTTGCAGAACAAAAAGAAATATTGTCTAGAATTTGCGCCAGCATCATGGCATAGCACCATGAAAATGATGTTTTTACCTATGCGTATATATTTTTTGAAAAGATGCTCATTATAGCCTCCTATTCTATATGAGCATTTTTTTGACTAAAGTAGCAAACGAGCATGCAGTCCACCTGGTGGTAAGTGATCACTGCCGCTCATGGACATCTGTAATCAACTTCATACAGAACGTGGGTTTCATCTGAAGTTAATCACAGATGCGTTGCTACTCCCGAGGACTATGATGGTCGCCTCATGTAAATTTCAAGAAATGCAAGAAATGCTTCACGTGGCGCTGGTACTTCCCCGGTCAAACTACACTGGATCTACCACCTTCAAAATACATATACTTACAATTGTGTATTTTGAAATCAATCAGACAAAATTACTGATATGACCTCGTTTCTAATTATTTGATGCAGTCTACCTTGTAACGCCTCTTAGATCGGAATACAATAGTGCGAACACGGCTGATCGGAAATAGGTCTAGTGGTGATAGCACCCTACCCAGCATTCATCTTGGCTCTTTGATAAAAAAATCTTGAGAAAATGTGCTAAAATGTATTTAAAAATCTGTAAAGCCCTGGCGGTCTAATATCGAAATTAAAATTAGTGACTAAAAATATAGTGAATTTTGCTAAAGATATGTGTTAAGATATTTTGGTAAGCACAATTCATGTAATATATAAGAACACTAGCTGGCCCGACAAACGTTGTTTCGCCATATAAAAAATAAGGGTGGACAACCCTTACGGGCTCTGAAAAATAGATGTCGGCCGATTCTCATATATACCGGATAAGCACAAAAAATTTCATCAAAATCGGTCAAGCCGTTTCGGAGGAGTATGGCAACAAAAACTGTGACACGAGAATTTTATATATTAGATAAAAATGAATAATAAATAGAGATGCACTGAATAGTGGTTTCACCGAATAACCGAATACTATTATGTTTAACTTTTACCGCACCGGATATTCGGCCGAATTATTCGGTTTACCATTTCTTTCTAAAATGTTGATTTGAAGTTAATTTGCTTTATATTATCTGCTTTATTCAACACACTCAACATTTGATTTCTTTGACTTAAAATATAAATCTTACGTAAAAAGCTTTGTCTTTTTATTCTATACCGTGACGTGTAGCCAAGAAAATCGAAAAAACTGAAACCGAATATATTCGGCACCAAAACCGAATAGCAACCAAATGTTTGGCACATCTCGAATAATAATATATCCCACAAAAATATTTATAAGAATACAAAACATTCATGAAAAAGTTGTATGAAATACTAATATAACTTGTTAGTTCTTCATGAGGCACAAAAAGTAGGCTCAACTTTATACAACTGTCACATCAATATTACTTTGCCGAGACAGAAACAAATGTCCATGTACACACTCTCTTATGTTTTTCAATATATCATATCTTTCTTATCATCGTTTCACACACAAAAATAATATAAAAAGACCTTTGTTTATTTATCTATTAAGGCGTATTGTAGTCTGAATAGTAAATAATTGGTTCATACAGTCATAACCTAGTATTTATATTATATAATATATGAAATACTGATGTTTTATCCGACTGCGTCAGAATGAGGGTAAAATTTTTGCCTTTGGAAAAATTTGCAAAGAAAAATACTTCTTTGTAATTAAGCTTCTTCTAGCATCAGCATTCTTGTAATTTACACAGTCATCACAGTGCATTAGCTATTATTTATATTTATGCGTTTCAAAAAGTTTTTATAAATAATTACTTGTAATATAACTCCTTTTACGCGTTTTATTATAAGTAATAAATAATGTAATAATATTACGCATTATATTGTATGCTACGGAAATAAATAATGCCAAGGGAAGCTTAAGAAAAATATAAGTAACATGAATTATTGCAGATATAACAAAAGCTTGCAGGAAATTCGCTTTCCACGCTCCAATTACACCAGGGTCTTGTCTTCGATCGATAGTTACAGTTAGTTTGTTGTGTAATTTAGAATGAACAGGTCTCTTTTCCTAAATATAAATACATTATATAATATTTTTATTAACTTTAGTAGAATTATTATCTTCATATTCTCGTCACGTCTTTAAAGTGATGACGTAATGTGTGATGTGGGTTAAAAATGCCACCACACACACCCTTTCTTCCGTAGAAGGCGACAAAGTGATAAATCCAGGAGATGGGCAAATTATTCATATACCAATATTCATTTAATTTATAAAAAAATAAAGTGTGTGTATACTTATGTACACGCGTTAGAAGTTATACTCCTTTGGCGTAGCACGATTAAAATCTATTTAAAAATTCTATCTTTTGCCTACTATTATAGAAAAAACGATACCAGCAATAATATAACTAAAATGTTGACTATAGCCAACTTTAGGGTGTCGGTTTTTCGTGACGATGTACGCGCGCATCTTAATTATTTACTTTCAGCATTTTTCCCTTACGCGCCAAAAAAGTATAACTTCAATAAAATGTCTACCTACACAGGAAAAGCCTTGGGGAGAGTCTAGTATGTTAATATGTAAATAACACGTAAAATATATTTAAACAAAACTTTATTACAAACAGTACCTACATACCAAATTCCATATCTTTTAAAATAACATCTGCTCCACAATAAATCGTCTTAGGTTTTTAGGGATGCCGAGATAATTTATATAAGATTGCTCAACGCAAAATCCATTACGAAAGGATACATTACTTAAGTTACTTTGTATGGAATGCTTGAGTGATTAGATAATTTTAATCCAGCTGGGGCTTCTACGCAACGAGAAATTTATTTAAATGCGCGATTTACGAAATGTATACGGCAACCTCGCCAAATTTTTTTATTGCGAAGTCAGATTTCAATTTATCTTTACGGGAAAATACCTTCTACTCGTTTTAGATGAGTGCAACTTCTTTACAAATAAATTAATTTTGTCAGTTATTTAAAATAGTAATTCACAGTTTCTAGGGTCAAGTGTATTTAAGATTTTTAGGCAAAATTACACGTGTGACGTAAGAAATTGTTTATAAACTTTGTACCCATATACTCTTGATTATTGATTGTTATATTAACAACTGAAATAATCAAAGTGTACTTACATGTTTACGAGCGAAGAGTACCTATAGCTTATTTTAGCTCCATTTATAATATGCATCTTATGTCTGCTAGATTTATAAATCTGTATATATAACGTCTTAAAATTGTCCTTTATAAAATTAACATAAATCTAAGCATATTACTTTGTTTATACATTTTAAATACAAATAGGTATATTTCTTCATTTCCCGTAGAATTTGTATTAAAGAAATTAATCATTTACTAATCACCGTATTAAGATAAAATAAAAAATAACGAGAAAGCAGCTATTAAGGGATGATTTTCAGAGCGTAAAAAGTGGACTTCGACATTAAAATGCTAAAATAACGAGGCCTTTAATAATTATTTTTATGGATGACTCGGCTGTACTCATAAGTATTAATAAGAGATAAAAGGAAAAGCATTCCCTATATCTATCTTCATACATAAATGATTTACCACGTAAATAATTTAACGGAATTAATTTCAAGTTGGTTTATCTTATTGTTTAAGATAAATTAATAATAAAATATTAAATGTAGTATTGAGTATGTACTTGGTTTATTTTATTCATTTATACTAACTACATATTCGACTATTTTCTAACATTTATCACTAATACAAGACTGCTAATGGGAAAATAATGTTTAAAGAATTTGTAACAATTTTATAAATAAATCATTAGCGGTAGGGGAAAAGGGGGTAATGGGAGTCACTTAAGGGAGAAATCAAATAAAAGCGAAAATTGAAACAAAATATTGATTGCAGCCGCCTTGACACAAAATTTACTTAATTAGCTATTAATCGACACCAATTTCAATCAATTTGGTAATCAACTCTGAAAGTTATAACAGTTTAAAAAAAAATAGGTATGACTCCCATTGCACTGATATGCGGGCAATGGTGGTCGGCTCTGTGGGCAATCGGAGTCAAAGATAATTTATCATATGTCTCATGTATAACCTTCGGCTGTATCCCCAGTGCAGTATGCATTAGCCCATAACGCATAACATGAAATAGGTACCTACATCTGTACCGCATCTCATTGTTTCTTTCAAAACCATTCAATAATTAGCCAATCGGGAATACCAAATTTTCTCATCTTCTACGTCGTCTTCTTCAGTATCCTGGCATATATCGTCAGTGCCCACAACGGGTACTCAAAGTACTCGTCACTTCATTCTTTCAGGACCCTTCGTTTGTACTTTTTTCTCCCTTCTTTGGTCCTTTTCTTCCCATTTTTTTCCTTTTCTTATATTTGCTTACTTTTATTTTTATTTTTTATACTCTTTCCATCAAGTTTTCCTTGGTTAGTATGGATGTGAGCCAGATAGATTTTTCTTTAAAATCTGTGTTATAATGGTATTCCTTGATATCTGTGGCCATTTCCTTTGGGGTTACCTGACTCTCATTGCCCTCAATTATGCTATGGCAAAAAAAAATAAAAATAAAAAAAAATATATAATATACTGACACAATCTAAACTGCACATGTTTCTTTCAATAGTGTAGCTAAATACGTGAAAAGTTCTTTTTTGTATACTGTAAGAAATTAGGCACTTACATCTTATTTTACCGTAAGGAAAAATTACACCAGGACAACGCAAAACCAAAAATCTGCTGTGTCTTTAAAGCGCGAGCATTTATTTTCACGAACCATTCAACACACTACCAGGAGGAACACGACGAATGCATGAAAATGCTTAACACGATGTTTACGTGGATAGTTTCGTGGATATGTGGGTGACTCCCATTGCCCGCTGACTCCCATTGCCCTGTTTTCCCCTACCTAACTTTCGAGTACTCAATTTGTTCGCCTTTTACAAATGTTTTGGTTTGACTGTGGCATTATTGAATATCGGCGGACGAAAAGCGCAAAACGCACACCGAAATCCAATTAGTCTTGCTTTGTTACCACTCTGTCGAGAACCGTCTTCGGGCGTAGTCACACAGCGAATTTTTCGGCGACACTCATTTCAAGAATGTGTGATATCTACGCCGTAAATCTTATTTTTTCTCAATTGATTTATTATAAGTTGCATTGACAGCTTATAATAAATCAATCGAGAAAAAAGAGAGCACGGACAGCTGTAACCTACGTTCATGATCACCTTCTGCGAGGATGTCATGTTAGCAAAGGAAGACGCCGAAAGGACCAGGGATCGCGCTGAACCTGCTCGGAGAAGAAACCGCCGCGGCCGCCGGTAACGGCGCCGCGTCCCTGTAGTTCCGAGATCAAAATAGGGTTACGGTATCCCGTGCCTGTAGTAAGAGGCGACTAAAAGGGGCTTCTGGGGTAGCGGGCGGCTAGAGGGTCCTCTTTTTAGCGCCGAGAACGACCACCTTTAGTGCGGTAAATATCCCACATGAAGGTTTCCCCCTCGAAAACAAAAATCTGTAACCTACGTTATACTCGTATAGAACACGGGCCTATCTGAAGTAAATCATATTTGAGTTGCGACTTCAGAGGACTAAAATGGTTGCTTCAAAAAAAAAAGGGAATCAGTAACCGCACCCTTCCACCGAAATGTAAGAACTGCTTCATGCTACAAAATTGTATGTAGCGTGCTGCTAGACGTTTGTGTCTATTACTGCGTACGCGAATACCTATTTAGAAAACATTTAAAAAAGCTAATTTCTATGTATATTTTTATTTTTTGAACTTTGTATTACACGAACTTCAGTGTATTTTTGCTAGTTAGTTTATCTACCTAATAGTTGCCTGATTTTTAAACGGTAAATTTCATTTTTGTAAGCATTAATAAAGTATTGTTCCGCTCGACGCTATTTTGCGACAATATCGAATTTTGAACGTTAACTGGCAGCGATTGAAAATCGTTTAAAATATACGTTATCTGAGAATATACACAGTGTGAAAGTTCCCTTTCATTTGACATACAATGAACTTTTGTATTTCGAAGTTTTCTATTCCCGCGCTTTATAACATTGCCTTTTATGACGAAATAAGATGAAAGTTAATGTTGTTTTTATCGAAAGTTGTAGATTTAATTAAATTGGGTTCTTTTCTTGAAAATAATATATGTTTAAATTCTAGTTGTGAGAGTTCAAAATGTCAAATATTTTTTTGTTATGTATGACAGATATGAAAATGTCAATAATAACAATAGAACTACTATTTACTAAGATGCATTTTTTTGCAAATCATTAGACACAACAGAAAATCAGTTTCAAATGGTATGTCTTGTGGGTAATTTATAATAGTAACTATGACGTTTCGTCGTCTAATTCCCGCATCAAAATTGTCATTTCGTTAAACGATTTATTCCTATCCAGCTGGGAGATAACTTGAAATGTCGTTGGCAGGTACATCTTCTAAATAAACACTTTTGAACTTTGTAATCAGAATGCTAGAGCTGAAAATGGCCTTAATATTTCGAGCTTACTCAATTTTAAATGGACGCAAATATTTCAGAGTAAAATTGGATTAAGGGTTTCAGAGAGTAGCTGGGTGTTACAAGTTGCTATGTCTACACAGCCACCTAACGATGAACTTCTGCTAATTTATTAATCTTTACTCAATTCTCTATCCAATTTAATCATAGGACGAAATGTTGCCGAATTCTTGCAATATATATTTTCTTCTGCGCCTATTTCCAATATTTTGAAGAAATTTTGAAAAATAAAGTGCGTTGTATATTCTCGTCCACAATTCCTCAATGCTTGAATTCGAAATAATTCGATGTGTTTTGCCTGTGCTGACCTACGGCGCCGACACATGCTCTTTCACTGAAAGCCTCATGCGAAAGCTCAGAGTCGTTCAGCGTGCTATGGAAAGGGCTACGCTTTTAATTTCACTTCAAGACAAAAATTCGAAAGATTGCAATCCGTAGACGAACGAAGGTTACCCGTTACCGACATAGCTCTCAAATTTGGCAAGCTGAAGTGGCAGTGTGCCGGCTACTTCGCTCGTAGGACCTATGATCGACGGGGAAGAACGGTCCTTAAGTGGCGACCACGTTTATGCAAAAGCAGCACAAGTCGCACACCCCCCCTCCTCCATTACGGAAGAAGACAGCGGAAAACCATTAGATTCAGAGGACAAAGGATCGGTTGGAAAGGCATCATTTAGCGAAGGCCTATATCCAGCACTGGACCCCAAAAGTCTAATTGATGGCTGCAGAAATTTTGGAATAAAACACTATTAAACTATTTTTTTAATATAATTAAACGTCACTATTGGAGAGTCTAAGATAATTTAAATTCATGTTTGCTCTCAAGCAAATTCGACGCTATCATAATTGCTTCTTTTTTTCTTTTTTACACTACATCTCGTCAGTAACGAAAAAACGAAATAAAATAGAATCTGATACAACACAGATCAGACAAATACAATGGTTTTACATTATTTTACTACTCTATTAAATATTCAAAAATCACGTCTCGAATTCGTGTACAAAATAATAGAACGTTCGTTAGTCGACGTGTTTTCGTTTCACGATGTGCAGTATATGTAAAATAGTTTGAATAACACTTGTTTGTTATCTGCTGAGCGGCGTTGTGTGAGGACTATTTTATTATTGTCAAGTGCAGCGCGTCGCCTACACCGAGTAGATAAACTACATAAATGGTTAACAAGTGCTACGTCAACACATTTTTTCAGGATAAATAAAAATATATGATTATAAATGTGGTTGCCGGCTACCTTTTGTATATAACGACCATCTTAGTCCTCGGGATTTGCAACGCATTTATGATCGACTTCAGGTAGAACAACTGTTCTTTATGAAGTTGCTTACTCCATGAGCGACAATGACCGCTTGCCATCAGGTAATTGCAAGCTCATTTGCTACATCAATCGGATAATATCTATATGAAAATATGAAACAATAGTGTGAGTTTTATTGGGTACCAAGTAGGTAACCTACTGCGTACGTACTGCGTACGTTGCAGCTGCTGTAAAACTGTTTTGTGGAAAAAAATAAGTAAGTTGAAATATTAAACAGAAGTATTAAACTCAGATTAATTTCGTTAAATAATGACAGATTGTAGTAATCTGTAACAAACGTGAACGGTTATAAAATACTTTGAAAAGCGTTTGTAGCCGCTTTATCTCTATTTCTGCTTTACACTATTTCATTATTTAAATTTCGGTATTATGATTTATAGGGTGCGGAAAGTATGATTAAATGGTCTCAAATGCCTAATTTATAATTTTCTTATTCAGGAGTACAATTGTGTGATCGATTTCTGGTAGTAGTTACGTGTTATATAAACTGGATTACTCCATGGGCCTTGATTAACTCATGGGCAGCTATTTACCATGTGGTGGATCTTACGCTCGTTTTTACTTTATTTAGTGAATAACTTTTGTTAATATTGAAAATGTAATTACCAGTTCTTATGAGTTATATGAAAACCTACATGTGATTCATGTACTAATTTCATAGTTCCCCTCGCAATTTTGTTCACTTAATTAACTTCAGTTAAATTGGTATTCGCCAACTTCCAGCGTAGACGCGGAAATATTTAGTTCATTAAAAGTGATCTCTTAATTAAATTTGTGGAATATTTGTATTTAGCGCAAAGTTTCAAAGCTTTGCTCTTCAAAAGTCACTCAACTTAGCGAATTTCATTGTAACAAAGAATCAAACGTTAAAGGCGCCGGAAAAGTTGGTTATCAAAAAAGTTTTATTTGACTTGCACCCTGAAACAACAGATGTTGACGGAACGGAACCAAGTTGAAAGAAACTGTGTATTGATTAAATGTTGACCGTTAATGAGCAGAGAAGAAGGAATTAGTACTACTCTTTGTTGTTCGAAATGTTTTGCGACGCCCTACAGCTGCACCGATTCAGCTTTTTAGCAAAAACGTCCGCTACTAAAAGTTTCTACGGACATGAAAAAAGTGGATTATATACGGGTCTGTTGTTTCTTTTTATATTATAAAGCTGATTTGATGCTTTGCTGAGTATGTGAATAAAAATACGCCTACAGTTCAAATAGCAGAGTACTACCAGAATATACCATTGAACTTAAGCTTAGACAAATACCCAAATAAGTGTTCTGGTTCAGTTAGCAAGACCTCGACTGGCGCGCTGATTCATTTTTTTTAAATATTACATATAGGGAAGTTAACCCATAAATTAAGGGATCCTAAAGGGTCTACCAGTTGCCAGGGCTACAGACAAACGTGAACGCGTAGTCCTGAGAATTGGTGTCCGCAGAAACACAAACAGAAGTCGATAAGAGTCCGCATAACCACTTCATCCGCTACTTAGTAAGTATAAACTTAACTGATTTAAACCACGTATCCCACATATAAAAGTGTTATTCTTTATAGATTTCTACATATAAATCGAGATGGACGGGTAAACAAATAACTTACAATATATTTGAAACAAATTCCCAATCCAAGTACACAAGTAGGTATCTGTGTTTATTCATTCTGTACCGTGCAAAGATTTTTGCTTTGTTTGTCCACCCGGCCGCTGGCTTGTATCGAAGCGTCGAAGTTTATCCGTTTTACGGCTTTTTGTGCTCAATTTTTAAATGAAAGCAGCGTTTTCATAAACCTTTTATGTACGAGTAAGCTAGAGGAAAACACACAAGCTTAAGTAATAAACCGTAAAGATACATAAAACAGCTATTATCACAAAAGTGGTCAACGTTTTTCATTTATGGAAATAATAATGGAAATAAAAATGCAAAAATTTGTATCTTTGTCCTTTACGCGTTCAGAAATCATTGATCAGATGTGTTTAAATTTTAGTAGGTCGTTTTGCGGGCGCTAGCGTGGCTCCCTGGCTCATAAACACTATACCTGTATATGGACCGTTGCCTGATTTAAATTAATACTAAGTAACCAAATACAGTCCACCAATTCGCACTTGGCCAGCGCGGTGGACTATGGCCTAAACTCTCTCATTCTGGGAGAAGACCCGTGCCCATCAGTGGGCCAATAATTGGTTGATGCGAACCAAATACAGGTTTATGAGTTTTCCTTTTTCTTTTTTTATATCTTACGAGGTATTCCATCGCATACTGCGAATAGCTGCAAATCTTGTATAAAGACAAAGTTATATCTCCGTGTAATACAAAATGAAAGAAAAACTTTAATTATTAGATTTCTGCCATGGAATTAACGTTCATATATTCTGATACATAATAAAAAAGAAATGCTCTCGTGATATTTACAAGGAAATTCGAAATCCCGCCATTAGTGAACGGGAAAAGGCGACAAAAAGAGGTCACACGTCTGTTACCACAGGAAATTCTCTATTACTGTAAAGCACATGTGACAATCTGCACACTGACAACAGTTTCAGTGACGTGAAAAGCTTTTAACTGTGCCTCAGTGTTAATTTCAAATCGTAGCTGCTATTTAGAAATACATTTTTATGAAACATCTTCGGCAACATATCTACGACTGATTAACATATTGCTACTTCGCGCGAATAACAGCACAATTCAAATAAAATCGATTTTGAGTTCGAGATAAAGTTATAGTTAAGAAGGATCTAGAATTGAAAGCCCGTATCTAACTACACCGTGGTATTTGAATTTATTTTCATAATTTTAACTCCATCACATCTATATATATAAAATTCTCGTGTCACAATGTTCGTTCCCGTACTTCTCCGAAACGGCTTGACCGATTATCATGAAATTTTGTGAGCATATTGAGTAGGTCTTAAAATCGGCCAACATCTATTCTTTTTTCCCCTTAGGGTAAGGGTCGTCCACCCTTAACATTTTTTAATTTTTTATATGGCAAAACAACGTTTGCCGGGTCAGCTAGTAAAATTATAAAAACATTTTTTAAATTCTAACTGGGCGTCCTGTAAAATTAGCGTTTTTGAGTCGGTTATTATTCAATCAAAGCAATGATATATGTAGCTATTTATTAGGGTCTTATTATAGATTTCTGAGTCAAAATATTAGACATTTTTGCGTCAAAAGCAATGCAGCCGCTTCAAAGAGCAACTCGAAGAGAATGGCAGATAAACATCAAAGTAGATAGGGCTATGAATGTCATTATAAAAAACATAAATGCCAGTAGGCATGGAAAATGACGTCTATTATTATCAAATCATAGATTATGTTTGTAAGAATCGTTTTATTCTTATATCTTCTGAAGGAATTTAGTCTATGTCGGTAATTTAATTTATTTGTATAAATCCAAAACCATGCAATATTTGCCAGGGATTATATTACATTACATGTAAATGGGAAAATCACCTTCTTGCTGTAACTATTCTTATTTGGGTTACAGTGCACGTATCACCATGAAACATTCATTCGATAAAAGTGGTATGACGTGTGTGGTACGACCTGGAAGGTACTACCACCATACGGTTTTCTAGTGTGAAATAGCTCTTGCGTTTCAATGGTGCGTGTGGTTACCGGCTTACTGTCATATGATGCGACCATATTAGTCCTCGGGAGTAGCAACACATCTGCGATTGACTTCAAATAGAACCCTTGTTTTTTTCTTTATCTGACTGAAGTAGTAAACATGTAACAACACGCAGTCCACCTGGTGGTAAGTGTTCACTGCCGCCCATGGACATCTGTAATTAACTTCATACTGAACATGAGTTCCATCTGAAGTCAATCACAGATGCGTTGCTACTCTTGCGGACTATGATGGTCGCCTAATGTGAAAGTGTGCCGGCTACCACACCCTTCTATTAAAACGCAAGAAATGCTTCAACCTAGAAATGGGTGTGGCGGTGATACTCCGGTCAAACACACTGGTTCTACCACCTTGTCCTGAGTGGAGATGATTATAGATATTCATGGGCGACAGTGACCACGCTTGGTGGCTCCTTCATTTGTGTAAGAAACGAATAATTACGTATCATCACATAAAGAGCATAGTATAAAAAACAGGACGCACTGTGTTAATATAAATAGAATATTTGGAAGAACAAAAGAATGGGCAATAAAACGGACATTAAAATGTCAATTAATATCCCGATCGCAACGTATATAACGGGAGTTTTAATACTGGACCGTTCCATAAGGCTATTTGGACCTAAATAATTTCGCAAAAATACCCATCCGCTAAACTCAACCGTGAAATCAAAGATGAAACAACGAAGAGACGGTTCAGTAATAACGTCAAATTGTTTCATGAGTATAATGGGGCCATCGACTTCTATGATGTTCCTTGACCTTCCAATTTTAATAATACGCGAACTTTTGCAATTAATAAAATGAAACCTCTCAGTATTTTTGTGAAAGTCTCGAAGTTCCATATTTACATTATAGTTTTTTTACAACATTTTTTAACATACATTACAGCCCATCGAGTAACTTTTCTTTATATTTCCTTTCAAACAATCTTCTGTGTTTTGGAAACAGAAATGGTAACCACTTATACTGTAATCAGTTTTCGGGACATGTATAACCAACGCCATATTCATGAAGACGGTCATAAATACGTTTTCATCCCTGTAGGATGGTTATCTACCTCATATTTAAGATGCAATATTGATAAAGACAAAAAAGCTAAGTAGAATAATAGAATTATAATTATATCGTCAACCCATTATTGTCCCACTGCTGGGCACGGGTCTTCTCTCAGAATGACTTTACACACCTCTGAGATCTTTTTTTTTAAAGAACTCTCGGGTGTGTAGATCTCATGATGTTTTTCTTCACCGAAAAACAGTGATAATTAGTTTCTAATACGCACATAAATCAGTGGTGCGTGCCTGGAACCTCGAACCTCCTGATCGAGAGGGCAAGTTTCAATAGGCTGCAGTGATAGCCTCTTTATAAGTTTTTTGTTCTCGAGGGAGAAACCTTCAAAAGATACCCGACCCCGTGGGAGCGACGCAGGGTTATGTGGGATTTTTACCGCACTAAAACCCCCCCGGTGGCCGTCCTCAGCGCTATAAAGAGGACTCCGAGAACTCGGTCCGACCGCAACCGGAATCCTCTGAGCGCGTTGCCCCATCGGGCTCCTCCCAGATGGGCCCACCGCCCCGTCTAGTCTTTACGACGGTATGCGACCACATATACCGCCGTCCTTCTCGGGATCGCCTGACCGAACGGTTCGAGCTCCCACTCTAGCCGCCTGCAACCCCGGAAGCCCCTTTTAGTCGCCTCTTACGACAGGCAGAAATCTATTAATCCTATATGTTTATGTCAGAAATTATTTTGATTTATTATGATGAAATTATTAATCTGGGTCTATAACGCCTATTATTACCTAAGCCAGTAGAGAAATCTATAATGAACGTAATGTTTCATTTATTACAAGAGGTGATTAGGCGATCTTTATGGCGATTTAGGTACGTATAATTAAGATAATGCAATGCAAATGCTAAGGCCATTTCACATAACGTTAATGTATACCTAGCTTATAGCTATAGGTATATCTATCTACTATCTTCTGCTTCAAATGAGACTAAAAAATATTGTGAGACTAAAAAAAGTGTTCTTGTAAAGGCCATTGGTTTTATGGTAAAATCTGAATCTTTTAAGGCTTTTCTAAAGTCATTGTATTATAAAAAACGGCCTACATCATGAATTCACTGCGAATGAGTCGCTATAAAAAGTTATCGTGTAGAGACCCTTAGTTTAATGATGGAACCTGAATCTTTTGAAGCTCTCTTTACTAACGTCATTGTACATAAGGAAAACGGCTCCCTCGCAAGTTTCCCGAGAACAAAGCCGAAAAAACAGAGATAGCGTCATTTTTCTTACTAAGAAGTTTTATGAGAAAAGCTTAGATCATCAAACTTATTTGACCTAGTAAGTAGATAGTATTTTTTTTTTATTTCACTGAAGTAGCAAACGAGCACGCAGTCCACCTGATGGTAAGTGGTCACTGCCGCCCATGGACATCTGTAATCAACTTCATACAGAACATGGGTTCTATCTGAAGTCAATCACAGATGTGTTGCTTCTCCCGAGGACTAAGATGGTCGCCTCATATAAAAGTGTACCGGCAACCACACGCTTCCATCGAAACGCAAAAAATGCTTCACGCTAGAAATAGGTGTGGCGGTGGTACCTCCGCGGTCGAACTACCCTGGTTCTACCACCTGTCAAATTATAATTACAATTATTAGGCTTAATAATTATAAAGTTATACTCAATATCCTTTTAACATTAAAATGTCCTTTCGTAGATGTCAAAGCAAGTGGTTGCTTAGCAGCAGATCTTGATGCGAAGTCTTAAATGTTTGTTCGTTACTAAAGCAAGTGGTAATTACTAAGTGATTCTGATTTAGAAATCAAATTCCAAACTATCAATCTTGAAACGTGGTCTTATACTAGAGGCTTCATTCGAAGGCTCAGAGTCGCTCAGCTTGCTATGAAGAGGGCTATACGCTGGGAATTTCGCTATGAGACATTATTCACAACGATAAAATCCATAGACAAACGAAGCTTACCACCATAGCTCCCAAATTAGCAAGCTGAAGTGGGAATAAGCCAACTAAATTGCTTGAAGGAGCGATGACCGATGGGAAACAAAGGTCCTTGAGTGGCGCCATTTTGGGGGAGGCCTATGTCCAGCAGTAGACCTCAACCAGCAGTAGCAACGCATCTGTGATTGACTTCAGATGTAACTCATGTTCTGTATAAAGTTAATTGCAGATGTCCTTACCATCTGGTAAAATACTCGTTTGCTACTTCAGTCAGATAAAAATACATAGAGTATTTTTTATTCGATTGTTTGAAATAAACAAAAACAACGTTCACAAGCTTATTAGTTAATATAACGAGTTGCGTAAACGAATTCGGATTCACACACATGAAAATATAAATTATAACTTCGCAATGTAAACCTTTTCAAACATAAAAATTGTATTTTAGCGTTGAATAATATACCCTACCTATTCGCTTTTACTTGTCAATTTAAAAAACAAAAGAGACTGGGTATTTTTTGTAACTTTTCCCTGATAAAACTGCCATAAAGCACCTACATTTTAGGGTTGTTACGGATATGAATGAAAAAATATCTGCGTAACGGAGAACATATTTGACATAATATAAAATTGGATACATAATATTACTACAGAAATTCTACAGGTTCATAATGCTAACGGTTACATTAATATAAAAAGATCATCACAATCTTATGTTAACGAATATAGATAATTCCGCGTGGCGGAACGGTCACCGTACCGGTCTAACAAACAGTAGGTTCTGGGTTCGATGTCAGGCCAGACAGATAAGTAGAAGATTAATTTAAATTAGCGTTCTATGACATGAATCTGGCATATTCGTCTTTGTTGAAAAGTCTTAGTGTGGGCTATAAGCTTAGAAATTCAGTCCGTGTAATTTAGAAATCAAATTAAAAATGTTTCAAATAGTGTCTACTTATGAACTTTAATTTCCCTTTGTAGAATATTTTTACTAATCACACTGTAATGTCGCCTCGCAATGACCTACGACTCTGTTGGACTTCGCGAATTTATTTGACTTTAAACCCTATGCTTGATCGTAATGTATAATGTTAATTTAAAACAATGAAATATGACTATAATAAAATATCGTATATTAATAGTTGACAAATGGATATCATTAAAGAATCAGTAGTAATAAAATAACTAAAAAAATATGATACGACATATATTGGGTTTAGTTGCGTTTCGATTTGATTCCATTTCCTCAATATCTCTAAATAGTTGCGGTTACAATAAAGAAGCTTATACCATCCCTACGCTCATCTTTATTTAGCTTGTAATTAAGCTAAATATATCACGCGCCCTATATATCTGGAATCCGACACACGTAAAGCCGTGGTTGAAAAGAGAAAACACATAACAAAGCCGCAGTAATTTATGAATGGAAGAAAACTAGGCGTTAAATAAACTATCTACATAAGATACCTACACGTTGCACAAACGTAACATGAAAAATGTCTTTGTTTAAATTTAATATCACAAGTAACATCTGTGTTACTACCGTAACATACATAATACTAGATTATGGCTTCCCTATATCCCTAAAGCTTATTACAATCGGAAAGCACTGTTTTTGAACAGTGTAAACCTGTACCAAGAACTTATATCTGGTTATTTGTAACCTACTAAAATTATCCTTAGGTATGCACACTAAATTTAAGCGCTACCTCTGTATTTTTAGAATTCAGGTGAATAAACTTATTAAAGTTGATTTATTTGACGAAAGAGCTACGATTTGTAAAGCGTGAAATGTCACTTCATTATGGGCATCGAGCCAAAGAAGTTTCCTGTGATATGTTAATTTTAAAAAAAGTTTTTGCGGAAACCTGTGGAACTTCAAACAATTTAGATTAGTTGCTTTTAATAAATTGAACAATAAAGTATAATCTGTTGTTACATATTTGAGTGTACCAATATTTTGCGCAGAGAATTTATTATCTATTCTGTTCTATCTGTATACAATAGATAATATAATATGGTAGTAGAACCAGTGTAGTTCGACCGGTGAAGTACCACCGCCACACCTATTTCTAGCGTGAAGCATTTCTTGCGTTTCGATAGAAGGGTGTGGTTGCCGGCACACTTTCTCATGAGGCGACCATCATAGTCCTCGGGAGTGGCAACGCATCTGTGATTGACTTCAGATGGAACCCATGTTCTGTATGAAGTTGATTACAGATGTCCATGGGCAGCAGTGAACACTTACCATCAGGTGGACTGCATGCTCGTTTGCTACTTCCGTCAAATAAAAAAAATATATATACAAAAAACTATACGAACTTTCATTACTTTTATTAAATGTTAACTCACGCTCAACTCACCTCGCTCGCTTTATGTCGAACTAAAGCAATTAGTAACTAGTTCACAATTATGGTATTGTTTAAATTGTTGAGCTACTTTCGCAGTTTCGAAATACGCCGTCATGGGATTTACTTTGTTTTGTTAGGCTCAGTGATGTGCACTGTAAGTTCGTTTACAGTACACATTGGGCGTTGTAAACGTATGCAAAAAGTAAACAGTACATGTATTTATGAACAGGTTTCTTTTTATATATTTATGTGAAATGTATCTTTATCATTTATTAATTCAGTAGTATACTGCAGCAAGCATCATGGCTTCCTATCACAAACAGTATGAACAATTTTTCGTCAACACTCATCGCAAATTGGTAGATTGACATGAAATAAAATGAAATGTCTTTATTTTGCATAGGCCTATGGGGGCACTTAAAATAATTAATGCAATAAAATTGACGAGTACAGAATTGTCAGTTACATATTTTCTTTTCTTACACTACCACCGGATCGGAGCACGATCTCAACTGAGATCCGGCAAGAAACTCAGTGGGTTTTTTTCTATATACGTTTTTTTGCCATCTCGTTTTTACATTGGTAATAAAAGTTAGCACCAGAATCTTCCCTTGTATTTGATAAAATTAAAACAATACCTGGCTATTTCTCTTCAATATTATTGCAATAATTATTTACGACATACAAGTATTTTTAAGTAATATTTTTAAGCCTATATCAAAATAAAAAAAAAGTAAGATCTTTTGTATCCGTCAGCAACCTCTAATTTACTTTAGTAATCATATATTTTTAATTTGCTAATACAATACTAGATAGATCAATTCGTCACAGAATCATACGAAAATACAAACATTATACAGGTAAACTACCTTAGTATTTAAATATTTTAAAGGGTAGGAAGAATCATCAAGAGTGTGTTTAATTATTCACGGTGGGTTGCCTTTTTGGAAAACCGTAAGCTCTGGTCACGGAATGTGTAAATAATATCTACCGGTCGTAACGAAAGCTTTTAAAAGTAGTTTGAAGACCTGCCATAGCTCATTACACTTTTCCGTTATTCTTAAAGATACCTACATTAGGGGCCATATGTAAAATATGTCATACGTTAAGGCGGGAAAGGGCTCGATAAAGTGTGACAAGGGTTAAAAGGAATACAAAATTTTCCAAAACAATTTTTACAAAGAGTTCCAAAATAACACGTGACAATACGTCACCTGTTATTTTGGAACTACCGTTTTAATTTAAAATTTATATGTGTATAGCAAAATATGTGACATCAAAATAGCGAGGAGTCTGACAAATATAATTAGTTGTGACAAGGGGTTGTGGGGAGGGGTCAAAAAATCATAAAATTCGTGTGACGGGTATAATATACCCCTTAAAAGAGAAAATGGTACAACACACGTAAATTTCTCAAACGTGTCTCAGGTAGATAAAGTATTTATAATTTGAAACAAATTTATCTTTTGAAAGTAAACAAAGTTCAATTTCAAAGGTAAAGCTGAAAACCACATCAAAACAAGTGAGCAGACATTAATTTCAAGAAAATCTCTTGTTTTTCTTTTGCAAAGTCCAAATAACATTAAAAAGATTAAGTATACAAACTAGGAGCAGATCTTGTAAAAAAATGTGTGCGTGTACTAGCGTACACTCGTAAGAAGTGAAACTTCTTTATCACGTTATTTTTCAAAAAAAAATTTACTATATATGCAACTTTACAGAAATTGGTTAAATAAAGTTATTAATACAAATAAAAACCTTTTATTAAACTTTATCTAATAATCTAATCTATAATAATCTATCTAATATCACGCGTGGTAGGGATAAGAAAAAGATGGCGCGTAACGGAAAAAAAAGATGGCGCGTAACGAAAAAATGTTACACTAAATTTTATTCCAACCCCGATAAAGAAGTTTCACTTCAATATCAGAATAGCAATCTCATTATATTTATCAATGAATTCCTATAGTTTTAAGAGTGATGTTAGGTAATTACGAGTATTACTTAAATATACATACTACCTGAAGAGTTCTTTAATAGGTTGCGTTTGCACCCTAAGGGGCAATAAAGAAGTGATGAATATTTAATATTGTCGATATAGTTTGATAAAATGTATAGTTACTTGGTTTCATAAAAACTTTGGGAGAGTGCCCAACATTTCTTTGAAAAAACTATTTTGGTCATCTTGCTACTAGTTTTTTAACCTTTTAATTTTGTTAATTAATTAAGAATAATCTAGGGTATTTATTTATGGCCGCTATAATTAATAATAATAACTCATAACGAGCATTAGAAAAATCGTTTTAATCGTTTAAGGTTTGTTCTACCTAATAAGTGTGTCACATATCTATTTTTCCAAGTTAAGCCTCATGAATAGCAATGCATCCAGGGTAGACCTCATATCCTACTCTTAGGGGTAGTGGTTACTCGCCATCAGGTGGTCTAAGTGTATATATATTACTTTTACATTTTAAAGTTAACCTGTTATTAGTAAGTGCTAATAGGTGTGACGGTGATCTCTGAAATTGAACTACAAAGGGTTTTACCATCTTTTATATGCACTTTATCAGTTTTAGAAGCAATTTTTGGCGTACAACTTTTTGTGTAATGTTCTCACTTTTTACAAGTTCAGTTTACTAGGCCCATTCAGTTTCCATTTTATCTATGTAAAATCACTCCACAACAACGACTCTCCTCTGTGTTACACTGCACATATCGTGATGACATACATTCGACAAATCAGCATTGTAATAGAAACGCCTCGTTTCATATCATGACAAAACGTGAAAAGGAGGCAGTAAATACTTATAACTTGACTAACATAAATATATAAATGTGCCATTCTTTGGGCTTATTAATAAAAGCGCATATCTATGTCGGATTTACTTTTAATTAGCCCCTAACACGTCATATTGTTTAGTGTTGAACAATACCATAGGCCACAATTTGCTTCCTAAGAAATGACATAGATGTTCATTAATGATCTCGTATAAACGTAAATAAACTGAGGCTACAATGTCCTGATTAAACCATTGTCCTGGTGCATCACTTTGGTAGCTTACAGCTTTCTTGAAGAGTCCGATTTCATAGCGTGAAGGTGATAAATCAGAAGATAAATTTATCCGACATTTAACATGAAAGCAAAAAACCCCATTTTAGTATTTTTAGTTCTTGGTATATTGGACACAATGGTTAAAACGTAAAAGAAAAAGCACTGTTATTTACCGACAAAGAAAATCGGTGTATCTACAGAAAAAGGTTTTCATGGTCGTTCGTCCGCCGCGAATGCCAAATGAGAAGGTAAAGAAAGGGGTAAGTTAAAAGATGAGGGTATGCTTTTACAAACCTTGAAAATATTGCTTGCTACCGATATAAATTTCGCACATGAATTTTGAAATAGTCACTCGTACAAACGGTCGAAATTCGATATTAATTCAACTCAAAACTACACGTGATATTTTCAAAAGTACCACAAATGTTTATCAAATTCAATAAAATGGTATATTTATGTTAGTTTAAAGATAAAAGAGGTTTAATCAACTGAACTGCATTTTAAAGCAATGACGGGTATTTTGACAAAGACGTAACATTTTCGACGTTATGTATTTCCATATGCATGTGTATATTCATGTGTCAAATGCAAGGTAGTGTGTGTAACGTGTTTTAGTTGATTTTATATGTTGAATGCATTATTTGAAAAAAATATAACCTTTCCGTAATCCTTCTTTACATCAACTATAACCGTGCGTAATTTCATACTCCTCGACGAATCCCAAAAATGACATTATTTAATTACACAATTTGGAAAGCGCAGTTTAACTTTTCCCCCGCTCCGATATTGTCTCGTATAGCCTTACTTAAATATTTAATAAAGATAATAATAACACCTACTAAAGGCATTATTATTATCTTTTAATTAAATAATTTTCCAACTTTATAAAACAATTAGGAAACGATAAAATCAATGCCCCCCGTGAGACGTTACAAAGAATTGTGTTCTTCATTGTTCACAAGTGGTTTAGCAGTAATATCCGAATTTTACTTTTGCTCTCGTATGACTTGTGTTATGAAAGATACAATCTATCATAGCTATATTACATAAACCATATAGACAGGAGAATTTGAGTACAAACTTGCAGACCTATGATGGAGCATCCTCCTTCTAAAGAACAAATTCTTATATACAAGATATTGCCTAAATAACAATGTGTAACATGTGTAACGGAAAGTTATTATAGAATATTGTTTAACCTTAAAAATATAACCATTATGTATGCTGAGCATAACTTAATTGGTTCTAAAAACTACCATAAATCGTCGCGCACACGCTTTTAAAACGAGTAACGATCTTCTACTCTTTTTTCTGTTTTAATTATGTTTAAATACGATGTGTAAGTATTTACAAAAACTGTTTATATAAAATAACAATATGTTGGCCAATATGATTTTGATAATATATTTCCGTCTTAAGCTACATACTTATTATTATTATTGAAACATTTTAGTGTACCTACGGAGTAAATTGTTAATAGCCTAATTATAAACTTCTGATAATACCCGTTCAAATTAAATGGTCTTACCACATTGTGTCACGTGACGGAAATTGTGTTCTATTTATTATCGATGAGGAAACATCCTTTGTAGGTCGTCCGCAATTAATAAAAAAATAAAGTTATTTTCAAGTAACTGATACGACACCATATATTTTATTTTTAAATTTTGGTGGATAATTTTGGAAACAGCTGAACCGATTTTTACAGTATTTTGATAGACTTCGTAATACTTTAGTAGATATAGACAAGGATGTTTTTATTACAAAATAATGAAATATATTCAATATTCACATGCAATGCTGAACTTCGAAATTCATCTTGGCCGTTGGTGGTATAAAAGTTCCTTCGCAGTTATTAAATCAATCATAATTTTGTATAATCAATGGATCATTATTTACAGCTTATACAGGATATACAAGATATACAGGATATACAGGATATACAAGATATACAGGATATACAGTATATACAAGACTTTATTAATCAAAATAGTCATAATACACCGGGCTGCCTAAGTGTGGATTGTAAGTGTCACACCAATTTGTGAAGTCTAGGTATACAGATATCAGGCATGTATGTATGAAGAAATTCACTATAAAAAATACTATGTTTTCTTTAACTACTTTTTAATAACTGGATGTAGGTATATGTAAAGCCAAAGAGAATAAAGGCGGATACTTACACGCGGAAAATATACTTCACAATGTTTAGACACGCTGTTTCCCGTGAAATCGTACTTACGAATATTAACTCGGATGGAGCAGACGTGTATTAGTTTACTGATTCAATTTAATCGCTAGCAGATGTTACGAACTTGATGACTTGAATATACAATCGAGCAAACTCTAATTCATTATGACGTATGATACATTAAGGGCTATGTAGCTTGAATGATACCTTAAATAATAAATAGAGACGCGAACTTTGCCTGTTCTACTAATTTATCCTCTCAACCCTCGGGCGTGTAAAGTGAAGAACAGTACTTCATCAAATTTAACAGCACATCTGTGTCTTGAATCATGTTCTAAGAACTTCACTCTCTCGAAAATTAACAAGTTAATTCACTGTAATTATGTTTAGTCAGTGATATCCTGGTTTAATTTATTCTTGTGGACCATATCAAAACCAAGGAAATGGTAAAATAAGTATTAAATACGCCGAATGATTTGTGTTTTATAGTTAAACCTGGCAGAATGGTAGACGGGCCTTTTTATGAAAAGCCACCTATAAATATTCGCAACACTAGTCTTTGTATCGAGATGGAGAAGAGCTCTCCTGAAACCTTTTTGAAGAATTCGCATGGATCAAGGAATTCGTCAGGAGGAAGATCATACTACATTTTATATTTCCGTAGCAAACGGTATCGTGAAAACCGAACCGTGGAAAAGGTGCTTCTTTAAATATTTCTCGTTTAAAGGTAATAAATTATATTTCATTGAATAAGCATCATAAAATTTGTCTACACGTTAAGGACTAATGATTAATTGACTAAGTTTGAATCTTATAAAATAATCAATGTATCAAAAGTCTTATAAAGTTGATTTTGGCTCTCGTTAAATTTTAAAGTTAGAATATTTGAAATGTCTCGTTTAAATATTTGTATTGATGTACTGAATACAGTTTTACATTATTATATATTTATGGAGTTGGTGGCTTGCTAAAACTATTGCTTACCTTTTTATTTAAATTTGAGATAATAAAAAATAAGGTTAAGTTTATAAATTTCCGATAAAATTTTCAATTTTATTTACGGTAAATCTATATCTTTCATTGAAATGTGCAATTAGTTATTGCCATCATTATTTTTTTATATTTTTTTTAATCCTTAGTATTCAGAAGTAGATTGAATCTCAGTGGGCATAATATAAAATCTTAAACGAGTTTTCTGCGACAGAGAATTCGACTTTTTTAAAAGTATCTTAAGATAACTCTAATGAGATAACTTGCTGAATATAAGGTAAATGGGGAAAGATAAGGCTCTATCAAACGCTACGTAACAAGAAATGGTCCTTTAGTACTCTTATTTCTTACAAAGCTAGGATGAAATGTCTTGAGGCTTCAGACTTAACTGGTAAAATCATGTAAAACGACATACCTATTAATTAAAATCCGATTGCACGCTCAGGCATGACTAATGCACAAATCCATACTAATATTATAAATGTGAAAGTGTGTTTGTTTGTTCCTCTTTCACGTCGCCAAATAACTACTATATGATATGGTTCATATGCTGGGAGATAGTTAGGAGAGTGACGTGGGCTACTTTTTACCCCGCTTTCTCATTCCCATGAGAATATCGATGTTTTGTTAGTTGATACATATTTAGTAGTTTCAGATGTTCACGGGTGGTAGAACTAATGTAGTTCGACCAGAGTGATACTACCACCACACTTATTTGTAGCGTGAAGCAGTTCTTGCGTTTTGGTAGAAAAGTGTGGTTGTAGGTTCTCTTTCATATGAGTCGACCATAACGGTCGTCGGAAGTAGCAGCAACACATCTGTGATTGAGTTCCGATTGAACTCCTTTTTTACAGATGTCCAACGGTCACCTGTAAAAAAGTCTATGTCACCACTTTCCATCAGGTTATTTGCGTTTTAAACAATATCATATTTACATTGTGTTTTATTGTTTTTGTTTTAAATCGTTAGGTAAAGCCTGTCTCTACTTGACCGTTGTATATAGTTACGATTGTAAGAATTACTATTTTTCTGACAGTACGTAACGAAAATATTGTGAAAATTACTTATCATGTAAATTCCCTTCTTTTTTTATTTGCTTTTTGTTATTATCTACTTGTTGACCCGGCGAACTTCGTTCCACCTAAAAGTTAAAAATCTAATATTATCAGTTTTCCTCCACTATATTATACATTTACTATACATAAAAACCTTCCACTTAAATCACTCTATCTATTAATTAAGTGCAATAAAAGCCGTAGCGTAGTTTTAAAGATTTAAGCATACATAGGAGCAGACAGCGGGAAGCTACTTTGTTTTATAATATGTAGTGATTAATATGTCTCTACTATTTACTCTACCCCCGACATCCGCATGAAACCTGGTTGTGACTTTGACAGCAATTTTGAGATTAAGGTAATAAGTGAGCAATTGTTTTTGTTTGAATTTTTTCTGACTTTTAAAGGAAATAAAAATAAACATTACTGTTAGTACCTTTTACAGCTGGTAACGTAGAAACTACTCATACTAGAGACATGTCAATAACATGTCGTGTAGCATTTTTCACGGACTTTACGCGTATCATCATAATTCAAACGTGTAACGCGAGATATAGCCTCCTTCGATATGGATGTCAAGTCCTATTTTTTGATCATTTTTATTCACTGTCTAAATACGGATCAGAAGACCAATCCTTTAAATGTAAAATAAAATGAAGGACAAACAACATTTACGCGTTGAAATAATTAGTAACGGCTTAAAGTTCTATTTATCATTCAAATGATATACAAGGTTATCGTATCTTTACGTTAATAGATACTTAGACCTGTTAAGAAATGCTAATGGATCTATTCTTAGACTCTTATTTTCGTATAGTAGCATGAGTTAAAATAGTATTGCATGATAATTAAAAGTGGAAAAAACGACAATAAATGAAATTTAAATACGAGTAAAGTATCTATTTCGACTTTGGTAATTTAGGTTAAATAAAAAACAAACATTTGCATGCATTTCAGTTGACATTGATATCTGACATCTATTCAAATAATCTCTCTGAAAATTTGTTATTCCGAGCGAAACTCGGTCATCCAGGTATCTAGAGTAACATATAAATACGTGGCCACTGAGGCACATATTTGTGTAAAACAACAAAATGACACTTCAATTTCATGGGTGACATAGAGTCCGGTTGGAAAGTGGATAAAGTTTCAAATGATATAAAAAAGAAAATGGTAGCAAGTAAATTGGGTTCACCAAGTAATTTGCTCTACGCTGAGCATGGATTTTCAACCATAGTTTATTTAACCGTATTTCTAAAACGCACCTTAAAAAAACATGGCGTACCATACCTACTTAAATAATTTAAGGAACGTGTACAAATTAAATCCTATGTAATAACTATAAAATAAAGCTATATTTTTATCGGTAGTATTTAAAAATGAAAGTATTTTGCAAATCAGCGTTAATCCGCTGTTATTAAGCAGGCTGTCATAAAACCTTTGTAAATGAAATATTACGGCCCGTAGCCGGAATGAGCGAATATTAAAAAGCCGTACCAAAATTCAATGCTTTAATAAGAAGTCATTATCAACGTACTATCGTCAGCTTATTCCCATATTTTATAAATGAATACGACATAATTAATCTTGCTACCAGAAATCACTGTAAATATAGGTATATTGAGTATAGAATTAACGTACTAACGTAATTAATGATCAGGATACGAGATAATGAACGTGCGTAATCTGCAATTAGAACGAACCTACATGTGAAGATGAGATAATCTCTGCCAAGGTTTCAGAGTGCTGTCAGTAGGCACATCACAATAGCGACGTTACAGAATTTAATTAAACAGTACTTTGAGGCCTACAGTTTGAGTAAATGTTAGTGCTACGTCGTAGCATGTAATATATCATATCATAAATTGAAATGATAAATAAACATTGTAGATATATCAGTATAGTTCTAAACACTGGTAGAAGTAACGTATACTTAGTTCAGCCAGTGGGTATCAACGTTTCGCCTTTTTTTGGCGTACAGGAAGAATATGGATGCTCCTGATTGACAAGTAAGGGGACTATTGATTCTTAGGAGTAGCAATGTGTTTGTTAGCCCCAAGTAGAACCGGTGTTATATATTGCAAGTGTCCATGGACAGCATTGATATCAGGTGAACTAGGTATTCGTATTCGGGGGACGTCTTACTCTCCAGGACTTACATATGCTAAGGCTATGTCAACATAAGGGCGGTAGGAAATTTCGGGCCTCGAGGGGTATCCTTTTTAGCCGGGCACTTCTCAAGGAGATCGAATACCTCCCGGATCCTTAACATTTATCATACTACTTACTACTAATATTGTAAAGGCGAAAGTTTGTGAGTGTGTATGTTTGTTACTTCTTCACGTCTAAACGGCTGGAGCGATTTTCATAAAATTTGGTAGGGAGTTAGCTGTTACTTTACATTAACATATAGGCTACTTTTCACTGTAGAAAAATATTATATTCCCACGGGACAATCGATACAACGATTTTATTGACGCGGGCGAAGCTGCGTAGTTCAGTTAGTACATTATAATACAATGTTAATAAAAACATTGGAAAATCACGTAAGAATTTAAAAGATATTTATCATCCCCAATGTTTAGGGGGAGATGTGAACTAAGTGCTTGATGGCTACTTCAATATTATAAAAAAGACCCTACGATAAAATTTTCCACAAGAACAGTCCTTGTAAAAATATTTACTTTTCGTGGTCCTGCTACCGTAAATATTTCCACGAATCATATGGTGTAATGTAAATAAATATTTGTAGCCAACCACGCTGTTTTATGATTGTGGTATTTTGGTGAAAGTATTTTTGCGTCAGTAACCACGAACTCCGCAAACATAACAGTAAAACAAGTTGACTTGCCTAAGCAAACACACATCAACAAACGCTCAAAACATATATAATGTGTACATACATATGTATTTCTTTAAAATATATAATCTTATTTTCCCCTACATTATTAATTTAACTCATTTATCCTCAAATACCGACCAGAGACCGAATTAACGTTTCCATTAAAAACATTTTAACTAAATGGGTCTAAATTGATGTTTCTAAAGTAAAAATCAATCAAAGATACGATTTTTGAAAGGCAATCATCTTATTATTATTAGTTCAGGGTACAATATTACAATGGAATAGAATAGGCAAAGATAACATATATAACAAAATATTTGTAGATGAGTAATTAAATGATATTTTTGCTTAAAGAAAGGTAAAGATCTTTTTTGGCTGCGACATTGACGAATAGAAATTGGTAATCCATGATGATGCAATTATATGACTAATGGCATTGAATGTTTTAGGCATGAGGATTAGTCACAAGTGTAGGATTTGATCAAACAGAGATTAGGCAACTAATATGATTGAAGTATTAAAATACTAGTTGTTGCGATGTTTAAATGAAATTGTAATAGTCCGTAGAAACGGAAGGAGCGTACGGGCATGTTCTTTCTTAATATAATCCAGTTATTGTAGAAGTGTAGATCATGGAAAATATGTCTAATAATAAAACTGTCTAATCCTATGTTAGATTATTATTCTTGATTTGCTACTCCTGTGTCAGATGTTATATTATCCTGCATTTAATTTTTATGCTGCAATTCTACAAATTGCTTTTTTGATAGAAAAGTGAATCATCACTGATTTTGTTTAAATTATTTATAATATTGAGACAATTTGTAAGACAGATTCAGTTTTTACTATAAGCTTAAAGATTTTTAAGATTCACTATTAACGCGCAGTTTGACCAAGCGTTTTATAATGACAGAAAGACGCTGAGAAATGATTTTTTTAGTCACAAGCACGGCCTTCTTTATACACTAGTCGACAAAATTATAAAAGATGAATTAATGAGAGTTATCAAGAATACATTAGCGTATTTAAGTGTCAGTTCGTTATCAAAAATGTTTTCATTGAAAGGATTGCACGTGTAATATGCATTCACGGTGTTTCGACGAGGCGGATCGATGAAGCCCCGTAGCCCGGAGCCGGCCAGCGAGCTCTGCACTACCACGCCAGACGCTCGTTGCATAGCTACTATTAGGTACTATACTGGGTATAGAACCTAATAGTACCTATAGGTTAGGTCGCATACTAGTAGTACCTATTAGTAAGTACTACTGAAATGAAATGAAATGTCTTTATTTTGTATAGGCCTACGGGGGCACTTACAAATTGTCAGTTTATTTTTATTTATTTTATTTTTTTATATAATTACAATCATGTTTTTTTACATGCTAATGAAAGTTAGCTCCAATATCTTGCCTTACAGTTCAGTAAAAGAGAACCCGTGAAGTAGTACGAAGCATTTCGAAATTCTATTAAGTCTACACATTTACCGTTGTATCATTTCTATAGAATTCTCGTATCAACGTGTTTTCGATATCTGCAATCGCAATACCATTTAGGCGTTCGATATTTTGATATCTACATTCGGTAAATTGAAGCTAGTACACGTTGTATACCTACTTTGATTACAGCAACTCTATTTAGTTGTCACAACTTTATTTATATTTGGATATCTGTATCGATTCTAGATAGCAATAAAGATAAAGTTTATCTCTGATAAAATTAAAGTTCCGTAATGATCGGAGATTGGCTTGAGAGCTCAACTTCGTGAAATGATTTATAATGAATGAAGGAATTTAAAGGTTAAGTTAGGGAAGGTAAGAATTTTAAATATTCATACCTAATCAGCTATTCAAATCATGGTTATTTATTCAAATTATGGTTATTGTTTTTAATATTCTCACCTATCAAATGCAAAATCTTTTTAAATAGTTACATTAGCAAATTAAAATGCAGAAATATATTAATGGTTTTCTTCTAATACACTTTATATTAAATACTATTTTCCTTTCATAATTTTATTAGTGACTTAAAAACGAAAAATGTTGGCGCCTACATCGTGTTGTAACCAAAACACTTAAAACTATTCAATTAAAGTATTAAGTTATATATAAAGTTATTAATACGTATATATTATATGTATTAATAAAAAATAATTTCAATAAATACTTCAGTTTACTAGTAAACAGGATAATTTTTATTAACTTATGAGGAAGATAAATAAATGTATCACATATTTCTATGGGATGTAATTTTAGCTTAGAAACGTTTGATTACAATTTAAATGTATATTCTGTTTACTATACTCAAACTACGAGTATATTTAAATAAAGAACCAAATTTTATGTTCCATCTGATCTTCAGAAATTTATTAATTATTTATTAATGAAAATAAATTGAATTTAAAACTGTAGGGTTTTAATATATATTTTTAAATACAACTATTTTGTTCACATAATAATATGTTAATATCCTTTTAACCCTAAATTTCTAAATGAAAACATACTATACCTGTATTACAAAGTAATGTTGATAATTAGAAAAGTTTTCCTTAACACACACTTATAAAAATATTTTCCAATTCACGCAAAAACATTTAAACCAAACCGCATCACATTAATTACCTTAAAAATCGAACGGCAGAAAAACTTAGCGCGAGCTCTGAACTTTAAAAAACACCAGTGAGCTCCTGAGATCCATTGTGGGATTTATTTATTTACACAAAGCTATTAATCGACACGTGCTTTTGTGCGGAAATGTGCGAGGCGTTCCGCGTACGGCGCGGCGGCACGGCGCGGGGACACAGACTGCCTGCGGCCTGGGCGGGCGGCCGGGCGGGCGCAACAGATACGCCACAGGTTACCCGGGCGCCCGCGCTCCACTTCGCCTCACTGCCCCACACTGTCCCACGCCTGCCTCCTCGCGCTTCATGTATTTGCATCCTCATTATCGAATCAACCATCTAACACCAACACCAACTGATAATGTACATTGCTCTCGTTTCTCAAAGAAAAAGGGTTGCGCGTCGGAAAACTACGTCACAGTTAATGTAATCGAAGATAATCTTGCGTTGTCACAATTGCATAACGCAATTACACGCCGTTTTAATGTCAGATTTGCGGCATATATAAACAATAATTATCAGTACTTAATTATATTATTATTAATGTATCAATAACCATTCCGCATCGAAAATTCCAAAATTGCTTTGCACTGTTGTACAGACTGCTGTATTAGAACAGGGCAAGGTAATTTCTTATCATTAAATTTCATACTACTTATGATAACATTATTATCATTCCATTTCCGTACACTATTTTTCGTAAAAAATATATTATGTGTAAAAATTCTATTATCTATTATCTCTTTATAGTTTTATCTTATCACCTTCAAATATTGAATGAAGACTGCTGATTTGTTGAAACGTCGTGAGGTTCATAATTGTGTCGAAATGATTTGACCTAAATACTTGTCAAACGGAGGCCTGCGCAGGTCCATCGGCGCTGACTCCATGTCAGTGATGTCCAGCCAGCAGCTACATTATAATGTTAATCCACATAATTGATAATTTATAAAACGGGCAACTTACAAATATATGGTGTACCTGAGCTTTTGCATATGATTACTCGATCATTATAGTTTTGTATAAGATGGTGAAGATAAATATAGTTTTTTATACCTAATATCATAAATTTTGTGAGGTCGGATGGATGTTTTTACCCTTTTACGAATATGTTCGTAGTATTTGCTGCAATCACGCACAGAAATACGCACACGGCAATGCAATACGCATTACTTACTTACTTACTTTTTATATACCTACCACAAATTATCGCTATCGCCCAGGGTTGACTGGCAGAGAATGCCATTAGGCATTAAGTTTACCCTTGTAACCCTTAGCTTAAGATGTTTCAAAATTAAAAAAATAAATAAATATGTGGATAGATAAATAACTAAGATTACATGTATAATTCTACATAGCAAATTATAAAATAGGACCACAGGTCAAATAGTGGTACGTCTCTGTAATTCCGGAAACAGAATAGGGCTACGGTATTCCCTACCTGTTGTAAGAGGTGACTAAAACGTGTTCCGGGCGGCAAGAGTAAGAGCTTTAGCTGTCCAGCCGGGCGACTTCGGAATGGTCGGTACGTGTAGTCGCATAACGTCTTAAAGACAAACGGTACGGTGAGTCCAGCCGCTCACGTAGGTGGTAACAAATGGGACAACATGCTCAGAAGAATCCTTGTTCGTTCGCTTTGAGATCCCAGTCGTCGTCGCAGTGCCAAAGACAGTCACCGGAGGAGGGGAGTAAAAAGTCCTAAGTCCTTAGTGCGGTAACAATCCAACATAACCATCCGTCGCTCCCACGGCAGTCATATAAAAATTATTAAGTAAATGAGTGATTTACATAATACAATAAATGTTGTATCTAATATTGTATTCAAACAAAGGCTATTCAGTTATAAATGATAGGTTGTGAATATTGTACTCAAACAAAGGTGAGATACCTATTCAGTCATAAATCATAGGTAGGTGCGTTGCGAAATAATATTACGAAAAAATATTTACTCATGGCAGTAACTTTACCGGAATAATCGAAGTATTTACTTCACTCAAATACACTAGTGATAGATAAACTTCGCTATATGAAAGGAATTCAAAAGAAAAACAACACGTCATCGGCTAGTCTCTGTTAGAAAATCGTTACCTAATAAGATACTGCGAGTTTCAAAACTACTTACTACGGGGGATCTTTTCCAATAGTTATTTAAGTAGTACAAACTTAAATAGAGATGCATCATTGATCTCAGCTACAGGTTATTCCGCATATTACATCTCTCTTCAACCAATTATTGTCCCATTGCTGGGCTCGGGTCTTCTCTCAGAATGGGAGAGTTTTAGGCCATAGTCCACCACGCTGGCCAAGTGCGAATTGGTAGACTTCACACACCACTGAGAACATTTTTTTAAGAACTCTCGGGTGTGTAGGTTTCTTCACAATGCCAATTTTTCCTTCACTTAAAAGCAGTGATAATTAAATTCTAATACGTACATAATTGTTAGATAAATCTGTGGTTTATCTAAAAATTATGTAGGCTATCACTGCTCTCACATTTACATAATACTAGCTTATTAACGCGATTCCGCCCCCTTCGGTCTCTCTTACCAGTTACGAGTTTTCCCTATGTACATATAAATCCAGGTGATAAACTATGTGACATTTTCAGAATGAGAAATCCAGTTAGTAGTTATTGCCTGTAACAAACAATACAACATTGTCGAAAACTTTCGCTTAATATTAGTAAGATAGTAAGACGTAGAAAGTATAAAACACATTTTCAGCATATTTTTAAGTGCAGCAAAGTAAATGCTATTTAGTTTAAGAATTCATCTTTGTCTCCTGCAGCACAAACTCACCTGTGATCTCACTTTCCTGTAGGTACGCTATTTTGATATTTTGTCGTAATGTTACTTGCAGTTGGATTTCTACATCCGACGACTGGAAAGCCCTTATATCTATGCTTTATCACACTTATTGAACCAGAATAAATTATCTGCTAATAATGGCGTTATCAATAAATCGCAAATATGTGTGACGGTTGTTCTGCTGCAGTAGCACAAGAAAGGTTACATAAAAAATCTCCTTACTGCTAATATACGAGTAGTATGTTTTTAATTCGTAAACCCGTAATTTGAAAGGATTTTCAATACCCTAATAAAATTCTCCTGCCAGCAATTTTCCGAAGTAGTTAATTAAATTAAAAACAGTTACAACAAAACAACATAAAACGCGTGGCAAATACAATAAAACACTCATTCCAAAAGAAAGAAAATCATATACAAGTGGTTTTATCGCTAATAAAAAATGCCTCTCAGGCATCCTCATGAAACAAATCGTTGAAGATATACCTACAGAAAACTTAAAGATATTTTTATTATCAAAATTAATTATCACTTGCTTTTAATGCCTGCGGAAAACGTCGTGTGTAAATCAATAAGTATAGGTACTTTAAAAAGGTATTTAGGATGTGTCAAGTCCGTTCCTGTAGTTCCGGGATCCAAATAGGGCTACGACATCCCCTGCATGTCGTAAGAGGCGACTAAAAGAGGATTCCGGGGTTGCAGGCGGCTAGAGTGGGAGCTCGAACCGTTCGGTCTGGCGAGCGCGGGATATGTGTGGTTGCATATCGTCGTAAAGACTAGATGGAGCGGTGGGCCCAGTCGCCCATCTGGGAGGAGCCCGATGGGGCAACGCGCTCAGAGGATTACGGTTGCGGTCGTTTCGAGATCCCAGACTCCTCTTTACAGCGCCGAGGGCTGCCACCGGGAAGGGGGGGTTAGTGCGGAAAAATCCTACGGCGTCGGTTACCTTTTGAAGGTTTGTCATATCAGTCATATTAATTAGTGCTTGGCCTATCACTAACGCATGGCACTAGAGAGCCATAAGATTCTCTTACTCTGAGAAGAGTGTTCCCAGCAATGGGGCAGCAGTTGGTTACCAATGATGTAAACTACTACGTTTTTTCGATAAATACCAACTATACATGTGGGAGCATAGTATTGTGTAGTTCGTTATCAATCCAATATAGCCCACTGTTGGGACCGGGGCTTCTCCCGAGTTGATGAGTTTTTCGAAAATTGTATTTAGGTGTAACATTGTTCGTACGGGATGACCATTATGTGTAAATATTACCAAACAATCAACCCATTATTATTGGCCACTGCTGGGCACAGTTCTTTTGTACAGTACATGCGAGATTTTTAGGCCATAGTCTACCGCGCTGGTCAAGTGACCATACAGCCCAGACTATGGCCTAAAAATCTCGCATGTACGGGCACTTGCCCGTACAAAGTAATTTAATGATTCCAAACCAAGCAATTGTTGAAATACTTTGTACGGATCCTGGCCAAATTTAATGTAGCCACATTAATTATTAAACTAAGTAGGTATAATATAATACCTATCTGCGGACGTGTACAAGCTTTCTAATGCTTTTATCGCTGGCTTACGACAAAGTATAATATATTAAAAATTTAGTATGCACTGCACACTAGCGTAATTTATATTGTATGCATAGATCGGTGAGTTCATAATAATATGAAGGCTTACCATAAAACCTTGAAGATAACGAGTTTGCTCAACTACGCTTCAGTCTAATATAGTTATCTGCTTTTATCATGATAAGTAAGTTAATATAAGAAAAAGAGAAGGAAAAAACATGTGTATAGCCTGCACGCTGCAAAACTCATAACTAAACAAGAAAATGTTTCAGGCAACATTTCAGTTATAATCATTTTGATTCCATCGATAAATTTAATTTTAAAACTACATTTAATTTTTAAATTACGTGAATAAATTCCAAACGTAATGTTCTTTTAATATTTTAATTGGCAAATTAAACAACTTTTTATATAACACTCTACTAACTACATTCTTATTTTCCCCCATTTAAATCCAATTAGTTCGTTCATTTATATGTCAGTTTTTTCGATTCGAGTTTCAAATCACAACAGTAGCAAAGAAGTTTCCACTTTTACCAAAACCAACTGACGTGGAAGGAGCATCGAGCATGTGTCTGGTGATCAGTTGGTGTGGAGTGTTGGTGTGGAACAGTTGATCACTGCAGCTCTTTACATAAAAACTAAATAGCACATTGGTTAAATTGATCACAGATGGTTCGCGGACTTTTGAAAACAAAGTGAGATCATCTCATGTAAGTGTAAGATACCTACATAAAGTTTTATGTGACTCTCCAGACTCTTTAAATACAAAATAACAGACTACATTGTTGCTACACAGTACACAGCATCATACATTGTAAAACCAGCCACATTGAAAGATGCCAACCATGAATTTTATACGAGTTGTTGTTACTTACCATATTAAAATTATGTTATAATATACAATTTTACAACTTGGTGCTGTTCGACCGAACACCAAGATTTTGAATAAAGAAATTTAAACATTTTGCATAAATATTTCAACATGAGGTCGAGAACGTTTTTTAAGTGGCTAGCCAAGACAGACTTGATAAAGTGATACAACCAGTACGGTTTGATTGGGGATCACCACAATGCCTCTATAGCGTAAACAGTCGTAAAGTTAAGTTGGAATGAATGTAGCTGCATGGTTCCGTGTAAATGCCAACTAGTTTACAAATAAAACAGCCATCTGAAACCTCAGGAATGACGACGTATACAGATACGTCGTCACTCCTTTCGTCGTCATTCCTTTCCATTAGTTGAAAGATAGTTCCACCTGTAGCCGACCACAGGGTTGGCTACAGGTGGAACTATCTTTCATGGAGTTGGATATAGTTATTATTAATTGTTGATGATACGTTGATTACATAGACACATCACTCTTTAATTCATATTAAAATTGCTAACGGTTTACAAAACAAATTGAACGCATGTTTCTGTATGAAAATTTGTCAGCCGCCCTCTTTTACTTTATTGCGATGTTTAATTTTATACGACCTAAATAAAATAAAATCCCTTTAGATCAGCGGATTTACCTATTTGCTCGTTATTTTGCAATTTACAGCAATTTTACACAAGTGACAAGGAAAGTCAGCACACTTTACGCTGTGAGGAAAATTAAAATCCCAGGCACGTACTAACTTTACCATTTTTTTACCTTGTTTGCGTATTACACATTTCTTTATAGTTATAACTAATCTTCTTGTTGAAAATTTTCGTTATATATATCACTTTTCTTAAACGAATTTTCATTGCGTAAAATAAACTTGGCCGGACGTAGTCAGTCCACTCTATAAGAATTAGAGGTTGAATTATTCTAATTTCGAAAGCAAACCCCTGCTTCAGAATTAGAAAAAACGGGTTAAACGTGATATATAGGTATAGGTCGCGTCACGTAAAAAGAACGCTAGCGAGCAAGCTGCGCATTAGGCGATTTATGGGTCTCTTTGGTGGTATGAAGTGAGGCGCGGGGCGAGGAGGTTACACACCGCTTGCATGCCCGTGCGCCATTGGTTAGTCAGTCAAACTTTGCTTCCCGCGTTGTGACTACGTTACGTTCATTCATAAAATACTATGGGGCACAAAAGTTTTTAGTTACGAAAATATGGTTTTTACACAGAGAAGTGAGAAAAATAATATATGACGTATATTTTTTTTATGATGAGAGAGGCTGATATTAATGAAGTTGACAATTTGGAGGAGTTTCAAAATTAACATAATTTTTGTAATTAGATTATACATTATATTATATTGAATCTTAACATGTTTTTAATTATGTTTAATGATATTCTATGTAGTTTGTTTTTAATGTACCAATAATGAATTAAATATACGAAACCATGAGCTATAGGCAAATTATAACATAAAGTACTTTCGAGTGCGAGTGTATCGATGCGCAAACACACTCCCTCCACTTTCATCCAGCGTTCTTTTTACATGACGCGACCTATACCCAAGGCAATAAATTTAAGCAAATCCAAAAATTATCTGGCACAATTAGACGTACCTATATGTTATCTGGCAAATTGGCGATCTTCTAGAATTATTGCGGTGCAAAGAAATGTAGAGAAGTAAAATATAATGTAAATGTCTTTACATGTTAAGGTTCTCGTTTCACTTATCTATTTAGACTCTGCGATGATTAGTTAGAAGTAAGTGTGTATTCGCCTATGCATATAAGTATAAATTTCAGAAGGTATACCTATGTATTAAGATTATGGCTAAATAGGAAGAGAAAGTTTAATTCACTTAGTGGAGGGACCGCGCTGTTATTATTGTTGGGCACAAATGTCTCTGTCACAAGTAATTCACGACAGAATAATTTAATTTCGTTAAGTAAACTTAAAAGTGTTAAACTTTGTACAGTTTATTATTATTAATTTAATTTTATTATTATACCTACTATTGTTTTTTATTACGGTAGGGATAACTTTAAAGCTATTTAATCGATCGATCGATTAAAAGGATTTATATAAACCTAATAAAGACGTATATTATACAAATAAAATTTAATTTAATTTCTATAATACAATGTAATACGTGACAATACAACACGCGTGAACGGCGTTATCATTTAAATATAGTGTATCATTCTAACAATCTATACCTACCTAATTATTATCATTATCTTACTACTCATACCTACTATTATGCAACTGTTTATTACTACAGTGTAATGTTCAGTATCTATTAAATTACAATATAAAAATCTTGATACTGTTAAACTTTTTACTCCGTACCTATATTATAATACAACCTACGAGTTGAGTACACATAAATTTAACACACAACCCTTACCTGGGTTCGCCTACATACAGTGGCGTAACTACAAGGTGGCAAGTCGGCAAAATGCCACGGGCCCCCAGCCGAAAGGGGCCCCTGGTCAGAGAAGAATCCCAACTCCCAACATTTACTATTAATTATACATGTTTAGTAAACAAAGTTGTGTCTTTGATTTATTTTAGTTACCTACTCAACAACAAGTAAAAATATATTCAAAGCATTTGAAAAAAGTTGTAATCCAATTTTAGAACTGGGTTACATTACAACTTTTTTATATTGATTTTTTATATTAGGGGCAGGGGGCCCTCCCGATGAATTTGCCACGGGCCTCGAACGGTATAGTTACGCCACTGCCTACATACATATTTACATTATATCGCTCAACATAAAATCTTCGACACTTCCCGTCATAATTAACTTAGCCGTTTTGAGTGTTAAAAATAAATTGGTTTTTTTATACACTTAAATAAAAATACTGTTTTTCCTGTATAAAGGTTGCTCTATTTCTTTTACGCGAATTAAGTTTCATGTTTGCAGCATAAATAATTTTATACTTATAACTAAAGGCTATCACAACAGGTGTGTATATTATTAAAAGCCATCTTGGCCTGGTGTTGTGATTATTGCGATTTAAAATTTATTATTTATGAAAATTTAACTTCTACGTGGAATTTGGGCCAACGTCACAAAAGCAAGTAATTTGACGTAATGACTGCACAATTGACCGAAATGAGTCTGTTGAATAGGAGAGATTCATTAAGCATTCATCTTTATAAGTGGAGCAGGTTCCGCTTCCCCCGCGTATTTTCAATCTATACAAATAAATAATACTGAAGTGTCTGTGTGTAATTTCTGAATAGATGAATACCATTATATTTATATTATGAATCGGCCACCCAACAAACGCGTATGAGATCTAGAGACTACACACATCAAAAGCAGTGTTATTCAAAATATGTGCCGCGGCCCCTTAGGGGTTCGTCGAGGAGTTCGTAAGGAGTTCGCTGAATACAAAGATCTAGACTTCTTAAATACAGGTTCCTACTTTTATTAAGAAAAAAGAGATTAAAGATTTATTTATTATCACCAAAAACAGTTAAACATTTATATTATCGTAAACAGCGGCAATAGTATAGACTGTGTCGCCACTATTTACGCCCACCTCGGAGTACAGAATTAAATCAAAGACTATGTAGAAACTACAGAACAATTAAAGTATTATAGCTATAGAATTGTGTGTGTGTGTGTGTGTGAGGGTGAGTGTGTGTGTGAGTGTGTGTGAGTGAGTGTGTGTGTGTGACATATCTAGTATTTAGGAAATAAGTGACTCAGTCTCATCATATGTCAAATTTTGCAAAAAAATCGATAATTTAGATTTGCATTCCCCATACCTAAGTAGATATAATTGTAGGATTTTATTTAATTTATTGTATACAACGGTTGCGACATAGTCAAAATGTCGCCTTGCCAGTGCACTTCTACAACTGCTAAGATCGAATATGCGAACAGACCGTCGTGAACTACTTATTATTTGGACATAAGGAGCACTCAAATGCTTACGTAGTGTAAACTGCCGAATGAACAGCTGGCGAACAGACAGAACCTTAGAGATGGAATATAACTCAGTCGTAGGGAACCGAATTGGTTTTGAGTGTATCACCTTTAAAACTGCACGTTGCGCTCTTTCCAAACGGAGGAAACTTGTTTTCCCAGCTCCGCCCCAGGCTGAAAGACAGTAAGACATAACGGACTGTGCCAATGAGTAATAAACTGTCTTGAGTGTTTGCTCGTCAGTGATATTCTTTAAAATCTTGAATATATATATTAATTTTCTTAATCTCGAGGCAGTTTGGTCGACCTGTTCCTTCCAGGTCATTAATCGATCTATTACCACTCCAAGATATTTAACACTATGAGTCATTGATAGCCTAGTGCAGGAGCAGCAAACGTCATCATTTCTACAACGATGAGCAGCGATAGTGAAGGGCTCAGTTGGTAAAGAGGATGCACTTGCAGAAAAAGATGTGAATGTAGTTTTACTTAGGTTTATAGTGAGCATATTTTTATCCAACCAACCCACAATCGCCCTCAATGCGGCTTCAGCATTATTAAGAGCTTCCGTCCAAGTAACACCATGTACAAGAAGAGCAGTATCATCCGCATAAGCTAGAACTTTGCAATTTTTTATGGCCGGATCACAGAGGTCATTTATATAGATAAGGAATAAAGTCGGCCCAAGGACACTGCCTTGCGGTACACCATAAGTTAGAAATAAGTCCGAGCTCACATGGTTTCCAAATTTGACACGTTGCTTTCGATCGCTTAGATAACTTTGAAAAATCTTAAGTACAAGCCCGCGTACACCAATGTTTTCTAACTTTTTCAAGAGGTGGGGGATACAGACTGTGTCGAATGCCTTTGAGAGATCCAAAAATATGCCGATTGTTTTTAATTTGGAATTTATATTATTGATAATAGTGCTTGTGAGGTTTAATACAGAGTCTTCAGTAGACTTTCCTTTACGAAAGCCATACTGAGTCTCTGACAGGATATTGTATGAATCCATATATTGTCTTAACCGATTATTTAATATTTTTTCGAGAATTTTCGATAACGTTGTCAGTACAGATATTGGTCGATAACTGATAACACTGTCTTTACCCCCTCCTTTGAAAATCGGGTGTACGATGGCTATTTTAACCCTACATTGCATACAGTGCCATATATGGCACAACCGATATAAAAGCTTATGGTTCATGGTGAAAGACGTCTACTGCCATCTCTCTACTATTGAACGAAACTTTATAGATTTCACGACTAATTAGTACCAGAAAATATCACTAGGTAGCGAGAGTAGTTCTTTGGTGAAGCAATTTGTTCAAAGTTTCGGCTATTGTTGTAAACTTGCACTTTGCGTAAATAAAAAATTGTTGAAAAAATAGTAATTTCGCTATTTTTGGTGTGGAAAAAATAATTCAGTTTGCTTATACTTTATATTTTATCGAGGTAAGTAATACAATTTAAATAATCATCTATTTCTACTAAAATATCAATTTATTTAAATGTTCCAAATATGGAACACCATGCACTTCTTAGTATTTCACTATTTCATATGTTTTTGTTTAATTTCAGATTATGGCGAAGAAAACATTGTCTGATTCGGCCATAATTCAATTTTTAGAGATACCATCGGGAAGCGAAGATAGTCAGGACTTTTCGGACGCCGAAAGTGACGATGACCTAGCAAAACTAAAACAGAATTTGAACCAGGTACTCGATGTTTCTTGTGACTCCGATATAGACTCATTGCCAACAGAAGTATCATTGTTACCTACCAATATTGATACCGACTATACTGAAAATGTAAACGAGCTACCACCAGAGCCCTACCCTAGTACTTCAAGGGCAATTAATCCACCACGTTCTAATATAAGTTCAATCAATTTTACTGTTAAAAAAACAGCAGTTTCGACTAAAACTGCCGTCCCTAAAAGGAAAAAAAGAAATCTTATTTGGAAAAAGAAATCGTTACAGACTAACCTTCCGGATTTCACAGGAAATACAAATTTAGAAACACCATTTACCCAGCTTGAAACTCCATTACAATATTTTCTATATTTTTTGATGATGATCTACTTAGCCACATTGTTGAAGAGATGCATAAATTTAGTATTTTTAAAGATATATCTAAAGCTTTCAGTATTACCACGAATGAACTAAAAAAGTTTTTAGGGATATGTTTGCTTATGAGTGTTGCCCCACTACCAAATATTCGGATGTACTGGGAAACTGAGTTTGGTATACCTGTAATAAGGGATACGATGACTTTAAATCGCTTTGAAAAAATTAGCTCCTTCCTACACTTCAACGATAACTCTTTACAAGTACCCTCAGGTAAACCAGGACACGACCGCCTTCACAAAATAAGACCAATATTAGAAACACTCAAAAAGAAATGTCAGGCAATACCTAAGAGAGAAACTTTATCTGTAGACGAACAAATGTGTGCCACAAAAGCTACCAACTTTTTGCGACAATACCTTCCCAATAAGCCACACAAATGGGGTTATAAACTTCTTGTATTGTGTGATGATCAAGGATTAGCATATGACTTTGAGATATACTCCGGAATGGAGAATAACCCGGAGCTAAGACATCAAGATGAACCTGACCTAGGCGCGAGCGGAAATATAGTCGTTCGTCTAGCAAGATTTATTCCTAAAAATCAGCAGTATAAGTTATTTTTCGTAGTATTACACTTCTCCTGAATTAATTTCTTACTTGACGAAACTTGGTATCCAGTCATTGGGAACCATAAATAAAGGCCGCCTTAGCAAAGATTTAACAATCCCATCTTTAAAAGATATAAAAGTTAATAAAGTAGAAAGGGGATTTTCAGAGGAATGGGTGGCAGATGTAGATGGGATTGAAGTTGGTAAACTAATGTGGTACGACAATAAACCTGTCGTCTTGTCGTCATCCTTTGCAGGAAAAGAGCCGACTGAAAAGGTGAAACGCTATTGCAAAAAGCAAAAAAAATATATAGAGGTCGACTGCCCTAAAATAGTTCGAATTTATAATAAGCACATGGGGGGAGTGGACTTACTAGATTCTTTTCTTGGAAAGTATAAAATAAAAATGCGGACAAAAAAATGGTATTTACGTCTCTTTTATCACCTTTTGGACGTTATGGTGATAAATAGCTGGTTGTTATATAGAAGAATAATACACCTACTCCATTAAAATTGAAAGACTTCAAACTCAATATAGCTAAAAGTCTTTGCTTGTGTGGTCAATCATTAATTAAGAAAAGAGGCCGGCCGTCATCTGCAACAGATGATTTAATTGAAATGAAGAAGAAAAAGTCGAATATTGCAATTCTTCCCCCTAAGGATGTCAGGCGTGATAGAATTGACCATTTACCTATATGGAATCTGAAGAGGCAACGCTGTAAATACCCTCAATGTAAGGGAAAAACATATATATCCTGCGAGAAATGTTGCGTAGAGTTATGTTTGAATAAAGATAATAATTGTTTTTACAAATTACACCAGTAATTGTTTTCTTTTCATTAAATATTTTCATTTTTGATTGGTCAGTTCTTCCTCCTTAATAAATCAAACAATAGTATGTAAGTGCATAATGTACCATATGTGGAACAGATAAAAAAAATACATTTTCTTTAAAACTATTATTTTTATTTATTTTTTATTTTTCATTCCGAGGTCTACATTATATCTAGAATCACATATATTTTTTCCAGACAAAAATAAAAAATCATGCATTGTAGGGTTAAAGGGAGTCGGGAAAGTTCCAGTCGTAAAGCATAAATTAAAGATGTGCGTCAAAACAGGCACGAGTGTTCGCCGCGTGGCTTTTAGCAGTGATGCTGATATTTTTATAAAGCTTTAAGAATGGCATTTTTTGACGTTTTTTGAGGTAACCAATTATGCATTTAATCGATAGGTATCTAAATAATTGTAACGCATAGTGTTTCACAGATTTCATATTCATAAGTATAACATACACAAAAACAAAACATTTAAATATACAGCGAATGGTGGGAGTAACGAAATATTTGTATTTTTGGTTAGACCCGTAAATACCTACGAGTCGATAAAAAAAAATGAAAAACACCCATCTAAAGGATGAATTGAAATTTACTTTTTCGTCAATGTATTTGTGTATTTTTCTTGGTGTATAACATTTATGATGCAGAGAATCCTAGTGTAGAATTACGACTATGGAATATGAATACTTTTAGCTAAGGCTTTTTTATCTATCCGCATGATTCTAAAAAATACCGAAACTAAAACACAACCCTTCCGGGTGTGCAATGGATTAAATATTTATCTGTAGGTACAGAGTAGGTATTCGATGTACGAATTTAACATAAGTGTAAAAAATACTGAAAGCAAAACATTAAAAGTTCCTGTTTAAAAATTCAAAATCCGCGCTCCGGTCGGAATCGCGCCTGGTAGCTCGCATGAATTTAAAATTAACGTGTAAGGTCAGACCAGTCTGGAGTCATGTCGAACTACGATTTATTGACATCAATCTTGACATTGATAGATTACAAACTTGACAGATGCGTACCGATGGAAACGGGATCCATACTCACCATAATGGAATTAGTTTGCTCGGAACGCTCACTCTGTCAACCACTGTTGGGATCAAAGTATTTGCGACTTGACGAAGGGTGAAAATGTATTTAATTTAAGAGAGTTATTTTAATCACTTTCAAGAATATGTCACTATAATACATTTTTACACGTAGAGAGGGCAAATGGGGAAAAAATGAATAGCTGGCCACCATTGTAGACTATGTCATAAACTACTATCACTGAAAGGAAACTCGTGCCCAACATTGTGTGCCCAATAGGTAGACGACGTATAACCCTCGACGTATCCAGGTTAGGTAAGAACTAAGGAGCTGAACCCATTTAAATGAAAATTCACCAGGTGGTAGAACCAGTCTAGTTCGACCGGGGAGGTACCACCGCCACACCTATTTCTAGCGTGAAGCATTTCTTGCGTTTCGATGATAGGTTGCCGCACACTTTTTATATGAGAAGACCAGGCGACTCTTCGGGAGTAGCAACGCTACTGGGATTGACTTCTGATAGAATCCATATTCTGTATGAAGTTGGTTACAGACGTCCATGAGCAGCAGTGACCGCTTACCATCAGATGGTTTGCATGCTTGTTTGCAATTTTCAATCAGATAAAATGATGCATATTTGGGGTACCTACATTCTTAACCTCTTTTTTTATTTTTTCCTCAACAAATTTTGCAAGTCAAGTTGAGCACTCCAAATGAGAATCCTGCATTCGCGCGTGCATATAGAGTAAGAGAATTATTAATTAATAAAACCTAATGCCAATATAAGAAGTATTTGATAATAGTAGATATCATTAGGTAAAGAAGGCGTTCCAACGTTATTGGACGGATACTGGAGCTAACTTTTGTTACCCATGTAAACACAAGGTGGCAAATAAAAAATGATATACAAAGAAAAAAGACAAACCCAGATACAAAGAGTGGGAGCTCGAACTCGTTGCATGCTGCCGTAAAAACCAGAAGGTGCGGTGAGCAGTTCACGCCCACCAGGGAAGAGCCCGATGGGGCAACACGCTGAGGACACCGGCGGCGGTCAATTGGAGTTCCCGGAGTCCTCTTCGCAGCGTCGAGGACGGCCACCGGAGGAGTTTTAGTGTGGTAAGAATCCCGCATAACCCGCGTCGCTCCCACGACGCTGGGTACTTTTTGAAAGTTTCCCCCTCGAAAACAAAAAAAATAATAAAAAGGTTCAGATGACTCAGAACCAGTCGAAGTGGCGCTTATTAGAGCAGAAAGCAATTTTCTACTACACACATTTTTAGATTATTATTACTTGATTAGTGGTTTTACAAGCGGTTACAAGTACTAGTATACTAATATAGTACCCTTATATTGTTAGATGTTTCACCTTTGTCAAAAATAGATAGCAGTAAATCAGTAATAATTATGACGCGGGAACAGATACGGGTATATTTTTATAATAAATTGTATAATATCTACTCATCTTACAAGCTATCAATTATAAATTATAAATACGAGTATGTGAGTGCCATACATTTAGAACGCCTTTTTTTTTTTTTAGGTACCCGACGCCGTGGGAGCGACGAAGGGTTATGTGGGATTTTTACCGCACTAAAACCCCCCCGGTGGCCATCCTCGGCGCTAAAAAGAGGACTCCGGGATCTCCAACAAACACCACCGGAAACATTTAGAACGCCTTAACCGGCATATTCAATTTTTGGCGCCCTTTTTTTTTTAAACATCTTAAGTAATCAATATTATTGTAACCTAAAAATTGACTAAATAAAGATCTTTCTTTCTTTCTTTCTTTCTTTCTATCATGATTTCATTGAAAGCACTTTTGTGCTACACACGTATTTAATATTCATTCGAACTAAAGGTTTATTTAATCACTTTCCAATCCAAATCAACCTAGATTCGTATTGTTTTGCATTGTTAGTGGTTTTCAATTTTAGTGCTAATAGGCGTTTAATTCCATCATAGTTTATTTGCCTTCTAGTTTAATACAAATATTTGTAATAAGGATGCTGGAGGGTGGAAAATAAAATAATAATATTTTAAGTGATTCTTCTATTAAACTAATATTCAAACATCACAATACTTCGTCAATTATAAATAAAACAATATCCTTCATCATTTTCTCATTCTCACTAAAGTTAAATGCAAGGTTCATGACAATAGCCAATAAATTTTGATCAATAATGATGTAATAGTGATTTTGATGTAAAACTGAATAACATTGAAATAGAGGACTGTTAAGAGTTGAGCAGCTAAGGTATGTACAAAAATTACACCTATCTACTCGGTCACTTTCAGTCTACTACAGTACAATATTTTATGCAATGTATAAAATTGTTGAAACATTCTACCCTACTGTGTATATCGGTGCATAAAAGACATATCACTACAATTTATTTTGAGATCGGTCAAAAAGCGCCAATCCCTATTCTACAAGTGTCAATAATCTAATTTGTACCATCCAAATGCATTATCTAAAAAATATTGTCTATCATGAGCAGATTTAAATTTAAAGTATTAATTTGACGTAATGTTACTAAAGATTGTTTTGTATTTAAAAAAAAAACTATTGACGTTCATTTGAACACACTGGGTTGCACAATTAAGCAAATTGATGCTATAAACATAATACATAACACAACGGAGGACACTTCATATTAAAACATTGAAGGAAAATAAAACCGTTAAACTATGTCTAGTTACACAAACAATAAAAACATATATAGTCCCCAAACAACTAGATTCTACACTAGATGTTGCTAGAAATTAATAACAAAATATTCGAAAATGGCAAATCTCACATGTCTAAATCAAATATGAGATCATTTTTAAAAGCTACCTCCAAGTAAAGTCCCTTATTTAACTTGTCAGGATTGTACAGATCGGTGTTATGTTTAATACTATCACAGGTAATTGGTTCGACTTTTTTACTCTTTTTCGACTGTTTTGAGATTATAGGTATGTTTTGTGAATTGCCTCTAGTATTTCCATTGTTATCTACTGTCTCTTTACTCTCACTATAACTATCATATCTTCCATTGGCATTTTCATCAGTGTAATCGGTTGAATTGTAAGATGATGCTTCAGAAGGTATGTTTTTGCAATCGTTCTCTGCGTCCGAAGTATCTGCAAGTCCACTGTCGCGTCTTTGCTTCAATACAGATTTCAACCTTGGTTTAGATGTCTGAAAAAGTATAATGTTTTGTTAAAACACAATTAACTTATCACAAGTTACACATGACTTAGCTTACATCAAAAAAATTCAACTAAGGTCAGTATTATTGATAAATCTCACAAGAACATCGAACAATTCTATTGATCTTATCTCTAGATGATAAGATATCGCTAGAATATGTTAGAACTATTATAGATAGCACACCAGTTTCCCTTTTTTATACTGTGTTGATAATTAATGAAATGAATTGTTTTTATAATAGATAAAGTAGCAAGGCAATCCTAATGATAAGGGGCACTGCTTTTAGGTTGGCTTCAGATTCATTGTTTTGTCTGATGACTTTTAACTTTCAAAGTTGAACAAAAAACCATTTTAACATTGCTGTTACAACATAAATGGACCGGACTGAAAACATAAATGGTTCTATTTTTAATATCGTAAATCATATAAATAAAACCGTAAATCATATAAAAATAAGTAGTAAAATACCTTATCCTGGTGGGACATGTTATCATCTTCAGCTTCGCTCTCACTTTTACGTCTCTCTTGGTTACGTTTTTTACTTTTCTTCCGTTGGTTTTTCTTTTTCTGACCCTCAATTGATGAATTGTATCTGGAATTTGAGCAAGAATGTAAGTAATAACTATATCTCTTCTGTTTATTTGTCCAAGAATCTTTAAAACTACAAGATCCATTCTAATTTATCTTTTTCTTAAAAATCTTTTTGAAAAAATAAAACATCTCATTATAATGACAATGGCAATAGCAGTTTGATTAATGTGGGAAATGGGAGTGATTATAAACTAAGAGCTCATTTTAAAGTGCAATAAAAATAAAAATGGGAGAATAAGTAATAATAGAAATTGATATTATTTGAAAAAATGTTTGTCACAGACAAATTATATTTGTGATTGCATCAAATTAAAGCTATTGATCCATCAATACTATCAAGTCTTAAAGGCAAGGAAAACTACAGGCTACAGGAGTTATATCAACAATGTTATTCACAGAAGTAGACTTTTGTCCAAATAATTTATTATTTAATCATGATTGTGTTGAAATTTCTTAAGAGTTACTCAATAATAACTAATGTGTGATCAGCTGATATTGAAATGATTTGATATGATGAAATATGTTATACCTTATATATTACTCACCTGTAAAATTGTCTTGCAATTACATCATTAAATCTAACAGTCTTTTTCAAGCTAGACTCCTCCGGAATGCAGTCTGAGCTTATGTAATCCATGGAAGATGCGACGTCACCAACGCTGGACTCAGAAAAGCTGCGCATCATTGCCAATGGTTTCCGAAGGATACTTTTTGCCCCATTTTCATTATTGTTTTCTGTCCAAACTATGTCAGGTTCCTTTTCCATACAATATTCATCATCATATTTACTTGTGTTTGAAGAAACAACAATATTTGTTTCAGTCCCCAAATTAGTCACTTCTACGATTGGTGAGGTTTCAACTATAGATGGTTGACCATGTTCTTTATGTTCTTCCTTTAGGGTTTTCATATCATGAGGTAATTCTAGCGACTCTTCCTTCATGTCAGCTTCGGTAAGCCCAATCTGGAAAGATTGGGGTAACTCACCCACCACTTCCAACTGCAATATGACATTATTATCCCAAGCCTCTCCAGAAGTACTAGTAAAGCTGATGTTATTGTTAAATACAAGAAGTGCTGCATAATGAACAGGTACAAAACCGGAGCCAAGTGACGTGAACTTTATATATACTTTATTCCCATCATTTTTCACTTTAACCGAATCGGGTTCTGTATTCTTCACATGGAAAGTAAATGCCACAATATCATCTAATACATTGTGTGTGTATGAGGGTAATGTATAACCAATTGAGGGGAGTAGAAACTCTTCATCAGTTGGAGGTTTACTCTGTAAGGCTGGTGTTGGTGTAACATCAGGTGCAGTGGATGACAGCTCAACAATTAAGTTATCTCTCGTCTCCTCTTCACTTTGAGAACCAGAATTCTCTTCACTTTCAACACCACTGTCTAATCTCAAGGTATTGATGCTCTCTTTAGCAAAGTTTTTCTTGATCACTGGCAGAGTTACAATCAAGGTACGCTTAGTCTTATCAAACTTGGCATTACCACTTTCTTCATCTACTGTATATGGGAGAGTGATGTTGAGTTTGTATTTAGCTGGTTTCTCAGATATCAAGTTTAGGGACTTTTCCCGTACATCCAAAACGCAGTCTTGAGTTGATGATAACAGTGGCAAATTGATTTCAACAACAATTGTGGTAGGAATAGCAGTGTACTGTTTACTGTCTTTATGGTATGTGAAGTCTTGGATATCTAAAGCTTTCTGCTGCTTGAGGATATATTTTGGAACTGTGTAACCATCAATATTGGAATGTGTGAACTGTTGGTTTTTTGTTTTGCATTTCGGTTGTTGGGGTTCTGATTGTTTTTGTGTATTAGTCTCTTCAATGTTCTCATTGTAAATGTGTTGAGGGTAGAGCTTGTCTATCACGTCTGGAGAAATGTCTTGTTTCTCTCCATCAGTAGGTTTATAGTTAGGGTCTTCTTTTCTGATGACAGCAGGCACAGCCATGCCCTTATAATATGACTTAGGAAACCGACAGTTATTACTGTCTAATTCAATGTTGTATGTCTTTTGCAAACCATCAAACGCAGTTTTATTTACCATCTCACGAAACCGCTGGTTTGCCTGTGCCATTCGCAGCGTGTCGGGGTGGAACACTACGTCGTATACCACACAGCGTTCTTTCTTATTATTGTAGTCTTCTCTCGGAGGTATTATTGAATACGGTAACTGCCAGTTCATGCCTTTCTGACCGTTCACCTCTTGAACGCTGCAGGACGGTTTGCCGACGTTTTCGTTACTGCAGATGTTTATAAACGCTTTCCTGTCGCCCGCGACGCTTGTTTTAATAACATAACCTCCCTTTGGATTGATGAATGTTATATCATAGCCACGTTCCTTCTCTAGTTGGGTCATTTCTTTTTGATATATCGCTTGATTCGCCGGGTCACGTACTTCTTCGCAGTAGTCGCTTAGCATTTCTCGAAACTTCTTACTCTTCATCGCATCTTGTATAGCTTCAAGATCGGATCTTGTAAGTTGTGAGTCTTCATTTCGAGGTTTTACTCCTGTTGCCATTTTGTCTAACGCTCGGTACTTGGTATTTTTCCGATATAAAAATAAACACCGATATTACGCATAAATACGACAATTTTCAGCTGACGAGTGTCGGTCACAGATCAATTACAGATTGTTCAAAAGTATGAAATACGTGCATAGATAAAATATAACATTCTTTAGAGTGGTATACATATTGACTGGCACAGTGGAAGTAGGTAAGATTACTATTGTTTAATAAAAATATTCATTAAGAAGACATTTTTATGAACACAAATAGAATTATTATTTTATATTTTTTATCTTAAATTTGTACTAAAAGTTCCAAGCCTTACCTCACGTAGGGTAAACATGTCTGTGGTAAATGAACCTGGATTACATCCTTACATCCCAATAATCTGTGGTTAATATTGTCAAAGTGACAGAAATTATACAAAATGTTTGTTTTCATTTTCCAGTTGTAGTATATTGACGGAATTAAATCTTGAAATATAATTTATTATTGTGCAATTAAATACTTAATTTCAAAATGTCTAAAAATATTTACAGCGTGCTAATTCGAGCTACTTACACGTATTATCCAATTGTGTCTAATCAAGTTAGGTTATACAGCAGGTGGGCACACAGGACACCAGCTAAAGTAATATTACCATTCGAATCATCCACTAAGGTAAATTTGAAAAAAGAAAAAGTGATCGACCTAGATCCTAGTAATTTCAGTAAATCCAAATCGCAACCAGAATATGGCGAAGAAAAACGCTTGCAGGAGACTGCAACAAAAACAGAGCCCGTGTTTAGCTCAGAAAAAGTCAAAGAAATTAAAGAAAAAAGGGAAACGAAATTAAAGAAAAGGAATTTCTATTTAAGCCAGAAAAAAGTTTTCGATGACGACAATGAAATTATTTATGAAAAGCTTAAAGAAAATGATGGAAGAGTGAGGTATGCTAATACAGTTCACAATTCCTATTTTACAATAAATAATATGGGACTTTAAGAGTAAAATTATTTTAGCTGTTCAATTATGCTTCTGCTATAATTCTTTTAATAGTAATGCATAAAATATTAATAATTATAGCAGTCATAGCCTATCAGTTGATACTCGCCCACTAGATCGGGAGGTCCGAGGTTCAAATCTCTGGCACGCACCACTTATTTTTCTAGATTTATATGTATATTAGTGGTCTTAAACTTCTGAGAGAAGACCCTTGCTCAACAGCTGGGTTGATGAAGATTATCTTTTAAAGAAGCAACAATAAGGTTACTTGTCCTATGGATGTATATAAAGACAAGTACATAGTATATAAACACTGAATGCCCAGAAAAAATAACTGAGTTTATCTTTTACTGACTTGAATTTTCTCCATGTCAGAACCATGCAATGACTGTTGTGTCATCAGAGTCATCAGACAGTAAATAATTTACATTTATGTATAATGTTAACATACAGAATGTAATATGAACTCACATTAAAAATATATAATAAGTAATTCATATCTCACATTTATTTCAGCACATTACTAGTTAAACTGAAATCGAAAAAGGATAGACAGCGTTCTGAACAAATGTTGGTGGAAGGCTGGCGTTTAATTGTTGATGGACTGGAAGCTAAATGTGCATTAAGATACATCTTCTTCAGTCGTGTAGAAGATTTAAACAAATTGAGACCATTCTTACCTAAAACTGGTGTTGTTTTATATAAAGTACCATATAAGGAAATGAAACTCTGGTCAGATGTTGAGACCCCTCCTGGAATTTTTGGTAATTATTTGTCTTTTCATTTTTATTATTATGACTAGCTGACTCGGCGAACTATTTTCCACCTAGAAGTCAAAAATCTAAAATGACCAGTGTTTCTCCACTATATAGTATATGTATTATACATAAAAACCTTCCACTTGAATGACCCTATTCTTCTATTAAATAAACTGCATTAAAATTCATAGTGTAGTTTTAAAGATCTAAGCATACAGAGAGAAGCATACATGTAGTGATTTTATTCCAATGAAATTGGAGTTTCAAATGAGAATTTGAGACAATAGTAAGAAGCCACTGCTAATAGTAATCAACCACAAATAGAAATTCACTATGCTTCATGACATTTATAAATACCTTATGTGTGTCATATTTGAGTTGAATCCTTTTGGAACTGTTTGAATTATCCAAATCTTTAATAGTAGTTTTTCTACTGTTTAGACCAAAACACTCTAGTTTGACACTGCTGATATAAGATAGAAATAGATATGGAAATATTGCCACCAAAAATGAACCATGGACATTACATTTTTTTTTGTAATTGAAGTGGTTACAATCAGTAGTCTAATTCTATTTTTCAGGTATATTTGAAACACCTTCCTTAGAAAACATAAAAAGGCAGTCAAAACCAATACCACTTCAGATTATTTGCGATAATATTCGGGTGCCCGGAAATTTGGGTGCAATCCTTCGGGCAGCAGTCGGTGTTGGGTGCGACAGGGTCTTGTTAAGTAAAGGTGAATATGTTAAGTACTATAATACCTTAACTTACACTACCTTGACTTATGCTAAACAGGAATAATTAGATTTTCAAATATCCTCGAATTGTCCTTTGAGCATCACACACAAATATCGATATAAAGGTGTAAGTTAAACCTCTACAATATTGCGAAACAAATGTACATAATATATGCACTTATCACACTGTACCAACAAATAGTTGCTTATCTTTTATTTTTTGCTAAGTTTTTTATATCCCGAGTTACGCAAATTCGACTTATGCAATTATCTATCGCCTTCCTCTAGCCAGCAAAATATATTAAATCCAAATAAAATTCACATTACAATGCATAAGTTAGGGGTAACATATACATCATTGCTCCTTACTTACTTACAAGTTGTAATGAGAATTTTATTTGGATTTAATATACTTTGCTGCATAGCCAGACTAATTGGAACATATGCAACTGTACCAAAAATGATTTTTATTATGGTTTGATTATAAGTCTGTTGAAAATGGTGAATTATTTCTTTAATTTCAGCCATGTACTCTGCATATAAATTACCAATTTTAACAAGGCTACAACATATGCTTATTTATTGGTAGTAGACAATTATTCAAAATCATTCAAACATTCAGTATTTGTATATTAATCACATTTTTTAACTATTCCAGGATGTGTTGATTTATGGGATCCAAAAGTTATCAGAAGTGCTGCTGGTGCTCATTTCAGGCAGCCCATCCACTGTTCAGTAGAGTGGGATGAAATTTCTAAGTTACTGCCTAAGGATACATCTATATTTATTGCTGATAGTAATGCAAGACTGGATGATGACTTCGAGAGCCAGGCCAGCAAATACATTGAGAGCCAGATGCCAGCTATACCGTATTATGGCGTTGATTATGCCCAGTTAAAGCATGTCACATTAATAATTGGTGGAGAGACAGAAGGGATCAGTGAAGACAGTTACAGGTATAGCAATTTGAGAATAAAATTTCTCAATCAATGTAATATTGTCTTTAATCTATTTTTGTCTCATTGCTTGCCATGGAGACCCATTCTAAAATACCTGGAAATTATTTAAACATATTTGATATTCATTCCATTAAATCACATGCCTATTATAATATTAATATGGCAAGGGTGCCCTGTTATATCAATATTATGATAGTGATGACTATGAACATACCCTATGTTGAGCAATGGACTTTTACAAACTGATTAGTGTGCGGATATCACAATTTGTAGTTATACCTATTTGAAATCTCAACTAAAATTGTGTAAGTAATATTATGTACATCATTTTTTCAGATTAGCAGAGAGCAGAAATGGCGTAAGACTTAATATACCTCTCCAAAAAGGAGTAGATAGTTTAAACACAGGCATGGCTGCTGCTGTAATAGCATTTGAAATTAGGAAGCAATATGTGCAGCACTGGAGCAAATTAAGATTGGAAAGACAGGCTGTACCTGCTACATAGTTAGTAGTTATTCATTTTTTTCCTGTTAAGATCATATAGCTATGTATAGAAACAAATAAAGCTTTTAAAAATAAGTTATTGTGTGATTTAAGTCCTCACTAAAAGCTAACGCGGGCTCTACGTGGCGTTATTAGTATTTCTAACAGGTCTGTTTATTGTGACGTACAGGTGGCGTTTTATTAGTATCAAATACGTACGTAAATACCTACCTTAAAAATCCCAATTACTTAGTCAACTGTCTAGATTTGAATATAAGGCTAACTACCTAAATTTTTTTCGCCCATATAGTAAGCTAAGACCTTAATGTATGACTGCTATTTATTTATATGCCTTACGCGCCATCTAGTGACTTCACTAAAAGCACATAAGACCGTATGAATGTTTGTATGTTTCATATTAAGCAAGTTCCACAAATTCTTCTAGATGGAGCTAAAGAAGGAGAGCTTTGATGTTTAAATAGCCATCTATGGCGGTTATCACAGGTGCACACTAATTTTATAAGAATAATAATTTATCTAAAATGGCGACTGTTTTGTTGCGTCTAAATCACGGAGAACGAACTAAGATGAATAGAAATGACACTATTTTGTATAACAATATTTATTTACACACGATATATCCACATTTTTGTTGCATCCTTTTTACCCGACTGCGTCAGAAGAACGGTGATGTTTTTCAAGTGTATGTATAAGTAATTGTATGTATGTCCATTTATTTGGCACACTCTACAGCTTATACTTATCATTTGAAAGGACTTAGGTGTGAGAAAGAAATAGTTTAAATATGGCATCTGGGGTCAGTCAGAAAGAGAGGGGGGAGGATATTTTGATAATTATAGCATTATGGATATAAAATGAAAGCTTAGAAATATATAGGCATTATTATAATACTTTTAGATTACTGTTTTGAGACAAAATCCAAAAAGTGTTAGCTTAAATTACAAAAACTAAAAGAGAGACTATAAGAGATTGATTAGTTTTTTAAATAATTTAATAATATTACTAGATTTTTACAGTAAGTATGTCCAATATTATTATAATAAATCTTTTTTGTAATAATTTATTAGAAAAAAATCCTTTATTGTACCTACTTTTACACGTTTGTTTAATCTCACTACGTATAAAACAGCTACGCAGAGATCAAAGTGAATTTTATGTTTCACTGTATTTTTTTAGAAAACGAATTACGGAGTATGATAATATAGGTACCAATTGGTTACGTTCAAGTTTCATTACGGATAGTATAAGTAAACCAATTAAAAGTTAAATTTACTTGCACGTATTTATTTATTTCCTAATATTATGTTATACCTACTGTTACATTAATAATATCTTCGAATTTATGTATCTAAAATGAATTCAGTGAAGAGCTAATTTTATCTACGCAAGGAATCATTGTATTATATATTTTTTTTATTTGACTAAAATAGCAAACGAGCATGCAGTCCATGCTGATGGTAAGTGGTCACTGCTGCCCATGGACATCTGTAATCATCTTCATACAGAACATGAGTTCCATCTGAAGTCAATCACAGATGCGTTGCCACTCCCGAAGACCATGCTGGTCGCGTCATGTGAAAGTGTGCCGGCAACACCCTTCTATCGAAACGCAAGAAATGCTTCACGCTAAAAATAGGTGTGGCGGTGGTACTTCCCCGGTCGAACTACACTGGTTCTACCACCTTGAGTATTTTATGTAATAAAAACACTTTAACGTAAACGTACTTAATACCTTTTTTTTTTAAATCATAAGCAAATGTTATATCATAGGTATTCTATAGGTAGGTATATTCAATTTCTGAGGTGATAGAACGAGAATGGTTCAACCGTTGAAGTATTACCTATTATCGTACCGATTTCTTGCGTAAAGCAGTTGTGGCTTTTGATTGTGGTAGATGATTGCTGACTTTCGTATGAGGCGAGTATCTTAATTCTATGTATGTTGTAGTACCTATTAACGCACCTGCGTATAGAAACCCTGTTCTAACCCTACATATAAAGCGGTAGCCAATCAAGCGGTAGTTACCATCATGTAGTCGTCGGTAGTACCCATAATGTTCATGTTCGTGTAGCATGTTCGTTTCCTACCTCAATATTATAAAAAAAAACCGATAGGATTACAATCCTTCTTTTTTGTTCTCGATGGGAAACCTTCAAAAGGTATACTATGCCGTGGGAGTGACGTAGGGTTATGTGGGATTATAACCGCACCGTGGCCAAGCCACTAAAGGTGGCTCAGCGCTGCGTGGAGGACTCGGGATGTCCAACGGAATACAACCGAAATCCTCCGAGCGCGATGCCCCTTTCGGGCTCTTACCTTTTGAGCGAATACACTCACCGCACCTTGTGTTTTTTTCGGCGGCATGCACATGCTGCATGCACCACACATGCTGGCGTCCTTCTCGGGGTCATTTGGCTGAATGGTTCGAGCTTCCACTCTAGAAGCCGGCAACCTCGGAAGCCCCTGTTAGTCGACAGACAGCGATACCATAGCCCTCTTTTGGTCCCAGAACTACAGGGGCAAGATTACAATCCTGTATTGTCTCCATTACCAGACCACTCAAGGAAGAACACAGCCGTTACCTACACACTGATGTTATTATGTAGGTACAAGTGATTGAGGCGGTCGTGCCATGTGAGCAGGACTTCATCAACTTAAAAAAAATCGACATCTTAAAAAATGTACTGATGGGAACATTGAATATTTATTTATTCAAGATATTTTGCCAAATCTGTACTATTTACATAAGAGTAAGATCTCGGACCTTTATCTCCGGCACTGTTCTGACCCACATTCATATGTAAAAACACTCTCATGAAAGACAATTGGAACAAACAATTATGTAGGAATTTTTCAGTAGGTATCTACTGCTTGAAAAGCTTTTATATAGAGTAGTTCGCATACGAGGCTTTTGGGGCAAGGTCTTTTCGGTCGCTTTGCGATAGACTATTTGTCGTCAGTTTGAGGTCAGGTGATCGTTAATATGGAGGCACACTTCCATATCTCTGTTTGCAATTTCCGTAAGTAGAAAACGTCTAGTATTTTAGATAGTCTAGATTTCATTGGGGTTAAACAAACGACAAGAAATTACATGGTTTTTATTGACGTGATACAGCATACGAGCAGCGTGCACCTATGTACTTGTATGTGTGTACCTACTATTACTACCTAGGTACTATTTATCTGTGCATTTTGTGTAGGTATCAAGTAGGGTTGGGAGGCCTCTTAACGGAGGCAGAGGCAAATGCGGAGAAGTTAGCCTTAGCGGAGGCGGAGGTGAAATATGAAGAATAAAAAATAATTACGTAATCTCAATTTATTTGAGTAATAGAAAATCAAAAATATATATTTCAAAAAGTAGGTATCCGCTAGGTAGGTACAGTTTTAATCAAAATCTAATAATTACTACTTATCAAATTATGGACAAGATATTTCATATATTTCATAATTAACAGCTTTTGGTGATTTTCTCACCTGCTAAACGATTTCTTATGGGTTAAATAATTCAACCAGCTCTAAACTATTACCGTTCATTGTTGGTGCTAAATTTGACGGCGAATATAATCGTAAGGTAATATGATCCTATAAGATAAGCGCGAACTAGGTATTTAACGTTTTTGTCCCTGTAGTTCCGGGACCAGAATAGGACTACGGTACCCTCTGCCTGTCGTAAAAGGCGACTAAAAGAGGCTTCCGGGGTTGCGGGCGGGAAGAGTGGGAGCTCGAACCGTCCGGTCAAGTGACCCCGGGAAGGACGGCGGCATGTGTGGTTGCATGTTGCCGTAAAAACCAGAAGGTGCGGTGAGCAGTTCACGCCCACCAGAGAAGAGCCCGATGGGGCACACGCTGAGGACACCGGCGGCGGTCAACTGGAGTTCCCGGAGTCCTCTTCGCAGCGTCGAGGTCGGCCACCGGGGGGGTTTTAGTGCGGTAAGAATCCCACATAATCCGCGTCGCTCCCACGACGTCGGGTACTTTTTGAAAGTTTCCCCCTCGAAAACAAAAAAAAAAGGTATTTAACGTTTGTAGAATAGGGCTACGGTATCCTCTGCCTGTCGTAAGAGGCGACTAAAAGGGATTTCTGTAAGAGTGGGGGCTCGGACCGTCCAGCCAAATGACCCCGCGAAGGACGATGGCATGTGTGGCTGCATTCCGTCGTAAATACCGAGAGGCACGGTGAGCATGAATCGGTCACCGGGGAAGAGCCCAAAAGGGGAATTTGGTCGCTCGGAGGACTCCGCTTGAGATCGTTTCGAGATCTCGGACTCCTTTTTATAGCGCTGAGGACGGCCACGCACCGGGGGGGTTTTAGTGAGGTAAAAATCCCACATAACCCGTCGTTGCTCCCACGGCGTTGGGTACCTTTCGAACGTTTCCCTCTTGATAACAAAAAAAAAAGGTATTTAACGTTATACTTGATATTGAATGTTATATCTCCACCCCGATAAAGGTCTAGATGATGAGTCGGTTTTATTTATTATATTTATTAATTTGATATTTTCATTTGATTATTTCTCTCGCATCGTACTGTTACGCGGCAGCCCCTGATTGTCCTTTTAAATAAAACACTGAGTGTCACTGCACAAGAGTTTATTAGAAAACTTTCACAGAAAACTGTCCCTCACTTTTCTTTTAATAATGTAATATTTTACTTAACCACGGATTTATTGCAACTGCCGGTAAAATGGTTGCACGCTGTTTATATTGATTAAAATTGATAACGTCGGCGGTATTGAATATAACATCTCCCCCCTTTAAATGAAGCTTTATCCCTTTTAAGGGTGAAGCGGAATTAAAAGAAAAGAAAAATGAGGTTTACATCGAGATTCACATTTAACAAAATTTTAACTGTAATTATTATTTAAATAGAAAAAAAAAACAAATGTCTAAGAAGTTGATAATATTTTTAAAATAAGTAATTGATTAACATTAATTGAATCATTTAACTAGTGTTGCCCAAATTCAGTCTTGGTCTTGCAGTCTTGGTCTTGTTCTTGCGTTTTTGCAAGACCAAGACCAAGAACAAGACCGCGTATTTTTAGCAAGACCAAGACCAAGACTGACCGTGCAAGACTTGAGCAAGAACAAGACATAGCCTGCAAGACTCTTGCGTCTTGCAGCTAGGACTTAGCGCTATTTCACTGAGTAGTTAGGTGTAACAGTTCGGTGTATAGGTAGGTACGCTTAGGAATTCTATGAGACGCAAAAAACTGTATCAAAGAATATGAAAAACTGGACCTATGCGCATTACGACTAATACCATAAACATAGCGAATAAAAAAATATCTATTAAAATCAAACTGAGTGCATGCATAGTTATGTTTTAACCATCGGCACTTTAATAATACGGCATCAAAGGTTTTGTACTTACTTCTCAAAGAAATTTGCCGCTTTTCGGAAGTACATGGTTATGATACACGCGCCGGCGGTTTCTTTTGAAATCTAAAACAATCGTTGCCGCCACGCCGAAATCATAACATTTGACACTATTTGATTGCCGCCATAGGGCGTAGGTATACTCATGCAAAATAATTTCGAATTTTAAGAGTACCTACAGGTGTTCCAAAGAATAAATAAGTTTCAGAGTGCTTAGAATGAAAATGAATACATTATACTGATCACGCAAGTAGTATTATGATTGGGATAAAATGGTAAGGATAGGTAGTAGATGTCATATTAATTCATTCTAGTAAGTATATATTATAATATTGATTACTTATATGGTTTTTAAACTAATTCCTTAGGTACTATTATTGTACATTTAGTCATTATATTTCTTAAGTTTTTACAAGAAAAAATAGCAAAAAAGTGTTCAAATATCACCCCGCACCCGTTTAATAAATATTGTAGCCACTTTTAAATATACTTGAAACGTGTAAAAAAATTCTACAAAACTAATAAAATAATATAAATTTCTTATAAGTTGAGGGTTCAATCTCTTTCTAGACAGATAAGTATTGTTCTTTAAAATACAGTCAAGTTATTGTAATTAATTTGTTTTTTTACATGTTTTAGCAAATGTAAGCTTATAAATCATAAATGTTTATTAAGAAACAGTTACTTCCATGGAAAACGACATATAGGTCAGTTGATTTTTCGAATTTCTTATCAAATCTTCAGTTATTTATTAATCTGCTTGATCTTTACTATGGCTATGTTAATTCAAGCTCACAATGTTCCAATTCTAATACGTTTTTCTAAGATTTAAAGTAAACTTTAATAAATAGTAATAGACTAATAGGTAATTGCAAGACTTGCAAGACTCTTGCTGCAAGACCAAGACCAAGACCAAGACTGGGAGCGCAAGACCAAGACCAAGACCAAGACCAGGTGTATTGGCGCAAGACCAAGACCAAGACTGGCTAAGTCTCGTCTTGTTCTTGCATTTGGGCAACACTACATTTAACCATAAAATAACAAAAAAAAGATTGATAATATTAAGGCTAAGTGAAAATTCGTAACATAACTTGCATAAAATGTATTAAATCATTTCAAGGATTTATCATTCAAAACATATAATAATAAGAAAAGTTTAATTTATCGTTACATTTTATAAGTAAGTAAGTAATGAAGTAATAGGGTCATTAATGAATTATTATTATTTAAATCTTAATCATTCATTTTAATATTACAAATTATTTTATTTAAATAACTATGAAACATTTTTAAGTTAGGTACTTAATATTACATACACTTTTTCATTTCTTGACAAGCATTTTAATAAGACAATAGTTTACAAATATTGAATAAAAAGGAAAAATAGTTTTAAGTATAGGTAAACTAATCTTTGAATATCTAATGAAATCATTTGTTTGCTTTAAGATACATGTCCCGATAGTAAGATAATCAGTTGTGTGATCCACGCACTTTAGTGTTTCTTTAGTTGAATTTGATTTCACAATCCACCTATTTCCATTGGGTTTTTGATAAATATCTATACTGCTATAAGTTAACCTAGAATTACACTATTGCAATAGACAAGAATTACATCTGTTAGTAATTTAGGATAAGTGATGCTGGGGAAAATTATACTGCTGGGCAGGTAGAATAGTCGTTATCAGCTTTGCACACTGCTCTGAAGTATCTAGCATGGCGTAATTTAATCTATCATCAATAATAGCGAGGTGAGATTTGATAGGTTGGATCAAAGCAAATGTGTTAGGTTGCATTGGATCACGAGGAGTTAATAAAGGAGTGTTTTATATACTGCATATTTTATAGAAAAAAAAGGGAAGTTGAATAACAAGAACAATTTTCTTTTTACAACAGTATGTTGTTACTTTAGAAATATCTATAGGGCTGTATATTGTTTCAATGTTAAGGGGATATGGAAAGTCATATTGATTACCTGAGTGAATTACTATTATTATTATTGATTAAGTGAATACGTGTTAACAATTCCTTTACTAAATTTGTAGAAGTAATTGGTGAGGCATGTAAAACGTTAGCTCTTGGAAACAAATTTGTGTTAAGAATTGATTTTAGAGAGTTTGATATAGGAGTTTGATTACTTCGTTGTTATTTTTAGTAATTTGAATTAAAATATATTTTAATATATTTGGGAATTCAATCTGTGCTCCTTTTAATTTAATCGATTTAGGAAGGTATTAAACGTATTCATAGTAATAGATTTACGACAAGGATTTTAAACAACTTCACATTGAAAAATAACACTTAGTTGAAACTTAATACATAGGTATATTTGTGATCTAACCATGTCAGATTTCGCAAACGTTCAAAAAATAAATGATAATTACAAAAATGTATTATTATTTTGCCGGTTTTATTTCATTTGTATGATATTTTGTGTGTCTCCGATTAATAGATAGAGTAACATTGTGTTTATTATTGTCTTTTACTATCTTATAAGGGCCTCTCCAGATAGGTGACAAAGCTTTTCCTAGTCTGTGGTGACACTTATGATACACCATGTCACCAGTTTTATACGTTGTACTACGGGTCGATTTATCGTAATATATCTTGGATGATTCTTTACTTTTAATTATATTTTCAAGAGCTTTTTCTCTGCTTAACTTCATTCGATATTGTAGTGCTCGAATATATTCATGGTAAGTATTATTACTATTCACATCATATAGTGAGCTGGGAATTATAGGTTTATGGCCAAATAACAATTCGAACGGGGTGAAGGAGGTTGTGCTGTGAGGTGTTGTGTTGTATGACAACACTGCTGTTGCTAGATATGAATGCCAATCATTTTGGTTTTCATTGACGAATGACTTTAAGTATTCTTTTAGCGTAGCATGGCTACGTTCTAGAGCTCCGTTGGTTTGTGGATGATAGGGGGTTGTAAATATAGATTTAATTTTGCAGATGTCGGTTACTTGTTTAAACATTTCTGACGTAAAACATGTGCCTAAATCTGTTAGAATTGTTTTAGGAAAACCAAATAATGAAATAAAATGAATTAAATTTCGAGCTATTTCGTCGCTGGTGGACGAAATCATAGGGTAGGTAGAGGTGAACTTGGTTAAATCATCTTGCAGGGTAAGAATGAATTTGAACTTTTGTGAACCAGCTTCAGGAAGGGGACCAACAATATCTAAAGCTAATCTTTCGAAAGGTTTTGTGCTCGTTGATGTAATTTCCATAGGAGCTCTATTCGAGGCCCGGAGAGGTTTGTTTACTTGGCATAGTTTACAATTATTGACATAGTTTTCTATGTCGGAACGCATCGATTTCCAATAAAAGGAGGCTTTAATTCGGCTGAGCATTCTTTTAATGCCTGCATGACCTGCAATAGGGGAGTCATGATTTTCTTTAAGGATTTGCGGCACCTCAGCTGGGGTAGGATAAATAATTTGATTTTTATATATATGTATAGTAATGTTTGTATTATTAAAAATAAACGCGATCATATTGTAAATTTTAGTGTATGACAATTTAGTAAATGGCTCAGAAAAATCGGATAGAGCAAGCTCCGTTGCGTCGGGGACATTCTCGATAACGGAAGTACGTAATTTCAAAAGTAATTCATAAATTATTTTGTACTGAGTTTCATCATAATGATGAACTTTTGTAAATAAGAAGTAGTATGTTTTACCACGAGATGAAATCTCTAGTATTGAGTTTTGTTGACGTTCAGTTTCAAGGATTTTAGTGGAGTCATCAATATGAGAAAGGAGTTGTTCGCAGTGAGGCATAGAATTATCAAAATCTAAAGAAGTTGGGCATGCAATTAACTTACATTTAGTCAAGTGTAAAGCTTGAGAGTGTTCTTCAATTTGTGTGTTATTGGTTAAAGAATTAGACAACTGTAATTTAAAGTAATTTTCGTATGTGTGGTTATTTAAGCTAGAATGGAGTAAACCACGCCGGGTTACAACATGAATAGGAATTCGCGAAAGTGCATCTGCATTTGGATTCAATTTACCAGGTTTGTAAACAATCTCATAATCATACTCCTCTAGTTTTAGGCGCCAACGGATAAGACGACTGCCCGGATCTTTAACGTTAAAAAGCCAGACTAAGGGTCTGTGATCGGTTATAATTTTGAATTTATAGCCATAAAGGTATGGACGAAAGGTCTTAACAGCAAATAGAATAGCCAATAATTCTTTCTCTGTCGTAGAATAATTGCCTTCTTGTTTATTTAATGTCCTGGAAGCATATGCTATCGGTTTATCTTTTCCGACTATGCCCTGGGAGAGAACTGCGCCTACGGCGTAGTTACTTGCATCTGTAGTGACTATAAAAGGCTGCGAAAAATCCGGATATTGGAGAAGCGGAGCTGTGACTAGTTTTTCTTTCAATAGCTCAAATGCATTTTGTTGGTCTTGGCCCCAATAAAAAGTAACATCCTTTTTTAACAAAGAAGTAAGCGGTTTAGTAATTTTAGAAAAGTTATCGATAAAGCGACGATAATAGCCAATCAGGCCCAAGAATGACTTAATTTCCTTTGGATTCGATGGAGCTGGATAGGTAGATACTGCTTTGACCTTATCTGGGTTTGGGGATACACCTTTATCGGTAATAATGTGTCCAAGGTAAGATACTTCGCGACGCAAAAACTCGCATTTATCGGGCTGTAGCTTCAAATTATATTCTCTAAATCTATCGAATACTAATTGAAGTTTGTTTATATGTGTAGGTAAATCGTGACTGTAAATAATGCAATCATCTAAGTATACGTAACAGTGAAGGCCTTGAAGACCTGAAAGGACGGTATTCATAAGGCGTTGGAAGGTAGCAGGGGCATTTTTGAGGCCAAATGGCATTCTGGTGAATTCGTAGTGGCCTGAAGTGCCATTAGTATTAATAATAGTAAAACCGGTTTTGGATGCGTCTTCCGGATTTAATTGTACCTGATGGAAGCCAGAAACTAAGTCTAGTGTAGAAAAATATTTTGAATGTCCTAGCTGATCCAAAATATCGTTTATTAACGGTATAGGGAAAGTTTCGTTAACGGTTACGTCATTAAGGCGTCTGTAGTCAATTACAATACGCCATTTTTTTACACCTGAAGCGTCCAATTTCTTGGGTACTACCCATACTGGGGCACTCCAGGGGGAGATAGAAGGTCGTATGATATTTTGGCTTAACATTTTTTTTATTTGTGAGTCGACTTCTTCCTTATGGCAATCGGGAAAACGATAAGATTTAACATTAATAGGTGCGGCATTTCCGGTATTTATTGAATGTTGTATGGCATTTGTGTATGAAAGAGGATCGCCTTCTAGGTAGAATATATCTGAATACTTAGAACAACAATTTAGAAGGGCTTGCTTCTCTTCTGAGTTCAGATGTTCGTGTCGTATTAAATTAAGAACGCGATTAATGCGATCTGAGGATGATGATGAGATAGTATTTATCATTTCGGTAGTCGGCATTATTTTTGAAAATTCTGTGAGATCAATAGGAGTTAAATTAACTTTGAATTCATTAATACGTATTTCAGATTCCGTTGTATTTAGCACAGAAACGTTAACTCGATTATTTGGTTTTAAAGAAACAATACAGTTAGCTAGGTAAACGCCATCGCAGACCTTATGATCTAAAATTAGCGCTTCACGCAGATTTTGTAATTCTGATGATTTGTTTGCTACTATGCATTCAATTACAGCCTCCGAGCGAGCTGGGACGATATAAATAGGTTTATCGTATAAAATTGGGATGTTCTGACCGTTTAAAGACAGGGATTGAGAGTCGTAATCTATATTAGCATTAAAATATCTAAGAAAATCTGTGCCTATGATTCCATCATATTTTAAATTTACTCCATCATCAATAACGTGAAACTTGTATTCTAAAGATTTTTCAGGCAACTGTAATTGTAAATAAAATGAACCCAGAGTTTCGCTGTAGGTGTCGTTATCGTTAATGCCTTTGAGTTTTATAATATCACAGGAAAGTTGAGGTTTCTTTATTAAACTTGATTTTTTGACTATACTGACACTAGCACCCGTATCGATAAGAAGACTTAAAGGTTTCTGCGAGTATTTTGTTATGAGGTTTATAAAGGGTAAAGAAATTTTGTATTTATTTACAGAAGTTTCAAAAATAGGCACTGAATGCTTTGAATTTGTAGGCAAACGAGACTTAATTGAGTTATGATGACTCAGCTTCTGTGGCTGAGGTGAGAGAGGCTTACCACCACATTGGCTTTCAGGGTTGGTATAAAACTTGGTAGGACTCGGTGACCTCCGTTGTGATAAGCATTCTGCATAAGTTTTAGGGCGATTTAGGACTTGAGGCGTAGAAAATGTGCCAGAAGGACTCAGCGGCTTAGGCTGAGATGTGTTGGAATCGGAAAGACTCAGCGGCTGGGACTGAGATGCTTGTGGACTCAGTGGCTTAGACTGAGATGCGTTGGGCTTAGAGAGACTCAGCAGCGGGGACTGAGATGCATTTAGACTCAGTGGCATAGACTGAGATGCGTTGGAATTGAAAAGACTCAGCGGCTGGGACTGAGATGCTTGTGGACTCAGTGACATAGACTGAGATGCAGACTTGGAAAGACTCAGCGGCTTGGACTGAGATGCTTCAGGACTCAGCTTCTTATACTGAGGCGCATTCATTTTGGAAGAACTCAGCGGCTTAGACTGAGGTGCTAAAAGAGTCAATGGTTTACAATGAAGTGTATTTGGGTTAGAAAGAGTCAGCTGTTTGAAAAGAGATGAGGACATATTATGAGGACTAGAAGGGTTGGACCGATGTGGATGATCTCTAATGGTTACTGTGCCATTTGGATTTGACGATTTCGGCAGGCACTGATCCGAAATCTTTTTTAGTTTAAATAACTGTCCTCATTATTACAATTACTATCGTAATAAGTGTCTTCTTTTGCACAATAATTAATTACATTATTTGCTTCATTAGACCTAACGTTGCTGTTTTGAGTAGAATGACCTGGCTCGGGTTGCGACTTCAATGCTGTAACGTGACGCCGGTTGTTGAACTCACGTTTACGACATTCAGTTATCATATGGCCTTTATTTTTACAATAATTGCAGAATTTATTACTAATTATACTGTTTTCAAATGAATTTGGTACGGCAGGATTCGGAATATAATATGATTTATGATGGTTCCTATAACAATCTGACGAACTATGCCCTTGTTTGTTACATAGAGAGCAGTGTTTTGAGGAGCGCTGAGTTATTCTAGTGAGGTTATAGATTTTTTCTTCCTCAATGGCACTGTTAATGGCTTCGTTAAGAGATGACGGGTTTTTACACCTTACTATAGTGGAGATATTGGGGTTAAGCCCCAATATATACGTATTTAAAGCTAGATCTTCCATTGCCGCTATTCTACCCGCCAATTGGGACCTATCAGAACAAGAATAGTGGATATCTGCTTGGATACGGGTTAAACACGTCTCCAACCTTAGGGAAAATTGAGATACAGATTCTGATGGCGACTGACGACAGTTCTGCAGATCAATAAGTAAATGCGAGGAATGTTTCTTTTCGCCAAAATTAGTCCTTAAGAATTGTTTTAAATCCTGCCAAGTTGAAAAAGTTTTGAGACTACACGCTATTTGGGCTTTACCTTCTAGTTGAGATATTATATATTTACATAATATGCCTTGTTGGTCTACAGAAGCTAAAGACATGGCATTGTCACAATTTGTTAAAAATGCTGGTAAGGTTTCCCTTTCGCCGTTATACGGTCTTATGAATTTTGTCAAAAAGTTTAACGTCATTTTATCGGACTTCTCAACCGGTTCACCTTTTAGAGACATGATTAATTTAATAAATAAACGTTACGGAAATACAATGCAAAATGAATAGTTAATAATACAAATTTAAGGTAAATTAATTAAAGTGAAAATATAGAGACAAAGTAAATTATTTACACTTAGTTACTCACAAAATGCGCGATCACTAGCTATTATTTAGTCCTTTCAGCACAAACGATGACCTGGCCTTGCTTCGCGGACGGCGACGCGATGATGACGTGGCTCTGTCGGGACGATGAGGTGTCCGATGTTGGTTGAGTTGCACGTGCTGGTTGTCGTTGGATGAGGATTTCTGCTACTAGTCTGGTGCAGGCTCACTTGACTCGTGAGACTAACTGTCGACCACGATGCCTCTCCTGTAGTGACTGCTGGTGCTTGACGCGGGCTCAGCGCTGACTGAGACTGACCGTCGGTCAATGTGAACTATCGAGGGGACCTGCCAGGGGTTCGGGATCTCAGGGTTCTCTTCTAAAACCACTTACGAGATCCCACTTCTGACACCAATGTTACGCGGCAGCCCCTGATTGTCCTTTTAAATAAAACACTGAGTGTCACTGCACAAGAGTTTATTAGAAAACTTTCACAGAAAACTGTCCCTCACTTTTCTTTTAATAATGTAATATTTTACTTAACCACGGATTTATTGCAACTGCCGGTAAAATGGTTGCACGCTGTTTATATTGATTAAAATTGATAACGTCGGCGGTATTGAATATAACAGTACCATGCAGCCGAGCAGCCACGTCGCCAAACGCTCTTTGCGCGTTGTACGTCAAAGTCAAAGTGAATAAGCCCCCAGTAAAACTTCGAACAAAAACTTTGCGGAGACGGAGGTTTCACTTTTTGCGGAAGTTCTCCAGTAACGAAGGCGGAGGCGGAGCTCCTTTACAGGCATATTATCAAGTAAAGCAATAGGTACCAATTTCTTTTTAAGTATGCTCCCTTCCTCTTCCCCTTAATGATATAGAAACGTGCTCCGCAGGGGAGTACACACGGGTTGCGTTTCGATAAGTATTATCGTATATCTAGGTATAGCTAGAAACAGGGCCGAATTTAGAGGTGACTTGGTACAATAAAGATATGAAGCGACTCTTTTCAAATATTTTCCAAATAAAGTAAAACATTTTTTCAGTCGGGTTTTTTGTAAATAATTTATTGTGAAACCAACTAGTTCCTCACTACGCTCACCTATGTAGAAATTTTAGTAAGTGAAATACTTAAAAGAAATCGCCTTATTTTTGACACTTCTGTCTCTGCAATTTTATGGATTACCGAATCTAAATATTCAAGGAATAGTTGTTTACTAGAATTTACATGCCTATTTTGAAAGTCCCTCTCCCTCTTTTGTGGTCCTCGACACTCGTCCCAGATTTCCCCAAAGTGCAGCCCTGGGTAGGTATCGTTAGAAACTCATAATATAAGGGCAATATCGCAATATGTAGGTACGTAATACGTAATACGTAAGTTTTGTTCGGCTCTAAAGTTCTATGTGAAAATGAATGAGTGAATCTCAAAAAGTTATTTGAGAAACAAAATACTTCTAAATAATGAATCCCTTTCCAATTCCCTTACATTTTGTTAAACTTTTAATGAAGCTTCTAGGACCTACTTTTAGTTTCGTCGATGTTAGTTTTATATTTTGTCTGCGAGAGTGAATCAATATATCTTAAGCCAAACTAATTTACGTACCGTCTTTCTGAAAAAAAGCTAAAATATCTCACACGATTCAGTCGTTCGACATAAGTATCTTTTCATGTATAAACCCTATAGGTATATACACTAGACACTTTCGAGATTTACTAGGTCGACCGGAGAGGTACCACTGCCATTACCTATAGCGCGAAGAAGTTCTTGCGTTTGGATGGAAGGTTTGGATGTGGTTGCCGGCTTATTTATATACACCTTACCTCTGTGATTGACATTAGATAGAACCTCCGTTCTATATAAAATAGCTGACGGATGTTCATGGGCGGCAGTGGCCACTTACCATCAAGGGGACTGCATGCTCGTTTTATGCATGCGTGCATTTTAAATAATGCATAAAACATATATAAAATCAAGTAAAAACACATTACACATACTACATTTGACACTAATACATACATAGGTATATTAAACGAAATAAAACATTCAATGTCTTATTATGAATAGGTACACATAACATCAAAAGTGTCACATGTTTTTGTCAAAATACCCAATATTGCTTTTAAATGCAGCTTAGTTAATTAAACCTCTTTTGCCTTTAATTAATTTAAATACTAATAGGTACTATTTAATTTAATAATAAGGAGCAGTGATAGCCTAATGGTTGAAACTTGCCCTCTCGATCGGGAGGTCCGAGGTTCAAACCCAGGCACGCACCACTGATTTATGTGCGTATTAGAAATTAATTATCACTGCTTTTCGGTGAAGGAAAACATCGTGAGGAAACCTACACACCCGAGAGTTCTTTAAAAAAAAAAAAATTCTCGGAGGTGTGTGAAGTCCACCAATTCGCACTTGGCCAGCGCGGTGGACTATGGCCTAAAAACTCTCTCATTCTGAGAGAAGACCCGTGCCCAGCAGTGGGCCAATAATGGGTTGATAAGAACCTATTATTATCAACTTTTACTCTTTAAATATCATTATTATAATAGGTAAGAATATTATGGTCACCTAATTGAGTTATTAAAGTCTAGACGTTTTAATATCTTTTTTTTTTTGCATTTTTTTTCAGTATGTCTATGTAATTAAGCGCTATAGCCTGCTATAGGTAAGCAGTGTTACATGAAATTCTCTAAAGTACCTGATGTGATACCCCTGTTTTCTATTTTTTAACCGACTTCCCAAAGGAAAGAGGTTATCTATTCGTCACGTATATATATATATATATATATATATATATATATATATATATATATATATATATATATATATATATATATATATATATATATATATAATATATATATATATATATATATATATATATATACGCTCACCATGTTTCGCTGGATCACGACGAAACTATATGTGTCTTATATGAGCGCCGACTTCGGAACTATGTACTAAGTACTGTGTTTGCTCTAAACCAACATGTAATTAAATTATTTTTTACTTTTATGTGGCATGGAAGTCGGTTGTATTTTTTTGTTTAAAATTTTTTTTAACAACTACTGTTTTTTATGGTTTACGAACAGATTTTTATTGAAATTTTTCATATTATACAGCATGGTAAAAAAACTCTTATGCTTGTCGCATAGCGGGGTAGCTAGAAAGGTATTTTTTTGTTAGAAAATGTTATGTGAGTTGCTTTAAATGACAATAGCTATGCACAGAAAGTGTCAGCTTTGAGCATTAAAAACAAATAAAGGTATGTTTCCGATATTATGAGGCCACGAAATTTCGCTTCAAATTGTAGCGAAATTTGAAAACCCGCTCAGTGGTGAAATCCGCTCACCGCTGAAAACCGCTCAGCGTCAAACAAGTTTTGTCTCCTCTCGTATCACGTATAATAAACATTTCTTTCAAGTTATTTTCATTTCAAGTAAAGTTTGACGTTTGAGTTAGCACGTGTGTGGTACAGGTTTAGGTAGCTTATCATGGCACTAAGTCTTTGAAAACTTTAATTTTAAGTTATTAGTAATTAGATATGTGCTCTAGGTGTATCGTTTTATATAATTGCGGGAATTGCGGCTAGCGTTGCCACCTTTATTTGATGAAAAATCGTAAGTCTTACAAAAACGGCATAGACTTACTATAATAAGCAATGACCTATGTAAGCTACTAAGAATATGACTGTTTCTGGAAACCTTGATTTTCGAAGAGCTATTTCTAAATATAGGAAAGACATTTCAGAAGTGGGTCACTGATCTCGCCAAGTCTGAGTTTCTGCTGAATATATAGTGTATTACGTACTACATAGTAATATAGGGTACAATTAATTAGAACAGTATGATGTTATATTGTATTAAGTATAACTTCCGAGTAGTAGGTACCTTAGAGTAGTAGTTGAAAAAATCGTACATACGGGGGCGGAACAGCCATTTATACGTAGTATGAACACACCAGTAGTAGGTACAGGTGGCATCTTGTAGAGATGCCACCTGTACCTACGTACCGTGTATGTATAAATGGCTGTTCCGCCCCCGTATGTACCATTTTTTCAATTTTTTGTCGCGATCGAATCAGCTTAGAGAAAAAGCTTTAGGTACCTGCATAATCTAAAGCAGTTTCTAGTGAGAAAACAATTCTTGCGTTTCGTTGGTAGGGAGTTCATCTCACTGACTTACCGACATAAAAAGCGACAATCTTACTTTTTAGGGCGTTAGATGAAGTGCAAGCAGTCATAACAGACATGCACGTCCAAAAGGTAGTGTAACGTCTTCCTGCATTCCTGTTACGATTTCCGATTTCAATATTTCCAGATAGATGCCTAGAAGGGAGCAGATGTTATAGGAATCCCTAAACCCGGCAAGCCGAGGTCACTGATATTGAGTTAGTTGTCCCATTAGCCTACTGAACACGTTCCGGAAAACCTATGCAAAATTACTTATGAACCGACTAAGACTGGTCGTCCAATCTAAAAATCTACTTTTAGATGATCAATTTGGCTCTAGAACCAAGCACTCCTGTGTACAGCAGGTACACCGCCTCACGGAGCAGATCCTTGTAGGGTTAAAGAGAAAAAAGATCTAGAGGCACGGCTGCTTTCTTGTTCGATGTAGCTAAGCCGTGTGATAAAGTCTGGTACAAAGGCTTGCTCTAAAAGCTTTACCTCTTTGGAGTACCGGACAGGCTCGTGATCATCATACGAGACTTCTTATCAAATTACCGATTCCACTTCAGAGTCGATGGCACACGCTCATCCGCTCATTCATAACGAGCAGGAGTCGTCTAGGCCTATCCCTCTCGGGCAAAAAGGGACTGCTCCCACAGAACCCGACGGATACTAAAAAATGTATCACCATTCGGTAAATCCATCCATTCAGCTAAGTCCGCTAAATATCTAGGTGTCATATTAGACAATTTGTTGAACTTCGCGCAGAACATCAAAAGAGCGAGAGGGATGTCCGCTTTCGTTTCAACTGTACCATTATGTTAGGTAAGAAAAGTAATATGGCACTTCGACAATTGACCCTTTACAAAGCTTGCGTTATGCATATTATGACTTACGCTAGTGTAGTCTTCGCACATATAGGCCTCATTGACAGATATTAAAATCTTCAGAATCGATTCTTGTGCATGGCCACGGGCTGCCCTTGGTACGTGCACAATGTAGACACCATAGCCCATACATGAAGCAGCTTCTTCAAGCTGTAAAGCATCGCAATCAGCTTGTTGTCAATGCGGTTACATACATCCTTGATAAGGACGCACCGGCTCTACGTCTTTGTAGAGCCGGTGCGTTGGGCGTCCCCCTAAAACATATCATATACTACCCTGACGATAAGATCACTGTAGATATCCCACTGTAGATCACCCATTGGCAACAGGAACCCCCTCCCCGCCTCCACACGCACTAAACAACAACTCGTGTTACGCATACCAGCTCCGCCGGCGGAGACCAGGACTCCATTACAGCACAACTATCACAAGGTGATCGTGATCGTCACCGCGTGGTCGGTCGTGTATTGCCAGTTGTGTGTATATTGTACATTACCAACCGACCTAAGCCGAGGTTCGTACTCACAGTGGGTGTTATTGGGTTAACCGAAATCCTCATTTAACCTGAGGCGGAAGACCAGGACTCTGGTAATAACTGGGTCTGCAACCGCTCTTCCCTCTAGCGGAGGAGGAAGGTCAAGAAACTCGGAAACTGGGACCAAAACCAGCCATAAAAATTCCGATAAAGCTGTAAGGGCCACTAGGGCCAACAGTAACCACAAATTTGTCAAAAAAAAATAAGTTCTTAGGGATTTAACTCATGGGTGATCGCTTCAGCTACAACACCTAATATTAAGCAGTCAACTTACCTATTTTGTGGTGAACTGCACCCCTATATGCTTATTTAAATATATAAAAATCTCATTATGCATGAATCTCGTTTTAATCAACATGTATAATAATGGTTCTCGCTGTTTCCGAGATTAGGTCGCAGGTACAGAGATAGACCGTTTTTTAAAACCAACATTTACCTTTGTGCTGTTGTTGAATAAATAAGCATACCTAATTTAATTAATTAAATTACTCATTTGCACGTACTCTGCCTTCACGAGTCCATAAGGAAATATGTGCAGCAACGATTTTTTAGTTGAACTCTGCATGTAAGGATTCACCGAATAAATTGTAATGTATTTTTAAATCGAATTTAGGAAAGTTTTTTAACGCGTATGTGCACTGTTTATTCAGTCCAATTAAAACGACTTACTGAGTTGAAATTTTTCACAGTAGGTGTGATGACAATTGAAGGAGTTAAGGATATTAACATGCTGCGGCTAATAACGCACTACTTGCAGCCTCGCTACAATTATTATTATCAAACAATTTCTGGAACTACCAAATTATCTATTTCCATGTCTACAGATTGCATTTGCATGCAAAATTTCAGTTGTAATGCGTCATAGCAGGTAATTCTAGAATTTAAAATATCACTACATATTTAATAAAGTCGCTTCCCGCTGTCTGTCCCTATGTATGATCTTAAAACCTTAGATCTTTAAAACTACTCTACGGATTTAATGCAGTTTTTTTAATAGATAGAGTGATTCAAGAGGAAGGTTTTATGTACAAGTATGTATAATACACGCATAATATCGTGGAGGATAACTAATAACTTTAGATTTTTAACTTTCAGGCAAAACGAAGTTCGCCGGGTCGGCTAGACAACTTATAAAAAAAATGTATCTATATTAGGTTTTAAAACAACCTGACCATAGTATGAGTACCTACATACTTACACTATGGCTTATTTGAGGCTACTGATGGCATGGTTCACAGATTTAAAAGCTCGCGTCTAAAATATTTTACATAATAAACTTATATAACCACGAAGTATCTACTCAAAAAAGGTCAAGGCATATTTAAAAACGGAACATTCTTAATTCTTTTGCCAACTACCTAGCTAGGCTGCCAGTTCCAATTTAAGTGCCACAGTTTGCCACAGTTGTTGGCTATGCCACAGCAATTGGCATAAAATGATATAATTATGTTGACGTCACTAATTGCAATCTGTAGGTCGTTAGACGTAGGTTGTAATCATGGCATTGCTGTAAATTCCAGCTAGTTTACCCTTGAACAGGCTGAAGTTATATGAATGTAGATATTTTAACTGTCTACAAATTCAAGAAAAAAATGAACTTATAGGTTATAAAACGGTTTAAGTAACTAAGAAGCGAGCAAACTAAATAACAAACGGTTATATAGTTGACATCGTAATGTTGTCACAACCGCCCATGGACATCAGAAGGATGCTCCGTAGTCGATCTCAGATGGATTGCGTTACCCTTGAGAGTTAAATTAATTCACCCCGTATAAATAAGTCCGTTATATCTACCACTTCCTTGGAAACATAAAAAAAAAACTTTAAATAAGGTAGAAATAGATGTGGTGAAGTTGTTGCCACGTTCTAACAATCTTATTAATTTATGATTTTTTTGTAGATGCGCTTGCAGCAAGGAGGTAAAGGTATAGGTAACAAGTTTGACAGGAGGATTTTCAAGTCTATTTTAATGCTATACGTGTACAGATAATGTGGTAAGCTATCTCAACCATATTTATCAAAGAGTAAAAATGAACAACCGCTTATAGCATAAAGCAAAAACTTAGCCATTTTCTAAAAACTATGCACATGGCGTATCGCAATCGGAGGGAAGGAATTAGGGGATTTTTCAAAGGAGAATTCGTAGTACCTAGTTAAGGATGTTCAATGTGGGAAGGAGGCGTCGTCGGTCAATACTGTAGGTGGTGCGGAGCGGGCGCGGAGCGCAGGCGCGCCCCCGGCCCCCGCCGCCGCCGGCCCACTCACGCAACTCGCGAGTCGGCCGCCGTGCGCTGCGATCGCGCGCGACGTAGCTTTGTAAGCTGCTCGAGCCATGTGTGATGTTTTCATCACAGAGGAGACCTGTCAGTTAGCTTTCGCATTCCATATTTTGTAAGATGAATGAGTAGCCCGCCGCTACCTTAGCCGGGACGTTATCCTGACACTGAGAGGACAGCTTTCGCCGAGCATCTAGTTTTTCTCGTAAGCTTGTGGCCGTTGACACTGCAGCGTGCGGGTCCCGCAGTGCGCGAGTGTGTAGTTAATTGGCGAACGAAGAAGTCAGCTGAGTCGCGTAAACATTGCCTTAAAATTTAACGAACGAGCGAAGGCTATGGCTCCCGCGTAGAGTTTCCTGGTCTAGACGGTTGAAGAGCGGTTCAGCAGACCAGCAACATGCAGCGCTTCATTCTGCTGTTATTAACAGGTAAGAAAACCGTTTGATGCTTGTACATATTACATTAAATGCTTTGAAGTGTCGTGTTTAGCTGTTCTCTAAATTAAAGCTCTTTCTAGTGACTGAAGCTTTAATAGTAGAAAGTAGTGTCTAATGCACCGTAGTACTTATACATAGGGATTTTCTCATGCTGTTGATATATTTCGGTTGTTTATTGATGTTGTTGGCTTTATATCTAAAAACTATATTGCACATTTTATTCAGTTGCAAAATTATTTTGCTACGTTTAATTTGTCACGTGTAACTCTACAAGCTATTTATTTATTCTTATCAAATTATTGTTAGGGGTATCCGTAACTAGACTTAAGTGAAGTAGTTTATTAAACGTTATTACGATAAATATATAAGTAAAAACGATTAAGTATAGCAGTAACGTGGATGGTATACAATTCGAGTAAGTAATTTACTATGTATTCCCATGATAATTAAGTAAATAAATAGTAAAGATAGGTATCTATCTACAGTATAACAGTAGGTACTGTTGGTATTTTTATTGGCTATGCCTTACAGAGGTATTTTTAACTCAACATATTGTTTTTATTATAGAGTTCTTACTACTTAACGGATTTAAAAGGGTTATAAAGATATGTATAATAAATATAAATTTGCAACATAAAACATTAGTATATGTAGCAATCACATAGGTCTTTAAATACTTGTTATGTGTAATTGAATCATTTTCAAAAACCCTAGTCCAGTGTAAAAATATACCACAATTCAAATTAAAGAGTATTATTCTAAATTAGTGAAAATTATTTCAAATTACGGCAGGCGTAGGCTCTTTTCATAATTTTCAGTGAAAATGAGAACAATAAGTCAAAGGTCGTTGACAAACCTCCGTTTTGTATGGTAAAAAGAACAATCAGGGTAATTTAAAAAAATGGGGCAGGATTCTTCAACTTGCTGAGGCGCAATAAAGTTAAATGCGCTATTTTAATACTCATTCAAAGAATTATTTGCTAAAAACGAGTCTATTTATAATAACAAAAATAAGGGCTGTACCGGGACCATGATGCAACCTATTTAAAAAATCCTATAGGTTCATAATGGTTCTCTAAACCTTGTAAAGTTTTCTACAACCTTTCCTTTAATTAATAATGTATATTTTAATTCCATTAATCTAATATTGGTCAATGTGGATTATGGCAATGAGAGGAGACTCGTATGACGTCGAACATAAGCGTGCCATAGACACGAATTCAGACGTTAGGCGTGGGAGGTCGAAATCCATACTGATTTCTATTACTGCTTGATTTCGATATTCTTGTTCATTTCTTTTCTGCTTTTAATGTTTTGATTGTATAATCTTTAAATATATGCACGTATTTTTATACATTGTTGTAATAATATTACTATTTTTGTTTCATTTTTTATGTTGTAACAATTACATTACACCGATACAACGTTAGGATTAATTTCTTATTTTTTACGCTGCATTATATTTACCAAAAATGCAGGTAGGTATAGAAGAATAATAAGGTCAGAAGAATAAGGAAACATTAAGGTCGACTGTTAGATAACAAAATTAATAAGTAATTTTGAGTCTTGTATTTTTAACCAAGGAGTATCTCAGTTATTAAAAGCCTTACTTAGGCAAAGGACAAATAAGTAACTATGCACTTAAAACAGCCATTCGTGTCTACGCTTAAGATAATTTTGCCGTCGGAGTCCCGTTCACAGCGACAGGTGTTTAATGCAGGTAGATAGTTGAGAACGTCTGGCCGGCAGCCTTTGTTGAAACCTCAATCCCTTTTACACAAAGCTCATGCAAATTATTATTACTCTTTTAGACAACGTTTCTCGTTTTACTACTGTTTTTATGAGAGTTTTTGAAGAATATAAGCTGTTATTCAGATATATTCGGCTTAATGTCTTTTTATTAATATACATTTATTGTTAGAGTAAATCGAACCCTCAATATAATAGAATCGTGCTACCTAACGTTGGTTAAAAGGTTTTAGGGCCCTGTGGACTAAATTGAATTGCCTTATATATGCCTTACAACTCCCTATAGACATGAACATGGGAATGGACTGTCCCTAAAACGTACTATTGATTTTTAAAGGATGTTCATCATGTGTAAAGTGATGTTATGTAGTATAAACAATAATAATTTCTACACATTGGGGTTTCTTTTCGGCGGCATCACAGATATACCAACCAGATATCAGCAGTGTTAAACGATGCTGTATGGTATAAAACTATTTTATCGCGGGGATTGATCGGCGACCGAATCAAGAAATTTCGTAACGAAAACACTATCACCCTCCACTTCGCCTACGATGTAGCGCAGCCGAGCGTTCGCTTAACGTGTATGTGTATGGTACTTAAGTACATAGATCGACACGAGCTATTCGGAAATCGGACGAATATATAAGCAGCTATTTGTGAGAAAATATATAGTATCAAAAAAAATCTTGAATTAATAATGAAAGAAAAAAAATACTGCATAAATAAATAATTATACGAGTAATTGGATAAGTTGATAAAAAATGACCCTGAGTGCCGCCCTTTTTTTTTCATTGTGCGAGGCGTCAAATTAGTCCTCATGGGTAAATTGCCAATATTCATGACGACCATGAACATCTGCAATCGATCCCTGAAGTCACTTGAGTTGTCACTTATCATTCAAGTACGCAGGTACATGTGTACTACCTACTTCTGTTTTTTTTTATTTGAAGCAGCAAACGAGCATGCAGTCCTAAAACTACTCCCGAGGACTAACATGGTACCCTCAAATAAAAGTGTGCCTGTCAAATATATAATAAAAAAACAACAGTTTTTATAATAATGCATATGCGTTTAGTACAGTATGGTTTCCCCGATATATTAACCGGTAATTCACATTCGTTAGCCTCGAACAGGTCTTACTTTGAACCCCATGTAGAGTTCAGAACACACATTGTCTTAAGAATGCGCAACCACCAAGGAACATTATAACTTTGTATTTATGAAGACACTCATTACAAAGTATGACGTATTTAATTGTAAGTTTATCTCAATATGTACAAATATTTTATTACATATGTTATTTAGGCACATCCTAACCTTTAATCATTTTGTTGTTTTTTTTTTATACGAATTTAATCACAACATTTTTTTCCTTTAGAGGTGGTATTAATTTTAAAATCGAATTTTTATACAGTTTTGATCTATGTTACTTATGATCTTGCCCCAACTCATACATACAAGTTGGTAGTTTAAGAGTAAAATCAAAATACTGATATTCCTTATTGAACCACTTGAAACAATGAAAAAGTAAGTAAGTAGGTAGGTATTTTATTAATATATAGCTACTTTGACATGTAATTAAACTTTGTCGTCAACCCATTATTCTCTCACTGCTGGGCACGGGTCTTCTCTAAGAATGTGAGAGTTATAGGCCATAGTCCACCGCGCTGACCAAGTGCAAATTGGTAGACTTCACACACCTCCGAGAACTTATTTTAAAGAACTCTCGGGTGTTGGTTTCCTTACGATGTTTCCTTCACCGAAAAGCAGTGATAATTAATTTCTAATACGCTCATAATTTTAGAAAAAACTAAAACTTATAAACCAAAAATTACTCACTTATCTACAATCTTATACTTAAAAGTACCATGAAAGTAATTTAGTTTTTTATATTTTCATATACTCTAGGTACTTAAATCGTTTGAAATGTTTCAAACGAATCTCTGTTTCTAACAGTTTTGATAAGTTACTTTAACTTTTTATGTAAAAATACAAGAGTTACTGAACAAAATCTTCGCTCTCTCGGCACCCTCATCAATTCTCTCTTAGACAAAAATTATATAAGTATCAAAAGATATTACTAAAGATGGCTGTTATTAAGAAGAAGTTTTTATAGGTAATTTAAACTTTTATTTGTCGTATCATACATTAATATAATTTATTCGCTATGATAGTTATTATCTATACTATAATAAATCTGTAAGAGGTCGCTGTCTGTACATGGAATAAATTTAGGTGAAAACCATTTCTAGAGGTCTTAAATACGATATAGAACCCAAAATAATGGTTTTTAGAAATCTTTTCTGTTTGTCTGTTTGTCTGTTTGTCTGTTTATCTGTTTGTCTGTTTGTCTGTTTGTCTGTTTGTCTGTGTGTTTGAAAACGCTAATCTCAGAAACGGCTTATCCAATTTGAATATAATTTTTAATGATGTGTTGTGGGAAACTTCACTTAACATTTAGTGTTTATTTTATGTAAATCGGTTTACGAATAAAAAAGTTATGTCAATTTAAAACTACGCAGTATTTATTCTGTGTTCGATAAGTGTTAATAAGATAAGTAACTGCATAGTTGAATTGGTAGAAAATAAACATGTTATGGTCTGTAAAATGTATTCCTTTGTTATGTATTTTTTATTGGTTATGTGTGTACCTATGTTATTTGATACTATACAAATCTATATCTCTATATCTATATATCTTCTATCTATACTATAATAAATCTGTAAGAGGTCGCTGTCTGTACATGGAATAAATTTAGGTGAAAACCATTTCTAGAGGTCTTAAATACGATATAGAACCCAAAATAATGGTTTTTAGAAATCTTTTCTGTTTGTCTGTTTGTCTGTTTGTCTGTTTATCTGTTTGTCTGTTTGTCTGTTTGTCTGTTTGTCTGTGTGTTTGAAAACGCTAATCTCAGAAACGGCTTATCCAATTTGAATATAATTTTTAATGATGTGTTGTGGGAAACTTCACTTAACATTTAGTGTTTATTTTATGTAAATCGGTTTACGAATAAAAAAGTTATGTCAATTTAAAACTACGCAGTATTTATTCTGTGTTCGATAAGTGTTAATAAGATAAGTAACTGCATAGTTGAATTGGTAGAAAATAAACATGTTATGGTCTGTAAAATGTATTCCTTTGTTATGTATTTTTTATTGGTTATGTGTGTACCTATGTTATTTGATACTATACAAATCTATATCTCTATATCTATATATACTTATATAAAAACGAAAGGATGTTCTCTCACTCATCTATTGAATAAACATCGTAGAGCCTAAACTGCTAAAGATACGAATATGATTTTTACTAGGGGTTCCTTTTGTAACGTAGACGTCAGTTAAGAATGAATTTTCTGCCCCCCCCCCCCCCCAATTAACCCAAATAGGGGATGTAAGTTTGTACGAAAGTCAGTCAATTTTGAGGCCACCTCAATAAAATTTAGTATTTCGCTTTGATTTTTATGTTAAAACATCGTTTTAAACCGACTTCCAAAAAGGAGGAGGTTATTAATTCGTCTGTATTTTTTTTTTTATTTTTTATTTTTTTATATTTGTTACTCGATTTCTCCGCACTGGGTGAACGGATTTGGATGATTTTTTTTTTCATTTGAAAGGTAGTGCGTGTCGTCGGGTCCCATTTATTTTTAGTTCACTTTTGACAGTGGCATCCATAAGAAAAGCGCATAAGTCTGATATTTGCATTAACGATGTGCGCGATAAATAGATGAATAACTCAATTTCCCGCCAACCGATTTTGATGATTTTTCTTTTATTTGAAAGAATGTACTTCAAGGGTACTCTGATGAGTTTGATACGGTTCTGATCATAGGATCCATTTCTTTGAAGCAAATTAACGAAATTAGCGATACTCGGCCAAACCTAAGCTGTAGGGAGTCCAATTGGGTTGAATATAGAATGAGATTACTAAGCAGATATTTCCTAAAAAAATTGACCTTCAACTCTTCAATCCTGATGATGCAGGGGTACTGCTAGCCTGAACCGTAGAAGTAAGTCAATTTGTTTTTATGGATATATAATAAGATTGTTAAACAAATTCATGGGACAAAAATTTGATCTTCAACTCCTCAACCCTGATGATGTAAGGGTATTTCAAGACTAAACCATAAGAGTTGGCTATTTGGCACTTACGGTTATGTAATAAAAATACCAAGCAAAGATACACGGTAAAAATATTGACCTTCAACTCCTCACCCCTGATGATGCAGGATACTGCTAGCCTAAACTATACGAGATGGGCATTTGGTGCTTTCATGTATTTAATATAATTACTAAGCAAAAACACATGATAAAAATTTTGACCTTTAACTCCTCAACCCTGATGATGCAGGGGTACTTCAAGCCTAAGCCATGGAAGTTAGCTATTTAGTGCTTTCAGGTATGTAATATAATTACTAAGCAAAGACACATGATGAAAATTTTGACCTTTAACTCCTCAACCCTGATGATGCAGGGGTACTTCAAGCCTAAGCCATAGAAGTTAGCTATTTAGTGCTTTCGGGTATGTTATATAATTACTAAGCAAAGACACAAGATGAAAATTTCGACCTTCAACTCCTCACCCCTGATGATGCAGGATACTGCTAGCCTAAACTATACGAGATGGGCATTTGGTGCTTTCAGGTATTTAATATAATTACTAAGCAAAGACACATGATAAAAATTTTGACCTTTAACTCCTCAACCCTGATGATGCAGGGGTACTTCAAGCCTAAGCCATAGAAGTTAGCTATTTAGTGCTTTCAGGTATGTAATATAATTACTAAGCAAAGACACATGATGAAAATTTTGACTTTTAACTCCTCAACCCTGATGATGCAGGGGTACTTCAAGCCTAAGCCATAGAAGTTAGCAATTTAGTGCTTTCAGGTATGTAATATAATTACTAAGCAAAGACACACGATGAAAATTTTGACCTTTAACTCCTCAACCCTGATGATGCAGGGGTACTTCAAGCCTAAGCCATAGAAGTTAGCTATTTAGTGCTTTCAGGTATGTAATATAATTACTAAGCAAAGACACATGATGAAAATTTTGACCTTTAACTCCTCAACCCTGATGATGCAGGGGTACTTCAAGCCTAAGCCATAGAAGTTAGCTACTTAGTGCTTTCGGGTATGTAATATAATTACTAAGCAAAGACACAAGATGAAAATTTCGATCTTCAACTCCTCAAGCCTGATGATGCAGGGTACTGCAAACCTAAGCCATAGGAGTTATCCATTTAATGCTTTCGGGTATATAATATAATTACTAAGCAAAGACACAAGATGACAATTTCGACCTTAAGCTCCTCAGCCCTGATGATGCAGGGTACTGCAAGCCCAAGCTATAGAAGTTGGCTCGCAAGTGCTTACGTATAAGTAATAAGAATACCTAGCAAAGACATGGGATATTTTTTTTTACCTTCAACTCCTCCCTGATGATGCGGGATAGTGCAAGCCTAAATTATAAAAGGTAGTCACATAATGCTTACGGTTGTGTTTAGTATATATTATAAGTTTAATGACATGTTGTTTTTTAGTATATATTGTAAGTTTTATGACAGCTCATTAAACTGAAATGTGATTAATAAATTAAACTTCATTCATCAACCCTGATAATCTAAGTACACAACCTACTTAAGCCGTATGAGGTTGGTACTTATTGATTACAATACATTACAACCCGTTGAGAGAACATTATGATGAAAAGTGTCACTTTGAATACCTAAATCCTGAAAATGCAGGAGTGTTGTCATGTTATTGTTAAGAGTTGGATTTAGCTGTAGCTTTTTAAACAGGATGGGTTAGGTTAGGTTGGAACATAAAAGAAAACATAAAAAATAAGCGAGCAGGGTGCGGCAGCGCCCTGCGAGCGGGTGCGCCCTGTTCGTATGAATTGTAAAAGTGTTTTGATTATGTCTTCTGCTTTACAAAGAACAATGCGGGATTTACGCACACAAATAGCCCGATGCACCTCTTAAAAGATCTTATATTTGGCCACATGAAACAAAATATGAACTTAGAATATATGTCGCTGTTCCGTGATAACCCAATTTTCTAATGATTTACTTCAAGTGGATAATAGTGCTTTGTTATCCGGAAAAGTTAAAATCAATCTTTATATCGATACGTCTTCGTTTAAATGTGGAGGAGTTGGTTGAAAAATTCCCGATATTGTTAATACAACCAATAACACTATAAATTGGTTCCAAAAGACGACTATATCCCACCCACCAAAGAACGTGTCGATAAAATAAATGATTTTTTTTTTCTAAATTTAAAGCAGCGTCACAGATCTACTATTCGGTAGACACAGTCATTGAGATAGAGGAAGCAGTACATTATCCAACAGAATTTTTGAATACCTTAATGCCTTCCGGAACTCCTGAACACAAATTAATATTAAAAGTAGGTTTACCTATAATCTTACTTAGAAATTTGAATCCGCCAAAATTATTTCAAATAGTATTTTCCAATTCGGAAAAGTTCAAATCAATCTTTATACTTAATCGATACGTTTTGGTTCAAATGTGGAGGAGTTGATTGAAAAAAGTATCTGGATATTGTGAATTAGACCACTAAGAATGTAAATTGGTTCAAAAAAGCGATTTACAATATTAGAATTCGTCTAATTAAAAAAAATACATAACAATACGTTCCTACCCACAAATACACAATTTAAATTCGTTTTTTTACTCTGTGTTTGACCAGGTAATGCTTGAGCGGCCAAACCGATATTAATGTTACTACTTTTCATCATAGAATTCCCACGGTGTCGAGATTTGCGCGAGAAAAACTTTGTGACACGTTGATTTGCACGCGGGCAAAGCCGCGGGTACAGCTAGTTCTGAATATTTTAATATTAAATCATTATCAATACTAACAGCAAAATAAAACAGATTACGTAGTGAATGATATAGGAATCTAAAATAAGCATAATTTAATTTTTGATTAAATTATGCTAATTTTAATTTTAATTTTAATTTTATTTTAATTATTATTTTTATTTCTTATTGTTTTTTTTCTCATCCGAAAAAAAAAACAATTGTAATAATTAATTAATCATTAGCATACTGTATAAATTCCATCTTACAAGAATAAGCAGTGTAAAAAAATCACTACTAAATATTCATAATACACAGCAGATATAAAATCGGCAAATATCTTACTCAGTGAGAGCGTTAGGGTGAGGTTCATTTCAGACTGCAACTGTTTTTTTTTCCACTCAAGGCGGATGTTATACGCACCTGGCCTCTACACAAAGTTTTTCAACTGGTAGACAAGTCACAGAATTATTTTTAGTGCAGCAGTTAAATAAAAGATCTTTTTTTGTAGACGCAAAAAAGGACATCTGTCGTCAAAGGTGCTGGTGCTTTTGGAATATTAGATCGTTCCTGCTTAGTTAAGTTAACTTAATTTCTATTTGTGTTCCTTGTCCTAGAAACCCGAAATTACACAGATATAATTTAGTAATCATTATTCAGAGATGTTCTAATTTACGGTTTAATACATCTTAAAATTAGCTTCGAACAACTGTAATATAATAATCTATTTGTTTAGTATTCTTTTAGAATAACCAACATACACCTTTAAGATATATCAGTGATTATAATTTTATAATAAATGGTGCAGAATTAACACGGTATTATAATTAATGTAATTAATTGAGATTCTAATGGTATAATTAGAGCCATATAGATACCGAGTTAGTGTTTCGATTAGCATATCTAGGTATTTTGACGTCAACAAATCTTTAGGCATAGGATAAATTTTATTTAAAAAAATGTATGTAGTAATTATTTAGTTCTGATCTTTGATATTTTTAAGTGCTATAAAGCGAGCGAAGCCGCGATAAAAGCTAGTATAATACATAAATGTCCCTCTACAAGAATGGATGAAGACCAGAGTGAAACATTTCGTCGGCTGACTGTAAAAAATCAAATATACATAAATACACGCCAGTACGAGATAAACCATTAATCAATCCTCGCGAGAACACCGCGATAAGGACATAAGTTTTATCACAATATAAATATCATACAGTAGTCTAACTCCTTAGAAGCGCACGAAACGCAAGTTATACCTACGCGGCTCGATTTCGGTTTGCATTCGGTCTACAAACAGACCCGAATGTGCCGTAGAGACGAGCGGACTGTGTAACGGTTTTTTGAGCAGTGATTTTTTTATTTTACTAATAATATGGCGAAGAAGAATTGTAGACTATATTGTGCTGTTTTTGGTTGTTTGAATTCTACATTAATACATCCAAAGATAACATTTTTTAAATTACCTTGAAACTACGAAAGGTAAGACAATTATAATGTTTTTAATGTACTAGAACTACCTTCTTTCTTTGTTTCTTTTTTAATAAACTGGTTTTTAGCTTTTCTATCGAATGTAATACCTGGATCCATAAATAATTAAAGAATATTATGATAAAGGGAAGTGACATAGGTAAGTATGTGTGTCCTACATGCCATTGGCGAAGTGTATCTCTTTTCAATAAAGTACATAGTTATAGGTAAGTGATATTTTTGTAAAAAATAGAATATTGTTCGATAAATAAATAACTACATAAAATAAATAAATCATTTTAAATTTATAATTACATTTTTAAACCTTTTTTTTTGTTGTCGAGGGGGAAACTTTCAAAAGGTACCCGACGTCGTGGGAGCGACGCAGGGTTATGTGTGATTTTTACCGGACTAAAACCCCCCCGGTGGCCGTTCTCGGCGCTAAAAAGGAGGACTCCGGGATCTCGAAAAGACTTCAACCGGAATCCTCCGAGCGCGTTGCCCCATCGGGCTCCTCCCAGACGGGCGTTTGGGCCCACCACTTCGTCTAGTCTTTACGATGGTATGCGACCACACATACCGCCGTCCTTCCCGGGATTGCCTGACCGAACGGTTCGAGCTCTCACTCTGCAAACACGGAAGCCCCTTTTAGTCGCCTTTTACGACAGGCAGGGGATGTCATAGTCCTATTCTGATCCCGGAGCTACAGGGATGACAGACTTGCCTGAAAAAAAAGCTCTTTTTTATATTTGTGGATATCTCCTAAAACGTTGTTTGGAGAAAGATGATTGTCAAGCCTTGAAGTCATATATAAAGCCCGATCAAAGAAGCCATAATTTCAACGAAGAGAGTCGGTATTTAAGCTACCGAGACTACTGCAAAAATAATTTACAAAGTTTTTTAATAATACCCAGGGATGATTTTGTGCAATATGTAGAAAAATTGGAGGAAATATTTCGAACTTCATTTAAAACAACACACATAAATTGTAAAGTAGCTGCAGGTATTTATAACCAAATGAAAGATATTCCTTTTTCTCCACCATGTCAATATTTCCCAAAATTATTTTTTATTATGCTTTTTATCCGAATGCGAATTTTTTATACTATTAAATTTAATAATAAAGCTTTTCGTACGTCTCAGTCGAGGCGCAAATATTTTTCAGTGTCAAATTTGTAATTATTATTAGTAAAATAAAGATTTGTTATTAAAAGTCTCACATATTAAAAAAATAGTTTTTTTTTTATAACCTAAATCGACTAATTAAAAAACATTACATGTATTCAATTCCTATACAATTCACATGAATTATATTTGTTTAAAAAATAAATAATAGTTAAAAAAAACTAAAAAAACACGCTTTTTATAGAAAACCGAACTAAAAAATAGAAAATAAATTTAAATGAATTTAAATTAAGAAAATAGTGTTAAAAATTTTTATGAATATAAATTAATAATAGCTTTTTTTAAAATATTTATATTTTTATTTTTATTCACACTATTATTAATTTATATTCATTGAAATTTTTAACACTATTTTCTTAATTTAAATTTATTTTCTATTTTTTAGTTCGGTTTTCTATAAAAAGCGTGCTTTTTAGTTTTTTTTAACTTTTATTTATTTTCTACTTTTTAGTCAAAATAAAACATGGAATAATTTTATTAAATTAGTGTATTGTCATCGGTCCTCAATAAATCTACAAAGTTTGAACGAAATCTGGCCGTTTAACGTGGGTCAAAATCGCGCCCAAAGAAGTCGGTTACAAACAAACATACAGGTGAAGCTAATAAAAAGCTAATAAAAATATATAATAATTACTGTCAAACAACTAGAAAGAAAGTATTCATACTGGTTGATGTTATTAAAATACTATAGGCAGGCAGCCCTAACGCAATCTTTCGCCCAACGCCTCCGTAGGTATAAAATTCAAGGACACGGCAGAGTTAGACTACTGTATGATATTTATATTGTGGTTTTATGCTCTGACGCCTCGTTGCAGGCTCAAAACCTCGTAGCCAATATAATGTCATAGAACTTCACAAGTCAACACTCATTCACAATCTCTATATCGCACACCTAGATCTAAAGGGAGCTAGGCTAGGTGCCTTTGCACTTATTTTTAAATCTGTTCTATTGCTAGATAGGTATCCGTTCAGGAAATTAAATGGTGACCATAACTCAAATACACAGATTTTTGAGTTAGCTCCCTTTAGATCTAGGTATGCGATATATTAATACGTGAATCTCTATATAATAATACGTGAAGCAAAAACTTGTGGTGCATTTTTAAGCTATATGCCGCGGACGGATTAGTATGAAATTTTGCACAGTAATAGTGGACGTAGAGAACGAGTGCAGAGGGCTAATATTTTTTTCAAATAATGCATAGTAATAAAACATACATAAAATCAACTAAAAACACATTACATACACTACCGTGCGTTTGTCTCAAACACATACGTAATAAACGTAATAGAATATTCAATGTCTTACTATGAAAACACATAACGTGAGAAATGTCAGTGTCTTTGTCAAAATACCCGCAATGTCAAATTACTTTTAAATGCGGCTTAGCTAAATAAAACTCTTTTTATATTTAACGGGTGCGTTCAAAATTACTTGAAAATGATAACATTTTATTTGAACTTGAGAAATATTCGTACTACTTTGGAAAATGTGAAGTTTAGTTTTTTAATTTAAATTACGGTCGAATTTCGACCGATGCGACGAGTGACTAGTAGAGATAATAACACCAACAAGTAATATTGATAAATTAAAGAAAAATCCCGGTGCTTGAAATGAATTAATCGCTGTTTTGGTTTCTTTAAAAAAATATTTAATGTATGGTTTTATTAGTCTAAATATTTTGCGTCAAAATAGTAATATAAAATTATTATAATGCATGTTATTTGTAATGGTCTACTTAATAGCTTCAATTTGATACCCATATTGTTACGATAATAAAAATCATTCCCCCCTTTCTTGCTCTGAATGCAAGCGCCATATTTGAAAATGAAATAGTCTATGCCTCTCTCACAATTGAGTACTTTTAACCTCCTCCCTCGTTCTAACGCAGTCCTTTAAAAAGAAAAATCCAACTGAATAGTTTTAGACCGAAATCGAATAAATTCACTCGGGATCACAGAAACACCACAATGCAGGCCATTAATCGATCTAGACCGGTAGCGGTACAATAAAAGCGTTTAAGCTCTGTGTTCCGCCTCGTTTTAGTCCCGTCGCCTCGCTGTGGTCGCTCCCACACTGACGAATGCAGTTTGTTTAAAGTGAACTTCTATTATGTGTTTTTTATACGTTTGCATTTACTATAAGGGAAACTATTCTACTTTTGTTGTTATTTCTTAGTACCTGGGCTATGGGAATTCGCCCTGTGTGTTTTTGTTATCCAGGTTTGAGTCTATTATTTCATTTACGATAAAAGTCATTATAACGTCAATTGTCTTTATTATTTAGTGTCACATGCATGTAAATAATCAATGAATATTAATCAACACATATGTTATACACCTATAACATATTAAATACAAGATACTGTTACGAAAAATGACATGTTCAAAGTCTATATTAATCATCACCTAAAAATAGTGCATTAATTTAAGCATTAATCGTACACACGTCAGACTTCTCTCAAAGTAATTGCCGTATTCGACGTTGTTTGTCCAGATAAGCGCGTAAGAATTGATGGAATCTGTAGACGACAGATTGAGTTTATTTTGGGGTGCTGACAGCGTTCGAAGACAGGGAACCGATAAGTGGGTTTGGCGCCGGCTTTCATCCTCGTACGAGTGTTTACGATCGCCCTGCGCCCGCGCATCTAAGTGTTACAGTGCAGGGGTCGCGGTCGCGAATGGCATTTTACGATTACGACTTCATGTTATAATTTCGAGCTGCGATTTGATACGAGTGTTTGTGATAAGCAATATGTCGCGAGCTTTAATTGTATTGTAAAATATGAGTTTACATTACTATTGTTTTCCTTTGTGCACAAAAGTAATTGTTTCACAATTGGCTTTTGTTCTGTAACTAATCTACGCGTTTACGCAAATAAATATTTCTGTACTGTATACCACTGATTTAAAATGTATTTATTATGTTATATTTAAATGCTCACACTCTGAACGTAACGTTTAAAAGAAACATTACATGTAAAGCATATCAATATAACTGATTGATATTCAAATATTTTGAAATCTCCAACATAAAACAGAATGAGCAAAAAAGTGAAAATAATATTATTTAATTTTCACCGCAGAGGGAAAGCAATCGCGTGTATGATATTACACAACTTTTCTCATTTCTTCCTGATGGAGCCTTATTTCGGAAAATGAGGCTACTTGTTATGTTTTTCGTACGATTTCCGTGTAAGACTTTTTATGCGCACTGAATCATTTAAGGGTATAATTAAGACAGTCCTATTTTAGGTTGTAGAAAGCCTGGTTTGACTCCGGACTTACCACCACCTCATATGATTCTACGTAATAACAACTAAGTAAAGGACTGGTGTGTTCTGGATTAAAAGATTAAGTAAGAGAAAGACCTCAGATATACACCAGGCATACCTCAGATGTAGGATCTTTGGTAGAAGGTGTTACGATGTAAATCTTATGTAGTATGGTTTGGTACTCCTTTTGTTTCTGGAGTTGATAACAGATATCCATGGGCTAATTTTACGAGGGCATCAAGGGCTAAATCTGCCATTAAAAACTAAATACCATTCATAAAGTTCCATGTTGTAAGATACGAGTTATTTTAAAAGGTATTGATTAAAATATATTAAGCATTAATATTTTTAAAGCAGGAAAATCATGTTTATATTTAGAGTTTACAAAACAGACACCAGTTTCCAGGAAGAATAATGCATTATTAATAAAACGTCGGGGTAATATAATGTAAAGCGGGAAGCGGATGATAAATTGGTTCATTTACATTACACCATTTACACCTATTAAGGAGATATTTTTAATGTTATGAGATATCATTATGACTCAAATGTTGCTTTATTTCTTAGAATTTCTTATTGGATTGAATTACCAATCGGACATGTAGTGCACTTAGTTAAAAGTAGTCACTACCTTCAACTCCATCTAAAACAGAGGGTCCTGACTCCAATCGCAAATGCGTCCCTACTCTTAAGTGGCTTAGTTAGGCGCAGTATATATAAGTAAACGGCGATCCTCATTCTTACACTAAAACGATAGATAGCAGTGCTGTATGCTAAAACTGCTAATAGCAGTGATATTCCTCCGGTCGGCTACATCATTTTTAGAAAATAAATACAGGAATTTTGTGACTTTTTATCAAAAAGATATGTTGTTTATTTCAATAACTGCAGATATTATGTCTAATAATATTTCTCGGAATTGTAAATTGCTGTTCTATTTCAACATCCATAAATGTTGTAGTTATCTCTTCTACGAATTACTTAACAATAACTTATCACTCGCTCATTGTGAAACTCTAGTTATAATTTAACACGGTTTTGTACGTAACTAAGATTCTTCTGTGAAATGTAACATTCAGAAGCCTCTCACGTAGTGGAACCTCGAGTATAGCTTTCCATAGCACCCTGATTTATTGGAGCTTAAGAGCAGAGAAGGCGAGAGATATATTTTTATAACCAGCATACTTTGTTAAAATCTTAATAGGTATTGTTGGCTCCGCAACATGTTTAACTCATTAAGAGCAATCCGATCAATTTAAATGGCAAACTTTATTATTCGACCGAGAATAGTCGGGCCGGTTGTTGCCTTCGGGGACGTACGGCTTATTGAGAATTTAATTGCTTTTAAGTTCTCGAATGACTTTCTGCTTAATTGGGAGAAACCCCTGTTTCAGTTCATTTTTTAATGTTAAACGCTGTATTTACATTTGAGTGGAACAGCTTCTCGACAACAATGTGAAGTCTAAAATGGAACTCAAGTAAGACAAACAAAAAGGGAGAGGAGTAGTTATGAACAAAAGAGTACGTAGCGCATAATTATCGACCTTGACAAGTTTAGGGGAGCCTGCAAAAGTCGGCACGTGCGTCAAGTAAAACGATAATGATATAGTGGCTAAAGGGGAGCTTATAATCAACTGAATAACTAATTCAAACCATTACACTTTGCCTCGGGTTGTGGGCCTTTTGGGACACCCTACATTCTATTGTTCTTATATAGCAGGCAAGGGTCATTTCAAGTGTTTTTGTAAAAGTAATCTCCTAAATAATTCCGCGGCCCCTTTTCAAGACTGTGCGTTGTGACACTATGCTGAGTAATCCTACATTGGTTTATCGTGGAAAGAGGAAGCCCTTTTACGTTAATAAAGGCCCAAGATCAATTTCACTAGTGTAAAGGTTAAATACCCTATGTTTTTTGAAACGGGTAAAATTACGAAGAAATATTGAAGGAAGATTTGCTATCGCTATTACAGCTGATATCAATCAGCCTTTTGAGGTCCATCGTTGGATATAGGTGTAGACCCAACAATGTCGTAAGTCTAATGGGGGTTTTGCCAATAGCCACTGCGCCTAATATGCCTGTTCGAGATTGCAGTGGGTGTGGATGCGAAACAAAAAGAACTGGCTGTACTTTTCCCGGTTTTTTACCAGAAGTCGTTTCATACACCATCCACGGGAAGAGTGGAAGTGATGGTATTCAATTGAGTGACCATACGGCAGTAGGCAAGGGGTGTAACATAATAACAATTGTAATTCATATATATTCTGCTTGTCATTTATTGGACACACATAAGTTTCGTATTGATCGACATCTGAAAAATAGCTATCATTCGTCTTTGCTCTTATGTATGAAGATTACATTCTTAAGAGTAATAACATACGTCTTCCACATCTCCAGAATGGGTATGTAAGTACAAAAACATAAAACACTGTATGTAATTGGGTCAAAGAGGTGAAGGACGTGGGCACAGTGGGATGAGGCAGGGTGCGAGTGTTATTCCACAGTGCGTACGAATGGCTATATTCTAGCCTGTGATATTACAACACCACATTCCGTTGAAAACTTTATGGAAATGTGACTCACGATCACGACCCCTTTGGCAAAAGAAACTTGGCTACGTTTCGCCTTCTCATCTACTTGATTTATGCTTTAATAACAATAGACGAATAAGCCCATAAGTACTGCTGCCCCAAAATTATATGTCAGCTAAGTTGATATTAAGTAAACATAGATGGCACACTGAACTACAAATTTCTAACGATAAAATGTTTTACGTTAATAGTATAGGGCTATAGGGGATCGGATAGTAATAAAATTTGATTACAGTTGATCATAAATCTTTTTTTTCATTATCCGCTTGGCGTCGCATGGCCGTCAGTGGCGCGGGACACAGCGCCCAAATCCCCATGTTTTGACATACACACCCGTCGTATTTATGACACACAACTCTCTTCCGCGGATCTGACGTGAAATTTATGAAGTCACCATGTGTGCTTAGGAGATTGGATTGCTTTTACGCAATAGCCATCTATGTTTCGCTATTTATATAAATCGTAGACTAACGTTTGCTATCCTTATTAAGTTTTGTATTCCCATCAACACAAAAGCTATAAAAAACTAAAACATACCCTATATAATATATTTTCTGCTAATGGAAATGAGTAAATTGTTGCTTTTTAGTAGCTCTTAATGCAAAATTCTTCTTTTCTCAAATAGTACGAGTACTCCAATTAGCAGATTCGTAACTAAGCATTTCCTTCATGCAGTTCATTAACATCGAAGTTCTTTCCTCTCGTTGTTTAATTAAGATCAATTACATCAGTCTGCAATAAATTGTATGACTAATATCGGCCCTCTAAAGGTTATGCCAACAATGTAAATCCATGACGAATACAATGGAACTCCATAAAGGTCATTTGTATTCCTTACTACTCGACCCAGCGAACTTCGTTCCGCCTAAAACTCAAAAAATTATAATTATCAGTGTTTCTTCACTATATTATGCATATTTTAACATGAAAACCTTCCTCTTGAATCACTCTATTAAAAAAACTGCATTGAAATCCGAAGCGTAGTTTTAAAGATCTAAGGGGATTTTATGCTATATAGTGACTAGGCTATTTCCGCGGCTTCGCTTGATTCGGTCACGTTTAACACGGTAATTAATATCCTATGTGTTACACGGTAATTAGTATCTACGTCTGAAATTATGTGTATGTTAAACTTTACTAGTGATATATAAGTGAAAGAGTAAGAAGCACACATACAACCTTACAAAGTTTCGTATTTATAAGATTAATATGATTTGTAAAGAATAACATGACATTAACATTATTTTTTAGAACCGGCATTAGCTTTGTGTTATAAATGCACGCAATATATAAACATCCAACACGATGCGACATCTGGACTTCGTTTCTTTGGGGAGATCCATTAGATTTACAATCTGCCGACTCACATTTGCTTTTAGGGGCGCCCTCATATTGAAATACGAGTACGCTATACAACTTTTGTTACATGCGAGATGTTTATCAAAAAGACTCTTAGTTATACAACGATTGACTTTTGTTACGTTTTTATTGCGGATAAAAACGTAACAAAAGTCGTCGTAATCGTGACGGAGATATGTATTTGGTATTCTTTATTTTTTCAAAAGAAAGTTATGGTAACGCTGTTTTAAACTTCATATCCCAATCGGGTATGAGGTTCGAATCCAGTATGTACATCTCAGATTTTTTGAAATACCTACGACACACGTAGTATCTGAAATTAACCTTACAGTTCTTTTGAGTTATAAAAGAGTATGAAGAATCAGTAGATTTCATACACCATATCTTTTAAATAACTTTGTTACCACCAACCCAATGATGGACTGAAAATTTCGCACTTGGTGGTCGAACAAAGGCTTAAACATCTATCACAATGAAACCCGACCGTAGCCCAGCAGTGGGACAGTAATGAGCTTTCCACTTTTATTCCTTTGAATTCAAAATGAAACAAAAATTAAATTAAAACATCTATTATCATAACTACCATCTCTAGCCTAACAACTAGCATCCTGTACACAATTGTCACTAATGACTTGTCACAGCGATCATTTATTTTCATACAATATGAAAATATTTGGAGTCACCGAGTTAGATAAGCCAACGAGAAGTGATTAAATATCCATGTCTTACTTCCGGACCGAAGCGGATGGCGGAAACCGGATGTGTTGGAACACGAAAAGCATTTTAAGCGGGATCACTAATATGGTCGCGTCTATTGTCCTTTATTTCGAGCGTGGCCCATTATTGATCTTCTGTCGCGATGCCAATCGGCGCAATTTAAATATAACACACACACGCTTTCTACACTCATAGACACTAGGATTTTCTCTTGTGTAATGGGTACCATGGACACACACAAGACAAATATACAAACAGCCAAACCCAGAACATGAATCTAAACTCATCATTCAGATACCTATCCGGCCGGGAATCGAACCCGGGACCCATTGCGCGTCAAGCCACTATATGGTGCGTATGACGAATTAAAGCTTAATCTTCAAGAGAAGCATTTTAAAAGCCTATAAATCGTTCCAAATATTGCAATGCACCTCCACATAGTATGTAACAGAAAAATAGCACCATTATTTCTTCAGGAGAGTAGATTACAAAGTTGAGCAGTGAGCGTAAACTGAGGTTACCGCAGAGCGCTTGCGGTGGCTGAAGCCACACAGGGTATGAGTAACGCACTGGGAACCCGATACAAATCACAAACGTAACACGAAGCTTGATTAGGGTTCCGTAATCAACTAATCCGTAATCTAGCCATCTGTTTAAATTGTATTAATCCTGTACATACATTACCAAATATTCGTATGATAGTAAGTAGAACATAAATATTATACTTAGATACTATAAGAGAATTATGTGAACTTCTAAGATTCCATTTTTTTACTGATAACACTAAAGTTAAGTTCAATAGCTATAAATATTCATAGACAAATAATAGAAAATAAATATTGTTTTATTTTTTATTTTTGACGATCTATAAATTTACTTTTTTTATAAGGATTTCGTAATTAGTATAAATATTTATCTACTCACATCCCATAACTGTCGTAAAAAAGATATTATAATAAAAAGATCATAATTAATTTGATAAATGAGTCTTCTAACTTGAATAGACAAATCTTGCGATGTAGTTGAACGGATTAGGTATTATTGGATTTAACTCTGAAAGTGCCAATTTGTTACGGAATGGACGGTCGATATTCAGCCAAGCTATCACTGTTTCAGATTCAAAATAAATGAGAACCAATTAGTCCCGACTATCCTCTTTCGTTCGTGGAATAGAAACTGGATCTATTCCGAATCTAATTCTAGTATATCAAGAAAGTAATACACCGTATATATTATACAGTCGTAACTGTTAGAATAGGATAAGATATCGGTACTATCGTAGTTCGAATAGAATATAAGGCAATTGGAGCAGAGGTTTCATTATTTGCTCTACATAGCCATGGCACTCAATAGGCGTCGAAGGGGCGGCTGATATTTGTTTCTTTTCGATACAAGAGATTCAATTTTATTAAACAAATTCTTAAACAACTTGGAGTCACGTAGAGGTAAACCGTTATGCAACTACGCAGCGCAATTATTATTAATATTAGTTGATTTAATAAAAGTAATGTTATTGGTACTTATAATATTTAATATAAAAAAATGAGGAAACATTAAAAGGTACTCGTAATTAATTACAATTTACATATATTATGATATATTTAAGGTAAAACGTATATGGATCCACTGGGGGAGTACTACTGCTACACCTATTTCTAGTTGGAAGGGTGTTGTTGCCGGCTCACTTTTATAAGGCTACCATCTTAGTCCTCGGAAGTAGCACGGCATCTATAATTTGATATAAATTGATGAAGAGAGAACGTTTGTTCCGTATGAAGTTACTTACAGCGGTTCCCACTTACCATTCACTGGATTTCATGCACGTTTACTACTACAATGTTATGAAAAATATATATTGTATGTGCTTACATTAAACAAAAGTATTTCGATGTGCCTTTTAAAACCTAAGAATCTATTGTTTATCGTTTAAATACGATTACATTTACTTCCACATGCCTTACGGTTGTATGTGTACTTTGGACGCTGACGAAGATAAATTAAAGACATTGGAAATATTATGTTCAAATTATAATTTATAACTAATGTGTTTTCAACAAAAGTTTGATTGATGTATCATTAATAGGCAAATACATTTGTGGGCGTATTCATGCATATGAAGAGCATAATTGATTGAAATAACAGTGATTTGAATGGTAATATTTATAGTGTCTGTATGTTTTGGATAGTAAAGAAGATTAATCAAAGCTATCGGAAATGTTGTGTTCAATTTGCAAAACAGTGGAGCAGGTTTGGGTATCGCCGCGCGACGTTTACCCATTTTTTTCGAGGCTGCGAACATAGGCGCCACTCGTGGGTGTTATCGATCTTTAATGGAAAAAACTGATCTTTAGAGTACACTCTACTTACTATAGTACAAAAATATCAAACTTTCAAAATTATAAACCTTGTAACAAATATGTACAATTGCAATATTTCTCGCTTCATAATAAGTGACATAGATGGATGATAGGATTGCTATGCATAATTCTCGCTTCATAATAGGTGACATAGATGACATTTATGCTACTATCGGATAATTAATTGTGATAGTAATTAGTTAAGATAGCTAATAATATAACTTAAATAACACCGATATTGGCAAGACAAACAAATAAAACAAACTAATAACTATTTGTTCGTAAAGTAAAAATAGTCTTAACCATTTGTGATTGTATTTACCTAATTAGAGAATAGCAAAAGACTATCGAAAAAGCTATTAATAATATTAAAATATACTTACAAAATTCATTATAATTATTTATTTTATGTTCTTTAATATAATTGAAATATAGTAAAATGTAATAGTCATCTAGTCTTAATCTCAATTATATTTTTTCTCGTGACCCGGTTATCCAAAACGTATTTTTCTCTCTCAAACTTTCTTGTCGTACTTAGTCCAAATTCATCAAAAGAGATTCCAAATATAAGGAAAATGGGTCGGATATAACTAGATCCCAAGTACGGCCAAATATTTGTAACTTAAAGTTGGACGAACGTTTAAGCAAATAGTACCCTGCTCTAGTGTCGCCGGATGGATTAAATCGTCTGCTTGACATAAAGCTTCTACTCATGTATGGGCATCTGGGTCTTAAGTAAGGGGACGTTTCCACCCTTCACTATTTATGTAGCTATCGATCTGTCGACTCGTGGCGAATTCGTTTATGTGTTTCGTAAGTCACTTGGGAATTGCTGAAACATTTTGCACTAACGAAGGGATTACTGAGCCCGATAGCTAATTTAAACGGCTTTGTCGGTCTCTTATCTGTCGGTCATCAATTAAACTGCATACATTGACCCCAAGCAGACCTCGGATAACGTTATTGATGTAATTGTTCTCGGTGAACCTATCTCGCATTCATTCATTCTGTTCGCTGACGTCACTCAATAAATTGATGGAATATTTATTAATAAGTATCTGTTTGGCGATGAGCGACGCGACAATAATATCTTATCTCGTGGTACTTACATTGAGTTATTTAGGTAATTTAAATATTGACTTCTTTTCGTACGATTTCCTAAAATTTTGACATGGAATAAGTACTAGTGATATTACCATTGTTAGCATTCGTGAATAGTCGCATGCTTTTAAATACCTATTCGCATTCGCAACGATTGAGCAAATGTTATGCGGATATAGAAAAAGAAGTTGACCAAATCTACGTTCTACCGCCCCATTAATACTATGATGATGATGATGAAGATGTACCTTCCTAAATATAAACCTGGCTGCGCCCATATTGACGTCAAACTAAAAAAACTAATCGAATTACTATTCATTACTTTATAGCAATTGTAATACGATTGTGTACAAAACAAATAAATATATTGTTATTATTTGATCATTCGAGAATAGATTAATTCTCGAATGATCAAATACCTAATAACAATCGTTACATCACTAACATGAACATACTTTTTATTGCAATTGTACATACTTGTATTAGTGTCTGTTCACCGGCTTATGGCGCCAGTATATTGAAATCAATACGTACTTAATAGTATGGTCGGCCCTTCGGCAGCTTCCCACGAGCTTTTTCATTTTTCGGGCACGTTAAATGTTTCCGGCCTACCTCTAATTAAGCGTATACGTGCTTATTTTCAAGATAACAATGCTTAACTTAAAATAGCTAAGTTTGCTTTTTTAGATTATGCATGAGAATAACTATATAATTTAGGTTTGAATTTCAATTCTGAATATCATGTCTAATTTTAGAAACACCGAATAAGAAAAAAGAAATGTTTAGGACAAAAACCATAAGGCTTTAACAGAAGTTTTAGTTTAAGGGTATATTGATAAACTACGATATTCAATGCTATTTGTTTGTGCCATATTTTTTATGGAGTTCCATTTAAATTGAAAATTAAATGTTGATTCTAGGTACAATATTTGATTTGATTCTCGTTTTATTATTACGTTCCGGCTTAATGTAAGCGGAGGGCAATAATTTATTCTTGAATGTCGGTCGGGTCTGTTTTTTTCAATCCTCGCCAACCCTTTTGCAATTATATTCTAATCCTTGGAGCCTAACGGTAATCGTTGTCGCCTGATTTTATTTCTCTTCGCCGTTTGGCAGGGCTTTACAGGCATTTTAATTAACAAAATGGTGGAACCTAATTCTAAAAACGTTTTTGAAGTCATTGAGCTGAGTGCGTTTTGCAGTTACAGTAACTTTTTATTGCATTTTCATATTTATTGACCTTGCTTTAATGTACTCATATTTTTATGAAGAAGAAATATCTTTAGTGTAAAGCCAAAGGCGTTCAATATTTATTTATTGATGATTTTTTAAACAGATTGCTTATACATTTTGCCAAGTTTTATAACTGTTAAGCAAAAAAGCTCGTTATAAAATATTTCGTTACTTAACTATATTCACGTGGAAATAAAGTACCGATAATATTTTTGCTTATCTTTGTGCTGAATTACATAATCCAGTTCATATGTGGTACGTCGCTGAACTATTTCTTTTAAGACACATAGGGGAGTTCAGTAGAATTCCGTAATTCAATTGGACGCAATCCTTGAACTCCCCAGTTGTAGTGTTCAGTTCTGACGTTCGGAAGTTCTGAACAACGAACTAAGTGGCCTCGTTTCAGTCGATCGGTTATGATGACTCCCAGATCGTGTTGTATAAGCCAGTTTGAGTTGTTAATCAAATATGCTAACGTAGCAAGTTGCCTGTCGTCGATGTTATGTTTAACTAACTTAAACCTATCAGTCCTTAATACGCTGTCAAATAATACTATCTACTCTCACGGCATCATGCTAGGATTATTTCTGTGCCGTGGATGCTATGGACACATACGATGATGAATATACAAACCTTCAGAGGGTTTGTCCTAGAACAGAAAACTAAGTTCATCATTCAGATATCTGTCTGCTCGGTGATCACACCCAGAACCCAATACGTGTCAGACCGCTGTGAAGACCGCCCTGACACTCGGTTCTTCGAATAGTCAAACAATACGTTAGAAGTCATAAATATATAGAAGTCATATGTCGAAAAATAAGTATAATAATAATTAAAAATAATAATAGATACTCTTATGAGTTCATACTATTTGCGTTAAGTAGAGACATGAAATCGTTGTGTTATAAACGAAATATTATTTTCTATATGCGGTATAATCTTAAAAAATAATTATTTTTTATGGTGTTTTTCAGAGTTATATTAGCCTATATATATATAGGTATTGAGTAAAAGTAAAAAAAAAGTGCATGTACGTACATGGATGCAAGGCATGTCATCGCTCCGTAGCCTACCTTCTTCTTAATAAAAATGAATGTTTGTCTGTGTTTTCGCTCTATAGAATAGTAAACTATTCATTTGATCATGTGATGGTTTTTAGCAAACTTGTTTATCATGAGCTCGCGAAGGTTTCTGGTGTATTTTTTTTGTGATGGCTTAGCAACGCGCGCAGGGTACAGGTAGTGTATCTATAAAGCAAAAAAATAGTTTATACTTATGTATTAATACAACAGGATGCAGAGAGAGTTGCAGAGGTAACCCATATATTTCTAACGTGCATAAACAGCATACTATATTGCATACCTTACGTGTTACACCAGATAATAATATGTGTCTGTTTGTATACAAAGTTACTTATCTGATGGATTATATAATTGTACTTTCGATACATATACTGTACTTATATATTATTGTAAAGTGCAATATTCTCTACACACTGGGAATTCTACTAAATACCTAGTTAAGACTATAAATTACATTGAACTAAATATGGCTATATGCCAATTCCCAAAGCATAACGAGCTAGGAATTGTAGGCACGTTCCTACAAATGTACAGAGGTAATACGTTACAGATCAAAGTATTATCCGAAGTGTTGTGAGGGCATAAGATGATTCAGAATCGGGTCATTTTGTTCAGAGTACATTCAAATAATTCCAGCTGAATGGAATTGCAGTGACATGTCTTAGCAATAAAACAGTGCACTCGGCGCTTTGAGATTACGGAGTCCGGATTTACTGAATTACGCTACGAAGCTGTTTAGACTCCATTATGGGATGTATAATTTTGGAATAAGGCATTATACTATCGAAATTTTGTTTGATATATAAATTATACCGGTGCTTTTGATAAATACAATAATAATATTACGTAATTACTAAATTAGAGATTATTAAGTCTTTGTAACTGTAAATTAAAAATAAAAAGATAAACATATTTTTTAGAGTCTAGAATTACTCTAGACTCTAAAAAATATGTTTATTAAATATGCAACAAAAATTTTAAGAAAATCCAATTAAATAAAAATTAATTATTAACTGTATCTTACATATACATATAAACTGTACTAAAATACTATTGCATAATGCAATATTCTCTATACATTGGGCATTCTATTAATTACCTAGTCAAGACTCTATAAATTTCGTTAAACTAAATATGGCTATATGCCAATTCCAAAAGCATAACGAGCTAGGAATTGTAGGCACGTGCCACAAACGTATAGAGTTAATACGTTACAGATCAAAGTACTCTATGAAGTGTTGTCATGGCATAAGATAGTTCAGAATCGGGTTATTTTGTTTAGGGTACATTAAAATATTGCCGTTGAATGGAATCGGTTGCAGTGACATGTCTAAGCAATAAAACTAAAAATATTTTGGAATAAAATACATTAGGATTGAAATTTTGTTTAATATATGAATGATGAATTATGCTTGGAATAAAAGCAATTGCAATCACTGATTTCTAATATATTCTAAGATATTTTATATATAAAACTGAGGCTAAAAACTAAAAAAAATATTTTGTAGAGAGCGATGCACAAACAATTTAACAAAGCACATTATATAAAAAATAGGTAAAGCTCCAAAGTCACATGTGAAACGTGTTTAGATGTTACAAATTTAGATAAGATTAAGACTTTTCTTAGAACAAATAATATTTCCTGTTACCTCCTCTAAAATTAATTGCTCTTTTTTAAGTGGTAATTTACAAACGGGCGTGTAACATATTTGTCGGTGTGAAGCGGTCATTTCGGCGAACCACTTTCAAGTAATTAAACAACTGTGTCATTAAGATTTATGAATCGTTGCAATTATTAGTGTTAAGTTTATAATGAAAAATATAACTGTGAAATCTCGTAACAGAATCCCATACACTGTTATTGACAAAGTGGAACTTCTGCTCCAAGTAATTTCTACCACATTATCCGTTTAGGTTGGACTCCACCTCGTTACCCAATTGCGGATTGTTATTTCACACATTTGAGAACTTTGCAGAAGGCTTTAAGATCTTCTTGTCTTAACTATGTTTTCCCTTTAAGACATCTATCTTCTTGTCCTAACTACGTTTCCTTCAAAGCATTTTTTCTATCCCAAAGTTACTTTCAATCTAGTTCATTTCTTGCCCAGAAAACTATGTAATACCTACTAGCTGAAATTTTCAGCTACATCCGACCAATTTTTGCATGACTCTTTCATCAAAAACTAACATTTATAATATTTACGGGATAAAAATCCGGTTCATAAATGTACCTATATCGTATCTATAAATTTGTGGCAGCAGAATATTAAAGCACGGCGAATAACAGGATGAATCTATCAGCATAGCAAAAGAAGATATTACATGAAAAGTGACTAATTCGAAATATTCGCATAATTTCCGTTGAATGAAAGCGGCCGTACTGACATGTCTAAGCAATAAAACACCGCTCGCGAGTCTACCGGCTTTATTGCATTACGCTGCGATGCAATTTCGACTCCATTAATCTTTTCAGTGCTGTTCGGTGCTCGGCTCCTGATCTTTGCCTTTGAACTAACTGGCACGTATTATGTGGTGCTTATATAACAGGGATTCAGTGCTATTTCGCTCGTTTTGTTTGGGAGTCGTTTGAATCAGATATGTTTTCGTATACGCCGATCGTTTTGTTTATTTGGTGAGAAATCGTGGGACTTGCTTGAATGTGAGTTCTGGAACTCAAAGGTTTGCGAAGTTTTCCTTTCTGGTCTGGCCCGTGTGGAAGAGTGTAGACCAAACTTTCCACATTTAGAGAGGACACACAATTCAAACAGTAAGAAAGTAATCGGTGTACGATTTTAATAGTGACACTAAGATTAACCGACATTAAAATTTTAATGAGTGACATGAGGCCCGAAACTGAAAAAAAAGGAGTTAGTAATTTTTCATACAGTACTGATAACATGATCTTCCTCACCATACTATTGCCGAAATACAACAGTTGCTATGCATAAATAGGTATGCTACAAAACCACTGTTTCTATGAGGCATAAACAGGTGTGGCGCCATGGCAGTAATAGAACCACAGTCGAATTACAAAGAGAGATCATAATTATTATATTTTAATTATCGTCTTAATTAACTTTTGTAGGTCATTCTTTACATTTATTACGTATGCAAAGTAGATAGTCTGATGTTTAACCTTGTATTATGAAAAGTGTATTGTGTCTGTAGTAATTGGTTACGGGTCAAGGACCTTGGCAAGCCAATGAAGGCAGACTTGTTTCTTATGAAAATACAACCCCTCGGAGGATTAGCCTTTCAAGCCACCCCTTGGCAAACTAACAAACGACTACGCCAAATAGGTCATCAAATATATTATGACACTACACAATACAAGTATGTCGCACGGCCGTTATCACTTTGTGTATAAAATATTTCCCAGGATATAAATATAGCTGTGTACGCGGTTTCAGTCGCTTAAAAATGTGAGATGACATACATAAGACTTAATTTATTTTGGAATTTTATGGTTGTTCTCTGATCCTTAAACTAACATGCAAAAAATCTTGTCGATCTCTTACTCTGTAAAAACAAAACAAAGCTGTCCCTCGGGAACCATACATTTTTCTGGAGTAAATTCCAGGCTATCTGGAGTAAATTTCGTACCGGGGTATAATATATTTCGGCACGAAATTTCTACCAGATCTCTTTAGCCATTCAGGTGTGTAAGAAACAAAAAAATATAAATCCATCCATTATCATAAACATTCGCCTTTGAATTAGTAAGTATATTTAACTTGTTCTATATGGAAGTAGTAACACACGTTTAGCAGGTATCATTCAATGAATAAACACATTACTTAACATCAATTCTTTTGATATAGATAGATATTTGATATACATAGATTTTGATATAGATATATGTATATAGATAGATATTTGATATACTAGATATTTTTAAATTTCTCATAAAGCTTGCAATGAGGTTTATTAGTTACCCCACTGATAACAAGCCAAAGCAAACGCTTAACGTTCTTTTGAAAACCCGAAAGCATGCACGAATTTTAGCCACTAGTGGTCAGATATACAATATATGACCACTAGTGACTAATTGTCATAGCGCGGTTCCCTATTTCCGTTCAAATTTGAAGAAATAAATGTGGCAAAGACCAATTATAATTCTTTGATGTTCTCGTTCAAAGAGTCTAGGGAAAGGCGATAAGGCAGGTCATTCGCGAGATTTACAACCGCTAAAGTTAACGGCACGCCCGTCGTTCCCGACACGCACTGTTGCTAAGTTGCTTTGGGCGAAAAATTAACTTTTAAAACTTCTTAGAACAGCTTTGTGTAAGTGCGCCAAGACGTGATCTAAGAAAAGCTCTCGCAGCTTTTGTTTACCGCCGGATGTGGCCGCCGGAAACGAACCGTGGAATTTTCGCAGAAAGAAGTGACAATTATTACTACGGAAATAGTTACTGTGTAACTGTAGAACATGTAATTATGTGGAAGATGTAGTGTAAGGCCGCTGTGTCATGGATTTTAGGTAGAAATAAATTGATATCCATTACCCAATGGGGTACGTAAAATTTCAAATATATCTATATGTTATGACCATCGTACTGCATATATCCTTTAATTTGTAATTTTAAGATGTAGATAACAGGTACCCACTTTATATCCAGAACTGATACTTGCTTATTTTTTTAAAGATACGTAAATCATGGTCACGTAGCGAGAAGAAACCGTTGAAAGCACTTGTGGAAGATTACACACACAACACTAAATGAACCTATACTTATGCACCAAACTTTTCACTATTTACGAAATACGTTAATAGGTAACCAGTGCATTTTATTTAAAATGATACAATACTTAGTAAAATCGTATAAGTCGCAATAAAATATAACTTGTAGAGTCATACATTTATACTTGTTTCTAATGTGTTAATGCGAAATCACTTAAATAAGTTTTTAGACCTTAATTGATGTGTTCATTATAGCAATAAAAAGGTGTTTATGATTGAATGCTATCGTGATTTACACGGTAGACGGAGCACAACGCAAACCTCGTGTTACTAATGGAAGCCAATACTCGTAAAAATGATTCACTTGTAAACACTGATGGACTTAATATCATGTACTATGGTAGTACACGCAAAGAACTGAAGAAAACTGATTTATCGCTTTCGCAATACATTAAAAGCGTTCAGTTGCTTTATTTAACTTTGCAGATATGATTTACGTTACGTTTGCATTTATGCTGGTAAAATTTATGCGTAAAAAAGTATATGCACTGCTAGGTATATTTATTTAGTGTTTTATGTTCATTTACTTTAAAATACTCGATTAATCTATAAAGTTACCCTCCAGTATCTAGAAACTAATCAAAATCCTCGGAATAATATGGATTTATTATTGAAATATAAAAGTTAAATACCTCGGTGCTCAGATATCCCCTCTTTAATATAAGGACAAAAACGATAGTGCAATATATTATTATTATGTGGCAGGTAAAACACATATCTACTATTGCCACTTAATCTAAAAAGAATCCTATTTGATACTGATTACAGTCGCGTCAATATTTCGTAGCATGCGACTAGCTTTAAACCATAGTAACCTTTTGCGACTTGTATTGATCTATTAGTGACTTTTCATTTTTCTGATCTAAATTGGAACGCATCATATTTGTCTTACCAGGTTACCTCAGCTGAAAGTCTCATCTCATCCATAGGACAGAAATAACTGGCAGTAGTGCTTTCACACTGAAACCACGAAATTATCTCCCTCTAAACTGTAAATCTCTACTCTAAAACATACGATATTTTAAATGTAGTAGAACCAGTGTAGGTAGTGAACCATAAGTACCACCGCCACACCTATTTCTAGCGTGAAGCATTTCTTGCGTTTCGATAGAAGGGTGTGGTTGCCGGCACACTTTTACATGAGGCGACCATCATAGTCCTCGGGAGTAGCAACGCATCTGTGATTGACTTCAGATAGAACCCATGTTCTGTATGAAGTTGATTACAGATGTCCATGGGCGGCAGTGACCACTTACCATCAGGTGGACTGCATGCTCGTTTGCTACTTCAGTCAAATAAAAAATAAATACGAATACATTTACTTACTATTAAGAAATTGGTATCAATGAAAAATTTAAACGACATAATAAAGAAATCTTCCAAAAAGAGTAATCATCCGCAGACGTCTGTAAAACATGCCGTTTTAAAAGCAAATAATCTGTGTATACACGAGGCGGCGTTAATGCGGTGGATAACATCCAACTGGCGTTTCCATGCACAAATCGCTATTATGGTTTCAAATGGAAAGGAACGCAACGCGTGTCTTGGCATTAAGCAGTTTCTTTTGTTGGTTAAACGTTGAACTATTAACTGAAACGAAATCTATTGTGTTCGAATACTCACAAAGCTCACTGCAATAGCTAGTCCAGTAAAGACGCGTTCTTTATTCTCAGATTTAAGTAAGAATGAATAAAAACAATCCCCTTGTAGCCATTATGTTCAGACTTCACCCGAAGTTTAATTTCCACCAATTTAACGCGCAACTGCACGGAATGGACTTTCAAATTTTTTTGCCCTGTTCAAACTTAGTGTTACTCTGGAAGCTATTTAAAATTGAAAAGAGCAATTTAAAGCCAATGTCTATTAACTAGTAAGGAAAGCGCGAGTGTAGAGCGGAGAAGATGAACGTGTAAGTTTGCCGAAGGGAAATTGGCGGATTGACGGATTGTTTCCCGATTTAACTAAATTTTAATAATTTCATATTTTTATTCTTATAGAACGTGATTGACAGCTGAGCATAGTAAATCAATGATAGCCGAATCATGTAATTTTTTAGCCTCTTAACTGGACATCCGAGTACTAATACTACTCAAAATTAAATAGGAAAATAACAAGTACATAGCTGTGTATATTAAATATCCCTGATTACGGCTCCAAGTCATGAAGCTTACAATAACGAGCAAGGGAGAGGACGGTATTGGATGTCTGATGCCAGGTGGCTAGATGACGTTGATAAGATAGCGAGAGTCTGAGTATTTAGACGCATTCGATCGACTATTATAGTATATAATAAAAAAAAACATGCGGTCAAGTTAACGTGATAAGAGAATATTTTGCACTAAGTAGTGCTCACTTAAGCTCAATTACTTATCTTAACAATTTAACTAGCGAATATCTGACAATAGTAAGATTGAACGTAAAAAGAAATGCGCAATTTTCCTTTTAATGTGATTGCGCCCCTATTGTTTCCCTTAACGCAATTATGTGGTTTAATTACGTAGCCGCGCCAATAAAGATTATGGGTGCGATATGTTAGCGATATACGTATACTTCTTAGCTTTTATAAGTATTGTGGGCGGCGGTGATCCTCTGTTTTGTAGAGGGTATTGATCGAGAGGAAAGTTTTCCGTGTTTGTGTTGGCACTCCTTTGAAACTCAAGAGTCTGTCATCAGTTTGAAAGTAAATAAAGGAAACGAGAAGTGTCTTTCGCCTTCCTACGCACAAACGAGTACCTAAACATTATATTACACAATAAAACCGCAATTTTATTGCAGAAAGCAATCAATTAGTAGTGGATAGGTACTGTTGAGGTATATGTGTCCCGATGGCCTGATTCAGTTGGAAACACTCGAATCGATCTATACCAACGTGTTCTATTGTGGTTAAATGTGGCCCATTTTCGCCAAATAGCGCTGACATTTCCATTTAGTGTGCATATTTTTATGCTTGAATCCACCAATAATGTAGCTACATGTAATAGGACTCACAATAGTAAGTGTTTAACGTCGTCACATCGTAATGGACACTTTTAAGAAAAGTTGCCAACTTCTCTGCCAATACATCTTTAAAGTTATTTGCCTTTTGTTTAAGTATCAACGTAAACTTGTTGCTGATGGGATAGACATTTTAATTTTTACTTTATTCTTATACATTTTTAATTGAAATCAATGCTCAAGGAGACTAGGGTTGTTGAATTCCGTAACCAAGTGGTGAGGTGGCACAATGCGGAGCCGCGCCGTCTAGCCATTCACATCTACTGACGCCGTCGCGACGTCTTTGTATGAGTATATACTCATACATAGGTCACATATATACGACTATATATACTCATATAGATACGTTATACATAGCTTGTTATGTGAGGGCATTCAGAACACCGATTTCAGAAGCACACTCGTACAAACAGCGCTGTTATTTCTCTTGTTTACACATGATTTGAAATTCCTCTCTGGTAGCTCTGTTATTCCGTTTTCATTTAAATACGTTCATAGCGGCAATCTGCGTAAAACGTCTAGTTGTTCGTGACTGCTAAGCACTACAAGCAAACACGCAAAGTATATGCCATTGAGCCCATTTTCTAGGCACGAATGGCAGTTTTATGTCGTTAGTCGTTTTATGTATGCACATTCGACAAATATTTTCGAGCCGGGCTTTATGTGGGTGTTTTATCGATGCTGTCGAATAAAAGATGTAAAAATACTTAACCCTGATGTTAACAATTCATTGATTTACATATAATGAAAGAGCGACAGGTTTAAAATTAAAATGTTGCGTTGATAACCTTTGAAGGAGCGGCTTTCGCTATTGTGTTTGGGATGTAGGAAGACGTACTTAGTTACAACTGGTTGTAAAGCTATTTTTATTTCCCACAGCTGGGCACGTTTTCTCCCAACTGAGGGAAGTCTCGAGCGTACAGAGATAGTAAAGAATCTGTGCCTCCAATGAGGTTTAACGACGGCTACCCTATGATAACAACCGGGACGGAGGACTTGTCGTGCCCTCTAAAGCATGAAATTTTGCCATTAGTGGTCTCCCATCCAACTTTCGACCGCGGTCATAGTAGCTCAATTCTAAATCGGTTGCGATCTACGCAAGGCTCAAGGGGCGCGTTACAAATGGATTAGGCGTCTGAAATTGGTTTTCAGTGTAGTATACACAGCTGTCGTAGGCAAATCGATATCTTAGCAGATGGCGGGGAATCCTTGTAACGACATGTTATCCCTATTGGGTAACATTCCTTCGAATCCATTCCCAGACTACTTTGTCCGTAAAAGAAATATCTTCGAACATTCCGGCCGCGAGTAAAACTATTCAATACCCGTATACATAATATAAAATTTACGAGTACCTAATCTATACTATAATAAATCTGTAAGAGGTCGCTGTCTGTACATGGAATAAATTTAGGCGAAAACCATTTCTAGAGGTCTATAATACGTTATAGAACCCAAAATAATGGTTTTTAGAAATCTTTTCTGTTTGTCTGTTTGTCTGTTTGTCTGTTTATCTGTTTGTCTGTTTGTCTGTTTGTCTGTTTGTCTGTTTGTCTGTTTGTCTGTTTGTCTGTGTGTTTGAAAACGCTAATCTCAGAAACGGCTTATCCAATTTGAATATAATTTTCACCAATGTGTTGTGGAAAACTTCACTTAACATTTAGTGTTTATTTTATGTAAATCGGTTTATAAATAAAAAAGTTATGTAAATTTAAAACTACGCAGTATTTATTCTGTGTTCGATAAGTGATAATGAGATAAGTAACTGCATAGTTGAATTGGTTGAAACTAAATATGTTATGGTCTGTAAAATGTATTCCTTTGTTATGTATTTTTTATTGGTTATGTGTGTACCTATGTCATTTGATACTATACAAATCTATATCCCTATATCTTTATATACTTATATAAAAACGAAAGGATGCTCTCTCACTCATGTATTGAATAAACATCGTAGAGCCTAAACTGCTAAAGATACGAATATGATTTTTGCTAGGGTTCCTTTTATGACGTAGACGTCAATTAAGAATAAATTTCCCCCCCCCCCCCCCCCAATTTAACCCAAATAGGAGATGTAAGTTTGTATGAAAGTCAGTCAATTTTGAGGCCACCTCAATAAAATTTAGTATTTCGCTTTAATTTTTATGATAAAACATAGTTTTAAACCGACTTCCAAAAAGGAGGAGGTTATCGATTCGTCTGTATTTTTTTTTAAATTTTATATTTGTTACTCGATTTCTCCGCACTGGGTGAACGGATTTGGATGATTTTTTTTTCATTTGAAATGTAGTGCGTGTCACGGGGTCCCATTTATTTTTTGTTCACTTTTGACAGTGGCATCCATAAGAAAAGCGCATAAGTCTGATATTTGCATTAACGATGTGCGCGATAAATAGATGAATAACTCAATTTCTTTCTAACTTTATTTGAAAGAATGTACTTCAAGGGTACTCTGATGAGTTTGATACGGTTCTGATCATAGGATCCATTTCTTTGAAGCAAATTAACTAAATTAGCGATACTCGGCCAAACCTAGCTGTAGGAGTCCAATTGGGTTGAATATAGAATGAGATTACTAAGCAGATATTTCCTAAAAAAATTGACCTTCAACTCTTCAATCCTGATGATGCAGGGGTACTGCTAGCCAGAACCGTAGAAGTAAGTCAATTTGTTTTTATGGATATATAATAAGATTGTTAAACAAATTCATGGGACAAAAATTTGATCTTCAACTCCTCAACCCTGATGATGCAGAGTTACTTCAAGCCTAAGCCATAGGAGATGGCCATTTGGTGCTTTCGGTATGTAATATGATTACTAAGCAAAGACACAAAATGAAAAATTCGACCTTCAACTCCTCACCCCTGATGATGCAGGATACTGCTAGCCTAAACTATACGAGATGGGCATTTGATGCTTTCAGGTATTTAATATAATTACTAAGCAAAGACACATGATGAAAATTTTGACCTTTAACTCCTCAACCCTGATGATGCAGGGGTACTTCAAGCCTAAGCCATAGAAGTTAGCTATTTAGTGCTTTTAGGTATGTAATATAATTACTAAGCAAAGACACATGATGAAAATTTTGACCTTTAACTCCTCAACCCTGACGATGCAGGGGTACTTCAAGTCTAAGCCATAGAAGTTTGCTTCAAGCCTAAGCCATAGAAGTTAGCTATTTAGTACTTTCGGGTATGTAATATAATTACTAAGCAAAGACACAAATTCTGATGAAAAAGATCTTAATTCATAGGTATAATTGCAAATATTTTTTTAGCTTCAGCTGTTAGCTTTATATAATCCTAATAACAGATGGCGGTGTAATGTTATCTGTTAACTTGATTATGTAAGTAATGGCGCTTTATTAAAATTACAACCGTTTCACATAAGCTACAATTTAATATCATGACCAAAGATAAGTATAAGTTACTAACTTCATTCAGAAATATTGGTGATCAAAGGTTACTAAAGTACCTATTACATAGCCATCTCAGTATATTCTGCGTTGATACGCAACCTTATCGCTAAATAATGTATATGAGATATTAGATGGCGCTCTTTACGATACAGTCATCTTCATGAACCGAATGTATTAATGGCGCTTTGTTAAAATTTCATATGACATACAATTTAATATTATAACCAGATATAAATATATCCTTATAAGTTACTAAAGTAATAAAAAGGTATCTCAGTATATTATATTGTGCGATGATGCCACCTTACCGCCAAATCGAAATAGTAATATGTCTGAGATACTAGATGGCGCTGTTTACGTAACGGTCATCTACATGAACCGAATGTATCGATAAATCAATACCGTTTCACTTAGTCAGTGTTTTTTATTTTAATTTCGTATTTCCTTAAACTAAAATTGACAAATAATTTTAAAAGCAATTTAAGAGATAAAGGACAAATATTTTATTAATAAATAAATCCATACAATTTTAATTTATTACTGGCAACAATACATGTAATAAGAATAAAATAATATTGATGCGTCCACCTGACATACATATCCCTAAAAACAAAGTGTAAAATTATATCAATCGAACAGTTGACTCGATATTACATAAAGTTATTTTTTATTCATAGTTTACTGCAAACAATTTTTCTTTATTTATAGAAAACATTTATTTTGATGAAGTATTTTTGAACGCAAATTACATTTAAATTCGTACTGATGTGACCGTTAGGTGGCCCTACCTAACCTATTTTGCTTTTGTTTGTCGATGTACTTAATGTAGGAAAGACAAACTAACGTGGTTTTTATGTTGTGGTGATCGCAATACAGTTAAATCTCAATATTCTTTGTTTTTAATTTTTGGAGTTATCATAGACGGTTACTTAGACTGAAGTATAGTATAGTGAACAATAATTTAAGTTAGTATAATGAACAATAAAACTATTCCTGCTTTTTAATTAATAGTGCTTCATTATTCGACACATTAATTTAAATAAATAAAGACAGGTGAACTAAAAATATTGTACACCGAGAAGTGCTGAATTATATTGAATGTAAATTTTTTTTAATAAAAAATTATAAATGTCATTGTTGAAAATTTAATACCATCTGCCCTTCTTACCTTATTTATAAGTTTATATGGTACATGTTGTCTACTAACAACTTTGTAGTATTTTAATTTCTTACAAATACGAAATAACACAATTTAAAATTTGTCTAAGTAACATTTCTTTAACCACAGCAACGCGTGGCCGGGTCTGCTATATATTCATATAAATTCATCAACCCTGATAATCTTAGTACACAACCTACTTAAGCCGTATGAGTTTGGTACTTATTGATTACAATACATTACAACCCGTTCCTGAGAGAACATTATGATGAAAAGTGTCACTGAATACCTCAACCCTGAAAATGCAGGAGTATTGTCATGTTACTGTTAAGAGTTAGATTTAGCTGTAGCTTTTTAAACAGGATGGGTTAGATTAGGTTGGAACTTAAAAGAAAACATAAAAAATAAGCGAGCGTGCGGCAGCGCCCTGCGAGCGGGTGCGCTCTGTTCGTATGAATTGTAAAAGTGTTTTGATTATGTCTTTTGCTTTACAAAGAACAATGCGGGATTTACGCACACAAATATCCCGATGCACTTCTTAAAAGATCTTATCTTTGACCACATGAAACAAAATATGAACTTAGGATATATGTCGCTGTTCATTGATATTCCAATTTTCTAATGATTTACGTCAAGTAGATAATAGTGCTTTGTTATCCGGAAAAGTTAAAATCAATCTTTATATCGATACGTCTTCGTTTAAATGTGGAGGAGTTAGTTGAAAAAGTATATCCCGATATTGCTAATACAACCAATAACACTATAAATTGGTTCCAAAAGACGGCTATATAACCACCCACCAATGAACGTGTCGATAAAATAAATGATATTTTTTTTTCAAAATTTAAAGCAGCGTCACAGATCTACTATTTGGTAGACACAGTCATTGAGATGGAGGAAGCAGTACATTATCCAACAGAATTTTTGAATTCCTTAATGCCTTCCAGAACTCCTGAACACAAATTAATATTAAAAGTAGGTTTACCTATAATCTTACTTAAAGAAATTTGAATCCGCCAAAATTACTACAAATAGTATTTTCCAATTCGGAAAAGTTCAAATCAATCTTTATAATCGATACGTTTTGGTTCAAATGTGGAAGAGTTAATTGAGAAAAAGTATCCTGATATTGTGAATTAGACCACTATGAATGTAAATTGGTTCAAAAAAGCGGTTTACAATATTAGAATTCGTCTAATTTAAAAAAAATACATAACAATACGTTCCTACCCACAAATACACACTTTAAATTCGTTTTTTCACTCTATGTTTGACCAGGTAAACCTTGAGCGGCCAAACCGATTTTAATGTTACTACTTTTTATCATAGAATTCCCACGGTGTCGAGATTTGCGCGGGAAAAACTTTGTGACACGTTGATTTGCACGCGCGCAAAGCCGCGGGCACAGCTAGTAGAAAATATGTTCAGGCGTTGCGTAACAATTTGTAAGCCTTAGGCAAGACAAGTAAACTAAACATAAACTAATGAATAATTCTTTAGTGTTTTATATTTTTTAGGAATATATCTGGATTGTTGTGAGCTCATTACTGTTTCACAAAAAGATGGGGGCTTAGATCGTAATCTAACTACCCGCCCAGTTGCGTGTTGATAGATTTCATGCACTTTGAGAATTTTGAAACTTTGCAATATGTTTTCTCACGATACCACATGGCGATACTTACTGCAAAGTACCTACCCGGGTCCTCTCTCGGACTGAGAGAGTTTTAGCCCATAGTCCACCGCGCGAGCCAAATGCGAATTGGTGGACTTCACACATCTCCGAGAACTTTTATTTTTTTTTAAACTTTCGGGTGTGTAGATTTCCGATTCTCACGATGCTTTCTTTCACCGAAGAGCAGTGATAATTAATTTGTAATAGGCACATAAATCAGTGGTGCGTGCCTGGGTTTGAACCTCGGACCTCCCGATTGAGAGGGCAAGATTCGACCATTAGGCTATCACTGCCTTATTTAAACCTCAGTCACCCTGATTGAGTGGCTGACTTGCAAACTATACTATTACTGCTTATCTATATATCTAGTAAAATTTTCTAGTGCCATGTTCGGGACCTGTCAGAAATTTGAATGTTGGTTAGTTCTTCGTAAACTTGTTTCTTGTAACTTGTAAGTTGGAGCACGTCTCTTGAGGAGTAGATTTTCGCAAAAGCGTCAGCGCGGTACGCTATAGCTGAACTTCTGACACTATTTTCTGCAAACTTTATTTCTGATTAGGTCGAGAAACTTGGGTGCTTGCTGTACAAGTTTTCTGAAATCAACATTAATGTTTACGGTTATAGCGTAGTGTAAACTAGGCCAACTATGAGAGATGAAAATTAAATGTATAAATAACTAAAAAGTTAATATCTCACATGGGTACGCCAGGGAATAAGTTTAAGGTTTCTAGATAAAATTATTTTTAAATTCGACTTACTAAAAATGCTTTTTAAATTATTGCATTCTCGTTCAGAACTGTAATTCCCACAGATGCGGGTCGATTAACGAACAATCAGCTTAACAATTGACATTGAGGCAAATTAAGGGTTTTGTTCGTGGGAATCAAAAAAGCCGGTTATTTACTTTTCAAAGGAACGGTGGATACGCATTTTATGTGGATTATTCGTAAATTAGCGATTACGATTAATTGAATAAATTCTTGTCCACATATCTTCAAAACTGTCGTCCCACTTCTGGGCACTGATCTCCTATTACGATAAGATGGGTTTAGGCTATAGTGTACCATGCTGGCGTATCAGGGGTACAACTATTATTGTCCCACTGCTGGGCACGGGTCTTCTCTCGGAATGAGAGTTTTTAGGCCATAGTCCACCGCGCTGGCCAAGTGCAAATTGGTGGCACTCGGAGAACTTTTTTTTTAAATGACTCTCGGGCGTGATAATTAATTTCTAATACGCACATAAATCAGTGGTGCGTGCCTCGGTTTGAACATCGGACCTCCCGATTGAGAGTGCATGTTTCAACCATTAGGCTATCATAGCTCTAGCCACGTACATATGTATGTGAATAATTACAAAAGAACTATTAAATGAGTCAAACATTGAAATAAAACTAATGTTAGTTTGTTTTTATTTGAGTTAGCCGATCCATAAATCATAGTACTCTATTAACCAGTTTGTTATAACGAGGCAATTCGATCGGGAACACATCCTGTGTGGTATGATTAAGTGGCTCCTTCAACGGCGTTCAATCACAGGGAACTGATGTAGCGTGTAGTTGCCGTGTACTACTGAGAAATTATTGTATTGTAAGTATATCATTTTAATACTTTGTTATTTTATGTGTTGCACTTGGTTTATGGTTAGCTTTATTTGATAAGAGGAGCGAGTTTTTTTTTTAAAGTTGGACTTAACGATAAGGCAGACGGGTCACCTGGTGGAAAGCAGTCACCGTTGCCTATGGATATTTGCAACACCAGAGGAGTCGCAAATGCATCGCCGGCCTTGAAGGAGGGCTCTTTTTACACCTTTCTTGAAGAACCCCATGTCATAGCGCTCCGGGAACATCTGGCAACTGGCAACACAGACACCCTGTGTGGTATGATTAAGTGGCTCCTTCAAAGACGTTGAATCACAGGGAACTGATGTAGCATGTAGTTGCCGTGTACTACAAAGAATTAATGATTACCTCTTTGATATTTTACGTATTACACTTGGTTTATGGTTAGTTTTATTTAAAACGAAGAGAGGCTGGTTGAAAATCTTATACGCCCTGTAACAAGCGTTTCTCTTAGAGATAGATAAAGGAAAAGAACATCCAATCCATTCGACTATAAGTGTCCGTTTCATTGTCATTTATCAAACCAAAACACAAATTCACTCAATTCTGTTGTTATTAGGTACAATGCTGTCCCTCTAGAGTTGAACGACGTAGAGTACCTTTAAAAGGCTTAGTTAGTTTATACTTGTTACTAGAGATTCGCGTGTGCGGTCCACAAAGTTGCTCCAATGTGAAACGGAAAGAGGGGTTGTAAGGTAGAAAGACTGATTTATACAGAATTGTTCTTAATTTTTTACAAGTGTTCACAAGTTTAGTATGTTTTGTGAGATGCAAGCGAAATAAAATAACTATGTATAAAGTCAGCATAGTACACCTGATGTAAGAATAAGTATCTCTACGGTAAGACATGGCAGCAAATTGTAAATAAGTAAATAATGTAAATAAGTCATCATCAGGACATAAAAAGTCTGATTAAATCAAATCGCCAATAAGTCCTCCAATGTCTGCTATCCAATGATTTCAACCAAGAACCAATGCACTCGTATTACGTACTTACTTTCTTGTGTTGGAATTATATGAAAACGCGCATGAAATTTTACCACTAGCGGTCACCCATCTAATGACCAATCGCACCCGATGTTGCATAACGTTATAGATCGGTTACGCTCTACGCAAGTCGCAGAGCTTTGAGCTTTTGCTTTTGGGTTCGAGCCTAATCTCTACAATCATCCATTGATTACCTTATCTTTGGTAAATTTATTAGTATCTTTTGTAAATTTGGTATTAATTTACCAAATTTACAAAAAATATATTATGTTTTCTAATAAAATTTATTAATAAATCTTAAATTTATTAATAAGGTTTTCTTTCGTGTGTTTACTTAAATAGTTTTGTTACTTAAGTAGTTCAAAAAGTGAGTGACATGAATTGCTGCATAATATGAAAAAAAAACAGTCAAGTGAGTGAGAGTCGGACTCGCGCATTTAGAGTTCTGTAGCATTATCGTATTTAAAACATGTTTGTTGCATAGAAGTACCCCTAAAATATTTATTTTATTCTGTTTTTAGTATTTGTTGTTGTAGCATTATTTCGTGAAATACAGACAGACAGACGGATAGATGGACGGTGATCTTAGTAATAGGGTTCCGTTTTCAACAGACCCTAAACAAAACATAATAAGAATCCATGTGATGTTTACCAGAAGATCGCAGTTCATCCATTCGACATAGCATTAGGGTGACATTGTCGCAACATTGTCCCGGTACACTCCGCCGTGTGGTTACAGGATACACGTGTACTAATAGTTGTTAATTAACGCTAATGTTGATTTAAGTCAGCGCTTAGCGAGATAGGCCGGAATTATTCATACAAAATGATCTTAACTAGCAATTTGACAATGTTTATTCAACAGGTTGGAATATTGAGTCGTTTGATATTAAATAAACAATCTTGTTTATATTATTTTGTCGATTACTTTAAATAAATTAATGAAATGGTGAGTGGATTGAGTGCGGAGTCCTACCTTCACAAGACGGACGACAAATCTGATTCCCGGGTTCTATCCTCGGCCAGACAGATACATGAACGATGGAATTATATTTCTGTTCTGGAACTGGGAGCTAGTGTAGTCACCTTTGTGTGTATATGTGACTCGCGACACAGGAGCAAGTCCTCGTGTGTGGTTATGAGTATATAATACTTTATTATTATTATTATTATTGTATTTTAGCTTTTTTACAGAAAGACTAATAAAAATATAAAACATCCATTTTAGTCATTAGGTGTGCCAATGCATCTGTATGCATTGCCACACCTACAACTACAAAGTTGGGTAGAACCCGTGTTCTACATAAAGTTAGTTGCTGCTGTCTATGACTGTGCTTTAAGCAGGTGGAACGCATTCTCGTTTAATACTTCAATCTCATAAAAAAATAGATACTCAACAAAATTTTGATTTTAGGAGTGGTTTGTAGTGTCTTATACGGCGTGTTAATTTAGTCCTTGGAAGTAACAACTAATTTGTGATCCACTTTAAATTAGGTCGCCTGCCCCATTTGCATTTAGATCACCTCCCCGAGCAGCAATGATAACTTAGTCACATCAGTTAGATGACATTCCTGCCTGCTTCTCCTATTACCATAAAATAAACAGTAGGAACACACGACCCAGCTTGAAAGGATTTACCGGAGCAGAAAACTAAACGGAAGAGTGATTCCTATATTCTATTGAAAATCTAGGCTTGGATATACTTTTCACGAAGTAAGTATAAGTTAGGGATATACTTCAAAAACTTAAAAGCTTGCTATGATATAAAATTCTTCATATCTACTTGTTTATCTTAGTAATGTCGTCCTCAAAAAAATTAATTAAGGACAAATGTTTGACGAACATTTGACGGATGCATAATTGATGGTATAGAAAAAAAGATATATTTGTCCTGAAGACTGTATTATTAAATAGCTATACAGTTAATCAAGACAACGCCTTGTAAACCTCAACCTAAGATGAAACCTTTACATGTTGATAATAAACTCCACTTTCGCCCACGACTCCGCCTATGTTAAAATTGATGCCAATTGAAATGACGGCGGGAATATAAAGTTTATAGGTAATGTTTAGTAATATTTATCTACCTACAAGCCATTTTTGGTTTAGTTATATTTAGTTTTTTGTCCATTTATTGATCTGATCAATTTAGGTGAAAGTAATTTAAGTTATAATAAAAAATCCCCGACTCGTAAGAAATATTTAAAAAGCAAAAAATAATATGCGCGTTGCTGGCTTACTGAATTATACAACATTAGTAATATTTTCAGTATGGGTTAAAGAGTAAATGTTACGATTAAAAATAGTATAAATAATTCCGTAACATAATTTCTTTAGACTGCATTTAAACGAATCTAGTACGATACGAGTACTTTTCATGTAATGTAAGTAGAATAACAAAAATGAGACAAATAAGTACAACCTCTATTACTTTTATTACAGTAGAAAGATACTTGTAGTACATTTTAAAGCTATGTATTTTATCTGTATTGGTCACTCAATAGTACTCGATGCCCTGGGGTCCTCGTTCGCTTCCACTACATTTTCATAAAGGATATCGCCTGCCACCCTCAAACTTTCTAGAGCCTCACCCTCCTCCCTTAAAGTAGGCTTAACAAAAAATGCTGAGTTCGACCTTTCAGTTCAAGACGATAAATTCATTTAATAGGGCCTTCGAAAGTCTTAAATCATCGTTGGAATATGAAGGCAAATAGAAGTTTGAAGTTTGAAACAGTTTCTAGACTCTGACAGTGCTTTATTATCATTTCTGCTAATTAATAACCGCTAAAGAAAGTTTATAAGATTCTCGGTTTAATTGTAACATTGCCTAAATTGAATCAAATGATGTACGACTTAAATTATCTTTTTTAAAATCTTTATCTTTTGTAAACATCTGAGTTGAAAAAAATAGTGAGTCTTAGGTGCATAGCCATCATAAAATAGTTTTATGCTGTTGCTTTATTTTAATAAATAGATTTTATCTATTTTAAATTTTGAAACATAAGTGATAAATCGTATCCCGAACATAATAATTGTTATTTATTATACGATTCCTTATTTTGGGAGTATGTATATTATAATTATTATAATAATGTCTCAATTATATCTAGAAAAACTAAAATAAACTTTATTTACTTACGTATCGGAAATCATGGATGACCAGCCCTACAAAAATAATTGATTATTCTGGTAAATGTAATAACACGAAAACAACATTTTAAAATACGCTTAAATATTTTTTAAACACTCATAAAGAATCAAGCACTTTATTTTTTTCTAGATTTAAATTATTTATGAGATGACAGCTTTTAGCGGAATGTTCTTCTTTCTCATCAATTCTAACGCTATTTTTAGTATAGTTCAGTGTGGTCGGTCTTTGTTTCTCATTCTATTTCGAGATATATTTTTCTTTGTACTATTGCGTAGTTTAACGGCGAGCATAATCTAATCTGACATGTTAAAGTATTAGTTGGTTCCCGTCTAATAAAATTCTTTCTTACCTAATCTTGGAAAATACATTTAGATAAGCACCACTGCAGCAGTTTGGGATTGATAATTCTTTCGTCAAAACTTTATTTATGGCTGTTTTTATGTTCGCGCCAGCTGGAACTGGTTTTGTACTACAGGGCTTACCGCTTGCTCTAGCGCAGTGGTTTCAAACTTGTGGACGCGACCCCCTGGAGCGTCGTAAAGCCTCTAAAGTGAGATCGCGGGAGTCGCTTCGCAACAGTTTAAAGTTGCATCACAGTAAATATACAAAGTACAAAGTCCAAAAACATATGTTTAATAAGCAAATATAAAATTAAACAACCCTGGTACCTAATAACGTATTTTACCGGCGCCTAATAATAAAAAAATAATTAAAATGTTGCTCGAATTTGTAACTTAGTACATGAAAGGCAACTGAAGATAGGGGATCACAAACAATGTTCAAATTCTAAGGGGATCGTTTCTTAAAATATGTTGAAAGACACTGCTCTAGCGAATGCAGCTTATTACAAACTTTTTAAATATTCAATAGCCATCAAATAGCTTTGGGTCACGACTCCGTTCCTCAGTTCCCGTAAAGTTTAATGTTTAACCCTTTTCTTTGGTTTCTAAATTATCATGAGAACACAACGGCTATGTAGACTTTCATTTCCGTTCTTCGGATTAGAAATACGGGACGAAGCGCTGAACGAACAGGTAATACATCCACTATCGAAGATTGGAACAGTGTCGCGGAAACCGTTCATCCTACATCTCTATGATGAAGTAATATTCGAATAGTGTTCGAATAGAAATTCAAGAAACAAATAGGATGTATTTTATTATTTGTTCATTTTATTATAATTTTGATAATAAACGCATGCAGTTCACCTAAATAAAAAGTCACCGCTACCCATAGACTTCTGTAATCAACTACAAATAAGATTGTATTCTAACTGAACTTGGCCACTGATGTGTTGCTTCTAGGGACTATATTGAAATTCCGTGGTTAAGTGGCTTCCTAATTAAATTTCTATTGATTATGTAGGTCAACATAGCTTATAATAATAGCAGTAACACAGTTACAGTAAACTTACTTTTACATAAGGCTACAATCTTAGTATTCGGGGAACGTAAATCATCTATGATTGACTTTAAACGTGACCTCTATAAAATTGGTCACAGATGTCCATGGGCGATAGTGACCACTTGTCATCAGGACAGCATGCTCGTTTGCTACTTCAATCCGATAAAAATAATGCAGCTAATACCTACTCATATTTTAATGAAAAAAACAAAAAATGCGGCTAATACTCACACCTTAATAAAAGATGGTCACTAACAGTTAAGTCGGTATAAAACCTCATTTTAATTTACTACCTGTCAAACCATGAATATTGAAATTTGACACTTAGTTGAGTATTATCCGTCAAAGGGTGTCGTGTTTGAAGTAATTTTAAGTCATATTGAAATTTCAATATAATACTGATGTCAAAGCGAGGTACAGTCAGCAGCATATAGTTAGTGGCGTTCAAAGTGTCCATATTGTTAGATACAATCAAAGTGTTCAATAATATCGGCACAACCTACGTGTTCTAATTGTTCGCAACATCATAAACTTCCAAATGACAGAACATTCATAAATTCATAATGAACCACTCAAATTGTCACAATTTCAGCATCTGTTACGACACCAGCTGTAACCTAGCAACGAGACTGTTCGTAAATATAGGTACATTTTATAATATTATACCTTATGTTGCGGATATAAGGTTCCTGATCACTTACGGTATGCTAACAATGACTCTTCTCTTCTCTCTTTTTTATATTAACAACTATCCTTTTCATATCTTGCAATGACGTCATTGACTGTCAAAGTCATAGAATCGGTCTAGGGGAACAAGAGGCATGATAAGACAAGACGAGAGGACGGACGAGTAAGACGGGTCATGCACACATACCGGAAACGAAACGCTTTTGCGAGATGTTGCTGCAGCCCATCAGAACCTGCTTTCAAACAATACTCAATGGACCATGACAGTTGATTTACAATCAAATTTAGTTTAAATGCATAATCTTAATATATATAAATTACGTGTCACTTTATTTGTCCGCAATGGACTCTTAAACCTCTGAACCGATTATAATCAAATTTACACAACGTGTGCATTTTGATCCAACTTGAAAGATAGGATAATTTATATCTTAATTTATAGGTTTAATTGCAAATATTTTTTTTAGCTTCAGCTGTTAGCTTCATATAATCCTAATAACAGATGGCGGTGTAATGTTATCTGTTAACTTGATTATGTAAGTAATGGCGCTTTGTTAAAATTACAACCGTTTCACATAAGCTACAATTTAATATCATGACCAAAGAAAAGTATAAGTTACTAACTTCGATCAGTAATAATGGTGATCAAAGGTTACTAAAGTACCTAATACATAGCCATCTCAGTATATTCTGCGTTGATACGCAACCTTACCGCCAATTAATGTATATGAGATATTAGATGGCGCTCTTTACGATACAGTTATCTACATGAACCGAATGTATTGATGGCGCTTTGTTAAAATTTTATATGAGCAAACGTTTCATATGAGCGACAATTTAATATTATAACCAGATATAAATATATCCTTATAAGTTACTAAAGTAATACAAAACTATCTCAATATATTCTGCAATGATACGCCACCTTACCGCCAAATCGAAATAGTAATATGTCTGAGATATTAGATGGCGCTGTTTACGTTACGGCAATGAGGATGACATGAACCGAATGTATCGATAAATCAATACCGTTTCAGTTAGACAGTTTTTTTATTTTAATTACATATTTCCTTAAACTAAAATTGACAAATAATTTTAAAAGCAATTTAAGAGATAAAGGAAAAGTATCTTCGAATCTTTTTGTGATAGCTAAAGACAGGTTAACTAAAAATATTGTACACCGAGAAGTGCTGAATTAAATTGAATGTAATTCTTTTTAATAAAAAATTATAAATGTTGTTGTTGAAAATTTAATACCATCTGCCCTTTTTACCTTATTTATAAGTTTATATGTTACATGTTGTCTAATATCAACTTTGTAGTATATTAATTGCTTACAAATACGAAATAATACAATTTAAAATTTGTTTAAGTAACATTTCTTTAACCACAGCAACGCGTGGCCGGGTCTGCTAGTTGATGTAATATTTTTTTATCCTTAATAACTACAGAAACAAGCAAGAAATAGTATTGAATTGATGATTATGTTCTCCTTTATTTTACGTATTCCTTGAAGTTGATAGGCAATTTTAACACTGCTTTAGTCTTACCGTTATTTCATATTTTCTTTTAACATAGTAATTGGGGCAAAATGCGTAAATGTCACGGGGCATAATGACATACACCATTATATTGCATTCTAATAATTCCATCGACAGAGTTAGTATCTCATCCGTGCTCAATTGCGTCAAGTGTTGTTAATGTTCTGTATATGGAAACATACACATATATTGCACCTGAAATACTTACCACGTCAAGTTCTACAAACCTACCCTCGTCAAGAAAAAGAAGGCCTAGGTGGGTTCATAACACACTTGAAAAAGAACAAGTTCAATCGATTGGGTCTTCTTCCTGTTCTCTCCGGAAATCAACGTTTGCCAGTGACACTATCTGATGCTGATTCACCACAACAACATTGTTCACAATTATTTGACGTGCAAAAAAGAAGTTCCTCAGAAATTCGTTTTCACATACGAGCTTAAAGTTATTCGATCGTTACTAGCAAGGATGTTCAAAGAGTTTCAAAGGATGTATATTAAAAAAAAATAAAGACTGATGTATATTTCACAAACAATATATTTTAGCTAAAATATAATAGTTTTTCTGTAACCTCTACGGTTTTCTCATTTTTAAACTGATGAAAAGTATCTTCATTAAATTTTAAAACCCTAAATGAGATAAACATATGTCAATATTATCATTGCTCGCACAGTAAGTGATCCTTACAACATATTCGCAACATAAAGTTTAATATTATAAAATGTACCTATATTTACAAACAGTCTCGTTGCTAGGTTACCACTGACGCCGGAACATTTGTGACATTTTGGGTGGTATTAACATTATGAGTTTGTGAACGTCCTGACATTTGGGAGTTTAAGATGTTGTCAACAATTAGAACACGTAGGTTGTGCCGATATTATTGAACACTTTGATTGTATCTAACAATATGGACACTTTAAACGCCACTAACTATATGCTGCTGACTGTACGTACTGTATATGTTGTAAGATATAACCATATTGAATTTGGAGCCATTAGCAACGGGGAAACGTAGCACAAAGCGTCCTATTGAGTCCGTCCATAATAGACTCGACCTAATGACGCGAAAGCTCTCAGGTAAGCTTCATGATATTAATAACGGAAACCCTAAATTTGCGCGCTTACTTGTTACGTTGAACTCTATCCTATGAGCCTTAATAGAGCATGTAAGACGTTTAAACTTTGATGTAGAGCATAGAATGTAAGTACTAAATTTAGTTACAATGTCCAAATAAACTACAGCATGTTGTTGAAATGGTATTGAAGTGAAATAGAGAGGACTGAGGGAGTGGTAAGAACTGAAGTCCTAATATTTTTTATGGACTTGTGAAAATATACCTTAGTAGGTAGGTGGCGCAGAGTTCAAAACGTGAATAACCGGACGAGCAGCATTCTATCCCAGCCCTTTAGATTAGCAACGGTAGGGCAGACATGCTATTTTACTTTTATACAAATTCGTTATTGTCCTGTGAAAAATGTGTAAGTTTGCGGTTGGGGGTAGGTTCTTAACTTAAATTTAAAAAATGCAAAGAAACGATATAACTGACGTCTGATTATAACAAAAGAAAACGAAATTAACACATCCACCAATTCGCACTTGGCCAGCGCGGTGGACTATTGCTTAAAACTCTCTCATACTGAGAGAAGACCCTTGTCCAGCAGTGGGACAATAATGGGTTGTACCCATAAAAACACGTGTTCAATACTGAGGTTATACAACTGACCACGCACGATGCTTGATAGTCAGAATTAAGAAATTCTTAAATATGTCCTTTGATATTTACCAACAAACTTTCACACACGCAGAAAACCACATGGAGCGGCCAGAACACTTTTTCCTAACGCTATAAATTCTACCAATCAATTTCTACCGCAATCCGCGTTAAAAAACGTATACTCGATTGATAAATTTATTTTATTTGCCATGAACATGATGGTTGATATTATATTTGGAGTACGTGAGTGTATGCTGGTATTAATTGGATGCATTCGGGTCTCTAGGTGCATTGGCCGCGGTGACATTTAATTAAATTGAGTGGTGGCCGCCGCGAATCGCTGACCCGTCTCGTGCGTCGGCGGACTACAATCCTTTTTAATTCCTTTTTATTCCGTCCCGATAATGATGTTTATTCCCAGTCGTTTCGTTGTGACACAATGTGGACGTTCTACAGTTCAATTTAACATATAAATAAAAAACCGAACCGTTGCGTTGCTAGTAGCTAAATTATTCTGTTGTAGTTCAATCATAGCTTTTTCGTCGTAATAGGATCAACCACAGATAAGGTAAAAGTTTTTCAGTTACAGATGTGTTACTATCCCATAAGACTAAGCTGGAACGCGCGAGTCGTTCCAGCTTAGTAAGTAGTAGTAGTTAGTAGTAAGCTCATCTCCCTCGAAATTAGAACACTGCTGCTGCTGAACAAATTATTGTTACAAGTTTTTCTGCCTCCTGATTCTAACAACGAAGATTATTCCACATTCTAATTATACAAATACTTAGTCAAAATATTTATACAATTTTAGTTAGTTAAATATAAACAAAACTATACGTGGTTTGAAAATTCACCTTTCTTTTAAAACGTGCAGAATGTGTACCAGTCCACATATTTTACAGTAGCACAGTAAACGTATTGTTCAGATTTCTACATTTCGAGTACCCGGATAGCGCGCCTCGAGGGCGTGTACCTACAATACCTACATTCACAACAGCTGCGGGGTGAACTCCTTGTACAGATTTGTTCAATATTTCCCTCTAGAATACATTTTGCTGAATAGAATTTCTACTCTCTTCTCTAACAATCTAAATACTCGAATGTAACGTTACGTACTGTTCAAAATATCTACACTATTTTTGAATATTTTTCATTGAGTAAGCAGAGATAGCGTAGTTTTGGACTGAGGGTCGAACCCCCAACACTCCTCAGATTTTTCAAAGTTATGTGCGTACTAGAAATGAATGTACTTGCTTTACAGGCAAAGGAATATATCATAAGAAAAAGAACACTCCTAAAAATTCTCTAAAAAAATTTTGGAAAGTGTATTAACGTCTTAAAATTGCACATGACCATTTTAATGAACGATGGTCTTAACGCTTAGTCGGAAACAAGAACCCGTGTCTATCAATGAGGTATTAATGGCTTGACGATGTTCTCTATAGTATTTATTATATAAAATTGTCGTAGTCAACAAGCATGTAGTCCACTTGTTCTTCTTCTTCTTCTAGTGCCTCTCCAACTAGTGAAGGTTGGCTGTCAGCTCCACCTTAAGTGACATTGACCTTAGGTCAATCATAGCAGTTTTATCACCCCAGAGGATAAAGATTTACATTTTACGGCATTCACATCGTTCTGCCGAAAAGCAAAAACTTCTAGAACACCATAGTTCATCCTACTTTTAAATCTAACGTTTTTCTCGATTTATCAGTCAATGTCCCTATAAAAGCATTATGCAGTTATGCCATTGGATTATCATTGAAAGAAAATGCAAATTGGAGATGCGTCATGATACATAACAAAGCTTGCTCGGCTAGATCGTGTGGTCCATACGTTATGTTACATGTAACATTATCATACTATCTAAGAAGCTCTATAAAAATGTCCCACTTCCTCATTCGTTGCTTATGCGAGCATTAATGAGGTACAAGGTGCTGGCTGTATTATGTAGTAACAGAATTTGTAGCTGTTACTATATTCTAGGGACGCACCATACTTTTATATCGATTATTTGTATAGGTATATCTGTCATTGAAAAAGTAAGGATAGCGATAGAGTCATTTAAAAAAATTGTTGGGTATACATTATTTTTGTTTTTTGATTCCTCTTATATTATTGTTTATTTATTTAAAATAATGATGTACTAATTCATATCGATACTGAAGTGTATCTGGTTAGATACAGCACTCTTTACTGATATAGTTGATTTATTTTTGGCGTCGTCGTTTACGATAATTAATGATGAAGTTTCGTTTCATCGATACCTGATAGTACCGGGCTACATCACTCATAACCAATACCGGTTATGTTCAATATGTAGGTAAATGTTCAATCATGTAGCGCATACTCGATCGAAATCCGAAGTATCGTATCGCATGGGTACCGGTACGGGCCAGGAACATCACTAGCGTGTTCGGAGGCGGTGTGCGGTCGTACAGAAAGCAGACGGCGCAGACGCATTCTCGTCCAACACAACATGAGCAAGCGCAGGGTCAACGGTCGGCTCGCTGTACGCCTGGGAACCAAAGATAAATATTTGAATTTCAACACTTAATACATATGCTTAGCAAATTGAATATGAAGTGTCTGGCAACCGCCGTGTTTACGGTGAGCGAGGTTTGTGGGTCGAGCTTCCAGATACGCCATGTTGTACCCAGTGAAATATTTGGTATCATGTGTATTGTGTACCGACTTCTTTCTAAACAAAAATATGTAATGTGTAGGTACACTTCTCTAGTTGATTTACTAGGGAAGTGTACATTACATATTACATATTTTTGTTATTTTTTTGTCATTAAATAAACTTTTACACAAATATAAAGTCATAAAGTATCTACAACACAATATATAATTGATTTATTGTAGAATATGAAATAAGAATTGTATATAATTTCGTATAAAGATTATTGTTATAAAACTTAAAACGCTTTCTACACTTACAGTAGGGTCTTCTCCTGTGTCGTGAATGCCATGGACACACACAAAGACGAATACACAACCCCGATCCAGAACAAGAATCTAAACTCATCATTCAGATACCTGTCTGGCCGGGAATCGAACCAGAGACCCACTGCGTGTCAGAACGGTATGGTAACCGCTGCGCCACGCGGTTCGTCAATATTATTGATTAGTACATTTAAGTTAAATCATATCAAAAATACTTCGTATGGAATCAACAGAAGTAGATATACAAAATACACGTTTTAATTTTCTCAAATCGGTATTACTTTTGCACAAATAGGTACTTATTAATCATTCATCCGTCAATACTCGATCCGTTTTAATATTTCGAGTATATAAGTCGCTACAATCAACCCGGTTAGAATACAGAAAGGGTCGTGAATATTTTCCAGTGCTTCCTTTTATTAAAAGGAATTGGAAGTGAGCTTTGAATATTGAATCAGCCGTATCGGTGACATTGCGGCTGATCAAAACATGTTATAATGATAATTTTCCGGTCATAAATATTAATGCATTCTTCAAAGAACGGTTCGATTTATAGGACTTGATTTATTGTATTTTCTAATGATACGCCTGTCTAGTGTTACATAATCTTTATGTTTCATGGTTGTTACGGGCCACGTAAGTTATTACAACGGTTACATCTGTTTACTTGTACAACGATTCGACATTAGACAGCTATTTATGAAAAAAAGAAACGTTAAGTAACACATTAGAGTGAATTAGTGAGTGAGATATTTAGAGTGAATTAAACGTCCCAAATTTATTGTGTTGGTGGGACTCTTGATGGCTGCTTTGGATAGTCAAAGATATCCTTTACGTAATATACGCATCACTCACCTACCCTTACTCATTTATTTATTTATTAAAATTTTATTGACCATAGAATACAATGGACAAAAGGCGGACTTAATGCTCAATAGCATTTTCTGCCAGTCAACCTTAGGAGAGTGCAGAGAAATTTGAAGGCGGTACAAAAAAAAATAAAAAGGCGTAGATCATTGGCGTAGATCCAGGAATCATTGATTTACCCTGTTCAAAATTAATACCTATGTATTGAAAATCTTATTTGATATAAATTAACGCCCAAGTATAACCATATCCGTTACAAAAAACGTACCTAACCTCAATACTGCTTGTCTCCAATGGAACCTAAAGAAGTTTCACCTCAAAAATCATGTCTTAATAATAAGAGTCAATGGTTAGATATTGCACTGTCAATTGCAAGGAAACGTTACTCACTATTGTGTGAATACCGATGACATTATGATAATAACTGTAGGAAGGCATGCATTACAATGAACGCGCATGAATTACGCTCCGTCTGGACATGGTACCGTTCCATATTGGATAGGGTTCGCTTAAAGCACGATGTGACATATTTCGATTTTCCGACGCCATTGTCCTACTAATAGAGTATGACGTTAGTCGTGATGGAGTCGTATGGACATGGCGACTACCTGATCTAAAGTATTAAGTGCAATATATGGAGTGGTGTGTACCTGGGTTTGAACCTCGGACCTCCCGATTGATAGAAAGAGTTGTAACCATTAGGCTATCACTGTTCTAGAATGGTATAATGCATGCTCGCTTGTTATTTCTATATCAAATCAGAATAGGTGCGGCAGTATCGTTCGATGCTAAGATTCACCTTAATTTTTACTGCCGCTATTGTCCCACTAATAGTATATTACACTGGAGTGAAGAAGAAAGCTAATAGTTGACCGCTCACGTACTCTAATTCCTACCCTTGTGCGGGGAATGTAATAAATGTTATCTTCTAAGATCGGCATGCGACGTGCGCGCTTTACACGCAAACCTAATATTATGCCTTGGCTCTATGTATTTATTCGTGATTATACCATTTTTGTCCCGTAGTAATAATAAACTTTTATTAGTAGCAAGTCACATATTTGGTAAACGTCAGATTTCGTGTTTGTTTTTTGTGAATTCACTTTGTATTTACGTATTAATTGCCGCTGGGTAAGTAATTATTGCGAATGAAACTAAGCAATGAAAAAGTTATTCAAAGGAAATTTTATCACATAAATAGTGTAAAAGATGAAGATTAGCGGAGGAGTAAATTAGAAGAATAGAAAAAGTCTAGATAAGACAGGAACAATAGGAATAAAGTGAGAAGTATGAAATTTACTTTAGGAAATTCATATAGTTTATTTCCAAATCACAAAAAAATCTGATAGGTATATCCGCAATATAGCGTTGGGAAATAAAAACCATATTAAGGCAAATGAAATTCGAGTAGTAAAAGCTTTATATTACAGCATAATGTTTTATTCGTATTTCCAAATGGATTACTTATGTTACTTTTGCCACAGATAAACTGGTAGATAAATATATAATGTCCAGAATCAAAAGATATATAAATTAATTACGTATTTACTATGTTTGACTGGGACTCTCTCGTATATTACAGATCACTTTGATAACCACTTTGCCACGCCAACTTAAATATCACACGACACGAAGACAAAGAGGGTATTGATTCGTAAAAACCTTTTACGTTTCGGATATTACAAAGATTTTACTTCGACGTGGTAATGCAGGAATCCTAAAGGAATTGTATGTTCGAAGTGGCCGTGTTCAAATATTGTCTCGAGTTGTAAACGCCTTTGAAAGCGGAGAACGAAAAGTTCCTTTATACTTGGGAATTTACATGTTTCGTGTATTTTGGGTACTTTTGTGATACAAATGTGTACCGGGCTGTGAAGTTGTTCTGCAACGAATACTTGCGAAGACTAAGTTGGAATGCTTAGTGTGTTTTCTCTTACCACCACACTCATCGATAAATTGCGTTAAATTGCCTTAATAAAGCGGTTGTGCCACTGGAATCGAACCACGGAGGACAGTAATTGAAGCATAAAATAAATAGAAGTAAAGAAAAATAAGGAGAAGAGAACTAAACTAAATTTTTTGTAACAAAAATCTATTAGTAATGTACCCGTATGAATCTATATGCTAATTTCAAATGGAACAGGACTTAGAGATAGAAAGTCTTATTCCTTATCTATCTTACCGCTTCTTAGAAAATACAATACGAAAGCTCCAACCCTGCTATAAAGCAGGAATTGAAAATACGAGTACATATAACGTTATCTCACTGCCTACACCGAGACGTGGGAAATGACAAAAGATTTGTTTTTTTTTTTACTTATCGTCGTGTGCGAAAACTAGGTACTTTGCAGAGAGTATAAAAGCAATCTAACGCTGGGTTCACATAGTATTGTGTGATACGTTTCGCCACGTACCATTGGTACTTTATGCATTCACTTGTTTAGGTATAATGTAATAAACAGATGTCACCATGATCAAACAAACATTAAGTTCACTTGGTCAAATAAAACAAACAAAATTTAATGTTATCGATTTGCAAGTGTCTTGTTCACTCACACAGAATTGTGGTATAAATTAGGGTTTGGTACCCTCACCTCAGCGAGAAAATTTGTGAGTCAAGCTGACTTTTTTTTCCACCGACCGCATTTGATGAACCTCTATAGCTATATCCATATAAAACACGATGCCTGAATATTCAAAATTTGTACAAATGATTGAAGTATGAAAATTGCTGCATTTTTTTTTAACTTATAAACATTCGCAGTGCAAGTATTTTGATGGTGCGTTTTAAATCGAATACGGCAAAAAACGTACAGTAACTGCCTCGTGAACTCAACCTTACCGCATCCGCACGTACAGTGTACATTTTGAGACAGTCTTTGAAACAATACACTGTAGAATTTAATGTACCGAGACGGAAGACTTATGTAGATAGTACCGCTTGAAGGATCATTCAGAGCTCTTGCTCTTGCTTCGCTGTCACTTTCATACACTTCATTCCTTTATTATTTCAAGTCAAACAAGACTATTTCAGGCTTTTTACACTTTTGCAACTTCATGTCTTATGTGTAGTAAGCATGCATATGAAGTAAGTATAATAATATGTAGAATAGAGGTAGCGTACTGAGAAAATGGTTTTGCAGTCGTGCCGGTTTGCCGGGTGTTTTGCACCGGTACCCCTGTGAGAATTAAGTCTTACTAGTTCCTTTAAACTAACATAGTTGCGGAAACACAGCTGATATTGGACAAAAACAGAAGTTCAAACACAATAAGTTCGCTCACTTCGATCTATAATTTGAAATATTAAGTGACTGTTACATTTTATATTTTTTCTTAATGAAATTAGAACGGTATTTTGACTTGTTATATCCTTGTAGCATGAAAAGAAATATGTATAATAGCCTGGTTCTTTAAATTTAGGCTTCTACATCTAGGCATCCCGAGTTTAAATCTCCCAAACTTTGATTTATCGCTGAAAGCAAATACCATGGAGCTACACAATCAACACAACTATAGTTCTTGAAACGTTGCAACACTGTTTTTGACCTATGAATTCTTTTTTTTTATTAGTAATATTACAACTCCACGGACTGTTCGTTCGTGCCTTTTTGTTTCTTATGTTATTATTCTCGTCAACCCATTATTGACCCACTGCTGGGGACGGGTCTTCTCTCAGAATGAGAGAGTTTAGGCCATAGTCCACCGCGCTGGCTAAGTGCGAATTGATGGACTTCACACACCTCCGAGAACTTTTTTACAGAACTCTTGGGTGTGTAGGTTTCCTCACGATGTTTTCCTTCTCCGAAAAGCAGTGATAATTAATTGCTAATACGCACATGAATCAGTGGCGCGTGCCTGGGTTTGAACCTCGGACCTCCCGATCGAGAGGGCAAGTTTCAACCATTAGGCTATCACTGCTCTTATTATTATATGTTATTATTAATAGGTATTAATTTTTTAGCGTCACTAATTAGTGGACCTGTCAATTCCCACTTCGTCAGTGTCGTAGACTAGCGTCTAAAGTCTCATAACAAGTACTAATCCAACGATGGGGCAGTAACGATTTGATGAGGTGTGATATGCTTACACTGATCCTGCCAATAATATTTATTTCGTACTCGTCAATAACTAATCAAACCTTTAATACAAATACTAAAACTAATAACATTGCAGCTTTAATAAAAGCATTTCTATTTCACACTCCAAAGCCGTCCCATACTACACACCTGTTCATAGTAATATACGATTATTTCTTTTATTTTGTATGAAATAAATATAAATCTTCACGCTAACGTGTTTTGAAGTGCCTTCTTCGCTGTGCCCGGTCACCAATCGATAGAGCTCATGTTGTTCCAGAACATTATTATTGTTGAGTGGACCTTGACCACAGCCTATGAAAATATGTACACTAGTAAGTCTATAAGGATGTACGTTAATATATTTGTGATGAGTGTTCAAGATGTACGGACGAACAGGGAACAAAAACTAAACGATAAGAAATTCTCTTCTGAATAACAAGATTGTTGCAATAGCTGAATATAGATACGAAAAATAAAGGTACCTCTTTACTGTATAAGCTTCATGAAGTAATGTAGACGTAGGTTCCATATAGACTTTATGTCTATGTGTTTGTGTAGTGCCGTCATTTTTTTAACAGACTTTTAACCTTACACGCAAACAAATCACGGAAAAATAAATTATTTTGCAATGTAAAGAATTATCGCATATTTTTAGTACTACTACTAAATGCCAATAAGCTCTTTTAATATTACAAAGAAGAAACTGCAAAATTGAATTCATTAGTTAGGTACTCGATAACCAATTCTATTAAGTTTAATATGCATAGTTTTGTACGAAAGAAAGAACTGCTCGAAGTAGCAATATGCTACTTAACAGTAATCGATAGAGTCAGTGTTATTTCAGGCGAGAATTATTCAAGTACTCTTCGTGAACAGAACTGTGAAGTGGAACCTTACAATTTATGCGTTGTTATTTAAAGTTCCAAATGCACTTCAGGAATTTGTTTAAATGTGATTTATGTCCTGCATTCCGTTAGTAGAAGGTTTCGTCTTAATGTATTTTATAGTATCCTGTGCAAAATAGAGTTGCATGATTAATGTATGTTCTTAAAGTAGGTACTTTATTGGTGTTGTCAACTATCGTCGTCAATCAGATACTGTCCCACTGTTGGGCAGTTTGACTTTGACCACTTTTTCCTTTCAAAAACTGTTAAGCGAAATTTGTAGACGATGTTTTATACCACAATTAAAACAAGTATTATTAATTTCTAATACGCTTTTGACTTTTGAACCCCTCATATTAAGACCCTAAATTTCAAACCACAAGGCATATATCCATACTATTATTGCATCATACTTCATACTAATATTATAAAGGCGATAGTTTGTGAGTGTGTATGTTTGTTACTTCTTCACGTCTAGACGGCCGGAGCGATTTTCATAAATTTTGGTGTGGTGTTAGCTGACACTCTGGATTAACATATAGACTACTTTTTATTGTAGGAAAATATCTTATTCCCACGGGACAATCGATACATCGATTTTTTTGAGTGCGCTAAGCTGCGGGGTTCAGCTTGTTTAAGAATAAGAATTTATTTCGTTCTATTAATTGCATGTACTATTAATTGTACTCAGTGCTAATACTCAGTACAAAATTCATTGAGCATGTCTGTTTAGCAGAATTATTTATATCAGATTGAACAATGCCCGTATTTCGAAGCTACTTATGCGCTATGGTCGCCCAATCGATAGTCCCCATGTAGTGGCCGAGGCGTATTATTGTTGAACTGCTACGTTCCCTACTAAAACATGACTGTACTAGTTTGTAGCAGCAATTAGAATCGCTAGTGCGAATTTGCTGGCATGTTGGTGAGGTTTGTTAGGTAACACACATGGTCGTCTTGCTAACGTTAAAGCCAGTTATAAAAAGACGATGAGTTGGCGACTTAATATGGCAGCGCCGATCCATCCAGCCTGAGGTCTACCGGTGGATACAGTCCTCCCCTATTGGGGTTATACGTCAAGAGTCACTACGCCTGGCAAATGTGTTGTTAAGCGCAGTGGGCATTGATGTCACAGGACGACGTGTCTGTCCATTTTCTGCATTTTGCCTCTTAGTCGCCGCCATCCTCTTTTATCATTCATCACATCACGTTTTGTCTTTAGGTTACATCTACGGAAAAAGAGCTGTAGTATTCATCACCAACACCACACAGCACCATATGAAATTTCTAGACTAATTAAAACGCTTTCTACACTCACTCATTGCCTCACAGTAGGATTTTCTACTTTGTCGTGGGTGCCATGGACACACAAAGACGAATACACAACAAACAAGAATCTAAACTCATCATTCAGATACCTTTCTGGCACATAATATGGCATCATTTATTTGCATTAATAGCTTGCTATCAGCAACCATAGTTCATTTCTATAGGAAGAGTAAATAGATCTGGAACACGATGTGGGACTAATTTCAGTTGAATCTATTTCGTTCTCATGAATCAATATTTAGTCGCAGTGTAGTCGCCTGTGTGAGTTAATGCTTCGCCAGCAATTTGGCTTTCATGTCATTTGGCATGAAAATTACCATACGGTGTCGCAGTTCCATGTAAGTAAACATGTCGCACCTTTATAATTAGGTACGCTTACGTACATAAGTGTAAATACAACGTGTGCACGACAAAAAGTCATTAAAATCAATCATCAATTAACGATATTTTCATATGAGGGGTACAGCCCATTATTGTCCCAATGCTGAGCACGGCTCTTCTCTTAGAATGTGAGAGTTTTAGGCCATAGTCCACCGCGCTGTCCTAGTGCGAATTTCTGGTGTTTTTTTCTTCTAGTCGAAATTAATTCATGTACTAGAATTTCACAAGAGAAGTTTATGCTCACTTCATTTATGCGACTATTCACCCTCGAAAGAAGCATACTTATCAATTATTGATTTCAGATAGTTAAAGTATTAGATGATTAGAATTTTACATAAACTCCAAACTGTACATGTTCAGCAATGACCACTAACAATCAGGTGGACTGCATGCCCAATTGCTACATCACTTTTATAAAAAAGAGTTTGTTGCATTGGACCACTCTCCAATTAGTAAGTTTTTATATTTCTAAACTATGTTTAATAACCATTTCAATTTGCTAGAAATGCAATATTCTTTAACAGTGATGAATATAGCTTGAGATTAGAGTGAAATTTAATCCCTCGGGTTCATAATATTTCAGGTATTTCATTAAAAAATTCGAAATGAAAATCTTTAACGTAGTGGAGTTAGCGAGGAAATTGTTTTAACTTGGGAAGTTGTTACCTATCAATTAAGTTAGCATTTCTAATTAAACTTCGGCCGCTCTTCCTGCCCCGTTTTAGACTTGTTAAATACAGAGTAAGCGACAACGCCAAAATTGACTTTTTACATTTTCTTCTTATACAACTTTCGAAAATCTTTTCTCATTAAAGAGAGAGTGAAATATTCAAAGTTAGTTACCGGCGGATTAAAAATGTGTTAATGAAGAAATTTGAATATCAATGAATCTGAAAAATGTGGCACATTGCAATTTTTTAACAGTATTTTGCCTATGTATTTGATTGAGTGTTTCAAAACTGGTCCCACATTTTCCTCTATCTTATATCTCTATATGCAAACAACATCATCGATTACATTAGAATTAGCGTCTTGCTGTTGTATACAAATTAATGTAAACGTTGCGTAACTATACATTTTCACTTTAATTGGTTGACGGAAATGTATTAATTAATATATGAAAAGACGTTACACGAGGATTTACCTTACCAAATCTTATTTTAGTATGTTAATTCGATAAGTAACAATTTCGTAAGTTGTTAAAGCGAAGTAACGTTAAATCCTTTGCTACTTTGGTGGTATATTTATTATTCTATTGGCTAAACTTCCCACCTATAACTTCGAATTTCCAATAAAACCCTAATACTCTTAAATATTACTTGGTCGTAAAAATACAAAATCTCCGTAAATTTATACCGACCTCTTCTTTATCCGGGCAATGACTTCTCTTGTTTTGTAATGATGCATACATATAACATGACTGCGCAAAAAGTCCCCTTTTTATTCCTATACGAGAAATATAAACGCAAACAAACAGAAAAGATCTTCAAAAATAAATAATGAATGTCAGAGAAAATCATGATCATGATGAAAATCATTTGTCAATGATTTTTAAAAGTTATATGTTTTTCTTTTTTTCTGTTCGTCCGTGCCTTTTGTAGGTTCTTATGTATAGTTAACAAAAATTTTTTTTCCACTAATTTTCCCGGCCTCACCATCGCCGATACACTGGCCGTGGCGACCAAGTGTGACTGCGGTGTTGATGGCGGGGTAAGTAAGTGTACATATCTAGGCTTACATCTAATTACTACAATTTTATATTATATCACACATCTGAATTGAAGCTGTTTCGTCTCTATTTTGTTTTAATTCCTTCTTTATAGAGTTTAAAGTGATATGTTTGAAAGATACTATGTATATTCGTTTAATTTTGAAAAACCTAAAAATAAATAAAATCAAATCAGAACTTTCATTGGTTTGTCTTCGTCAAATAATTTGCACAGAAGCCATTTGAAGTTCATTTACAAAAATATGTAGAGTAACAAAAAACAACAGTTTTTTAGCAATTTATTTTTATTTTGGTCAATAACTTTCATGCTTATCTGTAAACAAATCAATATGGGTTCTAACTGATGCGTATCTCAGAGGTGATGCTACTCCTGGGAACTAAGATGGTCGCCTCACAAGAAAGTAAGCAGTTTAAGCGAATCCTGCCTGAATATATATGGCTAATGATAATATTTACTATGATATACCAGTGGGAATTAATTACATTAGAGGTACTATTTATCCAGACCATAGCTTAAAATACCTTAAAAGAAAGAGAAATAAGAAGGAGTTGAAAGGAAATGAAATGTCTATAAAATGTTACGTTTATATCCACAATTAACTTAAAATCAAATATGCTTTAATTAAAACTGAATGGTTTACGTTAATACTTATTAAAGTGAACGTGAACCGACACAAACCGAACATATTTTAACCAAAACACGGCACCATTATTAACTTCTACTGCAGTGCTACTTTTCGGCGTGAATAAATTTTAATGTGAAATCGTACGTACCTGTAACTTTTCATAAACTTTACTTTGGATAAAGACATGTAATTTGTACCCGATTGCCTATGGAGGGAAAATAGCCCGAGTTAGAAAAAAGTATGGTACGGCCGTGCCACTTTTTTGTTCGACTCGACAGAAGTTATTTACCGTACTATTTTGGGACGTATGCTAAAAAGTATTAAGTGAAATAAATTATTAAAAAACAAAAAATAACTGACTAATGCTTAATTTTAGCAGTTGTGTTTTTTTGTTTATAAAATAATTTCTTGTTATTTGATTCTTGGATATATATTTGCTCTGCAGTGAAGTTCGTATCATGTTCTGCTTTATTGCCCAATAAAGAAAGAAGATAAAACTGCTGAGTTTCTTGTCTGATGTTTAAAAAAACAACAACAATTTTTAAGTAAGTATGATGGCAAGCATCTCCTTTTAGAGACGTCTGCTTCCAGATATTATTTACAGTGCACTTATCATACTTACTTAGGTCTCAATTTTTGTTATCATGTGTTTACCAAAATTATATTTTTTAATCTCAACTCAACCTAATAATTTTGTGGAATTATTCTTAGTAACGTAAACGTAGAGACTTAATTACTTTAAAGTTTTCATATTGTCTAAGCAAAGAGAGTGCTGCCGTAAATTTACTCTTCCTATTTAAACTTTCACGGAAGAACAACGTCAGGTGATTGTTGGCTTACCTTGACGCTTATTTCATTTAAGATACTGTTACAAATGTTTTTGATAGACTTATCGTGACTCACTTTCATTTGAGTTGCCCAACTTAGTCCTCGGAAATAGGAACAGAACTTTAATTGGTTTTAAATACAATATAAAGCAGAGATATAATTTAAGTTAATCATTGATGCGTGACTGACTGACTGACTGCGTGACTGCTCCTTACGACAAAGGTGTGAATCCTCATAAGAAAGTAAGCCGGCGACCACAACTTCAACACAAGGACTACTTCATGCTAGAAAAAAGTATGTCAGTAGTATCTCTCCTTTTCCGGTTGCGGTCGGACCGAGTTCCCGGAGTCCTCTTTTTACCGCCGAAGACGGCCACAGAGGGGTTTTAGTGCGGTAAAAATCGCACATAACCCTGCGTCGCTCCCACGGCGTCGGGTACCTTTTGAAGGTTTCCCCCTCGAAAACAAAAAAAAATAGTATCTCTCCTTTCAAACCATACTCGTTCTCCTATTTTATAAGATTACTAGTTACCCGGCGAACTTCGTTCCGCCTAATAGTCAAATATCTAAATTTATCAGTATTTCTCTACTATATTATACATATATTATACATAAAAAATCTTCCTCTTGAATCACTCTATCTATTAAAATTACATTATATTAAACTATATTAAAATCCGTAGTTTTAAAGATCTAAGCATACATAGGGACAGAGCGGGAACCGACTTTGTTTTATACTATGTAGTGATAACATGTTACTTATTTACAATATTCCAATATCGTACAACTCTCTTATTAACTTTCATTTCCGCGGAATAAAAATGCACGCTTATTATGTACGAGTATTTCCAATATGAAAAGCTATTTCAGCGTAAGAACCACAAAGCAAATATTTAAGCGTTGGCAGATAGAATTTCAGGTTATATTGCGGAATTAATTGGCGACGCGTTCGTATCGACCGCGCTTCCGCTGCCTTTCCTACTTGTTACTTGCTAGGGAAATTTTCAATGCAAGGCAATACTAAAAGCTGATATACTCAATGTTACTATTCGCAAGATGCCCAAGGTGGTCGATATAGGTATTGCTGCACTAAAATAATAGGCAGGTAACCTAAACCGAAAGATGGACTTTGAAAGTAACTGAATGGAGATCACCGAAACTTAAGACCACTGATATGGTTGGCCTAAATAAAAAATGACGTCGCGACATTGAGGAATGTTGAAAAATTGTAAGAAAGCTACAAGTTTATATAGACATCTATTTCTGAAGGTGGTAGAACCAGTGTACTTCGACCGGGGAAGTACCACCGCCACATCTATTTCTAGCGTGAAGTATTTCTTGCGTTTCGATAGAAGGGTGTGGTTGCCGGCACACTTTCACTTGAGGCGATCATCATAGTCCTCGGGAGTAGCAATGCATCTGTGATTGACTTCAGATGTAACCCATGTTCTGTATGTAGTTGATTACAGATATCCACGGGCGGCAGCGACCACTTACCATCAGGTGGACTGCATGCTCGTTTGTTACTTCAGTCAGATATAAAAGACGGGCTGATGAGACGTAAAAATTTCAAAAGTATAATTATCCTCTTTTCTCTACTTACACTAACAAGATTTTCCAGGAGCTTGCGTAAAACACTCAAACTGTAAAATGCGATTCCTTCTCAGAGCTACAAATGCGCTACAGTAAAGAAATTGTACGTATAAGTATGTACGATTATTAAATTACTATACATAGTTATTTTTATCAGACTGGTTAGGTTTGTTTATGAATATAGAAAAAAGTTTGCTCAGATCAATTTGGGCTAGTTGGAACATTTCATGTTGACAAATAAGCCACTTAAACGTTATTGGATACATCCAACACACTGTGGTCTACCACCATTAGTGATTTTCGTAATTAATCTGGAAAGTGTGTCGATTTCCTATTCGAAAATGTCGTTCTACTGAAATTAGTGGCACATTACTCACTAGCCCTTTTTAATTTGAGTGGTTGCAATTAGAGTCCAGTCCATTTAATTGGATGATGTGTATAGCGTATGGACCATTTATTTGGTTATATGTAAAAATATAGTATCCTTCATGGTTTTATTTTGAAAGCACAGCCGACACCACTATTTCCGCCTTATAACAAAAGCATTTCTGTTAGTATTAATAGTCCTTAGACATTGAATGTGTGTCGACCTTAATTTGGAGTATAATCCTATCTGGAGTTAATTTTCAAGGTGGTAAGACCAGTGTAGTTCGACAGGGGAAGTACCACCGCCAACCCTATTTCTAGCGTGAAGCATTTCTTGCGTTTCGATGGAAGGGTGTGGTTGCCGGCACACTTTCACATGAGGCGACCATCATAGTCCTCGGGAGCAGCAACGCATCTGTGATTGACTTCAGATGTTCTGTATGAAGTTGATTACAAATGTCCATGGGCGGCAGTGACTACTTACCATCAGGTGGACTGCATGTTCGTTTGCTACTTAAATAAATAGATAAAAAAATATACATGTCCATGAGTAGCAGTTAAAAATCACCATCAGGTGGTCAGCATTCACGTTAACTACTTGTATAATGTATAAAAATACTATACATATATTATGCAAAGTAAATTCAAAAAACCTCCACCATGCTTTATTAATGCAAAGTGCATTATACCGCTCATAAATTTCTAAATAACTTAATTAACATTCTAAAACGATCAAGTTGACCTCCTAGCAAAATTACCAACTTAAATTAACCAAGTTAAAACTTTAGTAAATTTCCGTAAATGCCGATGTCTTTATGTTCCAATTTGTACTCAAGTTAATATAAAAAACGGTCATTTTAACTCAATTCCCACTTATTTAGATATTTTACTTATCATTGTTTGTAAAATTATCAGCAAAAACCTTACAAACATTTTCGAAAAAAGCAATCTTAATCATAAAACATTTATTATTTAAAAGTGGTTGATCGCTATTTATGAAATATGATTATATTTCATGATAACAAGCCAGTTATGGGCGACCAAATAAATATCAACGTATAATTACGCCATGTTTTAATTTGCATGTAATGACATTTTCCGTGCTAAGTATATAAAACCAATATAATTAAATCGTGCCTTTATCAAACATGGCTTCGCCGCATTGATGACATAACGTCACATGAAAATACTGCATGAGGGCGAATCCCTTATGTAAAATGTAGATTTATGTGACAAAAGTAGTTGTGATTTATAACAACAGTATTAAACACTGTTGTGTTCTTTGAAAGGTGTGATAAGGCAGCGACTCATACAAATCATTCTAACTTCGTCACCAGGGGTAACAATGCGTCTGTGGTCGACCTATTCTAGTAGTCTAATCCTATCGGATTATAGATTTCCTTGTCCATAATTTCCTTGAGTACACTTTCTTATCATCAAATAGACTGTACCCGCCTGCTACTTCTTCATTATTCTACATACTTTATCACATACTACCCTCCTAAATGCAAAGTATACTCGTTTCTTATTTAATCTATATAAAAAAGTATTTTATTTGAAGTCAGTTACAGATAAATTACCAGTAAAAATTGGATGGTCGAATCATATGCAGTCAGCCGAAATCCACACCTTTTTAACAAAAAACTAGAGCAATTCTACGTTCCTTATATGAAGCCAATATTTAGTTCTGAATCACGACAGCCTGCCATTGTTTATAAGTTAAAGAGCGTGATGGAAAAATAACAATTCCGTAGAAATCATATATTGAAACTGTCACATCATTAAATTGGTAATTGGATTCGAATTAAATAAACGCTTCTTCGTTCTTGCGAAAATATATATCGAAAACAGAGTTAAATTAGTAAATAATTTTGCATAGTAATATGAATTGAATTAATGAATGCCTTTGCAGTGCTTTTGTCGGAAATGTTCACACGCTCAATTTATCCGCCCAATTAGAGTAGTGAAGGTAGTGACATATATCAGGGCAGGACAGTATGCGGTTTCCATTTCGCCGTTGTATGAGCGAGCGTGCATTACAAAACGGAACAAAATGCACGAAGTACATACATACTTGTGTGGTGCTTCTGGCCTTTGCAATGCGGCTATTCTAGTAGTCGCCATTTTTCTGTGCCACATGAATGGGTTCCCCTAGTTACTGTTTTAATTTCTGTTCCGCGCTTTTCTTTCCATATAACGTGTTTTGATTAAATTGTCATCTTATCAGCATGATCTTATGAATATGATTGTAATCTATTTAGGTCATCTAGAGCTCCGTGACAGAGCGATGAGAGATTAGAACGTAGTTCGGAGAATTTCGACCGAAATATTTGTCCGAGTTTAAGTTTGTGTTTATATTTTTGTTTAATATCTCTGGCGTTTAATATCTTTTTGTATAGTGATACATAACATGCATACAAAAGTCTGTCAACAAGAGTAATAATAGTCGCTTCCACCAAGTTTTGTAGCACGCTAGCACGGAAATATTATTCGGGGGTGGAATATTTTCCAATTAAATTTTTCTTTCCAACTTTCCGGGCCAGGACGTGACAACGGCGACGATCGATGTTCCAACAGCTTATAAAGCTCAGGCTCTGATTTACTTTGCAAATATGGGCTCATGAAGCTGTTATTATAACTAGTCACCCGTCGCAACGGTCGAAATTCGACCGCAATTCAACTAAAAAACTAAACTTGATATGGTCCAACGTATTTCCCAAATTAAATTTTTATTAATTTTCAAGCTATTTTAACACAGCCGAAAGGTAAAAAGAGGTTTAAGTAACAAAGCTGCATTTAAAAGTAATAATAAGTATTTTGAGAAAGACATCTGATATATTTGACAGAACGTTTTCATATTTTCAATGTTTTATTTCCTTTATATTTGTGTTTGTGACAAATTCACGGTTGTGTATGTAATGTGTTTTTAGTTGTTCTTATGTATGTTATATTTTTGAAAAAAAAAATAACATTCCGTACTATAACCGTGTAAAATATCATACTCCCACGTCCGCGGCAAGTTACTTAAAAATGTACGCCAAGTTTTTGCTTCACGTATTAATATATAGATAATGTATAGCTTATATCCGATTGCGTCAGAAGGGCAGTTTTTTCGAGCCTGCCTATATACGTTTGTACATAGAAACGTATCCATTTACTTAGCAAGCGCTACAACCCAAATGGTTTGACAGGTTGTAGTAGGTGATAATATTTCATTGGAATTGACTCACTTTGTAGAGTGACATAGGCAGTTGGGTTTTGGTTTAAATAATTAAAATATGTTACTTGCTGTTTTAAATTTGATAATAATCGACAATTATACTGCAAAGTGATCTTCAAACCAAGAACAGTGAAGAACTGAAGATTAAAATAACTCCAGTAAAACATTGGAGATAGTAGCCAGTGTATAGTTAAATTCGGCGATGTTTTTACACAGTTTTATGGAACTGTCTAAAATAAGCACACAATCGCTCTTGCGTCATAGTTGCTTACTTTACGTCTATAAATGACAAGTCGCTCTTAAACATGTTGAGCTATAGAAGCGTGGATGTAACATTATTACTCTAATGACTTAATTACTTTCCGCCATCTCTCTACAAGGCACATTTTAAACACAATTAACATACTCCTTCTATATTGATACAGCGACAGTGTGTCTGTCGCTGTATCGACAATACGAGTATCGAACGCACGTAACTTTATGGGCCTAAAGGTGAACCCCCTGACAATACACGTATTATTGTTGTTATTTTCATTGAAGACCCATATTGTTAAGTTAATGAATGATATCGCCCCGCTCCTCTTTTTTCTAATCGCAAACGCTGGCCTATCACACGCTTACACGCTTTCTACACTCCCCCACACTAGGATTTTCTCCTGCGTCGTGGGTACCATGGACACACACAAGACGAATACACAAACACCCAGACCCTGAACATGAAACTCATCATTCAGATACCTGTCTGGCCGGGATTCGAACCCGGGACCTACTGCCCGTCAAACCCGTCGTCGAATATCACTGTGGCGCGTTCTAAAAAATGTATAATTCAAACATACACACATACACCCAAAAAACATTACGCACCATCTGACCCAGTCGCATAAAATAGATCACTATCAAACTCTCAACGATTTTCGAGTAGGAAACGTCTCCGGAAGTATTGTATAATAACAACAGCTTCGCGAGCTGGTGCAATATCTCGAAATGAAACCGCCTACGACGCTGTGAAACTTCCGCAAACAAGAAGAAATTACTTGCTGTTTTTACTCGCGTTAAGATCCTTCGTAAACTCTAATTGTAAAAGGAATGGGTATTAGAAGTAGACGTTTTTTTATGGAATGAAATGAGATTTATTGTTTTATTACCGACAGCACGCTTATTTCTTTTTAATTTTCCAATAAATATTATCATTGGCGTATTATTAGTATTATAAGTGGCGTAGCGCGGAATAATGTAGACGTGGGCAAACTCCCATTAGCGAGGCACCTTTTCATGATTCCATTGGATGGTGCCCTTGTAAATGCCTACTTGTAAATGTTTATAACTAAAGTAAATGATGTAAACATGCCTTAATTTGATAAAAAGTCATTTGGAAATTAAATATTAGCTTACATATATATATACTTTTTAAATCAGATTGAACTTTATATCGTTTTTATAAAATATAAATACCTAAATAATATAAACAGTCTGGAAAGGTGGTAGAACCAGTACCTATAGAGCGATTGGGAAGATACTGCTGAAGTATTTCATCTTCATGCGTTTCGTTGGAAGGGTGTGCACATTCCCAACTCAAATAAGAGGCGATCTTAGTCCTCAGGAGTGGTGACGCATCTGTATTTAACTTCAAGTAGAACTGCTTTTTTAAATGGGGTTTTCCCAGACGTCCGTGGGCGGCAGTGACCACTTATCATCAGGTAGACTGCATGCTGAATTCCTACCTGAGGTTTATAAAAATAGAATACGTATAAAAGATGTAGATACATATGTCATAAAGTTCGATGTTCAATTATGTTATAGAGGTAAACACCAAACGAATAGTTATTCAGAAATAAACTTGCAGTTATTCAGCCGTGATTATGTAATCGTATTTATGTCCGTAATATGAAAATATTACCCAGCATAAGTCGTCGTAAAACGATACAGTATTATTTTACAAGCCATTGGTGTCAAGAGGAGCGACTGGTACGTGTTTGTACTCCAAATATTTGGAGAAAGGGGTTGGAGCGTAACAATGGGAGTGCTTTAACATACAAGTCGTTACTTTGTATGTATACATACTCACAATCGGGAAAAATATTTAGACTAAATGTTCTCTCGTTTCTAATCCAAATGTGAGCTTTGCTCGTATTTTACTTTACGGCTCTAAACATTAAGCCCGTAATAGTTTGTTTTTATTGCTGTTGTTTACTTATTACATGAGCAAATGTCGTTTATTAAATAACATTTCAATCACTAAAAATCAGTGAAACGATTGAAAGTGAAAGTAACGATTAGTAGAAAATATTTAAATATCTCCCAAGGGAATTACAATGGAAATATAAATGATATTTTTAGTTACTAACAATTACTTCATAAGATTCGTAATTTTATTAGGTACCTATGTATAATTTTTAAAAATGTAATATTGCTATAAAAACAAAAAAGTAAAATTTAATACCACCACATATTTGTCCAGTAACATAATATATGTTCAAAATGATATCTCTTGATCCCAAATTCTGATATCGCTAAAAATGCTAGGTAAACATTTTCATGATAGAGATAATTCGTCTGTAGGTATCTGGGAAAACTTGTTCGCTACAAATAATATTATGTTACCAAAGTAACGTTATATTAGTTTCGGAATAACTTATATTAATAGAGCGATTATGTTATTCTCCCTCCTATTGTTGTCTGGAAAAATGTACTTTAGCATTAGTATCGATTACCAACACGTTAGGGCGATATCATCTAAGAACTCCTCGAAATGGCCACAACTCCCCGCTTATGGATCTTTTAGATTATATTCACATCGAAAACAGCACTGGAATTATCGTCGCGCACGGTAATTTACATTCGAACTCTCCACAATCGACGCAGTAATCAGCGAAATTACTTGTAGGTCCAAGTAAATACGAGATATTTAAAATAGGACGTGTGCAAATAAGATAATTTGCATGTAGCTCGTTATGTCTGGCCTAGCTGTTCGTTAATACCTCTACAGATCAATTTATCGAAACACGCTAATGATTTTAGGATCTTATCTGATGCAGTGCATACCAAAGTGCTTATCTTCATTAACTCAATTTGTGAATATCGCGTCTGAGCCAAATTGCGGGATCCAGTCTGCGGGCTCCGTGAATAGAACTGCTAAATGCGTACACCGTCAATGGAACCTCCAATTTGCATAATGGACGTAGACGTCTATCCAAGTCTGTTAGCCAACAAATCGAATGTTAGCGAGTAAAACAAACGACCTCTGAAACTATGCCACTATCGAACAGCGAAGTTCTGGGAACTGAAACTTGAGCATTGTGGGGTGCCACGCCGAAAAACACGAAAGCGGTAGTGGCCATCCGTCAAGTCACGCAAAGGATTGACCGATTTCAAATTAACCTACTTTCCACAAGCCGTAAAACTTAGTGTGAGGTTTGGTTGTGTATTTAGACGGAAATGTTGCTTTATATAGACGTGTCTACCAATAAGATTTGTACTGAAATAAGGTAAACGTTAACTTTCGAAGAAGTAACAGAAACATAAGCGAATATGTATCATGAATTTAAATAGATTTTAGTTATTTCAGGTTGAACCGATTGATTTATTAAGTAAAATATGTTGTGTGTGGGAAACTAAATATGTTTATTAAATCTTAAAATTATAGATTTAAGTTCAATTACCGTGGGATTTGGAACCACAGTTTTCAATTTTCCTGTGTATTATAATAATATCTTTTTGTTTCAGGTAACGACTTCATTTCGTATCTTGGAGTAAATTAATATTGACAAGGTTTGTTTTATTTTATATGCAAATGGACATGCAGTCTTATTAATATAAAAAATATAAATCAGATACATGAGCTATTGAACATTTTAGTCCATTCTATTGTAATACTTTGCTTAATAAGGTATTAAGTTCTAATTAAAATGTTCAATAGCTAATAGTTCAAGTATCTATATTTTTAAATTGGAATAAATCACAATAACAACGAAAACAAACTATGAAGTGTATATGAAACTAGAATATAATAATAATAATAGGCAATAAACAAACGTAGAGATATGTAATAAATAAATTAGAATATGTAACATGTAAGAGTTTACTGAGCATGTTCTTATCTATATCACTAACATTTTGCTGGTATCCTAATGACGTAGGTACTTTACGCTCAATCGTAACTGAATTAAATCTGCTAGAAATTTTAAAAGACTGATTTTAGCATCTCCACTCTTGGTTATATACTTTTCCATAAAGATTTACGTAGATAGCAAGCTCCAACGATCTAAGTTTAAATTACATAAGGCAAGTGATAAGAAAATTGCAACGTTAGGAGGCTGCGTGCGGCGAGCGCACGACGTGACATGTCACTTTATATTTTTACCACGACGAGCAAATTTCACGGCTGTCGACGCTCCGACGACATTTTCATACCATTTCACACAACCGAGATGGGTTCACCGTTTTTATCGTTGCTCAGTTACTCTCGTCGTTTAGAAAACCCTCGTAGCGGCAATGGACCTTTTATCGACTTACTTACCGACTCCTTCAGACTAACATACATGTCGTTACTGGCCATACAGTGTTGTGTTACTTGGTTATTCATGGTTTATTCTTTAGCTAAACATAGTTTTCATTTTAAGGCTTCGCTGACAGGATTTTGTAAGAATTTGGAATTCCACGTTGAGGGTTCAATTGTGCGCAAGTCTGAAGTATTGACTCGAGAAAATTTTGTTTGTTATATAACATACATTTGATAAATAGTATTACTAATTGGCTAACATTTGTATGGCAATTAAGGAGCAGTCCGTAATGATAACAATACAAATGTCCTACATATTACATATTCGATGTTTCTTTGTGTCCTGTTACATTATGTTACTTTCCTCTATATGTTTTTAGAGGTAGAAAAGAATAAACACTTGCAAACAAAACCAAAAGAAGTAACTTATTAAGCTCAATCAAGATTTCAGTTTTATACGAGCCCGCGAGTGCGTGCGAGTCGCAGATAAAAGTAATTTAGTAGCAGGAGAATGTTATCTGCGGTGTTCGAGCTGAGTCTGTTTACCCGGTCTTAACAAAGCAACTCAATATATCAACTTGTCGACTCGACTTTACCCGGACGTGAGACGTTGCTACACGAAGCTCTGTTTGTCAAGTTACGCGACGCCATTACAACAGCTTTACTGCTGAAACACGTGTAATAGCTTCATTCTCAAACAAATATATACGATATAGCCCAAAGGTAATAACGCAGATTCAATTTATTTCAACACACCGTAGACTGTTAGAGTTAAAATGATACTTCAATTGAAAGGCGAGAGAAAAAATCTATGTATGTTTCAGTGCACATATTGCGAGTACAATTGTTATTGTTCGGTTGTGTCATCATCGCCACTCGACCTATTTCTACAGCACCAAGTTTTGGGCTAAAGGAAATAGTTACATAAGGCGTCGCAATTTAGTATTCAGGGAAGCTAGCAAGTTGCATGTTGAGATCGATTTCAAGTTGATAGTAGGAACTACTTACCCTATTCAGAGTTTACAAATAAACTTAGCATACAGTGACATAAAGAAGTAAAAAATATCAGTTCTGTAAAAAAACTACTTAGAAATTATGACTTAAATAAGTTTTACCTATTTAGAATGTAAAGTGCTACAAAAAATGTTTGCAATGAATTTTTAAATTATGTTCCTACGCAAAGTGGAGCAGCAAAGCTCGTTTAACCCAGATTTTGAAGTAATACGACCCGGTATGACCTAAGAACATTTCTTATCGCTTCTTAACTTCTACTATTATGACGTAAAATTTGGAATTTTACTAAGTTCTACGAAATAAAATATCAAAGCTAAGTGTTCGCCAAGTCGTTGAGATTCGACCATAATCATAAATCCAAAACTTTTATTAATCACATTAAATCTCAATACGTACCAAATATAAAGGAAGAAAAAAGAGTGTGTGTGTGTCAGCTTCGACGCACGACTGGATTTTACTCGCATTTAAAATAGATGGCGACATACTCCCACACTAAATAATACTAATACAAGGTTCATTTTGAAAAAATATATCTAGTATATAAATACGTATTAAAAAATTAAGTTTGTACGTATTTACACAGTATTTACATTAATTATCTTAACGATTTACTATTTTAAATACCATTAGGGTTTCCGTAAAACGTAATCACGAAACCTATGCATAACATAAACGCGTACTGATAAAATAGTTCTAAAGTTTTAACTAGATGGCGTTATACTCAATAAAAAAAAACGTAACGCGGTCATTCTTCAGTGGATTTCACTCCTCACATTTTCCTCATACCGGGCCCTTATAAATGCAAATCGATTCGTAAGGAGTAGTCCACCAATTCGCACTTGGCCAGCGCGGTGGACTATGGCCTAAACTCTCATTCTGAGAGAAGACCCGTGCCCAGCAGTGGGACAATAATGGGTTGACGAGAGAAACTCCAGAAAGGTGAACAAACAATAGAGAAAAAGGCACTGAACTCCAGGCAAGAGGCTAAAAAATATCTTGTTAATAAGAACGAAAAACAATTTATTTCCACGTCATTTCTTTATAAATCTCATCTGGGATCGGAGTTTTCCTACAACGGTTCAGTTGAGGTGGAAATGAAATAAAAGTGCACAAATCACGCGTGAAATTGAGTTCGATCCGCTGCTAAAGTCATTGTTCGCTGGGAAGTGGCTGCCAGGCTGCCACTCTATTACAAATCGGTACACCATCTATTGACACTCCATTACTAGTTTTCTGCCAGCGTGCGAATTTCTATTTTATTAAATACTTCTTTTATTTTATGCCTAGTACGAAACAATCTAATAGATTCAGCAGTTGAGTCTGTTCATTGTAAGACAATAACTTCACTAATATACTAATATAATAATGGTCTGGTCCATTTCAACAATTTATTCGTTTATTTCGTCTGAGTCAACTTGACGTTGGAGAGTTCCATGTAATATTTTTTTTAGCTCTGAAGTCTTCAATTTTATTAAATAAACTACATATATATCAGCCTTTAGAGGTCCCCTACTGGACATAGGCCTCCCCTAAATAACGCCACTCGAACCGGTACTGTGCCTTCTAAATCCAACGGTTTCCCGCTGTCTTCTTCAGTGCATCGGTCCACCTGGTGGGGGGCGACTTGTGTTGAATTGTACCTATGTTGTATTAATTATATTTACACAGCAAATGAGGTTTAGACTTTATATTATATTTGTTTTAGCGCTTTTGTGATTTATTCAGCTTCAACTTTGTGGAGCACAGGGTGTTACACATGCCGCTGTAACTTACAATTTATTTGAATGCAGCACATTATTTTATTTATTACGCCAAAGATACATATTTCTTACGTGAGTGCATAAGTACCTATTTGACATTTCTTTCCTAATACCATTAATATTACGATTATCGAACGAATTCGTGACGTATTTGGATTTACTTTACATACTTACGAACTGAACAAAAAGTTGAAGGCATACATAATTCAAAAGGCAGGGGAGGTGGCAGCCTGTTGGGGTGAAAATGTCGTCAAGTTTCACGTTTTCAGCCAAGATGACGCCCCCGAGCCTCATTTATCAACCAAATAATAATTAATTGAAATTATACTGTCACTTTCCTGCGAACGCACATCCTTAGTGTTTTGTTTTATGGTGTTATATGTTTCTTGTAATGTTTTGGTTAACCTCAGGGAGGTATTTGTTTTATTCTTTAATATTATAACAGAAGTCCTATATTAGGTTCTTAAAAAAAATTGGTAGTCCGAACAAGTTTTTGTTACTAAAAATCACTCATTAAGCATTGATTGGAAAATGCCTTAAAGTTGTGTTAAGTATCTGAAAACCATTTACGCCACTGAACTGCCTAACCATATCGTCGCTTAAGTTCTAACACAGCGGATTTCAAAATTAGCACCTTACAGGAGAGCAAATAAACTGTCTTAAATAGTTATCATTAATTCTACAACTACCAAATAATATATTGCGTTTAAAATATTAATATACTCATATTAAAATAATATTTTTTTGAAAATGTAACATGCTCCTATACCTATTATTTTGAGATATCATTATTTCATTAACTCAAAATGAGCATTTTTTGAGTTATGCGGTGTTAGAACTTAAGTGACGATATACTATGACTCACTTTTGCTTAACCATTGGCTTACCTTGTTTGCAGATAACCCAGCCTATTTTTTATTTTTTTTTATGTCTATGGCAGTCAAGCTAACGTAACAAAAAGAAGAAAAATATGCTACGTTGTTTATCAAGATGAGATAGTAAATTACACAACGAAGCATAATATTTTACTGAAAATTATTTTTGCTTTGACGCCGTTATATCCTAGTAATCATCCCCATTTTAATTAAAATCTTATCTACAAAATAAACAAAAGTTACAGTACTTGCTTGTTATTTCGAAATAACCAACATTTTTCAAGCTTGTTGTTTATGTAACCGCTTGGAGCAGTCTTTGCTATACTGCCAAACAGAAGATTTCTATTACAGCTAGAAAGTCGTCTTACTCATCAATGTTGATCTCTGTTTTAAGTCTGGGTTAAGATGTCGTCATTATGCGTTCGATGGTACCCATTAGTGTGAAGTCCTTTAGATCCCATCAAAAATGTTCCTACAAAAGTTATGCCATATCATAGAGAATGGCTATGGAGAAAGGCATACAAAGCTTTACATTTTGAGGCAGTGTATAGTCTCATTTACATAGTTATGCATACATGGCGTAGTTGGTGTACTTCGAATCGTAACGTTGATGTCAATTTTGAGCACAAGCGCTCTGCCTTGCAAAGCTGCGGAGTCATTTCCATTTTATTCGTGACACGTCCGGCTATGCAAATCGGTCCCGTATCTAGTGCAATGTGAGATCACATGCTAAACTATCTGCCTCAGCTAATTCTAACAAGCGATCGCTTGAAATTAAACTAACTTCGAGTTACTCTGTCGCTATTTTATAGTATCCTCTTTTAGTTTATAGAAGAAGCAAGTGAGCTGGGTAAAGCTGCAGCTGCCTATAGGTGTATTTGCTGAATTCTAGATAAGATTAAAATCCTACCTGCGGTGGAGTACAAATACGTACTTCCACTGAGAATTGCAACAACCGTTATACAAACATTATTATTTTTTCAGATACGGCGCCATTTATTGGGCAGAAAAAGTTACACCACATTCGTGTAACTTTTTCTACTTCTGTGGTTTATCTGTAGGTAGAAAAATCTGTATGTCTTACACTTTAAAGAAAACATAGCGAGACCCAACAGTGCTGTTACAACCAAAGAAGTTAATCTCCTTTTTAACTTACTGCGTCGTAGAATAAAACGGACTTATTTTAATGAATGGTTACATAGATTCTTTGCTGTCTGTGTGACCTCATTATATAGGTCTAGGGCGATATTTGCATTATGAACTGCGTTAGTGTCGTCATTAAATACACTACCAGCATTTTAATGACTCTCTTCTCAGCATTAACAGCCGATACTTCAAACAGCTTTTTATTAAAAAGTCAAGGCTGAAAGTCGAAGCGAAATATAAATTAAACCTTTTTGTTCAATTAAAACTTCTTGCTTACCTTTTAGCCTTTAATGTAGCGTTTGTTACCTTTACTCAAAAATCTTTTCAGTATTCATTGCTTTTCCCTGTTCGAATGTAGATATAAATTATAGTAACTTAATTCTACCATACATTATTGCTACTTTATTATAATATTTACTACCATACTCTATCGAGCACGCTTTTAATGGAGAAAAACAAAATCAAAAATTTCTGTAAATAAGTATAATTATACGGTAAATGATAAATCAAGAGCAAAATATGAAAGTAGCAAAAAACTAACTTAACTATTTGTATTACTAAATAGTAAAGTTATAAGTTATCAAAACAAAATTATGGACCTCCTGGTTTATAAAATAACAGCACAAAATTTATGACCTCTTTGTAAAATCAATTATCAAGTAAAATTCGAGTATGTATATTAGCTCCAGAATAGGTACTTTGGTGCTAGAGGATTTGGGTTTGAATTGAAACCGTGTAAGCAAATTACAAATTAACGTTCCGTGTACTGGAACGCTGTAGTGTTGTGTAAATAATTCGTACACCTAAATGCAGTTAATTAGTATGGGACCGGCTTTCAGTGTGCCAAATGGACGATAACCCATTGAGAATGGAAACATGTGTGTACTTATGTTCACTTTAGGTAAACACGGGTAGGTTTTCATGATTATTCTTTTTTTTAAGTTGTAGATGGGCGCTAAACGTGTAAACAAAGATTATATATAATAAATATGGTATGATATACCCCACATCGTATATTTCGAATTAAACCCGATCATGAATTGAATAAAATCCCACGCAGGACTTACCTCGCCAATTGCAAGGAGAAGCCAAATATATGCGGCGATACATTGACGATTACTCTGGTTTAAATACCCATTGTTTGCTCTCTATTAGTCGCTTTATTGTTGTTAATTTTGAAAAAATAGGCTAAAGGCAACATGCCTTCAAAATTCAGTGTGGTAGCAGCGAAACTAAACGGCTTATTAATTTGTATAGAGGAATAAGTTCTTCAACATTTTTCATTTCAATCAAATGCAATCCTAGAACTATTTTTCTTAGATAGGTACAAACAAGCACCACATACTCAATTTGACAAGTATATACGTAAAACTGAAGTCGTACTTGGAACTTAATAAAATATAGGTACATTTATTAAAACTTTTTAAAAAATGCTACTTTATTTTCGTATTACCTATAGAAATGCTTTTATGCTGCTGAATTGCAGCATAAAAGCATACAAATCAGACGTCTAAGGATGGAAATTTGTATCAGTTATAAAAAATAATAAAATTGTAGTTAAATTCGCGTCTTTACAATTAAAATGTTACGTAGTTAGTTTAAGTTTGAGACTAGGGAAACTTTAACGGATAGCGAACCTACCTCTTGGGTATGTCGAATGTGCACTCAGTTTAATTAAATTACTGCCCGAGCAATTGAGAGGTGCACTCTCTCAAAGTGTTACTCGGAACTCCGTGATCGGGAAAACAGATTTTATCAAAGGGTTCCTTTAAAGAATGTTTGCACGGCGGCCATTTTGAAGATACGAAGCTCTCCTGTCGACGCTCCATTACGTCATGAGATTTAATAGATATGCTGCGTTTCCACCATCAAAAAACGTATCATGATACACACCAGACTTTTTATACAACTTAAAACATTTCATGTTTAACTTATTCGGATTTTATCAAAGAGAACTGATACAAACTGACATACGCACGTTCGATGATAAACAGGGTAAAAGATATTTTAAACTAAAATCTAGGATATGTAAGCAGAACTTCACTGAGAAAATTACATGTTTGAAAGGACATAAAGTAGGTATTTCTCGTATGATGGAGGATAGCTAATATACCTACTAGTTAATTTGATGTGACGGTGAAACGCGTATGAATTCAAAACAAGTCCAGTCTCCGATTTATAATATTAGTATGATTAAGATACAGATAGTTTAAATCAATCAGTTGCTCAAAGAGTTACTGAATATGTTAAACAGAGTTATTATTCCCAAGAGATGTAAAAAGGCTGTCTAAAACATCTTGATTGTGTATTTAAGTCTGTAAACTTTATTTAAACTGTACTCAAATTTTAAATTAAGATTTTTTGTGAAACAAGACTGAAGTTTCAAGAACATTTACTTATTTGTCGTTATTTCCCGGGATAAGATTCTTTTAGTACTTAGGCCGTTTGTCACTGGGAAGAATACTTCTCGTCTCGCCATTCTTTCTCTTAGCCGGAAAGCTCATAGGGTATAACAGCCTCTCGTCTTTAATCTGGGTAATGCTCGCCTCAAGTCAAATCGCAGATAAAAGACTCGAATTGTTACCTATCCTCGGGATGATAGAGAATGCAGAGCTATGAAACTTAGTTGTGTGAATTTTAGCTTCCTATACCAGAAATTTCAGGTTCAAATTCGAAGTACACACTTCGGACAATTCAATGGTATTGGTGCGTAATAAATTATCACTCACTTTAAATATGGAGACATTGAATAAGAATGTTTTTTTAATAAAATTCTTAAATGTTTATGAAATTTGGTCAAAGAAAATACGGCCTCATTCTTCATATAAATACGAACGAAGATATGGTACCTACAATTGTATGATAAAAAATTAGAATAATAATGTGTTTTTAAAGCTTACAGTATAAATAAGAAATTTAACAGAGTTAACAATTCATACTGTTGTGTCGTACATGTAAAGTTATTACGTAATTTAATCTTCATCCTACTCGTCATGTAGACTCGTATACATACGACACGGATGTATCATTAGTCAAGATGAACCGTGCCAACGCTGCAATACCCGCGCCCACAATATCTCTAAAAGCTCCGGAGGTGTGAGTCGCACCTATTCTAAAGGCTTTGTAGCTACCAAACTAGACTCACCTACATAGCGAATGTATCAATCTGTCTGACGAGCTAACCCCGCAACATTTCCCTTAAGCCTTTTGTTACTTTTTAATGTGCGAGACCTCTTTGTCCCTGTTCGAGCGAAATGTGCCCTTCTTCAAAGACCTAGTTAGATAACTACGTACAATAGATAAGTGGCTTTGCCTTATACTACTGTAGGTATGTGCTACATTAGTAACTAGGCTAGCGATAAATTTTGCACATTTCGCTGGAAATGTGAAATATTTATTTTTTAGTTCAATTTTTGAATGTGTTGATCGAAATACAAAATCATTTTTCTGCTTTACAGTACAACATGTGCTAGTTTATAAGCAATACATTAAGCGAATTAAAGCGAATTAAGAATCTTGCTTAAAAGTAAAAGTATTTTTAAAAAATATTTGGTATTCAGTTTATGACCTGGATACTTGACATGGGTTACTCATTACTATGGTACACATAACCAAAGCAAGCAGTACTGCGGCATAGGCTAGTACAAAATAAGAGCAGACGAATTTACATTGCGATAATGATATGTTTATTAACTTTAACTTTTTTGCGATTTACAGCCTACCGCACTAAATGAGTTTTATTTATTGTATATCCAATTGTTCAATCCATCGATCTATCAATCTGACGTGGGCCTCATTTAATTAACCTCTATTTTGGTTTCCTCGAATCCAAATGTTTCTGTCTTTTTTCGCAACGTCATCAGTCTTTGTCTTCCTGTTCGGGATGACCTGTGCTAGTTTTGCTCTATTCTCCACCTATTAACAGTCCTCCGAGCGATGTGTTCTAGTTTTGAGAGCTATGTTCGTAAGCTTTGTACGGGAATGGATTTCGTCGGTACGAATTTGAATCTTGCAACGAAATATCAAATTCTGTCCATAACATTATTATTGGTTACAACCCAGCAGATAGTCTACATAAAAGATTAGCTAGGTAGATGTACATTTTTACAACGAGTAGCAAGAATATCCTAGATTAAAGGCAGTGAGGACCTACTGTGAAATTTTCATTTGGTGGAATAACGAATTTTCTCCACATCATGGAAAGGACGTGCATGGATTTATATTTGTCCTTTTTGAGCACAAAATCGTTACTTTTTATTTGCCAAGACTACCTTTTAAGTAGTCGTTTCAAGAGTTTAGTACGTATTACCGATTTTTTGAGTTACCCTCTTTTTTATCACTTAGAGGTATGTTGGGTTTTAAAAATATTTTAGTGAACCAAATGCAACTCAGCCGAGCTGGTGATTTGAATTATACGATATCTTTATATCAAAGTTAGACATATTCATGTGAATCATTTGTCCCAGATGAATAATACCAGTAAACAACTTTAAGTCCTCGATAATAACTAGTGAGTATATCAAATATATTGAATAAAATTTAAGATTTAATTATTCATCATACGATCCACCCGTTACGAAACACTATTCAGGTCAGACCTATATTAGTATCTGACCTCTGTACATCAAGTACTTATATTGTAACTCAATTGTTTACGCATTTTCACATATTTGTTCCTTACCCACCTAAAAACATAATCCCTGTCGTAAAGTTTGACCTCAAGAAAATGTAGCGTCGTTTTAATATCTTCATAAACGTAGGTAAAGCACCTGTATCACGTATGCCCTTTATATAAACCTCGTGATAAATAAACCACCTTTGTCGTAACGAGTTGAAAGGGGAGATTGTCTGAGGATTTTCACGGCGCGCTTGAATCCTCTGAATTTATGTAAACCGCTTTTTTGCCTGACCGTATAAACCCAGCCTTGTATTCCTTTTCATTACGATGGAAAATAGTCGGCAGTCATTCCATTTCGTTTACCTTTTCACGCAAAACATTAGGATTTTCATGGAAGAACGGAAGGTTTAGTAGGGAATGATTTTCGATTTTAATCGACAATATTGTAAATGTTCCCGAGATTTACGTTGTGTAAAGCTCCAAACGCTCGGAGTGATACAATTTTAGCTCGAATTTAATTAATTAAATAATGGCGTTGCAGAATGTGAATAATACGTTATTAAAGGTAGTTTTATTTATTGAGTTTAACAATCAATAGATACAAATCAAATAAATTAAGTGTCTGTGTTACTTTAAAATGACTTCTATTTTCTACACTTATAGCAGTATATTTAAATGGTAACAAAACGTAAAAACTAGTGTAAAATCAATGTCTTTGTTACTTACTACGGTACTTTGACCGTGAGTTGAGCCTGTCTTCGTACCTTATAGAGACTTTTTAACCCTGAAAATATATATGTGTACTGTAAATTAAAATAAAAGAAACTTGAACTGATTTCAAGCGCTCCTATGCCGTGGTATATTTTGCTCATAATGAGGAGGGTTCAATTCTTTCAAATGACATATCGCATAGATTTTTTTCACTTCTTTTCGTCTACAATCTATTTCTGCCCTTTGTTGGATACCGTCTGATTAAGAAAGGTTAAGTTAAAGTATGAACTGCCCACATTGGTGGCCAAGTGAGAAAATTAACCCTTAAGGCCGTTAACCCTTAAAACTTCAGAGGTCATGTTGACACCGACAACCTACTAAATTGGAATTATACGACACTTGTACTTCGCGGGGTAATGTGTGATCATGTGCTTTGGGGCCATTCAAATAATACGTAAGCACTATTGGGTGGGGGGTCTTTGTTTTGCTTATTTTGGATGACATGGGGGTAGGGGGGTCTAGATGATAATTACGTCATCGCTATTTATTTACTTTTTTACAATACTGTACAAAAATACATTTTTCAATGAAAAATGTATTTTGAAAAATGTTTACGTAAGCATGGAAGAGCTTTGCTTACTTTTGCTGACAAGGGGGATGGGGGGTAAATAATTGTAATAAATCTGCTTACGTAATATATGAACGGCCCCTTTTACTTACATCAAAGAGTGTCAAGTGGGTATATGTTTGTAATATAAACCATAATATTAAAATAAAATATTCTGCTTACTCGCGAAGGAAACATAATTAATAATCATATTTCATCAACAAGTTTGAGTTAGTATAACGAGTGAAATAATGGGAAATGTAATCATGTTCTTATTTCCAGCAACCTGTTTTATGGTAGTGTTATAATATGTATCTATATTATTCAGCACATTTAGCTTCCCCGCTGAGATAGCGGGGTATGCTCAGCAGGAATCCACCATACGCAAGATACGGAAACAAGTTGAGTATAAAAACTACATAACCCGCATCATATAAATAATGTGACCCAATTTTAGAGTCCTTATTCGGTATAGAAAACTTTTATTTATTAGTTTAACCAAGTATTTATGATTAATACAATACAAATAACTGGCTTGTATTTTTGAAATAGCTTTTTTATTTACTTCAAGCGGTTTTGTTCCAAATGATTGTTTATCATATGAATTTCAACATTTTTTAAGGAATGTAACTACCTCATTGCTCTATACTGAGTTTGTGTTATATGATTAATACCTATAAAGGTAGCATATGAGCACACAGTCCTGATGCTCTACCTTTGCCATCTATGTACTTCTGAAATCGACCCCGAGTCTAATCTCGAATCATAATCCGAGCTATGATTACAGATTAGACTCTTACATGAGATTGGCCACAGATGCCTTGCTAGGTCAAGTTTGGAACGCTTCGTAAAAGTAATTTTAATTAACAAAACCCTTAAATCATAACAGACATTAACAATGCTGTTATAGGGCGAAAGTAGATCGTCCCTATAGCTCCGAGATCGGAACACTACGTTCGAGTGCGATTTAAAAAAGTATATTTTTTTTATTAAATCCCAAAAAGTTCTACTACCATGTATAAACCTATATCCAATCTCGCGTCTGCTGGAAGAGATTCCTTTAGAAATAAGCAGTACCCTTGCACTTAAAGTTTATTGTAACTTTTGTTACCTTTTATTTGATTTTTTGTGTGTGCATAAATAAATAAATAAAGTTTCACCCATTACAATAAAAGAGGCAGAAGGTAATAGTATAGTAGTCTTAGATTGTACAATTTAATCTGGTCTATAGATCTACTTACCAACAATACTTATCTACTTCCACGTCTATATGCCACAAGACCAGCGGTCTTCATTTCATTTGCATTTTCATCTCAAAAGGACCGGCGACGGTTGCTCCCAATAGATCCTTATCTGCCTAATCTTATTTTCTTTTCTTTTACGGAAAACCTTGTTACGAGTGCTATCGATTTTTCAGCCCTCTCGAATTTCAAATGCCAAAGATGTCGTTAAAGCAATTTAATTTGCAAATAAGCGTTAGTTTTAAAAAATTTATCTATCGGTCTCTATTTGTATCTACTAATTCGAAAATAATCGACTGCTTTAGACGACTTGTGCATTAAGAATATATTATAAGCACATGACTGTAAATTTAAGGTTTCCCTTATTAAAATCAAAATCCGTGAGAGGGTGGTGTATGGTGGGTGCACGTGCGGGGACACGCGCGAAACAAATTTTATCAAGTAAAACTTTTCATTTTTGGGTTCCGTACCCAAAGGGTAGAAACGTAACCCTATTACAAAGACTGTGCTGTCCGTCTGTCCGTCAGTCAATCACTAGGCTGTATCTCCTGACCCGTGATAGCTAGACAGTTTAAATGTTTACAGATGATTTCTGCTGCCGCTATAACAAAAAATTCTAAAAAAAAAACAATAAAATTTTAAAGGGGCTGGGGGCTCCCATACAACAAAGGTATCTTTTTTGTGCTCGGTAAAAACACGCAATTCCGTGTTGTCAAGTTTTCTGAAAATAAAAGTTCTCAAGTAGATACTTGAAATATTCACAGAATGTTCAGTTATATGTTTACTCTAAAAATAAATTATTAAATTAAAATTAAAAAAAATAAGCCTTCATTTAAGCTTCCATACAACTAACTTGATTTTTCACCGTTTTTATAGATGATAAGGAACCCTTCGTGCGCGAGTTCGACTTGTATTTGACCGTTTTATTTCATGTTATTTCATACGTGCAGCAAATAAGCAGAACGCGTTCATGCAGTCGATCAGATATGTGTTGCTGTCCCCAAGGGTTAAGATGGAATATTTTATATCCGCTTTGACGGATTACCACATTTATTAAACCATCGTGGTTTACAAATAAATACTATACATAATTATCATGGTTTATAAATAAATACTATTGATAAAAGACAGAAAAACGCGCAGCTGTTTTGCTGTAGAAGCAAGTACAGTTCTATCAACTTTATGAGTTCAATATTAAAACGATAAATTGAAAAGAAATGGTAAAATTAGTAAACAAAAAATACGTTTAAGTTATACTGCATTATATGAAATACTTAAAAATAGACCAAGTGCGTGTCGAACTCGCGCATGTATTGTTCCGTACCATTATTTATAAAAACAGCAAACAAAATCAAGTTTGTTGTATGAGAGCCCCCTAACACATGTAATTTACTGTATTTTTAGTATTTTTTTGTTATAGCAGCAACTAAAATACATCATCTGTGAACATTTCAACTGTCTATTACGGTTCAGGAGATATATAGCCTGGTGACAAACAGACATACAGCGGAGTCTCAGTAATAGGATCCCGTTTTTAGGCTCTGGATACGGAACCCCGAAAAACAATGTCTTAAGATTATATTTTGAATAACTGGTTCGTAATTATGGATGAAATTGGTAGGTACTCTCATTCGAAAACGAATATTGCGTAAGCGGTTTAAACGAACTCGAATACAAAAGAGCTTTGATGTGATATCAGTATAAAAGTGCCTTTTGTGTACCTGAAAAGTATTTAGCATATGTATTATAAAAGCTGTTTCAATTGGTTGTATCGTTTGTTGAGGGGACGATGCCAGTTATTATTTATTTTCGATTTTGCAGTTTCTTTGTGTAACGCTTTGGGCTCGAATTTATCCAAATATTCATGTTACGTAGAAATTTATACACTTATTGTTTAATTAATATTGGTAATGGAGCCTGTAGCAAATTCTGACAAGTGGCCCATAGTTTGCCTTACCTAAGTATTGAATAAAATAACTGTTACAAATAAACTTTTCTGGACTCAATCTGGGAAAATTTAGAGATGCCACTTTCAATACGTACTTCTTTCAGTTTAAGATTTTCAGGATAACAAAGATAGAGAGAAGAGAAGTAAAATATAAATAGTAGGTGCTTGACCGCGGGGCCCATTAAGTCGCGGGGCCCGTAATATTTGCTACTCTTGCTATGTGGCTAATCCGGCACTGTTTAGAGCTACTTCATTTTAACAACAACACTCTTAAGCGCCGTATTCTGGTTTGAAGGGTATAAGGGGTAAGAGAAAACACGGACTAGGCATTCCAAAATAGTCCTCAGGTGTGGGCCACGCATTTTTGTGGGGACTATATAATTTACAGGTGGTAGAACCAGTGTAGTTCAACCGGGGAAGTACCACCGCCACACCTATTTCCAACGCGAAGGATATCTTGCGTTTCGATGGAAGGGTGTGGTTGCCGGTACACTTTTATATGAGGTGACCATCATAGTCCTCAAGAGTAGCATCGCATCTGTAATTGACTTCAGCGGCAGTAGCGACTTACCATCAGGTGGACTGAATGCTCGTTTGCTACTTCAATCAGATAAAAAAACGTATTTGTGAATATTAATGGACGGCAGTGGCCACTTCTATTGACTGAATGCTCATTGGCGACTTCTATATTAAATACATATATCTTATGATAAGTACCTAAGTACGATAATCCACCGATCGACAGTCCACCAATTCGCACTTGGTCAGCTCGGTGGACTATGGTCTAAAACTCTGAGAGAAGACCCTGCCCAGCAGTGGGACAATAATGGGTTGTACCCAAGTACGATAATATTTTAACTTATATTAACTAATTTTATTAAATATCTACTATTTTATAATGTCAACTATTTGAAATACTATATTATTCATCATTTTTCAAATTAAACAGTTTCACAGGAGTACAGAAATTTAATATTGTGTTTGCATATTTTGTTTGTAACTTTGACTATTCCGCGAACGCCATTATGGCACCCTAACTTTTGTGTATATTTGTAAGTCGCAAACCCTTATCCTGACAAATGAGGGATGCGAGGGCAAAGATCAAGGGACTTTCAGCTACATTTACAATTAAATTGTACAAACGTATACAAATTAACTAAATAGGCACCTAGTCCAAACGTAAATAGGCAAATAAAATATATTAAGTACTTTTTTCTCTTTTGTTTGTCCTCCGAATTTCTGTATATAAAAGTTGTATAGTGTTGCCAATAAACAATATTATGGTCGAATTTTGACTATAGTACGCTCACTGGTACATAATATGTAATATAGAAAATGATTAAATACAAAATTAAAATAAAGCCTTTAAGCGTAAGTCTACCTTACGTACGGCTTTTAATTAAGGAGGTTGTATGGACCTATATCCCCGCATATCATTGTGGATTCAAAGATTTATCGTTATTATAAGTAATCAGCTGTTGTTTGTGATTTTATGAGTCCAAACTGTAATAATAATATTTAACTCCCACCGTAATGGAATACAAAATTTCATATCTTGGGTTTCTTAATTTGTATGTGTCATATAATTAATTTAGTCCATTTCCACTCAAAACATGGTTATAGCTTTCATAGTAGATTAAACTATATAATAATTAAATAATTAAAGACGTAAGCTTCCTATCGCATTTATGTATGTACCTATAAGTATATGTACACTTAATGTGTGTAATGTAGTGGTGTCTACTTATTTTTATAACCTGCCATTACAAAATTATCTAAAACATTTCCTATGAATTTCTACAAAACAAGGAATAGAACGTCGCGCTGAATTACGGAAAAGTGTTATCAGCGTAAACTATATAGAGGTGCCATTAAAATTAATAATCGTTAACCAAGAGCGAAAGACGTACTTGCTTTGATTACAAGTGCAGAGTAAAATGGGTCAGAGCACTTCGAACAAAACCGCACTGTTCTTAAAGTCATACTGGGTAGTAGAGCAAAATTTGTAGGCCGATTACAACTTGTTTACTTACTTCAATTTTTTATACACTATTTTTTAAGCTGTTGCATAGGCTTTGAGCGCGGCGATCGAATCGAGAAAAACCGTAACAATAAAAACCTAACTCCCACCCCCCACTCCGCCTAGCCCTACCATATAGCGCGGCCGAGTGTTCGCTTAACGTGTATGTACCTACATATATGGTTCGACAATACGAAGCTCGCACGGATCGAGATGCTCGGAAATCGGACGAATATGTATGCAGCTGTTTGTGAGAAAGTATATAGTATCAGAGAAAAAAAACTTGAATTAATATCAAAAAAAAAATACTGCTTAAATAAATAAATAATTATAATTGCATAAGTTGATAAAAAATGTTATGCAATAGCTTTGCCTCGGCAATCTTAAGCTTAAAGTAATATTTATTTTACGAGTTACACCATGCACAATTTTCAAAATTTATTCAAAAATTATTTCTAAATCGTACGAAAACTTAATTATCTCCTGCGAATTTTGAGGTCTTTGCGTGAATAAAATAATGACGAAAATGTCTTCCGGATTAGATCGTCATATTTCTGAAATTTAAAAATTTTGTCGGTCCTTGTAGATGTCGGATGAGCGTCGTGCGGATTTCGAGAGGACTTGAGTCGTAAGCCTCCCCCCCCTCCCTCTCTTCCTTAAATCGCCAGTTCCTTCAGGTATAACAAAAAAGGCACATGTAGCTATAGTACATATATATCATACATATCTAATATGTGGGGAATACGAGAATGTAATGAGGGGTAATTAAGTTCTTATGCAAGGAGTGCAAACTTATAGTCCTCGTATGCAGAAATGCATGTGGTATATGAATTTTGGTTACAAATGATATAGAACTGTATGTCGCTATAACACCCATTATTTGTATCACTACATAGTATAAAACAAAGTCGCTTTCCGCTTAGATCTTTAAAACTACGCTACGGATTTTAATGCAGTTTTTTTATAGAAAGAGTGATTCAAGAAGAAGGTTTTTATTATAATATATGCATAATATAGTAGAGAAACACTGATAATTTTAGATTTTTACCTTTTAGGCGGAAACAAGTTCGCCACGTCAACCGCGTATGCGAATATATCGTATATCCCTCTTATTCCAAACTTCGAATAATAATTAATGGAATAAGATATTTAACATAAAATTATAACTTATGGATACTGAAAGGTTGTCAGGATTGGCGACGTATCTATTATCGAGTTTAGGAAGACTATTCTATATAGTGGTGGTTATCGATGTGAAGTGGGCCATAGACCACTTACCACCAAGTAAAATAAAAATATGTTTTACTACTACAATAAAAAAATAGAAAACTCAAAATAGTGAAGGTGTAGGGCTTCTCTATAATTTTGATGAGTTTACAGTCTTTACTTTTAGGGTAACCGCAACTTTGTACCCTTATCCGTACAGAAGGGGTTCTGTCTCGTGCAAAGATCAAGAGGTTTTCAGTCCTTGCAATTATATGCCACGAAGTTATTGTTAGCGATAGGGGTGCGTAGCCCTTGTCGCCAGGACGTCACGTTATCTTTTCATCGTCGCGACAGTGGGAACCCTTATCCTAATTACCTAATCGACACATTAGCATTTGGACTATGTACACAATAATGTAGGTAGATATTAAAGTACGTGGGGAGCTTGGTTTTTCCATTTAACATACTAATCAGGTACTAAAATGTCGACAGGGTATCGAATTGATACTAAAGTACTTTTTATAGGCGTGGTACATTTATCAGTGGTCTACTTAGCTTTAATAAATCAGCAATAAATAAAAACTAAGCTTAATAAAATGTGAAACGCACATTTTCCAAATATACAAACCATGCTTGTAGTACATGTTAGGAATGTTTCATATAGTTATTAGCACAGAAAGTTTTAAAATGACCATTTTTGATGCATCAAAGGTACCGTTACTAAATGGACAAAGGCCAGTACACAGCTTAGCCTACGCATATGCAAAGGAAGCATTTCTACTACATAAATACGGTCCCACGACACTCAAGACGAATTTGTGCATGTGAGAATGAGTGGGGGCGGCGATACAAGATACGGATGGGCTACGATTAGCCATAGTACATTGTCGGCTAATTGCCCGTGAAACGGTCCCTGGTACTAATTTATCTTAATCCGCTGCGCTGAGATAACGATATATAGCGTACCTAGGCTGGGAACTTAGACGAGGTTTTAGGAGACTGCGGTTAATATAAGTGGTGTGTTTTGTTTGCGTTGTCAACTTATTTCAATTGTCCTCTGCTGGGCGGGCAGCTTAAAGTCGTCAACCCACTGCTGGGCACGGGTCTTCTCTCGGAATGAGAGAGCTTAGGCCATAGCCCACCGCGCTGGCCAAGTGCGAATTGGTGGACTTCACACACCTCCGAGAACGTTTTTTTTTTTTAAAGAACTCTCGGGTGTGTAGGTTTCCTCACGATGTTTTTCTTCACCGAAAAGCAGTGATAATTAAAGTATAATACGCACATAAATCAGTGGTGCGTGCCTGGGTTTGAACTTCGGACCTCCCGATCGAGAGGGCAAGTTTTAACCATTAGGCTATCACTGCTCTTAGCTTAAAGTAGTATTTTTTAAAGTAGCAAACAAGCATGCAGTCCACCTGATGGTAAGTGGTCACTGTCGCCCATGGACATCTGTAAGCAACTTCATATAGAACATAAGTTCTATCTCAAGTCAATCACAGATGTGTTGCTACTTCCAAGGAGTGAGATGGTCGCCTCATACAAAAGTATGTCGGCAACCACACCCTTCCATCGAAACGCAAGAAATGCTTCATGCTAGAAATAGGTGTGGCGATGATATCTCCTCGATCGAACTACACTGGTTCTACCACCTGGTAAATTGGTTCTTTCAATATAGTTAGTAATAGCCCCTTGTGGTAGTGGAGGGTGATTTTGCTTTTTAATTGACAAAAATACCATGATAATTAGAACAGTTAACATCAATGCTTATATGAAATAGCTTATGCCTATTAAATTAATTATTGTCATTTATCATTTTTATATCTATTTAATTCAAAATATATTGAGTCTATATCACTTTAAATTGGCCCTGTAGTGTTTTGTTACCATTGCAAATGCAATAATAATTTATTTTCTTTGCAACAATAGTTTCATTATAATACCGCGGAAAATATGTGAGTCCATTACTTAAGCAAGTTAACAAATATTATACGAAAAACAAAAAGGGATAATGATTACACTCATCCGTTTGTTGGCTAGATTTGTCTCCGGGTAAGTAACCTCGAGGCACCTACAATATTGCGTATAAACTTTTCATATGAGGGTACTCCATTCGAGTGCACTACAGTGGTTAACGTAAGGAGAGATTTCAAGCGATGATGTTGTGAAGACATTTACACTGCTTGATGTATGAAATGCAATGTAGGAATTTACTTTTTAAATATTACCTATTACGTAAAACTACATGTTGCAAAAGAAATATAAATCAAATGGGTATGAAATAGCTGATAGTAGTTAGAAAACTACCTTTAGGCTTCAGGCTTTCATTCAACACAGTACCTGCCGTAGGTTCTCAAAGTTTTAAGCATAAATCCTACTTAGTACTTTTCTTAGTGGTTAGTAGCTACTACTACTAATAATAAATACTATCAGGTATATTAAGCAATTTCCCTATAGTTACGGGGCCAGAATAGGGCTACGGTATCCCCTGCCTGTCGTAAGAGGCGATTACGTCGTTACATAACTCTACATCGGTCCAACGGCGTAGGGTACTTTTCGGTTTCCCTCTCGAAAACAAAAAAGGCATTATATCAAGCGTTAACACATGTAGGTATGTCTAAGTACCCTGTTATCTTCGCGCGAAAGTTTCAAAGATAAGCATAGAAACCAACAAGTTTTAATAAAAAAGCGGCTGATATCCCACTATTAAGCATTTTAATTATATTTATTAGCACAGATGCGCTATTTATGCAATATACGAAACATTCATTAGAAAGCTTATAAGATCTAATTGTAAGTTTAAAATTTGCACTTAACTCCGTTTAATTTATGTGATAGGGTCTGGTTTAACCCCTCGCAACGTGCCCACATGTAGAGATAAGAAATAACAAAATACGTTTCCCATGTGAGTTATAAGCTTCAGAACTTTAAGATGGTAATTTATGATTCGCAGCGGTAATTCGTGTATTTAGTATTGTATTTATGAAGGCTAAAGGTTCCCCTCTGAACAACACGTGGATAGAAAACAAGCCACACGTTAGAATTGCAATAGTTTTAAAAATAGAACCAAAAAATATAGAAAATAAATCTCTCGAAAATCTGTTACCGGTTTTTGCTTCCAGTTGCATGAGTAAAGAACTGGACAGCATCGGTCGAGGAAAAAGTTACAACATGTGTTTCAGCGTCAACCTATTGCTGTCGTACTTTTTGGCAATAGCTTTTCCCTCAAAATGAGAAGGTTTACACAAACACATAGACAAAAAGCCCAAATTTCAAGGCGGTAGAACCAGTGTAGTTCAACCGGGAAAGGACCACCGCCACACATTTTCTACCGTGAAGCATTTCTTGCGTTTCAATAGAAGGGTGTGGTTACCGGCACACTTTCACATCATATCCTGGGAAGTAGTAACGCATCTGTGATTGACATCAGGTGGAATCCATGGGCGGCAGTGACCACTTACCATCAGGTGGACTGCATGCTCATTTGCTACATTAGTCAGATAAAAAAAAACAGGCCAAATACGTATTGGGCTGACTTCTCTTTTGGTGAATTTATTTTAGTCTTCCGTCCATCCATCACAACGTTATCCTTTACCATTAAAGCATGTAAAAATTATTTTTTAATGAACACGTAACGTTGAACGATTAGATAAACCTATTAGAATCCCAGACATGACGCAATAAGAGCCCAAAACTCACAAGGACGTCGTTGCACATTTAATTATAATATTCACATTATCTCACAAAATCAGTTAAGCGCTATTACACTCGATGATCGGGCGTCCCGTCATATGAGTCAGACGGAATGTGGTCTCGAGACTTCCGAGAAACGACATCTCTTGAAATACAAGGAGCCGTACTCAATTTGCGGACGCAGTTACGTCGTGAATACTAACGTTTGATTTATTATCTTAGCTTTGATATATAATTTATGCTATAATCAAAATAGTTTCATATTTAACAAATTAATAAAGACTCCTAAGGATGTCATAAATAAAAAACGCAAACAGACCTAAAATTGAAATTTCGTTTTATTATTTGAATGCTTATCTGACTGGTAAAACCTAATACCATGCTTGAAATGGAGAATACCTGAAGTGAGACAGTAGCTTATAAATATATATGACTAAAAATATATATTTTAATATATATTTTTAGTCATATTGAATTCGTATTCACAAGAATTGATTTACGATTTTTAGTAATTTTATTGTTCAGCGATTAATATTAAAAGAGAAATACTTTAAATAGTTATCGAAACCTATTATTAAAAAAGTCATTATAGTAATGACTTTGCTGGCATACCAATAAAAACGAAATGCGTTCAAAAAGAAAACGGTACGTACTATTATTCTGTCAGTAAACTTATTAAAATCAAATTCAACGTTTGAAATATGTAGCGTCAGCTGTACGTACTGCGCTTCGTTGTATGGAATTGAAAAAAGGCAAACAATTTATTTAGTAGCCACCCTTGCGGAGGGTGAGCCATTATTTTTTACGCACCTTTCTTTTACCTCAATTTTTCGTGGTTTATTGTCGTTTTATACAAATTTTAGGGTATCTTTATTCGGTTGTAACCGGTATTATTTTACGATTACGTCCATACACATTATTCGGAACAATAAAAATGTTAGCGATGATAATTTAATGTTCGTTTCACGAATTCTAACATGATCCCCATAAATGTAAAGTTGAATCGATTTTGTAACATACGTATTTTTGTTTTTGATTTCTGCAAATAAATTCTAGAACTTTGAACCAAAATATATTCATATATATATATATATATAGGTAAAAAACGGCGTATTTTATTTTGTATAGAGTCAAGTCCAAATCGCTGTTGTCGTTTTCAAAACTGGCGTAGGTACACAGGTCGCCGTGTAGTGTCGTTCTTACATTACACCACGCTCTCTCTTCCTGCTGATGACCTATGAGAAGACTATCCAAATAGTATATCCAAAAGATTGACAGCAGCGCTATCCTTTGAATCATTAACGCTCACTGCGATTAACTCAGGCTCGGCGTCTATTGGTAAAAATATGAAGGGCAGGGCCAAGTCCAGCAGTAAACCTTAAAAGGCTGAGTGAGTTAAGTGAAGCAAAGAAAACATTGGTATTTTAAGGTCAATTCAAGATCTTAGGAAAATTAAATATTTAAAGAACGAGCTGAACCCCGCAGCTCGCCCGCGTTAAAAAAAATCAATGTATCAATTGTCCCGTGGAAATAAGATATTTTCCCACAGTAAAAAATAGCCTATATGTTAATCCGGAGTGTCAGCTCCGTGAACATGAAGAAGTAACAAACATACGCACTCACAAACTTTCGCCTTTATAATATTAGTAGGATATTAGCTTTAATGACACATTATTTTAAATTTTATACATACTCTTGATTTTACTTTAAACTTAATAAATAACCTCATACAATTCAGGTATATAGAGTTATATTATATAATTTTATATAGTATTTGTATCTTTTAATTGAGTAATCTATAGAACTGGGTAGGCATTCCTCTATATGTTATATTCCCCAAAGATAGTGTTTGGATTGTCTAGAACGGGCGTGGTCGTCATTCGATATCTGCGGCTTTTACCAAATTGACTGTCCCTGCTATACCTATATTAAACTCCTGGCTACAGAAACGAATTTCGGCGAACATTCGCGTTATCACATGTCTGGCCAAACAATTAGTCACATTGCGAATATTCGGGCATCAGGAATGCTGTTTGTAAGGCCTTTGTTACACATCAAAGGAAACACCGCAATGATATTGCTAATTATAATCTCTACAACGCAATTTACATCCGTGCGTCTTATTTCTAGAACATTCCCGTACTTTTGAAATTGAACAAAGAAATTAAAACATTTCCGTACTCCTCAAAACAAAGTCTCGTCGTTTAAGAGAGCGGCAAACTGTTGGATTCAGAAGGCTCAAGACCGATCGGAATGGTGCCATTTAGGAGAAGCCTATGTCCAGCTGTGAACCTCGAAAGACTGATAGAACGGAATGGAAGCCAATCAAAATTATAAAATAATAATAAGTCAATCTTGTGTAATTCGTTAATTATTAAAAAAATCATGAAACCATTTGTCGTACCTACCTAAATTGTATTTGTTCACCAATAGTTTGGGATATAAAGGAGATGAGTGGCGTGGTATGATGTGTCGGAGTCCATTAACAGACAAATATTTGTACGTCTGTTATGGCGGGCGTTTGCAGTCTGATTGACGTCATACTGCTTAATATAGTTATGGTGCTGAGTGACTGACAATAATTTGCTTCCAATTAATCCTTTCAATTAATTTTCAAGATTATTTACGTATTTAGGCTACAAATAGTCAAAATTAAGCGCTAAAAGTGGCAGTTTTGAAATCTGTAACACACGTCAACCCATTATCGTCCCACTGCTGGGCACGGGTCTTCTCTCAGAATGAGAGGGTTTAGGCCATAGTCCACCGCGCTGGCCAAGGACGAATTGGTGGACTTCACACACCTGAGAACTTTTTTTTTTAAGAACTCTCGGGTGTGTAGGTTTCCTCACGATGTTTTCCTTCACCGAAAAGCAGTGATAATTAATTTATAATACGCACATAAATCAGTGGTGCGTGCCTGGGTTTGAACCTCGGACCTCCCGGTCGAGAGGGTAAGTTTCAACCATTAGGCTATCACTGCTCAAATCAAATCTGTAACAAATTACTATAATAATTTTATATCTATGCCTTTATTATTCATAACATGAAAGTGGACTAAATTAGTTTACGAAAATATTATTATAATTTATTCTATAATATAATTTATTCTCTTCTACTGATTACAATTTGTAACAATATTATGAGTTATTTTGATAACACGGCCCGTATTGATTAGTAAGCCTACAATTGTAGCGCCAACATAATTTGCATATTTTAGTGATTGAACTAACGAGATACAAACATTATCAATTAATCGTTTAATGTAGTGGGTTAATATTGTTTATGTTTTTTGTATAGTTATGTTACTGTACTGCGCGATTCTATGTAGATTGGAAAATGAATAAAGCGTGTGGGTGTACGCGGGTGTACCATAGCATACGGGGTACAACCCATTATTGTCCCACTGCACGGGTCTTCTCTCAGACTGAGAGAGATTTTGGGCCGTAGTTCACCACGCTGGCCAGGTGCGAATTGGTGGACTTCATACACCTCCGGAAACTTTTTTTTAAAGAACTCTCGGGTGTGTAGGTTTCCTCACGATGTTTTCCTTCACTGAAAATCAATGATAATTAATTTCTAATACGCACATAAATTAGTGGTGCGTGCCTGGGTTTGAACCTTGGACCTCCCAATTGAGAGGGTAAGTTTCAACCATTAGGTTATCACTGCTCATTGCATATAAAACTACGTAAAATTGGGATTCTGTCCTAAACCATACAAATTTAATCACTAGCTGATTCAGGGGTTGCGTTTGAGCAGGTCAGGCAAAGACAGGCTTTCAAAGAGTTTCATGGCAAAAAATGTCCCGATGAGCAGGGCTCTATCTTTTAGATTATGAGGCTTTGGGTCTTAGACTTACGTTCTTGCATTTATATTAGAGGGAAATGGTCTTGAGCCCTTAGACACCCATTCTCTAGAGCCGCTAGTGAATTAAACTGTAATTCAGAATTTTAATTACATTCAAATTGATAATAACGTCATCGTGCCGCATACATCAGGGTTTTTATTTTTTTCTTAACTATATAAAGCTTAATCTCAGAATAAATGCGTTATTATAATATTTCCACTCAAGGTGAAAATAGTATGTAACAATTATGTTTTTACCACTTTTCGAGAAAAATATTTTAAAATACTCAACCGTACAAGTTATAGATTTTTTATTATACAACACACGTACCTATAAACGTAATACGATGCCAAAGACGTCGTTTTCTTGCAAATGGAGCTATAGCTTTGTGCCGTGCTCGGAAAATTTTCGTTTGACTACAGTTTAATGCGGCCACCACGTAAAAATGACAATGTAACACTTACAATTTCGCTCACGAGTCCTTTAAACTATTTGATTCTTACGAATTCTGAAATTGGACAATATAGTATGTTATTATACCTACTATCTATACTAAGCAAAATGGTGTTGAAATGTATGTCTACAATTTCAAAATTAACTTAATGTTTAAAGCTCGCAAAAATAAAAAAAATGCTATAATAAAAGTTCAGAATAATAAAGGTATGCTTACGTGTACATGTCATGTACTTGTACCTAATATCCATTGCAAATATTATTATTTCTTTTAAGTCGCCAAAAATATAGTTACATTCATTCATTCATGTAGTTAAAACTACACGTAAAGTCTCTATCATAATTAATAACAGATACTTACGTACTAACATTTCATTACGTTCAGAATTTTTTCATTACTCCTACTTCCATGAAAATGCCAGTTAGGTACCTACGCGACATCACGCTTCGAAGGTATTTCATTAGATACGCTTTCAAGTTTAAAGTAAATGTTTTAGTTGCTTCGTAAACTCCGTGTGTATTAATTACATCCTCTTTCCTACACTGTGGATTGAATAACAAAGTGACGTGCTACACTTAGGAATGATCTAATGATGAACGCAAATGCATGCATGAAATTTATTTTGTATGCAATTTGCAGATAAATTTGCTGAATTTGCCTTCGATTGAGAAATCTGAAGGATGTTAAAAAGTCTACTATTTCGCATTTAGACAGTGTGACAGTGTGACACGCATATTATATGTCGTCGTCGTCGTCGTCGTCAACCCATTACTGTCCCACTGCTGGGCACGGGTCTTCTCTCGGAATGAGAGAGCTTAGGCCATAGTCCACCGCGCTGGCCAAGTGCGAATTGGTGGACTATGGCCTATATATATTATATGTGATACATGATAATAAGAAAGAATCAAATAAAAAGCAGAATAAATCATATTATTATGTCACTTTTACGACATTATAATGCTCATTTTAAAAATAGCCGAGGCATTGGTAAAGGTATTCAAATTGTCAATGTTTGTAAACATCAAGAATAGACCAATTGACATTTCGTTTGTGTGCAGTTGGATCCGTGCCAGTTTTCCGTTACGATGTTCCTTTATCTTTCCTCAACTGACAATTTAAAAAATTCACACTTTACCTCTGTTGCGGCACTCTAGAGACGAAAGCTTTTTAGTGCTGTTTTGATTAAATTTCTTTTTTGTTACAGGAGCTATATGCGCCGTGGAAGTCCACTTCGAAAACAAGGACAGTGGGTTCTTTCTGAAACACACGGCGCGATGGAATGGTGCTGGTCCTCCACCGGAACCCATGGGCACTGCCTTGCCGGGTGCACTGCTCTCTCTGGACCGGTTCACGGTACTGCAGGGTTCAGCTCCAGCCTCCGTCCGTGCTACTTATGGGCCCTTTTCTACTAAACAAACAGTGCCCGCTCGATATGCAGTTCCCGATCCTTTGGAACCACCCCGAAGAAATGCGACCTTACTTGAACTACAAGACGCCACAGCGCATCGACTAGATGTGTCCGCACATCTTGTCTTCCGGGAGCTTCCACGTGATGCACCGGTGTTACGTGTACTATTTCATACGGGTGGCGAAGGTGGCACGCGACGTGCTGCCACTCGACCTCGGCGTGTTTGCATAACGCTTCATGCTAGTCTCGGTTCTAAGACCTTGACAGCCACTTGTGGGCCAGAAGGTGAAGAAGGGGCCTGTTTAGCGGAATTGACTGTACCAGCAGCATGGTGGCCAGCTGATGGAAAAGGCAAACGACCACCTCGAACGATGAAATTGGCCTATAGTGCGGCAGAAGCGAGCAGCGGTGAAACAGGGGAAGGAGCATGTGGTCGTGTTTCAGTCCAGCCTGCTTGGCCACTGGGTACCGTGACACTGGCAGGAGCGCGAGCCGGATACAGAGAGTCGAGAGCTGGTGATACAGCCCTTCTTCTTCCCCGTGCTCCACTTTACCCACACTCAAGATTGCATCTGCCATTTGTTATTCGTCGAGACAGTAATCATCCAATTGGACATGTGGTTATCAAGTAAGTAATTATATCAGACCTTCTATCCTTTTGCAACCAAAGTTAAAGCCATATTTTGTAGATGTCATGTCATATAGATGTCATATATGTATATTAAGTCATTAATTGAGCTTATACAAAATTATATTTTTCTACGTAAGTAATTATGCGGCGTAGTCTGTGTGGAGTAATCGTCGTTCGTGATGCGATGACGTTCTAGAGTACTTAAGTCATGAAATATGTCATACCGCTCAAGTACGTGTTAAGCAAATTGCTGTCACTATACGAGCTCTCGTGTTGTCAGCGTCCTTTGTTGTTAGACATGGGTATATCCTGTTTGCTTATAAATACTAAATTCTGCTGGTTATTTGTCCTCTCAATTCTGTGTAGGAAGTCATCACCCAGTCACGGTAATTCCAGCGTTCAATTCATAAAACATTCAAACAGTTGCAGAAATACTAGTAAATAGTGCTTAACACTTGAAAACCACTTCGTAACTTTTAACAACCAGTGGACTGTAAATGCTATGTTGAGACACTGTTCTACATTTATGTCAAGCTTCAAACTACAGTCGAGTCTCGAGCATCGGATGTCATCGCCACGAGTGGTCATTTAAAACTTTCTTGGCCTGTTTTTTTTTTTGCTAAAATTAAAATTTAAAGTGAATGTTTTGAAAATTTTAATCTGTTTACTCTGAAATAGTTGCTGGTTGGTTATTTTAACGTAACATTTTTTCTATTGCTGATTTCTATAAACAACATTTTTTTGTAAAGTTAATTCATACCAAAAATATGGATTTAAAATCACTGAATTATTAGGACTTTTACGTGAATAGAAAAGAGCTGGAAAGTAATATATTTTTACCTAACGTATATTCAACCGTTGGAATTATTTATCGGTTAGAATTCTATATGTGAATATAAATGAAAGCGAAAACATGTGATTTTAACTTTATATTCTTTCACACACGTACAAGCACCTGCTCCGTATCTTCACTAATGTATCTGAATATCCCCGTGAGTTATGGTGAGTCGTTAGCAAAGCGTCCATCCTTCACGAATTTATTGGGACAGTATATAATAAATAATAAATATATAATAAGTAAAATAATTTATTGGGACAGTCTTAAAAGTGCCCTTCTCTTTACAAATTTTAAACGTTTGCATTTAATTGATTTTATTGACCCATCTCGGCTCAATGGTTGTAAGGATTTTGTGTCAATTGTCCATTTATATCAATTTTATACGAGTGTTTTTTTTATAATAATAATGAAGGAGCAAACGAGCATGCAATCCACCTGATGGTAAGTGGTCACTGCCGCCCATCGACATCTGTAAGCAACCTCATATAGAACATAGGTTCTATCTAAAGTCAATTACAGATACGTTGCTACTCCCGAGGATTAGGATGGTCGCTTCATATAAAAGTGTGCCGGCAACCACACCCTTTAATCGAAACGCAAGGAATGCTTCACGTTAAAAATAAATAGGTGTGGTGGTGGTACCTTCTCGGTCGGACTACAATGTTCTACCACCTTTAAATGATTGTGATTTCGTTAGTGTCAATCACAAGTAGTTACCCGTTACACAAATTTAGATCTTCGATATATCCCACATTGGTTACTTCAAAATATGGCCTCCTATCCGCTCGAGAACGATGTACGCTCTCAAATAGAAATTTATAACCGACAGCTAAGCTGCCAAGGCAAGGATTTTATAACATGCTGGAGAAGCAGGGCGATAAATGTACAAAATGCAAGAAAAATTGACAGCAACCGTTAGTAAAATGGAAAATAGTAACAGGAGCTAAGAGTGAATAAATGATTTTAGTATCTATTTTCAGATTTCATAAAAGCCGCTAGTTAATATTGTTACAACTCGATTCAAATACAAATAGTATATGTATACTTATATTATATAATGTTATTTTCCAATTATTTGTATTACAATTGCATTAACATTTAATTGTATATACAATTTTAGTTGATAACATTAGCTAAAATTACTTCAGACATGAGCAAATCTTTAAGTACCCTCCAGGTTTTTATCAATGGAAAACTCAACAATAAGCACATAAAATCAACAATAATCACTTAAAATATTATATAAATAATATTACATAAACATACATGTTTGTTTTAGGATTAAGGTGAAATCCGGGTTGAGATTGATGAGCGTGTCGGCCGCGAACTCACGGTGGGCTGTGACTGCGGAGGTGAAGCCTCGAGCCGCCACCGTGACCGCCACCCGCTTGGAACAACCCCTAAGGGATGATGACGGACTTGACACGTAAGTAACTTTTATTCTCGTAATTTTTGATAGAACTAGAAAAGCTTTAAAAGGTGCCCGACGCTGTGGGAGCGACGCCAGGTTATGTGAGGCTTTTACCTCACTAATACTCTCCCGGTGGCCGGCCCCAGATCTGTGTGGAGGACTCCGGGATTTCCATCGTAACACAACCGGAAAATAGTAATTCTACCCAGTTCATCGTTCCGCAAATAGTGGGTTGCAACCCAGCAACCGGCAATTTGGATGGGTCATAATGTAGAAATATGAAAATAACCGGGTCCATCCATTTTGAGAAACACTGATCTAGAAGAAACAATTTTAAAGTCTTGAAATGACAGAAGAGCTATTTTGTAAGATCTTTTCATAATCTCGAAAGCGCTGCGATAAAATATCAAATTCCGTACTCTTTAAAAACCCACAGCGCCGGTAGCAAATTTTGCAGTATGGAGATGGAATGAAGTTAGTAGTGAAGAGTCCTAGCAGTATCTGTAGGTATATTATATTCTGTAATAGGATTACCAACGTATACCTACATCGAGTTTCATTGTTTTCGAAACACGAATTTGGTATCTCAATTTCAGCCTTCCAAGGGTGTTCTAAATTGTAATTAATCGGGACTAGAATCCATGTTTACCTATTTTATAAAATAGAACTACATTTTAGGGCCATGACCTTATTAATAAGAAAATATAATATACGTGTATAACATGTCTCACAATAATTATCTAAATTAAACTAAACGAAATAAAATCTTAATTGTTTACATTACTGCCAACGTTAAACATATAATGTCAGCTCGTCAGTTAAATCTTATTACGGGTATTTCTATAATGGATGTTTTTGAAATAAACTCAAAAATGATGTGCATCGAAGATATATTTCAAGACTTGGTTTTAATGTTTAGCTAACATTAAGTGATAGAAACTAACCACAATCCCTCCTATAATAAATAATTTAATGAATAATCTAAGCAGCGCCACAGTTTATTTATTTATTACGTTCGCGTGATAATATCATTATGGTTTATTACACCCATACATTACCTACCTTAATGCAAGCATTTTCTCACGTTTGCTTGCTAATTTTAAAGCAAGGTTTTTAAACGTTAAATATAACCTTAATATGAATTTTGTTAACAAAATAATTGTTATAGAAACAGTAAATGGAGATTTTGCTTTAAAAACAAGCTACGTTTATATAAGTCAGTAAATACTTATACAAAATCCGTCTTCTAAAAGAATGCTTCTTTTGTGTAGGTTCCTTTTTGATGAGCAATTTAATAAGCATATCGTCTGATATTTTGGTTCAATAGATGTACCATTATTCTGTCTATCTGACTCTGACTTATTCTCTATTTGAAGGATTAAAACATTGTTACATACAATTTTCGGTACACTCTCAGTACCTAGAAGTGGGACGATACTGTACTTGAGAAATGCGTGACAGCCCTATTTGTGAGAGGATTTATTGCTTTGATAGTGTGATCCTATGCCGAAGCTATTCACGTTCCTTGCTCGCAAATAGACTAAGACTTTACAAATATTCCTCTAGTTATATTACTCAGCCACATCTCAACCATGTATGCTAAATGCAAAAAAAAAAACTTTTTATCAGCTCATTCAATTGTTCCTCGTTTTGGGCATCGTGATTTTCTTCCTCAATAATTTTATTCATGAATTTCGCCAATTGTCATGATCGATGTTGGAGTACTGAGCGTGGTTCATGTTTGTATCGAATTGCTTATACATCTGATTCGACCATCTTTTCAGACTCCGATTTTTGCTTTCTTATAAACTTCAAAATATAATCTTTCGCGTGACAGCCCTATTTATGAGAGGTTTTATTGCTTTGATGTGATCCTATGCCGGAGCTATTCACGTTCCTTGCTCGCAAACCGACTAAGACTTATTTCTTGACACACATTACTCAGCCACATCTCAAAAATGTATGTCAAATGCAAAAAAACCTTTCCTCTACTCATTGGATTGTTCCTCGATTTTGAGCATCGTGATTTTCTTCCTCAATAATTTTATTCATGATTTTTGCCATTTCTCATGATCGGCGTTTGAGTGCCGAGTGTGATTGGTGTTTGTATCGAATTGCTTATAAATTTGATTCGACCATCTTTTTAGACTGTCTTTTTGCTTTCTAAAGGACTATATTTTCTCAAACTATGAACTTACTGTGTTTGTAACTGTTGAATAAAATTAATTCCTGTCCAAGTTCTGCGAACTTCAGTGAAGTATTGTGTAAGAATTTCCCGAACTTTTCCTAGTTAGTCGCCTAGTGCTTCTATTCCTCGCAAGTAGGTCAGCCGACTCAGCAAACGTGCATGGTTCAAGTGTCGGGTACTTAGCCACGTTTCTACATTTGAGCTGATAAGTATATTAATAAAGGAAAAGACACAATTTTGGAAATTTCCAAATAACAAAATATTTCTAATACTTTCATTTCTTACTCGTTGTTTGTTTAATTTGGCAGTTTGTTTTATGCACGTAGGCACAATGATCTCGTCCTTATAAATCTTTAATTAAGTATAAAGTAAGTATAGTAAAAACTTGCTATTAATATTTTATGCAGCGCAAACAATTTAAAAGGTATATTTTAAAATAATGATCTCTGCCGATTTTCAATTTTACAATCAGTAAATTTAAACTTGTTCTTAAAATATTTTCGCTGAATTTAAAATTAATTAAGTTGTTGCGTTCATAAAGAAACGAAATATTTCCATTCACTCGGTTAAATCGGTCATAAAAATCTCTTTTAGATTGAATTTTCTACAATGCTCTCGCAATTATGGGCAAAGCCCCTGGGCAACTGAATTGAAAATTAAATCGAACTTTACTAGAAAACGAACATAAAAGACTTTTCCAATGTATGCGCAAAGTATTTCTTCTTTTGTATTTAGCGAATATGCAGGATGAGGATATGAAAGAAGCGAGAAATTAAAACTGTATGTATAAGTCGCATCCCCACTGTTCATATAATTATGTACGTCTTTAACGCAAACTGATGTTTTCTGTTGTTTTTGTATTAAGTATGGCTAATCTATACAAAGGATTATAATGCGCGTTATCATTCGTTGATTATTTGACTTAAAGTTAATTGATATCGGCGTATAAAAATAACCTAGGTTTATAAAGCTACTACGTGTTTGGTAAAAGAACAACATTGTAACTATATAACATTAATTCGTCCTCATAAATTTACGGATTTCGTTTTACAACTTACGTTTAAATATTTTAAGGTTTGCTTATAAACTTAATAATTTTTTCAATAACTATGTTGTACATACAGTGATGTGGAAGAAAGTACTGGAGCTGGTGGACCAGGCTGGGAAGAAATCCTGACATGGCTGGTGGAAGTGGGAGCCGAGAGCGAAGGTGACGCGGAAGGTTCAGAAGGAGAGTCAGGGCGCGGTACTTCACGCATCAGCTGGTCTGCCAAGGTGTCTTCATCGCCAACCGCGACAGCCACTACGGAAGAAACTCCTCACGAACACAGGGTCAACACACGACTTGATATTGAAAAGGACGATATACAAGCGGTTCTCCCCATATCTAAGGTAAGAAATTTCGTGATTTTTTTTTTCGTCACCGGATACGGTAGCCATTGATTTTTCTGAGTATACTTGCGCGGAGTTTATAATATTTTATGCAGGAACCTTAAATATTTTTCGATTTTATGGCTGTTTAGATATAAGAAGAAAAATAAGTATTTTGTCACGGTGATAAACAACAAAATTACTTACAAAAAAAAAACGTTACATATTAAGAAAAAAATTAAGATACTAATTCATTGTTCATTAAAACATATTGTATGGATTTAAGTAGACATATTTTTTAACTCGTTATTACCTTATATCGTTTTCTAAAACACTTTATGCCTTTTACAGCCTATTAACATCATAGTATACGAGTATTTGTTAAATATTAAATCAGAGTTTTATAGGAACGTCTATTATGGCAAAGGTAATATTCTTAGTAAATTAATGTTGCTAAGAGCTCCTTTTATTGCCATTACGGTATCTTTATCGAGTTTCGAGGAAAATTATCGGTGTGAAGCTGGGGGACTACAAATTACTGTGTAAAAGGACAATAATTAGTCAGGGAACAAAATGGCGCTCTGATTTTATTATTTGACATTATTGCCATTGTTATTATCTCAATAGGTTCATCCTCGCCTTTTTTGAACCTTCGGGTAAAATATTGGCCTCCTAAGGTCACGTCATCACTCGTCAATTATTTAAGATATAGGCAATATCCTTAGGCCTTGCTGCAATGTAATAATGAATACATGTAATGCTCGTACTTACGGCATGTTAGGTTCTCGAAATACGCAACGTAAATCGAAACGACGTAAGTCGTTTCGATACATTTTTTTTCATTTAAGTACTTACATGTAAACGTTTACGTTCCTCAAGGCCTCAAAATTAAAATAAAAACGGAATTTATAACAAAACATATACTTTATTATTGAAAGTAAGATCTTAAAATATGTATGTACTTATGAAATAGGTAGTTATTTTTGCTATACATGCGTGTATGTTATTAAACTGTAATAAACCAAAAATGTATAACAATAATAATTAATTAAACTCTCGGCTTAAACAAACTATCAATTCTAAATTGCTTCGCTTCTTGTTATTATACAGGTAACACTGATAAGCCGCACACATTTTATTTATTATCATTAAAACTGCTCTCTAAGTTTTTATCAAAAATATTAATAGTAGTTAGTATCATATTCATAGATGCAAGCTTGCAAAGGCTTCAGAAAGTTTTTTTAGTGTCAGTTCTTTTTGTGTTACCAATAGAAGATCCTATTTCTATATGCGGGGTAGGTGCTCCCTGCTCGCTGCCGTCACGCTAGGCCTTCCAGCAGACTTCGACCTCACGACAAATGAGTTCTCCTATGACGTAAAGCGAAACAAATGACGTATGTTTGAGAAATAGTGTCAAAATATGGTTCGACGTAACTCGAAACGACGTAAGTCGAAGTTTGCCTGTATAATAAAATATGAAAAGTAGGTACATAGAAATGCACTGATCTACACATAACATGTTTGGGATCAGTGCCGGATTAAGCCAGCGCGCGGCTTGTAGCAAATTGTGATACGAGGCCGATAGTTTGCCTTAAATAGGGGTATTAAATAAAACAAAACTGTTACAAGTAAAGTTTTCTGGATTTAATCTGGGAAAATTCAGAGTTGACACTTTCTATATCTACTTCTTTCATTTTGAGATTTTCAGGATAGCAAAGATAGTAAAATATAAATAATAAGATGTTCGGCCGCGGGGCTCCTCTAGTCGCGGGTCCCGTAGCATTTGCTACTCTTGCTATGTGGCTAATCCGGCACTGTTTGGGATATGTTAAGGATCTTACTTAAATCCTGATTCCTGGTGGTAGTAGTGCTTTGTCTTCGTTATACCACATACTTCAAGTTACAATACAGTAGAAGATACGAGAATATATACATTCATATAGATAAATAACATTCATAAATATCACAAAATACTTGTTGAAACATTAGGGTTAAGGGTCAGGGGCTTAATTTGTCCACGAATCCATAATTACAACACACTGCAATACATTCGTTATTTAGAAAATTAAGTGTTTTTAAATTATACGCAACATGAGTGATTCGCTTCGTACCTACTCTTTAATTAATAAGCTAACAAAATGCACTACAGCTTATCCCACGTTATTGCGGGCCCATTAACTCATAGCGCTCCGGAAGCAACGCCTCTTCATATTAATTGATGGATGAACTGTACTGAAATAACTCATAGCATCGGAATAATCTATAGCTCATAAATGCAATTAAGTGCTTCGAGTAACGGCAGTATTACTTGTCCCTGTATAAGAATAAGGCAACGTGTGCGGCAAACACTTTATCGAACTAATGAAGTGACAAAGTGCTCGTGAGCAGTTTATCTGGCGTTATTGCAGAGCCATTAGCCGTGGGCCTCGGAGTAATTATAAAGCATAGAGCGCTCACTCGGGTACGAACAAAAGGCACATATTAGAACACAATTTCCATAAACAGTATTGAACGAACTGTCATAACAGAAGTTAAAGTGAAGTGAAATGATTTTGGTATTTTTTTAAATTTTGTAGTAATTGTTTTGTAGTAAGTTTAAAGTAAATTTTGTACAAACGCCCTCTCACAATAGTCCCAATAGAAGATACGAAGATAGAATCTCAGACGAGCGCCACAGATTTTTTAAACGATTTGCATATAAGAAAGTAATAACCACTAATTTATGGTAAAGGAAAGCTTATTGAAGGAACCTACATAGGTACATGAGTTCTTGAAAAAAAAACCAAATGTGTGTGAAGACATTTAGCTCGAGCACGGTGGGCTATTCGGAATACAATACGTAAGCTGATTTTACACTTTTATAAGACATGGCCTTACGAATGTACCAAGGTGTCGGCATGGACGATCTCTATGTTAATTATTACTCTGAGCCGTGGGCGCTCTGTGAGACCCAAGGCCGGCTCTTCATATCTACCGATATACATTGTAACTATTGAGCTGGATTCCATTCGAAGTAACCCACCAATTGTGTTATGACCTCGGTTTGGGCAATTGATAATGTTCCAACTAACGGTTTAACTGTCGTTGCTCCTATTAATGCTAGACTAGCTGTGCCCAACGGGTTCATTCGTGGTGGAAAGTGTCACATATATTTAAAATTTAATGACTTTTAGACTAACTGTGCCCTGCGAATTCATTCGTGGTGGAAAAGTGTCATATATCTTTTAAATTTAATGACTTTTGATTGATTAAAATATATTAATATATATATCAATACTTCAAAATAAAATTCGATAGTTTTGGATTGATGTAATTTCAAACACAAATAGACAGATAAAAATTCTAAGATTTATAGATAATATTTTTTACTCTTTTCTCAGTTCACCAAACTATGTGTTTTGAAAATATTTGTCATGAATAGACACGCGGAACTTTCATTTTTATTTTATGTGTGCTATCGTGATTGTTTAAGCTACTGTCATAAGCATTAAATTGATGACACTTACGGTCACGATAGTTTAGGTAACTGTCATAAGCATTACGTAGATGGAAGTTGGCGATCGTGATCATTTAGGTAACTCACAAATATGTATGAAGTTTACATGTTTAACTTAATTTTCCTATATTAATACATTATGCTTGTATAGATAACTAACCAAATGAAACTTGAAGTTATTCAACTTAAAAGGAGAACAGTTTCAAGCAGCTGTTCCCAGACTTTCATTATCAGTAGGTACCCTTAGTAGGAGTTTTTCCTGAAAACAAACATTTTCTCTTTTTTGCGCTTATACATTGTAACGTACATTGTACACTTACGTTTTCGTTTTACGGTTTTACGGCCATTTCTTGCAATGTACTTTCAAATGATAAGGGAAGTCTGACAACCCGCGTGGCGGAGCGGTTACCTACCATACCAGTCTGTCGCGCAATGTGTCCGGGGTTCGATTCCCGGCCAGACAGGTATCTGAATGATGAGTTTAGATTCATGTTCTGAGTCTGGGTGTTTGTGTAATCGTCTAGTATGTGGAGAAAATCCTATTGTGAGGCTATGAGTGTAGAAAGCATGTTTTTTTATCTAGACCTATAGTTGTTTTAAGAAATAAACTCGTAAACATAATAAACTACCGACCTGTAGGTACATGTGTACTAGTGATGTAATGTAACGAATATTTGTAAGTTTTGTAGATATTCGCATTCACAAGAATTATGCGATTAATTTGCGAATATTGAATTGCAATGCTGCGCAAAAAAGGTCGCCAAATGTATCCAAATTGAAATCTAACTGCAGTTCGACAAGCTAAAAAAGGGTCATCAATTCTAAATCCCTTATACCAAAAACTGAAAAAAAAAACAACGTTCGCATTCGTATTTGCGAATGTATTTAAGTAATGACATTCATTATATAACTAGTAGGTACCTACAGGTCGGTGAAGGCTGACTGAAGTGCCTTTTCAATAATCGATCCCCTTCAAACTGTCTGGACGCCTAATAGTTTATTAAAACAATTGGTAGAATAATTGGAGCAATGGCTGCTTGATTAAACAATTAATTATGGTAGTTCAGTAGGCAGGTAATAATGTAGGTGGGTTGATAGCACTACCACTTAATCTATGTATTCATATTAAAGTGCGTAATGGGTAGGTCAGTGGGTTGACATTATATATTAAAGTAAGGACTCACTTATAAATTTACTTTGAGAGTACCTAGACAGCATTTTATACATAAAAATAGTTTTTTTTTTATTTTGTTATATATACTAATTTCATTATTATAATTTCAAGTACCAACCTCATAAATATGAGTTGTATTTTTATTATGAAGCCATGCATTTGGGTATCAATTAAAAATAATAATTTACATATAAAAAAAGTCATAAAATAAGGCACAAAATTGATTCTATGCAGTATAATACAATAAAGGAGAAACAATGTAAATAACATTGTTTCTACTTTTATTCATGAGGGGCGTTTTTCACTTAACTTCACGTAGGATCTGATAATGTTACCGTATTATACATACCTAGCTATTTGTTCTTACATTCACTTGGCACGCGACTTATTATACTCGTGCAGTATACAGTAGATAATGGCATCTACCACAACCCGACTATAAAAAAGATGAAATCGAATATATTAACCGTTAATATTAACCTGCAATGTATTAAATTGAACAGATGAATTCGAATCACCCCGTACCTTGATTAAATTAAATTATTCGTGATGATTGATCATTTGTCACCATAGAATCATCGTTGTTAAACTTTATATGGTAGAATTATTTTTACCGCACACTTCTACATCTTCAATCTATAGCAATTGCGAGGACTAAATAAATATTTCAAGAGTTCCACACTTTTATAAAACAGGATAGTAGTCCATCTGTACTAAAGAAGTTTATTCCCCATAGGACCTAGCGTAGATAGGTATAGCATAGATTGCCGACGCACTTTTATACGACATCATCTAAGTTCTTGGGAGCTGAAACGCAACTTTAATTGACTTCAGATAGAGTCCTTGTTCTATATAAAGTTGCTTACAGATGTCCATGGACGGCTGTGACTACTTACAATCAGATGGATTACTTGAATCTTTTGCTACTTCTCGAGCATATAAAATAAGATACAAACTTTAAGACATTTTTTAACACTCCATTCCTAAGGGAATTAAATGTTTGTACCTATTAACGTCTACGTGTAGAAAGTCGCAGGCAACATTTAATTCTGTTACAAAAATGAATAACCTAATACCTTATGTTTTATCCAGAACTGGGAAGTCCTGAACACAGCCGTGCTAACTGGGCGACAGGTTTCCCAAGCGATGAAAGTGCTGATCGTCTCCCAAGCGGGACAAGTCGCTGACGTCACTCTCCAAAGCTCCTGCCACTCAGAAGACGAAAGCGTGCTTAAGGTACGTACACAAAAGAATTTTTATAAGAAACCTCTTTACTGGTGATTGGAAGGATTTGAATAGCCTCTTTTATCGAATCTTCTTACTAATATAATAAAGACAAAAGTTCTTAGAAAGGATGGATATTTGTAACCTTGTAACTGTTTCACGGAAGAACCATTAGTCAAATTTGGCTGTAATTTAGCACAGATATTTTATGATCTGGATTAACTTATAGAATACACTTTACCGCATGAAACATTATCGAAGGGGATAATTAAATCTGACAGTTCGAGGCAAGGATACGTTGAACGTACACTTTGGTACATATAGCGTGTCAAACTTATAGGGTAATGTTATTATATACTGGATTGAACATTCTCGTGAAATAGCAGTTAGCATAAGTGTAAAGTCTTCAATAATATTTAGGTTTTTGCTCTTTATAAGCTATTATTATAAGCCAAAATAGTACGAACAGTACGAAGAATATAAGAGCTACATTTTATAATTAGAGAAGGTTGACTAGATTAAGTAGTATCATAATATGAATTTGAATGTAAATAATGTAACACCTCATCCATCCATTAGCCCTTTGAGGTCCACTACTGGACGTAGGCCTCCCCTAAATGACTTCACTCCAACCGGTCCTGTGCTCTCTGAATCCCACAGTTTCCCGCTGTCTTCTTCAGGTCATCGGTCCACCTGGTGGGCGGCGACCTGTACTCCTTTTGCTTCACCTCAAGTATAATCTAATTTAATCAAATTACTTTTAGATTATAGATAAAATAACATATAAACTATATGCAAGGAATTTAAACGGGTACAACCTATCAAACCTATCTAACCTAAACCTATCAAAAATGAACTTTTTCGAACAACAACCATGCACGAAATACACCAATCTCTTTTAATAGTTGAACCATTACGTCATTAACCATGAATGGTGAACCCGTTTGAAAAATCTATGTTGGCAAGCATGCACTACCACCCCCACAGTGACAATATTTATGACTTCCCTGCATCCTACGCTATAGCACTATAAAGTGCTGTACTTAGGGACATTAGCCTGTTGCATCAGGCTATCGAGACCGGTCGTTTAAGTGCCGCTTCATAAGTACTTTTAGCTCATTATATGCTACGGCTTGAGATTGCCAAAAAGTAGGAGCACTTGTGTTCCCAACAAAATGAACTTTATACATAAAAACTTTCCCGTATTCTACTTTTTAAGCTTCAAACAGGAATCTTCGATATTTTTAGAGTAAAAAAAATATGTCGCTTCTTGTTTTTCAAGCTATAAGCTATTATAGGATTTATCTTCTAACGAAATTCCTATTGTAAAACTGTCAAGCCGTTTCTTTTTCATCTGAAATTGCAAACGAGCTTGCAGTCCATCTGATGGTAAGTTGTCTCTGCCGCCCATGGACATCTGTCAAAAACTTCAATTAGAACATGGGTTCTATTTGAAGTCAATCACAGATGCGTTGCTAATCTCGAGGGCTATGATGGTCGCCTTATATAAAAGTGTACCGGCAACCACACTCTTCCATCGAAACGCAAGAAATGCTTCACGCTTTAGAAATAGGTGTGACGGTGGTACTTCGCCGGTCGAACTGCACTTGTTCTACCACCTGTAGAAAAGTTTTAAAAGGGCTACAAATAAAAAATAACTGGGGAATAGGTTAAATTGTGATTGATTATAGATTACTCTACATTTTATCACTACCAACTTACATTGGGTATAACGATATCTACTTATTATTTTAAAGTGGGGGCTTTACAATCCTCTGTTAAAATATATTATAGGTATACTTTTTTATTATATGATTAATAGTATATATTAGAAAATTGTCTATGTTATAATAATAACCTACATAAACAAAATCTACAGGGTGATTATGTTCATACCCATACATAGTTAACATGGCTACATGTGTTTTCTTTTGTTGCCTTCTCAAGGGCTTCCCTGGTCCTTACATTTTGAATGAGATACTCCAAGTTTGGGATGAGGACGCAAGATTACGTCCCGAAAAAACGGAAATTCCCAAGAGGGATGCTATAGCAAACTTGTGGGTTTTCCTTTATGGACGGACTTTGTTTAGTAATTGCGAATTAAAATGTTGTTTACATAAAAAGTAAAGCCACTTGAACCTAATTAAGGCTAATTAATAAACATTACATAAGATAATTAAGAAATATTTGCTACAAAAATAAAATCTGGCGTAATTTAGGTTTCTAAACCTATCTTACTAGCTTTTTCTCGCTAAATAATACGCGTATTTTTAACTTTTTTGGTGAAATTTCCAAAATGTTAGTGTCAAAATCAAAAGTTTTATTCTATTAGTAATTTTTGTCGTAACAATAACCTTTAGGTAGTTGTACCTATCATACACGGTTTCTAATCCACCTTCACGGGTCCAGGGCAATTCTCTCTGGGCCAGTCCTTTCGTTCGTTTCGTTTTTACCTTTCGTTTTTATTTACACAAATTTCGAAACCAATTTATTAGTAGGTATGATTAGACAATTCTACGTGCTATGTAAATTTGATAGTAATGTTTACCTTTCGTGTCTACCCAGGTATCGTCGTCATGCAGTTCAGTGTACGTGGACGGCTCCGAGATCCGCGGCTCGTCGAACGCCTCCGTGATCGTGAAGTACGGGACTTACACTGGTCTGGCACGTTTCACCGTGTGGATGCCGGAATACCCCCTCGAAATCGATGTCGATGATAGCCGCCTATCACAAATTAAAGGTATTAATATTTATAAATAAGTGTGTTTTTATGCATAAACAATTTTAAAAATTGTAAAGGTCGTTAATCATATCAAATATCAATCGTATCGTAAGTCAAAATTCATCATTTTGTATTATCATGAGACCACGGTTATTAATATAATTATAAGTGTAATGAAACGATGGAAACATACGGGAGCGAAGTCCTATTATTGCCTGATTAACGGCTAGAAGAATAATGCGAAAGCCAAGGGTATATAGGAAAAGAAAACAAAGAATATCCTGATTGTTTCATGAACAAAGGGAAATAATTGCTGTATCTTTCTTTACTTTCTAGCCTGTATGATGTGATAAGGATGCATTTATTATACTGTGCTAAAACTTGATGAAGAGAATACCTCACACGCGCAGTTGCACGTGAAGAAACATTATTTGAAATGTGCAGTTGTTTGAATTATTATCATTATTATTATCAAGGTGGTAGAACCAGCTTAGTTCGACCGGGGAAGTACCACCGCCACACCTATTTCTAGCGTGAAGCAGTTCTTGCGTTTCGATGGAAGGGTGTGGTTGCCAGCACACTTACACATGAGGCGACCATCATAGTCCTCGGGAGTAGCAACGCATCTGTGATTGACTTCAGATGGAACCCATGTTCTGTATGATGTTGATTACAGACGGCTATGGGCGGCAGTGGCCACTAGCCATCGAGTGAATTGCATGCTAGTTTGCTACTTCAATAAGATAAAAAGAAAAAAAAACATAAAAGTTAAAAGTATAATTAACCTATTCCCTTCGCAGGTTGGAAAGTATCTGACGAGGCAAGTGTGAAGGATAGGCTGAAGCGGTCTCTATCTTCACGCGGTTGGGGAGGCAGCCGACCAGAAGCTCCAAATTCCTTGACCGAGCAACGTTCTTGTCGTCTCCGATACCAACAAAGCAATGTGGAGGTTTGTTCATATTTTAGGAATCTTATAGTATCTGCTAGGACCGTCATCTGATATGTGATAAGAATAATTATAGTAACTTTCCTGAGAACCATACCATAACCGTGTGAGATAAATAATACCTATGTATAAATGAGGTATATTTTTAAAAAAAGTTATAAAAATTACCAAGAACTATTCGATATATTTTTTTATTAAAATTAGGACTGACGAAAAACTTGTAATCAAGAATCAAAAAATTATACCTAAAAACAGGGTGAAATCGGTTAAGCTGACTTGGACAACAATAAATGCTCTTTCAATGGTTAAACAAGCTTTAATCAAACACAAATTAAAACAATCTCGACCAATCTATCCTTCAGACAGGAACCGTATTAAATCACTTTATTTGTCTGGAAATCACGATGTTAGAAACAGACGTAATAGTAAAGAATTGAAACTTATAATAAAACTCATTTTAAGTTGAGGTTCTAAAATTATAGCACAAGTTTATTCTTAGAAAAACATCTATTACTTTTTGCCAGGTGTACGCTCGCTTCCTCGCCAAGGACCACGACTCGGGCCGCGTCTCTTACTTCGTGTCCCGAAGAACTTGGCTCAAAGTGACCGAACTGGTGTTGTTCTTGATGCGCGTGTCCGATCCTCGTATCGCATCGTTGCGGGACCGCGTGCTGCAAGGCCGCAGTACTGGTCGCACTGAGGTGCAAGTACTGTCGCCTATTACAGGTATAATTTATATATTAATACGTGAAGCAAAAACTTGTGATTCGTTTTTGAGATAGTTGGCGCAGGCGGAGGAGTATGAAATTACGCACGGTTATAGTTGTTATAAAGAAGCATTGCGCAATGCTAATATTTTTTTCAAATAATGCATAAAACATACATAAAATCAAGTTGAAACACATTACACTCACTACCTTGCATTTGACACAAACACATACATAATCAACGAAATAGAACATTCAATGTGTTACTATGAAAACACATAACGTCAAAAATGTCAGATATCTGAGTCTAAATACCCGATATTGCTTTTAAATGCAGCTTAGTTATTAAACCTCTTTTTACCTTTAACGGGTGCGTTCAAAATAACTTGAAAATTACTACAATTTATTTAAATTAGAGAAATATTGGTGCTACTTTGGACAATATGAAGTTTAGTTTTTTAATTTAAATTACGGTCGATTTCGACCGTTGCGACGGGTGAGTATTAATATATAATCATGTTTATTAAAACTACTTGAGCATTAGAGAGGTCGAAATGACTGAAGTCATCCTGTTGTTGATGTGTTTAAACGACCTAATTGACACATTTTGGATCGCTGAATGAAAATTAAAGATCAAAGGAACAGCTTGATCCCAAGATTTCACCTTATTTCCTTATAGTCCACACATCGTAACACGTTATACTTGGTCGAAAGCGATTTAATGGTCTTGATTGATTAACATATGATTAGCACGTTGTGACCTATCGTAGTTAAATAGGTACTTATATTGGATCACAATTCTGTCCCAGTATAATCCTGAATCCTGAGTGTCATAAAAAATAAGGCTTAAAAGAAACTGTAACTGCAATATATGACACTAAGTATAGGTAATAAATAATATGATAACAATGAGTTACAGTGCTTCTAATGAAATTGAAAACAGTAGGCACTAAAAGGAAATAGGTCTTAAAATACTTATTTCATATATAGGTCGAGTGATTGGCCTACGTGAAGTACGTGTAGTCAACGACAAAGTGTCCATCTCTCGCTTGCTGGTGCGAGTCATATCTGGTCTTCAGCTCAACATCTCACCGGACAATGCCATCGAAAATGGATATGTATCAGAAACAACCGTCACCAGACGCCTCACTGCTCAATATCAGGTAAAATCACCGACTTAGCAATAAATTTCAAAAATGTATTTCAACTTTTTCCAATATTCATTTATGAAATAAGTTAGGGACTTAATTAAAATTTCTTGGTATTTGCCTAAACATCTACAATGAGTCTTAACGAAACAAATAATGAAGTTTTAATACAATTTCCAGTTTGTCTACAAAGTCTGACAAGATCTTAATTATTTTTTATCTTATTTATAAAGATCTTAATGATAAATATTTTACTAACTTTAATTATTTCAGGAGGGACTGTTAGATATAGATATTGAGTTCTCTGATGGCAGTCACACTGCTCTTCGAGATGTGGCGGTGTCTGATTATTACTTGCTTGTGGAGAGCCTGGATTCTGAAGTAGTGGCGTTTGCTCCCATGTTGGCTTCCAGACATCCACGAGTCATTGCAGTTGGTGAAGGTAAATACAGAATGTTCACATTTCTTAAGTTTTATTACCAATTCGCACTTGACTAGCGCGGTGGACTATGGCCTATAACTCTCTCATTCTGAGAGAACACCCGTACCCAGCAGTGGGACAATAATGGGTTGATGAGAGATTACTATTATGACTATCAATGAAGGCGTGTTCATCTTTGACTAGTTTTATTAAGACACAATACTATCTGCCTTTTAAAGTCCAATGATGACCTATGCACACCGTTTGGCTCTAGTGTTGGTAATTGCAGTGGGTATTGATGATATATAAGAAGACGCTGCGGCCTATCTTTTGGATTAATTGGATTTTGTGCATTAATCACCTTCTGATGCATCTACGGGTAAACTGACCACCAGATGCATTTAAATATACGCTCATTTTAAAATATTTCTCTCCTCCCTCACGGGATTGACAACATATTTCCATGGATGATATGTTTACAAAACCCAAACCGTTTAACCAACTTACAAATAACTTACATTTGCAGGGAGCGGAGAATTACTGCGCGTAACTCTATTAACACCGGAGCAATGTCGAACCGGACCTTTACGGCGGGTGGCTCTTCCCGGGAAAGGCGATACAAAGACTCCAGCGAACATCAAGAACATACCTGGGGCTCTGGCCACTGCGGCCGCGAGTGTCGATGTCGACTTCAGCGGTAGTGATGCCCCACAACGACCGGATACGCCGCAGAACGACGATATCATGGTTAGAGGTGGAATCAGGACTGCACTGGCTGATCTCAGCGATGTCATTAATAAAGGTAATTTTGTTATTTTACATTATTGAATGGAAGGAATACGAATTTTAAGTGATCACGCTAAAGTACTCTAGTAATCCCCATTTGGGGATTTCTATTTAGAAAAGGAGTTCCACCTGAAGTCGATGTCAAATGGGTTATTTTTTTTTGGGCAAATGTACTATGTTTTAGATAAAGTAATCTGCTTTATTAGCACTTCAATCCAGAAAATAAAAGCTAGCAACGTTGGTTTAAGTCCGAGAATGGATATGCTGGTAGTTTAAATTACAAAAATACAGAGTTCTGTTGTTTACCCTATAAAAACATTTATAGGGTCACCTTAACTAGACGGAGTAGAATGTCTTAGTAATGGCACCAGAAAGAATACCCATTATTATTGAAGGTAGGTACATCATTGGATGTACCTACCTTCCATCGTACCTATATGATTTAAAAACTTTCAACTTTGTGTCTCATGATTGATTTAATAACGATGAACGTTGTTTTCTATATGATTTTAGGCTTTTCCCCGTTCAAAGATGAAAACAACCACGAGCCAACCGTGCAAGCTCAGCAATACGGGTCGATATTCCGCGGCAATTCTGCCGTGCACCCACGTCACCCACCCCCTCGTATGACGCCTGTTGAAATTGGTGAGTGTATCTTTTATTAAATTTCTATGTGCCTAAAATTCAGAATCAACGCCAGAGAGCATAATGTGTACAAACTAAAAACTTCTTGCTTATCGTAATAACTTTGTTTAAAATGTTTCTTAAAGCACCTATCTCATATTTTCTCTTATTTTTCTCAGGAATGTACGTTCTCCTCGGTGCATTTTGTCTCGCTATAGTGGTAAGTAAAATGCACATTACTTAAATTTGTCGACCCGGTTTTGATAAACTATTATATAATAATGTTTTTTTTCTGTCTACTTCAATCAGAACAAGTCTATATACAGTAACAAGAACAGAACAAGTAACAGATAAAACATTTTTTTTCTGTTACTTGTTCTGTTATTGTAATATAAATATAAACTAGTTTCTAACTAACAAAAAACGTTACAGGTGTTCGTAGTATCATGCGTGGTTTACGCGTCGCGCCTGAAGCCGGCCGATGCGGGCGAGACGCGTGCGGACACGCGGCCCGCCGCGCCCGTCCCGCCGCGGGACAAGCCCGTCCGCGAGTCAACCACAAACGCGCACGACTGGGTGTGGCTTGGTATGTTACGTGTTACTTAAACTGTTTTATGATAATGTTAAAAATAATGATAAATCTGGGAATATTTCATTAATTAAAAAAAAATTAAAAGATGAGAAGTTACATTTTAGCCAGATAAAATATAAATGATAAAAATGTTATTAATAAACTTATTAATTGATAATTGAAAAAAATGTGAATAATTGACAAATATTGCTGGAATATCAAATATAGGAATATAATTGGAGCGTCAATAACTAGAGTTTAGGTAATAAAATTACCTTTTTTACATCTTATAAATCTATTATGGTATACGAAGATATTTTGTTAAATAAATAATAACCATTTGTGAATTTATTATTTCTTTGCAAAACTTGTAACTAATCATGAAATTCGCAAATAAGATGACACGTTAATGTTTCAGGACGAGCAACAATCGAACGAAACGGCAACAGACACCCAGCGAACCGCAACTCAACCCAGCCACCGCCAGACAAGAGCAACAACAACCAAGAGATGAGGATCACATCGAACCCATTAAACTACAACTACGTGGACCCCGAAGACGCGATCCGGGACAACGGGAACGTCATGGTCACCAGCTTCGACAACCCGAACTCCATCGAACTCCCGTCCCAAAGCGAGCGGCGGCAGATAGACTCGACGACGTACTGCAAGAAGCCCGCCAGACACACCCGCCAACACTCCGGAGACGGTCATTGGCAGTAAGATTATTATTGTCATCACTAGTTTCATCTCATTGTAGGAACTGCTAAATTGTAAGGCTACTCTAGAGTTAACGATTTGCTTGAAAATATGACTGCAAATAAGAGTCAATATTATGTATGTGCAATTTCTAAAACAGGATTGTAGATTTACACTTAATTTAGACAATTTTAATTTAATTTAGACAATCTTATTAGATTTTGATGATTCAGATAGCAATATTTTTCTCATCATACATGCGTAAAATCAATGCCTATTTGGTAATTACTTTAGGATAGTACGACATAACATAAAAGTCGGTAAACCCGATTGTTTTTGAACGGTGATGGGTTTTTTAGACATAAACTTCGGACTTAAAAAAAAATAAGTTTCACGAAACTTTTAAGTTGTGTCGAAATGCTTTAAAAATTAGACTATATAATTTTAAAGGTAATATTTACATCTATGGTGATAGATGATAGATGGTATATTTTATGCGTTTTTATTATCAGGGCGGATTCGAACGAGCAAGACGACTACCGACCCCCCGTCCCCCCACACCGAAACACTTCAACACCGCAGCCCCAAGTTCCCGTACCACCTCGTAACCCTGCCAAAGTGAGTAAATAAGTTACAGGTAGTCCGGTCAAATTAGACTTAAAAATTAGAGTGAAATACATTAATTCGCAACAAGCTCAATATTGGTACAATTGTTCAAAAGATGTTCAAAAGACGTAGGAAAAAAAATATCAATAGGTACTTTTTATAGATAGTTTTATAATCTACAATTTTAGTCTGATGTACTTTTATGATAAAACTTACCGGTTATCTGAAAATTACAAAAAAATCATGAATATTTTTTGCCATACACGGGAATGATGGGGAACTTTCAGGGTTTGTTTATTATTGTATTTTAAACAATTCTACCAATATTAAGCTTGTTGGGAATTTATGTAGCACCGAACGGACTAAAATATAGGTAATATGATATTTTAGGACTTAATAATTAAATTAAAAATTTCAACGTAATTTTTAACAATAATTAATTGATAGAAGATACTTGGAATAGTATTTAATTGCTGAAATTTTATTTCTTATATCTTAAACGAAAATCCAATTTATTTAAATTATTTTATGTTTCTTAGTGCAAATACATAGTTTTTTTATTTTATTTTGTTTGTAAACAGTCCCTTATTTATATTTTTAATGAATGAGGTTAAAAAAATAAAACTAGATTAAAAGGCAAATAGCCACCATGTGGTTAAAGATAAAGATTTTAGATTAATAAATACTGAATTGTGCAGTTATTCATAAAAAGCAGCGATATGTTACCTAATTCATTTATTTTGTAATAATAAAAATAAAAACATTTTTTCAGATTTTACCGGATACCGTTATGCCTCCAGCCCGGCGAAGTCATTCCAGGAACCACCACAAGAAACACGAGCGGGAGTCAGACGTTCCCAAGAGATCCCCGGAAGGTGGCCGGCGCTCCGACAGGTACAGCAAGTTACGGTACACAACGAATTTATATTAGGCATGAATTTATATGAGACATTAATGTTTGATAGATTTTACCAAAAAAAATATATAAAATTTAAATTACACACAATGTTATGATTAACTAAATATTAATTACTGCACCTATATTAAATACGGAAGAAAAAGTAACAAGCATAGTTACTGTAAGCCTTCGAATGGAATCCATATTTTATATAAATAATTGTTTTTATAATACAGATTGTACCTACTCAGTCGTTTAATTTTAACAATAAGTATTTATCGAGTTTAATTTGTAAAATGACAGCATATTGAATTTTTTTTTTCAGAATTATTGATTTGAACAAGGCAGACGCACCGTATCAATCTAGCCGAGATCTCAAAGACTACAAACGCGACTCTTTCCCCATGCAATTCCGTGACGATTTTGAAGATAACCCCGTGGAAAAACTGACTAACAAGGAGGACTGCGCTCGTCTCTTCGAATTTGATAACGACGCCCCGCTTATCATGGAAAATAAGGACTACCGAGAGATTGTGGGACTGAACAGAGGGACGGACGACTCACGACGCACCTTCGCTAAGCCCGAGAGCCCCGACTACATGCATGATTCTGGAATCGGTAATCTAATTTTCTTGATGAGTCCGTATATGATATCATGATATATGAAAGCTTTTCTCCGCTCCAGCCGTATTTCTGTCGTTACTACGATATAAGAACTAGGAATATATTTCGAAACCTATAGATACAATAAATTCAGTACGTTTGGTTCGATACGATTTCAAACACACAAACAAAAATTCAAAAAAATATAGAAATTGTATCCTGATCACATGTTAGATTTTAGTAGTTTTAGTGGTAGAGTTATCTCTGCACCTATTTTTGACGCTTCATTTGTGTTGCGACAAAGTTAGACAGATTTTTACTTATCAATACTTTGTATTAGAGATTTTCTGCTCTCATTTATAACATTATATTTCAATTAATGTGTGCTTGTTTGCTATTTGTCTTTTACACATATAGAATACACGCCCTGAGCTCATACGTCTAAATACTCATTCCAAATTGTTATTTTAGGATTACCCGAGGTGCAGATGCGACACAAAAGCCGACCTAAAGAATCTAACGTCAAGGGAGAATTCGTCGAGGCGGCTAAGCAGAACAAAGGTAAACTTTCAGAAGTTTCCCCACAAATAGCGCTATTCCACTTTTTTAAGTACCCTACCTACGATTATCCTTTAGGCCTTAATATTTACGTTTAAAGACCTTTATTTCTCAAAAGATTTTACACAAAATCACTTACAGAGAAATTACAATATGAATATTATAACAAACAATATTGATTAGCGTAGTGTAGTTGTGGGTAGATAGAATGTTATTAAACTAAACTAGGTACAGAATATTACAGGTATTTGTGTTTATATTTATTAGTGCCTTAAGCAAACAGCTCCTTAAGAGGAATACTGAGAGAAAAACCAAGTAAAACTTCCAACTGATTCTTCACTTCTCACTTCTATTTGAACTTCCATCTATTTTGGAGATTTGTTAAAGATGCTAAGCAGCGACCACTTGCCATGAAATGTTTGTTAATTCAGTTCAATAAAAAAACCTAAATGGATATTAGGCTAATCAAACAATAACAAACAAGTAATTGGAAGGCTGATATGGTTTAATAACCCACTGTGGTTTGATTGAGAAGACACCAATTCCACACCTATTCCTGGCGTGAAACAAATTCTGTTTCAGCGAAATGGTGTTGATGCCGCCTTACTCACATATGAGACGACCATTTACATCCTAAATATTGACAATGCATCTGTGATCTGCATTCGATAGTATCCGTTTTCTATGAAGTAAACGCTTTCTGCACTCATACCCCACACTAAGATTATGTCCTGTGTCGTGGGTGCCCTGAACTCACACAAAGACGAAAACACAAAGCCCCAATCCAGGTCGAAGTGATCCAGTAGAGAATATGACAAGCCCACAAGCTAATGAAACGGGAAAAACTGCGGTGGTGGGCGTGCGCTTTGTGAACGTCTAATGGAACGCACCCTAAGTGGACGTTGCAATTTGGTATGCTACATCAATGTTAGGCTGATATGATACTGAACGTCCGCAGGCGGCAGCTCCCCGGAGGTGAAGCGCGCCACGATCGTGGGCAACCCGATGTACTCGCGCGCGGCGGACGCGCCCGTCGAGTCGCTCGGCCTCGACGACCTGCACATGGACTACGATCAAATCATGCATTATTTCCACAACCTCAAGGTATAAACCGCAACACACCGTCCCACCATGCTTCTAGTGTAGCGTTGCTGTCGCTTGCATCGATACCTGCTCGGCACGGCGAAGGAGCGGTACCCTCATATCTTACGTATTTCGATGTTTGATGTACTCTCTTATGAATCGTGGAGCCTGAATTTTGGAGCATTTAAAATGGAATTAGCATAGTATTTTGTATGAGTACATTTTATACAATTATACATTATTACGCCCTGCAGTATTATTGTATAGGTAGGTATGTACCTAGTTACGTTGAGGTTCATTGGATAAGAATTTTGTATGACACAGGCCTGCAATCTTCTGCTCTCGAGTAGGAATGCCTTTTACACAAAGTACACTAGTTTTCGCGTGTTTTTCAAAATAGTCATTCATTATATTTTCATTAAGTAGATAGGTAGATAACAGCTCTATTCACTAGCATAGAAAGTAGAATGACTCTCACTATCCGTCATAGTCTTAATAAAATATAAATTCGCCGCAAAAATCTGACTTATGCATATTTTCAAATTTTTCGCAGGAATCAAACGCCTGAGTAGAGCAGATCATTGCAAAGATCCGGCAGATATTGTCTACGTTTAAATATCAGCATATCATCAAAGCTCCTCCAATCGACGTATACAATGCGACTACCGAAACATCCGGGGTAGCCGGGCCCGAGGATAACGCCGTTGACTCGCGCAACAACAACGCGGTTTACGAGAACGTAAGCCACGTCGCACCCACGCAGGTGCTGTGCGACTCTATCGCTCACAAAAACGACTTCATGAAAAGACAACTTACGTTCTTATTGGAGCACCTGAGCGAGGCTTACGAGTAAATGTTGTTGTTGAACAGTCAACGTGTTACCCTCTAAACAATATGTGTCCAAAATTGGATCCTTGCAGTGATCGTTAAAGAAAATGATATATACAAAATGTAACTGTTTTATACTTATAGCGTTAAACGTATATTTACTCTAGTCATCTACAAAGCTGCACATATTTATTAACTAAGATTTGTGTGCATGTAGTAAATACTCATGTCAATGATTATGATAGATATTTAATATACACGCGTTGTTTTATCTGTATATTTATAGTCGTCTAATTACGGGCTAATCGATAAAGCAGAACCAGATTATATACCTACCTATAAAGAGCCTTTAGCCGTTGTCGTCGTTATATTATTCCAATACCAAATAAAAATTAATGAAATTTGCATTTGTTCTAGATTTGTACATATTTTTCCATTAGAGATGGTTAAAAATGCTACCTCACTTATATGTATTACGTCTTAACTCTAGCTTAGCCAATTCCTATTTCTGCAAGCGATTAAAATCTGTGAATGTGTGAAACTTTTCCAATTAAATTCCAAAATTCAAATTAATTGTTTATCCGTTTATATATGTTTTAATTTTAAGACGAAAGAAATAGGTTTTAAGACTGCAGAATGCCAGTGTTTAGGTCATTAAATATATATTATAGTTTAGTATTTACATAGCTTAAGCCGAAACTAGTCAAATGTATGTAAGTATTTTAATTCTGGGCTAATGTTTGTATCGAAATCATTTTCTTTACCTATTCGATAAAGTTCAGATAAGAGGCTTTTTATGTTCCTCTACATTTATTTGAATACAAATATCCCTGCAAATAGTAATTCCCTGTGTCTATGTTAAAGTATTGCTTTAATACAAGATTGTAAGCTTATTTACAGCAAGTCAATACTTGTATGGAATGCCCCACTTGAATTCAATACAGTAATTGCAGCAAATAAATATTCAAATCATGTTGTGATATATTGACTGCCGGGGAATAATTTTATATGCAGTCAATGTTATGTATAAAAAAGCCATATCATATGAAATATAGCGCTTGTATTATAATTATTGTAAACACTATTATTAATTTATTGAAAGTGTAAATTGCATTTATGTGTAAGATAGCTCCTTAGGCTTTGTAAATATTGTTATGACGTTATATAATTTATAGGTATTTGTGGAAACTATGATGCAGCATAGATTATACATATATGTGGTAGAAACGCTTAACGTACTATCGACAGCATAGTTGCACTCAGTAATATGAAATGTTTCATATCTGTTACAAATGTACTAAATAGTAAATGTTTTGATCTTGTAATTGTGTATTAATGTGGCCATTAATAATAATAGGAATGAAAAATATTATTCAAAAATAAAATTATATGTAACTTAAAACTAGTACGCGAATTAAGCAGTGGAATTTTATGTGGCTCTGTTTTTAAAAATTCAACTGTTTAGCGAACTGTTGTAAGACTTATTACTTCATAAAATACTGATAGTGTGTTGTTTGGCTTTTGTCGTTAGGTTAGAGACGAGTCAGTGAATATCGAGTACTTTATCATGTAGTATTTGTTGATATGACCTTTGTTTTTGTTGAGTTTTTCCAGTAATATATGAAAAAGAAGTTTATTGATAATTATTGCTACAAGGTATACATGTATGCAAACTGAGGCTTGTCACAAAATCCTTTCATAAAAATGTCAAATATAATAAATTATTATCGAGTACCTATATTGTTTTTCATTTTTCCCCACCATTCTAACAACTGTTAGATTTCGTCATTACATAGGTATTATTATTTTATTACATTCATTATTTATTACCATACTCAACGTTTAAGTAGGAAGTTAATATTATTTTCATGAATTAGGTTTAAAAACAAAATCAGTAACTACTACGTCAAGTATTTCGTTTTACATACCTCTAAATTATAACAAATGTACAAAGGTGGTAGTAGTGTAGTTCGACCGGGGAGTAGCACCGCCACACCTATTTCTAGCGTGAATCATTTTTTGCGTTTCGATAGAAGGGTGTGATTACCGGCACACTCACATGAGGCGACCATCATAGTCCTCGGGAGTAGAAACGCATCAGTGATTGACTTCAGATGGAACCCATGTTCTGTATGTGGTTAATTAAAGATGTCCATGGGCAGCAGTGACCACTTACCATCAGGTGGACTGCATGCTCGTTTGTTACTTCAGTCAGATAAAAAAAAGGCTTGTTTTACCTTAAAGATTAAAGTTTATTGAGGGAAAGAAAATAAATGTTTTTACTTAAACTGCTACTTTATTCATTTTACTAACACATATATACATATTTAAAAATTCTACAAATGTTTACCATACCACTTGTGGTCAGCTGGAGATATAAATCTGTGACAACCACCCATATTGTTCTGTATAATGTATTTCAAAGTCAATTTGTTTTGGTTGTTTTCTTCTTTCCATTTCTCGTTAGCAATCTTCTTTTCCATTATTTCTTGTGATACTGCTTCAGCTTTGAATGGCAATCTTTCCGCCACAATTTTTAACATTTGATGAACCTGATAAAGACATGGTTTTGTAGTAAGAATAATAGGCATTATTAAAAACAGCTAAAAATATGAATTTGAAGGCTATTTAGCTGTTGGTAATTGGTAACTGTTGAACATAGTAAGTAACTTCATCCAGAAAACCAGTTCTATGTGAAGTTAGTCACACATGCATAGCTACTCTCATGCCAGTGACCGGCAACAACATCCTTTCACCAAAACGCCAGGATTGCTTTATACCAGAAATTGGTGAGCAGTCTATAAAACAATACATTATTATTACTTGTTCACAATATCAAGTTAACTGATATCAAGTTTCACACAATTATAAAATTCTAGTGAGAAAATATTGCTTGGAAGAGCACGAGATTTCCTTAAGGCGATATTGACTAGGAGATGACAGCCTAAACCCAACACCCCTTCCTATAACCAAGCGTGGTATATTGTTGCTAGAAGGTTCTTCATATGATAATTTTTTTTTCAAATAATGCATAATTTATTTACCATAGCCCTATTCTGAACCAGAACTACAGGGATTTTTTTTTTTGTATAGGCCTGCAGGGGCACTTACAAATTGTCAGTTACACATTTTTTTTTACCTTACCACCGGATCGAAAGACAACCTCAACTGAGATGATCCGGCAAGAAACTTAGCAAGTTTGTCTTTTTTGTTAAGAGGTTTTTTTTTCAATAGGTTATGACCATGCCAATGTACTTTATTTATAACATATTATGAGCTAAGATCTTGAAAAAGAAGAACATACCTCAGGATATTCACATTTCCCGCCAACTTCAATGATGACTCTTCCAGCTTTGATTGGCGTAACGTAATGATCAATTGCACCTTTACCACCACCCATTCTTTGACCTTGCCCTTTCTTAGTGACAGGTTGCCACGGTGGGTCTACTCTCCATATAGCAAACATTCTTTTCATGTCCAAGTGCCTGGCTACTACTAAACGTGCCATTTCAAAATGCTCAAATCGTAAACGACCCCCACCAGTGGCCTGTAAAATTTAAAATGTTTCATAAGATTTAAAAAAAAACAGGATTGTTAAATTCGCCAGCAATTTAGAATTTTGGATTTATTTGGTTATTAATAATAGAACCAGTATGATATAAGCCATACTGTCATCAAATAAATGATATCTAGTTTATTCATTTGTTATAGTATTTTTTTGCAGGTTACTAGAGCTATGGAGAAATGGAATACTTTGAGCAATCTTAGTTTTTTTGTATCGAATTGAAGTAGCAAGCAATTATGCAGTGCACCTGATAGTAAGTGGTCACTGCCGCCCATGGAACTGGAATGTAAGCAACTTCAAATAGAACATAATTTCTATCTGTGATTGACTACAGATGCATTGTTGCTCCCGGGGATTTAAATGGTCAGCTCATACAAAAGAATGCTGGCAACCACAACCTACCAACATTTGCTCAGAATTTGTGCAAACATCATACTACCATTGATAACTAAGGTGAAAGACCTTAGGAACCATACACCAAGATTAGACATTCTGTATATTATCATGGCTAATATAGTAATATAAATAAATGAAGAAGCACTCTTTACAACTGAAACATCATTATAGTTATTAAAATAACATATAATACTTACAATTACACCAAATTGCTTTAACTGCAAGGTGTTATGTAATTTTTCAGGACCTCGCATGTAGCGCAGCCGTTTTTGCATCTTTGGTGGTTTTAAATTGGGTGGATATAAAGGTACTTTCTCATACACACGTAATCTTGGGCGTTCAGGTATTTCAATATCTATTAAAGAAACAGTAAAGTATTTCATGAAGTAAAAAAATACAATTACTTACTACAATTACTTACTTATTTACTATTAAACTTAATCTAATTTAAAGAGGTTGTAGAATTGTATGTGGTGGGCAGGTGGTACGCCCAACCGCCATTTGGGAGGAGTCTGATGGAACGAAGTGCTAAGAGGAATCGGTTGCGTTCCTTTGGAGATCCCGGAGTTCTATTTATTGCACTGAGGACAGCTACCAACGTTTTAGTGCAGAATCGTATGTGGTCACACTCCAGAGGCATATATCTGGAGGCTATTTCTGGTTCATAATTAAGCATTTGACACTGTCATTTTCAATTAACAGTACCGTTTTTAGGAAAAAATGTGTGAAGTGGTGACGCCTCCGAACTAGGACCAAAGGGGAACAGTTTTAAAGTAAAAAATACCAATAAATGTTGTAGTGACTAAGACAGTAGGTAAGAATAACTAAGTTTGTTTTATTTAATATTAAATAATAATGAGTAATGTCAATTATTACCGTCATAATTTTTAGGAGGAGCAAAGTACTTGATTCCGGAGTTGAATGATATTTGAAGGAATTCGGGCTTCAGAAGACCTGTAAGTTAAAAAGATCATAAGTTTATTAATCTCATGCATAAACAAATTTAAATATTTTTATCAATTAGCTTACCTGTTGTAAATTGTACTGTCCGTGACAACATCTTTAGGTTAGTGTGATTTAAATATTTATAAAGATATCTGCAGACTTTAAATATTTTATAACATGTACATTTCTATTAAATATTTATATACTTCTTCTGGGTATTTTAACCAGCAATTAATACGAACATAGGTTATGAAACTGACTTTGACATTCAGTCAGTGTCCACTGACGGAACTGACTGATAAATGTCACTCTTGATTGCCATTGACAAGATTCACAAAAAAAAACAGAGTAATTATATCTATGCATGGGAAATTTTCATACAGCCAATTTATTACGCTGACTCAAAAGACATGTACGATATTTTCACAGAATTTTCACAACCGAGCACATTAAAATATCAGTCCGCGTATTGCACGCTGACTAAAAACTAAACATCAAGTAGAAAGCGATGTTACGCCGTCGAGTTCACATGTGATGACCTGTAATTTGTATAAGTGATCATTGCTATCTTAAAACTCAATAGTAACAGTAGGAACCCTATTTGAAGACAATGATCGAGGCCTGTTGCAACTGCAGAACTTATAACATGGCAGCGGCTTTCTCCAATCACATCCACAAAAAGTGGATGCTTTTAGAAATTTAATTAATTTATTTAACATTATTATTTAAATTACAGAGATTTATTAAAAATAAATGATTTCTACTATATTATCTACTATTTTAATACTATATTCCTATTTCTTATGAAATAGGAAATACTTACTGCTTACATATCACCCTCTTTCGCACCAGCGGTTAACCGCGGGTGCGGCTAACCACACGGCTAGCCGCTCTTTCAGTTTATTACGAAACCGCCCAAAAATTTCAACGGCCACGCGTGGAAATTTAAGGGCGGTTTCATAGTAAACTGGAAAAGCGGCTAGGCGCGCGGTCTGCCGCGCTCGCAGTTAACCGTCAATAATACGTAAGAGGGCCGTACTGTGTCGTTTCCATAGCAACAGTTATTTTACAATCCGCATTAAGTAATATGTACACAGTTGTAACATATTAAACCCAAAGAAGCAGGTTGTTCGAAAATAATAATACATTATAGGATTTTGTATGAATAAGAAATGGAGTATCGTATAATGTTAAGACTCCAAAAGTGCCTATATTTCAATGTTTATATTTACATTGTGTGGGTCATAGTTAATAGTGTATTTTTGTACTATAAGGTAAGCTTGTCTACTGTTTTATTGTGAATATCAGTTTCAGTTCATTAATTTTATGCTGTTGGGTTTTTTTTCTTTTTAAAATAACTGATTTATGTTATCGTTCTTTTAGAAAATTTGCATCAAAACAGTATATTTTTGTAGTACTTAGTTTATTTGACAACTTTCATTTGTTAACCGTATTTTAAATCGTCTGTTCCCCGCTTTTTCTGATTGCAATATAATTACATAAACACTGTATAGCCTATCGCCGTATGTTATTTTACTTTTTAGCCTATCGTCAATCGTTATGGAGTGTCATTTGTTCGCATACTTTGGCAAATGAAATGACATCGACATACAAACAAACCTACATACATATGCTCAAGGAAACAAGGAACATTACCCTCCTTCTGACACAGTCAGGCAAAACGGTAACGGTTCCGTACGAAAGACCGGAGTTAGGTAGTTCAGTATTTTAAACTTATCTATGGACCGAAGTATAATAATTGCACCGTGGTAAGATCTTTTTTGTTGGAATCTGCCTGGCTAGCTGGCCGGCAATAATCAGGCTAAAGTCTATTATTGCTAGGTAGTAACTTAACTTTGTAGGATTTGCCTGGCTTGCTACCACACTCAGGGTAAGGTCTAATGCTAAAAATAACACGACGTGGAGTATTAGCGTCGGGGGCCAGGAAGAGCTGGTGAAACGTCCATGCTGTCCGTCGGTTAGTTAGGGTCTCGAATCTGGACTACACTGTTAGGCCAGGCACGGCTCTGCGATTGGGTAGCGACAGAGCCGACAATTCCTCTTTGCGGTGTTACACATTTCCATAAGTGACTGTGTCTTTCCATTACAATCTCCAAGTGCTTGAAAGGTATCATTGCAAGGTAGGACCACATTTGAAGCCCACAAATAAACTTGTGCTTAATAATAAGCTAGCTAGGTGGATTGCATGCTCGTTTGCTACTTCAGTCGGATAAAAAAAAAAATCGCGGCCTCTTCAACGGTAATCCATATATTTCAGTTAATTTACATAAACCCATAATGTACCTACTAAATTTGTATGTATCTTTTAGAAAAAGCCGCACAAAAATCTATTCAATAGATTTTGAGAAAAACTATTAAATACTAGCCCAGAGCTTTTGGAGAATTTATCTTACAATATATATAGAAGTACTATAAATACATATATATGTATTTGTCATGGTCTTTTTTTTGTTCCCCCTCGGAAACCTTCAAAAGGTACCCGACGCCGTGGGAGCGACGCAGGGTTATGTGCGATTTTTACCGCACTAAAACCTCCCCGGTGGCCGTCCTCGGCACCATAAAGAGGATTCCGGGACCTCGAAACGACCGCAACCGGAATCCTCTGAGCGCGTTGCTACATCGGGCTCCTCCCAGATTGGCGGCTGGACCCACCGCTCCGTCTAATCTTTACGACGGTATGCGACCACACATACCGTCGTCCATCCCGGGATCGTGAACGTCGCTCCAGCAGGAAAGTAGCACGTAGAGTGATATGAGTGGGACGTATAATTAGTGCCCAATCTGCTGTAAATGTGCGCCAAATAAAAAATTTGTGCGTGTTGTAGTTTTTGAAATAAACGGAAGAAACGATTCCTGCTGGGGTAACGTAGTTCCAGCAGGAAAATTCTAAACGAAAGATTGGAGAGTTAAAAATTGCATATGAGCAGAGAGCTTATATTTGTGCAAATTTGTGCGCTAAAAATATAATTTGTGCGTCTTCAGGTTCTCGAGATATTGCGTTTCCTGCTGCGGTAACGTTTTGCAAAATCGCGTATCTAAAAGACTATTGTATGTGCGCCTGTAGAATAAACATGTACAAATAGCTCATAATTTGTGCGTATTTTTGACAAAATTAGATTTAAAAAAATACTTATAGTTTTCGAGTAATCACGGTTTTTTCAAAAATCCAAACAGTGTCATAGCTCCTAAATAAGAAAACATATAAGGTCACTGAAAACTGCATTCGGTCCGTCTTGGCGTGGTTAATTAGCACAAAAAAAATTAAAAGTGCACATACGTGCGTTTTTGGTTAATATGAATTAAAGTCAATAAACGACGTCCTACCTTTGACGTCACCGTTCAAGAAACTGGCTCAACCTGAGATGTTTGGGCATTAACCAAAAATTAGTGCGTTTAGTCAAATAATATGTAAGATAAAATTCCAGTGTGAAATATTTCGCATTAAGTAAATATAAACAAAAAACAAAACAGTAACACAAACGCTGGTTATACGACCAAATTCGAATGACTACAAAAAAGCGGGGGTTTCATATATACTAATGACCTTTCTTTCTTGAACGTATTATTGCTGGTACTATCACGCTCAAACGTTTATTGGTGATTAATTATACGACCTTTAGGGAAATAATTACAAAATATAATAAATGGATTGTGTAATTATCAAATGAAAGACCTAGTATGTGTGAAAATTCTTATTTATATTTTCTTTAATTTTGATTCTTAAATAAGATCACAGAAAAATCTTAAGTAAAATATTCGAACGCAAAAAGTTCCTTAAGGTTATTAAAGTTATACTTCTTTTGGCGCGCTAGGTAAAAATGATGAGAGTAAATAGAGTCTTACGAAGAGTCTTACGATGCGCGCGCACACCGACAAGTAAATCCGACACCCTGAAGTTAACTATAGTAAACATTTTAGTTTTTTCTACTGTTAATGTCGTTTTTTCTCCAAGCGTAGAATTATGCAAAAGATAAAACTTTTAAAAAGATTTTTATATTATATTAAGCCAAAGAAGTATAACTTCGAACGCGTGTACATAAACACATTCACACTTTATATTTTTGTATCTTGTATTTTAAAATCACAGATCAGTTTCCAATTAAAAAATTAAGACTATTATCATATTATTAATGTAAATGTCCTAATGTATGCTGAATTGCAGTGCTGAATGTATTTTAATTAAATTTGGAATGAAGATAACTAATAAAATTCCAAGTAGCAATTAAGCTCCTTATTTATGATGTACTTCATCGTGTACAAATCTACCGCACAAATAAAAAGTTTATTTTCTATTTTCTACTTCAGTGTACTCGAGTATACTAAGTTTTAATCGGTTAGTGAGTAAAGTTAAGAAGGTTATTAGCATGTATAAAATCTCCGCTTTTTTATAGTCATTCGAATTGGTCGTATAACCAGCGTTTGTGTCTGTTTTGTTTTTTTGTTTATATTTACTTAATGCGAAGTATTTCTCACTGGATATTTATCTTACATATTATTTGACTAAACGCACTAATTTTTGGTTAATGCCCAAACATCTTAGGTTGAGCCAGTTTCTTGAAAGGTGACGTCAAAGGTAGGACGTCGTTTATTGACTTTAATTCATATTATCCAAAAACGCACGTATGTGCACTTTTGATTTTTTTTGTGCTAATTAACCACGCCAAGACGGACCGAATGCAGTTTTCAGTGACCATATATGTTTTATTATTTAGGAGCTATGACACTGTTTGGATTTTTGAAAAAACCGTGATTACTCGAAAACTATAAGTATTTTTTTAAATCTAATTTTGTCACAAATACGCACAAATTAAGAGCTATTTGTACATATTTATTCTACAGGCGCACATACACGTCTTTTAGATACGCGATTTTGCAAAACGTTACCGCAGCAGGAAACGCAATATCTCGAGAACCTGAAGACGCAAAAATTATATTTTTACCGCACAAATTTGCACAAATATAAGCTCCCTGCTCATATGCAATTTTTAACTCTCCGATCTTTCGTTTAGAATTTTCCTGCTGGAACAACGTTACCCCAGCAGGAATCGTTTTTTCCGTTTAATTCAAAAACTACAACACGCACAAATTTTTTATTTGGCGCACATTTACAGCAGATTGGGCACTAATTATTCGTCCCACTCATATCACTCTACGTGCTACTTTCCTGCTGGAGCGACGTTCACCCCGGGATCGCATGAACGAACGGTTCGAGCTCCCACTTTAGCCGCCTGCAACCCCAGAAGTCCCCTTTAGTCGCCTCTTACGACAGGCAGGGAATGCCGTAGCCCTATTTTGATCCCGAAATTTCAGGGATGATTTGTCATGATCTACTTACTAGCTTTCATTTGACATCCTTAATGTTATAGGTTATACGTACAAAATCGTCCCTCCCACCCTTTTTCTCTGACCGCAGACGCCATATTGAAAAATTATATAGCCTATGTCACTCTCACAACCGAGTCGTTTCAAATGATATATCATAAATTATGTTACAATCCGTCAAGCCGTTTGGGCTGTAGCGCGTGCCAAAGAAATGGACATACATACAAACATACATAGATAGACTTCACATACGCTCGAAAAACATTACCCTCCCTAAGCAGTCGGGAAAATAAGCTAATATTTTCCTTTATTATGTAGATGAAATATTGGAATATAGGTTGTAAAAGCGCGGTTTATGCGTGTGGTACTTTCCATCATGGGTATTGTACATGGGTTAATCTAGCATAATCATTATCCGAGTGCTATATTTTAGCGAAATCTGACTTAGTATTCGTTTTTCCGTAAAAGAGTGACAATAAAACATACATTCTCACAAACTTTTGCATTTAGAACAAAATTAAGATGAGGTAATAATTAAAAATGGGATATGACACATTAAAATAGTGTAAAGAAAAACTAATGTGCCTTTAATACCAGTGTGACATAGTCACATGATATGCTGAATAACGGTCAATTTTTTATTTCAAATACCTTTTATTTTTTCAGCTCCACAAATTGGGACATCTTTCAAAATATTTGTCAGCAACAGTATTCGTATTGCTCACTGGTCTTGAATTGGTTAGACTTTATCTTGGTCACTATGGGAATTTATCTTGTAGGGTAAGATAAAGTTAGTTATTTATACATAGAATTTTCAGTTTTGTTGTTTATATTGTATATTTCATCCCTAACGTTCGCTGTTTATAGAGTAGGTAAACTACAGACATTTTTTTTATTCGGATAGAAGTATTCGGATATTGATCCGAATAAAACAAACATCCGATTCCATAAAAAAATCGGATGTTTCTTCTCTACATTATCATAAAATACTTTTAGTAGAAAATAATACAACTTTCATTTTGTGTCATTTATTTGAAGTTACATAAAACATATTACATAAAAATTTCACAAAATGCTGTAAAGCAAAATTATGTTTATTTAAATAGGAGTTGCTATTGTTTTTTTTTGTGGGTATAACCTATCAGTTTTATACTTTATTTTCAGGTACCGGAACTGGCTGGATTTTTGATGTTAACTACATTAATGCAAATGCCACTGATTAGCTTTTTTCTTTTTAATCCATATTTGATGAGCACACCTACAGAAACCACACTACATGCATCATTATGGTCGGTAGCATTAGCCGAAATTATTTTAGGTTACATGGCTTTGAAGCAAGCATCTGCAGTCGCTAAAAATATATATTTTTCTCACTCGAAGGAACAATAATACCTAATAATAACACTCAAATAATACTGTGTTTACAAATTTCAATTGTTAACATGTCTGGCTTAAATCCACACCATTAAAAAGAATCATTTTTTTTATATCCGTTTTTAACATATCTTTGGTGGCCAATGGTTTTCTTTCAATCTACACAGAGTAGACGTGTAGGTTAAATTGGTATACAAATACATATTACTAAAAGTATCACTTATTTTTTTTGGTATAGTCTGTTATATTACCTTTCTATTAGCACTATATATTGTTTCAATTCAACAGTTTGTTTAATATTTGTAGTACTTTTGATATATTCCAAAATAAGAATTGTATTCAATTTGTGGAATATGATATAGGATTTTGTTGAATAGAAATTACTTTATTCTTAGTTTAACATGGATAAATTATACCGCAGTAGGTAGACATATACGAGAAAGGCTCACGCATACAAAATTGAGTTGTATTATTACCATTTACATTACACTATTGAATTAAACCTCATTTAATAATGTCGACAAATTACATAAAGATATCTCAATTTTCGAAGCTTATTCTATAAGAAATGTGCAACCTAGATATAAGAGGATGTAAACTTTTTACAACAGCACCAAAAGTAACTACAGATAATGAATGAAACAGAACTAACATACTCATATGAAAAGAGTAACATTTGTTGTCAATTAGAAAAATAATCTTTTTCCCATTTTCTGTTACAAGAATCAAGATAACTTATCGTATGAGTGTGCTAGATATCAAAGGTTACGTAATATGTATAATAAATAATACAGGTGTGTGTTCTATGCTATTCTAGCAATCGAAATTACTTATAACTACTATATTATAATAAGCTGTATAACACAACAACTTTATACAATAATTTCCACATTATTATAGAAAATGTTAAACTTTGGTATTAAATTATAATAGTCATTTACTTAACATACGATGTTAAATTAAAATAAAATTAAAAACAATCATTCAATAAACAAATAATCAACATCAACATATTACAAGTATATTTATATATTGCACATAGTATATATTTGCAGTAAAATTATTAATACTATATCATAGCCTCTTATCTTAAATGAAAACCCACTTAATATTTTAATGTTATGTATACTTCCTACCTTATTTGGTATACAGTAAATAAATAAGTACAAAATAAATTAACAAACAGTAATAAAAATGTGATTATATAGACAGTTAAATTAGAAATTTATTCTAATTTCATAAAACTATGTTATTATCATTCATGAAATCATCAATTTTACATCTCACTAAGTGGAGAGTTACATTGAAATTTGTCAAAATTGATTCAAATGACTTTATTTCGTGTTCAACTTCTAACGATTTTGTAATTTGAGGAAAAGTTGGAGACATTTTACAAATAATCTGAAACAGAAAATGTTAAAAATGAGTAGAAACACCATTAAACTTTGTCATTATCTATTTATGGACATTATTTTATTATACTTAGTTATTACTTATACTTATTATAAGTAATTGAAGTGAAACTTCTTTATCAGGGTTGGAAAAAAAATTTGTGTAACATTTTTTCGTTACGCGCCATCATTTTCTGTTACGCGCCATCTTTTTTTATTTTTCGTTACGCGCCATCTTTTTTTTCCGTTACGCGCCATCTTTTTCTTATCCCTACCACGCGTGATATTAGATAGATTATTATAGATTAGATTATTAGATAAAGTTTAATAAAAGCCTTTTATTAAACTTTATCTAATTTAACTTTATTTAACCAATTTCTGTAAAGTTGCATATAGTAAATTATTTTTGAAAAATAACGTCATAAAGAAGTTTCACTTCTTATGAGTGTACGCTAGTACACGCACACATTTTTTATTTTAACATATTAACTATTCGCAAAATTGTAGTTAGATAATGTAGTTAAATTTTATTTAACCGCATTATATAAATTTTGCTATCCAAGCACTAAGCAGTATAGGGTATCAAGTCCATCAATAATCTTATTTACCAGGTGGTATAACCTGTGTACACACACACACCTGTGTGCCACATTTATTCCCTAGCATGGAATAGTTCTTGCATTTCGATGAAAGGATGTGGTTGCTGTCTCACTTTTATATGAGGTTGCCATCTTCGTCCTTGAGCATAGTAACTCATCTGTGATTGACTTCAGATAGAACCCATATTCTATGTGCAGTTGCTTAAAGATATCCGTGTGTGGCTGTGAACACTTACCATCAGGTGGTCTGCATACTTGTTTGCTACTTCATCAATCTTATATAAAAAAAAAACTGTCAATCACAAGCACCTTTTTAGTCAATGCTGAGTATAACTTGTTGGCAAGTGTGTTATTAACCTCACACCATAACACATTAGTGGTGTTATGTTTTAGATATAGGCCTTTCAATTTTACTTGTTATAGTAAAAGTAGCAAAGAATACTACTGCTTTTTTAAGTTTCATGATAAATCTTCATGGCTTCTGGCACATACTTTAATTTTCTATGTGAGAAGTTATACAATGCGGAATAATTAATTTAAATTTTTATAATTCAATGCAAAATTTGAAAACTTACCGTAAAGAGTTGTTGTGTGATCCAATTATGATATTTCTTCACTGAACCTTCATAGGCTATTGTGAAGACATTCTTCATATTTATATCACATTTATTTGACTGAAGAGCAATAAGTATTTCTTGAAAAACCAACTCGAAGAAATGTAGTGCCCTGGAATGTAAATAATGGTTTTTAGATTATTATTTTGTCATGTTTATTTAAGTAGTAAAAGTGTAATCCATGTGTAAGCAATAAAAAGTATGATAAGAAGATTTTTTTAAGAAATAATACATAATTTCAATTAAATTTTTCGATTATTGCCAACACTGCTAACACAGTAGTTTACAATTTTATTAAGGACATACAGACAAACATTCATTTTTATATAAATAAAATAGGTTTTCTTTAATTATTTAGTTCTTTTTCTTAATTTGACATGTCTGTCTAATTTTAAAACTTCAGAATATATTTTGTGAAGAAAGATAGATTTGGTGGAATAATAAACTTGAAATGTCGTTTCTTATTTTCAAAAGCAACACATTTGTTTATTTTCCAAAACCCTAAGATATAATCTTATATACATAAAGATTGTAGTGGGGACAAAAGTGGCGCTGGCAAGCACTGAATTTTGACTTTAGTTTGAAGATCTTGATGACCTTTCTTGATGATTACTATAATATGTCATGGAATGATGTGTTTCTTGTTTAATGCCCTATTAACTATATTAAAAAAAATACAATATCACTGAACCCATATTTCAGTTTTTTTAAGGTAAACAATCTGCACTGTCCTGATTATTGTGCCCCTGGCAGCCTTCATACACATCAGACCCTAGCTATAACTATTAATTGCACAGGACCCTACTAAGAATAAAAAATTGTGACATTTTGACTATTACAAACATGTTACCCCTATAATTCAGCTTATTCTCTATGAGATAGTGTTTTATATGTGTTAATAAATAAATAAAATTTTGTGTTTGATGTACAATAAAGGTGTTTTGTATTGTATTGTATTATTTTTTTCCTTGTTACAGGAAATTAAAATAGGTATTACACTAGTATTATTTAGTAATAGTGTGTTATCTTATAAGTGAGTAATTTCACTGCTCTTTTACATCTTAAAGATCTGACATATATTTTTGTTACTTCTAAAAATACCACATTCCAGTAACTTTGGTTTGTTTATCATTAAAATTAGGTTGTGATAAGATTACTTAATCATATAAGAATTTTCAATGCACGACGTTATCTATCTAGACTTTTACTGTGTTAATTCAGATAATAAGGCTAAGCTATAAATGTTTGACTGAAAATCCTATTTATATTATAAATGAAAATGTTTATGGGTGTTTGTTGTGTAAAGTTCGCCAATTGTAAATATAAGTGGAACGGAAGTTAGTCGCCGAAAAAAACGGTCGCCATATCTCGATTTGTAGTTTGTCGACCAAAATACTCCGGCCCCCCTTACACCAATGAGAAAACTATTTTTGTTGTCCGTGTGTCTGTGAGGTGTGACAACCTCATTGTATCATGAGGACTGCTGTTCCGCTTTTCACTATGAAATCCTGCTTTTTTCACTCAAAAGTTACCAAATCCCAACTTAATAAAAAAAAAAAACTAGCAACGCTGGTTGCCAGATTTTTACCTGTACAAAAAAACATACCTGTTGAGCCATAAAACACTTTCAGTTCCAAAATGTTCCCCTCGTGCCTTTTCTTCAAGCATTAACTCCAGTAAACATGAATCCTCATTGTATTTAAAATACTTCTTGATTTTCTGTAACAGATATGTAAATAGTATTAAGGAGGCATCCATAAATTGAGTCACACAAATTTTAAGATTCTTTGGTCCCTCCCCCCAGTCACAACTGGTCATTTGTCAGACCCCTCGCTAGTGAGATGTCACATATTTTGCTATCCTACTCATACAAATTTTAAATTAAATGCAGCAGTTCCAAAATTACAAGTGACAATACAAAATTTATCCTAAAAAATACTTATCGACCCCTCTCCCCCCTCTCTAACGTGTGACGTAATTTATAGATAGTCTATAATGAAAGATCTGAATCACTCTTGGAGATCCCCTATTTTAAAGTCATGGCATTGCTCACTATCTCTTTAGCACCACTTTTTAATAATTAGTAGTAACAAAAAGATAATACTGGAATGATGCAATTCGAAATTTAAACTGGTGGTTAAATTTATTGTGATACAAAAAATAAATAATACAGTATTTATTACTAATTTCAAGCATGATCATACATACACAGGTATGTCTTTGAAATTCTACACAATAATACAACAGAAGATATTATATAATACAAATAGCAGTAGAATAGCGTTTGATAATTTGTGTACTTACATCAATATTTCCTTGCATGTCATATTTTACAGGCGCAAAAACCTTGCCAAGGCGTTCTGGAAAATTAAATGTATGAAATTTACAGAGTTATATGATATATTAAATTGAACAGAAGGTTGAACGAAACTACATTATTTAATTATGAAAAATATAATAAACGTAAGGTAATAAAATAAAGCCATATAACTTATTAAATGTGAGATATTGTTAAGAAATCACTGGGTACATACCAACTAAGCCAAGTAGGTCCGATGCAGCGTTAAGGAATTTTGTAATATTTATCCTTCCATTGATAACGGATGGGAAGAAACTTATATTCAAAAATACAAATTCTTGGTTTGATTCTGTTGGTGTTGATGTACTCGCCATATTAAAATTAATTAGGAATTACAGTAAAGTTATGATAATAGCGCACACCATTATAAACACTTATTTGTAGCGGTTATATTTACAAGCTCAAAAAATTTATACCGCAAATTGTTCAGGCTGAAATTATAGATAACATTACTGTACTATCTACTAGTCTATTCAACTCAGGGGGGTGTAACTTAGAACAAAAATGAAATTGCAAATATAGTAGCGCCATCTGTTGTTGGCGTACGGAAATAAACATTGGTGTTCTACTAACGTTTCTTTTTATGCATGACAAAAATTTAATAATTTTTTATTTTTAAATATATCAAGTAATTTTCTAAGTTTTTATTTAATGTATATTCATTCACAGCACCATTATTATTTGTTGTTACGTAAATTGGTCTCCACTTTAAATTTCCAATTATAATTTTCGTAATTTATATACCAATAGAAATATGTACGTACGGAACGTAATTTTCTTAGTTTTCAAAGTTTTAAATCGAATCGAACCGCCATTGCAATTTTGTAGTTCGCAATTTTTCTTTTCGTGAGCATAACAATTTTCGTTACGAGGATTTGTGCTCAAATCCGTCTTTACGTTAAGTTATTTATTGTTAAATTGTCAATTTTCGTTACCAAAATGTCTTTGGGAGCGAACAAAACGCAGTTAAGTAGAAAGTACTGCATTTTTGGATGCGATAAACTTGGTAAGTGTTTTTCTGTTTTATACAAATAATATTTTTCTTTTATGTAATTATTGTACTTTTAATTTTTGCACCTTAATACTTTACATGAGTTTATTTTTATATCTCAAATAAAAATAGATGACCAGTGCCTAGCATCATTTAAAATTGACCGATGATGAATAAATAATTAAAAGGGACAATAAATGCTTTAAATAATTATTGTGTAAGGTCATGTATCCCTTTTGCAAAGACATACTTATTAATGACTTTTTCAGATGTCCATGTTCATCGGTTTCCTCATCCAATAAACCACCATGAATGGTTTTTAAGTTGGGTTGCTGTTATGGATAACAAGTTGAAAGGAGATGATCCCATGTTGGGTCGGGTCTAGAATCGTGCCACCTCGATCGGAACTTCTGACTATATGGGAAGGCTAGAAGGGTTCAAGGCGAACCCCCTAATATAATTTTTTTTTGCCGGAAATAATAAATAATATTTTTTTTTAATTTTTTAAAGTCCAAAATTTCCGATTATATCGATTTCGTGTCGGGTGTAGAATCGTGAAATCTTGATTGGGAATATGTTGGAAGGCTAGAAGGGGTCAAGGCTATAGCCCTGACACCGTTTTTTTGTCGGAAATGTTGAGCAAATTTTTTTTTTTACTAAAATAAAAGTCGAAATTCTCGATTATATCGATTTTTGGTCGGGTGTAGAATCGTGTCACTTCGATTGGAACTTCTGACTATGTTGGGAGACTAGAAATGGTCACAGACCTTTTTTCCGGAAGAAATTAATATAGATCTATTTTTTTTTATTTTTGAAAAATTATGAAATTCCCGATTTTGTCCATTTCATAATTGTTATTTCCTATTTTTATGAGATGAGACAGATTGAGTACCATTGGCGACAAGATTAGAAAAAATTGAAGTTCAAAAGAAAATTTAGGTTGGGTTAGGTTAGGTTAGGCTTTTTTTATTAAACAGAAAAAGGAACCCCGCGAAGCGGGGTTCCGTCGACTTCGGTGACAAAGCCCATTAAATTGTTACAAGAAAAAATATTATGTTCCAAAATATAGATTAAGCATATCCTAAGTTAGGCTGCTTTTAATAAAATACCACTGAAGAAAAACAATATGTGGGTTATTATTCTATAATTTAGTACTAGTGAGGTAATATTTTCAAAATTTGATAAAAAAAATACTTTCCTTTGGCTAGGGTTTGTGGGAGGAGTAAGTACTAATCCCTACCTACCATTTCAACCTCCCTTCCCCCCTCTTAAGGTGGTACGTCTCAAAACCACTGCCCAAATTTGTCTTCCTGTCACCCTATTCTAGATAAAAAGATGCAAAAGAGCAGGAGCGGGGCTCGGGGGGCGAAGCACCCCGATAATCCAAAGAATTATAGCTCAAAAATTAATTTAGGGTAGGTTAGGTTAGGTTAGACTTTTTTAATAAACACACTAAAGGAACCCCGCGAAGCGGGGTTCCGTCGACTTTTTAGGCAATGTCCTCTAAAATTAAAGGAAAAATGATGTTTCCAACTATAAAACAAGCATGTCCTAGGTTAGATTAAACTGTTTAAATAAAAATATACAGTAAATGAACACTATTAGCACTTTTTTTTTTAATTTTGCACTATTGAGGTTATGAATTTTGAAATTCGATAAAAAAAAAACTACTCGTCTCCGGCAAGCGGGGATTGCGGGAGGGGGTAGTACTAACCCTTCCCTACCCCCTCCACCCCCCCTCACCCCCCCCTTAAGGTGGCACGATTCTAGACCGCTGCCTCCCATGTTTATTTACAAAAATAAAAGAGTCTGCGATTATCACTTTCAACCGGAAGACATAACATGCCGTCGTGTAGTTTTTGGAGCTGTACCATCCCTCAATCTAAATGGTAAGTACACCAGTACTCAACACGTGATAAAAACTTCATGTATGGTGGAATGTAAATCCTAATGTTACTTTGACATCAGAAGAATCATTTAGTTATTTATTCAGTAATAATTATAACGCTTTCTACACTTATAGCCCCTCACTAGGATTCACTCCTTTTTTTTATACTTATACCTAACGATAAGGCAGACGGGTTACTTGATGAAAAAGGAATCACCGTCGCCTATGGACATTTGCAACACCAGAGGAGTCGCCGATGCACCGCCGGCTTTGAAGGAGAGCTCTCTTCCTGTGCCATGGACATGTGCCAACACACGAAAGACCCAGATCGGAACTTTAGCATAAACAGAGAGTAGTTTTACATAAGGGATTAATTTTGCGTAATTTTTAAGTATTTTTTTTTGTTTTGTTTCAGGAGTATTTCAGTCAAAATACTCTGTTACAGAGGAACACAGTTATGCATTGTTTCATTCTGAATCTGCAGAAATACAAGAACCGTCAACTTCAAATGCATCTTTTAAAACTGGTAACTAAAAAACTTTTTAAGATTTTCAAGTAACTTATGTTTCTTTGTATGTAATGAAGTGCCAAGTTATATGCGTACCAAACGTGAATAAGTTGATAAGCCTATCTACATATATGTACATTTTTATTAGTTAAAAAACGGGTCTCAACATTGTGTACTATATTTTATTTTATATATTATGCAATATTTAGCACCAAATTAAGGGCTTAGTTCGACTTATCAACTTATTAATGCCTGGTACTGATATAGTGTTTTATTTAGTTATATCTTCTTTAGCACTAGTAAGTGAAAATTTGTAATGAGAATATTTTTCCATGTGTTTGTAGATGATCCAGTTGTAATGGAATGCAGCAGCCAAATGGTTTCATGCCAACATTATGGAGATAATGAAATCAAAAAGAACTGTTCCTTAGGTGAATATATGGGTTTTTTTTTTAAATATGTTTTTTGGATTCTTGTGCAACAAAAAAGTAAATCATGCTCTTCATATGGCAATAAAAAACTATCATCAGACTGGTGGTAATCTATTATTCTTTATAATATCGAAATCAACTACTGCAAGCACAAATGTGAACAAAATGTAGATGTCTGCCTTTGGGAGTTTTATTTAATGAATTGTGGTATAAAAATACTAATCTTATTTCGTTTATGTTTTTCAGATGCAAAGAGATTGGCATGTTCTTTTGTTGATCAAACTTCAACAAAATTAGAAGTAAGAAGTTTGAAAAGGACTATATTTCGCCTTAGAAAAAAGAATAGTAGCCTTAGCGCTAGGCTTTCATACAGTAGCAAATTGTCACAAAATTTAGCATTTCAAAGGGTTGCTCGAAATATGACAGAGGCCGGGAAAATCTTTACAAAAATGCAAATGAAAACATCTACAAAACCAAAAGGCCGCCGATTTACCACCGACGAAAAAGTTTTATCCTCAACGCTATTTAAAAGAAGCCCAAAATGCTATGCTCTATTATGCAAATATTTTAGTTTACCATCAATTAAAACAATTAAAACTTTATTGAGCCAAGTAAAGATAGGCCCTGGTATAAATAATGTAGTCTTCAAAGAATTAAAAAAAACTGTTGCTGCTATGAGTGAAGAAGACCGCTTATGCACATTAATATTTGATGAGATGGCAATAACGCCCCAGGTCCATTATAATGCAAGCACTGACGAAGTAAAGGGATTTGTGAGTTATGGAGGGGAAAATATAATTGCAGACCATGCACTGGTATTTATGGTGAAGGGTATTAAAAAAAATTATAAACAACCAGTTGCTTACTATTTTACCAGAGCTATGAAGAAACATGAGCTAAAAAGGCTCATTGTGGAAGTAATATCTCAGGTCCAAGACACAGGGCTCAAAATTCTTTGCACTGTGTGTGACCAAAGTACAATTAATGTAAGTACAATTTCAAATTTAACTGTGGAAACAAAAAACGATTTCATAAGAAAAGGAAAAGAATGGCGATACAACTTGTTCCAAGTGAATAAGCAAAGTATTATTCCCATTTTTGATGTGCCCCATTTATTAAAAGGAATTAGAAATAATTTGATAAACAAGGATTTAAAGTTTATAGATGTAAATGGGGACAAAAAAGAAAAGATATTAAAATGGGAATACTTTCGTAAATTATATGAGGCCGATAAAAGCTATGGAGAGCTACGTTACCTGCAAAAAATCACCGAGGAACATGTGATTCCAGAAAAAATGAAAAAAATGAAAGTTAAAACTGCGGCTCAACTATTTAGCCGTAGTGTGGCCGTGGCAGCCGAGCATTTGACTGCCAGGGGGGATCTCCCTGAGGAATGCCGGCAAATTGTGCCATTTGCACTAATGATTGATAATTTATTTGATTCATTTAATTCTAATACATTTCATGTACCCAATGGTAAATTGTATAAAGGTGCAGTACGCAAGAATTCACCCCATCATAAGTTTTGGTACAGTGCAAAAAAGTTTTTAGAAAGTATGACATACTTAACAAAAGAAAAAGTAAGTGGAAATAAAATAAAAATTGTTGAAAGGTGTGTGCCTACTGTTAAGAATTTTATAAAAACCATAGAGGGAATGCAACAACTATCTAAAATTTTGCATCAAAAATACTTGTTTGACAGTGTTTTCACCAGACATTTTAACCAAGACCCAATAGAAAATTTCTTTGGTAGTATAAGAAGTTTAGGTGTTCGAAATGTATCACCCAACATACTTTCTTTTGAAGGTGCCTATAAAACCCTGTTACTTAATAATTACAATACAACACATTCCTTTAATTCAAACTGTGAAGAGGATACTAATGCATGTCTGCAAAAATTAGACTTTTTTATAAAAGAAAATAATTATAGCAATAATGTTACAGACAATGGAACTGAAAATGCAGATATCGTAGTAAATAAAGATTTAGAAAATCTCTTCTCAGAAAATTCAAATGTTCTAGAAGAAAAAGGTACTGATCAAAGGGAATATGTTTGTGGTTGGGTCCTGGCTAAATGTTTAAAAAAAGTGGTAAAATCATGTCAAACTTGCAAGGAATCCATATATTCTACTAACTACAATGAAAATAAATATATAAGAGCTAAAGAATACTATAAAAATAAGTACAGTTTGTGCTATCCTTCTAACGAATTAAAACAATGTTTTTATGAAATTCAGAAATTAACAGTAAACACATTAAAATATAACACCATGCGTAATGGCTTGAAAAATAATATAAAAATGTTAGCAGAGATTTTTATCACATTTCCATTTAATTGTCAGAAACACAAAGAAAGACTAAAAACTTACTTTGTAGATACCACAATAAATGTAATTATTTATAGCTGGTGTAGATCTATTAACAGAATATTATCAGGTAAAATATGTTATGATGGGGATGATGAACTTAAAAAAGCTGCCCAAACATATTATAAAACACGTTTGAAAAATAAGAAATAAATTTTGTAACAAATATTTTTGTTTTTATTTTATGTCTTCCCAAGAAGCCTATTTTTTTAAATATTGTGTACACAAAGTTTTCTCATTTGAGTTACGATTTTAAATTTTAAATTCAAATTATGTACCATGGTTGTCTTTTGTGTATATTATTTTAACAGATCAAATTAATATGCTCAAACTGGTTGGTTTGTCTTATTTAAGGTGTACGTGCGTTCATGTTGATATGCAATTTGTATTATTATGTGTATTTCATAATCTTAAAATTAAAATTTATAAAACTATGGTTCAGTATACCAGAGTTACAATGGGATTTCTTGTAAAATTAATAAAATATATCTACAGAACTAAAGGATAGTTTAAATATACATAATATCATCAGTGGAAAGCAAAGAGAATCAACACAAGGAAATAATGCTAAAGCACCAAAATAGCATTTGTGGTTAGTGAGGTTTGAAGTCTTTTTTGTTATACAAAACTATAATCGTTTCACCTTTATATTTGGTGGGATCGTGTAGAGTAGTATGTATTCCCAACAACAAAATCCTACCAAAAATAAAGGTGACATGATTTTTGTTCTGCAAAAAAAAAAGACTTCAAACCTTGCTAACCACAAAAGCTATTTTGGCGCTTTAGCATTATTTCCTCTGACGATATATTATATATTGATAGTTAAATAGATATATACGTATGTATAACTATATATATATATACGTATGTATAGGCATTAATACCATACGCCAACAATAGATGGCGTTGTTCGCGAGGCACACAATTTAGCCGCGAGAGAGCTCTCTTTTCCCAGTATATTACTCTACTCTTTGATTCAACTATTGAAGTCTTTGATTTGAAATGACATTTTTGATTATGACGTAAGAAATGACAATGTCACTGATAAGGCATTTTTACACTGTTTTAACCTGAACACTAGGTTTTTAGCCTTTGCAGATTGTCTATGAAACCAAATAATTTAAAAGGTTACAACATCTAGAGAAAAGAAAGACATCTATATGAGGTTGATACTGAAATATATGTCTTTTCAATTAGGCACTAATATGAATAAATCGTTAAAATTATCCAAATAATCAATTTTATAGTGATTATTTATGAAAGAATTGTTATTGCTAGCTCCATGATTAATCATTACTAAATAAATGTGTGTTGTTTTTAACATTATTTGACCTTTAACTAATATATAAGTTGACGAGTATGTAAATTTTCATTTTTATATTCAACTTCATTTTATTTTTGTCTAGGTACTTATTACTTTCATTAGCATAAATATTTTTTAAGTATTGTAATTGTTTTTGAGGCACCTATTATCAAAATTATTCAGTTTTAATTGGTAATCTGTATTTTAATTTTCAGAAGAGCAGGTAAGTTCTTTTTTCGGTACCTGTTTACAAAAAATATTTTAATAACGCTATGGTCCCAGTGTAATATGCCAGTATGAACTGTTTTAATTCTACATAGATTACCTATAGTATGCATAATACAATTTTAAATACATAGGTCTCTAGGTAGTATTTACAACGTTTATAAAAACAAAATGATTACTACCTGAATAAACTTCCAAAATAAATGGTTGCGATAAATTAATTTCAATGGACAGGTTTTTAGTAGGCACTCGGCTTCGAACTTTTTAAGTTGTTTTAGCTTATCACTTTCTTAATCACTTAATTTACACAATTTCTAATCTATTTTATAGCAATATCCAATCTGTGACCGTAAAAAAATACAATTTCACTCAGGTTTAATTTACCTATATTTATAATTAATGCATAACTATGAATTTAGCTATTTACATACATATTTTAGCTAAACTTAATATAATATTTAACGGCAAGTGTTATTTAATTTAATGCTTTTAGATCATTAATAGATAATAATAATTTAATTATTATTGCACATGGAGTGGTTTTTGCGGGTAGATCGTCACAATTATCAGTTTTCTAAGCATTTTATTGTTAGCTTTGTTTTACCACATTATTGTCATTAATAATACTTTTGTCACAACATATTAGTAAGAAAATGTCTGTTTTAAAACGTTTCCTAAATCATCTTCTACTACTATTGTCAAAACTTTACTTTTTGGCGATAAAGTAAATGGAACTAAAAATCTTTTCTCTGGAAGAAGGTTAGTAAACTCGTATGAATCCAGAACCATTCCATTCGATTCGTCTCGGACTTCCACTATCCTTATACCAGCTGTCGATATAATCATCATTTTATTTTTATCAAATTTTAAATATCTGGTTATTGCCTGCCGTTCTCTGCCATATTCGTTATTAAACCATCGATGATATGACAATAATACCGCACAGTTTCTCGTCCAGTAAATAGAATCATTCCCATTCATTCTGTTTAAATTTCTCTTAGAGTCTGATAGTCTGTTAGTTATATTTGAATAGACACTAGATGGTCTTTGTATCGGTGTGATGTTTGGACCTCTTCTTATTATGTCTGATTTGGTTATGGAAGCAAAGTTTCCTAATGTTGTTTTGCTCCTTGGTCCTAATACTCTCAAAGGTTCTGCTACATTCATTGTAACACTGATATTACGCTGAAGAGAAACTGTAGAATGTTGCACTGGTTTACCATTATAATTATTCATGTTGTCTTTTGATAACGACGATCTTTTATCTCCGACTAGGAACACCCGATCTATGTTATCGAAACCTCTACCCATTATTCCGTCTTTGGTATGACCGAGGTCAAATGTGTGTCCTAATTCGTGGAATACAGAACCTAAAGTAGTTGCAAAACAACCTCCCAATGTACCGCGATATCCACTATCATCCATAAATCTTCGCGTGTTTACTGGAGATGAATCCAAAAATTTTGGAATTATATCTTCTACTGTTGGTGGCCAAGTATATAAGCAGGCGGTTCCAAATAACGCCAAACCTCCACCTCCCAGAGCAGCATAAGCTTCAGTAAAAGAAACGATTTCATCGTGTGTCATTGGCTTATCAATATCAGTACCTTTGAATCTTGTGCATGAAATGAATCCTAAAAATTTCCTTTCATTACTTCCTAAGTCAGAAAGCATAAGTTCCCTTCCAAAATGGGACCACAAATCTGTTTGTCTCATTTTCCGGGCCTTGTTTACGTTTAAGTTACTTCTGAACACAATACATTCCGGTTTTTTATGATTAACTTCATGTTCTAATTGAAACGTTTTACGTCCGACACCACATTCAAATAATTTTTCAGCAGTTAAGCTTTGAATCAATTTAGCACCGACTGCTATTCGAGAGCATGCACTTTCTATAGAACTGTCAATATCGGGAGGACTTTGAAAACATCCGTCGTGACCTTGGCAAATTATGTACACGGGGGTTACTCTTAAATTTGTCTTTCTAGGTGTATATTCCAACATCAAAGTTTTTCTTTGGTGTGTGTTGTATTCTAGAGCAATGATATTCTCTCCTCTTTTCAGTTCCAATATAACTTTAAATTCCCTATTGTAAACATTCCATTCCGATTCTCGTTGTACTCCATTAGAAGATATAATACACTTAATTTTTTCTTGATTATTAGATTCTCCCGCCGTTATTAACCCTTTGATAAGAATAATAGAATAGTTAACCGTCTCTCCATTTTGAAAATTTGTTATGAAGATTGTAGAGCTCTGCTCGTTTTTGTTATCTTCAATCGTTCGGTTGTCCATTACCTGAAATATTTACACTAAACTTAAGGCCGTTCGATAATTGTTTTGCTTTTGTAGTGAATCGACCTCGACACGAGCACGATCTAGGATTATTTTTTGCAACATCTGTTTAATAATTAGGTTAGGCATACACAACCTCAACGGAGATAGTCTCGTGCATCAGTTTTCAGTCGCTTATGAGCTCATTGTTGTAGAGAGTAGGCGAAATGAGTTCTGCCTTAGCATTTAAAGGTCGACACAAACGAATAGTTTCGCAGTTAGCTAGCAATGACTCACCATGATGCAGTTAGCGTGGAGCGCGCGGAGCTGGCGCGTCGGCAGGACTGCGGAGAGGGCGGCGCGGCGCGGCGGCGGAACGGCGGCCACTCGCGACTCGCGAGCGAAGCGACGTGTCTCCTCTCCTCTGTTTCGAGTCGAGTGTTTGAACGGTTATGGCTAAAGTGCGCATGCTCGCCGATGCAGACCGACGCGCCTCCGTAACGATTGCGACCGTCGGAGGCTCAGACTTTCTGTCTCCGCTGCCAACAGGGAAATTTAAACGACGCGATGCAACATAGGTGTGAATTAGTTACTAACATCAGTCTTTTTTCTTATCTTGTTTTGGTACTTTGTTTATTTTGCAAGATGTCCTTTTTCCTTTTTTAGACATATTATAACTATGCAAAATAAGCTAAAAGAACTAGAAAAGACTTATTTGGTATTTTGATAAAAGGTACATAAATCTATTTTTTTGTAATAATAAATTGATTATGTATTAGCTATATTCTTGATTTATGATCCTAAAATTTTACCGTATAGTATATTACTCTTATGCTGCTATTGTTTTGGAGAAGGGTTAACTATAGCATTTCCGCTAGCTATACCTAAGTAGTATCGATATCTAATGGATGAACTATTTCGATTGATTATTGATATCCTATAAAATCTCGGCATACCAGACGGGTATCAAAAGCATTATAAGATAGACCTATAAAGATAGATAACTAAAGTTAACTTGTCCAATTTTGTCATTCGCTTGTCCCAAAGTTTTGAACTTTTTGCTTATTTTTCAGTCAGCACCTTCACTCACTTGAAATTTCCGAGTACCTAATTACCTTTTGGAAATATTTTTCTTTTGTCATTTAATAGTTATTTTACTTGTAACGCAAATTTGGTCATCGCGGGGTAATTGCTATTGTATTCGGGCATAAAAAAACAATAATCGGTCGAAGAATGGTCAAAATTTTAAACTTTCGTTCTGGTTACTCGCCTAAGTTTAGTCTGGAGAAAATCGTGTGGTTTTTATTGAAAGCGTGTAAACCTTGGATGCGTATTTTTTTGCCCGGGAAAAATTTGGTACCTTTCTTGGTGAAATCGTTTCCTTCCTCCTTCTGAATATTTTAAAACATTGTTGCAATGGCATTGTAAAGGCAAACTAATGAACTTATATCACGACTACTCAAGGTTTCGTTTACTATCAGTATTTGGGATGGTAAAATTACATAAGTTGAAAATTGAACGGTGCCTAGGTACTTAATTTTGTCCCCATATCTAATATATGGTACCGGACAAAATAAAGTAACTTATTACCTAATACACATCCCACTTATACACACGTTTTATTTATTACTTACGTGTTAACATACCTACCTATGCACAACATTACCTACCTAGCACCTTTGTTCATATTAAAAAAGAACGATGATTTTTAGTGAAAATATTTTAAATTGAGGAAATTAAAACTGATAAGATGACCTTTTTTAATATATTTAAGTAAGTACCGTAGAAGCATGCAGTCAGCTAGCAAGCATGCCCTAGGTCACCTTTAATCCGTCCCAAATAAGATTTAAAGAGCTGCCTAAAATAGACCACAGATGAGATGGTGGTTTGTTTTATTAGATAATGATGGTTTACGTAATTTTTAATAAATTAAACCTAATCGCGTATTCGCTTTTACCCAAAGTAAAAACTATAATAATTGCGTGGGTAATCGGACTCAGAGGCATGGACAGTAGACGAAATAAGTAATACTTCTCAAAATTACAATCTAACAACTTATAAACTGCACTCCAATCGCGATTAAATCAAAATAATAAGAATATACAGAAGAACACGCGAGGTTTGTACGCCCTCCATCATCACCCATAGTTTTCATAACAACTTAGAAACAATATGACCACCTCCTCAGTATTCTTTATTACGTTGTTTAGATAAGATCGTTTGAAAACTAAATAGTCGGTACCAGCATTATAAATCCAGTTCTTTAGATAAGCCGATATACTTTTATTATTAACGTGGCTTAACAAATAAGAGTCGGTGTCTACACACATGTGATCATTAATTAAAAACACCTATGTTATTTCAGAAGCCATATTTTTGCGTTTAAAAATGCTAAAATGTTCTGATTACACTAATGACCCCTTAGTGAATTTAACCTCATGGAAGGTTTTTCGATTCATCTCAATTTTTGATTAGATACATATTTTTTTTTGCTTTTTTGACCGTTTATCAAAATCGGAGTCATCTGAGCGCGTTACCCCGTTAGGCTTCATATAGATGAGCATGGATACCACTTCACCACCTGGTGTTTACTACAGTATGCGGCTTCCCGGCGTAACAGGCCAGGCGGTTCGAGCACCAACTCTTTCCACCTGCAACCCCGGAGCCCCCTTTTAATCGCATCTTACAGTAGACAGTGGATAGTTCAACCCTATTATTTTTCGGGATTTTTTTTATCTGACTGAAATAGCAAACGAACATGCAGTCTACATGATGATAAGTGGTCACTGCCGCCCATGGACATCTGTAATAAACTTCATGTAGAACATGGGATCAATTTGAAGTCAATCACAGATGCGTTGCTACTCACGAGGACTATGATGGTCACTTCATGTAAAAGTGTGCCAGCAACCACACCCTTCCAACGAAACGCAAGAAATGCTGCACGCTAGAAATAGGTGTGGCGGTGGTACTTCCGTGGCCGAACTATCCTGTTTCTACCACCTCGTAAACTACAGGGACAGCCCGTTTTAAACCTGCCAGTACAATACTTCATCCATGAACATAGCTAACCCAACGTATGTAAGTTCCATTGCTGTCATACGTTCGATTGGGATTTTTGTCATTAAAACCATGAGGGCTGAGTTAAAAACATGTTATTTGGAATTTTTAATCAATCGTTGACCTAACCAGGATTTTTGTTAGTCAACCCACCAGCGACATTCTTAAAGGATCTTCCATTATTACCTAGCATGAATGTCTATTAGATCACCCTCGACTGCAATTAAAGATGTGGTCAGTTACACAATACTTTTCGGGAATAAGTTCGTTTCGCCTAATAAGGTTCCTCTTCTGACTCTACCTACCTATCTAGGTACTCTTCAGTTAGAACAAAGCAGCACCATTAGGAGGCAGTGGCGTGTCATCCAACAAATCACCGTGTACCGCATTAAATTCAGTTTATTATTTCCGAACCATATAGCATGTTAACCCAAAAACAAAATCTTATGCGCCTAATTTAAGATTTTTCAAAAATAAAACAAACTTAATAATAGTATTTTAAAAAGCGCCTGCCAGAATATAAACTAACTATACTTACAAACGACAACACGCCGGGCATATCGCGAAGGCGTGTTATCGAGTATTGCTTTATTGCATGCAGTATCAAGGAAATATCGATTGGGAATATCCACCCTGTTTATTTAAAGACTTACAGTCTTACCCTTAGGGTTACCGACCTTTGCACTGTCTTTGTCTCGACAAAATTTATGTGTCTAGGAAGTCAGACAAAGTGCAAGAAAATGAAATTAGATACCTATCTACTAAACAAAGGATCTGTAGACTTTTGTAGAGGAGAGAATTAATATTCTATGTAGACAGAAGATATATGGTTACGGGTTAGTAATCGTAGCTAAAATCACAAAGATTAGGAAATCGGTTTTTAAAATATAAGGTTTTATGAACTTAATGTTCACGTTCTTCGTGTTTTCATTTAACATTGTGATAATTGCACATATTATTTAATTAATCAGTTGTCTAACTTATTTCGTCTTGCGCCCCCGAAATACACTCATTGACAATATTTATAATGGTTTGTATAAAAATATTACCTATCAAATAACATTAGGTAATTTTTCTCAAGAATAAAGCGACGAACTGAAAGTTTCATTAAAATTTAAAATTGGTAATTCCCGTCGCCAAACTCCGTTTTACGTTAGATCTTTTAATACCCCCAGTACTCTTCCGTCGCCCATAAGGGGCGTTATAACTTACATGAGAATCAGAGCTTTACAGTAAATTCGGTAACTACGAGTAGTCAGTGGTCTCCAGATGCGTCATTCAATGGAAAATCATTTATTCTGCCTAATGATTTATTGTACCCGTAAATGCAAAAACATTATTATTCCATCAGAAGAACAGTAGAGTTTACTTTCTTTGGACTATTCGAATAATAGTAGGAATTTGCCTATTACCTATGTACCAAAATTTATCAATACCGTTTAGTAGATTTAACACATCTTTATCTAATTTAGGATAAGGCAAGTAACATTGCTTACGATACTTTTCTGTACTTTCCAAGTATCTACACAATGGCTTGGGGTACCATTATTGTCCCACTGCTGGGTACGGCTCTTCTCTCAGAATGATAGAGTTTTTAGGCCATAGTGCGAATTGGTGGACACAATGGCTTATTTACAACTATGTCCGGTGATTTAACTGCGTTTAAATGTAACATAACTTGAAATTGTAACACCTACTCTAGGTGAAAATAAATACAATAAAGATTAAATGTAAATTAAATATATGCGATAGATATACACGCGGAATTTAATTTTTTATTGTAGGTACCAAAAAAAAGACCTCGGCAACAGCGCCATCTACCGGGTTAAAAAGTAAGATACTTTCATCACCAAGCTACGAAGTGTATACCTTAACCGTACCGTGTGTACCGTAACCTTTGAATTTATAATTAGTGTATACCACCTAGCGTAGGGCAGATACTCTACGCCAGAAGCCTTAATATTTATACTTAACAACTTCGTAAACTGACATGACGATCGAATTAATAGTTTAATCATAGTTGAAGAACAAACAGGACAAAATTCATACCAACTTATTTTCATATGTATCTATGTAGTTTCATGTGTAGTCTATACTGATAGTGTTTGTTAAAAAAAAAACAAAGAAACCAGAAGTACCTATTAATTGAATACAGTATAATAACTTTGTTAGAATGTCAACTACGTTATTTGCATAAGATTATGCTATAGGTAGGCTATTTATGTCTGACTAGGCTATTTACGACCGACTAACAATCACCAAATGATCAAAAGTTGACCATAATCAGGAAATTTCCAAAATTTTGTATTATTAACTCAATCCTCACTAAGCTCTACCATATAAAAAATGTTGTAAAACAAAATTGAAAAAGACTGAATTGCTTTGACAATGTCTATTTATACACATATATACAGTATCCAGTATATTTACATATATGTCTTTTTTGGAAAATCTAATTTTCTCTAAAATTAGAATTTCCAAAAACCATACTACACGTATTAAGAAACAAGGAGCATAACCAAGTATGATGAGTCTGCAGGAAGTGGAAAGGGCTGGTCGCAGGAGCCGGTCGTTGTCCCACTGAACGCACTTTCGCTTTTATCGGCGAACGAACCCGGTCCATTACTACCGCGATCACGGTTACAACATCACGCAGCTGCTCGCTTTTGGCTGCGTTTGTCACTCCGGTATGCATACTAATGCCGCAAAGGGTTGTGATGTTTAGATTTCACCATGCTATAGGTGGATCACATTATGATATCGTTTATGTTGTATCGGTTATTTATCCTTAGTTCTCTTGTACAGTATTTGTAATCAGTAGAAATACATTGTAAAGCTTATTTAAAATGAAGTAATACATTAAATTTATACAAACGCAAGAATCTGTGCATGTATCTATGTATCTATTGATAGAGATACAGGAATAAGTGGCAACATAACCATAAATCTGGAGAGTTCCGACTCTAGAGATAGGTTAAGAAAAATAATACGAATACGAAACGTCATATTTGCCGTGTTAGTCTTAAATTTTGATTTATGTACCTTTTTTTTTAAAATTAGTAAAGCAATTAATATGGATGTAAAATATACTCTAATTAGAAGATAAATCAATCAATTTAAATACGTATAATCTTCGAATTTATTTATTATTTTTCAACTGCCGGGCACAAGTGTCCTCTCTGGATGAGACGGTTTTATTAGGGCATATCTCTACGCTGGTCGAGTACGAATTGGTATTCTTAACAAACCATTAATAACTTTAAAAGAACTCTCAGGCTTGTAAGTTACCTCACGATGTCTTCCTTCGCCGTAAATCAGTGATAATTATTTTTTATACGCACATAATTTTAGAAAAATTTGACCCGTGTACTTGAGATTTGAACTTAAAACCTTCCGATTGAGAGGTGAGTCTCAACAATTTTGCTATCATCGGTCATAATTGCGTAATACCTATGATAAACGCATCCACGCACTCACGCAATAATTTTGACCTTACGTAAACTATCCTATCCTACTAATATTATAAATGCGAAAGTTTGTGAGGATGTATGTGTGTTTGTTATTCTTTCACGCAAAAACTACTGAACGGATTTGGTTGAAACTTTACAGTAGTATAGGTTATACATCAGAATAACACATGGACTATATTTTATACCGATTTTTTTGTAATAAGGTTATACTATAACGAGAAATATCAGATTAGTCGCAAAAAAAGTTGTCCTCTGAGAGCTATCTTTGCGTACGCTGCCTAAACCGTTGGAGATATCCAAATATAATGTATGGTGGAATTGTTTGGCTCACATAGATCTAAATAAAAGTCCGCGACAGCATATATCTATATTTTATGTATAACCCACAATAACTCTTTTTATACTTTGAAAATTTTAAAAATATGAAGTTGATGTTTCCATGGGTTTTATACAAACTAAATATTAATCCTTATCAAAATAAATGATTTCAAAAAATCAAGCATCTAATACAGATTAAATCTACTTTTTACACTATGTAAATTGGATAAGTAGTTTAGAAGATATTACGAGTATAACATATTGCGTACTCAATTGATTGACCGGCAGTACGCGCCGTGAGCCGCCGCCGTATACAACGAAGTTCTATGAAATTAATATTTAAATGGTTATAAATCACGGAACAAAATGGGAAAGGTCGATGTGAGTGACGTCCCTGTAGTTCCGGGATCAGAATAAGGCTACGGTATCCCCTGTCTGTGGTAAGAGGCGACTAAAAGGGGGGTTTCGGGCGGCTAGACTGGGAGCTCGAAACACCCAGTCAGCAACTTCGGGAAAGATGTCAGCATGTGTGGTCGCATGCTGTCGTGAGAGCCAGGATGCAAGGAGCTTGAACAGTCCAGCCAGGCGATCCCGGGAAGGATGGTGGTATACGTGTGGTCGCATATTGTGGTAAAGACTAGATGGAATGGTGGGCCCAGCCGCTCACTTAGGAGGAGCCCGATGGGGCAATGCGCTCAGAGGACTCCAGTTGCGTTCCTTTGAAGATCCCGGAGTCCTGGTGCGATAAGAATCCGACATAACCCTGCGTCGCTCCCACGGTGTATGGTACCTTTTAAAGATTTCCCCCTCGACAAAAAAAAAGGTCAATAAGAATGAAACAGTGGAAAAGGTTAGATACGTCATTCAATCGTCATCGACCTTTTAATGTTACACAACTCGGCACATATGTCAGATTAGCAGTATTTTAGGTCGTAGTTGACCACGCTAGCCAACTGCGCGTTGGTAACCGTCACGTGTTTTGAGACCCTTTCTTAAAACTTTTAATTTCAGAATAAGTATTAATATCCGTTGCCGACAAAACTAATTCAAATTAATATACGTGCCTGTGATTTGAAATTTGAACACACAGATTTAGGAAGTAGGGCAAGGGTTCAATCTGAAGTCAATCACAGATGCGTTGCTACTCTCGAGGACTTTGATGATCGCCTCATATAAAAGCGAGCCGGCAGCCACACCCTTCTAATGAAACACAAGAACTGCTTCACGGTAGAAATAGGTGCGGCGGTGATAACTCCCTGGTTGAACCATTGCTCTACCACCTTGCAAACTTTATGTGGCAGACTAAATTCCACGCGTGCGAAGCCGCGGGCAAAAGCTAGTATCTTCTAAATGTTAGATAGTTTAATATATATTTTAATGAAGACTTTCTAACATGAACCTTACCTACCTTCTTCTAATAATAATCGTAGCTGCATTAAAATAAAATTTTGTAAGTACACTAGTTAGTGTAAAGTATTTAAGTCGAAAAAAATTAGAATATATACGTTGATCGCGAAATTAAGTATAGGCTTTTTACGTAAGGATCATATGACGTTTACTAACGGTAGGTAGATTTTGCCACACATCTTGTGAAACTTGTAATAAATAAAACGAAACATACAAAAATTTCTTAATGACCATAAAATAAATATTAACTTCCAAACGTAAGTTATAATTATACAGTTATTGAGAAATTATTTAGTCACTTATGACGTCATGTAGTTGCATATAAATTTTGCACCACTAAAGAAGGAAACATAATTTAAAAATATTAGTTTTTATAACAGCTTTTTGTCGATTTTGCTCGAATACCAAGTAAGAAGTTGTATTTTTTTCATACATTGCTTTTTAAATATTACCTCCAAATCGATTATTAATAAAATTATGTTTGTATAATGTGATACGTAATTTTTACGTAATTCTTTATTAAAAACCCCATCTTAAAGCTTATATCTTCTTCAGTTCACCAGACATAGCAAAGATAATGTTTTAAATAAGTACATAAAGTTAATTTTCATCATAACACAAAGCACTGTTGATCAGTATTTTATTTGTAAGATTAATTATTAGTATTATCTTCGAATTTTTGTTTTTGGACGTTACAAAAGTGCGCTATCAAAATTATAGCATGTTTTCTGTTGATAACAGCGTATGGTACACACACCTACATATTTTTAACGAAACAAGAAACTATTATGAAAAAAAAAAACGAAAAACTCGACTGCTAAAATTTAATATTACAGTATTTTCTTTCTTGTTTTGTAAAAATTTATTTCACACTTTTTACAATGTCTCAAAATAGTAACGTAAAAGTGTCATAACATGTATATTTTATAATTGTCTATTTATTACTCTTTTTGTTTTTATAAAAAAAAATATTTTATTTACTCATAGTGGGTGTTTATTGCTTAACTTATTAATTACTTATTTTTTTAATGTGTCATTATATAAACGACATTTACTATTTACAAAGTTTGATTAAGTATGCTTAGTATCTAACAAACCCATTAATACTAAACATAAGAAAGCAATCTCGAAATTGACGTGATATTTTTAATTGCATTTTTTAACATAAATCTAATTATGGTGAGATAACCATAAGAGATAGAGACATGCTACCGCGGACCCATTTGTGGTATTTTTGTAGATCTACAATTGTCTAGTACGTTACTTTAAGTACGTTACCATACTTAGCGACGTACGCCTTTATACTCCCCGCAGGCGAGATTTTCAAATTTAAAATCGCGTCGCCCCTTCACCGGTAATCCTTATATTTAAGTCAATTTACATAAAATCGTAATGAATTATTAACTTAAATCTTCCTCAATAATTACACTTTGTCTTTTAGTAGAAACCGTACAAAAATGCGTTCAGTAGATTTTGCGAAAAATGATTAAATATAGGCCGACAGCTTTTGGGGAGCTTATTTTAAAATGTCTATAGAAGTATTATAATACATATATATTTGTAATGGTCTACTTACTAGCTTTCATATGACAACCATATTGTTATGGTTTACATAAAAAATCCTCCCTCCCCCCATTTTCTCTAACCGCAGACGCCATATTGAAAAAATATATAGCCTATGTCACTCTTTCAACTGAGTCGTTTCAAATGATATGTCATATGTTACTATCTGTCGATCCGTTTGAGCTGTAGCGCGTGCCAAAGAAATGGACATACATACAAACATACATACATACGCTCGAAAAACATTACCCTTCTTGGGCAGTGGGGTAAGAATAGCCATATTTTTTATGGTGTACTTACTATCAATATATCCACTAACTATAGGTCGTATAGGTAGTCTATATATTCACCTATATATCAACTTTTACAAAAACAAATGCTATAAAACAAATTTTGCAAGATATAAAACTTTGAAATATATCATAACAATTTAATTTTTCATTATTATATTGTGCGAAAATTAACACGGGTCAGCTAGTGAAAAATAATTATTAAAATACCATTAACTAAAGTGCACTAAAATTAAAATAAACTTCTATATTAATTACTATTATCATTATTGTATTATTTAATATATGATAATCACACCTATCGAGCATTAAATAGGCAGGTTTCCTCTTAATGATACCCGTAACTTACCTACAACTTTTCTGTCTCTCGGTCGGACACTCATATTTGTTTGAAAATGTTTTTTTTTATATCAGTGCAATTATAATTTTTTTTAAGCAAATTATAAAAAATCTCAGACTAGTTTCTCTAAATTTATGTGGGCTCTAAAAGGTTTTTCAAATTCTAACGAATACGTGCCTAGTATTCGAACCTGGGACTCCTACTAGTGCATTGCTAACTTTTTAAATCTAAGTAAAAAACGCTATGATATATTTTACTTAAATTATATAGGAAAAGTACACTTAATTCTTTATATTTAAATGTAGAGTCTTTTGGGCGCCACTTTTTGGCAGTACCTTAGGGCCTCTGCCTACAGTCCTACGTGTCCAATATTTCGAAACGATGGGCTTTGTTAATAATAATGAAGATCTGCGTAGTTTCATCACAGTGCGCTTGTTGAATAATAACGTCCGGTTGAATGAACCATTGCATCGTGTCCTTGTTTTCTGTGATTTTCCATGGTGTAGTTTTGGCACGTGCGCCTGCGCAGCCGTAACAACAAGCTTATTATATTAGTTTTAAGAATTAACACAAAAGTCCTAAGTTTCAGAAGTCGCAACAAAAGAGGTATATTATTACATCCACGTACGTAATTTCTTAATACCAGTCACGATTTTTCCGTTTTAAATATCCTTTGAAAAGATCGTCTAAGTTTTATGTTTATTTTCATGAATTAAAGAAAGATCTTAACTTAAAAGACCAATTGTATTATAAGATTCGAGGAAAACAGATGAATTGAATAACACTAAGGGTTTTTTTATGACGCAGGTTCATGCCCGTGTCATCTAGCCCGCATGCATGCCACGTTTCCTTAGCCTGTTCCTAAAGATTGCAATTAACATCAATCCTACAAATTAGTCTTTCGTGGTCACGTGACTATTGACTGACATCTCGTTCTCGTGCTACTTCATTTAACTAATTACCGTTTAAATTAACAACGCCATTAAACGAACGGTGCTCGGGTACTTTAATAACTTTATATTGTAATGGTTTATATTTTATCGCCTACTAAATATGCTTTAATCGCTCTTAAACTGCTTCGATGGTCAGTAACGATGTAAATATTGACTATAAATATATGAATATAGTAAGTGCAACACTTAGTGTAAAAATGGTATAACTATCTGCTGTACATATACTTATCTATATCGTGTAGTTTAATAATATATGAGTTTTTACCTTTATATTCAAGGATCTTCTTGTTAAATCGAACGATCAGGACGGAAAATTTATTGTTGAGTACCTATCTAGTGAGAAAAAAAATTCTTTGGCTTGAATTATGAAGAAAACATCGTAAATAAACAAGCCTGATATTCTACATAACTTCATCAAAGGGATGTAGTTTACCAATCTACGTTGACCAGCGTGGAAAAATATAGCTTAAATGTAACCTATACAGGCAAGTGTCTTCATTGTTCACAAGTGAATCGAGCAGGAATATCTGGATTTTATATCAACTTTTTCCTTAGACTTGATTACTAATACCGCATCAGATCGCGGTGCTACGGTGCTCAAAACAATAATGAAAGCATTGTGATGATGATTATTAATAATTTACTACACAATGTTACTTTTAAAATTTCATGACATCACACTAAGCAAAATTTAAAACAAAATAATGAAAGATTCAAAATTGTTAAACATAAAAATTATGAAATGCTTACGTCAAATACCGCCATGTTCAGATAATGCAGCTATCAGGAATTATATTTTCGATGTTATTACAATACCTCTAAAAATTAAACTCGATACATGTTTAATATACGATAAAACATTATATAACACCAAAAAGTAACTTAAACAAAATGCCCGTGAATAATTGCTTTAGGTAATCTATGTTCTATATTCGTTTATTAATTTTATCTTATCAACGTTTGACAAGAGCTGCCTTAAAATAAATTTATTACTACGTATGTTACTAAAAACCATACTACTAATGATTGTATATTTTTTTACGTAATTGTGACGTTATTATTATATTTTTCATGACTTTAAAAACGTTATCTATTAGACTTTTGATCACCGGTCGGCAATCTTTACGGCAACACTGACCAATCGTTAATATAGTGTCTGAAATTTGTCCTGACTCTAATTGGGAAAAAGATAAAAAAGTCACGAAGAATAAATGTATAGAATTTAAAAGGATAAAGTAAAAATATACTCGGCCTGCAAGAAGATGGTCGCTGGTCGCTTTCGTCCAACAGTCTGGGGCTTGCTAGTCACTGCTTTAGAGTATTAACAGCCTAGATGAAATAGTGCTAAGAGACAAACATATTAAGTGCGTTAAAAATGTCGATAATGCTGTGTCATGTGACAACAAGGTCAATTCGTCAATGCGTGTTGTATGGATCGGCCATACTTCGTGCACTTACAAAAAGAATTGTCTATTTCAATCTACTTATAATAATTCGACACAGCCTCGGGGCTCGTTCGCGTTGCTATGCTCTTAGTAGAGCAGTGGAGCACTATTCTGTTATATTTTTAATACGGTTATTTTTTTGCTGACACCGCTTTCATTCCTAGCCCTTCGTTATCTGCCATCAAATTCCAGGCGGTTTTTGTACGATTTCATTAGGTATAATGGTATAATTTACTACCTTTTGCATCGCAGACGTCGATATTGAATGCCACGATTTTTGTTGTTTTTTTCTAAAACTGATTAATTTATTTATTTCTTAGGTATAAATTCGTTAAAAAAGAGCTTTAATATATGACTGTAGCTTTAATGGCTTTATATTATGTACAATGTGTATATTATGTAGACTGTGTCTGTAACCAATATTTTATTGCTGAGGTTAGGCGATTCAATCAGTGTAAGTACACTTAACTAAAGATCTATGTAGTATTCAAGTCTTGTAAGGTAGTAGATATAAACGCTAATGGGATATTTAATGGGAACACCCAACGTTGTGCGTGTTCACAGCGGTTCCTGACAACAATGGTTGCTTGTCTATAGCTTGACCTAATCGCATCGCTCATTCAACATCCGTTTAAGAAACTGACCACACATACTGAATATGAAATGCAAGCTGTTTAATGTGTCACTTTTTGTCAGAAGTAAGCATTTTCGAGTTCGGTCATCGACCCTAGAATTGCGTAGGCTAGCTACTTTCTCTCGATGTTGAGGCGAGGCGGTCGCAGTAAACTCAGTAAAGTGCGATGAGAAGGGGGTCCTGCCAAAATACGTATGTGAAAGGCTGCGTAGCTGTTCCTTCGCTCAAATATACAATGTGCGTCGCCTGATCGTACTAGCACCTATACGTTTTGCGCTTAGCAACAACGCATCGCGATTTAACCTGTGCGTTGGGTTGACGGCGTGGTGATGGGACTTGGCGCTGACTTAACTGTGGGTCATCTTCGCTGAACGGGCCTTAGAGGTCGTTGAACTCGGTTCAAAGAAGTGGTAATCGCGAACCAACAGATACTTTTGGTATCCAAACGGGTGCTGTCGCTCACGTGCGTTATTAAAACGTTGTATAAGCGTTGTGACGCTTTCTACGCCTTGTAACCAGAATAAGCAAAGAAGTGAACGGAGAAATTGTCAACGCATAACGGTTCGCTCTGTAAAAAAGGAAACAATAAAACGAGAAATGCTGGATGCTGAGAAATAACCACCTACTTTTTCTCTTCAATTCTACAGATAATAATTGCAGGATGCGTAAGATAATGCATCGTTTACTCGGCAGCTTTATATTTAAAATAGCAACAATATTCAAATATAGGTCATCGCTTGAATTAACTAAATTGTTCACTTTAGGAAACATAAACTCGATAAAATCAGAACATTATTTTTAAACTATTAATTACATACGATGATACAAATCTTTGTGGCTAATTAATTAGTGTACTTGCTAATAAACAAAAGTTTTAAAACAGTTTTAAGTTACATGAGTTCATTTGTTAAACGAAAATAATAGTTGACATTGTGAAAAGTCAATGTTTGCTACATTGACTGCTAAATAGGAAATTGTTCTTGCAATACATTTAAATATATATTTATGTAACATTTATTCTTAGTAGTTATCATGATGGTTGAAAATTATCTACAAATCTACAAATTGTAGATCAAGATTGTTTGGTTACTTAATTTACAAAATATAAATTCATTTCTACTGTGAAAAATAACACTCAGTAGGTTTCCATTTTACTCGAGAACCGTTAAAATTAATGTCAAGTATGTACAGAACTGAAAGAAATTTGTTAAATTATGAGTGTACATAAAATTTCCAGATATCCAAGGGCAACATAGGGTACATTTTCAGTAAAGTTACGTTCTTGTTATAAAAATAATAAATAAAATTAGGGTGCTATGATAAGTTATTTTTCTTTTAAAATTAATATTATTAACTACAGCTCCAGGTTACCTTTTACTATTAGCCCTAATATTATTACTATCACTATTAATAAAATACTAAGCCCGTTGATTATTTTTGACTAAATAGATATAGATATTATATATTATTAATAACATATTTAGATACTTATCTAAATAATATGTCATTTAAGCAAGTTGTTTTAGGTTTACCTAAGCAATTAATAAGGAAAACCTAGTGGCAGTCACATAACTTTAAAAACCAAAAATAGATTAAACCAAAAGCGTTGGCTTGGCGAGTTAACTAGAATGTAGATACTAATTAAAACTTTAAAATATTCATGCCAAAAACAGAAACTTAGAACCGGTCGTTCGGCGAACGCTGTATTGGATTGTGACAGAAAATCAGCCGCCATCGAAATTTACACTGCGGGTGTCATGAATGACTTAAGAATGATTTGTATACTATATGTGATGCTCACATATATATTTAGATCACGTTGCGATCGTGCTTTGTGAGTTGCGCGTTGCGCCCTATGGGTTACGAAAAGAACTTGCCACCGCCACAGGAATATCAATCGGGTAGAATTGGGCGGCTCACAAAGGTCGAAGGCAAAATTGTTTATAAAAATTGCGAAACGTGTACATAAAAAGAGTTAGCACATTGGACGTGCCTACGTAGCCACGTTCTCTCTTTTGAAGGTTACACCGCAAGCTGTGCGTGTGTGTACCGTTAAAACAAAACTGTCATAATTTGGAAGACCTAGTTTAACAATATATAACTGTATATACAGAGGAAGTGCGCTCACATTCGTTGCTGGGTTAGTCCGCCAGTGTAACACATAAATCACTTTATAAGATTTATTTGAACTCAACACTGTGAAAGAACAGTTATTAAATTAAAAACATTCTTAATTTGACGCCAAGTTTTTGATGAAATTTTAATTGAGATTGGGTTTAAAGATAATTTGAATTTATTAGAGTTTACCATTAACTATGAATTGAGAATGTAATCTACGTTATATTTATAATAATTTAGTGTTGAAAATGTTGAGTAAATTTGTAGTGGCTACGCGACGTAGTCGAGCGGTCTACGGCGTGAGGGCGCGCGGCTGCGTAGTACGCGTGGCGGGCGGCATGCGGCGCGCAGCGTGCGGTTGCCCGGGGTCGGGTGTCGTATTTCTAGACCATTGAACCTCTGCAACCTTGTGCGTTGAGCCCGACCGCTCTCCGTGCGCTGACGCAACCGCTCCAGCCCCTTCTCTACTTCGGCCGATCGCATAATTACTCCTTCGGGGCACATCTATTCTTTAACGGCTACAATGAACGATTTGATGCTGCCTCTAATCGAGTCATGAAAGGTTACGTTTAATGGAAGGCTAGAGTTTGCGCAATACTAGACCGCGCGAAAGAAAATAAAACTTACGGTACTTTTTTAATGGGATGAAGCATAGTAAATAATAACATAAAAAAATATGTTCCCATAAACATCGTAATACGCAGTTGTATACGGAGTGTAAACAACTTGTTTACGAACAATGCAAGTTCCTTAACAGCTTTGTGGATTCAAAGCAATTTGTAAGCAATACCTGAAACGCAGCTAAACAGTACGCGTTATTGTCGGGGTCCAACAATGTAGCGAGTCGGCGAAGAAGTGTCGAACCGCTAACGAGCCGCGGCCGTCTGCAAATAGACCGCGAGAAGTGCGAAACGGTCGCGGGGCTACAATTGGCGCCTGCCCGAGAGCGTTGCGAGGTGACGCTTACGTAAGCCGCTGACATAACCGAGTCGACGACCGCTCTTGCGCAACCACCTCCGAACCTGCAACCCCACGCACCGCACCTCCTCATCACCTACCGATTTTCCCCACCACCCATGAAAATTACTCAATTGTAACCAAAATGCACGAAAAGGACACCGGTCCAAAGCCCGAGTTACGACATAGGCAATCATTAGAGCAACAACCTCCGCCTAGGTAGGTGACGGACGTAGCTCGAACGTTTAGCGTGCGTTCATCTCGATTAACATTTAATATGTAAACGAACGTACCAATGTCCATGTCAATCGATTCTGTAACTCATAATGCTTATGTATGAGTGTAACATTGTAGAGCGTTAGCTGGGAATCACCGCAGCGATTTCTCAGAGGCGCTCTCTTCTGGTGCAATTACTAAGCGTTCGGCATTTAATAAGATTCGATAGGTTGCCTAAATTGCAATCGTATTGTGAATTCTGGGCATGCTCCAGGAACACCGGCGCATCGGTTGCTGATGGACAGGCGGTATGCGAGTGGCGTATATGGTACAGTTATCCTTAGTGAACGAAAGTGAAAACTAAATGTGGGCTTGGTCATCGACCCCGGGTGGGTCGTCGACCGCGCCGAACTGCAAAGGCCGTTTGTGAGTACGGAGGCCGCGCGACATTTAGCTGCGTAGTGTTGACGAGCGGTGGCCACGCCGCCGCACCTGCCGCGCTGGTATTGCACACTACACGATTTGATTTATTATCAAACTTTATTACATACTACGTTTCCGACAGTGCCCCCGCCCGCTTGAAAAGTTCGACCTATATAACTAACAGATTGCAGATTAAAGTTTAATTATTTCCTTAAATTAGGCAAGTCTGTGTCACTAAAAAGCAACGAACATCTTGATTGGGCAAGTAAATTTCACGAACAACGCTAATTTACCGAAAAATATAAATAAAAGAGTAAGGCAATCTGCCATCGTCATATCACAACATCACAAAGTTAAATGCATTTAGGCATAACCTTATACTTTCCTTACCTTATACTTAATCATTCTGTAAAACGGTCTGCCTAGTGTTCTAATTATTAGGAATCTCCGGCTTTGAGTAACATCTGAAAAACGTACTTGTATATATGTAATTTTATATTGTAAACTTGTTAATCAAAATTAAGTGCGTTCAAATGAGTGCTTGCAATTAAATAGTTTGAAAGTAGATTTTACTGTCACTGGTTCGACAACATGTAAATATTGACAGTTTACATAATTATCACAAGAATTACGTAATACGAATAGCTTTTGCCAGCTGGTATCGGTAAAACCACGCGCGAAACAGTAACTTATGTGCAAAGACCTACCTCAAGCACTTCTTAATTTGGATCGCATCACTCGCAATTATTAAACTCATATTATAGGTACAAGTAAATAAAACTACACTTACTTTTTTATATTTTCATAACAATGTTGTCGTAAATTAATTAGCTAACTAATTACTATGTAATTGTTATTATCGCTAAAGTAAAAATGGTTGAAAACCCACCTAAATTAAAATTACCACTTATTTCTTAATATTCTAACACAAATCAATTAAAACCTTTTTTATTTTGATATTTTAGTACATGTGAGTCAAGCGATAAAATCTAGCTAGGTACCTACATGTGTTAGTTTAGTTATAGTGTCGTAAATAGTTCTAAAATGTGCTGACAGATATTGAAATATGAAAACACGATTTTTTAAATATTACGAGAAGTCACAAAAAGTCTACGTTTGGACATTACACCATAATGTGAGGTGTGTGTCTTCGTACAGATATGAGTACATGGTGTCTGTACGCCATAGCGCCATATTTAGTAAGCGTATTTTCAGCAGCATTTATATATTTCGCTGTATTACACGGTCAAGCTGTGAGCGTGCTCAGTGTTTATTAATTTCATCTAACGAATAATCCAACAAGCTCTCAATAATGAAATAAGTCTCTTAATATTGTTTTCTAGCCACTTTGGATGCGGTGTTGTTCTATGATAAATATGTGTTTTATTATCATAAACTATATACCACTTGGATCACCTGCATACCTACATAAAATGGGCAAATATAATGAGGATTCGAGTTTTATTGCTTCTTAGTGTACTAAGAATTTGCTGATTTTTCTATTTATTGACTTTTTTATTCCAGCAGGATCCATCCTATTTTCAGGATCAATTCAGTAGACCTTTGTAACTTTCTTATGGCGGTATTAACAAAACCTTTATTCCTTGCACGTCATCGATTACTTAAACCTTGCTTTCTTTGGGTTAAATGATCAAGAATACTAGTTTTTACATAATTCAACCCGAAGAAAGTTCTATCATAAAAGTTACATTATGTAACTTTTAAGAGGCAATTTTGCTTTACTTATCTATATTTTGCCTGATGAAGAAAGGATTTGATTGTATAATTATTCAAATCAAACTATTTATAACAGATTTTCGAAACGAATCTAAAAAAGTTTAACACGTTTTGCAATCCCGACTCCGATAAGGTATTTTCAATGGTATGTCTTGTATATTCGGATCTTGTTAATCAAACGTTAGAACGTTGAATTAACAAGACCGGTTGTTGCTAAAAACTCGGTCTTTGTTTAATGGGTTAGGTTGACCTTAAATTCTGAGGCAACCATGCATGTTTATAATGTGTGACTTTCAAAAACTTTTTCTTTATTGTACGCTGTATACATATAACAATAATATTTAATATTTACTAGTATATAGGTGTAGAATAATAATAATGTCCAAGTTGATAAAAGGTTTAAAAAAAACATGAGTTAATATGTATTAATAAGTGGTATTCAGTTTTCTATTAAATGATTTTCTATTAAATATTAGTAATAATAATTTTCGAGGTGGTAGAACCAGTGTAGTTCGACCGGGGAAGTACCACCACCACACCTATTTCTAGCGTGAAGCATTTCTTGCGTTTCGATAGAAGGGTGTGGTTTCCGGCACACTTTCAGATGTGGCGACCATCATAGTCCTTGGGAGTAGCAACGCATCTGTGATTGACTTCAGATGGAACCCATGTTTTGTATGAAGTTGATTACAGATGTCCATGGGCGGCAGTGACCACTTACCATCAGGTGGACTGCATGCTCGTTTGCTACTTCAGTCAAATAAAAAAAAAACTAAATATAAAATTCTTTCCATCGCTTGGTACAATTAGCACATAAGTGGCTTTGAGAAATACCCCTTATATTCTGGATGTGGTCCCATTTGGTAGGTACTAGTAAACGTAGTACGTTGCTAAGAGAACAATTGGTTTGGGTAGCGTCAGCGCATCTAGGCCGCGCTTCGACCGAACGGGTCTCAGCTTTTTGTTCGTGATGATGCGGAACAGAAGAGAGAAATTTGGCGTAAGCAGCACTCGCTAAGGAGGACACGGTCACGAGGAGTCATCGGCTCCGAACTCGCTGAATGTGGAGCAAGTGAAGTTTTTCTCCTCGGGCCACGGTGCAACCTGCCCACCATGTGCTATAACCGCCTCCGGCCATAACACAAGCTGGTTTTCATTTAATACAAGCGCTCAAGCAAGCGCGTACTCTTAAACTGTACTGTAAATAGTTTATACAAACCGTGAGTACGACTCGTGAGTGCTATTCATTACAATATCTGATTCATTAAGGAGCACTCGTAAGTACCGTCGATTAACATAATTATGGCCTCGATGTCAGATAACGTAAGCCCGTAACGAGCTACTTTCTTCTGGCAACGTGATTTAAGTGACAAAGCCATTGTTCGGTCAATAAATGGCCAAAATTGCCGATTATATTTTCGAAAGCACACCAAGTCCTTATGTAAGAGTTCAACGTGACACTTTGCGTGGAGGCGGGCGCGCGCCCGTTCAGCGCGCCACTTTCCTTGCAGCCAAATATTTGGTTAGTTCTGCGTGTTTTATTACACATCCCTACACGTCGTTGAATGAAGTGTCTACTGACTTATGCATGTGACGTATGTTATTTATTACTCCGAAAATAAATATATACAGATGGAGCACCTCAATGTAATAAATTAATACATAACTTTGATAAGGCTTGGTTTACAGTCTCATATTTTTACAAAATATGTGGAATAATAGGGCCTCTCCAAGCACATAGATACAATTTAATCTGAAGAAAATATCTTGATCTTTGTAAGTACTCGTACGTGCATCATGTCCAAACAATATATTGCAACTTTTTATATGTTTTTTTACGTTTATTTTTTCTATTTATAAAGTTTTTGTTCGTTAGTTATTTTTATACATTAAAGTCTTTTTCAGTAGAATGCAAACAATATAATGTGTATATATACATTTTAAATTATACCGGTGTAACTAGTAAATATTATTCTAAGTAAATATTATTATATAATTATGTGTAGGTACGTTAAAAAGTTTAGTCTAGTAATTATTAAGTAATCATTAAGTAATTGTCAAATAAGTATGATAAATCGTGTTTGACTTACAGTAAGTACCTTACATTCTGGATACAACCCGTTATTGTCACACTGCTGGGCACTGGTTTTCTCTCAGAATGAGAGAGTTTTAGGCCATAGTCAACCGCGCTGACCAAGTGCGAATTGGAGGACTTCACTTTTTCTAAAAACTCTCGGGTGTGTTAGTTTCCTCACGATGTTTTCCTTCACCGAAAAACAGTGAAATTTAATTTCTAATACACATAAACACATAATGCACATAAATCAGTGGTGCGAGCCTGGGTTTGAACCTCGGACCTCGCGATTGAGAGGGCAAGTTTCAACCATTAGGCTATCACTGTTCAGCCTATCACTGCTCTAATTAACATTATTTCTATTATTAATTTCTTCAGTACGTTCCTGAGTAATAGCAGGTATCTTTGTTATGCAAACATACATATTTGCATCCATGAGTGTACCTACTCATGTTTAAGCAGTCTCTAAGAATTCGGTAGGTCAACTTAAAGTAACAACAAGAAGTAACAAACATACACACTCACAAACTTTTGCCTTTATCATATCAGTATGATTACAGGAACTAACTTAATGATTATTATTTCTTAGCTTGCTTTAGTATAACTTTAAAATATGTTTTAAGTTAGAATAATAGACATAAACTTGTTTATTGTTTACGTACTAACTCCCATAAAATAAAGTAACACATGTTATAGTAATAATTACTTGTTTTGACCTTCTATTAAGAAAATAAGGCACTCCTAACACTTTTACACATGTTTTACAAACTTTCTAAAGCCTTAACAATTCCTAAATTTAGATTACAAAAAATATCTTATGATCTGTACATGGCTACTAAATCATTGCCGACAACATAAGTAAAAAAATACGCTAAAAACGTTTATTTATATAATATAAACACACAAGAGACAATATAACTATAAATTGTTATAATTTATTAATTTGAATATGACAAAATAATCAAAATTAAATTAATATAATATAATATATAATATAATATATTATTTATATAATATATTATAGATATTAATTAATATTAATATCTATAATAAATTGTTATTAAAATAGGATTTCTCTCTTAAAATACTCGTAGTTAAAACCGTTACTATATAATTAAAGGTGGTAGAATGTAGTTCGCCGGAGAAGTACCACCGCCACTCCTATTTCTAGCGTGAAGCAGTTCTTGCGTATCGATGGAAGGGTGTGGTTGCCGGCACACATTTATATGAGGCGACTATCTTAGTCCTCGCGGGTAGCAACGCATCTGTGATTGACTTCAGATAGAACTTCATGTTCTATATGGAGTTGCTTACAGGAGTCCATGGGCGGCAGTGACCGCTTTCCATCAGGTGGACTGCATGCTTGTTTGCTATTTCAATTAAAAAAAAAGAACTTAAAGTGGAAAATACGATTTTCTTCTGTGTCGTAGGTGCCATGAACATACAAAGACGAATGCATAAACACCTAGACCCAGAACCGAAATCTAAATGTATCAAATACCAGTCTGGCCGCGAATCGAACCCAGAACCTGCGTGTCATACCGGTATGGTGACCACTCCGCCACGCGGGTTTCACTAATTTTGGATCATACATTTTACTTCTCTTCCATATTAGTCCGAGACAAGTTTCTTGTCTCTGAATGAATGGCTCAGTAACATGGATTCCGGCTACTTATAGATTAGCCCTTTAAAATAAACAATGAAAAGAAAAAAAAATCATGAGAACAAATAATTGAGTTAATCCCGGATACGATTTTTTGTTATATACTATATAGATACCGATTATATTGTATTAAGTAAAATAAATAAGTCATAATTAAATTAAACACATCTGCAATAAAATATATTGTAACATCAAGTGATAGTAGGTATGTGCTAATTTATATTTTAATCAAATTTATCGTATTTATTAAATTTACACATAAATTTCGCGTTACTGCGTTTTATGGTTGGATTTATAGTAAAAATACACTGTATCTGATTTTATTTCAAAACAATCATTTTCACAAAATATCGATAAGTACCCATAAAAATTTAATAACCTACTGCGTAATAATAAATTTATAACCCAATGAGGCTGTCGATAAGTTTTACTGAAGCATACGAGAGCTAAACCTCGTGACTAACATACTATTAAATATATTTATCGCCATTGTGTTAATAATAATTTCTCTAAAGACTATTTGAGTCTAAACTACTCTTTGTTTAATGTTTTGTAGCCTTTATACTCCATTTAGTATATCGGTTACATCTATTAAAAACTATTTGAAAAGCATAACGAACTCTGTACCTATCGATATTGATTGTGTACATTGTGTCAATCAGTCATTGTGCTGAGTGTAGCATGAGTGTACTACATACCTACCTCCTATTCAGCGTTCTGATGAATGTCAAAGGATGTTTGTATTTACGTCGATGGCAGCAGTGTGTCGAGTGTCATTCGAAGAAGAATCTCGTATTGACAAGCGCACCATTGGCGAGGTCGACGACCCACAGCTACGCTTTACATTTAGCGAACAATGATTTGGAGTGGCGAGGTGAACGGCCGCAGTCGGAGGGGCTGAGCGTGGGCAGTTATTGACCCATATTGGAGGTGAAATGTAGATCAGTGGGCGAGAGCGGCGAAATTCGCCGCGGAGTCGAGAGTCTGCGCACGGAACAGCCAGCGTCGTGGCTGCGCCGGCGGCGCCGGGCGCGTCGGCCGGAGACGCATCGCGTCCGCACGCCGCACCGCGCTAACACTAGATTTAATCTTGAAATGTAAACCTTGTTAGAAAAGCTACATCCTTTTATATGTTGCTGCCATATTTAGCGAGTATGACATCTAATTAAAGAAACTCAGTGTACAGCGGTCGGTTATATGTTTTATAGCCACGATGTTGCTGCAAAGACGCGGAAAATATATGAATCATTAGCCCTTTCGAGGCGATATCTTGATTTCAAATATAAATAAACTTCTTCCGCAAAATATAGGTATTTTTTCTTTATGGTGTCTTATGGTAAATGACGTTTAAGGCGTTTCGGCACGTGTGGTAATCGAACCCTGTAATAAAAAGTTAAATTTAACTTCCCAGGAAACAGTTAAATGACCCTTTGTCCCGTTCCAGACACATAAAAACTCCCGAATTTCTGAGTCGTATTTTATGTTTTTCAAATTATAGCTCTCCGAATCCAAGGCTTATTGGATGCCTAAGACAAAGGGTAAAAAAACTAACAGGCATTTATATTGTCTTCTGTATATTATTTATTAATTTTAAAAAAACCTACTTTTACAGCGGCTTTACCTACACTAGAATAAAAAAGAAAAGGGACCCATTGATATTATTAAGGTGTCAGAAAATATATATTTTTTGAACTGTACTTTGTAACTTGGTTACAGTTTTAATGCAATATTTATTTATTTATATGTTGAGTAAAATGAAAATATCGAATGTTGGAATACAGTAATATCCCTGATTTAATGTATCGCGTAAAAGCCGAGTATAACAAGTACTTTAATACTTTATAGAAAATTCCTTAGATTTATCAATTTAAAACATATTTAAGGTAACGCAACTACAAATCGACATTTTTTTACTTTAATTTTGCATCAATAATATATAATGGTTCCGTGTAAACAGAAATGGACAACTTGAAGTTTGTGCCAATATTCATTGTGATTCATTTATAGACTAGTTGACCCGGCGAACTTCGTTCCACCTAAAAGTCAAAAATTATCAGTGTTTCTCCTTTATATTACGCATGTATTATACGTATAAACCTTCCTTTTGAATCAATGTACCTATTAAACTGCATTAAAATCAGTAGCGTAGTTTTAAAGATCTAAGCATACATAGAGACAGACAGCGGGAAGCGACTTTGTTTTATACTATGTAGTGACTACGACGAGTAGGCAGCAATCTAAAGAAATTACCTAAACCTTATTACAACTACATAAACAGTAATATTTATTATCGATAAAGTTACAATTATTATAACTCAATTTCTGGCGTACAAAGATAAAAGTTAATAAGCTGATAAACGTAATAACACTAATCTTTACTCGGGTTAGGAATGCATATTAAATGTTTATATCTTCTACACAGAAGGCGCTACTAATGTCAAATGTTTATCCTGTTTACTATGTGTCTATAAAATAGATACGTGTAAATAGACTTAGTTGATCCGGATGTAAGTCAATGAACAGATTATGTTGTTTGTAAGTAGGTACAAGTTGCTTATTTGAATACTTTCTACTTTTTATATTGTTAATAGTTAATATTTTATATTTTAACGGCACAGATGACAGATATCTTAATATATTTTTAATATTATTAGCTATACTATACCTGAGCCATGGCTTCACCCGCGTTTAGGAAAACACTTGACATGAGTACATTTAACGGAGGCTTCATTGTATATCTTCAATAATTATTGAAATATCTAGATACTTAGCATCACAGACGTTAAAAAGTTACTTCTGAGTTCAAATTTAATAACTTTTGATGAATAACGTATTTGTATTTAGTTGTATTTTTGGACATATTTATGCGTTTATGCATTTTGGCTTCGCTATTTCAAACATATTTACATACACGTAGGGAGGCAAAAATTATAAAATAGAAAAAAATTGTCATTAGTAGAGATAAAAATTGCTAACATTCATTCAACAAACTTTTTGTGATTACAGTAACCGGGAACTTCTATTTTTATTAAAAGTTAGTATGAACTTAAGTAAAAGTAAGTAAATATGACTCTTGAGTCCAGTCAAATCAGTCAAACCAATAAATCTGGTGTCTAATTTTTTAAACTATGAGATCATAAATATTATAGTGGGACTTATAAAAAAGTCAACATTGGAAATTTATAAATTAAGCGACTGCATACCTAAGCAAATTGTTTCACTACCGAACAATATCATTATGAATTTATCTTTTCATTAGTTAAAATGATTGACTAAAGAACCCTTTACTTTGCATGATACGACATGCTCTTGGCAACTTTTTAAGCTAGTGTTGTGCCATTTTTTTATCTGATCGAAATAGCAAACGAGCATGCAGTCCACCTGATGGTAAGTGGTCACTGCCGCCCATAGGCATCTGTAAGCAATTTCGAATAGAACATGAATTCTGTGTGAAGTCATTCACAGATGCGTTGCTACTCCTGAGGACTATGATGGTCGCTTCATATAAAAGTATGCCGGCAACCACGCCCTTCCATCGAAACGCAAGAAATGCTTCACGTTGGAAATAGGTGAAATTCTGAAACAGTAGCAGTTAAGCTTGAAATATGAAGTGATAAAAAGACAATTTTATTTGTATACATGTAGATAGCCAGGATGTAGCATTGTCATGTTTGACCGCGCTCGTGACACGTCGCTGTTTCCGTTTGATGCGGACTAAGCGATAGAAACCTTTAGTGGGTTACCCAAATGTGGGTCACCCCGCATTGTTGATGATAATCTCCTAACCCTAGATTCTCCTCTTGAACCTTATGCGCCTTTTATTACAACCGAGAACTTGTTATTCCAGTGAAACATTTCTCCGGTTTCCTTTTGAATTCGAAAATGTAAATGCAATGTGTTTGAAAGGAAAGCTGTTGTTTCTAGAGAGTTTTTCAAAAATCTGTAAATGAATAGTACTTACGGAGAATTGAATACAGTAAACAATTGCATTTAAATTATACTTTAGTGATCATATTTTTATTGCCACAGCATTAAGATAATATTTTTCTTTGTTATAGTCTATAGGATGAATTGATTTTAATGAAATAGAATCAATAGTAGAATTGAAAGGGTAGAGAAATAATTATGATTAATAATTACTAAATTGTTATCTATGTGTCTTTGTATGTTACGTATGCTCGATTTCCAAAAATAAAATAAGTACATTCGTCGTGCTAAGTTGGTCAAAAGAGTACTGCCATGCTCATCTGCACAGACTCCAGATTCGTTTATGTCTCCTAAGACTAAGTTGGGATGCCTGATATGATTAGTATATGTACTTGTCTGCATTGACACTGCATTACTCTATTCAAACGATAACATAAGCTCTTAATAACAAGTATAATGTTTATACGATCGATAAAGTCCGTGACTATCTTGAAAAGTTATTTTGAGTACTTATCTATAAAATGCGGTATAAGTACTAGTATTATATTGTATTCAGTTATTCTTCATTATCGGATAAGTTTTATCTAATTTTGTTCAGGCGATCTTATGTGACAGTGTAGTAATAAAATGTTCATAGCATATCTACTTATTCTCGGTTTTTAATCAAAATCTCATCACCCAAATACTTAGGTTTTTGAACACAAAACATCGTATACACAACACAAAACATAGTAGGTACTAATTAATTTCGAATAACATGGCTTTTTCACAAAAATAAGGATATAAGAATCGGTTCACTATTTTATTTTGGGATAACTTTAATATCTTTAATTTAGTCCTTATTTACCTTCGAAAAAGATAAAGGTCGTTAGTTGATTCGGAATATAATTATTTAAAAAATAATTTTAATAGTGCAGCGGAAATATATATAAATACTCTCGTCTTCCATGAACCTGGAAGATGGGAGACCTGGGGACCGGTCAACCTTTGTAGCTGTACCAATCAACCATCACAAAATAAACTGCAGTTATCTGCCGGAAATCAAATGCATGTACTTACTGTCAGTATTTAAAATTTTGATTTTTTTGTTCTATTAAATTTTGCTTGTTCTATTATTTCATCCAATCTTGTTCATTACGTAGGTACTTATATATTATACGCAAAAATATTAAACACTCTCAATTTACCTGATGCTTGATAAACATAGCCTTTATAGTTATTTTTTCTGTTATCAACAGGTATAGTTAATATCCTTACGATACACTTAGTCACAAACGGGACTCAGTGACCGCGTCGACCGTACTTCATTTACGTGTTCCATTGATCGGTACTCATTACTTGCTAGTCCTTCATGGTCGACTTGTGTATCGATACAGATTGCACCCGGCGCTTTGCCAGGGTCTGCTTTTACTACCCGTTGCGTTTCTATTTCATTAATGAGGCGGTTATAAAGCGAAATACTAAAATCTCAAAATAAATGATAAAGAACTGAAAAGAAAAGCCAACTGAAGAAATAACACCTAATTGACATGTATAAAATCGATCTCCGATAGCATATAAATTTTGCATGAGGACGTGACGTTGTCCCAAAGGACTAAGTCAGAAGGCCGACTAGAGTTTAACATTATCATTATTCCGTTTGGAAATTTTATAATATCGAAAAATGTACGAAGTTGTTTTATGATCTATGGTCACCTTACTTTTCTAAGGTGGCGGGGCTCTTTCTGATTCGACTACGCCACACGCCAAATACCATTTTTAATTTCTTACATATTTAAATAACACCGATTAGAAATAATAACAATATATTTAGGACATTGACAACAAGTTCTTTAATGACTATAACACACTGTAAAACAATTCAAGAAAAATGTATTTATCACTCATGTATTTCATGTCATATGGGTCATAGAAATTCGTTTGTAGACCAAATTTCAACTTAATGGGTCTAGTAGGTTCGAAGTTAATTGGCTGATATGCACCAACATCATTATCACAAATGATATTATAGAGTTACCTTCGCTCTGATTAATTGATAGCGACATAGTTTCATTAAAATATTTTTTTTTCATATTTTGTTGTACTACAACAAATTGATTTATTACTGTGTATTGGCACAGTTCCAAAAGATATTTAATCTTTTTATTCACATCAAAGGATTGGGGAATAAGATGGATGTTTGACACGTAGGTATAATTACATCTTTGTTGTCATAAATTTTGCTGAAAGGCTTTTCCTCCAAAAAGATATCAATTGCTGGATGAAACTCTCTTTTATTATATATCACATGTCTTTTAATAAATCGTTACTTATTGAAAATGTATGCAATTAAATAATTTTAACGTCAAAACTAAAACGAAGAAATACATTTTTATAATTGTTTAACTAGGGAAGTAATGTGTTCATAGTTGCTATTTTTGTCATTTATATTTATTAGGTTTTAAAAGTGTTTATGGGTTAGAAGTTATTAGGTTTGACGTTATTAATATAAATTTATTTATTCAAAATTTAATCGAAGTAAATGCCCGTTAAAGTTCTCAATGAACTCATTTTAAAAGTAAATAGTGTTACTAAGTGTAAATTGATTGTAACTTTAAATTTTGCTCTCGAGCAATGTAGCAACAGAACGGATTAAAAGAAACGGATAATATTTATTCTGACCTTGGCGGTCGCATTTACATTGTAATTTGCTTAAGTTAAATCAAATATCGTTAACATTTTTAGCACAGCGCTTACATATTGATCTTTACTTAATTTGTGGTACAAACTCCTTGAGCAATATTTATTTTTGAGACTACTTACAGTGACTTGGTTTCGTAACCATATTTAAGTCGAAAAAGTCGCAACTAATAAAAAAGATGATTCTAATTCTGAAGCATAAACTATTTAACGAGTTAAACGTCATTATATTTTCATAATTGCAATTAACATCTTAATACACAATGGTATTTCTCACAGTGCAGAAGAGGCGCGGCTCCGGTATCGATTGCCAGTTCTGAGAACGGCTATAAAGCGGAGAGTTCTAATTATAGTGCATACGCCGGCAAGCGCCTTATGTCACGTCGCACAAGGTTACTATAGCGAGGAAATTATTTCTAGACGGCTTTCCGAAAGCGGCTAGAAGAAAGTACTTTTACTCGGAGAGGAACGACGTGGCACAGTTTCCACGAGGCGTGCGGTTGCTGTCCACAGTACCGCGGCTTTCCAACTCGATTCGCGAATTAAACGCGGTGATAGTCGCTGGAAACATGGGATTAATGTATGGGTTATATCCTCCGGATGAGGCATGTGAACGCACTCGCGTTTCTACACTACCGCCATAAACACGTCAGCTCAGTCGCTGTTTCAATTAAAGATATAGCCTACGTTCGTTAGTTACAGTTGACAAGAATATATATACTTACTGAAAGGTAATTGGATGACTTCTGTTAATTTCGTTTCCGGAAATTACATTGAACGCACTATCTACTTAAGAATAATGCTTTCTACCATGTTGCGAACTTCAAAAACAACGAAAGGGCTTAAAACGATCTTAAAGAATAACATACATAATTATGTATTTTTACAGTATCTTATACGCCTGAATACCTATTCGTACTAGAGTCGTTTTAGTTGACCTCCATTATATATATACACACACCTATTTTTAAAGTACCACATAGCTGGTAAATTATGTGTATAATTATTATTATAAGCTTTGCTCAAGACTGCACTTTATGGACGTAAGTTTGTCTAATCCCTATTTTGAATCCTTAAGTTAAATTAAAATTGTAAAGTAGCCTGTTATGGTGACCCCTTTCTTTGAATACAGCAAAAATACAACTGCCAATGCCTTATGCAACAAAACGGCAGCTTTGATAATGGTGCCATATTTTTATGATACTATTTATTGTTGTTATAAATATTATTATAAAGATTATTAATAAATGTGAATTGCTTTAAAATCGACGTGACAGGAAATCATCGTCATTAACTTTTATGAGAGGATTACTGATCGATAGTGCGGAACAAATTTAACGAATCCGCTGATAACAAAGATATATCCTAACAGCTGTGATGTATATAACACCAAAGCTGCACCTTTGTGCTACAGTTTTCGTAGGAACTTGGTGAATACGAGGTAAGCAATTTATATATTTTGTAATATTTGTGATTTTTTATTTTAAGGACTATGAAACTAAAAGAGGATTTTTGAAGTGAAACTTCTTTAGGCGCATGAGGGTAAAATTTTTACAGATGAAACGTCACGCCGGTATGCAACGGAAGTGTCGGAAAAGAGAGAGAGAGTGATCGAGACCGATTGAGAGAGAGTAAGACAGGGCGAACGTAGCATGAGCAACTAGCCGTGGAGTGAGAGTAGGGAGCAAGCGAGTGAGAAAGATTGAGAGAAAAAGTGAGACAGAGCGAACGTCGTATCACGCCTTTTTCCCTTCCTCTTAATCTTGGAAATTTAAAGCTTTAGATTTGTATAAATATAAACAAGATTTATAAATTAGTTCGCCAAAGAAGTTTCACTTCTGACATGTGTACTTTGTACGCACGCATGTTTTTTTGTCAACTCTCGATAGGATTGGTCATACCTGAATTTGGTCACTGATGCGTTGCTATCCCTGAAGAATAAGTAGATACGCCTTTCACTATTTTTTACCTTATCATAGGTAGACTTTAAACCATAACATCGGTGCGTTTAACACAGCTGTTTTAGGCTGTAATAAGCGTGGCGCTAGTGTTTCTTGATTAGAGCGACTAAAAGTTATATGCCACTAGTTGAATCCCGCAGCTTCGCCCGCGTTAAAAAAACGATGTAACGAATAAGATATGTTCCCAGAGTAAAAAGTAGCCTATATGTTCATCCAGAGTGTAAGCTAACTCCCTACCAAATTTTACGAAAATTGCACCAGCCGTTTAGACGTGAAGATGTAACTCACAAACTTTCGCCTTTATAACATTAGTATGATTATAAAACAACACAAATCTCGCCGGAATACTCAATACTGCCACAAGTTTATTTTAATGAGGAGATTTTTTTTTAAAACTACATACAAAGAAAAAATAGATTTTTGTATTAGTGACAAAGATGATCTTTTTTTGTTGTATTGAAGGCGTAACTAACACTAATGGGAGATTTAAAGTAATTACAAGTAATTGTCAAGCGTTATATTTTGAAAGATGCTAGAAGCAATATGATTGACAATTTTTCACATAAAGCAGAGTAGTTTTCTATGGAGCTAGTTACTGGTATCCATGAGCGTCTATTGTGACAACGGACAGTAAGGTAGCTTATATGCTTTATTCTTATTTAAAATCTTAAAAAAAAACTTTCGTAATTCACATAAAGTAGTTGCGATGACCATGCACAGTTCCGGACCATATTGCATGTGCATTAAGATATATAATAGACTCCCTAAAGAAATCCTGGAAAAAGATTCCTTCACTGCATTTACCAACTCCCTAAAAAATTTTCTAATAATTAAATGTTAGTAAACAATGAAAGAGTACCAGGATTCGACGATAATGATGACATGATTTTAAAAATGAATACTAATGAAATTAGATGTAAATATTGACCCATAGTTTTGAGCTTTTTGGACATTCAAAATCAAAATGTGACCTATGTTTTAGTTTTAATTATGACCATGATAATGTAAATTACTCTTGTAAATGTAATCTTGACTCTATTCAATTTAATTTAATGTAATTTCAATCTTGACTCTATCTAATTTATTTTAATGTAATTTTAAATTGACTCAATCTTAAAACAATAATAATTTTAACCTATTTTATATATTTTATATTTTTAATGTAATTTTTAATCGTACATTGACATTGTAAATAACAAATCTGTCCTCCATGACATTGCAATGCCCTAACGGGGTTATTCATGCACACACTAATAATGTCTTCTACCACTTTTTCTAATTTGTCGTTACTACAATTTCTCTTTCTTCTATTCCAGCTATAAACATGAAGGCCTTCGTTATCCTCGCCGCCGTCATGGCCGTGGCTGTCGCCAACCCACTGCCGCTGGTGCAGATCATCGTCAATGTCGATGCGACAAACTCCGACGTGCCCCCAGTCGACAGCGTGATCGCCCCACCGATTACTCAAGACCCTGTAGGTGGCCCTGAACCAATTGAGCTGCCAAGTCTGCCCATCTTTATTCCTAAACCCATCGTCCGTCCGCCAACTCTTCCAACTCTTCCCGTTATCCGGCCGCCAGTTCTTCCCATAGTTCCCGGACCCGTCTTGGTGCCAGAGCCTCCCTTCGTACCCGAGCCAGTAGAACTCCCTGAGCCTGTTCTCCCCATCTTAGTACCTGAGCCCATTGTGGTGCCTGAGCCTGTTCCTGATATCCAGGAACCGCAGGTCAACCCCCACATCATCAAGTCTTAAGGTTTTGGCAGTTTTACAACATAACCCTATTGTAAACAACTGAAGTAAAAGAGCATTAATACAAAAGAAAGTTTTTTATTTACCTGCGTACTGTTTGCTGTTTTATATATGTATATTTTCATGGGTTTTTAAAATATTGTGTATTGTCCATCGTGTCCTTTTAAATATTCTAGGTATTATTTAAAATATTTATAAGTGTTATTTTATTCTCTCTTAGGCGTTCTGCTTAATTAATTTTCAGCTTAATTCTGAACAAAGGGGATTATCAAACTCGTCCCACAACAACAAAAGACCCGTCTGCACTGAAATTAGCAGTAGCCTTTTTTGTTTTAATAATATTGTAATATATTCAATTAATCTCTTTTCATGAGTTGTTATCTGAATAGTAATGTAAAAGTATTAAAAATATAAATTTTCGGAATCGTTTATCTACTAGCTTACATTTCATGCCAATATCATCAAAATAAAATAGTAAAAATGTCCCCGTTTACTAGCGCTATTTTAAAAGCGTATAGCCTGTCACTTTGCAAACACTAATGTTTTGTCATACGTCACAATCCGTCAAGCTGTTTGGGCTATAGCACGTGCCAAAGAAATTTATTTATTTAACTCATGAAACTTATATCTAACATTACAGAGAACCCAATGCGTTAGTTAAGTTGAATAATGGAAGTAACAATAATTTAATGCATTTTAATAACAAGAGAAGATGCACGGGCTCAGTATTCCTGTCTCGCAAGTCGAAAATCGAGTGTGTGCTGCAACAGGCATCAGTCTCTTACACAAATAAAAAAAGAAAGAAAATATTTCATGACCGCAAATATATTAAACACATGAAAGTGCTTTAATAAATACACGGCTATTGAACATACACCACTATGGCGTATGTTTTAATAATGGTATACCTACATACTCTTGGTATTTGGTAATAGAATATACTTCGTATCGGGATGGAAAATCTCTAGTTTTAATGACGTTTACAGTCATGCGCCTAATTGTTTTGGTCAAGTAGTACGCTCGAAAAACTTTACCCTCTTTCTGAGGTAGTCGGGTGATAAGTTGTACTTTAAACCACGAGAATCGCACTTCAACAGCTGTCGGGAGTGGCGGCAGCTTAAACCGGTTACTTCTTCATATTGGTGAACTGCAAATTAAATGTGTATTTTTACTACACATAATAACAGTACCTACATTGAAGGATACTAACAGAAGGCCTCCACAGCATAGCTGAGGAATTGACTATTGTTGTTGCTACGCACTTTATTCGTGTTTATCTCAAAACTATACATTTCAAATCGGTCGTACTGACCACTAGAAAAGTTTTCAAACATTCTCATCAACCCATTATTGTCCCACTGCTGGGCACCGGTCTTCTCTCAGAATGAGAGAGTTTAGGCCATAGTCCACCGCGCTGGCCAAGTGCGAATTGGTGGACTTCACACACCTCCGATTTTTTTTTTAAAGAACTCGGATGTGTAGGTTTCCTCACGATGTTTTCCTTCACCGAAAAACAGTGATAATTAATTTCTAATGCGCACATTATTTTAGAAAAAACAGTGGTGCGAGCCTGGGTTTGAACCTCGGACATCCCGATCGAGAGTGCAAGTTTCAACCATTAGGTTATCACTGCTCGTCCGCTAGAAGTTTGAAAAAAAAGAATCATAAAATCTATTATCTACAGAAGTGAGTCCTAAGATAAAATTAGATGCTTCTAAGTGTATCTTAATCCACTTGCGTAACAGCTCATTGAGTTACTACTTACCAATTTTTATCTTAAATTGTGAACATAAGGGTATTAACAACATTTTCATTATAGCTCATAAATTTAGTTCAAGTAAATAATTCCAAAATAAATTGTAATTTAAACCACACGAATTGCTCTTCAACAGCTGTCGGGAGTGGCGGCTGCTTAAACCGGTTTCTTCTTCAAATTGCTGAATTGCAAATTAAATGCGTACTTTTACTACACATAATAACAGTACCTACATGTAAGGAGACTAACAAAAAGCCTCTATAGTGGAGTTGAGGAAACCTTGACTATCCTTGTTGCTATGCGATTTTATTCGTGGAAGCGATATCCATATGTATACAGTAAAGATGAATATTACGGGTGTCTGTACATAATTTGGAAAGGGTATGAATCTAAATGCCAATATGTTTTAGAATTATTGTCTGTATTTTTGTATGTAAATCGCGTGTGTTTAAATCAAGCAATACACCGAAACTGACGAATTTATATAGTGGATCAAAATATATTTATAGTCAATATTTTAAGGTACGATTAATATTCCTTCGTTTATCTGAGTGGAGTAGCAAACGTGCATACAGACGACCTGCTGGTAAGTGGTCACTACCACTTATAGATATTTATAAGCAACTTCATACAGAACAGGAGTTCTATCTGATGTCAATTATAAATGTGCTGCCCACCTCATATGAAAGTGAGGTGGCATCCACAATCTTTCAGCAAAACGCATGAATTGGTTCAAGGTGGTAATTAAAGGTGTAGAAGTAGTGTTGTTCGACTGTGGAAGTACCTACCACCGCCACACCTATTTCTAGCGTAAAACAGTTCTTGCGTTCCATTGGAAGAGTGTGGTCGCCGGCACCATCTTAGTCCTCGGGAGTAGCAACGCATCTGTGATTGACTTCAGATAGAACCCATGTTCTGTATAAAGTTGTTTACAGATGTCCATGGGCGGCAGTGACCACATACCATCAGATGGACTAGATGCTCGCTTGCTACTTCTATTAGATAAAAAAGGTAGACATAAGTTTGGCGGTCATACCTCCCCCGGCGAACTACATTGCTTGCTACCTTCAGAATTATTTCATTAAACGATATTACAATTTTAAGTTATTTAATCCCAAGCAAAACCTCCAGGCCTCGCTAGTTAACAGACATGAGTCACACATGCCAATACAATGACGACGTAAGTCCCAAGGGTTGAATGAAAGATAGCCGCCATTTGTTTGTTTTTGCGAGACGGCTGACGTAAACCTAAGCGACGTCGTTAGGATAACTTCGCACTTTCCGGTTTCCGAGAACCCGCGTGGTATAGGTTCATGACGTCACGATATTACTTTCGAGATCGTTCGTGGGATACTTTAAGGGTTTAAAACACGGCAACATTTTCGATTTTCGTCTAAAATGCTTGTAAATTCGACAACATTGATACTACTTAGGATTAACAAAAATGCATTTGTTCTAGAATGCTTAATTCGGGGACGATCTGAAAAGATAATATTAGACAATTTCGCGGTAATATTTGTTTAAAATCATATCTGAAAAGCTATGTACATTGTCAGGTTACATCCGTTTTTGTTTTTATTTTGTCTGTTGTAAATATTCAATGTTTTTTCCTGCGTACCTATAAATGGTAAAGCAATTTTTGTAAAATGTTTGTAACTCTACAAAACATATTATTTAAATTGCTTGAGAATTTTAATTTATACTTTATATTAAGCGCAGATAGAGCCAAAACTGAATTTATGTATAAGCCTCTAAACTTTTGTAACATGTAGTTATGAGTATTACCCTTATTCGAAGGCCATGAAATTCGCTTAGATATTCGCTTGTGCGCAGCAAGTTAGCGTTTAGCATTTAAAAATCAACATTTCTTTGCACATTGAAAAGAAATATGCTGAAATTTGATCAACGCTTACGTTCATAGCGATAAGTGGTTTTATGGCCGTTTGCTTGCTACGGGCAGTATTTGTGCATATTTGACTGTCAAAACGTTATTTTACGCTTTTAAGTAGAAATTAGGAATATACTATACTTTATGCTTATATTTATGCATTTTATAGAAAGTGCTTTCAATTTGAAATTAAAGTTGTGAAAAGGAATACTGAAGGGATTTATTTCGTTTGAATACTTCAAACGGAATAGTTAGTTATATACCTACATAAAATATTAAAATTAGTCAAATTTACTCAGCTTGTCGCACCACCCACTTATGTTAAGTGCGGTAGAAATTCCATGCATCGATTTTGAAATCCAGATGACGTCACAATGAGAACTAAGCGTGAGATTCGCATAGCTATTTAAAGGCGAGGTACCAACAGGTTCTGGGAACGTTCTCGCATTTCCACGAAGTAGTACACCTGCTCTTATTTGGACCTCCCTATTTAATTGTGACTGCAGCGAATGCGGCCATCAATTACCATGACAGTCTATTTTTTGTTTCAGTCCCTGTTGGCAGGGCTGGCTATCGCGGTAAGTAACCAGCAAGCATAAGGATGTTAAGAAGCAATACATCAGATTTTTAAAAGAATGTTCGGTTCGAAAATTAGAGATTTTTATAATGATGATTCATGGATTAATTCTGTAGCATATTAAATTCTGACTTTAAAATTACAGATTAAGTCTCTGCTCCAGTAAAAACAGGTATAACTTTGAATTTAGATAAATTGACTTTTCGTACATTATTATATGTCCTACGATTTTGTAAAAATAAGTCAATGTAACAAAAATCACACTTTTTCACTTCCATGCATTTAGTAGGTAGCAGACGTTTGGTAGGTACTCTGTTCTCCCTATTTTGGATCAATTGGAAAATTAAGTAAAGAAGGCACCCCACCTATTTTTATTATTTTATACATCTTTATACATAATATGAATGTTTGTCTGTATGTCTTCTATTGAGTAAACTATTCATTTGATGATGATCTCTAGTAATGTTTTTATTCATGAGCTCGCGAAGGTTTCTGGAGTTTTTTTTTCTGATGGCATAGCAACGCGCTCAGGGTAAAGGTAGTAAGTAATAAAGATTTATCCTCTTACATGCTGAGAAGTGTTCGTGCACAGTAAAAATATTTTCCATCTATTAAATTAAATATTTCCTCTTGAAAAAATGTTATTAATTATAGGCAAGAGATGAAAGAAAATAAAGACGGTACGGCCTAAACGAGGTTACGTGTATTTATAGTGTAAAGCAGTTTTTTTGCGTTTCAGTGGTTGGGAATATACACCGGCTGACTTACATAATAATATGATGCGACCACCTTACTCAACAGGAGAGGAAATACATTCTTCATAAGCTTCGAGTAGAAACACAATTTTATATGCATTTGGTTACCCATAGAAGTGACCACTACCTACTCGATAGCTTCAATTACATAAAAATAGATTTTAGTCAAAACATAAATAAATAGACACGTATTTTTTATTTCACTGTTGCGATTTTTGTTATTCTATAATAATATGCATAATTTTTGTAAAGTGTAATGGCGATACTTCCTTTCAAGCTTGAACTACAAATAATTGATTGGATTTCAGGAACCCTCCCGGATGTCCGGTAGACTTGACAACCCTGCAAGTTGGTCGTGAGTAATGACTTGCACGCCGCATCGGATAAACGCAGATCATTGTTGTAAAACGTTTACCGTGTAATCTATATACATCACACTAGTGATGGTCAACTCGAGTTACTAACCCCAGTTAACTCGAGCTTCGCTTAATTCGTGTCAACTCGAGTTAAGTTCATTCTAACTTGAGTTAGAATTTCTGTGTAGATTGATGCTTTTCCAGGTTTGTGATAATTGGTAAAAATAATTTACAAAAAAAAAACATGCGTGCGTACAAAGTACACATGTCAGAAGTGAAACTTCTTTGGCGAATTAATTTATAAATCTTGTTTATATTTATACAAATCTAAAACTTTAAATTTCCAAGATTAAGAGGAAGGGAAAAAGGCGTGATACGACGTTCGCTCTGTCTCGCTTTTTCTCTCAATCTTTCTCACTCGCTTGCTCCCTACTCTCACTCCACGGCTAGTTGCTCATGCTACGTTCGCCCTGTCTTACTCTCTCTCAATCGGTCTCGATCACTCTCTCTCTCTTTTCCGACACTTCCGTTGCATACCGGCGTGACGTTTCATCTGTAAAAATTTTACCCTCATGCGCCTAAAGAAGTTTCACTTCAATAAATCTTTATTTGTTTAAATTCTACCTAATATAATTAATAATGATTGACCCAATGCATGTTCATGCTGAATCTGTTCTCCTTTTTTAGTTTTATGGAACAAGGCTATTAAAATTGTGAAAACGAAACGAAAGATATGCTCAGTTTCATCCAGGTAACTTGGGTTGCTTAATTTACTCGAAATAGTTCAAGCCGTACTTATCCCGAGTTGGCACATCACTATATCACACTTTACCTGCATCAGATACGTTGCATAAATTGTTTCTGCAGTTTTTGCACGAGGAAGGAAGTCAACAATATTGCACTCTTGAATTAAGTCTGCGTCTAAGTGATAAATTAACATCTGCCTTCCACATGCCTGTTACATATTAGCTACTTAAAATTTTCTGAGAAACAACCATTGTATTATAAAATGTATATTGTTTTGAATGTGTTATCTCGTTACGTACGTGAATCTTAAATGAAATAAGTTAAGCAATATAAAAGGGATTAGGGACAACATTTATAATCTATTACGTCCCATTAACGTAATGTCTACAAGATAAATTTAGTAACATCATAATTTTACTTACTTTAATACTTAATAAAAATATTACAGTTAAGTTATTGCTACTCATGAAGTAATTAAAATCATGAATTGTCTGCTGCAGTTTTATGAAGAAATTCTCATTTATAAACACTAATGTTAGACTTTAAAACACTAAACACATTCATAGGTATGTTGGGTAGGTTTGATCGCTAAATCTGAATTTGTAATAAAAATGGTCACAATGATCGTGGATAATAAAAAAATACAATTTATACATGACAATTTGATGTATGTTAAAATAAAAATTGATAAATTCAATAAACTTTGTGACACTCATAATATAAATACACAATCACAAATACACAGATACATAAATACACAGAAACAATCACAATCTCTCTGCATATGTTAGTCGTCTTCACAAAATTAATAATTCTGTTATGGGTCAACGTATACGCTTTTATTACAATGCACTTCCAATTAAAATCAGAAATTTGTCAATTAATAAGTTTAAATGATTTATTAAGATCAAGCTTAGTCGTAAAGCATAATTATTATAAAAAATCTGATTATATAGAAGTTAAAACAGCTTGGGACTGAACAATACGTTTCCCTAATTAATTGAATGATAACATGTAGCGTATCCTGCCAAATATTGTTCTGCTTGTTCAGCCAAATATAAGGCAAGATATTGGAGCTAACTTTCATTGCCCAGGTAGATAGCAAGAAACAGATATAAAAAGACAAACCCACTGAGTTTCGTTGCCGGATATTCTCAGTTGAGGTCGCGTTCCGACTACCACCGGGATAGAGTAAAATAAAATTATATGTAACTGACACTTTGTAAGTGATCCAGTAGGAATATGCAAAATAAAATCATTTCATTTCTTTTTATTAAATTTTTCGTGATTACTTGGGCAATACCCCAACTTCAAATATAACAAAACCTGTAAAATTGTACCGTAAATTCTACATACAGACACTCTTGAAATGAGTTTTCCATTTAGGATAGAACTTATGAATACAATACAAACACTGTCATAATTTCTGGCTGACTGTTACGTAAGGCGAATATTCTTGAAAGTAGGAATGCATTTGTAATTAACTTCAGTTAAACCCGTGTTCTATATGAAGTTGCTAATTGCTTACAAATCGCTCATGGACCGATCATGACCATTTATCACCAAGTGGACTAAATGCTTTTTGTTACTTTATTGATTTAAATATAAGTTCGTAGAACCAGTGTAGTTCGCTCGGGGGAGTACCACCGCCACACCTATTTTTATCGTGAAGCAGTTTTTGCGTTTCGATGAAAGAGAGTGGTTGCCGGTACACTTTTGAATGAGGCGACCATCACAGTCCTCGCGAGTAGCGGCGCATCTGTGATTGATTTCAGATAGAACCCCATGTTCTGTTTAAAGTTTCTTACAGTTGTCCCTGGGCGGCAGTGACTACTAGGTGAACTGCATGTTCGTCTGCTACTTTAATCTTATAAAAAAAAATCGTTGGTGGTAAAATAAATCGTGGATCGACTCGTAAGCACTACCACTGGAAAAATCTGTCTGTAACAGCAGTGTAAAGCGCTATTATAGTCAGGTTTGAAATTATAAGGGTATTACTAATGTAAAACACACACTTTCTATACTCTAAGCCGCACCATACCACCCCTCATAGTACCATGGACAGACACAAGACGAATACACAAACACCCAGAACCAGAACATGAATCTAAACTCATCATTCAGACAACTGTGTGGCCGGGAATCGAACCCCGAACCTATTGCATGTCAGACGGGTATGGTAACCGCTGCGCCTCGCGGGTCGTCGTGTAAAACTGATAAGTGTATTCCTAATGTTTCTCCTTTATTCTCAGGGGTAGGTACCAACGCATCGTGACCTCAGTTTGGACTCCAATCATATTTAGGATTAATTACAGACGTTCATGGGCGGCACGCTCTTTTACATTTACAATAAAACAAAAACGATAACTATTCAACAGGAACATAGAAAATTACCAGCTTAATCTTCTGGCGGACGCTACAATCATTCGCCATTTATAAATAGATACGAACGGATCAAACCGTCACTGCTAGTATATCAGCTTGACGACGCTTTAAATAGTCGCAAAGAGACATGCGTATAAATTATTAGCTTTTTTACGCAACTTATTCAGTTAAGTTTGACGTCGTAATTTGTACAAAGAATGCTCATTAATCATTGTGTGAGTGTAGATGTCGAGTAATGCAAGTACACCGGCACGATTGTGGTACAATTTAGTGACGTTACGTGTCTAAGCAGCTGTTGTATATTAGGTATATTTGTATATGACTTATGATTATAAGATATAGTTCGAAATATAGACTATAGTTCTTTAGATTTAGTTTTTTTATCTGACTGAAGTAGCAAACGCACATGCAGTCCGCCTGATGGTAAGTGGCCACTGCCGCCATGGACATCTGTAATCAACTTCATACAGAACACGGGTTCCATCTGAAGTCAATCACAGATGCGTTGCTACTCCCGAGGACTATAATGGTCGTCTCATGTGAAAGTTTGCCGGCAACCACGCCCTTCTATCGAAACGCAAAAAATGCTTCTCGCTACAAATAGGTGGCGGTGGTTCTTCCCCGATCGAACTGCACTGGTTCTACTACCTTGAGAGTGAGAGTTTACAGCAGAGTGTGAAACTATAATGTTATTAGTTTTTAAAGACTCATATTATGATTTATACCGATTCACTTTTATAGGTATCGATAAATTATAGTGAGTAGAAATGTATCTAATATAACATACGAATTACGAATATCAAAGTCTATTATATATTGAAAATTCACCAAGTAGAATCATTAAAAAAAAAAATTACACATTTTACTGTAGCCGTTTAGGTATCGAGAACTCGCTTATCGTTTGTGTATTCGTTTCAGTACCGAGTACTCGCAACGTAATCGTAAATTGAATCAGTCCCGTCACTAGCAGATACGAAATGAATAGGAGTGGTGTAGTGAGTTGTGATCGAGGCGATAATGAACGCAAAGGTCACGCTATCACTGGAAGACTGCCCGCTCTGACCTTGCTCCAGTTCACCCGACCTTGTTCTCTCGAAGCTAACGAGCAACGAGCAAGCGCTTATCTTGCGTAGCTATGCATTAGTTTCAATAGTTGGCCCACTGCGCTTAATTAAGCGGCATTCCCTAGTCGTTACCACGTTTCAGTTTCTACCAAGTTCAAGCCAGATGGAGATGCAATTGGGAGTTCTTTAATGTTAATGAAGTCATGCTTCATTAAACTGAAACTTCGAGTTCATTTATTACTGGTTGACTAGAATGAATAAGCATTTCAGCACTAATTTAATTTACGTAAAACGCGGTTTGAATAGTAAAGTATCCACTTGTAAATATTATCGCGAAATTAAAATGGAAGAAGAGTTCTTAACCCATTTTCTTTTCTTTCTTTAAAGAATTTCGTGTCCTGTCATGTTATATCTTATTGTTTACAATTATTTTTGCAAATAAATTTATTATATAATGACGTATATAATAGACATAGACGTATATAATAGAAATACTGCGCCATAAAACAAAGAGAATAAAAAGGAATCAATGTTTAATTGACGTAAACGCAAGTTGTAAAGGTACAGAAATTCAGACAACAGCCATTTAGTTATACAGATATTTTATCATTTTACATCCGTATCAATTTAAAAATATCTTAAATTTCAAATATCAGAGCCATATTTCAACATAATGTTGTATTTTATGAGAAAAAGAGAGGATGTGTTTGCGTTTGGCCGCAAACACATCCTCTCTTTTTTCCCATTATAATCTTGCCAAGCTCTGAAGCTTGGCAAGATTTTTAAATTATTATTAACATGGTAATGAAGTTCCCTAAAATCTATTTGTCCTGCTGCCAATTTAAAGAAAAATGTGACATCAAGTCACTGCAATCTGAGTACTATTTAGATAATTAAATGACTTCAAATTAGAGTCACGTGTATCTGTGTACATACAGATAATATAATTGACATTTTGTTTTCATCTTGAAATGATTCATAACAAAATAACCATTATTCGTTTATATCCTAAATAACCGTGACTGAAATGATTTGCACAATTTTGTAAGGATCATGCGTTTAATATCTTTTTTTAAATAAGTGTAAACAATTTTCCAGTGAACGCACAGATCCCTAATTATAATTGGACAATCTAAATAACGCGGCACGTACGTGTCAAGCATCGGGTATAGTTTTTATTATTTGAATCTCAAGTTGAAAAATTAAATTATTTCTCTAAAAAATATTTATGCTCGTATGAAATTCTGTTTTAAACAGTTTCAGGAATTTAGACGAATACCTTGTACTGATAGCAAAATAAAGGATTCTTTTAAAAATAATCCATGGTGTACACAATGCCGCGAATAAAAGTTTTAACTTTGTAGTGAGTTAGCTAATGACCCATATACTAAAGTAAATTATGTGTTATATACCTATATGACGCTATTTTTCTTTAATGTGGTAAATACGTTATATCTATTAATCCAAACAATTTGTGATGGCATTCGCCTTAAATGCATAAGTTCATATTTAAAAAATGTATGATTTTCTTTGACGATTCGTCGTCGCTACAAACATTTCGATCTAATGTAAATGTTTTCTGTGTCGCAGCAAGAGGAGTGTAGCTTTATAAACGTAGTTATTTTAAAAATACAGATACACACACACATTTTAATTGTTTGTATATATTTGGGGACGGAAAATATTTCCAAGGCCGACGTACAATCAAGATCAGAACTGAATTACTTTAAACTTTATAGTTACAACCATTTATCATTCATCGATCTCAGAAATAATTATTTATTTGCGTCATCAAATTACTGCAATTATGTACTCGAGTAATATTAATTAGTTTGTATATATTAACTTGATTTTAGCTCGAACGTCTTGTAGGTACCCTGTAGGTTTTGAGCGACGATATACTTATTTATTTTTTATTTTTTCATTAATAATAATAAATAATTTTTATTTAAGTTCTTGAGTGGTAAAGCGGCGAAGAAGAAGAAGTCTTGTTTTTCGGTGGAAATATTTCACTGCCACACCTTTTACTAGGGTGAAACTTTGAGGTTGGTGACTTATTTCCTTGATGTATAAGAGTGACATATTTCCTCGCTAATAGCATATATATGTGACGAGCTGCATTAGCTACAGGTACAGACTGTTTTCTGTTTTTTTTTTTATCTGACTGAAGTAGAGCAAGCAGGCTACTTGATGGTAAATGGTCACTGCCACTCATGGACATCTGTAATCAACTTCATACAGAACATGGGTTCTATCTGAAGTCAATTACAGATAAATTGCGAGTAGCAACTCATCTGTGATTGACTTCAGGACTATGATGATCGCCTCATATAAAAGTTTGCTGCCAACCACGCCCTTCCATCGAAACGCAATAAATGCTTCACGCTAGAAATAGGTGTGGCGGTGGTACTTCCCCGGTCGAACTACACTGATTCTACCACCTTCAAAATATTCATTCATTCATATTCATGAGTGGCGGTGACTATGTACAACAAGTACATTTCAAGTGAAATGGGAAACTATCAAGTATTCATAGATATAATTTTTAACACATAGTTATAGAATTTCGTATAAAAGCTATGTTTTAAAGTCTTATACCACCTTACATAGTGATCTGTGGTTAAGTGTAGGTATTGTCTTTGTTTGACGTGATTTATTTCTGTCGTTAGGTATTTTAGTTACATGATTCACTAAAGGTCTATATAAATTATTGCATAAAAACTCATTCAGGGAATACCAAGAATGAACCATTTAAATTATGGCATTAGGAAACATGCGATGACAGGAGAATAATTGAATGTTTGGGTATCGTTTTTGTCACATTTTTTGTCATTTGCATTCGTGGACAGAACGTTTTAGTGAGTAGGTTATGCTGATAATAAGTAAATTAATTTCTCAGAACCGGTTATATACGTAGTAATGGAAAACATTTCATATATTCATATATGTATATACAAAAAGCTTAAAAAAGTTTGAGTGCATTTCTGTTGCATGATTTTTGATATTATTTCAACTTCAATATTTGAACTGCCACTCAATTCCACATAGAAATGTTTTTTCTTAAATAAAATATGCTTGGAACCTACTCGTATTTATCTTCAAGTGGAGATCGTTCGATAAGCACCAAGTGATTAGCTAGCGAAACGTCGCCCGCCCATGCGCTGTGTTAATTTTTCTCAGCTTTCTGCGAGAGTTGCTGAATATCCCCACCCTCGCGTGGGGCGTGAAAGCACCGCGGTCGTGCGCAGGCGCCGCTAAGTGTGTCACGCAGGTCGACGAACGCCGGCCTAGACCCACATACTACAATTGGGGCACAATCAGCGACAGTATACCGAGCACGTTGACCCCGCAGTGAAATGCCCATCTCTCTCCTTTACACTCTTTCTCTCGACGTCGTTACCACCAACTCACTGATGACCTGATTAACATAAGCTGACGTCAAAACTCAAGATAACAAATTGATATTTTATTTCTAGAGTTGAGTTAAAACGGGCATCTGTTATTTATAATTGGTATATGAGTACATATCGTGATAGATTGTTCTCCAGCATTCCGCTCGCATGTTACAATCCTAGGCATTCATCGGAACTGTCGCTTAAGAAACTGTAATTAAAATAAATAATACGAGAGCATTCATTCTTTTGTAGTAGGTATTCGTTTGTAGGAGTCGAGAGGGGTTGGTGAAAATTACTCACGTTGAAACAACATTGCCACGCGCGCCGTTGTAGTGTCGTATGCGTGATCTATTGGTATGTACATACAAGTTGTACAAATAGCTGGAACATACGATGAGCGCACAATTTTCACTTTCAGGTAAACGTAAGGAAAAATACACTGTGTTCGTCGATTTGTTCAACTGCATTAGAATCTTTTTTTGATTGTGCCTTTGTTTAGTTAATGACATTTTTTTTTTTAATTTGGATCGCAAGCTGGTAAACCGGGTTTTTGTTAAGTTCACCTGTAGTGTGCGTCCGTATCTTTGCATGTATTTTCATGTTATTACTGTGAGACTATAAGAGAGAGCTTTGACCTATATTTTAAATAAATTTTCCGCTTGCTTAAGTATAATATATATAGGCAAAGATATAACAGTTCAGTACCTTTTTCTGTTTTATTTGTTAATCTGTATTTTTTGTTTCGCTCAGCTACACTTTGCGGTATCCATTTTTTTCAAAAAAATATTATTATTCACCTAGTGGTCCAACTTCATTATGATTTATTACCATACATTATACCTCTTGTTTATGTAAATTTGTTATAGCGATTAAATCGAGTACTGGAAATTGAACGTAGAGTCAATATCGTGATTTTTTTAAAACGTCTATATCAACAATTTATCAACGTCATCATTTTGATAATTAATGGACTGCCAGAAAATAGGTGTATGTTATTCAAAAAACGCGAGCGGTACGGTGTAGCCTAGAGAGAAATCATCTAATGCACTCAATTTGCTAAGCGTTTTTAAGTGCACTACGATTGAACAAACAAAAGCGAACGGAAAAGAAAGTAAAAATGAGCGCATTGATATAAATGAGAAGTAGGCGAACATAGGTGCATCGAGAAATGTGTGCAAGCGAACGCTGTGGTTTCATCTCTCCGGGGGAGAAAAAGTGATGGCGATTGAACTGGAAACTTCGGCGATTCAGAGCGAGTATTGTCTCATCGTTCCCGCGGCTCGATGCACTTGGATTGCACATTTTTTCCCCTTCTTCTTCACTTTCTTCTTATGTACACTTTCTAGGCTTTATGGTGAAATGCCTACGCTTTCTAACGTAACACCAGTGCAAGTTTTTCTCGCCGGCAACGATTTGCAATGAAAACGAGTTGGCTTTATTAATGATTCGAGGTTTTATTTTTAAGAACGTTTTCCAAAGTTTCTCATTCTCTCATAATCATATTTGGCCGGTCATTGTTTAAAGACACTTAAAAGGGTGTAAGAGATTGCCGACACGCAAAATAAACAGCCTCTCTCTATCCGTTATTTCGCTTCATACCTATAGTTCGTATTTAGGTCATCGTCTTTGTGAAGGCTTGCTCTGGAAATCTGCATAGACGGATGTCGGGGCTATTAGATATTGTAAGTTTCTCTATCGGAGAAACTTTCGGAGTGAGCGAAGTGTGTCGGGCCGCGGGCCAGGCGGTTGGTCGCGCACCCACGGAAATGGGTCCGCGACAATAAACTATAAAACGTGTCTAAGTAGGCCATCGCTACGGCTCAGGGATACCAATAGTGCCTAAGAGGTGAGTTCATCGTGAAACTAACCGAGTGGCTTCCTGAGCAACGATTGTTGACTATGCGATATAATAAGACAATTTCGATAAGATATTCAATTCAATCTTTAACAATCTTATTTTTATTTAATTTTCCTTCGATTATTTTTACAGTAGATAGGTACATATTTATGTTACTTACATCAACTTGTTAAAAACAATTGCATACTCCTTACTTTACAATATTTAATCAAGCTTTCTATTGTCATGTCATGTGTATTTCGGAAATGTGGAATGTGAATATTAGTAACATTTATTTTTTAAATAATAAATCGACTTATCGTTATGCTTTAGAATAAGCTTACTTAATTTACGTGCTACATGAAATAATAATCTGGTAAGGCTATATATATTTTTAAATTTAGTTAAGTATGCACAACAAACTGAGCAGTTCTATATACAGGTTAGATACATTATTAAATGGAAAATAAACAAAACAAAACATTTTTAATAAAAGATTTCGTAAAACAGTAAATTGCAGATAAAACAATGAGCCCAAATCGCTGCACTTTTGAGAGAGTTGGCAAGAATACTAACTGCCTTACCCTTTTGGTTGTCAAACTTATTCCTTGGCCAAATTTTTTTAAGGAACTTACCCTCAGGTCCTCAAGAGCATCAACTAGTCGCGACAATAGTCCTTAAAGTTAATACTAAGAAAATTATCTGATTAACTTCAACTATCGCCGTAATGTAATAATCGCTTGGAAATAGGGTTGCCACCCGTACTTTATTATAAAGTATTGTACTTTATTCGGGGCAATTGCACTTTATACTTTATGAGGAAAATAAAGTACGCGAAAACACTTTATTTGGTATATCTGGGATTTAAAAGTTTGATTATAATCAGTAAACTAAAATTACTTTAACCACAAGGTTTCCGTAGCTACCTTATTTAGAAAGTAGTAGAACATTTACATTTGGTGACTTTTTTTTAAATATGGGCGCCAAGTTACTATCTACATTTTTTTTTTGCCTACTATCACCTCACACAGTTCTAATTGTATCCCAGAGCCAAAAAATAAGTAATAATAAAAATAGTACTTTATTTTGAAGCTACGTACTTTTTTCTTTATACCTTTTGTAGCCAATGTACTTTAATCGTTGAAAAAAAAGGTGGCAGCCCTACTTGGAAACCACATTGGGTTAGCCACCTCAGTCGCTCGAGCAACGCTTTGAGTGCGCTATGCAAATGGTTAGGAACTTTCTTCCGGTGTGACAGCGAGTCACGGTCGTTGTATCGATTTCACCGGCACTCGATTATCGAATAACCCGAAATATTAAGATGTTTTTACACTCATTTCTGCATTAAAGTAAGTGCGACTTATAGTCTTATCGTTACAATAAACTTGTATATTTATATTTTGTTTATGTAAGAATTTTATTGGATATGAGAAACAAAGTATTATATTCGTATTATATTCTTACTTAATACGTTTATTATTTTTTAAATACTTTTATTGGTTAAGTAATAACTGTAATCGGGATTAAAATTTGATAAGTACATTTTTAAATCTTAAGATAAAAAGTTTGTAACAAACTTATCAACACATAATAAGAGAATATTTCACGTAATAATTTTCATATAGGAATATATTTTTTATAAAATTAGATGTTATTTTTATTTTTTAATTATATCATACATAGTTAACATGTAACAGGATGTCATAGTTCGTCATAACCATACAGCTAAATCTAACCTAACCTAATCTTGACAAGCATTTCTTGTTGCAGTTAAAAACATTTTTACCAAAACTATTCATTCACATATTTAAAACTTAAAAATCAATATTTCCAGCCTCCGTCGGCTCCAAAAGCCAAGACAGATCCAGCAGCAAACCAACCTAGCAACGGGCCACGGGAGGTGTAGACCACGACCCGCACAATACGGAGCGGAGGTGCGGGCGCACGCGCAGCGGTAACCTACTTGCCGTACGTTGATCTCTTTGTTTGTAAACATGGCGTCGCGTCGCCCTCTACGCTCGCTCGGCTGTGGCTAATTGATTTTACTACCCTAAGATATTTTATTAATTAAACTGTGTTGTTATTAGGATTAGCGAAAAAAAAATTAAAATAAAAAAAAAAAACGTTTTTGGTGTTAAAGTGTCTTGGAAAAATGTGCTAAAACATTTAGCTTAGTTATCTATGGTTTATGATATGTTATCGTATTAGTATTATCTATGGTTGAGATTAATTAAAATGTCTGGGTTAAGTTTGTATAGGTAAAAAAAAATATTTCAGTGGAACTTTCACTAGAAGAGAAATACCTCTATACACAGAAGAAAATTTCGTAATAAATAAACAATTTTAGTGCAACTAAAAATAAATCATTTTATATGGAACGACTCAGTGTTTTCTTTATTTATAATCTACCGTCATTGCATATTTATTTTAACAATTGCATTTTTATGTGCGATTTTTAGCAGGTTGTAAATAAGGTTGCATTAAAACATGGTCTAACATATGACATGTTGTGCCTATACTCAAATTGTAAATTAAACTTTCTGTATACTTTTCATAGTAAAGAATAAAGTTTATACGATATATAACAACAGCAATATTCTCTGTATAACAATCAGACCTGTAAAACTGTACTTTAATAAGAGAAAGTGTATAAAAAGTTAACGTCGTAAAGTCATGAGCGCAAAGAACCTTGTATCCACACACACACAAGTTTAATAAAAAAAATCGAACATGAGCATTCTCTTTCAAAAAAAGCTACAACGACTAAAAACAATTATTGTATATCTTTTTTTTGTCGTTGTAGTGTTAAAAGTTGTATAATTTAAATGCATTATTTATTTAATAATGTATAAAAATATACTTTTATACTTTCAAATTAAAAGTTGCAACTTTACTGCACGTAGAAGACATCTAATCTAGCTTAAACACTACTTAAGAAACTAACATTAATGTTCATGCACTCATATAATTATGCCAAATAAATATTATTTAATTTAAAATAAGGCCACAGCTATATTAAGTTCATTTAAGTATCAGACGTGACAACAAAATGTGCAAGCCTTGCTAAGTTAAGAACTTTCTCTTGTCCACTTTAACGAAAACTAAAACATAACTATATGTACCATAACCATATATATATATAGTACGAGCACAGGGCATTGCTCTCTGTGCGAGTTTTCAGTTTTTAAGCAAAATCCATTTGCAGAGTAAAACGTAGAGCTATGTCGGTCCCAGTAATGTTCTTTGTTTTAAGTAATTAAGTAAGGTGATTACTTTGAAATATAGTACTTTAATATTCATTATTATTAAACAGTTATCGAACCGTGGTTCAATATGCGATCGATTATCAGAAATCCAACTTAAATATACTGAGAAATGAAAGTCTACATCATCTAGATTGATATAATAATAAGCATGCAAAAATAATCCACATTAACAACATACTATATTAAATATATGTCGTGAAAAGCGCTACTGCCTTTCTTCCCGTGAATGATGTCGGAAACGACTATGGGACAAAGTCAGGATGATGGGCTGCAGGGTTTTTCTGTGTATCATCAACACTCACTGCGATCACTAAAGGCAAAAAACTACATTAGGATAACCTATGTCCAGCAATGGACCTCAAATGGCTGATGGATGGCTTGCATTATATGACTAACGATCCACTAGTTATCATCATACCCCAATCATTGTCAAAAATTACTCTGATATTCGCAATTAAATATTAAACGAAATATTATTTGTTGTACTTATATATATGTGAGAGATAGTTCTAGTGCTTAGATTGCCTTTTCTCTAGATAGTCTTAGGTTTGAACAGTATCCAGTAAAAAGAACATAAAACAAAAAAATATATATATACTCGTACACTCGTACAAGTATCAGCAGGCATAACTCTAGCAATGGAAAAAACCTTTATGCTACGTACGATCAGGCACTCTGAATAACTTTAGCAAGACAGCACAGTCAAGGCCGAACTTACTTAAAATGCCATTATCATGAATGGACTAAAAAAATACCTTTTAGTTTTTTACTTTTTACAGGCGTTAATAAGCAATGTAATATAACCGCTCACATTCAAGCTTATTAAAAGCTTAACGTTTACTAAGAAATGATTGTAATGAACGAACTGAACGCCGGCAATTTGTTGAGATTTAATCACGCGTTTCAGAATCTTACAAATTTTTAACTAATTAAAACGAAATAACTATAACACGGCCGAGACATTACAAACCTATATTAAAATAAATGCAATCGATATTTTGTTTTAAAAGTGATTTATAGGTATTTATTCACACTAAATTAGATTAACATTTGTATCTTACGAGTGCTTAGTGCGTGTAGAAGAAACGCGACACCAATGTATTGCTTATTATAATCTATGCATAGCAACATAAATTGAGTTATTGAACAAAACAAATAATTCTAGACATTGTAAAAGCTATAAAGCTTTATTCAATAAATTATAACTACATAAATAACCGAAATTTATCAGAAAAAAAATATTTTACTTAATAAGTACCTATGCTTACACAAATGGGTTGCGAAATATTTTTGTCAAAATTTTCACATGGTTGAGGACATTTTGCCGTCCAAACATTACAATTGTTTTAACATCATAGCACTTCGTGCGTATATAAACAGTGCACAAGATCTGACCTCGATAGTTAAGTATTTATATATACTGTGATTCTGATACATGACTTGTTAGATTGCCTTGATCACTAGCAGGTAAAATGTAAATAGGTGTCTATGTTGTCCTCATAATAATATAAATGTGCTCATACGTTAAGAAACATTGAATGCGAGGAGCGATTCTGAAAAAAGGACCCAGCAACAGCCAGCGCGAGTCTTTACGTCTGATATATTACGTAAAGGCACCTGTTGGCTCTATGCTTGGCTCACATTGTAGAGGGTCATTGAACCGGTACTGTTCTGATAATGTTTCGAAGAATGCAAGGACATCGATGGCTCATTGGCTGATGCATTTTGTCAGAGAACGCGCCGGACTTCGCATCGCCACCGCGACGCACCACGACTCAGCCCACCGACCGACGCTCTCATACAAACATTTTGTTGCGCTATCTGTTTGCCGTTTGCTTACTACAAATATTTCGACAGAACCTTTTAAGCGACACATCGCCAGGTCTCTGTAATGAGCAAATATCCTCTCAAAAGTTAAGCTTTATTCAGCAGTAGGTGTCTGTTGTCTCTTTACGACTCATCGTTTACTGGCTATATAGGTATAATATATATAGTATACATGCGCGTAACACGCGTATTTATTTTAAGAGAAGATGGATTTAACCTATCATTTTTGTATGCGAATTTAAAATAATTTAAAATAAATTCTGAAACATTAAATATATTTTATTATACCTACGTACATCTGAAAAGTGCTAACATGTCAAGTGCAGATATACTAAAAATGCACGTTTCTAACGAGCAGCATACGTGCCTTCTACATAATCTGCCAGAAAATTTACTAACCTAAGCTAAAATCTGCGATTTGATTATTCAGTAATATCTGTATCATGACATGCGTAAATTTTTATTACATGTAAGCGCAAACTGTGTATGATGTTACTTGTAGGAAACGAAATAAATTTGCCCTGTATTTTACAATATTCTTCGCCATATTTAATAATTAAAAAGCGTCGCAAGATTTAAGACACAAGTGGCACAAAAATTTCTATTAATTCCAGACAAATGTATTAAAACCGTAATTTTATCCGTGTCTACTTCATAGTATAGTATGCATATATTTTAAAAATAACTTTCATAAAAGCCTATAAATAAATCGATTATCCACGCGCAAGTTGAATATTCCAGGAATCCTCTCAACTATTGTGCAACAGCTGCACAGGCCCGGGGTAAAATCCTCGGATACGTTGACCTCCAACGACCACCTTTTTCACGCGAACTAAAAATAAAAGAAGGAAGACATATACACGGGATGCAAGCATTCTAGACTGTTAAGGATGAAAAAGGAATAAAATAATCTAGTCCGTTCAGTGGCCCTGGTGGGAGTGGACGACCGGGGACGCGGCCGCTTGGGCCAAATCGATGCGCGATTGAAAGTAAAAGAGAATAGAGACTCGCCTCGATTGTGATCTGGCTCGGTGCGCTCATTGACAACAGTGCCTCATTAAGGATTCCATTGAGTTGATGTTCAACGTCGCGCGCTCCGCGATAAAGTTATTGACTTTAATCAGCGATGGGTTCTTATTGAGGTGAACATTCAATACAACGTTTTCAACTCGTTTATTTAACTAGTTAGCCTGCCTACATTCGTAGATTTTAGTCTTAAGTGCGTGTGGACTTTTTGCATTTGTATTCGTTTAGTGCGAACGTGAGCCGCGCGGGCGCATGAGGAAAACCGAATATAGTATCGAAAGAACGAGTTTCAGTTACATTTAAATAATAACTAGGAAACGGTTAACGTTTAAAAAATTCATTTTACGACCTGGCAACTTGGAAACGGATTTTGGCCCGTGACTCGGACTCGATGCGTTCGAGACGATAAAATGTAGAATGTCCTTTAAAGTGCTTTGCAGGCAGTTGTGCGGGCGTCCACCTCACGTTAACCTTGCATTGTGTCAGTAACACTGGCGGTGGGATAACTGTACGGTGGTTGAATGAGAATAGCAAAAAATAGGGCCTCATGCACTCGACGTGCTGTTGCCGACCAGCCGCCCGGTGAATTCAAGAAATTTCGGGATTGTCTAAAGATAATCCTAGGTGCCGCAAGAAAGCCCGGGATTGTAGAATTCAATCATCATTTTAGATATGAACATCTTTTTATTTATCTTATTACTGATAAAATCCTAGGTTTAGGAAAGCAGACAAAAACAATATTAATTTTAAACAAAATAACAAAAAAATATTCAAAAAACTTAAATGTGAAATAAAACTAATTGTGAAATATAAATATATCATTAAATTCAAATGATCAGGTATAGTGAAATATAATTAAAATTGAAGTCATGGCAGTAAAACCATTATTTATAGTTAAAAGATTTAATATTTTTATTATTTTTTACACCATAAATCTCCAAATTTTTCATTCAGTCCCGAAATTTTTGGTACTAAATAACGACCAATGCTACTTGTCTCTTAGATCGTAGTGTTTCTAGATCGATTTGTTTTCCAGCTAGGCGACTGTACTGTTCATTAAAATGTACCTAAAAACGAACTACCATTGTATTATATATTTGTACGGAATACGATAAATAAATAAATAACGCTTTCTCTCAGAATCTTACTGATAAAACTAATTACCTAGATTGGAGCAATCTCTTTGAGTAGAAACTAATTAATCTCACTAATCACCTTAAAAATGAAATATCTGATATTACATTTTTAGGCTTCAAAAACCTGAGTATGGATTTATGCGTCTTTATCTAATTAATAGACTGATTACATATGAATTATTAATAAACCGTTACTAAAACAGTACGACATTTATAATATAATAAATCGATACGCTAGATGCATTGATTATATTTACCAACACTAGATTGCGGTCCTGTTAGCTAATAATAATGTTAGATCTTTGCAAATTAGTTAGAAATAGAGATAGTCGAGTTAACTCGAGTTTAGCTTAACTCGAATCAACTCGAGTTAAATTCCTTCTAACTCGAGCTTGAATTTTTGTGTAAACTGATGATTTGCAAGGTTTGTAAAAATTGGTATTTTTTAGAAAAAAATCCTTATATATTTAAATTCTACCTAATATAATGTATCATGATTGAGCCATACATGTTTAAGATGAATCTGTTCTACTTTATTATAGTTTTACAATGCAAGGTTATTAAAATGGTGAGAAGTAAACGAATGATATACTCAGTTTAATCGAGGTGACTCGAGTTGTTTAGCTCGAGTTCAACTCGAGTCGTGTTTATCCCGAGTTGGGACGTCACTAACTTTGCATGCCACCATCACGTGCGTTGTATGTAGAGCAAAGATGTGTATACAAAAATTGCATAACATCGCATAAAATGCAATTATACAAAGTGGCTTAACAATTTTAAACAATTGTAAATTATATAATTAGCCCTATTATCACTCTCATCGTAGAGTTAGTGCAAGGTGTGAGCGAATTTAACTATTGAAAGCCTTATGAAATTAAAAGAGAAAAAGGAGAGGGCGGAATGGTATAAGTACCCACTAGATGAGAGGTGGTAGAGGCTCTACCGTAGAGCTATCGCCGTACCAATTTCGCCTTAAAAGCGGTTCTGTTATTTCATCATTCAATTGTATCCTGGTTCAAAGCGTGCTTAGCTACACACACTTGCATGTTACATTTCGATTTTTTTCTATTTACTATGAATACCAAATATTGCTTAACGAGTCAGTTAGCTTTAGATACATTACACGAGTAGGTACATAAAAGTCCATTATTTTAGCATGAAAAAGAGTATGGTTTAGGGCGGAAGGTTGGCCATAATAAAGATCATTATGCTACGTAACCTAGGTTGGGCGGTGAGATCCGAGGTCGCGCAGCCGGGCGCAGGCGGCGCGAAGTGTGAAGGCCGGTCAGCGGCCGAGCTGCTGTTATCGGACCAATTGCGATCAACTTTCAGCACTACCGACTAACTTGGGCTTAGTTAGTCCACGTGCCTGCCGACACTGATCATTATTCCTTTTATGTCTACAGACATTGAACGGGACAAACGCGTGGCGTGGCAGACATGATTATTATTTTATACAATAAGTAACGTATGTATATTTTTGCAGGTTGAGGTAGCAAACGAGCATACTGCCCTGATGGTAAGTGGTCACTGCCGTCCATGGACATACGCAACCTCATATAGAACAAGGGTTCAATCTAAAGTCTATTACTGATGCGTTGCTACTCCCAAGGAAGAGTGATCGCCTCATATAAAAGTGTGCCGGCAACCACAAAACCTACCATATAGTACCGTAGCGTATTTATATCTACCATCACACAATGCAGATACAGACTTGATAAAATACTGTACAGGAAAAAAGAACTTTGTCTGATACGGCACGTCCCCTGTCTGTAGATGTAAGTGAACCCTTATCAAGTTCATAAAAGATTGATTCTTTACACATTTAGTACGCATATGACACAATAGTATACGACACAAAAATCACACCTGGAGTAATTCCATACCTTACAAGACACTCCTGCCTTAATATTTTGTGGTTTGTATTGTGGAACAGCTCGGTAATCGATACAATTATACTTGCTTAATCAGTTTAATCTTTTATTACCATTCGTCGTCTTTCTTTATCGATTTGTACAACTCATGTCTGAAGCTTTGGAACTCTTAAATTACCGCCCAATACTTATTTGTCAGGAGATAATTGAAAAGTTACGGTATCCAAGAGATACTTCATTTAGTGAGAGAGAGCCGTACATCAGTGCCCTTATTATAAGTTTATTTCTCTAAACGGCCACAGATTTCGTTTTCGCACACGCCCCGCAATGTACTCTGCATTTAATTGCTGAAAATGAAAAGTAACCTCCCAATGTATGGACTAAAACGTAAACGGTAATCGTTTCGAGACTAATAATAAACTTATACTAAGTGCAAGCTAAGTAGACTGCACGCACTCACGTACGCACGAGAGAATGTTCTCATGGGCCGTGACAAGCTAAGTAGCTGATGAAGAATGCAAGACAATCTTAATTGAGTGATTGCTGACATTCAAGAAATAATAACTTACTACTACGGCTACTTTGTAGTCTATTTAAAACAATGGAGGTCGTATATAATTTGTTACGCTATCTATGGTCTAGTAATTTTTGAATCGTTGTGACTAATCGGTTAAGCTGTATTTACACTGTTAAAAGCGGTGCAATTTATAATAATGATTGAGATAAAGAAGTGTTTTTATAAGTACCTATGTCTGGTATTAAATAATGGTGCTTAATTACAATTAAACTACAATCCATTAAAGTTTTTATGACTCTACTAGGTGAATCCCGCAGCTTCGGCCGCGTTAACAAAAATCGATTTTCCCGTGGGAATAAGATATTTTCTCACAGTGAAAAGTAGTTTTTATGTTAATCCAGGGTATCAGCTAACTCACTGCCAAATTTTATGATAATAGCTCAAGCCGTTTACATGTGAAGTAGTAACAAACATACACACTCAAATACTTTCGCCTTTATAATGTTAGTATGATATGATGTTTTCTTATTCTAGTTTAAGTCTTATTAAAGTATGATGTAGCGAATCAGTCACCCATCCGATAATTTCGAATTGACTAAATTCACAAAATCTAAAATAATAAGCAATAAAATATACGTATTGAATAAATAATCTCTATCGTTTGGGAATTCGATTAATAAATGCTATGTCATCTGGTATTTATCGACCTATAATGAAGTTGTTCAGAAAAACAATTTTCTTTTAAAAAAAGATAAAAAGGTTTGCTACCTAGGCTAGGACATTATCAGGAGTATAAAACAAAATAAATTTGCTTCTTCTTTAATAGTTTATCGTAAGCTAAACTACATTTGTATCGTTTATACTGTAATATATAAAAATGTACATATACACCTGTATAAGTATTTTTTATATATTACGTTATATAATACTGTTATGTAAGAAAAAAGTAACAAAATAAAATTGCAAAAAGATAGAAACATTCCGATACCGGGAATCGAACCCGAGCCTCCTGGGTGAGAGCCAGGTATCCTAGCCACTAGACCATATCGGATGATATTTAGAAGTCGAAATAATAATATAGTTGTTTCAACAACATCATATAATTTAATAAACAAAGTACTGTTTATAACAGACTTCACAAAGGAAAGAGGTTAACTATTCGTCGTGTATATTTATTTTTTGGATTAACATAGTTCTTGTTTGTACATACGTGGATTAATTTTTTTTATAACTTATATTTTTTTTTAATCCACGTGACAATATTTATTAAAGTATTAATAGTAATGATAATTCTAAATGTAAATAATTTCCTATGGCACTTCTTACTTCCATTAATAAAATCTTAAAGGAAAAAATACTGAACAAGTGACATACAAAAATATTTCCAGGTAAACGGATCCAAATGGGAGGTCCTTTCTGGAAAGATATAATTTTAATTTTAAATTTTGAAATTGAATTCTCATGAAATACAATTTTCGTGGAGTCGCCGGATTCAAGTGGGCATAGGCAGTCGGCTAGTGTCCGGGCACGTGACAAGCGGTCCAATTCAAGAGAATATAGGAGTGCAATATCAAACAGATAATCGTTACCAAGTTATCAATAAATCTATAATTTAACTGTGTACATAAGGATAAAGTGAGTAAACCAATTTTATTAGTCTTAATATCTGTATTAACTTTTATAATTATTTAAATGTAATTCGAACGCGGCACGTAGATACGGTTCGAGAAGTGGAAGTGAGTTCTTATGTTGGCAGCATTGTGAGTACTGTGCACGAGCACAGACTATACGATAATTTTGTAGATGGCGTTTTAGATAGCAATGGACGCAAATAAATTGTACATTATCTATGTTTTTTTATTTAGCAGATTCATTTTGTTTCTTTTAAGTTTTATATGAAGACGTATATTTATTTTCTTGTATCTATTTTTAAACTATTTTAATTTTTGGAGATAACTAGTATCGTGCATTAATTAGTAGTATCATTACTTTTTTACTGAAGCTTAATTGCTGTTTTAAAAAATAAGATACCCTAAACTTCTTAATTACTTAAATTCGTCACGGAATCAATTAACAAAACAATATTTCAGACAAAATGATAGCTATGTACTTAAACTATAAACTATGTTTGAAAAAGCTCTTACTTTTTTAGTATAAATATGACCCATTTAATTTTACAATCGAGTAATTAGTGTACACAACAATTGTGGTAGGAATATTTTACAACGGATTAAAGGTACAGGAAAAAATACAGGAATAACTTTTTTCTAGTTACAAATTTAAAACAATAGGTTTCGATTTGTAAATTAATAAGGAAAATTTTTTTTCAGCAAAATGGACATATTATTGGTTTGGTTGATGACGTTTGTCCTTGGATTTTGGATCTTCAAAAAGATGAAGGAATGGCAGAACTTGCCCCCAGGTCCTTGGGGGTTGCCTATTATTGGTTATTTGCCATTTATTAACAAGCGGCACCCTCATTTGACGTTAACGGAATTATCGAAACAGTATGGACCAATATACGGGATAGGCATGGGTAGCCTGTATGCGGTAGTGCTTTCGGACCATAAGTTGGTTAGGGAAGCCTTCGCCAAAGAACTATTCTCTGGGCGCGCCCCGCTGTTCTTAACTCATGGAATCATGCATGGAAACGGTATTGTTTTTAATATCAAATATAAACTTTAAGAAAACATTTGCATATTTGATATGAAGTGGCTCCTGACATGAGATTCCGTAACCCATTTTAAATGCAATAAAAAATGCCTAAAGCTGTCATCGGATTTAGGAAGAACTTCAGAACAGAAGTTTATGGAGTTAGTTACAGACGTCCGTGTTGAAGTTTACCAATTCAGGTTCACTTCGCATTCGTTTGCTATTTTAATCATAAATAAGACAATAATTTGATAATTTAAGTTACATAAGATCACCGTAGCTTACACTGTGTACCACAGGAAGCTATTTAAACTCAAATAGTACTTGAGAAATCTTTCTTCTCAAACGAGAAGGATAGTCACAGCTGCGTTGTTTATACTACGTCAAAGACAGTATAACATTACCACAACATGCAAAAACCTTGCTACTAAATATGTATCACCATTTACAACTACCAGTTAATATTAATATATGAAAAGGATGCTTTTTTGTTTTTCTGTCATTGTAGGTATAATTTGCGCTGAAGGAAAATTATGGAAGGACCAACGCAAATGCGTCACGAGCTGGCTCAAAAGTTACGGAATGAGCAAGCATGGCGCATCTCGGGATAAACTGGAGAAACGTATAGCCATTGGGATTGAGGAACTGTTACAAGTATTTCATTTGAAATATTCCTATTCCTGATGTCATTTCGTGTTACTACTTAGAGGGACTTTAACGCGCTTAAGTTGTTTCATTTTATAAAAACAAATTTGGGAATGTACTCGTATATAGCGATATATATATACGAGTACATCCACCAATTCGCACTTGGCCAGCGCGGTGGACTATGGCCCAAACTCTCTCATACTGAGAGGAGACCCGTGCCTAGCAGTGGAACAATAATGGGTTGACGACGACTCGTATATACACAATATAGGGAGCACATTGAAGTAAAAAACCTAAAAAAATCGGATACACATTTATTTAAATAACCTAAGATTTAAAACGTCTAGAAGTAGGTATTAGCAATATTTATAGTATTTGTTTTAAAAACGTTGAAGATGTCAGGTAGTAGTATTGTAGATAAGACATTTTTTAATTTCAACTCAAGACATTCGACTACTGCTAAATACTGACTAGTGCTACACTAAGTACATGATTGACTTGTAGATGTAGTTATTGTAGTAGTAGTATATAAGTCGTGTGATACGTATAAATATAGGTACTAACATAAGTAATTTATGGTTAGTTTTCTTTTACGTAAGATTAAAATGCAAAACGTGTTTAAGATCAAGCTTAATACTGTTATTGTGAACCCATTACACAAAATATCGAGCTGTTTCCGAAATTAATTTAATGGATACGTCAGAGTTTTTATACATTGGGCTGTATATAAGTAGATGACCAAAACCATTGTCAGCTATTATTTTTACTGCCAACAAAAAATGGCATTTATTCTTGAAAGTGACCTTTTGGTGGCACTGATAAATGTTAGCGAGACTTGAGCAGCAAAAACACGATCTTCGACTTTTGTTTTTTAATGTTCGGGCTCGGAAGGCGTTCGTCACCGTCATTTGCAGCCTGTTTATGAATATTACATAAATTACCATACATTCTGCTTGTAGATTTGATAAAATTTAAATTTTAGAACGTTAAAGAAACATTTGGATCTCCGGTCGATCTAAACAAGCTGCTAAGACATTCAGTTGGCAACATTGTAAATGAAATCATATTTGGATTCAAGTATCCGCTGGAAGACAAAACTTGGCATTGGTTTATGCAAATACAGGAAGAGGGAAGTCACGAAATGGGCGTAGCCGGTGTTGTCAACTTCTTGCCATTCGTACGGTGCGTTGATTAGCCACGATCGATTAAGGAACGGTTTTTATGCTTAAATTACTTGTTAACATTATTTTACTTTTCAGGTTTTTATCACCGGCTATACAAAAGACTATAAATGTTTTGGTGCGCGGTCAAGCGCAGACGCATCGACTTTATGCTAGTTTGATTGATAGACGTCGACAAATGCTGGGACTAAAAGTACCGATAGGCGCTGAGTATGCACCGCATGCACATATCTTTAACGAACACCCAGAAGGTTTTATTAAATGCATTAAGTACAGCAAGCATGCGTTGAATAACGAAGAACACTACTTCGATCCCAAGATACTTATTCCATCAAAGGAAGAGTGCATTCTGGACAGCTTTCTGATTGAACAAAAACGAAGATATGAGAGTGGTGAGGAGTCCGCTAAGTACATGACAGATGAACAATTACATTATCTTTTAGCGGATATGTTTGGAGCCGGTCTAGACACGACGACTGCCACATTCTCTTGGTTCTTCTTATATATGGCACTTTATCCTGAGGAACAGGCGAGTGTTTACTTTCTTCTGACTACTTTCATACGACAATCGGCAACAAAAACAGCACTTTCCTTGAACACTTTCCTTGTTAATTAAAGAAATCACTGGAGTTGTTTGACGTGATAATTTTTTACAGGAATTGATTCGGAAAGAAATTCTCACTACATTCCCGGATGAAAGTGAAACAGATAGTTCGAAACTGCCTCGTTTAATGGCGGCGATATGCGAAACGCAGCGTATTCGCACGATTGTACCAGTGGGCGTGCCACATGGTTGCTTGCAGGTGAGTATAATTACGGTCATTCGTTTATGTATTTTGGACAGAGTTCATTGACCTTCTTTTCAGGAGACGTTCTTGGGCAACTACAAAATTCCCAAAGGAGCGATGGTGATACCTCTACAGTGGGCGATACACACGGACCCTAATATTTGGGAGGATCCTGATGAATATAAGCCTGGCCGTTTCCTGGACGAAGATGGCAATTTATTGAAGCCTCAAGAGTTTATTCCTTTTCAAACAGGTAAGAATAAATATGAATATTTTAAATTTTGTGTTTCTTTTAGATAGTTTTACATTATGAAGTTATGGCTCTTTTTTAGGGAAACGCATGTGTCCAGGAGATGAGCTTGCTCGTATGTTGTCGTCTAGCGTTGCGGCTGGATTGTTTAGACGTATTCGAATTCGACTGGCATCTAAACCACCTACTCCAGAAGAGTTGCAAGGCATCAGTGGTATAACTTTAGCTCCACCGGAAGCAATGTATTACTGCGAGCCAGTTTAAATATTGCAATTAATTTGTTGTTTTCATTTTTTTTTATATATTAGTGAACAAGTTTTACCTCTTACTTTTGTAGAATATTATGTTAAAATATGGGTACGTATTTTAGATAGTTAAAGATTTTTCTTGAGAAATAAATTTGTGTGCCTACTTTATTTGTGAGACTGTGATCGGTAGACCCGGTACTCGTGTGTTGACATTAAGCAAAGATCCATAAAGACGGAGAGATATGAAAGAGATTATATCTGACAGGGATATTAAATACAGAATAAAACATTACTTTAAATTCTTCATCATTTATTTTAACACTACATAAGTATTTCGTTTTAAAACACTATGCAATATTTACAAAGCTCTAGAGTAAATAATGGTAATATACCAAAGACGGTGAGTTGTAATCTAAAACATTCATTTTACTGAAACTCCAGTAAAGAAAGCAACTTGGTTGCAACAAATTTAGTTTTGTTTTTACATAATTTATTTTTATTGTCTTTGTAGTAACAATACGTAAATACTATAGCGACAAAACTGTCGCTCTTAGACTAGCTGCTGGTTTCTAAGCTACCATGGAATGTTACTAGATGGATAATCATGATAGGTACATTCGTTACAAACTATTTAAACTAGATATGTATTACATGAACACGATCATACCACAATGGAATATCAATAATATTCAAACATAACGCAATAAACATGAGATCGCACTCAACAGACAACACTCTCAAGTGATACCTATTAATAAATAATGATCTAGAATTATATTATTTTGGTATAGGAAACTAGAGCTTACAATGTCGACGATCGAAACATATCGATTAAACTATCTGTCTCTCATCACGCATGCGAGTTGTAACAATCTCAAAGATCGTAAACCTACGCATAATACTGTAATCACACACAAATAACAAATCATAATCTCAACGATGGGAATTTTCAGTACTTACTCCTTAAATAATAAGTTCGGTTTACTAAAAATTGAACACTTTATGCACAGCCTCGACCATCGCTGTTGCGATGCCGTCACTTATAAAATAGACTTAATTTAAATTGTCATCGATACGCTCTAAAACGAGTGATCATTGAATACTGGTGGGTGTTTGTGGCAATGCGAAGGGCACGGCTAGTGCGCGCCGACGTATCGCAGGTGCGGGTGATCCGGTACCGGCGCAGCTGGGGGCGACGCCGCGGGCTCGCGCGATACGAACTTCACGCGGAAAGCTTGCGGAGCGATCGTAGCTCCCACCGTGCCCTCTAGCGACGGCGCGGCGTCACCTGCCACCATCTGCACGTCGAACTGGTGCATCATGCTCGCAAAGAACATGAACATCTCCATTCGCGCCAGCACGTCTCCTAGACACATACGACGACCGACCCCGAACGGCATGAAGAATTCCGGACGCCTTATTTTGCCATTGTCATCAATGAATCTGCTTGGATTGAACTTGTTAGGTTCCTCCCACAAATTAGGGTCCATGTGCACACAGTTGATGAGCGGAACTACTTGCGATCCCGCTGGAATTCTGTAGCCATTAAGATGGACGTCCCTGATAAAAGAAAAGTAAATTGTGAGACATGTTAAGTCCAAAGTCAATTATAGGTAATTTTATAAAACAATATATTATATTTTTAAGAAAAATATGAGAGAGACTTTATACTTTGTACACTTACTTTGTAGGAGAGTGTGTGGTAGCTAAAGGCACAATGCTCGACATGCGTAAAGTTTCCAGGATTGTGGTTTCAGTATATGGGAGACTTGGCATGTCTTCAATAGTTGGTAAGCGATCACGACCCACTACAGCATCAAGTTCTTCTTGCACTTTCCTTTTAACATCAGGATTTCGTAGCATGAAAACAATCATCCACAAAAGGGAGGACTTAATGGTTTCCATGCCAGCAGAAAAAAGATCCCCCAGTATTTGTTTCAATTGAAGTTCTGAAAAGGGTTAAAAAATTTTACTTAAGCTTTCTAGCACAGGTTATTTATTTCAATGTGATTTATTTATTCGTGAATGTTATTTACAAAATTATTGTTTTTTTACTTACCATGATCTCTTCCTTCAAATAGTTCTCCAGCTCTGCCTTCAATCTTTGCCTTTTCGATTTCGATAAGGTAAACATCGATCAGGTCTCTAGCGTTATCAAGATCAAGGGTGTTGCGGTGTTCATCGATGAGTGTTTGATAGAAAGCAAACATTTCTTCACGATTTTTCGCCACTCTTTCTTGAGCTTGAGCCTTGCCGGGAAGATACTAAAAATATATGACTTGTTAGTTCTCTACATAGCACGTTTCTGAATTTCAATTGAAAATAGTAATATAGTTCAAATAATTACATTATAAAGTGGAATGTATTCTCCGTAATGGATTTCGCCAAAGAGTCTCATGCCTTCTTCGATGAGATGATTGAGCCGTGCAAATCGGGCATCGCCATGACTGAAGCGTACTGACATGGTTATTCCGCAGATCACGTTAGATACACCCAAAGCGAGTAGCGGGTTGGCATCAATTGGCGCGCCGTCTGACCGGTGTAAATTTGCCATGAGCTCGTAAACTTCGCTCTGTTGAAAATAATTTTTAATTAACACTTATATTCGTTCACAGTTTTACAAACATATTATATTATTGAATCAATTATCATTCTTAGAGGGTTCGTCGTTACAAACCTTAATTCTTCCCTCCATGATCTTCTTGCCGTTGCCCATGTAGGTCATTCCGAACTCCCTAAGTTTTTCATGCAGGAACCGACGTTGGCTTTTCCAAAGGCGGCCCTCGCTGTTAATGATACCTGCATAGAAAGAGGCGGTGAGCTATTATCTACGCATGTGGGCGGCGCCGCCACCCGCGGGAGGGCCGCGGACTCGCGGGCCGCCCCGTGCGCATGTGCACAATGCCGGTGTTATTGTTATGAACTATTATTGAATTGAAAAAAATGTAAACTAATTTCAAATATCAATGTAATTTTTTCTCCAAATTTAATTAGTCTTTGCAACAGTACATTTTCATAGTTCAATGATTCAAATTAATCTATATCACTGATTATGAACAATACGCAAGCACAAAAATGCACAAAATTTGGGCAAAAAGCAAAAAACTTACCGAGACCATCCAAAGTATGCATGAGCGGAGTACTGGGTCGACCGGTAAATTCTTCTTGTCGGAAGGCTTCTCTTATCAGTTTGTGGTCGCTAAGCACCACTGTCAGTTGATTGCCGAGTCTTGCCGAAAAGAGACCACCGTAGCTGCGAGCCAGTTCCAGGAACGTCTTGTGTCGAACCCCGAGGAAAGGTAGGTAGCCCACGACAGGAGGTCCCCAAGGCCCCGGCGGCAGCTTGCGGATATCACGCACCAGGGAGATTAGCCGGGCGGCTAAAAACGCTGCGCTCGCCACCAGGATCAGAGGCAGCGTAGTACGGGAAGTACAGTAGCTCACAACTTGCCATAGCCCCCACAACAACTTAGAGTTCGTCAGTATCGTTATCATGTTTATATTTTTTTCTTAGTGAAACTTGTTTTTTGAAAGTGAACCAAACATAACATTAAAGCGCGGAGTGTAAATCGCGATTGTGCGGTGTCGTGAACGCTATGATCGTATATCGCGTGGGACCGACGTCTGCGCACTGGCGCGCCGCTGGCGTGGCCTTGCGAATAAATACGCGCTGGGAGGCGCGAGCGCAGGTTCGTCCCACCGGCGCTCCTCTCTCCGCGGCTTTTCCGTCCGCGCCGGGCTGCTACGGCGCTCGTAGCACTACTGCCGTAGACCACTCTTAGTTTCAGTATTGTTCAAACTTAATAAAATGTTATAGCATTGTTTGAACTTTAGATAAATAACCTTTTACGCGAGTAGTACACTGTGAGGCGAAATTATTAATATTCCGATATGATTGCACCGGTCGGCGTGAAGGTGGCCAGTTTGGGTGATGACCTCACTGCACTGTTGTAGATAGATTCGTTGTAGCCATTGAGCTCGATTCACGAGTTGGCGTCAAATTCGGCGAGGGGTGAGAGGGGCTATCGAGGTCGCGCGGGTGTGCATGCAGATGATAAGATTAACGAATTGCGTAAGTTGGCGCGAAGCAAGGTGACGGCAGGTCGACGACTCGCGCCTGAGAGCCTTGGGCGAAGTTCTACGCAGGCCGACCTCTAAGCGACACTTAAATATCTCTCACAAAATTTATCGCTGATCGCACTCAAATGTACGAGTGTGTTGTGACTCTATTAGTGCGAATGTTCTTCCCATGTACTTGTATTTTGCCGAAGGAAGTAATATTACTGGAATTAATAAGAAAAAAATATAAACACACGACAAATAATAATCAATATGGAAAATATTTAGTAACGTAAAAAAATGCTAACTTTTAAATTACACAATTAAAACTTAATTATTTATCTTTATAAGTCAAATCACCTAATTAATAACTATGCATAACATACCAATATGGTCACAACACGTTCATACTATTGAATTACTTTTACTTTTAATAATTAAAGCAAATGACAGTTGATAAACTATAAAGACCACGGTTTATGTTTTGTTTACTGTTGTTGTTACATGAAATAAATGTTACATAACGATATAATTTTAAGCACTAATTAATGTAATAACGGTACAATGATAAAATAAAATTATAAAAGCTTTGTAAGAATATTAATGTTGTACACATTAACGCAAGTAGCAAACTTATAGCAGATAATTTAGAAAATGGAACATTTCGTAAATCGATACGGATACACAATCGTCATATCTTGTATCTTAAAACATCAATGTTTTACCCTGTATTCTGCAGTGCCGGATTAAGGCAGCGCGGGGCCTGTGGCAAACTATAGAGTTTGCCTAAGTAAGGGTATTAAATAAAACAAAACTGTTACTAGTAAACCTTTTTGGATTTAATCTGGGAAAATTTAGTCGTGGGGCCCGTAGCATTTGCTATGTTGCCAATCCGGCATTGGTATTCTGGTCTGAAGATTGTGGTATGACGGAGTCGAAAAGCGTTTTAACTTAGGCGATTAGCTACTCTGCGCCCCATGACGCAGAAAATGCATCTCCGGCGGAGATTCTCCGCACGGGATACCAGCACATTGTGAGTGTATTGTAGTCCACGTGTTGTCTATACAAACTAGGGTTCTTCGGTGCAACGGTAGATCCGCGCCTCAGCGTAGCATGTAGTGGGTGTTATCTTATCAACACTAGAAACGTATCAGTGCCTGAATACAAATAGAATTCCAATTTTTTTAAGTTGATTATAAATACGTATAGAAGTATGCACTTATTATCAGGTGGACTGCATTCATTCATGACCGCTTAGTAAGTACTGTATACAAAAACGATAATTGGACTTTCAAAAATTACTTGTACATATTACTTATGTACAAGTAACGTATGTATAAGGAACATATAATCCTATACGTTCTAATTATTTTCTCGTTTATAAATATAAAGGGATATTTATCTACAGTGGAAAAATGCATATTCATATGTGTATACCAATTTCAATACCTCAAATATTTCTAGCTCTGCAATCTCAGCATTAAACAAGTTCAACACTCCGAAATAAGGATCGAATTACGTTGCATTCAGCAAGTATGTCAATGACCGATTCTATTGTTTTAATGTTATTTACAAACAGAATATTATTATCAACAATTTATTAATCGTTTCCTAGTAAATAAATAAAGGATCACGAAGAATGAGTAACAATTATAAATACCTTTTATATCTATTAAAGACAGCCAAAGCAATCGTAGTGTCATGTGTTATCTATGTACATTTAATTTTACACCGATATATTTCTTCGAAAGTCATTAGCTGTGGTTTTCTTTCTTTATCGTGTCTGGTATTTTCTTCTTCTAAAGCTGTAAGAAGTCGATCCTCAGTTCATGGATTTTTTTCTTGTACTAAACTAAATGTAAGCTTTTTCTCTCCTACAACCGACTATAATAATAAATTTTAATTATAGATATGTTATTTTTTATATTATATATGTTATATTAAACTAAAATATTTGCATAATATCAAGGGAATAGGTAGATGAGAATAAAACTAAAGAATGTATTATACATATTATACGTACGTAGTATATCTTTTTTTTTGTATTTTTATTTCATTTTTATTTTCCCTTTTTAAGTACGTAGTATACCTATCTGTTCTCGTACGTGCCTGTATGAGCGAAGTCGCAAATGTTATCCTATTATGATCATATGTATGTGTTTATAAAGCTCATTTCCTAAACTATTCAATCTGTTGTTCTAAAAAAATGTTATATTACAATTGGTATATTTTTTTAAGTTAAGTAGTTTTTTCACATAAAATTACACATTATACAGTAATAATTATAATAAAGTTAGCGAATATATCAAAAATAATTTAAATGCTGAGAAATTGCATGCGATTTAATTATTAAAGCATATTATATATAGATATTTGGTAATGTAATTTGCTTTTTGCTACATAACTCTCTTTTTTCTTAGTAGACATAGAGTTAATTCTGTTTTATGAGAGTGATACATTTTCCTTCGATAAATTGCGGGTGGCATTTTCATCCTAATTAGTTTATTTAGTTTCCCAGACACGTAGCTTCAAGGCAATAAAATCGTGCAAAGGATTATTGCCAGGCTATGCAGTATAAAATAAATATGGCCGAATGTACGTAAGGACGTGTAAGTTTCATAATAAATTGCATTAAAGTATAATTGTTATAAAATTATTATACATTTACTTAAGTTTAAGTAAATTACCTTTAATAATGATATATTTTTACAAATAAAATAAAATTTCGAAATAAATAATTATAATATTCAATTTATTCGTTTTGAAATATCCTGCTAAGTGCTTAATAAAAGAACATAATACATATTTGCATTCTTTCATAAAATAATTTAATACGCGAATTATTTTATAAAAAAAATACCCGTACAGTATCACTTAACAATTAACTGAATAAATTTTGAAGAACTATAAAATACGTAATTATAATAGTATTCTTGGTATAAATGGAGAACAAATTAATTCAAATACAATTCAATATTTTGACAGAAAAAGAGGAAAATACTTAAACAATTACAACTTACAACAATAGGGTTTTGTTCTAATTACAAACACATACTGTATTTTGTAAGCAAATATATGTATTGTGAATTTCAATGGACATACGTCAATGAACAGATGTGTAGGGGGAGTATTTGCGTATCCTCGTTTAAATATGCCATGACACACATTTCAAGAGGTAAAACTGCCAAAATGTTTGCGGTAGGCGATTTGTAAAGGTATTTAATGCTACAATTATTTTATACATATTTTCTTGGCATATTATGAGGTAGAAAGCTGAAGCTCTTGAAGCTGTTATTTGCATCATATAAACGTTTTAGGGGTGGCCCCCGAAAACAAGAACCATGTTTGTAAGTATTGATTTCCTATGGATATATGAAAAATATTCGTCGTCAACCCATTATTGTACCATTGCTGGGCACGGGTCTTCTCTCAGAATGAGAGAGTTATAGGCCATAGTCCACCGCGCTGGCCAAGTGCGAATCGGTGGACAAATTTGGTGGAAAATATTTGAAATTCTATAAATAGTAGCTACCGACACAATCGTTATTAATAATAAACGTTGCAAATTAAAATAGTATTCATCTCCTATAATTGTATCTCCCTTTCATATATCCACATGTAATCTAAACGACTAACCTGCTTAAAGACGCGGCAGGTTGCTAACCACTTACGTAAAGTGCACAATTGACATGAAAAAGTGAAATTAGTCAAAACGCGTGAGTGTTCTACTTATTGAAATAATACCTACGCGTGTACGTGATCTCGATTCCGAAAAGCGATTCATCATCACTTGTTTGAACGGCGCCGGTGCGTCGAGCGAGAAGTCACAACAAATCTGCCAGTATCGGGTAAACAGGGGCGAAACGGCAAACATCCAACTTTAGCGATATTATTTTATTTACCGGCCGTAAATGTTCCCAAGTAGTGAAAACAGGGAAAGAAAAACACTTCGTGAGGAATATCTCGGCATTCCTCTGATAAGTGTCCGACGTGAAAATAGTGAGACGCTGATTTACTCAGGAAACTCCTAATGGATAGTAATATATTTTTTGATTATTATTATTATTTTTTCAATTAGTTAACATTTTAATATATAACCCAAATTTACAATTTATTTACTAAAATTTACAATTATAAATAGAATAAATGAGCCAAATCGCTGCCCCGTGGAAATGTACCCAAGACACTATTATTATTTTATTTATTTTGATTATTATTTCGATTTAGAAGTTAGTTATCCAATATAATTATTTTTTTACTAGACAGAACGATGATTCTTAAAATATCATACAAGTTAAAGAAAGTAAGTAATTAAATTAGTAATCAATAAATTATGCCCATCATGACGCAAACACAATTGCTTAAATATAATGTATAAAGGCAACTCTGAATAATGAACATAATAGTAGAGTCACAGTGCAATTGTGAAACATTAACTCCATTTAATACTTAGTGGGATCATTAATCAAAAGTTACTTAAAGCGCCGTTCACAGTATATTTATGACTAATGATACGCTCTAAAGATAAATTATTTACGGAAGTTGGAAATAATTATAGACGGAGAAGTTAATTGATATTGAATTCAAAGTTATAATAATGTCATTAGTTATGTTCATAGTGATTGAAGTTTCAATAACAAAATTAGTTTCATAATTCTGTATTGTAGAATTTTTAACTATTCGATGGCAAGAAAAATGTCGATATTTAGTGATCGACTAGATATGCGTCGCTGTTTTACCTGCATGTTAAAAATATTTTACGTAATTTGAAATATACTTTTAACTAAAATTCAATAAAATTTGTAACCTCGATGTTATAACATTGTATACAAGGACAAAAATACAAGCAGAAGTTATAAAAGTTACGACAATATTTTTTTATTATTACCTGTATGAACTATGATGGTACAACGATGCTATGATAATGTAAGGTTCGGTATGTCGACCTTTATTGCAACCACTTTTATAAGCTTACTGCAATATGGTAGTTAGTTATTTTAAACAATTAAACTTAAAAAAATGTTATGCCCCATTGCTTTAAATACCACTATCACAATGATATCAATTATAAACCACTGGTGTCACACTGATGGACTTAGGTTTCCCCTGAAAATGTAGAGATGCTAAAAAAATCGTATTCGTAAATTTCACAAATCTTTGAGAAGAATACAATATCCATACTAATTTTATAAATGTGAAAGTGTGTTTGTTTGTTCCTCTTTCACATCGCTACATAGCCATTATACGATATGGTTTATATGTTAGGAGATAGTTAGGAGACTGGAGAGTGACGTAGGCTACTTTTTACGCGCTCTCTCATTCCCATAAGAATATCGATGTTTTGTTAGTTGCTAGATATTTAGTAGTTCCAGATGTTGTTGATAGATGGCGTTAGTAAAATTAATTTTAAAGTTCTGAAATCATCAAATGCTACATGTAATTTACTTAAGTCAAAGGCAACTAATAAATTCAACTGAATTTTGAGTGCGTGTTGTACAAGTTGCGGAATTGTCACTTATTTATCCACCAGAAATGAGGCAGGTGTGTTAAACAACACATTATTATTTCCCTATGACAATGCGGGCGAAGCCGCGGGTAAGAGCTAGTATTGTATATATTATCATAATGACCCATCCATCCCCTTTTTATTATAAATTTTGCTTGCATACACTTCTAAAGAATTGTATAACGTACAAATTTTCGCTGAAGCCAACTAATCTTAAAATTAGGCAACACTCAACTACAATGCTAGTTCGGATATTGATGACGTTTTATTTTACCGGATTTTATACTGAGAATTATTTAATATTTCTCATTATTTTATTGTTAGTGGAACTTGTTTCTATGAGAGTTTTATGCACTTGTTGTTGCACTTGAATGAGTCACTGCACTCTCTATTCCTCGATATATTATTACTAGACATTTCTTGTACTGACTAAACGTTTCTGCACTATTATCTCATTTCTTATTGTTTGTTACGTGTTTTTATTCAGCTCTGATGTCATAATTAAAGGAATACTAGTAATTTGATTCATTTCTGTTAATTTTAGTTGGAGATAATGATGAAATGTAGTTGAAATTATGTGAAAATATAAACATTTTCCTCATTATTAACTCGAAAGAACAATGTATGAAGTTTATACAAGTAAAATATCGCATAATCTGATTGACAAACAAAATAAGAAAATCTGAACATATGTGAAATCTCCCACGTTGTTTTATTCTGAAAGTTGCGAAACAATGTATGTGTAAGGGGTAAAATTCAAGAGGAGTGAGATACCCTTGACACAACGATAAAAGAAAAATATGGCGTATTATAGACTCGTAGTTTTATAAAAAATCTTCTAGTGATTCTATCACAACTAGTAAGGCTAGGTAATAGATACAGTTTTACTTTTATTTCATTTCTAACAATGTGTCCTAAGCTTTGAACGAATTCTTTAATGGGGATACCCCGTTAGAGAGACACTGTTCATTACATGTAGTTTTACTATAAGATAACAAGCTCATTGACTTTATCAGTTAACTAGAGCGATAATTGCTGAAATTACAGTTTAATAAAACCGGATCAATGGAGAATACCGTGCACCAATTTATATGGACATTTTTTTTGTTATATATAAAGTACCGACTGAGGTATAGGGTATTTCATATTGATTACAATCTAGCCTTATATAGGGCTAATGAGTGATTATGGACATGAATCAAACTTTAACTTCGACTGTACTGACTGACTTAACACTGTGTTATCGATGTAAAAAAAGATAAAAGCGAGCATTTAAATGAAAAATGTTTATTTGTCTTTTAAAAGACATCCAGGGCATCGAATTCGTAAGAATTCGACGGACTCGAAATCTATACCATAATGGATATTCAATATTTTAATATCTATGTTTAGCTATAAAAGTAAATAATACTATGTCAATATCCTATGTTATAACATCAAGGCGTTAGTGGAAAATTGCCAATTTCAGTAAAACTAATCAAAAGTTTAAACTAAGCGAAACTTTCGTGTTAGAGCTTAAAAGCTCTTGGCACCTAAATGTGTTTGAACAGTGTTTTTGAACTAATCGCGGCTTGAAGCAACATCTGGGTTATTGTTCTAGACAACCAACACTTTTAACATTTTACGTTTATGGTACGCACTACATTTTTTAAGTTTTTCATCCATTTATTGGAGTTTGTCTTAATATTTTTAATTGAAATAAAATTAATTCATTGACTATACAATTACCTGAATTATAGTTATAAAATAAAAGACATTGTTGGTTGGTAAAAGATTGTCAACCTTAGATTTATTTAGATCTAGGTCTGTATAATTCAGGAAACGAATTATTTTCGCGACAAGCATTTATGTGATAGAAAACTGTACGATGCAAGAAAATAATGGGGTTCACTGCAGCAAAATTATTATTTTTTCATTTCAGTGCAATGAAATGAAAACTTGTTTTAAAAAATGATTTTTTAAATATTATTTTACTTTCTTTTTTTTATTTGTCACTGGACCTAATGGTCATTTGATACCCATATTGGGTGGATTGTATTAAAATCTGTAATAATCCATTTTTAGATGGCGGCTCTCGATATTTTCGAAGGTAAAACCTTCAAAAAGTACCCGACGCCGTGGGAGTGACGCAGGAATAACGCTGTGAGGTTATGTGATTATTACCTAACTAAAACCTTCTGGTGGCCATTTCTCCGCGCTACGAAAAGGATTGCGGGATCTCCAAAGAACCGCGACCGGAATCCTCTGAGCGCGTGGCCCCATCTGGTTCCTCCCAGGTGAGCGACTGGGTTTACCACCCCATCTGGTTTTTACGATGGTATGCCACTACACATACCGCTGTTCTTCCCGGGGTCGCCTGGCTGGACGGTTTGAGCTCCTGATCTTGTAGCCCGCAACCCCGGAAGTCCCTTTTACTCACCTCTTATGTCAGACAGGGGATACCATAGCCCTAGTCTAATCCCGAAACTACTTGGACGAAAAATACTAAATCGGGTTTGACGGGCTTAATCGGCTACCTTTTAAAAAATTCAGAGATAAGACCGATTTTATTAGCAAGGAGATTCAATTAATCTAAACATTCGATTAAATACAAGCATAATACCAATTATTTAATATGAAGAAAAAGATAAATGTTTAATTTTTTATCCATGTCACGGACATAATTATCAAGTTGTCCGTGACATGCGAGTCTCGTGTTTAAATTTGATTATTATAAAATTAATCAGAAAAAATAATCAGTGACCTTCAATGTGCTAAAAGTAGGTGACACATTTCGCACTACCTCAACAAGCTGCAAATAACTTGTTGATAACCGAGGGCCCTACAATCGTCTCACCCTATCTATTTTAAATGTGTTTTATTTCAGTAAAATTTATCGCTTGCACAAGAATTAATAATAATGTATATAGTAAATCTGAGAATATTGTTGTATTCAAAGTGTCATTTTTATGAGTTTGCAGCAACTACTGCCCAGATGTCGAAGGTACATCTGGGCAGTAGCATTACAAGGTTTTTAATTAGCCAGATTGAGCCTTATTTCTAGAATAAGGTGTTTCCAACGTAACCACGTTCGTTATCAATCTGCAAAAAGGTAAATTCGCGTTTTAATTCAGTAGTTTACAAATAAGTTAAAAAATCCATTCAACCATCAGAACTCTGTGTTTATAGACCTCCCTTATGGTGATTACGGATAATTGATATCGCACATAACATGCGTATTGGAGACCGCAGCAGAGGTTGATGTTCTCACAGACGTTGCTCTCACTATCTCCTGAATAGAGTTCCAGTTGTCGTCGCCTATGTCACAAAGTGTTTTTGTGACCTATTTACCAGGTCGTAGAACCAATATAGTTCAATCGGGGGTACCACCGCCACACTTATTTCTAGCGTGAAGTATTTCTTGCACTTCGATGGAAGGGTATGGTTGCCCGCACAATTTTTTATGAGGCCACCATCTTAGTGCTCGGGAGTAGCGACGCATCTGTGATTGACTTTAGATAGAATCTATCTCTATTTGAGGTTGCTTACAGGTGTCCATGGGCACTTATCATCAGGTGGACTGCATGCTCGTTTACTACTTCATTCAGATAAAAAAATAACGCGTGCTTGTTAGTTGAACCGAAGACCTCCCAATTTGAAGTCAAGTTACAAACCGTCGCATATCACGGGAAAGTAAAACATTCAAGGTGTCAATATCACTTGTCTGCCGTTGTATATCGCTCAGCTGGTGGGACTCACGTGTCTTACGTGGAAGCGATGATGTTGTCGAAACCTTAACGTCTTCCTGGGATCGCCTCGTAAGCCGAAACACTCGGGTTACGTTTTAATCGTAATTCGTATAATTTTATTACAATATGTTATCGATGTGATTGTTGTCATTGTTTAACCGTCGCGGTTATCTTTTTTTAATTTTAACGTAAACAACTTTCATTTGTATAATTCATAATTAATACTAGGTATTTTTCATTAAGTTAAAGTGTATGTGTATTATAATTGATTTGATAGCAGATTCAATTCAATTTAGTACAGGAGGAAGGGGGAAGGTTCTTGAACAAACTAAGAGGGTAGATTTTGCAAGCAAAAAATATAAACTAGAAGGACAAACTACGTAAATCTTTGAAATATGTGAACGTCGACGTTTTTCGTAGATTTTTGAACCGAACGGACGACCGTTAATTTTAATGTTAGGAAGAGGCTCTATCCTACTCCAGGATCCACCACTGTAACTAGAGTTATATAATTATTTTTCGTGACCTAACCAAGAGGAAGAAATAAAAGATGACAAGAGGAAACCTACCTACCTGCCTGCTAAGATATTCTTTTAAAAAAATTCAAGAGCTTGTGAAATCGACCAATCCAAATGTGACCCTGGACGCTAGCTTCTCATTATAGAGAGAGGAGAGAAGAGCCCCACACAACAATAATATTGTTGTTAATGTTGGAGTTTCCGAGTCCCCTACTACAAGCGCTGAGAAAGGCCACCGAGGAGGTTTTAGTGGGTAAAAATCCCACATAACCTGGAGTCTCTTCTAAGGTTTCGGTGTACTTTTTGAAGGCTTCCTCCCCGTAACAAAAAAAAAGGTAATAGATTAATGATAATGATGATGATGAATTGACAGCTGTTCGTAACTTGTTATATTGTTCGTGTCATGAGCTCACTGGTCACCGCGTGACGAAACAGTAATGTCTTCCCGGGATTGCACGATGTAAGCCGAAACACTGAACAAGTGACTACGCAATTCGTTATGTAAGCTGTTATCAGAAGATAACAATGTGATAATAGCTTAGATAACAGTTTCGCCTGTTTGTCACCTTGTTTATCATTTTTACACCTTGTTTATGTTTACGCTGTTTGTTTATTAAGATTATAACATCGTTAAAATATGGCAACAATTCTACAAATACAAGTTTGAGACTACAATTTTTAAATTCTTTTAGTGAGACCATCGGAATCAGTTCTGAATTTGGAAAACTACTCCACTGGTGAAATGTAGGTAGTTTAGTAAATGACGAAGTAAATTATTTTGTACGTCGCCTGTACTCAGGAGATCGCACTAAGGAAACATATCTTACATGACTATAGATCGATTTATGATACGGTAAGCGGGGATTGCTAAGATGCCCTTAAACAGTCTCCAATTTTTGAAACGTGTGTTTCTATATAAAGTAAGTTTATCAGATTTTTTATAGAAATGTAAGAGGATATTAAAAATTAATCATATGTAAGTAGCTTCTGCGACAAATAAGGTAACCTACCTCATGATAGTTCCTCACAATATTTACAAACGTAACTCTAGTAACGCTTACGTACTCATTAAGAAGGAAAAAGGCTAAGGGAGCTGCCACCAATTAACCATCAATTAAAACCAATAATAAATAGTTACATTTCCATAAACATTGAACAGAGGCTATTGCACCGGGCTCAGGTTTTCAAACACAAATGGCGTGTTTCGTTAGTGCAGGTCAACGGCCTGTTTAGAGGGAAGTGAGTGTTACGAGCGCGACCAATCGCTAAAGAGCCTTGCGTAAGCGCCGTCGCTCCCGCCCTCTTTAGGGATGTGAACTTCAATTCAAGAATATTATTTGCTTTATAAATCTAAACAACGATTTAGGGTTCAGAAGTCACGGTATAAATTTGGGGTTGGACGAGCTTCCATCTGATTTATTTTTCGAAAACTGGTAATAGATTAAGTGTAAGCTCTATACTTTAGCCGAATGCGTTGATGACCTTTCATAATAATACAATTTGTAAGTAAATAGATATAAATATATGTGCATACTTTCTAATAACCATCACTTTCGAGTTACTACGGTTAAGTAATGGCTCACCGTTAAGTGACAATAATAATAAATCTTTTTGTAAATTATTGTTTTTTATTCAGTAGATATAAATCAGAGTTAATGTCTTTCTTTCTCAGTCTCAGTCTACCCAGTATCACTCTTCATTTCAATCATCAAATTGCATGCGCGCAGTCCAATTGGGACTACGTAGGGAATACGTAGTCACGGATTCCCTGTAGTTAATGTTTAGAAACTAAAAAATAAACATTCAAAATGTATATTAATTTAGTAGTATGTACCACCACTTTAACTATTTTTGCCGCAATGCTGTTGTGTTTTGATCTGATGTGCAATAATATTTATTAAATAGCATTGATTACCGATATCAATGGATTGTAATTTGCCAGATTCATAAGTATGCATTCACTAGAAATAAGAATATTGTATTGAAATAAAGAAATGCGCTGTTGTCTATTATTAAGGGAAGGATGAAAGATTGATATGAGTGTGAAATAAACAGTAAAACCCCCTATAAGTTGGAATATATATACATATAGAAGTAGGTGAAATTAGCACAAGACACATATAGCGGAATGAAAGTGAAGAATAAAAGAAAGAAATGGGATGAAGAATGAAAGTACGAGCAGTATAAAAGAGAGAACTGGAATGAAAGATTGATTATGTTAGAGGATAGAAGAAAAAAAAATTAATAATAATGAAAAACTTTATACAGTTTCTAACAACAATTCCATTTTATATAGATAAGATCATGCCAAATAAGTAGTCCTTCATTAAAATGACCTCTGACGTCAAATCAAAGGAGCGACGCAAGTAAGATAGTTGATAACCCATTTTTTAGTATGTAACATTCATCGCCAAAAATAGTAGTAAAATGCCAGTAATAGGAAATGAATATTATCTATTACGAACATTTCATAGACTATTAATAAAAATCTTTTAATAAAGTTCATTTCTTTTCCATTTAGTATAAAATGATTAATCACAATACAAAAAAAATGTCTACAAATCTAAAGGCTCTCTATGTAATGCACAAAGCTGTTAACATAAATTAGATCTAGCCAACACAATTTAAATCCAGAACTAAATTGATTTTTGTTTGATGCCGTGCAATTATATGTAAATGATTTAAAATTATATTTGAATTATATGTATTTCAATAAAACACATTCGTTTATTCAATTGACTTTAAATTGATTCGTGGCCACATTAAAGCTACAATTAATAGTGTGTTTAAATCACTTAACACAAATTAATTCCCGGAAATACAAAATGAGCCTTGAAATTGTTATTATTTGTTTCTTCCATATCAATATTAGGTATTATGTATTTGTAATTTGTCGATAATTTATTATCATATTATGACCGAAGTTATTTAATTAATGCGTTAAACATAAAATCATTTAAAAATGTAATGAAATACTGATACGCTAAATATGTTAATACATTGGCATCAAATCAGTCATTAAAAATAGGGGGCACCTTAAAGATAAATTGGTTGGTATTATGCCGGGTCACCTTGCTGATAAAATTGATAGATAGAGATTGAAATAAATCCATTTAAATTGTGTACTCTTATACAAGGGAAACGATAAATATTGCTGATTTTAAAAATATTTGATCAAAAAATAGTTCATGTTTTTGCAATAAAAAGTAATAGAAATAATTATGGAATGGCGATAGTATTATGATATCTTACTGCAATCATATTTTTTAAGTTGGGAAAAATACTGAGATTAATTTAAAAAAAAATATTAAGAATAATTCTCGAAGTCAAGTCATTATATTTGATGATTCTAAGACAATTTAGCAAGACGAAGACGACAGGTTTTTTAAAAACCTTTCTCAGTTAAGTATATAACTGCGATAAAATTTGTGAATCGTCTAAAGTATCCTAATCATAATTAAATGACGTTCATAAGACGTTCATATAGTTAAGTATCTGGATTTTAGGAATCTTCAAATAGATCCTTTAAATTTTAGTTGATCAAATGTCGTCAACCCATTATTGCCCCACTGCTGGGCACGGGTCTTCTCCCAGAATAAGAGAGTTAAAGGCCATCGCGTTGGTCAAGTGCGAATTGGTGGAAAAGTTAATCAAATAAGTTTAATTATTTATACTGCCTTATGCTAGTAGTAGTACATACCCTAGTATACAATCTCAATATTTGCAACTTTGTACGAGTATTATTTACGCAAAGTTTTATTCTCTTTTTTATTCATGTAATATGACGATATTCGCAAAATATTACGAACTAGGTACTTAACAATCTCCTTATTAAACACGAGAGATAACATGAAAAAAAACGGTGCTTATATTTCTTTATATTATTTATTTAAAAAATATAAATTGTAGTAGATTTGAGAGTAGTATTTTTTATCTTTCACGTAGTTTTCCAACGTTGCGAGAATGTTTGTATTAAATTTTATCTGGCGTCTGAATGGAGCGAGCGAATTATCTAAATGACACTGTACATAAATAATTTACATATAAATAACATGATGTAATATATAATTATTTGTATAACCCGATAACTTTCCATGAAAATAAGAAAATTATAAGTGGAAATACCAGAAAATAACACATTAGATGACGCGAATGTGGTTCTTGATGAATGTATAGAAAAATTGTGATTCAAAGGCTCTCTGACTCAGATGAGATAACACGGGTTTTTATGTAATAGTAAGTTGTAAGTTACGCAGAGTCAACTTACCCCAAATACAACAATACCTAAACCACACTTATGTACACATAGTAAAAAAATATTTGGACCCTGACAATCTTCTTTTTTCTTCTTTATAAAATGAATGTTTGTCTGTGTGTTCTTTAAAGAATCGTAAACTAATCATTTGATCATGAGATGATCTTTAGCAAAGTTATTATTCATGAGCTCGCGAAGGTTTCTGGTGTATTTTTTTTGTGATGGCGTAGCAACACGCATTGGGTACAGCTAGTAAGTAATAAACTACATTTCTATAATATTTAGAACATCTGCCAGTCTGTTTGACTGTGTGTTTCGCAACTAACTAAAAGTACTGAGTTACATATTTAATTTAACATTTAATCTTTGTTTCATTAAATCCATCTACTGTAACAAAATTAATTACTTATTTTTAATGTGGGTAAAAACGCGCGGCACATCTAGTTATTAATACCAGTAATAAATATTTCATCTGGTTTAACATACAGACCATGCCGGAAGCGATGCGACTAGATAGGTGTACCACTAATTTTACCATGTTGACCCGGCGAACTTCGTTCCACCTAAAAGTAAAAAATCTAAAATTATCAGTATTTCTCTACCATATTACACATGTTTTGAACATAAAAATCTTTCCTCTTGAACCACTTTATCTATTAAAAAACTCCATTATAATTCGTAGCATAGTTTTAAACATCTAAGCATACATAGAGACAGACAGCGAGAAGCGACTTTGTTTTATACGATGTAGTGATAATCGTCCGTTTATCCGTATATGCAAAGCGCGTAATATAAAACAAACGACAACATTTTTATGATCTACTAAACACGTATCAAATTTACCACAGGATGTGAATCAGATAGGTTTCTTTTACGCAACCCAAGGGATTTACACCAAACCAATGACGAAATGAATCATTAGCGTGGACATCGATCAAATGACTCAAATTGTAATGCGACCGAAGGTTGTTGACACAAAGCGAACAATTTCAATAAACATTTGTTATGTAATGCCACCGCAAATCACACCTCTGCGTAATTCTCACCGTTTTCCTTACTAGAGCTCTAGGTTCAATAACCTCTATTATATATGAATCTATATTTATCACATCTATTCATTCAAGAAACACTTGCGTAGTCAAAACACTTAGATAAAGATGTGAATTTTAAATTGTACTTAACTTGTATAATCATTGTATGTGTTCTTAGAATGTACTTAAATAATTAGGCACAGTGCAAGTGTCACTGTATAAATTTCGCATATTATGGATTTAATTACTTGCTTAGTAAATACTTACTCATATTACGCTATTGATATATTCTCATTTAAGTCCATACTTTGTATACACATACACATAAAAGTATGTGGTAGCAATCTTTGGTGGATAATACAAAGACATACAAACAAAAACACATAACGTACCTACACCATATAATTAGGGAAGAATAAAGGATTAGGGAAGATACGAACGTCTTAGGAAATGTGTAAGGGCAACTTCGAAATGAAATAACGTTGTTAGGATGAGCACTTAAGAACACAGCTTCCAAATAATCGACCGCAGATAACCAAGTTAGAATGCTTTGTATAGGTATATCTCTTTTACGACGTCTTTAAAACCGAACAGAAGGGACATAATACTGCCATTAATTATTAGAAATAAATAGATGTGGCGCTGGAGTCTTCGTAATAGGACCGCAAAGAATTCTACAACCTTAAGTTTAATAACATTTAACAGAAAAAGGTAAATAGTTTGTTTTTTTTGTAAACAAAATCACTGACTAGAGACAGATGTAAGCATATTACGTGAGATAAATCTGCAGTCCATTTGGTATACTTAATCAAATATCTTTCTAAAGATATAAATAATGTTGCGTGCGCTCTATCTTGTGTAAAGCGGATTATATTTGTCACAACCTTATTTGTAGAAGATAGGTTAATTTAAAAATTGAAATTGATTTTTTAATTTGTCTAAAGTAGCAGACGATCATCCAGTCCACCTGATGGTAAGTGGCCTCTGCCGCCCATAGACATCTGTAATCAACTTCATACAGAATATGGATTCTATCTGAAGTCAATCACAGATGCGTTGCTAGTCCCGAGGACTATGATGGCCGCCTCATATAAAAGTGAAAGATTTTCAAGAAACAGTGTAATAAAATGCTTTACAACGGGCACAACTTCGATTCTGTGTTCTGAAATCTAGTCGTTGTGACTAATTACAGAATTAAAACAAAAGGGCTGCGTCAATTTTGTTGCTATTGTTCGTCAAGTTACATTCAATAAATAAGTATTTTAATTTTGTCTTTAATAATAATATATTTCATTGTAACTAATATATAAGAAAATTGAATCCTCTATTGCGTTGTCTGCATAATATCTATAATAAAATGACCACGTTACATAATTTATATGCGTGAACCTATAAAATGTCTATCGTGCCTCGAACAACATCGCGTGAGCCTCATCACCCGTTTCACACCTACTTATTAACATAGTTCTAGACAAACTTCCAGAGTGACCTTGGTTTTTAATTAATGTGAATGATATTAATCGTTTTATCATTATCAGCACTTTGCCACTGCCAGGTACAGGTGTCCTCTCTGAATGACAAAGATGACTCTAATACAAGGTCAGACGCGGACTAGATATTACATATGTAGCTTTTTTTTTGTTTACGAGGGGGAAACCTTCAAAAGGTACCCAACGTCGTGGGAGCGACGCGGGTTATGTGGGATTCTTACCGCACTAACAACCCCCGGTGGCCGTCCTCAGCACTGCGTGGAGGACCCCGAGATCTCCAACGGAACACAGCTGGAGTCCGTCGAGCATGATACTCCTATTGGACTCTTCCCTGGTGGGCGTGAATCGCTTACCGCACCTTCTGGTCCATCCCGGAGTCGCTTAGCCGGACGGTTCGAGCTCCCACTCTTCCCGCCCGCAACCCTGGAAGCCCCTTTTAGTCGCCTCTTACGACAAGCAGAGGGTACCGTAGCACTATTCTGGTCCCGGAACTACAGGGACAATTACATATGTACCTACTGGAACTCTTTAATATATTTAAAACATGTATGAATGAAATGTATGATTTTTTTACATAACTTCTTAACATCACAAGTACATATCTAGGATTAGAACCTTGGGGGCCTTTGGCATAAGATGTCGAAATTCAATAGTAATAATAGTTTTAGTTTCAAGTAAAATAAATAATATCACTTCCATCCTCGAATGTTACTTCCATGTCACAAAAATAGACTCAATGTGTTTATATTACGAGAACTCCATTTTGACTTGGAAGTCTACTATAAAATTATTATGTATATCTAGTATCACAGGGAGTGGCAAGCAATCGTAACAATAAGGAAGTGCAAGTAAACGAGAAGCCAGACCGGTGATAATGCACAAGTAATCGAGTTCTATAAGATATTCATCTATTGATATACGATAAATGTGCATTTGATTATTGAGATGAAGAAATAAATTGTAATCAAATAGCACAAAGAATATCTTATTTGCTTCCACGCACGTGGTTCCTACCCGTTGGAATGATATTTAGTGGACTTTTGGATAACATCTGTGTAATAAATTAGTCAGTTTTGGTTATTTGTACGTGTTTGAGAATATCTCAATTTTGTTATTTACAGTTTTGGGCAACATAATTATGTAGAAGTACATTTTTTTTGGAAATAATAATAATATTATACTTTATTAACATACAAAAGGCGGCCTTATCGCTCAACAGCGATTTCTTCCAGGCAACCTAAGGTTGTAGAGTTAAGATTAAGGTGAAAATAAAGAATAAGAATATAATAGGATTTTAAATTTGTATCGCATCATATTCTAGTGATAGAACTTGGTGTAGCTCGCTTCCGGAGTGACCAACGCTACGCCTATATCTGCCACATAACAGGAAAAAACTACTTTTTACGTTCCTCGGCAGCGATTCTTCCATTTTAATTCCTCTTTCAGAGATTAATTTCCGAGAATTACATTGACGTGCTTGAAGTCAAAGTTAGGTGTGACAAGCGAAGTCGTAAACAATGCTAGTTAGGTATATCTAAGTGATATACGTCAGTAAACAGGTCACCGAGTTCACGGTCACCGCTTGATCATCAGAATCACACGTGTTTATTAAAATATTTAAACATAGTATTATTTGTACGAGCGTAGTTACGTCGTAGCCACTCTCGTAGCTACATTATCATAATTAAATTCGTAGTAGGAATATTACTCATGGTCGCTACTATAATATATTATTATCAATTGGAAACGACGTCATCATGCTTATTTTTATGCTTCATAATTCCAAAATAGGGATTTAAATTAAACTGTTGTCTTTGGTCTGTTAATATTATAGTAAATTACACTAATTTTAAACTTGCAACTCAGCACTCTTATAGTATACTTACAGTAAGTGTAAAGATAAGAGTATCTACCTAATAGTAAGTTTTTGCATTCAATGGAAGGGTGTGGTTGACGGCACACTTTTATATGAAGAATGTCTCCTTCTTAGTCCTGAGGAGTAGCAACGCATCTGTGATCGATTTCAGATAGAACCCATATTCTATGTGTGTCTAAGTTGCTTACAGATGTTAATGGGCGGCAGTGACCACTTACCATCAGATGGACTGCATGCTCGTTTACTGCGTTGGTCTTATAAATCAAAATATTACCGAAAACCATTGCACAGTACCTTTTCCTCACGTTTTATTAATGATTTAATTTGCTCAATTGGACCTACTTTTGCAAAAAGGAACCAACGAGTTTTCCTCCTATTATTTCAAAAATGTTGATTATTTTCAATAATATCATATTTGTGTATATGAAACAAATTATTTTGTGCAAAATTCTTAATAGATTTTATTAAAAATAACCTAAAATTATACAGTATACAATTTTTTGACAAAAATGGCTTTTTTCAAAAATATCGTTGTATGGGTTGATTCTGTTTTGCATAATTAGGTCCAATTATTCTTTAATATGGCCACAAACATAGCTGTAAAATATAATTTCCCACGGTTTATATGATAATGCACCTAATCTCCCAAGGTGTCTATTGTGGTCAGAAAAGAAACGTAGATCTATAAAATATCTATGCGTATAATTTGATAAGGTCCACACAATGGTATGCAAACTATATGCCATTCACACGGTCTTATAATTCCATTGGTGTCAGCACTGGAGTACGTCTGAGAAACGATAATACAAGATAACTGATATGTTCCTAGAACTAAAGGCTTAATCAGAATGTAATTTATCGAGCATAAGCGTACATTTCTTTCAATATGAATATTAAGCAACGTTACATAATAAAACATGGTGATATAGAAAAATTATATATTGCGAAATGTATACTAAAGAGTTCATATCCTTTTATTTATTATGTGTGACTTCAGCCAAAAACTATTCAGCCATTTTTATTTTATTATTATATATTTATTGTTTTTACATCTGACATCTTGACTTTTGGTCAACTTTATTAACTTCAGCCCATTTTAACATTACAGATGGATATAAAAATTAAATATATTTTGATTGCCATGTGAAACACGTGTAAAAGAATAGAAAACAAAGCTTTTCTATTCTTCAAAACATTTTATATTAATTTATTCGCATATTTGCATAGATTGAGATCTAAATTTGATTTAATAATAAGTGCTTACTAGGAATTCTCATAATTAATAATTAACATTCTAACAGAGATATATAAGTGGAAAAGTGCCAAATTCGGGAGAAAAGACGTGTAGAGTAGTCGTTGTCACGATAAAAAGGTTAAGGTATAGCGAGTGCCAAGTTCCAAACTTTACTTACAGATGTATGAAATATGCCTTTTTAAAACAATTATTAAACTGTTAAGTTTTAAGTTAAATAAGTGTATTGTTTCAATGCAAATGCCAAGTTTTTTTGTTATATCCATGTGCTCATGATGAGGAGATATGTATAATATATTTTATATATAGATATGATAAAATAAAAACTACATATAAACTGCAAATTGCACGCATGTGGATTTATGTGCTTTATTGTGTGGATTTATGTTGATACTGACTCTATCGTCAAATGATATAATTTTTTTTTTTTATATTTTGGTCGAAGAAGCAAACGATCATGCAGTACATCTGATGGTCAGTCGATCTGATTCTACATCACGAAAAAATCTGCTTAAATTATGTTTATATTGATAACAGTAAAGCTCATCAAAAAGAAGAAAAGTAAACTGAGATGTTTTTTTTTCTATTTATATACATAGAAATAATTAATACGTGTTGTTTACAGCACACCATGTATGTCCAAATGTTTTCGTTCAACTCAATTTAAGGTAAACTGAATATATAAGCTTTCGCATCATGTTTCAGTATAGCGAATTCCGTTTAAACATGTAGCAGCTGAATGTCAAAGAGAATGTTCTATCAGATATTGCGAACCTACTATGATGATATCTGACGTAACCTTTGACTGAAAGCGGAAAATATCAACGTATAAGTTTGAGCAAGAGAGCACTTGGGACACTGTTTTGAACCTCTGATCTTATGCAAATGGGCTTTAGGGACTTTCATCGATAAAATTACATTAATTTTAGAGTATTTTTGGCCATACCCTATACAAATGTATTTAAATAATTAATTAAAGATTTACTTTATGGTGATAACTATGCTGCAGTGCTACCACCACCACAGTAATTTGCTATAGTAAAATGTCATAAAAAATGTGTGCGTGTACTAGCGTACACTCGTAAGAAGTGAAACATCTTTATGACGTTATTTTTCAAAAAATAATTTACTATATGCAACTTTACAGAAATTGGTTAAATAAAGTTAGATAGATAAAGTTTAATAATAAAAGGCTTTTATTAAACTTTATCTAGGAATCTAATCTGTAATAATCTATCTAATATCACGCGTGGTAGGGATAAGAAAAAGTTGGCGCGTAACGGAAAAAAAAGATGGCGCGTAACGGAAAAAAAAGATGGCGCGTAACGGAAAAAGATGGCGTGTAACGAAAAAATGTTACACTAAATTTTTTTCCAACCCCGATAAAGAAGTTTCACTTCAAAAATATATTTTTATTAGCTACTATATTTATCTAAATAATAGTCTCATGTTTCAATATTCTGTATCAAAGTCATGTCGAATAGCTTTAACACAGTCATGTAAATACAGGTCGAACTACACTAGTTCTACCAGGTGGTAGAACTAGTGTAGCGGTATACCTCCCCGGGGTAATATTGTATTTCTAACGTAAAACATTTCTAGTGTTTTGGTTGGTTGGTGTTGGTTTTGGAATGGTGTGATTGAAGATTTACTTTAATCTCAGCCCTCGGGAGTAGCAACGCATCTGTGATTAACTTTCGATAGAAACCCTGTTCTATTGCTCACAGATGACAGCAGCGATGATTTACAATTAGGTGAAATGCATTCTCGTTAATAACTTCAGATAAAAAAAACATAAGATTGTAAACTGTGTTGAGGTAAACACATACACTTTTAAGACAAAATCCTTTATTGCTTAAAAGTACATTTTCAAATCACATCTTCACAAACAAAGCACACTTAGCCGAAGTTTCCAAGGGCACGTTATATATTTACGAAAAGCACATTAATTATCATTTACACATGTTTTTAAGGCGTTCACGGTCGTTGTTTGAACCCGGCAAATAGAACTGCAGCAATGCGGAACTACATGTTACGCAATAATATTGTATTTTGATTGTAACCTCGAATGATGAGTAGATAACGTAACGATTGTGCGAGTGACCGCTGACAGTGTAAAAATACGCATACATTGATAACATGTGACGTCATACTCCGTTGTTTGTCTCTCTTGTAGTTGTAATTATTTTAAAGGAAATAGTGGAATACATTTTATAAGCCAGTTCCTAATGGCTTAAGTAGAGATTGACAGAATGGTCATTGGATTTTTTAATATTTTTGTATAGCAAACGGGCAAACAATCCACCTGCTGATAAGGTGAAGTGATCGCCCAAGCACATTTAAAATCGCCTCGAGATAGGATTGAAGTCCAACATGAGGTTAGGCACAGAAGTGGTGTCTAAGGACTCAGTTGAAACGGATACCTAAGTGTCTCAAACTCTCTATATAAATATTTCAAATCTAGACACAACTGTGTTTAGTAGGATGGCAAAAGGCGTAATGATGCCTGTAAAGTAAAGCCATAAGGGGCTCTCCAATCTAGGAATTAATGCAGTTTTAATAATATTTCATCGTAAATGTCGGTTATTATAAAAATACATATATTTATTCAATAAAACGATGACAGGTTTAGGTTTAAAGAATTTATTTCTCATAAAGACTTACAGTCACTTGCATGAGAACAATATTTACTTAATAGCTAATTCTATTCGTCGTTCGTATAATGCCTAGGCAACAGCTACCCTCATTTAATGCATTTTATCACTTGTTATGCTTAGTAATTATAAGTAATAAATTCCTTTAACTTTATTTTGAATGCATTAAAAGAGTCAGCTTTCTTAATTGAAATTGGAAGTTTATTGTATAACTGTGCTCCTGAACTGTGATCAGCAATATAAAGTATTAATTTTACTTCTTTATGACGAAAATAATCATATATATCTTATAATTTAAATTTGATCATATGTAACAACTTTGAGATAAACCAAGAATTTACTATTATCATTTACAACGCAGACTATGATCATTAATTATATTAATATCCGTTCATATAACATAAACACGTGCTCTCTTGATTGTTCTCATACGTCGCACGTGTTTCAAACAGTTACTTATTATTCTATGTACATTGTTTCTTGATTTATTGGCATTGTAAAGTAAATATTGTGATTTATTTAAAGTTAGTGTTTATTGTTTTAAACGGCTGATCTAATGTGTGTTTACTATGAAGTTGTATTCAAAATATCTGGTATGAGAAATAATGTAACATCCATTAAAATCTAATTTTGAATGTTATTTAGAAAGAAAATATTATGGAAGATTGATATCTACATCTATCTATGTGATGAATAAAATTCCGCAAAAGAGGAGAAAAAAAAATAATTTCATAAGTAACGTGCTTTACAACCTATCCAATGAGTAACTTTGCCCTAAAATGTCGCGATACTATTATAAAAAATATATATTCAATAATATAATGAAAGATTTTTCATACATCATGTACAAAGACTAAGAGACATATCTCCAAATGTCAGATATTATGGCAAATAAAATAGAAGTAAAACTCGGACTAGACCTTCCCAAATAGTAAACTGCCTATGTAACTGATGAGCAAAAGTTATGAATACTGACCTTGAAAAACGAGTAATATATAAGTGCAAATAAATAACGGATACCACTGTTTACTTCGGCAAGGATAAAGATGGCCAATTCGCCGACGCTAACCTTGCCACTCAGCAATAGTGATGGCCGAAAAAATATTTGCTCGATTCAATTTATTCGATACTATGCTCCATTGAGACAAAATAAAGAAAGGCTTCATCGTCATATAGGGTTTGCTATGTAGGTTTTCATTTAGACAAGACATTACATATATTTGAGTAAAAATGCATAAATAGGCAAAACCAAAATATATCAGTTCCTTTTTCTCTTTTAAAATGGGTTGACAAACATTGGTTGAAGACCTTTAATCAATACACCATCTATGATAAAGTCCAAATTTAATTGGGCATACTAAATATAAACACTTAAATCCCCAATAAATATTTCAATTAACAATTTAGATGTCATTTTGATCGTAAAATCTACCTGAAACCGTCTGCTAAATGAACACGATGTCATTTATAGCACAAATAAAAAAATATAAGCAGACACATTTATAACTATAACATTTTTATTATAGCATAGCATATATCCTAAGATATATTTAATGCACATATTGCCCCGTCAAATCATTCGAATAAACTGATTGATTGCTGTTTGTATTTTAAGATTTTTCTCATCTCTAGCGTGCAGCGCACCTTCGGAGTTCGGGAGCCAGTTGCGCAACACTTGGCGGGTCAAGGGTGGTAAGGCGCCGCCCTCATTTTTGGCAATAATTTACCTACGCATATTCAATGCAAATTTCATCCTTTCGTGATTTGAATTGACTTATTACTTTTTGAAGTTCAAGACGCAAAAGAATTCCAACAAGTCGAGTGTAGGTTTGTTACGAGAGTATCAAATGACTTGTGAAAGGAAAACCGTGAGAATCGGGAGATATCAATAGAATAAATTTTGATTAAATTGCCTTAAGATGCGCGTAATAGGTTATCCATACATGTAGTAAAAAATAAAATTTCGCGTGACTGTACATCATATAATATATGTTTCGAGGACAAAAATACTTTGGACGATTGAGAAGACGTAAAAGTAGGATTTTTTTATAATTTATATATTTTTTGTCTCTGTGTTTTATATTGCTTTAAACTAAAATTAATGAATTAATGCCAAGAGCTAAATATTATATATTTATAACACATACTAAATTAACATCTTCTCTTTATTTTATTAAAGTCCATGGACTCTATCAAAAATCATTCAAATTTGTAACATTTTGTTAAATCCGGTTGAACCCGCGGTGTATAGGTAGTGTCAAATAAGATCAAAAACAACTCAATGATAATCAGACGAAACACCTGTGGACGCGAGACGTTCGAACGGTCATAAATTAGAGGTGTTTTTGACCACACTCATTTTAAATACATAATCGCACAATTAACTTGTGTCATATAATATTTTAGGTGCAGACAATTTATCGATTCCGTGCTATGTTAAGAATGTGCTCGGGGCGCCAAACTACTTTTTGTGGCGAAGGCCCGACCTTGACCCGCCTGATCATACCGAACTTGTTATAGCACTAAAAGTAAAAGCTTTCGCCATTCAGGTAGCCTGGTAATATTCATGTGTTATTACTTTTTGCCTCTAGACCGAGCTTTAACAAGAAGTTGATTTTCCGTAAAAAATGCCATAATAATAATATGTTATCAAATCTTCGTAATGCCTATATAGTGACTATTGGCAACGAACTGTGAGATTTGGCGTTGACTCATAATTCGCTGAACAACATAATTACATCAGTAAATTTTATCGTCGACTAAAGAATTTTAAGCCCGAATGATATAACTTTTTCGAGGTAACCATTGGCTTTGATTTGGCTAGATTTTAAATATGATCATTTAATTTTACTGCTAAATCCATAGATTTGTCCAGAGCTTCAACTAATATTTTTATAATTTTAAATCTTAAATTCGGTTGGTCCTCATTATTTAACACCAGGAAAGGTGGTATCAATATCATGTAATCAGCCTATGAAATAAATTCACATAATATAGTATGTGTCCATATATACTTATTCTAAGTAAATATCTGATTTTAACACGATCAGATACCCATTCCTAGTGTGAATTAGTTCTTTCTTTGGAAGGTCGGCTGACTTACATAATATCTATCTTACTTGAGGTACATCTTAGTGCTAAGGAGTGACTTTCCATCGGTAATGCCTGCAGCAAACCGCGGGTCTATAAATTTTCAAACCGGGAAATTTTGTAGTGTCTCCTCTATGCTAGCGCTCGCGGCAGATTCTTTGGTTTGAAACTTCGGGCCTGGCTCAAGCTAGAACTATTGTTCTATAAAGCCATAAGTAGAAGAGTCATACTTAACATTTGGTGGGCTGCGTGCTCGTTTGCTGCTATTTGTTAATGTTTCCACAAGCGCTTGCAATCTACGTAATAGTACTTAGTCGCTGCCACTCCTTCGTATCTTTATATAACCTTCAACCTGATATAAAACAAGAATATAAAAAGTATCTCTTAAGTATATGTATCGTGCGATTTAATGACTAATTTCGTTGGGCCACTGCATTAAAAAAACTGCCTTTCTATTTCATGAATAAATGTATTTTCTTATCTTTCAATATATTTTGGTAATAAATAACATTGGTTTTGAAAGTTAGGCGTTATCGACCAAATAGATGTGTCTACGAAACTCTGCCAGGATACCACTCTTACTGCAATGCACCACCTCTCGGCATCAACATCGATTTTTAATTTTCCTTCTACCGCATCGGTATCCGTAAAATTTGGCGTTAAACTACGTCCTCCCAACTTGAATGCAGTATAAACGTGTTGAATAATAAATAAAAATGCTTAATTATCTATAAGCATACTTAAAGAAGCTTTTTAACAAAATCGATTCAAATCTACCACAAATAATGAAGTCATAGTCCTTATCGAACGATAATATCGGATAATTTTAGTAATAAATACACGTATACTTGCATTGTATCAAAAGATACTACAATTTATTTGTTTAAACTTCTAATTTTCCTTTATTAAATACAGGATCTTGAGAAAAAAATTGAAGTTGCTAATTATAATTTTTGGAGAGTTGGTAAATCTCTATAGATTTTCGCAAAAAGATTTGCCCGCTTCCTAGATGCTCGCTCCCTTATGTCAATTTCACCTTTAAAATTACGGTTTTAAGCGTAGTTTCGGAAAAAATCCGAATATTACTGAATAAAAATTTCCTCTGTCGCGCTTGAATGTCTGTTTTTTGTACTCCAATCTTAAAAACAACGTGAGAGATATGGGTAAAATTTTCAAATTTAAAAATTGATTCATAAATAACGTTCTAAATATATAAGTGATCTTAAAGGATAAATATGGATTAAGTCGGCAAAAGTCCAGCATTATATGAACTTTTCTAGGGATTGTTATGTAAAAATAATGTATCTTGGTAAACCCCATGGTGTACGGTAAAACCACGGCACATTATCATCATATATCTTTAACAGGTTTCCTCGTAAAAATTCTCAAAATAAATTCACCATAGCAACTTCTAAGATTAACCCTTATTAATAAAAAATCTAAAAAGTAAATGTAAAAGTACCTATGCATTTAAAAATACTTCTTGGTCGAGGTTTAAATATAAGATTTTTTTCCTCCAATTATTTTATTAAATACTTTTTCTTTCTATTACACTTAGCTTAATGGGAGACGACACATCAGTCAACTTAGAGTTTTTGCGTTTCCAAAGGGAAGCGAGGGGACAATTTCGTTTTAACGCCACGAACTAATGTTTAAGATGTTTTTGCACCTTAATGGGAAGTCAGGCGACTCTCTATCCGTCCATGGAAAATATAGCACACATTTAAGTACTATTTTATGACATTTGCTCGTGCGAAGCCAGATCGTGTAGCTTGTATTAAAGACGAGTTTACTAATAAAATTTAATGGCGTGTCTATCGTATTATTTTAGTTCCACGCTGCGTCTATTGATTTTGATTTGATAATGATTACGTCATCAAAATCTTGAATTCGTAATAAACATGAGCAATATTTTATGAGTTCGTTAACGTTCATTGGAATTAATTCATTGAACCAATTAACATTAATGTTAAACTTGCTTTAAATAATTTATGTACTTATAATATGTTTAAATTATTTTATGTGTATATCATTGAAGTAGTAAACAGTCTTTCAGACCCCTGATGAGCACTAACAACTGCCTACCATGGGATTGATAGTTCATATAGTGAATCCCAAATAACACTAGAGTTAATAAACTACCTAAGGTTGCAATGCATATCTATAAGTTTGTTTCCCTTAACAGTGTTAACAATACCTTCAAAACATAACAGAACAGCGATTAAAGCTGTTATTACCCAGAAATAGGCGGCCGTGATATCTGAAGTGGAACTAAAAACTTTACTGTGTTTTATGAAATTTTTAAAGATATGAAATTTACCTTTAGGGTTTCAATTGACAATAAATAATTGTGGTCTAAAGTCAATCTAATCCAGCCTACCCTGTACTAAATGCCGTTTGCATGCTTTATGATATGTACATACGAATGCTATACAGGATTCACCTCTTTTTATCGCTCTTTTTTCGGGATTAACGTAACAGGTGATTACAGGATGACTCATTTTATCGGAGTCAGACAAAAATATGTCGCCAGTGTACACGTATTAACTTTTTTCAAAAAGTTACGAAATCCTTCGGAGAATTGACGCCAGTATTTTCCCGTTTCAAACGAATTCTCCTTAGTAATATTATGACGTCATAAATCTTAAAATCTAAAAAGGATGAGCTATTAAACCTTTTGCTATATGTAGGTAGATAATATGCACCTATTGATAGCTTTCGGTTATGTATAAATTTTATTACAATTATACTTGTATTATAACTTCTTAATATGTACCTTAATTATGAATTTTCGTTTATTTTTTATACATTGTAGTAGAAGCAAAAACCATCTTATCCATTAAGTGGCCACTGCCACCTATGAATTGGTACCACCCATTATTGTCCCACTGCTGGGAACAGGTCTTCTCTCGGAATGAGAGTTTTAGGCCATAGTCCACCGCGTTGACCAAGCGCAAATTGGTGATGAACCTATGAATACCTAGTATCAATCTTAAATAAGATTATTAGCCTAGATCGACCACAGATTGGCAGAAGTTGGTGTGACTAGTGTGTAGAAGCCTCGATGTTGGCGATCTTACAATGTAGAATAAATAAATATTTTAAAGAATCAAGACTAGCGGTTCTTAAAATTACGAACTTAAATTTTACTAAAATTATTAATTAATCAATTAAATAGCATGTTGTATATTAATAATACCGATCTATGATTAACATAATTTTGTTTATCTACTTTAAAATGTCTACATACTCTTGCTAAAACGGGTAGGACGTCGTACGGAGGTGACCTTATACAATTATTAATATAAGACTAATGTCCTCTCAATGATCAAATTAATGAAATACAAAACGTAAAATTTTACGACTCTAAATTTAAATATTCACATCCTCATTTTAATCAATATGCGTTTTAATACTATATATATGCTACCAATGCAAGTGGATGATGTCATAATAATAAAATGGTTGATTTAAACATTTTTTTGTAAAAAATACTTCAATGGCGCAATGTAGGTAATTAATGCAGGATTTGGAGTCTCCAAGTGACATACCAAGAAAAATAATTTGAAGTTATTCATATTTTATTATCTTTATGCATTTCTAGGAAACGATAGGGAAGATCCGAGTGCGGACGATAATTGCATTCCGAATAAGAAATAATTATATGAGAAAATTAGATAATTCAGTTTACGCTCTTCCTGATACAACTTAGAACTTTACAATTTGGGAAATTTGGGAAATTTTTAGGAAGTTAGTAATTGAAGGAAACACGTACAATTATCTCACCAAAATGTGGCGATAAAAGAAAACACCAATATCATAATTATATTAAATGTTACGTGTTAATTTATTAACTACGATTGAAATATAATGACAAAATATTTAATTAAAATACACGTTAATATATTGAAATAAATATTAAAGAGTATGTTTCTTTATTAATGACGATAAACAAATGGATGGACCGTCATTATCGTATCAATTAGTATACAATTTATTCATTATTTTTACCAAATCCTGTCATATTATAGATACTTCTCCAAGTTGTTCCTTGTCCTTGACGTACTCATGAAAACAAACAAGTAAATTAAGAGGTCAACAATACGAACGTTACGTATTTACGAATGAATATTCTCGGTTTTAGTAGCCGTCTAATATCAATATCGCCAACAGGAAAAAATATATAAACAAATTTAAAGAAAATGTTCTCCTTTATTACGTAATATTCGAGATGATAACAATTTCAGCCTTCTAAATTAGGTATTACCAAACAATTTGAGCCTTCTAAAGTAGTTATTACCAAAGTGCGTGACAAAAGGCTCTTCAAAAATTGGGAATCAATTGATATTCGTAAATATGTATTATTAGTTGAGTTCTCATTTTTAGTTGAGCCTGTAGAGCTTAGGGGCCGTTCATATATAATTAGACGTGAACTAACGACGTGACGTGAGACGTTATATATACCTAATATATAACAATAAGTATGAGTATAAGTATGATGAGTATGATGATTATATACCAAAGAATATATAATTTGAGATATGGTTATTCCACAACTGAGTGGATTAAAACAATACGCTATACGTTACAATCCGTCAAGTTCTTTATATTTTAGCGTGTACAGATGAAATTGACATACAAACATAGGTATACTATAAAACCTTTATAATTCTTCTGGTGTTGTATTTATTATTAATCTGGTGTCCATTGGTGACGGTAATTACTTTTCATCTTCGAAAGGTGCGTATTTTCCCGCGTTTTTGCTGTGGTTTCACTATCGCTTTCAATTAGATTATTACAAAAAATATTGACCATAACTCCACACGATAGAACGGTCAGTATATCTCTCAAATAAAACAAAATAAATTATCTGCATCCTTTATTACCTAATTATAAGCTCACTTATTTTTTTAGGTTCAAGCCAACGAACTCACTAAAAGACATTTTTTATATGTACCTACTTGAAATCTAGTCTTGAATGATAATATGAAAATTGAGACATTTGCAAATCAAATCTACCTACATTTAGGTTGTCATTCAAATAACATTGGTTCAGAACGAGTAAGGTTGGTCACGAAAGTTATTATTTGATGGCAAGCCATTACAATGTATAGTGCATGTGTTTAGGCAGATGTAAAATTAAACGTTGTAATAGTACCCTGTAATTTATTGTTGTCAGCATCAATGAAACGCGATATACGGTCTAGAATTGTCTTCCTCGTTGAGATGCAAGGTCACCTTGAGATCTGTTAACAACCTCATCACATGTCTGTTGTATAATGCCGATTAATCTACGTATATATTTTGGTTTTCACTACTTTCTGATAATCGCAACATATATAGTATAGTCAGTATTCATTTTTTAATAATACGCAGTGTTGTTTTTAACAGTCTTTCTATATATATCGATGATACATATGTCGTTGTTTTTTTGCATTGGAATGTAGATTTACTGAATGTTTCATCGCGATACGTGCAGTAGGACGCCGATAAGAATCGTTAAATTTAGAAGATGATTTTTATCCGACAGTGTTATTTCAATTTAAGCAGTAAGTCGGGGTAGCGTAGCTCGAGGTATTACTGTATATATTTTTTTCAAGTAGGTACTCACAACAGACTAAGTATATACTATAAATATATGTTGGTTTTGTACATAGTACATAACGTTTAAAGGTCGGCATTAAACATATTGTTACATTTCCACTGAATCATGACATAAACTGTGTAAAGTGCCGATTTTAAAATAAGTAAATCAATATTTTATTTATATCAGTTCGAAATTTTAAATTTTTGTTAGAGATGCAGAATTCGTTTTGGCGAAGAATAACTTTGTATACAAACATTGTATGTAGGTACACTATACCTCTCATTATCGTCCCTGTAGTTCAGGGATCAGAATAGGGCTACGGCATCCCCGGGGCTTCCGGGGATGCAGACGGCTAGAGTGGGAGCTCGAACCGTTCGGTCAGGCAATCCCGGGAAGAACGACGCTATGTGTGGTCGCATACCGTCGTAAAGACTAGACGGAGCGGTGGGCCCAGCCGCCCATCTGGGAGGAGCCCGATGGGGCAGCGCGCTCGGAGGATTCCGGTTGAAGTCGTTTCGAGATCCCGGAGTCCTCCTTTTCAGCGCCGAGGACGGCCACCGGGGGGGTTTTAGTGCGGTAAAAATCCCACATAACCTTGCGTCGCTCCCACGGCGTCGGGTACCTTTGGAAGGTTTCCCCCTCGAAAACAAAAAAAAAAGACCTCTCATTATCGTCCCTGTAGTTCCGGGATCAGAATAGGGCTACGGCATCCCCGGGGCTTCCGGGGATGCAGACGGCTAGAGTGGGAGCTCGAACCGTTCGGTCAGGCAATCCCGGGAAGGACGACGGTATGTGTGGTCGCATACCGTCGTAAAGACTAGACGGAGCGGTGGGCCCAGCCGCCCATCTGGGAGGAGCCCGATGGTGCAACGCGCTCGGAGGATTCCGGTTAAAGTCGTTTCAAGATCCCGGAGTCCTCCTTTTTAGCGCCGACGACGGCCACGGGGGGTGGGGAGGTTAGTGCGGTAAAAATCCCACATAACCCTGCGTCGCTCCAACGGCGGGTACCTCGGGTACCTTTTGTAGGTTTCCCCCTCGAGAGCAAAAAAAAAGACTTCTCATAATAACGAAGTTTTATTCAGAATCGCATGTTTTTCACAGCGATTTATATCATAAATAATATCATAAACTATTTATTGACTTGTTTATATTGTAAAATTTTTAGTTTTTAGTATTCCGTGCGTCAAAGCAATAAAAAAAAACTCTTGTATACTCTAGCTGTCTATGTATTTATACTTTTTATTTTTAGAAGATTATATTAATTTACGTAGTTTTCTTGTGTTTAAGTGTCTAATTTGTGCAGGGTCTGTCTATGCTCATTGACGTTAAATTAACGACGTCGTGTTTTTCAAGGTGGTAAAATGAATATAGTTCGTTATGTAGTTCTTGCGTTTGATGGAAGGGTGTGGTTGCCGGCCAGGGTTGACACACGTCCCGATTCTGACGGCACGTCCCGATTTCATCAAAATTTAGTCCCTCGCGGGATAGGCTCAGTCCCGCTTTTCGGGAAGGACCGGACTTTTGCAAAAAAAGGTCGAAAATTACAAATAGGTATAAGTGGAACTTAAGTTTGTGTACCAAAAAAGAGGTCGCCAAATCTATACAAATTTAAGTCAATCTTCAGTTTGTCGGTCAAAAAAAAGGTCACTAAATCCTTCGGTCTTCCTAAACCAAGGAGAGGCATATAACCCTTTGCAGCGCGAGGATTTTAGTCACGCTTTTGACTATGAAGTCCCGCTTTTTTCACTCAAGAAGTTCTCAATTCTCTCAATTCAAAGAAGTTCTCAGTAAAAAAAAAACTGACAACGCTGTTGCCGGCTCACTTTCATATGAGGTAACAATCTTAGTTCCGAAAGTATCCCATCTTTGATCGACGTTAGGTATAATTCTTATCTTAGGGGGTTGATTGCAAGTGTCCATGGGCAGTTGTGACCACTTACCACCTGATCCATGCTCGTTACTTACTATAATATTTGAAAAAGTAAATTTAATGGCTGGAAATGAATGGAAATTAAAGTTAAAGTTGTAAGATAACTATACTAAAAAGGTATCGCTCAGTAGATTTCAATCAAGGAAAACTTGAAATAGGCATGTGAGTCACTTCCATCTCATCTTTACCTTCCTTGTCGACAAGATTTATTTTTAGCACTTTCGCGAACTACGAGTTTATTTTTAAAGGAATTTATATATTTAGTTTTTTTGTAAAGCTAAAGTACCTAATTTACGACAACTCTACTTAAACACTGTAAAACAAATATCCGTAATTTTCAAGACTTTTCAAACAAAAATGTATAAGTTTAAATACAAAAAATACACGATATATTCATTTGTTCATTATTAACCTATTTATAACTCCTGTATCCTACAAAATAGTAATATTTTAAGTTAGTTTGTAAGATTTATTTTTACATTTCATTTTTGAGTAAATAATAAATAGATGTGTAAGAATAAGTCATGTACACATGTTGGCTAAAACATTTTAAAAGCCCTAAAGTATCCATTTACATCTATAGCCTTCAATAAAAGGATATATTTATAACACAATGTCAATAGATGGTATATGTTACCCTACATACACATCGTAAATAAATATAGCCAGTTGAGTCACTGCATTAACATAATACCTCAGTGTATAAGGATAGGACAATTTAAACTGTGCCTACGCTCCTCAACTACAGAAGAATCTATTAGAAATGATATATTTGTATTTCACATGTACTGTTCACCGGTACCGAGACAGCCGACCACGCTAAGAAAGGTGATATGTGGTTGCAAATCGTCATAAAGACCAGATAGTGCGCTGGGCCCAGCTGCTTACCTAAGCGGAGCCCGATGGGGCAATGCGCTCGGAGGACTTCGATTGCGTTCCTTTGGAGATCCCGAAGTCCTTTGTAGTGTCAAGGACGACCATCGGGAGGATTTACTGCGGTAAAAATCCCACATAACCAGGTGTCTTTCCCAAGGCGTCAGGTACCTTTTGAATGTTTCCCCTTTAAAAAAAGGTATTTTTATGTTATCCTAACGCCTCCATTAGGATAAAATGAAAAATACATGCTAAAAGGCATGCGACAAATCTAGGTCTTAATCATTCTGCAGTCTAATCCGGACTAATGTACTTAATCCGTACACCGTAACTAGATTTATTCAGTTTGAACTAGTCTACACCTATTAAATTAAATGAGGTTCTTTAAACCGTAATTAGTATTCTATCGATTAGTCTGATTAATAGTGATAGGTTTTACGACTTTAACTAATTTAATTATCGACATATAAATATCTCAGCCTCTGGTGAGATAATAAGTATCGGAAACAGCATTAAGTGTTTTGATTTTCAATAATTACCTATTTATTAAATTATTTAGTAAATAAAATTTGGAAATAAGAAGAAATATGTAAAACATTTGCGAATATTAATATTTTATACACTTTTATTACAATATTATTAATTCTTTTTACAATTAAAATAGTAAACCAGCATGCAGTTCACCTGATGGTACCTAAGTAATCACTTGAACATCTGTAATCAATTTCATATAAAACGTGGTTTCTATCTGAAGTCAATCACGACAATCACAGACGCGCTGCTACACTCAAGGAGAGATGGTCGCCTGAAATTAAAGTAATCAGGAAACCACACCCTTCGATAGAAGCGCAAGACTGCTTCACAGTAGAAATAACTGTTTTAATTTTATTGTTGGGTTGCAAAGAGAAGTTTCTTACAAGTATTTATACTTATATGGCTGGCTTGCTCCACGGTTTCACTCGAGCTTTTATATTTTACTATAACTAGTTCGCCAGGTTAACACCCGGCGAACTTCGTTCCGCCTAAAAGTCATAAATCTAAAATTATCAATGTTTCTCCAGTATAATATACATGTATTAGACAAACCTTCCTCTTGAATCACTTTATTTAAAAAATACATTAAAATCCGTAGCGTAGTTTTAAAGATCTAAGCATTATAGGGACAGACAGCGGGAAGCGACTTCGTTTTATACTACATAAGTGGAGATTTGAATGGCTTTGATTAAAATTAAATAAATTTGTAACGACAATATATTTGTTTGTTCCTCTAATTTTATTTTCACCCAAAGTGTGATTAGTTCGAAAAGTGGTAGAATCAGTATTTACACCAATATTGTTCCCGTGGAACGGTTTGGACTGGCCGACTTTCATATAAAGCAATTACCTCAGTCCTCAAGAGAGGAAACGGATTGCAATCGATATTAGAATGAACAGCTATATATGTACTGGAGGTCATATCATTGCAAGCTCGTTTAGTAATTTTGCCCCTAAACTTGGAAACGTTTAACTTATGTTATATAATAAAGAGGTAATTGACAGCATTTCAATTTCCCTTATAGTATTTTCCTTGGATCAGATCATTAACTTACTTAGTCTTAGTCGGCCTCAACATAAAAGTTGATTTTAAGAGCCCATTACAGCGACCAGTGAAAATTTAATTTAATGGTCCATTAACAGTGACCACTCGATATTTAATGACTTCATGAGCTTGTGCAGTTTATATTGCCATTAATATTCGCGATCAAGGTGTAACACTTCTATTTAACTTTGTTTCATCTCAGTCCTAAGGGGCTACAGCGCATCGATGACTAACGTTCTCTTATGTGGGAATCCTGATATCCTATATTCGGTATATGGATGTAGCATTAGAAGTTGGTAAAATTTTCGTGTTTGCCTTCGTCTGTCACGCCGGCACTCCTCTTTTGCCATATACTAGTAGGTCTGATTTTGATTTACCAAGAAGGGTAAGTGAGGGTGACAAATGTAGGTTTGGTAGCATTTGACGACCCGCGTGGCGGAGCGGTTACCATACCGGTCTGACGCGCAATGGGTTCTGGGTTCGATTCCCGGCCAGACAGGTATCTGAATGATGAGTTTAGATTCATGTTCTGGGTCTGGGTGTTTGTGTATTCGTCTTGTGTGTGTCCATGGTACCCACGACACAGGAGAAATTCCTAGTGTGGGGCTATGAGTGTAGAAAGCGTGTTTTTTTTATTTTCAGTTTTTTTTCTTTTCCACCTGTAGAAATTTACTTCCAAAGTCTTTGATTCCTAACTTTGTTCTTCCATGGAGACCATTTTTAAAATAACGCCATAACGCCAGCCACATCCCAAAAGAGAAGGGTTTCCCTCAGTGATGTCACACATAAGATGATCTTGCCGAACGCATACACGACATCTCGAGCCCTAATAACAGGAGTTAAATTTCCCCGAATCTATCTCCGTGAGCTCATAGGACTAGGAACGAGACACTTTCAGCGCAAACCGCTCTCCACTTTTCAGTGGCCGAGGCACTATAAATTTCCATTCAAAGTTGGATCCATTTGATGCTTTTATGATAAAAGTTCAAAAAAATGAAATCAATTCGGTACTGGTTCTTTAAAATGACGCCCCCATGTTAATTATACATATTCACCCGAAATTTGAGATTTATTCCGAGTTCACTTAAAGTTCAGTTGCAAGATTCTTACCTACACTTGCATATATACAAACTAACAAGCCAACTTAAATAAAATTCTAACAAAAATATCAAAAACACCGTACAATCAGTCATTATAGTAGTAAATATAAAGTAAGTTACACGTAATAAATAGAAACAGCGATATGCAGTAATGACCGCGCTTTCATTTGCTGTGATTACGAAACGTGGTGATAAGGGTGGTAATGTGTGTAAAATTATACGTGGCAAAACATTTCCTGAGCCTTGATTTAGCGATGTGTTACATAATGTTTTAAGGGTTGTCACTCTATGTCGTTGCATTGTTTATAAATATATTAGTGCATTTTGATACAGATACGTAATTATGACGACCTGCGTGGCCGAGCGGTCGGACGCGCAAGGGGTTCCGGGTTCGATTCCCGGCTAGACAGGTATCTCAATGATGAGTTTAGAATCCTGTTCTGGGTCTGGGTGTTTCTGTATTCGTCTTTGTTTGTGTACATGGTACCCACGACACAGGAGAAAATCCTAGTGTGGGGCTGTGAGAGTAGAAAGCGTGTTTTTTTTTAATTCTGATTGGTTACGATAATTGTCTATTCTATAGGATCTTTTGCAATATTCGTGCTTTAATTTCTGTTTTAGTTATTGGAGAATCATATCATTTATCATTAGTCATTAGTCGTCACTGTCAGTAAAAATGATATTTCTAACAAAACAATACGAGAAAATTTTACTGTATACCAGAAAAATAATAAGTACTAAAAATAGTCTCAAAATTATATCTTATAATCACCCTGATGTTAAAAACTGTTGCCACTAATCCGATTAATATGTAATTTATAATACATTAGCGATACATAACCAGTGAAGTTATTGATTAAAAGGTTGGCACTAAATATCAAATTCAGCCAAGGTGAACTGCGATGCTGGGTCAAGCTGAGTTTTTTTAGAAGAATTTTTAAAATACTATGATAACTATCAGATTTAACTACTTTGAACATCGCAATAATTGGTGCCATGTGCTGTCGATCTGTCCCGTGTGGTGTTGGTATGTATCGTTGGTCTTGAAAAACGCCACCCCTTTCCTTGTAACATTTGCAGAAAGAGAAAGAGAAGGACTATCAACAATTAACCCCACCAGAGGAGACCTACATTCATAAGTGGGCTTAAAGGCTTAATGGATTAAAAGTTATCCTCCTTTCTTGAAATGTACAACTAAACTCTGATGGGTACCTTTGTCAAAGTTTCAGCCGTAGTGCGCTACAGACTTATGATTCATTTGAGCATTTGTGTGCTATTTGGTGTTGTTTTACAGATATATCTAAGCATGGACGATCTACTACTACTACTATGTACTACTACAAATCGTTCCTACAAGAGTCGTACGAGCAGTATGAATGTTGTTTTCAAGGTAGTAGAACCAGTGTATTTCGACCGCAGAGGTACCACCGCGACACTTATTTTTAGCGTGAAGTAAGTTCTTGGGTTTCGATGGAAGAGTGTGGTTGCCGGCAAACTTTTGTTTGAGGCGACCATTTTACTCCTCAGGAGTAGACACGCCTCTGTAATCGACTTCAGATAGAACCCGTGTTTTATATAAAGATGTACATGGGTGGCAGGGACATCAGATGGGCTGCCTGCTCGTCTGTTACTTCAATCAGTTTAAAAAAGTAATTTATTTGAGGACTGATGTGAGATGACAACCCTAAGCATCGGGCGGGCACGCGCACTGCGCAGACGCCAAGCGGCGCCACGCTGACATTAGACTAAGGTCAAGGTGCTATTATCCTTGTGACGTCACGCTATTGCGCAACTTGTGCATCCGATCCAGTCTTGTTATGCGCTTCATTATGTGTTCAGCCGATTTTCATAGCACTACTTCAGGGTTGCTTAGACATGCTAGTCTTTTTGCGAACCCATTACTATTGTTGAGTATTAATTCTTCTCGATAGCTCCAGAACTAAGGATATTATCCAAAACTTAAGCAAAGTGCCGTGCGAGTAGAGAGACTTCACACATCTTTGACAATTACTTAGAAAGCTCTCTGGCTAGAAGATTTCCTTTTTATACTTAGTTTCTTTTCTTCATTAAAGCAACTAAGTAATAGGTAATAAGTATATTGAATTCACATAAGACTATGAATACTACAATTGAAGTGAATTGTCTACAATTGTAACCCGACTTTATTAGAGGAAGACCTTATTTTATCACTATCCGAGACAGCTAAGAGCAACCGTGTTGAAAGAATTTGACTTATATTATAGAGATCTCAGGAAGTTCTTAAATAAAAAGTGAGTTTAATAAAAGTAAAATGACCAAACATAACTTTTTGATTTTAACAAGAAATAGAAAAAAGTTTGCCTGAAATGTAATTATAATACTTATTTATTATAGTTTACTTATTTGTTGACAAGATTGTTGGCTTTTTGCTAAGGCAATTATTTCAATTTCCCTATAAACTATTTGATGGTAATAGTCAATTACAAACAAGGAAGAGAATTACCATCGTCAGTCAAGCGGTCTTGGAAATTAATTCCTTCCTCTATGTATTACCTTGAAGATGGCAGTAAATCTCCATTAAAATCAATTCAGATCGGCTAGTTAAAGACAAGTGCATGCGTTCATATGACGACCCGCGTGGCCGAGCGGTTACCATACCGGTCTGACGCGCAAATCTCGGGTTTGATTCCCGGCCAGACAGGTATCTGAATGATGCGTTTAGATTCATGTTCTGGGTCTGGGTGTTTGTGTATTCGTCTTGTGTGTGTCCATGGTACCCCAACACACAAAAAAATCCTAGTGTGGGACTATGAGTGTAGAAAGCGTGCGTTTAATGGGCGGCAGTTCAGCTGCATTATGTATATGGTCTACATCATGTTATGTACTTTAAAGTAACTTTTAGTCTTTAGAACTATATACTAACTGTCATTTTTATTTGAATTGACACTTTTTAGTCTTTTTCCTTAGGGATAAATTTATTTCTGGACGTATAAAATAGGTACTTATTGCTCCTAGTCATTCCGTCCAAAAGATTTCTATATTTTTACATTAAACACAGTTTACATCCGTGTATCGTTTCAAAGCTCCTATTTAACGGAAATATACTATATAAATATTTAATTCTAAACAAACTATTCGTCATATTTTCAATTATTAGTATAACCACTTTAAGCTTTCCTTTAACAGATCGTCTAGGTGCGTCACGCGTTTGTCTACGTACTTTATATGTTAGTTCATCTGTTTTATGTTTGTGTTTATCTTCACCTTTGTTGATATAGGTATGTTACAGGAATAAGCAATGTGGATGCAGTTCATTTGATTTCAATAGTCAAGGACATACAAATAACTCGGAAATCCTATAATTTATGTACTTAATTTCTCACTTTCTACATTTTAGTCAACCATTTAACTCTTTAAATTGTTCCTTAAATAATATATTTTAAATCACAATTTTGATTATATTGGATTCAAAATTTGATGACGAAAAAAAGATTTTGCATCTGCCGCAAATTATAAAAAGGTTCCTGTGTCTCAGCAATTCGACAATGTAAAATTTGTCAGCGATAAAAGGTTGACACATGTGACACAGTAGGTTTATTTTTTCTTCATAAATTTTTACCCCCTAAACAATTTTCTAAATATTTTCTCCGACTACAGTGCTACGGAAATGTAGCTCTCCTTTTGTTAAAACAATCGGTAATTCTACCCATGTTATTAGAAGTCAATTTACTCACCATTGGTACACATCCTTCTATACTACATGCAGAAATATTAATAGACCAGATTGTAGGCAAAAGTCGCCGGTCATTTATTTACACTTATAGGTACTAAGTCTAAGTTGAACTCCTATGTAAATTTGCGTCACTATCGTCACAAATGTATCGCTACAATGCAGCCAGAGGTATATTAAGAATATATTTTTTTATCTGATTGAAGTAGCAAACGAGCATGCAGTCTACCTGATGGTAAGTGGTCACTGCCGCCTAAGGACACATGTAAGCAACTTAAAATAAAACATAGGTTCTATCTGAAGTCAATCACAGACGCGTTGCTACTCCGGAGGACTTGGATGGTTCCCTCATATAAAAGTGTGCCGGCAAAAAGAAATCCTTCTCGATAGAAATAGATGTGGCGGTGGTACCTCCCCGGTCAAATGACAGTGGTTCTACCACCTGGTAAAATAGGATTCTAATGTGTTTCTATTAAATCTCTGTCCATGTTTTAAATGTTTTATGATGCACGATCGAGCTGTTATTATACAATCACTTTAGCTTAGTAGAAAATTTATTCCTAGTGCTCCATCGTGGATCTGAATAATGGAATCAAATGGTTCTTGGAAATAATCAATTCTTGAACGTCTTAATAAAGCACTTGTGTATTTATTTGCATGATAAATAATAGCAAACTAAACAAATTGTTATAATTCTAATGGCGTAGCGGCCTATTTGCGTTATCCAGCTACATACTGACAACTCTGTGTAATTAGTTGTGACCGATGGATCCACCTGCGCATACTATCAGAGTCACCTAGGTTCTGATCGTTTTTATTTATAAAAAATATTTACAATAAGGTAACTCTAGGAAGAATAGCTTCGGAAAATGGTAATGGAATAAAGGTGATCTTGCACTTAAAAGAAACAAGTTATGTAATTCCTAGTACCTGAAAGTACAACAAAAACTAATAAATTATTGAGAATGAAGATCAATACATTTTATGAAGTTTCTTAAATATTTAAATTACATGACTATTTTTATATAGCTTTCAAAGAAAAAATGTAGTAACCTGGCTGCTAAAAGTCCCTGTGTTTAAATGAGATTTATGTACGTATAGGGGACGTCTTATCCTTCGGGACTCTCATATGCTAAGGCAATGTCAACATAAGGGCGGTGGGTAGGGAATTTCGGACCTCGAGGGGTACCCTCTTTACCCGGGCTCTCTTGCTCGCTCTTTCTCTAGGAGATCGAATACCTCCCGGATCCTTAATATTTATACATAATAATACAATGTTAATAAAAAAAGTTTATGTATGTATATGTATTATGTACAAATGTAAAAGGCATTTACCATCCCCACTGTTTAGTGGGTGGTTCGGTATACTATGCGTCGCTTACGAGCCGACGGTCGTCCACATGATGGTCGGAGGTCGCCAAGCCAGGGAGCTCCCGGGAGCGGCCGCCCCCAGGTTGTCGATCGTGTGATCTACGGATGGACAAACGGAAAGACGAACAGACTATAATAAGGTTCGGAACGACTTTACATAAGTGTGAGCTCGTTATGAATATCGATACTTGTCCAGGGCGTATCATATCACGTGCAGCGTCACGCGGCCATACCGTCGGTATCAGGTTCGCTAAACAGATAGGAACCCTGAATCAGGCCGGACACGAGCATCTCAGTAATGATAAATATACGCCATTGACCCCATTGTGAGCTGAGTACGTAAACAATGGCTTTATGCTATCTTCTAGACTAATGCCGACGATTCGCTCGGCAAAAAATGCTTCTGAAATTTTCTTGAACTGAATAGTGTCTAATTAAAGTATCGTTTAAGTTTATTCCATTGATGATTTGGGAATAACTGTATGTACTTTTGGATTATAAAACAATTTTTTGACATTTTTTTTTGAGCAAATTCCACCTCAGCTGTACCTGTATGCTTTATAAGGTTTTATAAATGTTTTCTACGATTTCGAAAATGTAATTTGATTAAAATTTTAACGTTAATCAAGATATTTTTAATTATGACAAGGTTATGGCTGCAAAATAGACTTTATGCGAATCCTTTTTTTGGAAAGAAAACCTTAAGTATAAATAGTTTTTTTTTTTATATGTTTTTTGAAGACTTAAGGGAAATATTTCAAAATAAATTGAAGTTCACATGGGAACCTAAAACTCAAAAAAATATATTCAAGTAGGTAAATAAACTGTCAGCCGATTTTTAATTACATTTTAATTAGGTCCAGTAATGTTTTTAAACCTGAGATTTCACGCGACACTACACGTGAATCATACCTAGATTACTAGGTAAGAGATCTTAAAAGGACTTAATACGGATTACGCAGGTTATGTAGTAAAACTCTTACTTTACTGTAAATAAGTAATAAGATTTAACTTCGCCTGAAAGAAACATTGTAGTACCTAGTTAATCCGTTTTGTCTGTCAATGATACCTACAACTGAAAGAACTTTTACTAGTAAAATGCTATTACTTTAATAAGATTTAACACTACTAAGTATTTAATATGCCGTTTAAAAGTGCGTAGAGAAAACTTAGAATTATATGGGTGATTTACTATTAATGCCAACGAGTACGAAACATTATAAGTAGATGCAATCTCCTATATCATACATGACCGTTTGTCGTAAATACTATAATAACAACAATAAATAAAATACAAACCTTTTGAAAAACATTTTATGTTTTGGTACAATACAAATAAATTACTGTAATTTCAGTGTAGTAGTGTAGTGTAGGTGGTAGAACTAGTGTAGTTCGCACGGGGAAGTACCACCGCCACACCTACATATTTCTAGCGTGAAGCAGTTCTTGCGTTTCAATAGAAGGGTATGGTTGCCGGCACACTTTTCTATGAGGCCATCTTAGTCCTCGGGAGTAGCAATGCATCCGTAATTGACTTTAAATAGAATCCATGGGCGGCAGCGACCACTTACCATGAGGTGGACTGCACGCTCGTTTGTTACTTCAATCTTATAGAAAAAAACTTAAAACGAGATGAATTAAATATAATCATTAATTCAGCGTCTAATAAAATAAACGTTCTTATAACATTTACGAGTATACAATTTCAAGCAAAGCCGCGGCTCGTTTTAAGATCGATTAAGGATAAATAAATATTGGATTTGCATAAGCGGCTAACGATACTCTATAAATCAAAATTAATCTATTATTGTATCAATGATGTAATATCTAGTGATTGCAAATGCAGTTTTCCTTATCAGTAACTCAATGCCGGGGTCGCCTTGCGCGTCGGCGCAACTTGTTTTTCAACTGTTAAACAACAATATTTTTATGCGAAACAAATGAGAGGAACGATCAATTATAAAATAAATTTGTGTAAGTTTAATAGATAAGGATAGTGGTGAGTAACTTGATGTTATCTTTCAGACAGATATTTAAGACCCAGAAAAACTAGACCCATACATAAAACTTTTAAGAATCATTCCAGGAAATCTGTACCTATAGCAAGAAATAATTCAAATATTATTTAAAATTAAGTCGTATATTTCATTAAATATTATTTATTTACCAAAAATATCATTTAAAATATTTTATTAATATCGTTTTAAGTGTAGGTACCTACCGATATATTAAATTTGTCTTAATGTAATATTCAAAGGGATATAGGTATTGCTTTCAATAGTCTTAAAGCTATTTTTTGGTTTTAAGTATATTATTACGTAAATGCTTGTTATACTTTATAGCCTACAAAAATAAGAAATCAATGCCGAAAAATGAAGATCTAACAGAAACAATGAATATCAAAATCTATAAATGACTCTAGAGAATATGTACCTTTTACCTACATTCCGATTACAAATGTGAGTAAATCTTGCTATTCGTATGTTTTAACAATTTCATATTTTCTTGAGTGGAAGAAAACTGAAAGATTTTTAATATTCTTGGCATTATACGGAATCTTGAAACGGAATATAAAATTCTAAACATTTACGAAAATATTTGTAACTTTACCTCGAAGTCACGTATTACACCGATGAAAAGTAAGCGAAAAGTACAAAAGCATACTTGCATATATATTTATTAATATATTCAAATAGATACGTACAACTTTACGTACTAATTTGAATAGAATAAAAAAGTGTTTCAAAGCTGACCATGAGATAAATTTAGAGAGTACCTATTCTACTCACATAGTAACAGAACACAGTGAATTTCGTCACTAACATATGGGAACTTTCCGTTACCGAATGATAAAGTAAAACGTGCTGTTTCGTGTTTGAAATCCAAAAATTAATACAAGCGAAGGGTTTCGTGCGTTGCCTCATACGGACACACTTTGAATATGAATGTTCCAACTAAAACTGCCGAATTACAATAGACGAGTAAGATTGATCAATTGTGTAAGAGCTCGGCGGCCCTTGCGAAACCCAACGCGCTGCGTAAGGTCGCTATCGTCGCTTAATTTTGCACGCTTTCATAATATTCATTTGACGTAAACGACCTCCGAAGATGCCAATCCGTCGGCCTTATGAGTTTTCGATACGAAAATTCGAATAGGTAGACGTTAAAGAGACTTAAAGTACTTGCAACCAGAAGGTAGGTTCTTTAGATATTCAATTTGATAAACTAGGTACCTACGGAAATTAAAAAAAATATACACTATCAACTAAAACGAGATAATATTTAAGCATAAGTAAATTACCGAATTTTGTTAAAGTGGTAAAAAACATGTCGCCAGTCTGATGTTAAGTGCCCACTGTCTGGATATTTGTTACCGACCCTAAATAAGATCGGAGTCCTAACTGAGATTGGCCATATAAGTGTTGTTACACCTAAGGATTAGGTTGTTTCGGCTCGGGTAAGTAGGTCATCTTTTTTTACAGTGGGTAATCTTCATGGATACGCAGCCGCACGGGGTAGCAGCTGGGTTATGCCGGACTCTTACCGGCTAAACCCCCATTGTGTTTTTCCTCGCATGGTACAGCGGGAACACGCACGCACTTCTTAGAACAACCTCAGACCCGAACACTGCTAATATTATGCTAAAATAGGGGTGGTGCCCTATCTCGTTATTTATGACTATACCACTATAGCTTTCTAGATTCTTCACTATTCTTTCTAGATTAGATTTCGTATCAAAAAATCATACGAAGGACTTTGGTGTGCACGAAAATTAAATGACAACTTAATTAGAGCTTAATTAACTAAATATATAATATATCGGGTAATTTGTTTAAAAGTATAATTAAATATTATGCTCAAATGTAATTGTATCTTTTGAGGAAGGAAAATAGGTCACGAATTTTCGATCAGCGATCTGAGGCCGCCTTATCTGAATACGCTTATAATAATAAAAAAAAAAATTCACCTAAGTAATGTTTACTGTAGATTAATAATATCGAATCATTATCTCAAGAAAATATTATTAAAAGACAATGTCCAAAGTCCCGCTTATTTGTAAGCGGACCTTTGGACATGACGTGTAAATGGCATTAGGTATTACCTATTCTATTTTCTTGAAAGATGCATTAAAACCACCTATTAAAACTAACTGGTTACAGTCTACTCAATTAAGAGGTATATTTATGTCAAGAAAATATTATTAAAAGACAATGTCCAAAGTCCCGCTTATTTGTAAGCGGACCTTTGAATATGATGTGTAAATGGTATTAGGTATTACCTATTATAATTTCTTAAAATACATATTAGGAATCTTGCATTAAAACCACCTATTAAAACTTACTGGTTACGATCTATCCAAATAGGAGGTATATTTATGTCAAGAAAATATTATTAAAAGACAATGTCCTAAGTCCCGCTTATTTGTAAGCGGACCTTTGGACATGGCGTGTGAATGGCATTAGGTATTACCTATTCTATTTTCTTAAAAGATATATTATGGAAGCTGCATTAAAACCACCTACTAAAACTTACTGGTAATGATCTTCCCAAATAGGAGGTATATTTATGTCAAGTAAAATATTATTAAAAGACAATGCCCAAATTCCCGCTTATTTGTAAGCGGGCCTTTGGACATGGCGTGTGAATGGCATTAGGTATTACCTATTCTATTTTCTTAAAAGACATATTAAGGAAGCTGAATTAAAACCACCTTAACTTACTGGTTATGATCTTCCCAAATAGGAGGTATATTTACGTCAAGAAAATATTATTAAAAGACAATGTCCAAAGTCCCGCTTATTTGTAAGCGGAACTTTGGACATGATTCCCGAATGACATTAAGTATTAGGTACCTATTCTATTCTCTTAAAAAGAGGTATTATGGAACTTGCATTAAAACCACCGATTAAAGCTATCTGGTTGTGATCTAACCAAACAGGAGGTATATATTAAATTAGATTCATCCGTTTTAGGAGAAATATATTTTTTAAATATCTTTTTAAAATATTTTTTAAAAGTTAAACTTCTTGTATATTCACCTTATAATAATTAATGAACCTGATGTTTTTAAGCTTAAACATTGTTTAACTAGAACTAAATCGCTTAAATAAAACAACAAACTATGTATTTTCATACTTAAAAATGCTATTACGAAAAAATAAATAAACGATGAATTATCTTGAGGTCTTAGAAAGGAATCTTTTGAAAATAGGACTTGTAAAGGTACTGAGTTTTGTTCTACTTTTTTCTAATTCTTCGTAAGCTATAGCAAATTAACAAAAGGTATCTAATAATAAGGTCATGTAAACGAGGTCCGTTGTAGGGAAAGAGGGTTCAGCGAGGCTCGTTTTGCTCTTTTATTAACGCTCTGTGAGGTTGCCAGGCTATTAAAAATAAAACCCGGACTCAACATAATTCTTGACAGGACATAAAATTTCTAGAAGCAATTTTTATAACTGAAAATTGTTCATTATGATCTCGTATTTTTTACTAAAGTTTTTTTAAAGAAGGAATTTTATTGAAGATCTTTTCATTGACTCATCTCATTTAAAATAAAAAATAAAACGCTTAATAATTTCTCATCCTAAACACGATCAGTGCCCGACTTTTCAAAAGTAATCGGTAAAGTAATAAAAGTAATGGTCGTAACATGAAGCACCAGTCTGCAGTACATTTTACTATAACAAAAGCCGAACAAGGACCAGAAAGGCATAAAAATCCAAACAAGTCCAACTGAACCAGTGGTTCCCAACCGGTGGTCCGCGGACCACTGATGGTCCCTGGAAGCACCTGAAGTGGTCCGAGAAGTCAGCCGGACAGCCGTGCCTAAACCGAGGATCAGGAATTAGTAAAGAGTATACAGAAAGCGCATTAAAATTGTTTGCTTTGAACAATAATGTGCGCACGCCATAAATCACGCAATTAATAAAAAAATAATAATCCCATATTAATTTTCAGATTTATTTTTATCTTTCATTGCACCCTCATACCGGTGGTCCATGGGTCGACAGATATTTTGTCAAATGGTCCTTCGTCACCAAAAGGTTGGGAACCACTGAACTAAACCAAAACGCCTGGCAACTCCCGTTCCGAGGTCGCTCGCTATTGACGTAACTCGTGCGGGCACAACCGAACCTATTCAACCCCTTCAATCTCTATGCTCTGATTCGCATGCCGCTTACACGTGCTAACCTTAATGTACAGTTTCTAGCGCTCTCCAATTATATTTGAAAAATATTTTAATCACGGAATTGCGAATACCGAAGCTCGATGACGATTTTAAAGTGGAAAGCACTTCTATTGATTGAAAATGAGAAAATGCTTGTTTCTATTTTTATTTTACTCTTAGGTACTTAATATTGACGTTTCTTTATTTTTATATAAAATTATTCATGCATTTGAAGATATGAGTGTAGGTTATCATGCTCGAAACTGAATGTCAATATCTGCTTTAATTTTTGCTATATTAAGCAAATACTTATTTTTGTTTACTCTGACGAAACTGACACTTAAGGCCTTGAACTTGCTGGATGAGGTCACGTTGATTAAGTTATATTGAATGGTCCCCTTCTGCCCTTTGAATTCTCAAATCACAAGGCCATTGCCATAAAGAAGCTGAGATTTTATTGATTCAACGGCATTATGTAACCCGCCCTTGTTGCTTAGCCTTGTAATAATAACGAATCAAATTTTCGTGGCGAGTTCTCTTTGATTTACATATAAAGGATTTTTAACGGAAAAGCGTGAGAAAGGATCAAATAAAACGATACGTCGCCTGGTAAGTTTATTTATAGGTACTTGTCATAACATTAATCTCACTATGTCTAACAATAAATTATTTACACTCACAGAAGTCAATAATAGTAGTATGCCGTGATAGTGACAGATCAATCGAAGGTTTTCCTAAATATGCTAGATTTCCTAAAATTACTATCCTACTGCGTTTTGATCCACCATTATGACGACACAGATTGATTCAAATATTCAAAACAAATGTCAATTATTAATACATTTTTATAAATAGAAATTATTGAATTAATTTTTGATAATCTTTTTAAAGCATACCGTGAACGGCAAAGGCGAATGCGTCATTCCGAACATGCCTTGCAGTCCTGGAGGATCATGTCCTTCAGGTACTTCAAATTCATAGTTGTTCATTAAATTAGCGAAGAATAAATATAACTCCATTCTTGCTAGTTGTTCTCCAAGGCAAACACGTCGGCCGACGCCAAATGGTAGGAAATGATCAGGAAGATGTAATTCCCGTCCCTTGATAAATCGTTCTGGTTTAAACACTTCAGGCTCCGGGAATAATTCTGGATTCATATTTATCTTGTTTATCAATGGAACGATGTGAGTATTAGCAGGTATCGTGAATCCGTTGACGAACCAAGTCCTGTAAGACACAAATATTTTTAAATATTACAGTCTAAAATAAAAATTTTAGTTTTACCTTACTTGCATTAGACTGAAATACCTGCGAACTAATCTGAAATTATGTTTCAGGTTATAATAACTGCTACGCCACGCCATACACCGTCATGAATATTTAGCATTTTTATAAGATTAAATTTATACATAATTGCAAGTGATTTCACAGGTAGAAATAAATGTAATCAAATTTAAATAGAACTTGGACAGATTTACTCCACGTTAAAATGTCTACAAAAAAAAATTCTTACTCAGTGTTCACATGGGTAGTTCCTAAAGGTACAACGGAGACAATCCGAAGTGTCTCGAATATGACGGCTTCTAGATACGGCAACTTGGGCCTGTGCTCCAAGGTGACCCGTTTGCCCACGTTTACCACCTTCGCCAGCTCAGCCCGAACGTTCGCAGCTACTTTGGGCTCCCGCAGCATCAGCACTAGCACCCACACCAAGGTATTTCGAGATGTCTCCATCCCAGCAGAGAACAGGTCATTCATCACTTGCACCACTTGTTTTCCTAAAAACAGAAAAAAGATATTTATTTACAGCCCATTTGATGATAAGTGTTTTTTACATAGTACAAAGGCGTTGTTATTTCCAAGGAATAAAATAGTATCGTCAAATAACTTTCAATGAAAGACAAGAACCGATTCAAACTACAAAAAGGTGTAGCAGTGGATTTTTTTCGGTCGAACTATATGCATTCAACTATCTTAGTCCTCGAGAGTAGCAACGTATTTGTACTATGTCTGTGGGATTCTTTCTAAAGTCAACGCAGTCTGCGTTGCAGAGCAATTGACTTTAAAAAAATGCCGTGTTCTGTATTTAGATGCTTTCAGACATAGTCCAGATGGACTTCATGTTCGTTTGTTACTTCAATCGGGTTAAAATATCTGAATAATATCTGAAATCTGTGATAACTCTGTCATACATGGAGTATTCTTCAAGTAAGATTCAGCTATTCTTTTAAAACAAATTTCAAAAGTCCATAAACAGAAAACACTTAACATCATACGAACTGTACGCCCGCTTGCTACTTCTGTTACATAAAAAGAAAGTTTTTATGCGCTATGAGAATTTAATAGCATTGCCGAACATTTGAGATCGCAAGATAAGGTGAAACTTTTGATGTTTGTAAGGATAATCCACAGGGGCAGTGATAGCCTTTCATTTCAATTAAGGGTACAAGGTTCGAGATATAGGCATGCACCTCTGATTTCTCTAAACTAAAATAATGTACGTATTACAAACCTATTCTATTTTACTGAAAGAAAACATTACGAGAAAGCGTACACATTCAAATGTGATTCAATGATCTTGTTTTAAGAGAACTTTCAGAAGTTCTCTCAAAAGAAAAGTTAGTGTAGTTGTGTGAAAACCACTCATTCGCACTTGGCCAGCTCGATGGATTATAGCCTTAAAGTACCTATGTAAATCTGAAAGGCGAACCATGTCTCCTCAGTGGGACAATAATGAGTTATTGAAAAAAAACATAACCCACTAAACATTTGTTGTATTAATCAAGCAAAGAATATTCAGTAGAGGTCACTGGCACAAAAAGTGTGGATTCTGAAAAATTCAGGGTTTAGGAGATCCAGACATATCTTTTTTATGAATTTAAATGTAAATTTGAACAGAGATAGAACAGAGAACAGAGATATTTACGGTAAATGAAAACGTCGATAACCTAAGCTACATATAGGTTTTCTATTAAATTCTCAAAGATACATGAAGGATTGTAGATTATTATTTCCAGCCTTTTAATCGGAAGGAAGACTAGTCTATAGCAGTGAATAGAAATAGTTACATTATTATGTAGCTAATACAATTTTTATTCATGACACAGAGCCTGAGTTCTGATTTATATTTTATGTATGTACCTTCATTAACATCAATAAATATAGTCTCTTGTGCCTCTCCGGTCTTTTCCTTGTGAATCTGATCTAAATAACAATCTAACAGATCAGCCGATTCATGGTATGTTTCGAAGTTGGCTCGTTTTTCTATTCGCTTCCTGACGTGGTACTCGTGGAACTCACAGATGTCTTTCAAATTGAGTTTGATCTCTTCCATTACAGCCATTTTACCCGGCAGCTTCTAAAGTAATTGAAAACATATTTTAAGTTAGTATCCGTAACTACATTCTTCACTACATTTTATTAGATACACTGCATACGATACTTTCAGATTTTACTAAATTTCATGCCACTATTCTGTTACCATATACCTACTTTACCTTTATTTTTTATTTTTTTTCGAGGGGTAAACCTTCCAAGGGTACCCGACGCCGTGGGAGCGACTAGTATATACTACTACATACCTACTTTACCTAGTGATATTTTTGTAAAAATGGTTATAAGTGGTAAGTTAAAAAAAAATAATGTTAATAAGTTAAAAAAATATTATGGTAAGTTAAAAAAAAAGAAGTATCAAGACACATGTCGAAAATTTATATTATATGAAATTCCAAACTTAATTTTGGACACGTCGTTTCATACGTAAGAACAGTCGAAGTATTTCTTGCACATGATATATGCAACACATAACATAGATCAAGAAAGTAAAAAGATAAAATTAACACTTTTTATATTTTAAACTGAAACATAAATCAAATTCAAATTATATAATTTTAGACTAGTATTATCGCGGAATTGATACATTATAATACTTAACGGGTACTCACGATATGCGGTTTATGAATTCTTATAGAATTCTTTTTGTCGAAATATCGGCATAAAGAATTCTATAAGAATTCATAAACCGCAAATTCAAATTCTTTTTCATATGCCACATTTAATAAGAATATATATAATATTAGAATCGAACTTATGTCCATGATGTACTAACCAAATAATAAGGGACGTGTTCGCCGATATGTACAGCTCCATACAAATTCATGCCTTTTGAGACCCTCTCATTGAATATTTTAAAGGCTGGATCATTCTTCTCGAACCTAAAACTCATCATCAGCTGGCAAATGACGTTATGCAAATATCTTCCCAAGAGCTCTAAAGGATCCACTGGTTCATTGTTTGCCATATCAAGTTCTAACAACAGTTCTTCTACTTCCATCTGAAAATAATAAACGGAGAAATTTTATTAAATGCATTTTTCTACTTTCTACTCTGCTTAATTACTCAACTATTTCTGAGACTCCGCTGTCCGTTTGTCTAGCAAGTATCTTATGAACCGTGATAGCTGTACAGTTGAAATTTTGAAATTTTCACAAATGATTTATTTCTAAAAGCAGAATAAAATATATTTTTAAGGGGGGCTCCCATAGGTATAACAAACGTTTTTTTGCCGTGTGCAAGAGCGACTCGCACTTACCTGGTTTTTATTACTTAAGTCATTGTGGTGGCGATATAGGCTCCGATTAAATATGTTTCAAAATATAGGTAATGTAATTAATTAAAATACATAGCCGTTAACCTATTCTTAGCCGGGGTAGGACACCGGACTCTCTCAGAATGACAGATTTGAGTAAATTGACAAATTTACACAGCTAGGAGAACTTTTTTTACAGAACTCTCAGGTACCCTCACGATGTTAAACAATGATAATTATCATTGTTTTACATCGTACGTTAATTATAATTAATGCTTAATCTGTTCAACCCATTATTGTCCTTCTTCTGCAACCGGGTATTCAATCACAGGGCATTAAGCCATAGCCCACCGTTAGTGCGATTTTGAAGACTTCTTATACACTCGCACCTAATTTTACAAAAACCAATAATGCCTGCAATTCACATCTCGGACCTTCGTTTGAGAGGCCGAATCTCAACCTACTGTTTAGCTACTACATATTACCTAAGGTATTCTTAGTTTGTACGTCTGCGTAAACGTCGTTATATTTAATACTATGTATTGTCCACTTTTAAATAATTTTCACGGATCTGACATTTTTTCAATAACTAGGTACTTGATAAAATAAAAACATAAATGAGATCTTTCAGGCATATAAACTGTAACTGAATTTAAATATAAAATGTGCAATGATGGAAAGTTAGATGAAATAATATGACATGTAATACTTGTAATTATTTGCATTATTAATGGAACTAGTCACCCGTAGCATCGGCCGAAATTCGACCGTAATTTAAATTAAAAATCAAATGTCATCTGACATTCTTGACGTTGTGTCTTTTCATAGTAAGACATTGAATGTTCTATTTCATTTACTAAGTACATATGTGTTTGTGACAAATGCAAGGCAGTGTGTGTAATGTGTTTTTAGTTGATTTTATGTATGAAAAATGCATTATTTGAAAAAAATATTAACATTCTGCACTCCTTCTCTACGTCCACTATAATCGTGCAAAATTTCATACTAATCCGTCCGCGGCATATTACTTAAAAATCCGTCACAAATTTTTGCTTCACGTATTAATATAATAATTACAACTTATATTTTAGGTTAGGTACGCGTATTCGCGATACATTAAGAAATAAATTATGCTACATTTTCTATATTGTTGGCGGATTAATGACGATTTAGGTTTAACATCAAGCAAGGTGGAAAGGTACAAGTTAACCACTTAACTTACCTTTCCACCAATCCATGTAGGTGCAGTGTTCTTTAGCCCTTCATTTGATGAAAGATACTTATACCAAAAAAGAAAACAAAATAAGTTGTCTTTAAGCTACGTCAAGCAAAACCAACCCTCTGCCTTTCTAAAAGCTTACTTTAGACAGCTTTCTGAAAGATCACTTTCGCTTTTTTTGCTGTAAATATAGATAGGTACGTCTAGACTATTATTTTTATTAATAGAATGTATTAATAGGAACAAATAAAAATGTCCAAAATTACATTCTATATCTTAGTAAACAAAAACCTCTTTTTCAATTACCTTTTTACAAGCTCGAAAGTATAAAGATTTAGGAATAGAGCTTCCGTCCGCTCCATCATATCATCTTTAATTATATTGCAATCTAATTATTACATTGACTTACTTAAAATAATTCCGGTGATTATGAAAAGATAAGACTTCAACTTTATACATTCTAGGCAGGTCATTAACATTAAACAATTAGCTACGATTTAATCAGTTTAAAGAAAAAGCTTGAAAATGTTAATCGTCCTTTCTATATGTAGGTACTACTATCACAAATTAAACTTACAATTATGTATTGTTCGAAGCGTTGATTTTTCCATATTTTCACCCCAAGAGATCGGAACTTCTCGTGCAGAAAGTGGCGTTGGCGTCTCCACAGCTGGCCCTCACTCAGGACAATGCCTGCAAGAATAATCAAATGATAATGCGTATCACATTTATAAAACCTAATGACCTAAATTACAACTACCTTCAATAATTTATCACTGATATTAATAACGTAATTGTTGACACGTGTTGATGAAAACGTAAATTAATGCAATAAGCTATAATTACCCATGCCGCCTAGCAAACTGTTGAGCGGTGTTTGTGGCCGTCCTATTGAATCAAGCCTGTTAAAGAGCATCCTTAGAAGCTTCGGAGAAGCGATGCAAACGATGAGGTTTGTGCCAAGTTTCACAGAAAACACCTCTCCATATTGTTCAGCTAAGGACAGGTACCACGCGTGAGGTGCACCCTGACCCATCCAGGGCAAGTACCCCAAAAAGGGCATACCCCATGGTCCTAAAAAACATTAAAATTAATAAGCGATCAGCACAAACAGGACTCGATATAATGTATACTCGTAAGTTATGTGATTATATAATATAACAATACTTACCAGGTGGTAATTCTTTGTAATATAATATTTTATTTCTTAAATACCAAACTGCAATACTTGTCAATAGAAAAACCGATATAAGCCTGAACACAGTGATGTAGTTAACCGGAACAATATCCACACATACGTATTCTATCGCGGACCAAATCATTTTAAAGCGTGAAATATTTTCTTTAAATCAATCAACTTTAATACTTAAAAATGAAGTCATCATCTCGTAGGTTTGGCTGAATGTGGAGTGAATATTTGTCAGATAAAAGCGGTTGCACGATAATAAATTTATGCCGGTAGATTTCACAGAAAAAATATTGAGTGGACGCAGCATAACCAGATATTCAGACTATGTCCTTCGCGGTTCTAGCTTCTCGAGAATAACTAATACTCATGAATGAATGTTGAATTTATATATCCTGGCAGTAGGTGTGTTGTCATCTTATCATTTTTTGCGTATAGATTTTCCGATAGCTTCCTCGTGTTGTTTCGACCTGTATATGTATGTGAATACTTAATTATTTTATCTTTTCCTTTGACTTGCGTATTGATTATTATGAAGACGTGTTATGTAACGAAATCTGATTATTTATTTGGTTAGATTATTTTACACATTTTCGTTTAACTGAAAGTTTAACCGTATGTAGAATGCATAATTTAAATACTATTTTTCGCTTTCTAATATCGTTGCCTTATTCTTAATATTAATCGATTAGATTCAGGCTCAATTTTAAATTGCTACAGTCAATATCTCGTCTTCTATCTATATCTATACAATTATTATAAAAAGGAAATTTTTGTATTTTTGTATGTCTGTTATGAATTAATTTAAAAACTACTAAACCGATTTTAAAATTTTTTTCACCATTAGAATGCCACATTATCCCTGGATAACATAGATATATGTTTATTCTTAGAAAAAAATAAGGGGTTCTTGCTAAAACTTCTGTTAGTTAGTCTGCACGAACAAAGTCGCGTGGATTCTGCTAGTAAAATCATATAACAGACATAATTTTCCTACATCAACTCATCAACTCTTAAAGGCAAGCAAACATACACAATTTTAATTATACGAAGCGGTTTTTTATTTCGTACAAAGATGCATTTGCATTTGCAATTCAAGAAATACGCAGACCTTCTGATGCACTTCTGTATATGAATTCATTAACTGGCTGATCACTACGCTTCTATCTGGAAGACAAATATTGAGACGCCTCATGTGCTGTACCACAACCTTCAATTCAAACCTCAAGGGTGCTTAACATCAGTTAAGCGTAAGTAAGGTTTTACACAGGCTAGTGTTCATTGTTCACAAATATTTTAACAGAACATCAGGATTTAGCTTTTGCTATTCTACATATTATGTCCTATGATATAAGGTGGCAACCTTAGTTACATAAAGTATAAAGTCTGGAATTTTTTTTTCATGGTATCGTATCAAGTCCTTCAGGTTTATAACAATAATCTAACAGGGAGAAAAACTATTTCTAAAATGTAACCAAATGTAATCAAAATAATCACTACATAGTTAGATCAATAAAACTACGCTACGGATTTAAATGCAGTTTTTTTAATAGATAGAGTGATTCAAGGGGAAGGATTTTATGTATAATACATACATAGTATAGTTGAGGAACACTGATAATTTTAGATTTTTGACTTTCAGGCGGACCGAAGTACCCCGGGTCAGCTAGTCAATAATGTAAAGGTACAGTGATAGCGCCGTTCCTTTCAAACCACTGAGGTTTCTACCAATTTTACTAGTTGCAGTTATTTCCTAAAACAATATAAACACACACAATACAAACTACAGCCATATATAGGATTTTTACATAATGCTCAAACAAACATACACAGCTGATTAGGTACAGAGATCATGCCAGTTATCCTTAGACTTCACAGGACGTTATTTATGTCAATTTGATATAGTAAAAGCATATAATTCCATAAATAGATACTCGTAAATAGTAAAGTACATCTTTAATTGATTTCCGAGTAGCGATAACGTTTAAGTTAATTAGCTATCGAGAGTGAAGTGCAGTTCATTATCTTCCGTAACAGTAATTCGAATAAACAAGGCGTGATCGTAGTTCAAGCACCTATTGGATATATGTGTCATTAACTCGTATTTAGCGGGCCGTTGACCGCGAAGGTCATGTCAGTATCAAGGACTTACGTAAGTAGCAATCATGATTGGATAATATTGTACTATCAACACGATAGGTGCGTGTATTCCGGGTTCAACGATCCCACAAGGACGTTCGTTACATCGATTGACTAATGTTTCGCTCAGCGGAATCATCACGTGTCGATACATATCCAAGCCAATCTAAATCCTATTATCGTGCACCAAGAACAACTATCCCATATAAGAACAATCACAGTACTTTAGGTATACTATAACAGAAAATTTACTACAGCTGCAGTAATTATGCTGGGGGTCATTGTCCTGCGGTTTACGATACCGAAATGCTGAATGCAACAAATATGATCGGTAAATAATTTGATATTAATGATTTATAGTACGAATCGACAAATTTTAATATTCCCATTAAGCAGGAAGTGATAATGGTATTTGATTACATAAATAAAATTGACTTCCTTGACTAATATTGTGTTTACTAATCTGCTCTTTTGAGGAATACGTTAAACTTCTGAAATCTACATATATAAAAATGAAAGCAAGTCTGGTTCTCTGTCTGTCTCTTTGGCCTTTATATGTCCTCCGATATGTGCGCGGTGCACACAATAAACGCGTGTATACTCGTAGATAATTAATAACAAAAACATAAATCAATGAAATTTTATGTTTTTATAATTAGTTCCAGCTCGAAAGCTACGAATAGGATACTGAAATTTGGCAATAAGTTCAAAGCGTTGATCAAGATCAAACTTTGCCGTAAAGCGTATTATAAAGTTTCTGATTAAATAAAAGACAAAAAAGTTTGGGACTGAGCATTAATATACGTTTCCATAGTAGATTTAATAAGTGTCAAAGTGTCGTATCTGGCCAAATAGGCCTCTGTAGTAAACTGTAAGGCACTAGGGCTAGATAGGGCTAGGCTTAATTAAGGCTAGGGCTAATTTAATAAACAAAAAAGACAAACCCGCTGAAGTTCTTGTCGCATCTTTTAAGTTAAGGTCGTGTTCCGATCCGATGGTAGTGTAAGAAAAAAAAATGTAACTGACAATTTGTAAGTGAACCCGTAGGCCTATACAATATAAAGACATTTTATTTCACTTCATACATTTCATTTCAGGTAACGTACTTATTCGTTATGTAATTTAGTTTCGCAAAAAACTACGAACCGAATATTCTAAATTCATAAGTGAGAAATTCGCACCTCCATGAACTTAAATATTATAGCACAATCAATTTAAAACTAGCGTGACACGTCAACTAGGCTCAATCTCTATTTATATTTATATTTCTATTATTTCCCCGAACAATTTCGTTTCTTTTAAAGAAAAACTAACTAGGTAAATCGACATGCGAAGCCGAAAATAGCACAGGTAAGTACTTATGCCATTTTTTAAAAATGCGATTATAATGGAAAGTACAAAAGTTTTGTACCTTCCATTATAATCGCGTTTTTTTCTGCACGCTAGATAAAAATTACAATATAACTATTGTAATTATTATCTAGCGTATTTGTAAAATTCGTAAGTTATAAAAATAATTCAATTTAGGTACGCTTAAAGAAATTAGTCTATGTGTTTCCTCAGCTTAAAACTATTTTCACATCTTCCCGCTTCTTGGCAAATTAACAGACAAAAATAAAAAGTTATTTCACGTTTTTAATATTTGTATGGATAATATTGCACTATTTTTATGATCTGAAAAATCTGAAAAATATTCATTTTTATTTATCAAGTTATATAACGTTATATAATTGTGTAAGGGGCAGTTTTAATCTACATATGAAACCTCAGATAACGAATTGGATCAATGATTTAGGTACTCTTGTATCTATAAAGATTAGTGGGAAATTCCCGAAAATAGCCCAATATTTGTTACTAATAAGTACTGTAAAATGCTAACTGTGAAAAGATGTTACAGATAGATATATATCTTTATTGTGAATTTCTGAGAGAAAAACATTACTTTAGTTCTAGCCAGGTATACACCCAAAACTTAGACTTTTTTGAGAACCAATAATAAAAAATAAATATAGGTATACCCTAATTGAGCAGTGATAGCCTAATGGTTGAAACTTGCCCTCTCGATCGGGAGGTACGAGGTTCAAACCCAGGCACGCACCAATGTTTTATATGCGTATTAGAAATTAATTATCACTGCTTTTCGGTGAAGGAACACATCGTGAGGAAACCTACACACCCGAGAGTTCTTAAAAAAAAAAAAGTTCTCGGAGGTGTGCGAAGTCCACCAATTCGCACTTGGCCAGCGCGGTGGACTATGGCCTAAACTCTCTCAATCTGCGAGCGACCGTGCGACCCGTGCCCAGCAGTGGGCCAATAATGGGTTGATGCGAAAAAAATACCCTAATTTACACATTAAGTAGGTATGCCTACGCCTATGTTCATCCAAATTCCTTAAACTCCGTGACAAATTTCATCACAATCAGCTTAGCGATTTGACATGTGAATGTAGCCGTAAGACAGACAAACAAATGGAGTAAATTTTGCATTTATAGTATCAGTGTGGATTATATCTAGGAAAAACATAAGCCAATAAATTCTGAAACGTACCTAAAAGGAATCGCGATATCTCGTCTCTGATAAATAAGTTACGTAACTTATTTTTGCATAACAAATAATAAATCTATATAATATAAACTTATATGCTATAGCTTTATTGTTCGTTTTGTTGCATATGAATACTCGTAAGAAACAGCGTCTGCGACGTTCTAAGAAGTTTCTGGAAATGTAAAAATCACCGAAATTTAGATAGTAACTTAGATGCCGCATCCTGTCACGTTGCGATGCCGTGTCGTGAATCGATATCGTGTCGTGAAAACCTTTGACGTGCATTGTAAAAACAACGATACGAATTCACATCGTAGTACTTAGAAAAATCACAGTTATAGCGAACTTTATAACTGATATATTAAAAAAATCTAAAATACGTACTTATTGGATAAAATGTACCTAATTCAGAGAACTATTTGAATAATCGTTTTGTAAGTTTAAATTGAATACATAAGAAAATAATAGGTGTTTAAAGTTTAGTTAGTTTGTGTTACTTTGTAAAATAAAATAAGGTAAATGTTACGTCGCCAGTAAATAAAATATGGTGAACAATGTTGTCAATTCTATTGAACTTCTAAAATCTTGTATTTTGCAGGATAAAATATATTTTAAGGAGCGTTATATATCATCTTAGCTAGGTTTGATCCCCGGGGTAATTCATACTGGCTGTATGATAAGTTATGACTAACGACCGCGACGTTGGGCTAAAATAAATCAGCTAGACTCGAAATTATCTCTACCCTATGCTAAGGAGGGAGTCCAGAATAAAGAGGTTCCGAAATTTATACATACATGGTGAAAGAGGTACCTAGATAGGTATTTATATTGTTACTTCTGAAGACTAAGTTGCAACGAGTAATTGCGTCTTCTATAGCATCCCTTCTATACCTATCAACCCTTTCACTTATAACCCAAGAGCACTTATCACATTTATTATAAGCAGGTTGTTATAAGCTGAATCACGAACAGTTCTACAAACAATACGAACAGTACGAACCTATATAAATTACTTGAAGAATCCGCGACTTTCGTGCAAACCATAGTATGCTCCATCAACAAGATTTTGGAGATCCGCTGCTTGACATGACCCTACTAAAATACAAAATAGCATTAAGCTACCATCAAATTTGGCGGATTTACGAAAAAACTTTCAACCCCTATGTTATCCTATTACGGGTTGATTTTCCAAAAATAGTGAAACAGATTTTCTATTATGTCAAACCAGAAAGCCAAATACTAAGTTTCATTAAGTTACCATCTAAATTGGACTTTATAACAATTCCTCCCCATTTTTATCTCCTTAAGGGACGACTTTCCAAATATCCATTATTACTGCTCACCTTAACTATAAAACGAAACATGGTGCAAATTTTCATGTTTCTAATTGAAGTAGTTTGGGCTATGCGTTGATATGTCAGTAGTTAAGTCAGTTTTCCTTTTTAACCATTATAAATGTATAAATCAATGCCAAACAGAGTGCTATAAATTAGGTACTTCAAATGTTGGTCACATTATCTATTGCCACTTGCTTAATTTAATCTAACGTACCTAAACTCGTATTTGGGTTACAAATGTATGATGATTCTAATGTGATATGCAATCTCTAGATACAATATTGAGCGGTCATTGACACGCTTACCCACAAGTATAATACGTCATGTCTTTCTTTATTTGTATGTCGGTTGAGAAATTTATATTAGAATATTTTTAAAAATCATATAATCAATAAGGTATTCAGTGAAGTTCATATCTGCATACTTAAATAGAAGTGAGTAGTACATGTTTTTTTTATAATAATGAAGTAGCAAACGAGCATGCAGTCCACCTGATGGTAAGTGGTAACTGCCCATGAACATCTCTAAGCAACTTCATATAGAACATAGGTTCTATCTGAAGTCAATCACAGATGCGTTGCTACTCCCGAGGACTATGATGGTCGCCTCATATAAAAGTGTATTTTTACAACTGACATGAAATATTCTAATAAATTGTTGCAATGGCTGTGTTAAAATATATTTTAACTTCAAATAGAAAGCACTAGAATTTTATTAATGTTACAAAATAAATGTCGTATGCGCCATTGACCACTTATCAACGTGAGAGTTCAAAAACTTATATTTACCGTCTAGCATAATAAGAACTACGGGTAGTGCATTCTATAATCAGCTAATAATAGGAATAATAAATTACGATAATTACTTTCGTGAAATTATGTGTTTGTCTAGTTCCAGACGGTCAATAGCTTACTTTAAAAAGGAAAAAGTAGGAAAAATACCAAAATGTTATTATAAATTCGTTATTATTATTATATTTTCGCTTATTATTATTATTATGTTAGGTCATAGGTTGTACAATAGTTTAGTTTTACAATAGTTTTACAATTTAAGTTTAATTTTTTTAATCAAAAACAAATTTCTTTTACGTGCGTTGAGGTTTAGTAAGGGAAAATGACATCCTACATCAGTCACTTACATTAATACCTTTTCAAGACCCGAGGTATTAATTAATTAACGAGTAGCATAAAAAAACGTAAACATGTAATAAATAAACGTAATTATTTATTTTAATTTTTATTACTATTTACTTTATTCGTCCATAAATGTTTCGATACATTCCAAAAAAGAGAATGTTAACGTTGCGGGATATTGCACCGCCATTGCGGTAGTTTGCAGTCTCGAACGGTAAGGAATGGAACAGCTGGCACCGCAACCACACCCACCAATAAACAAATTCGTCCGTATGCCGGTATCGATACCATATTCATTTCACATTTCACTTTCGTCGAGTCGGCCCAAGAGCCAGCAAACGGTCCTGATGTCGTTGACCCCGCGTCCTCGCGGCCGCGTGCCGATTAGATAATTTCCGCGCTGCGTTGTCAAAATACTCATGACCCAATGGTACAGTGAATACGTTGGGTCAATGAACCCGATCCGATCGCGCAAATACCTACGTGATCGGCGTGACAGCCGAATTTCAATACGAAAATTGTTATCGGTCGAAATACCGTAACTCTAGATTATCGACATAAGTACATCGACAATTCAAGCATCTTATCATATTTATATGAAAACATTTTAAATTCGGATATCTACTGATTACGGGACTACGATATACGAGGTACTTTTTGTGATACCATAGGTCATAGACATTTATAGGTCAAACAGTTGTATTATCGAAAGTAACCTTCAATTCTATTTAACTTTAAAATTACTTATGCTTAAATACAGTTTCTGTACAAACAGTACAGAAATTAATAACTCAATTAAGAATATATAAAGATAATATATTTCAAGTTTGCTGGTAGACTAACGTTTAAGTACTTACTGTTACCAAACGTGCTATAACCTAGGTCAATAAACCAACGCGAACTTACTACATTCTTTTTTTGGAAGAGAACTACCGTTCCACGTTAGGCAGTAAGGGTGTATTCATATTGGGGTCCAATATAACATGTATACCTACTGAATTCTCATTTGTTTATTTTATAAAATAAATACATGTGTACATACACGTAAAGTAAGTTAGTTAACAAAAAATAATATGGGATAATACAGCGTAGCTGGAAACTTAACGACAGATATCGGAATATTATACGTAAATTGTAAATCTAAATAACTTGTAATGATAATTATGTAAGTACTGAGTTATGTAGTTTTTACTTAGTTGTCGAGAAAAAATTATAGAAACCGGGGAATTTTTTTAAGGGTACAATTCCTAATACGGGTGCTTGTTATGCTAAAGTGAGCGTGCTGACGTCAATACTCGCCTTAGAAATATTAGATCATAACGCAGAGTTCAACAACACTATAAAACGATTTGCACGCGTTTGCATCTACATAATTATCAATTTGTTATCGATAGTGCTTATAACTTATGTGGATTGTAATCATTCTTAGATAGTCAGTGCGTTTCCCTTACGTCATAGCTTGTTAAATATTCCGTCACCTCTTTAAATGACTTATAAATTAACGAATGTTTTATTACGTCTAGAGATAATGCAGCTGTAGTTCAAATAAACTCCATGCTTATGGACTAAAAAAATATTAATTCATGAATTACTTTCCCATTTATGGAAGGAGATTATGAATATAAGGTATTTATAAAAATTATATTATAAAAAGTAAAAGATAAATCGTTATATGACAACAAGCGCAAATTTCGCGTTATATTTGTATTAACAGACACATTGCTCATACACTAATTTATATATTAGTAAAAAACATCTAAAAAAGATAGTATTTTCCGATTGTGCTTTATTGTGCGGCATGGAATTTAGACAACAGTAAGATATATTGTACATAACACGTTAACTCACCATGCAACGCACCTTATTTTTATCAGAGGCATGTTACGTAATCCGTATTGTTGGTAATTTTACAAAATAAACAGGTTTCTGTAATAAATTATTAAGGAGATTTAAGTAAGTAACGAGTTAAGTATTTATTAAATTGCGAGGGGATTATTAAATTGATATTTTATTGAGACATTTTATAGCAACAGGCCAATTTGTGATTTTGAATATGCATATCTAAAGGCGGTGAATGCACGCTGCGACCGGCGCGAGGCCGGCCGATCACCTCCCTTATGTAATCTAGGTACCGAACCATAAGTGCAACGCCCACGTTCAAAATAAACAACAAATGGGCAAAACCTGTCCGCACCGTAGGCACTAGTACTGTGGCACTGGTAACGTGCTGTAGGTTTTTGATCTTGATGTGAATGCTCTGCAGCAAATTGTCGGCTAGTAAGTACCATTCGTGTTGGTCAACGTCCTGCTAAGGTGAACTTTGATACTAATCTATTCTGCATGGTTCAATCACTTGGGTTTATACGTGGCGCTTACTAAGGGGAATCCTAGATTGATGCCGTGATTATGAAACTACATTCTGATATCTCAGCTTGTGATTTGCAAAATTATGTCATTTTCATAGTTCGAACATAACTTTTTTCCTACATTGCGAGCGAGAGCACATTTACCTCTGTTTTTGGAAAAACTTTAACGTAATGGTTTTGTGTTGCATTGTTCTGGATGGAAAGGTGCGCTAAGACAGAATTGACTTCGTGTAAGAGACACCAGGCCATAAGCGCTACCGCAATATGTCCGCGAAAGGAAAACAACACAAATAGTGTCTGATTTTTTTCTCATCCCATGCAAATGAGTGGAGGGGTCCAGAATAAAAAGACTCCTAATTTTGTCAATAAGAACCCAAGCTCTACTATTTAGATTTTCTTACTAATGCGGGGGAGGGGGGGCGGTCGTACCCCCTTATATGTATATGCCCATACATGAGGCTAATCCAGTGTCAATCCCAATGATATTTGGGGTTGATTACATAATATCTCCATGGGTGGCAGTTACCAATTAAGATTAAGTAGATTTTTTGTACGTTTATATTATTTTATCATAGTAGAACTGTGATTTAATTTTCATAAAAAGATCTGTCAGCACAATTGATTGAACGTAAATAAAATTAATGTTGATTTTTCTTTTATTATTACTATTACTCTGATGGTAGAAATAAAAAATCCTTTAAGCTCCTTGTAGCATTAGAATACATTACATACTTAAATATTAATGCTATTGTATAAATTCGAATGAAGACTCGTAGATTTGTAAAATACCTACCGACATGCTACTAAGTATTACCTAATGGCACGGTGATCCGCAATCGATTAGTCTAATGTTTATAGGCATAATATTCATATTAACTAGGTACATAATGCATGAATTGAGGTAATTGTTGAGCAATATTTTGGAAATTTAGATACCCGGAATTAATTTTGCACATATCATGTCCATAAGAAAACGAGGAGTGGTTTAGGGGCCCATAAATTAATGGTTCGTGATACTACGACCGGCGTGGCGCAGCGGTTACCATACAGATATGACACGCAGTGGGTCCCGGGTTCAATTCCCGGCCAGACAGGTACCTGAATGATGAGTTTAGATTCTTGTTCTGGGTCTGGGTGTTTGTGTATTCATCTTTGTGTGTGTCCATGGCATCTACGAAACAGGAGAAAATCCTACTATGAGGCCATGAGTGTAGAATGCGTTTTAAGAAAGCCTTTTATGTACCTATTGTACATAAAAGGCTTTCTTATATGTTTGGGCATAAACTGTCTTAACCATCGCTTACTATAATTCACTATTAAAGAAAGTGTTAATTAATTCCTCCTGAACATAACCGAAAGATCATAAATGTAAATATCTATGCAAACACATCGGAACCATTCGGAAAAAAAATGTAATCTTAACATTAATGATTATAGTAAGGCATGCCTTGAGTCAATATATAAATCACCGGCTACGTGCGAGCCGGACTCGCGCACGAAGGGTTCCGTACTGTTCATTATCTGTAAAGAATTGTAGCTTGCCCACATTAAGTTTTGGTCTTGCGCCCAACTGTATGAGAGCCAAATAAAATATGTATTACGTACATATTTTATTTGGTTCTCATACAGTATATACATATATATTTTATTCTGTTTTTAGTCTTTGTTGATATAGCGACAATAGAAAATAAATTATCTATGAAATTTAGAAAAAAAAATTATCTATGAAATTATCTATGAATATTCAAAATTAATTTTAAACTATATGTTTAGCTATCATAGATAGATAGATAGACCTACTGGTCATAAGATACAGTCTGGTAACAGACTGACGAACAGTCAGCCATACGAACAGATGGACGACGGACTTAGAAATACCCGTTTTTACCCTTTGCTTACAGAAATTGACTTTATTGCCATAATGTAGTAAATTTGTTTGAAACTGACGTTATTGTAGGCTTTTTGCAACACAAATGAAGGTTGTTCAAAGCGGATCATGATCTCTAAGATCATGTGTTAATTTGATGTTAAAACATGTAGTGTAGGTATCTAATGTTTTCAAGCTTTAAAATTATATTAAGATGAATGAGGAACTAATAAGGCGATACATAATTAGCTTAAAATAAATTGTTCTATCTCATATCGCTTATAGACAATAGGACTTGATTCGAACCGCGATTATTGCACTACATTCACCAAAAACTTTATAAGTTCATACCAATCCACTGGTTTTACAATGAAATGAAATGTCTTTATTTTGTATTGGCACTTACAAATTGTCAGTTACATTTTTTTCTTACACTACCACCGGATCGGAAAACGACCTCAACTGAGAAGATCCGGCAAGAAACTCAGCGGGTTTTTTCTTATTTATATCCTTTTTTTATATAATTACAATCATGTTTTTTTACATGGTAATGAAAGTTAGCTCCAGTATCCAATGTACATAATAGTGTTACGAATATTCGAAGTCGCATTTGCGAATATTTACGTTACGGTATCCCCTGCCTGTCGTAAGAGGAGACTAAAAGGGGCTTCCGGGGTTGCGGGCGGCTAGAGTGGGAGCTCGAACCGTTCGGTCAGGCGATCCCGGGAAGGACGACGGTATGTGTGGTCACATATCGTCGTAAAGACTAGACAGAGCGGTGAGCCCAGCCGCTCGTTTGGGAGGAGCCCGATAGGGCAACGCGCTCAGAGGATTTCGGTTGTGTGTAGTGTCGAGGCCTACCACTGGGGGGTGTTAGTGCGGTAAAAGTGCCCTGCGTCGCTCACACGGCGTCGGGTACCTTTAGAAGGTTTCCCCTCGAGAATAAAAAAATAATAATTGTGCGAATATTGAATTGCAGTGCTTTGCAAAAAAAGGTCGCTAAATCTACACCCGCTACACCAAAACAGATTTGAAACTGAAATATTTTTAACTGAATATATTTTGTCAAGTGTTTTATATTAATTTAAGAGCGATAATAAACCGAAGGCTAACTGCAGAGAGAATACATTCCTGACAAATTGTGTCTGAATGAAAGACGTAACTGAAATGTCTAAAGTTTATGTTAAAGGGATTACTATAGGTAGTTAAATGCGCCGTAAGTAGAAACGAAAACCCATCATCACCTCCATAACTGTTTTTTCTAATTATCATATATGGCATTATTACCTAAATTCAATTTAAATGTACCTAAATAAATACGGTTGGATGATATATTATTGGCACAATTCTACTTAAATTGTTACAAGGCCAGGAAATTCTACGCTAATTGATAATTTTTGTACAAGTTACTTAGTTTAAAACGAAACAAAACATTATTACTATCTCTATGTAACATTCTCTGAAGAGTCGCATTGAACTTCTTTTTATTTCAGAACGTCGATTATTATTATTTCAATCCATGTCCATTACAGTCGTTCAATGAATGAATTGTTATCTTAATTTTATTTAATCCATATAGAAAAGTGTCCTTTATAATAAACGACATATTCTTTATAATTTTATATAAACGCGAAAAACCTTCAAGGTGGTAGAACCAGTGTAGTTCGACCGTGGAAGTACCACCGCCACACCTATTTCTAGCGTGAAGCAATTCTTGCGTTTCGATAGAAGGGTGTGGTTGCCGGCACACTTTCACATGAGGCGACCATCAGTCCTCGGGAGTAGCAACGCACCTGTGATTGACTTCAGATGGAACCCATGTTCTGTATGATGTTGATGACAGATGTCCATGGGCGGCAGTGACCACTTACCATCAAGTGGACTGCATGCTCGTTTGTTACTTCAGTCAAATAAATAAATAAGCTGGCCGCCATGCTGGTTTTATCGTGACGTCATTGCGTTATTCTAATAACGTACAATAAAATAAATTAGATGTTTTCTAACATTTCTAATAATTTAATGTGTAATGTAGGAGAAATAAAAAATAAAAAGTGAAAAATATTAATAAAAATTTATTCCAGAAAATTATGGCACGTCACATTTACTAATCTTACTACAAATATGGCAGTGACATAATTAAACTTAATTAGAAATAACATAGATAGCTAGTTTAACCAATTTTATTCCGTTAAAGTAATATGTATTATGAGTAAATGGAGTGTCAAGCGATTATGAAATATAATTTCTATCACTATTATGTAACATAAATATGTCATTAGACAATTTCATTTAAATCATTGGAGGACTTGTACTGCAGTGTCACAGAGTCAATATCAATTTTAGTAAATGGCATTTGCAAAAATATTAACATACTTAAGGAGTTTTATGAGATTCAAGTGTGAAACTCCACGTATTTTTACTAGCGTACCCTTTTATTTGTTTATATCCCTTGTTAATTAATTAATTTATGCAGTGACTATGGTGCACATTTTATATATTTTTATTATTTATATATTCATGAATAGCATGAATAATTATAAAATAGCATCATAACAGTCCTACATAACAAAACATGTAATTACTATGAAATAGTGTTAAGAGGCGGATTGCAAAATAAACTTACAAACTACTAAACTAGCGATCGCTATTTTTTACCTACATTTGTCTTTTATTCTAAATTATCGAGAAAAAATAAAAATAATTATTTGCTAATATTCATTACTTTTGTCAAATACTAGTGAGATTCTTAAGTCTCTTACTCAAGAATCTCACTAGTATTTAATCTCACTAGTATATCTCACACGTTAAAGATATTTAAATTTAAAGAAGACAATGAGCGTGCCAGATTCGGGCTGAACTTTATTGTATATTTTATTAATAATATTGTCAATAATTATAAAAAAATGTATGCAATAATATTATAATGTACACGACCTTCGTCTGCGCAGCCTCGTTACCTCAAATATTAATACGTGCCATAATAAGATTAATAGATACGGTAATGCATGTTGTAAAGAAAAATGCTTTTTTGTATGCCACATCATGTCTTATACGTTGTAGTACAATGTCCGTACATAGATAAAGCTTTGTTTTTAAATATGTCTCACTTTAAACACCACGCTATGATACACATAGTTTACAATTATACGAAAATTTATTGACTTTAGACATATTAAAATACAGGTTTTTTTTTCTCTGTTCCTCACTTGTAGTTTCCTGTACATCAATTAATCTATCATCATAATCAGCTAACATAAAACGGCATATTGCTAAGTTCCTTTGTAGCCAGTCGAGCTGATCTATTGAGCGTCATATTGCAGTGTGTATGTAACGCTTCCAGACGTTCACTTTCCTTTTTACTCCACTTATTTTCCATCGCCGCTGAAAAGGCAGTACAAGAGAAAGTGCAGAGTAAGCTGATGAGGATACAGATCCTCATTCGAAGAGCGTCATTAGGTTGTTCTAGAAGCGTCAAGAAGTGGAATTCGTTGTCATCGAACAGTATCTTCTCAACCACTTCAGCATGTTCAGGTAAATCTTGAAGCACTGTTATAAGAATGCCAATAATGTTTAACCCTATGCGAGGCACTTTTGAATCTGAAATCATAATAAAAAAAATTATAACCAGTAACTACATACTAAAAAATAATATATGTTACAAAAGGTTGGTAGTTATGAATATCTTGTTTAATTTCTCTTAGATTTTTTTTATTTTATATACCTATATATTTTTATTTTATATCTGTCTGTAGAATCTAATCTAGGATACAACTGAACCAGTTCACCAGGCAACTAGTATTTTACACCAAAAAATTTCTATTAGTGTCGAATAAAAAATATAATAATCGTACAAACAATACTTACATATTTTGAGCAACTTGGTAAAAACAGAGTGTGCGTTGTAGGCGGCCACTGCCGTTGCGAACTGCCGCACCGCTCGACACGAGCGAACACACAGCCATGCACACACTTCCACCATACGACTTACACCCTGGAACCTGCAAAGGTAAATTACTTGATTATTTTAGTCTTACTTATTTAATTGGTTTACTGAACCAACCGCTAAAAAAATAATTTCAATAATAGTGTCGTTATTTTTTTTTTGATGAACAATCATAGTTGGTTTAAAATCTTATACAATCAGTGGCACTACACTACATATATCACAATATATTGACACCAAAGCAGATAGACACCCGCTGAGTGGTAGGACGGACTGGTACTGGTAGGTAGGTAATTTACTTCGTACGCGTAGGATACATTTCACGTGCTAAGTGTTAACACGATGGTTTGAACGTACCCTTACTGACATTGAGCAGAAATCGAAACATTATATTTCTAATATACTATATGTACGTACATGTGAAAGTAAGAAAATATTACAACAGATAATATTAAGCAGTCAATCACTGAATTCTGGTTTCAAGAAATAAAAGTAAATATATCTAAATTACCTTTCTTCTGCGCCATCGTCGTTGTCTTTGCAGTCTTTCATTAAGGTGTTTATAGCTGCGACGAAATTGTACACCACTTTAGCTTCTAGGTACACCTGGAAATGTACGTCAATAATATTTATAGTAGAGACCATTAACGAATCGTATTCGTATAATAATATAAAACTTAGCCTTACGCTATACATACAATGAAAAGAACTTGAAACTTCTTGATCATCAAATTATACCTTATTCGTCATTAGCATTGAATACAGGTGAAATGATAACAAATTTAAGTATTATGCAAGTCAGCATCATAGAGCAGAAGTTGTTGCTTTTCGACAAAATGCTTTGTTACAGAATCATTTTTAAATGAGGCTCAATCATCCAAGATCTCGTCAGTAGCAACTCATTTGTGAGTAACGTCTAATACTATTTATTTTATATGACGTGAATTATAGATGTCAATTATAGTATCAGGTGAACTGCAAAGTCCACCAATCGCACTTGGTCAGCGCGGTGAGCTATGCCCTAAAACTCTCTCAATGTGAGAGAAGACCTGTGCCCAGCAGTAGGATAATAATGGATTGTACCCCGAACTGCAAAGTCCTGTTAATTACATATGCGTTGCTACCTTCAAGGATTAATAACATAGTTGCATCATATGAAGTGTGGTTGCAATTACTCTTCTATCGAAAAGCAAGAGCTGCTTCACACCAGATATAAGTGTGGCGGTGGTACCACCCCGGTCGAACTACACTAGTTTTACAACTTGGTTATCGGGTGACTTCAAAAAAGCGGAGGTCAACAAGTTGATTCTAAAAGACTAAAAGTGACTTCAAATCAATCGGGTGACTTCAAAAAAGCGGAGTTCAACAAGTTGATTCTAGAGGAGTAGAAGTGGCTTCAAAGCAATCGGCCTCACGTCCTGTATGTTGAGCAGCGTGTGTCGGGGCAGCGCGGTGGCGAGCGCGGGCAGCGCCAGCAGCGCCGCCAGCGCGCCGCACACGCGCGCGCCGCGCCCGCCGCGCGCGCCGCGACCCACCACGCCCACCGCCATGCTCACCTGGGGAACACTATTATTTATTTATATGTTTATTAGGTAATCCAACAACAATACATAGAAAATATACACTTCATCCATGTTATGTATTAAGTTAAGCCAAAACAGGATTACACAAATATTATTGTAAAATACACAAGATCAAAGTATGTTCACGCATGCTAAGATAAATAGTAAAAATGTGAGTACTTGAATAATATGGTAATGAAATTAATTAATATTAAAGTGCAACTTTCTAGCTTGTTTTTTTAGTTGATTCTTTGATAAATGGAAGATATCTAGGGCCGAGTAAAATTTATTATAAGTGTGAACTGCGCGACAAAGAACTGAGTTCTGAGCATATTTTGTATTTGTATGGCTAACATCAAGAAGAGCAGTGTGCCGCGTACGATAAGATGGTACTCGAAACGCAATGCTTGATAGGAGTTCAGAACAGTCTATTTTACCGGACAACAGGTCGTGCAATAGCGTGACATCATATTGTCTACGTCCACACTCTAATTAATCTATACGAAAATATTTGCAAGCTTCTAAAAAAGAATCAAATGTTATGTGGTCTTTGAAACTTAAAGAATTTGTAAACTTTCTTTGTATTGATTCTATTCGCTGGATATTATTTACGTAACATGGTGACCAAACGATGCAAGCATATTCCAAAATGCTTCTTACAAAACTATAATATAAGATCTTAATGCAATCTATATTTGTAAAATTATAAATTATTTTTTGTTTTTTTATTTGACTGAAGTAGCAAACGAGCATGCAGTCCACCTGATGGTAAAGGGTCACTGCCGCCTATGGACATCTGTAATCAACTTCATACAGAACATGGGTTCCATCGGAAGTCAATCACAGATGTGTTGCTGCTCCTGAGTACTATAATGCTCGCGTCATGTGAAAGTGTGCCGGCAACCACATTCCATCGAAACGCAAGAAATGCTTCACGCTAGAAATAAGTGTGGCGGTGGTACTTCCCCATTCGAACTACACTGGTTCTACCACCTTGAAATTAAATTAAATGTCGCATTATGTATTGGCCTACGAGGGCAGTCTCTATAGTTCCGTAGTTCCGAGATAAGAATAGGGTTACGCTATACCCTGTCGAAAGAGGCGACTGAAAGGAGCTTTCAGAGTTATGGTCGATAGGAGTGAGAGCTCGGACGGTCCTGTCAAGCGAACCAGGAAAGGACGGCAGTAACTGTGGTCGCATAGACGTAAAGACTGAACGTAAAAGCAATACACGCCGAGGACAGTTTTTATATAAATTGAAGTAGAAAACTAGCACTCATACAATCGACGCGTTACTACTCTCGAGGACTAATGGTGGCATTTTATAAAAGTGGCCAGCGATTTTTCCGTCAAAACGCAAGAATTGATTCGCGCTAGGAAGTATTGTAGCGATGGTAATACTATCTTCCTGGTCAAACCATATACGTTGTACCAACCTTGCAAAATTGTCAATACTACGACATTCAATACTCTAAATTATTCTGCATCAATACTTACCAGATTCCTCTACAATAACAAACTATATGACAATCTGTAGTTATAGCTTCATATAAATCCCTCTGTAGATTTTTTGTATGAGGAATTTAATAAACACCTACATCACAGAAAACATAAAACTCACCATGTTTAATTGCGTAAGAGATTCAACATCGCCCTCCATGACTTCAGTAATATTTGAATTTAAAAAGGCTTCCCATTCCTCCAACTCTATGGTTGATGGCTCTTTAACTGAAATTAAAGAAAATTTAACAACAAGTCTTGTAGAACACTTAATTTCAAAGAGTTTAGCATGCATAAAGAAGCTATATCTTTAATAATCTTTATTAATCTTTCTCTTACCATCTTGTTCATTTTCATCAACTTTATCAATCACGTCATTATTGGCAACCTCCTTATCATCAATTGTATCTTCAATCACTTCGCACTTTTCAATATCTTCATCTTTATCTTCCTTACAATACTTCACTTTTTCAGCCTCTACTACACTTGGTATTTCAATAGTTGGTTCACTTGTTCGCCTTTGTCCATCAGATTTATTTCTATCCCAGCTTCTACTAAAGTGGAATGATCGCTTAATACTTCTCGTCAACTTATTTCCACCACTACCAAACCTCAATTTATCTCTTGAGAACTGTAATAGTTTTTGTTTGTAAGAAGGTGGAACACTTTTGCTTAGACCTGAACTGACTTCACTACTGCATTTTGTCGAACTTTTGGGATTCTCCAAGCTCTGTGAAGCTGTATCTACTGATTTAGGTTTCGGTTTTGGTTCTACTGGCTCCTGTTCAGAAATAACATCTGCTTCAACTTCCTTCGCTTTGATGGTATCATGTTTCTCCTCTTCAATCTTGTGCATTTTGTCCAAACCATGCTTATGATTTGCAGCCATAAGCTGGGCCATATTTTTTTCGAGATTACCTATAACAAGATTCGAGTTGTTCATGACATTAAATTCGTGTCTAAGTAATTTAGCATTAGCTGCAGTGATTGGCTGAGATTGATCTTCATCGTCAGTTTTGAGACTGTCTCTAACACTAAAGGCACTTGTGGCTCGAACACTGTCGTCATCAGACATGGGTATGCACTCCATAGCTTGCATTACTCCTCTGACATTTCTTAAATCATGTTCTCTGCCTTCAGGTTTAACTGCTTCAATTTCCACTTTTCCTATTCTGTTGAAATAAATTATTTCGTAAAGGAAATCATTTAACAATAAAAGTAATACTCTCACATTTTAATTAACAATTTATTTATTGCTTAACATTTTTTAAATTTTAAGCCAGTAAAATAAATAGACTACTTTATGATAGCAAAAGAGAAATAATAACATAAACTTACTTTGTATTATTACTTATTTTATCTTTTTGGAGTTGTTTGGCTTCTTGTTGACTGTGAGTTAAGGGCTTTGTAAAGGGTGATTCACTTTGTACATCTTCTGGCAAAATTAAGATATGACCAACTACAAATGGATGATCTAAAATCTCTGGCCAAGACATTCTTTTTACTGGATCTTTGTGAAGCAAACCCTGAAATATATATTTAATTAGACAATTATAAAAATATTTAAGCCCAAGTGGAAAAGAGATTTAGTAATTGTAGTAGATATACTTAAAATACAATTTAGTATTATAATTTTATTTATAAGCTTATTTTCACATTTCATACACTTGATCATATTTACCATGGTAATGAGTTTTCCATCGTGAGAGTGTTAAACCAAATCATGAACTATCTGTGTGTCAAATAACAGCAGAAAAAAGTTTTTAAATAAAAATATAACAAACACATGCTGACAAAGTTTCACATTTACAATCTTAATAAAATTTACCTGCAGAAAAGAGCGAGCTTCTGGACTTATAAATGTTGGCCATTGCACAGGTTTGTGGCGGATCATTCGGACCAGTTGCCATATTGACATAGTGCAAAATGGTGGTTGACCCGCCATTAATTCGTACACTATGCATCCTAGAGACCATAAATCTGCCTGAAAAAATAACACCTTAATTATCTACAGTCGTATATTCAAAATTTAAGCATATTTTAAGGTAACTTGTTATTAAGTTTTTTTTTGTATTGGTACTACATGTGCACAATAACTTAAAACCTAAGCATGATGACATCACAATGGAATATTTATATAATATGAAACAAAAATTATTGATACATATTTAAAATATTGCATTTTCACTGAATTAAAAAAAGGCCAATTATTACATCGCAGGAACTGTAAAGTGGTCTAAAGACGAGGTGCTACATTGATTAATTAAGATCCACAATTATTATAATAATAAGTTCCTTTCTGTTATTTATTTATAAGTTTAGTTTTTATTTAATCTAGTTTAAGTTATCTAATTTCATTTACTTTTTGGGTTGTATAGCTAGGTATATAAATAAAAACTCATTCATATTATAAAAAAAAGATCCACACAATTGACAAATCATAAATGCAAGAAGATTTTCAGCAAGATGCAATGCTTAAAGTACATCATATTTATTTTTATATGTAGTTATCATTACTAATCACATTTTATTTTTAATACTTTGCTGCAATTATATACTTCCATGAAGCGAATTGAATTGAAACACACCTGATGATCATACGGCTTCTCGTCTATCAGTTCTGGAGCCATATATAATGGGGTACCTTTAATAGATGTTAGAATATGGGTGGCATTGGTCATTATGCGAGCCAGTCCAAAATCACAAAGTTTCGCTCTGCCTGTGCTGTCTAGTAACACATTTTGAGGTTTCAAATCTCTGTAAAAATGAAATAAAGAAATATTTTGTTATTACAGAAACAACAATGGAAAGCAGTGTTCATTTGTTGTTTGTTTTCAGTGAAAGAAAACATTGTGAGAAAACCTATGCACATGAGAGTTCAAAAAAAAGATCTCAGATGGGTGTGAAGTCTACCAAATCATACTTGGCCAGCACAGTAGTCTATGGCCTAAAACTTTCTCATTCTGAAAGAAGAGCCGTGCCCAGTAGTGGGATAATAATGGATTGACAAGAGATATTTGGTAACAATAAAAAACCAACAAACTAGTGACAAATGTTTCTACTATACATATTAAGTCTTTCATACCCATATTTGTATATTGGTAGATCTACTATTGGATTAATTGAATGAAAAAATATTAGATAAAACATATTATTGTCCCCTAAGTTCGTAAGAAATATATCATACTATTAATTAATATTAAAATAAAACTGGATGTTTCCCATCAATGTAGCTTACCTGCTGGTACTGATTGACATGACAGAGGCAACCTGAATGGGCGTGTTCTAGAAAACACTCACAAAGCCCAAAATATTGTTCCACAAGACGACCATGATCATTGTGGTCGCAGCGAATACATCACTCATGACGTTATGCAAGCAAAGCTCACTACGACCCATCTAATAAGGTGGGTCGAAGTGATAGTTTCACTAGAGATCATGTCAGTAACACTCACAAGCCAGTGGCAACGGGAAAAACTGTGGTTGTGAGCGTGAACTTTGTGAATGTCTAATGGAACACATTCAATGTAGGGCCATAAGAGTAGAAATAATAGAGTAAGAACAAACCTATGTAAAACTCTATGGGAATGTAGATAATACAATGCCGACACCAAGTCCCAAGTGATCTTCTTAACTTGCTCCTCTTTCAAGCAGCCTTCTTTTGCCAAAATACCATGAAGCTCTTTCTCTGCATACTCTGTGACTACAACCAACTCTGAGTCAGTATCAAAGCTATCTATCATCCGTATGATGTTCGGGTGATTCAGTTGCCTTTGAATATCACATTCCTGCCTCAAGCTCTTTAGATCCTTTGAAGAACGACCTTTCTGTAATAAAGTTTTGAAATACAATTTCAATAACTATGTTGCTAATATTTCTATATTAGCAACATAATTATTGAAATTGCTATTTAGATAAGGACTATGGAAGTTTCTTCATAAAACATGAATATATTCGGTTAAATTACAAAGTTGTTTATATGTTAATATAAAGAAATTATATCAAACCTTTCTAATAACTTTTAAGGCGACAATTGCCTCTGTGTCTTTATGTTTTGCCTTAAAAACTCGACCAAACGATCCTTCTCCAACAAACGATATGATAATGTAACTTTCCATAATGTATTAGATAGCTGATCTTGATAAAAATTAACGAAAAATATACATCATTACTTATTTACACTTTTTGACCAGTAAACAAAGGAAGAATCTCTAGCGTTACCCATTAATTTTAGTGTTTATACACTATCTATAGCTTTATAGCGTTTCTGACAGACAAGCTTATGTTATAATGAATGACAGATGACATTGACAGTGACAGTCTATATCATAGACAATTATATTTAGGGTTTATAAATAGGTCGAGAAAAACAACCGAAAGTTATATTATGACATCATTCATTCAAATTATATATTGCAAAATGACTTAAAACCTCTCAATTTTAAATAGTTTAATATTTTATTTCCGACTATTTTTCTCGTTTTTATTTGTCGCTATTATTATAACTCAAAGGGACAGTATTCACAGTTTAATTTAATTCTTCCCATTGTGGGTGGCTCGTGATCCCGCGTGCATTCGAAAAAAGTAAATAATATAATAGCAAGTGCACATTATGATATAATATATCAATATTATTGTATTTTTTTATGAATAATCATACGTGTAATTTTATTTATATAGATACAACAAAAAATTAAATAAAATTAGATACCATAAACTAAACGAAATAAAAACTAAACTTATAAATAAATAACAGAAAGGAACTTATTATTATAAATAAAATAAGCCATCTAAAATTGCCGTGTGAGGCATGGTTCCCAAAACACTGGCGGCATTACCTTGCTGCACAGCTAGACTTAATCTTTGTGCAAAGTAGCCGCCAGCCCTTTGGTCCCCAGAAGCTAGAACAAGTCTGGTAGACATATCTGACATGAATTTTTTCATGTCAGATGACCATGGACCCATGGTCTCTATTGCAAGCGCCGCAAACAAATAATTGTCTAATAAATTACTATATTTGCGGCGCTTCAAAATCTGGGCATGGTCGGCTGCAGCCCCAGCGCTCACAGAGGTGTTAATTATGTGCGATGGGGCTAACGTGTCGACACAGGTCGCGTCCCATACCAGGGGTCGTCCGAGACTCCACGGTACTAAGGTGATCCCATCGGGCCTCTTGCCATCGTCTCTAAACATACCAGAAGGTTCTAAAGTCGCAGGTATAGAGACGGTAGCAAGAGCCCGACGAATCAAATTATTAAGAGTCCCGTGACGATAAAGCCTGCCAGCACTCCTGATACAGGACAAGCCATGTCGACCAAACCTGTCCACCTCCTGCCCACACGGACAAATATGAGACTCGCAAATCTTGGCACCGAGCCGGAGACCTATAGAAATTCGCAACGTTATAGGATCTAGCACGGTGCCAATATTCACAGAAGGGAGTGCGTGTAACCAATTACCTGATTCGCTTTGAGCTACAGCTAATAAACGAGCCCTATCAGTGTTGTCCGAACATCCTTCAAGAAGGCAGGCATACACAGATTTAAGTGATGGTGTGTCCCAGGTTGATTGTTTTGTCTTATCTGTATTTACTAATTCTTCGTTCGGAAAGATAGCACTCCAGGCTCCCTCAGCCTCTGACATGTACGTCACCCGAACATCATCCAAATTAGTTTTAAGGATCTCGGAGATGAGGGTGATTGTACTATGACAAGAGGCTAAAAAAGCCGGAAGTGCTAAACTTTCCGTCGTTCGGACTCCAATGCCACCAAATCTAATCGGAAGTGTTGCCTGCATCCAGGAACGCTCTTCAAATTTTAAATTTAGAATTTTCGATAAGCAGTTTTGTAATAACGTATCTAAAATATGAGTGACCGACGAAAATTTCCAAAAAGGACAACAACGTAATAAATACAAGAATTTAGGAATATTATTGTGTTTATTAGATTTATCAAGGGTTGTGGTCAATATTAATTATAAGAAATAATATCTAAATACTTGCAAAATAAACACAATATTATTGTGTATAATTATTAAATTTACCAAGGGTTGTGATCAATAATAATTAGAAATAATATCTAAATACTTGCTATCATATTTAACGTTAAATAACATTGAATACCCTGCTCATCGTTCTAAATAGATACATATACAGGCAACGAAATTCAGAGTAGAACTAGGATTGCAGGCACCGGTAGGATAGTAGGTACCATACTTTTTTTTTTTTTTTTGTTTTCGAGGGGGAAACTTTCAAAAAGTACCCGACGTCGTGGGAGCGACGCGGGTTATGTGGGATTCTTACCGCACTAAAACCCCCCCGGTGGCCGACCTCGACGCTGCGAAGAGGACTCCGGGAACTCCGATTGACCGCCGCCGGTGTCCTCAGCGTGTGCCCCATCGGGCTCTTCCCTGGTGGGCGTGAACTGCTCACCGCACCTGCTGGTTTTTACGGCAGCATGCAACCACACATGCCACCGTCCTTCCCGGGGTCGCTTGGCCGGACGGGTCGAGCTCCCACTCTTCCCGCCCGCAACCCCGGAAGCCTCTTTTAGTCGCCTCTTACGACAGGCAGAGGGTACCGTAGTCCTATTCTGGTCCCGGAACTACAGGGACAAGTAGGTACCATACCTAGGTTCAATAATGCGACCCATCCTGGCATGATCGTCATTGTGCCCGCCAGGACCTGCAGACTGTTCAATGGTGCGCGTAAGAATTACGGGCTAGGAGATACGACACTGATTTAGTCACTATTACACTTTACGGAATGAACATTTGCAATAACGTTTATCTGATTTATACAAGAATAACACTTCGTTATGCGGTGTAAGGGGCAGCACGTTTAACAAAGTAATCCCCTAACTCAGCCGACCCACTTTTTATTTTTATCCATTCCGATCGCACGATATAGGTAATGTACGCCTACCTGTTCAGCGTTGCGTTAGGAGAAGGTAAATGCTACCCTCACTTGTCTATGTTAATAGATTACGAACTAATAAACTAAACGGCGTTAATCATGAAATGTAGGTACGTAGGTTTCCCGTCATCCACCGACATATATTTGTTATTTGTTGACATGATACATTATATGTTCACCTAATGAAAGAAATATGACTACTTTTCACGTCATTAAATTTTACTAAGTAGGTCCTTAACATGTCAAGCGAATTTATGGCGAAGATTTATTAATTTAAACAGCTGTAAAAATAGCACTATTAAGTTTGTGTTGTCAACCCATTATTATCCCACTGCTGGGCACGGGTCTTCTCTCAGAATGAGAGAGTATTAGGCCGTATTCCACCGCGCTGGCAAAGTGCGAATTGATGGACTTCACACACCTCCGTGAACTTTTTTTTTTTTAAAGAACTGTCGGGTGTGTAGGCTTCCTCACGATATTTTCTTTCACCGAAAAGCAGTGATAATTAATTTCTAATACGCACATAATTATAGAAAAATCAGTGGTGCGTGCCGGGGTTTGAACCTCGGACCTCCCGATCGAGAGGGCAAGTTTCAACCATTAGGCTATCACTGCTCACTAAGTTTACATAGTAGTTATAAAAAAGAGTATAAAATAATATTTACCTACATTAACATCTATTTATTGACAAATACCGAAATAAAAATATTAGTAAGTGGATATTATCAATAAAGAGAGAAAAAAAACGATAAAATAAATTCGTAAGTTTTATTGTTGTCACTGGCGATCATTATTTAATCATTACTGTCACAGAGAGGTGAATATTTTTCTGTATTTTTAAAATAAGGAGATTTGTTTTTACAATCATTCTTATACCTCTATAAAAAAATGTTATAATAATAATATACAGGCAAACTATTTTTGCGGGAAGCTCACCCACATAATTACTGTGATTCATTTTTCAATAGGTAAATATACATTAAATCTTATAAAATTATATATAAATTACAATATTTTATTTTAAAAATGATAGTAAATTTAAATAAATATTGTTAATAGTTGCGTACTATGTATTTATAGAGGGTTTTTTATGGGTACCTACGTACAGGAAAATTGTTTATATGATCCATTTAATATAAGGCAACTATGTTTTTTACATATATTAAAGAAGCATAAAAATAAATAACAGCTGTGTCTCAATAAAAAATACATTCATCATTATTCAGGCTACCGTTGAGATACACGATTTATCTTACCGATATCTAATTATTACCCGTTTGGTATGCGAAACTGCTATTGACGTAAAAATAAAGGTAAGAGCCAACGAAATAGGAAATTTATTATCGACAAAGTTTTCAAACATTCGTAAAGGCCTGTCAGGCCGCAGAATCGACGAATAAAAATGTTAAACGGCACAGGCGGGGTTTGTTAACGCTTTGTTGTCTATCAGCTATTTATACCCGATAATCCGGCAACCAACTGTACGAGATAAAGCTCGGATCCGCGTACACACAATAAAACACCAACTGGGCCGTAGCATCGGATGAGAGCATTTATTTCACGTTAAAACATATATTATTCCCAGCCGTGCACAACTCTGTAAACAAACGAGACAGAGCGTGGGTGTGATTCGTGTAGATTAGAAATTTAGTAACTGGATTTTTTATGTAGGTAATTGCAATCAGAAATTTTGTGTTTAGATACGCGGGCGTAACTTAGTTGCCTACGGAATGTGGCCTCACGTTCCGGGGTTTATGTTTCGATTGTCCGAGGAACATAACAGATTTCTCTATCATTTTCTTCAGGTTTTGTAAAGTTTTACCGCATGGGATTGACTATTTCATAAACTCACATTTTCTGATAAGAGCCTTTACTTTCGGAATAGGAAACTAAAATACTTATTAGCTGTGACAAAAGTGACGATAAGCAATGGTATTTTATAGGTAAAAGCTTCAGCAATTTTCCAAAAGAAAACGTACAGTTTTAGAATTACCAAATCACATGCGTGGGAGATAGCCTGTAAATGAACTTTTGAACGCTTAGCGATATTTAATTTATTCTTGGCATCGCATTTGCTCTACTAGTCTGATGCTTTGCGTATGAATGAAATAATAAATTAGTTATCATTATTCGTGTACGTCTGCACTGGTACTTCATATATCATTCGCTATAATACCTGCCTAATCCGTGGTATGATTTGGGGCCAAAAGTAAAATAACATACTAACTGTGTTATACGAAATAGGTAAGTAGATATAGCTTATAAGACTCAGATTTTAATTATCAGTAAACGAGATTTTTGATGCGGCTCTGCCTAAGAAGGTTAATAATATTTTTCTCTCCAAAGATTTAAATATTTTCTTAATTCCATTAGTACGATATAAAATATACCAACAATACAGGCTAGAGTAGTGACTAGTGTGTTCTAGTGTCTTAGCGAGTATTTTGAGCAGTGATAGCCGGTTCAACTTTCTCTCTCGAGCGGGAGGTCCGAGGTTCAAACCCTTTAAAAAAAATAACACTGTTTTTCGGTGAAGGAAAACATCGTGAGGAAATCTACACATCCGAGAATTCTTTAAAAAAAAGTTCTCGGAGGTGTGTCCACCAATTCGCACTTGCCCAGCGCACTATGGCCTAAACTCTCTCATCCTGAGAGAAGATCCGTGCCCAGCAGTGGGACAATAATGGATTGACGACAGAGCCAGTATTATTAGTGAATAATAAAGCCTAATTCGATTGATCTTTCAGTAAACTTTATAGATAAAGTAATTTTAAAAATTGTTTTTATTTGTTACTAGCTGAAACCCGCAGCTCCGCCCCCGTTAAAAAATTGATGCATCGATTGTCCGATGAGAATAAGATATTTAATCACAGTAAAAAGTAGCCTATATATTTATCCAGAGTATCAGCTAACTGCCTACCAAATTTTATGAAAATCGTTCCAGCCGTTTAGATGTGAAGAAGTAACAAACATACACACTCACAAACGTTTGCCTTTATAATATTACTAGTACTAGTACTAGTATATAGTAGTATAGTAGTATACTAGTAAACTAGTACTAGTATGACTAGTATGATTAGTATGATTATGCAAATAAACATACGACTAAGATTTTAAAAAGCTTTACTTTACAATGCTGGATACATGCACATAAATATTTGTTAGGAAATAATTTATTAACGTTTTTCTGGCGAGCTGTTTCTAGATATAGGCAAGTTATTAACTATATTTACTTAATCTGCTAGTTCCTATATAAAAAATATTTAACCTTCTTATACTTTTAATATTACAAGCCATTGCATAATTACGGACTTACCCAATATAAACCCAGTAAACGTTAAATAGCAGAGAGAGATGGTTGCCTAACAAGAAATTCTAGTCACCGGTCGCAACGGTCCAAATTTGACCGTATTCAAGTCAAAAATTAAACTTGATAAAATACAAAGTATTTCCCAGACTCAATTAAATTTTATAATTTTTCAAGTTATTTTAATACAGAAAGCGAAAGGTAAAAGAGGTTTAATTGACAACGCTGCATTTAAAAGCAATACATAACGGGTATTTTGACAAAGACATCTGACATTTTTAATGTTCTGTATTTTCATAGTAAGAGACTGAATGTTTTATTTCGTTTATTATTTATTTGTTCATGACAAATGCACGATAGTGTGTGTAATGTGTTTTTAGTTGATTTTATGCATGCACGTGCATTATTAGAAAAAAATATTAGCGTTCCGTACTTCTTTTCTACGTCAACTATAACCGTGCAAAATTTCATACTGCTCCGTCCGTGGCATGTTATTTAAAAAGGTACCCCAAGTTTCTGCTTCACGTATTAATATATAGACATGCATTTTTTTTGTCAGAAGTGGGTGCTTATGTATCTTGAATAATATTTTTATAGGTGTTAAAATTAATGTCACATTGGATAAACGTATAAAAACTATTTGTAAGGTGCACTCTTGCGTCAAAATTAAGCTGTTAACTATTTTACTGCCGTCCTGAATTCTAATAATTTTACGAACTGCTGACTTCATAACTGAGGTTTAAAATAGTCCTATCCCGTCCAAATATTCCAGTGTTCATAAAATGAGATTGATTTATCGTACGAACATTTTTACTGGCAGCCATCTGTTGTATTATAGGTACCTACTTCATAATGCTACTATAAAATCCTTATGATATACTGCGGCTCGAATTACACTAATATTATAATTTTACAATACAAGTATTTAAAAAGGAGCAGTAAACTGCAGTGCGTAAGAGCAGTAAACTTACAAGGTGGTAGAACCAGTGTAGTTCGACCGGGGAAGTACCACGGCCACACCTATTTCTAGCGTGAAGCATTTCTTGCGTTTCGATGGAAGGGTGTGGTTGCCGGCACAGTTTCACATGAGGCGACCATTATAGTCCTCGGGAGTAGCAACGCATCTGTGATTGACTTCAGATGGAACCCATGTTCTGTATGAAGTTGATTACAGATGTTCATGGGCGGCAGTGACCACTTACCATCAGGTAGACTGCATGCTCGTTTGCAACTTCAGTCAAATAAAAAAAAAAGTCCACTTTGTAGAAAACAATTGCGGCTTATTAACTTTATAAACTTCACATAATATTAAAGTAGGTACTACCTGGTACTACTTACTACCTGAGATGTTCAGTAGATCCATTGCCAATTGTTACTTGTAAGAACTAAGTTAAAACACCTCGCACAGTTATCTGTACCTAATCGCACAATTCAAACCTAATCCAGCAGCGTTTAATACTTGTTAATAAAGACGTAAGGCAGTAGTAGTGCCCCTGGATTTAAAGCATGACAAATTCTATCACTTTTAAACTACCACCTTATGTACCAACATAAGAATCGTTGCCATGGCATAATATACGCTTTTAACACACATAGCCCCATACTAGGATTTTCTCCTGTGTCGTGGGTACCTACCATGGACACACACAAGACGAATACACTAAGAATCAGACCCAGACCATGAGTCTAAACTCATCATTCAGATACCTGTCTGGAAGGGAATCGAAACCGGGACCCATTGCGCGTCAGACTGGTATAGTAACCGCTCCGCCGCGCGGGTCGTCTAATATGGTAAGTCCCTGTAACTATTTACAGGTAAACCCAAAACTTGAAAATGTCAATGTCTGTTTATATTGTCAATGAATAAAAATATCTAAAATAAACCTAGAATTAGGTCATATCACGTAAAAAAATGTTCTTTCTATGTAGGTAGATAATAGGTACTTATTCTGCTAACTATAATGTGGCTGGCGTCTGCCAAAATCGTATGTTACGTTACTTTTGTATTTTTCAAGGTTATGTGCGTATTAAAAATCAATTATCACTTGACTTTCCAATGACGGGAAATATTGTGAGAAAATTTGCCAGACATTAGTTTTTCATAAAGTTCTCAAATATGTACCTAAATGATGTACCTACATCAATCCGCCCATGACATCTGGTAACCTGAATGTCACTTTTGAGAGGAGACTTGCAACTGATACCTTCTCATTTTATGTCAGAAACTGCAAATTTAACATTTATATCAGAAACTGCAAATTTATACTTAACACGCTCATTGCAAAATGTATAGGATAGGGTTATCAGAACCTATTCAAACATATAACTTAGGCGTTATTTGATTTGGTAGAACTTAAAGGAACCTATTTACAAGACTTTTTTTCTAGTTCAACTTTTCGGTGAAGGAAAATATCATGAGGAAACCTACACACTCGAGATTTCTTAAAAAAAAAGTTCTTGGAGGTATGTGATGTCGAACAATTGAACAATTCGCACTTGGCGATCGCGGTGGACTATGGCCTAAATTCTCTCACTCTGAGAGAAGACCCGTGCCCAGCAATGGGACAATACAAGAGAGTATGGTTGCCGGCTCACATTTATATGAGGCAATCATATTAGTCCCCAGCAATGCACGTCTGATTTACTTTAGGTAGAACACTTGTCCTATATAAAGTTGCTTGCAGATTTCCATGGGCCACAGCGACAAACATTCCATCATGTGGACTGCAAGGCCGTTCTCTTCAATCTTACATAAAAAAAATATGTGGCATTGTCTACATCACATTAGAAGGCAATTACAATTTCCGTCACATAAAATTGTCAAACTACAAATGTGCAGCACTATTTCGATTAAGAAGTTAACTATCCCGTGTATGAAGCTCATAGAATTTAGAGCACGGAATGCAAACGACGCAACAAACGCGGCCCTGAGTCAGGAATACATACATAAAATGCAATGTGAACGCAAATTACATGTCATACAAAAGAATGTAATAAAATTCAATGAGACATACAAATAGTTGGCTCTCTTTTATTTTAAATTCTGGATAACTAGAAAACTGAAGTGTGTAAGATATCTTTAAAGTGTTAAAAATGTATTTCATTAGACAGCATTTTTTACTGTGCAGTTTGATTAAACAATCAATTTAAATGTAATTAAGCGGATTTATTATCTTTCTTCACTTCTACATTACATTACATGTGTACTCACTGTAAGGGCCCATTCACACGTGTACAATATCCACCGTAACAAAAACTGCGTAGGTGTAAAAAAAATGTATATGAATGCATCGTTTTATTCATACGGACTCCATTTACCGTCCAAATCAATAGTGTAGACGTTACTGATGACATCACAGGCAAATCCCTGCCACATCTCAAATATACGTTTTGTGATTTTCTCTACTTATCATGAGATGAAATGCATGATCGTTAGGTATGTATTATTCAAATGGAATATCGTGCGTATGAATCGGCCCTAAGCATAAACAATATAACTAAATATAATAGTCTGTACATGCGCTAGTCACACTATTTCAGACAAATAACATCGTTATGAGGACAAGTACTAATGATTAACGCTTAACAGAGATTAGACGGACCTTTGCATTAATTGTAATGTCCAGGTTACTGAGAAACCCTTATATTATAGCCATTTACAGAATGTGGCAATCGACCATGAAAAGGCTAAAGCGTCTATATGCATAACAAATAGTTATTTATTTTTGTTTGTTAAAAAGTAAATATCAGGCGCGTGAACCTCAGGTCGAAGAGAACATTATCGCCATCAATCTGTGCCAATTTTTCCGCAAGTAGTGTGTTCTTGATGAATGCCTAACGACGTGTGACGAGAGATAATTACTAGGTAGATGTACATTTCCGATTGTTTCTTTTTGTTTTGGTAAGGTGTTGGCTCCAATCCATGTACGTCTTACAACAGTGTACAGGTTTTGTGCCTTTTTTTTTTTTTTGTTGACGGGGAGGAAACCTTCAAAAGGTACCCGGAGCCTTGAGGAGAGACTCCGGGTTATGTGGGATTTTTACCCACTAAAACCTCCTCGGTGGCCTTCCTCAGCGCTTGTAGGGGACCCCGGGACCTCTAAAGAAAACGCGCCAGTACCCCCTAGCGCAGCACCCCTCATGGGCTCGTCTCTTAGGGGACATGTAGCTGTCCCCCTGCATCTTCCGGTGTCTACGGCGACATGCAGCCACACATGCCACCGTCCTTCTCGGGGTTGCTGGCTGGGCGGTTCGAGCTCCCTCTCGAGCCGTCCGCAACCCCAGGAGCCCCCTTTTAGTCGCCTCTTACGACAGGCAGGGGATACCGTAGCCGTATTCTACTCCCCGACTACAGGTTTTGTGCCTACGGACATAGAACATAATGAATTTGAAAAAAACTATGATTAAATAAAATTCGGGTTAGAAGACTTCACACAGAGCAGTGATAGAGCCTAATGGTAGAGCAGTGATAGCCTAATGGTTGAAACTTGCCTTCTCGATCGGCAGGTCCGAGGTTCAAATCCCGGGCTCGCACGTCTTATTTTTCTTAAATTATATGCGTATTAATTTCTATTAATCATCACTGGTTTTCCGTGACGGAAAACCTCGTGAGGAAACAGCACATCCTAGAGTTCTTTAAAAAAATAGTTTTCAGAGGTATGTGAAGCCTACAAATTCGCACTTGGCTAGCGCGGTAGACTATGGCCTAACACTCTGTCATTCTGAGATAAGCCCTGTACCACAGTATTAATATCATACAGTAGTTTAACTCTGCCGTGTCCTTGAATTTTATACCTACAGAGGCGTTGGGCGAAAGATTGCGTTAGGGCTGCCTGCCTGTAGTATTTTAATTACATCTGCCAGTATGAATACTTTCTTTCTAGTTTTTTGATAGTAATTATTATATATTTTTATTTAAACAAATACAATTCATGGTGAATTGTATAGGAAGTATTGAATACATGTAATGTTTTTTAATTAGTCGATTTAGGTTATAAAAAAAACCTACTATTTTAATATGTGAGACTTTTAATAACAAATCATTATTTTACTAATAATAATAATACGTCTGAAAATAAATTGATTCACTCTTAATCTGGTTAAAAAAAAAATAAAAAAATGTGTACGTGTACTAGCGTACACTCGTAAGGAGTGAAACTTCTTTATGACGTTATTTTTCAAAAAATAATTTACTATATGCAACTTTACAGAAATTGGTTAAATAAAGTTAAATTAGATAAAGTTTAATAAAAGGCTTTTATTAAACTTTATCTAATAATCTAATCTATAATAATCTATCTAATATCACGCGTAGTAGGGATAAGAAAAATATGGCGCGTAACGGAAAAAGATGGCGCCTAACGAAAAAATGTTACTCTAAATTTTTTTCCAACCCCGATAAAGAAGTTTCACTTCAACAAACAAGATTCCAATCCTAAGAAAACTGCAACATCTTCCTGCTACCTCTACTGCAACTCAACCAAAATTACCACAATCACTGTAGCATATATTCATACCTAATACATTTTCGAAAAATGAAAATAATACTAATTTAAATAATTTCAAGGCATTAGGTATATATATAATTAATTAATTATATACGTATACGGTTCGACTGGGGAGGTACCACTGCCATATCTTTTTCTAGCGTGCAGCAGGTGTTGCGTAGAAGTGTGTGGTTACCGGCTCACATTTATATGAGGTGACTTTATTAGTCCTCAAGCAATATAGTCACCTCATAATTAATTGTCCTCCTTAATTAATTTTCTTACCTTTCGTAGTATCCAGGCAATTTAAAAAGTGTTATCTTTGGATGTGTTAATTTAGAATTCAAACAACCAAAAACAGCACAATATAGTCTACAATTCTTCTTCGCCATATTACTAGTAAAATAAAAAAATCACTGCTCAAAAAACCGTTACTCCGTCCGCTCGTCTCTACGGCACATTCGCGTCTGTTTGTATACCGAATGCATACCGAAATCGAGGCGCGTAGGTATAACTTGCGTTTCGTGCGCTTCTAAGGAGTTAGATTACTGTAGATATTTGTACCGTGCCTGTACCCAGCAATGGGACAACAATGGGTCGACGAGAGAGACTTCACATTCTTTGAAATGAAATGTCTTTATTTTGCATAGACCTACGGAGGCACTTACTCGTACAACTTGTCAGTTCCATATATTTTTTTACACTACCACCGGATCGGAACACGACCTCAACTGAGAAGATCCGGAAAGAAACTCAGTGGGTTTGTCTTTTTTCTTTGTATATCTTTTTTGCCATATTGTTTTTACATTGGTTATATTTGCACATTACATTTTAAAAGAATTGGATAAGATCTGAGTTCGCGCATATGTGCGTGTGTGTATAGGAAACTGATTTTAATATCACTTGGTATTCACTGTTATAGTTGCTTACATTATCGTTTGCACATTTGCAACGCGTAAGCCTCGGGGTTATGAGAGATTCTCCTGGAAAACAACTAGAAATCTTCGTAATCAGGAGTATAGTACCTAGATAGATATTACCCCATTTATGGGATAATTATGTTATAGATTAAGTATTTACGTAGTCTAATGCCGGAACTTGGCATTAAAATTCTTCTATATACATAAGTATTCATACGTAGGTACAAGTTACCTGTATCTAAACTTACACATTGAGGGTGAAGTCTTAGATACAAATGGAAATTATTTTACAAAATTCGAGCAATTAAGTATTTTTGTCACAGTGATTCCGAAATTTTATTAACACCTACTTATACTTACAAATTGTGAACATCTTACTTTCTGAAAACTATAGTAATTATTAAACTTACAATCATAAAATATACTTTAGCAAAAAAGTGTTAATTTTAAAGAAAGGCATATTGATACCAGTTTACCGAATTAAGATTTAACTTAACTTTACGAGAATCTGATTTGGCTATACCTACACGATGAGGAAGCAAGATTGTACTTTAACTACGCTTTCAATTTAATTACATGTAGATACTTAAATTAGTACTAATTTATTCTGTCATTAAAATATATATTCATACACAATAATTATTTTCACATTAAACAGCTACATGGCAAACAACTTTAAAATTAAATGATCCGTGCAGTAAAAGCCAAATTGGAGGGCAGGGCGGGCGGCGCATTATGCTTACACATCGGCCGCGGCGTTCCGCTTGTTTACGTTTTTCTTGACCACGTTTTCGACTAAAAATACGTTTGCATCCTGCCGTTTGAGGCTCACGCCATTGGTCGGATCGAGTGAAGGAAATCGGGGAGGACTTGGAGTCCGCCGACCCCCCGTCGCCCCCGCACCGCACGGTTTGTTTGAAAGTATCCGAGGGGCCATACTCGTAAAGCAGCAGAAATAACCCTGAACGCTGGAAGCAGCAGAATCGCGGTCAGTCGTGTTGTGCGTCTCACAGTGCTAGCTAGTGACTTCCAACATGGTTCTGGACACAGAAGACTGGGTAGGTGGATTAATATTCGAAAGTGCAATAACTATTTTTTCCTAAAAATATAATTTTAGAAAACACTCGCAATATTGACGCATTTTCATAAATTTGGTTTTCTCAAAGTAACTGAAGAAAAATTATTAATATTTCAAAATAGTGTGAGACCGATGCGCGTGATTTCAAAATGCGTGTCATACACCTGCTGTGAAATTAATTTAGTGAAGTGAATATTTAGTACTTTTAAATGTTTATAGTTTTGTATATTTGATTCGAACATATATTATTACAATTATCAGGCCAGATAAATTAAAATATTAGGTATACGTAATAATTGATTGCTACATAAGTCATTTTAAATTTAAACGGAAGTTTACTGGGCAGTATGTTTTCAAAAATTTAATTAAAAAAAGCTTCCGAAATAATGAAATGAATAATGATAAAATTTCAATTCCATATTTTTTTACACAAACACGCGCCTAATATTAATACAAATTTATTATTATTATTATTATTATTATTATTTATTTATTTACTACAATTAAAACGGTATAAAAAGAAAACCAATTAATTGTAGACCGCAGTTATACTTCACAGTCACACTCACAAAACTTCAAGCATACAGATAAAATTGAGACAAGACAAATAGAAAAAAAGCAAGAAAACGCAACAGATTAAATCAATTCAGAATAGGTAACATTTTTTGACTCTAGTAAAAAATTATAAAACATAAATGCGACATAGCGTTTTTATAACACATATAGTTAACGAAGAACAGTAAACATCAATATGTAATAAATGGATATCGATCAATGATAGTGCAAGCTATAAAATTCCTTTTCATCCGAACATTACTAAAGACACGTAATTTGTGAAAGAACGGGACTGAAGAATTTCAAATACCTTTGGACACTATTAGTCTGCACGATTCAATTAAATTTACGGTTTTAGATAAAATGCCAGAACAATCGATTTAAATAAATTATTTAATCTATTAATCTCAACTTTATAGGTGTGTTCACCTACTTAGTAATTAAAAGTGTATTAACCTGTAATTCTAACCAATGGATGTCCTATTAACCCGCTTAATAGTACCTACTGTCTTTGCTATTGAATATTTCGTTTTATTCTATTACAACATCCATCTTACCCATCGTTAATCCAAATAGAAGACTGAAAGTACAAAGTATCGTATGAAGATACGGCAATCGAGAACACGCAAGACCAATGAATCTATTTTGGTTTCAATTGCACGTAAAATAAATTTATTACACTTAACGGACGTGCGACTACGGGAAACTTGCCTTTATGACCTACATACTCAATGACGAAATAAGTCACTCAAAAATGTCGGTTCACTTTCTACCGACCATCTTATACCTCGGGAGTAGCAAGATAGGAAAGCTACTCTACATGAATTTGCTTACCAATGTCCATGGCTGGCAGTAACTACTTACCTTAAAATTGACTGCACTCATTTGTTACTTCAGTTTTACAAAAAATATATAAACTACCTAGACTTATGAAAATTGTAGATAACATGAATGATATTTGGGGAGATACCGAGGGCACAAACTATAAAGGTTCAGATGGTAGAAGCAGTGAAGTTCGACCAGGGAAATACCACCGCCACACCTATTTCTAGCATGATATTTTTTTTTTGCGTTTCGATAGAAGAGTGTGGTTGCCGGCACACTTTCACACGAGGCGACCATCACAGTCCTCGAGAGTAGCAACGCATCTGTGATTGACTTCAGATGGGACCCGTGTTCCGTATGAAGTTGATTTCAGATGTCCATGGGCGACAGTGACCACTTACCATCAGGTGGACTGCATGCTCGTTTACTGCTACAGTCAGATAAAAAAATAAGGTACGGAGGAATAGAAGTTTATGCTTATTTGTAATTGATTGGATGCCTTGGCTGCAATAATTATCATCGGTTAAGTCCGCTTATTATAAGCGAAGCTCACAAATCAGAATATATCAGAATAACTTTATTATAATAAAGCAAATGGTTTTTATGTCAGTAGGTACAGAAATACGAAAACCGAAATTTGTTTTAGAAATGTAAAAAAAAATTAAAATATATGTAAGTGGCAGAAATGAATAAGTATAATAAATCTGTACTTGAACATATTTCTGAAAACATAGATCATGTCACAGAAATATATAATATATTATCTTGTACATATTATCATGGTGGAATATGATATTTACTTGGCTTTGCGCCAAATAATAGTAAATACCTATTACGCTATACACTTACATTAATCAACATTTCACCACAAAGTTAGGACAGTATGGTATGCGATTTATCATTACGAAAAGCCCTTTAAATACATTTTATCTGTTACAGGCCGATGAGCTCCCGCCAGAACAAATTGCCGGTAAGTGATGGCATACGTTAATAGATTAAATAATATCACTAAATCTTTAAATATTTTGTTTAGAAAAATATTATTTTGTAATGTTTACACGACGAAAAATCGCAATCTCAGTATTTGGAGGCGAGCCAAAAGCACAATAGAGGCTGACTTCATAAATTTAACAGACGCGGGCTCCGCATAATAAATTCGTTCTTCCAAAATCGCGTGTGGGTTTAATTAGCCATCCCGAAATACGTAGGTACTTCTTAAAGCGAGGCGCTCAAGGCGTGGCTCCATAAACTTACCAATGATATCGTTTTTTAAAGTCTACAAACCTTTTTGTACAGAGATCTCGCTCATATAAAGCCTAGCTTATATAAATGAGCTGATGATACAGGATTGTGTTTGCGGCAGCGTACATTATTCCATCCATGAACCTTTTATGAACCACTTCCCGACATTAGTTTCATACATTAGACGCAACTCCTGCTGAATGAAACGTTTCCCTGCTGTGTTGTTCTAATAATCGATCGATCCGATCAAAGGGGTGGTCTGTCTTCTTCTTTGTATAACTTCAACACTGTGTAAAATCACATACTCTACATCGCATACGGATTACTTAAAGATCATGTCAGCCAACCCATCACATTTAGACCACTCTTATTGTTGCTTATTCATAGTGATGGCGATATCGGCAATTTCCGAAACAATAATAGCTTGGATATTGTTCCACTATACTATATGACATACCATTTTTTTCTCAAATTTTCAGAAAATAGTGTACAGTTTTTATTGTAAAATCTGTTTATGTCATTCGCAACATTGAAGATTAATAAGATAATTCTGTGATTAAATAATAAGGCACTTAAACAATACCGGCAATTAAATCCAGTAACAGTATAAAGTCCGTCCTTTGTCAAGCAATTATAAACGAACGATTGGCACTTAACAATCTGTGAACAGAAAAAAAGATTAACAAGATCGAATTTTAACGAGTAGGCAAACGAGCCAGCGCAGTCGAGCGCGGAAATGACAATACCAACAGCTGTCAAATCCATAATGACAGTGACGACAGAAAAAACATTGTTCGCGTTTAAAAAACACATCTGTCCGTCTGTAGGATTTAAATACAACTATGCTGTTAGTTTTGTCAAAGTAAACAAATCATGACATACGAATAGTAATTGTTTGTTTACTTGTACTTAATTGATTCATAGACTTCAGGAATTAATAGTAGAGTACTAGTTTTTGTTTCGGAATTTAAGAGCATAAAAACTTAAACTGTCATAAAACCTATCATCACCATAAAAAGTTTTACAATTACTATTACTACTAAACTTATACGGTCAAAATACTATCATTACCATAAAAAGTTTTAACAGTTACAGTTATAAAAGATGGTTTCGCTGCATATGAATAGTGTAATATTTGTTTTTGCTAACTATCCCAATATCTAATTTCGGGTGTAGATACAACGTGGTGATGTATTTTGGGTGTACATACAACGTGGATATCTTTGTAACCACCTAAATGGCTGACTCTTCAAGCTGTAGATGGCGCGTAGCATTATCTTACGATAAATTTGTTAGGCCAAGAGTCCACTGTAACGAATTAACGCAAAATATCTATTTTCCAATTAGAGTTAGTCATTCAATCATTGTTGCAGCAACTTCTTAATCGGTCATTATGGATTTGATTTGACTTCCGCCGAATTACCTTCGTTATTGTTTGCACCAGATGCAGATGCAATATTGGATTCATGACACAGATACGTAAAGGTATAAGGTACCTATAACAAATTATATTTTAAACCTACTTTACTATAAAACGTTTACAAAATCAGGAGTGCCGAGACTTATATTAAATTGTTTATCTTGTAACGACAATAAGCAATAAATACATTTCATTAAATCTAATATGAAACTATAAAATAAAGTAACAATTCATTCCCAAATTTACCAATATAATAGAACGTTTAAAATATTTTAAAGAATTAAAACATTATGTCAACCGGCATTAGTTTAGCCAAAAAATATCTTCGAAACAGCTGTAAGTACAACAATCGTAACTCTCATTACGTCGATGCAGACACTGGATATAATTTATTATATATATTGGTTAACACCTAGGTAACTCAAAATTAATAGTGACATACAGCTGCATCGTTTAACAATTTTACAAGCGCGTCATTAGGTAACTAATTTATCATTCGATGCTTTCAGTTTCGAATAAGATATTTAAAGATATTGAAATATTCAGTTGGTATCATTCTTTGAATTTCTCCTTATGATACCATGGCATGAAAACCTAAATACCTGAATTTTGTAAATTACGAGAGAGTTCTGCGAAAAATGTGTGGATGAAATCAGCACTTGCGTTTTGCACCATAGTCAAAATAATAGTAAAAATAATACCTAAGAGGGTACTTTGAGAGGAGATCTGTGCGTAGCAGTGGGATTGTAATGGGTTGATGATGAAAGTTTACTGAAATAGATGTTTACAAGATAGTGAAGCCTTTTAACCAAGCAAATGGCTCTGATGCGAAGACCCGTACCTATACAATGGTGATCATTTATCAAACCATCAATTTGCAGGTTAGGGTAAAATATTTCTGGTTTATGACGATTAATTTCAATGTTAAAATTAACGATTACGATACAAAGTAAAAGCAGTAAAATTTGTTTTGTTAGTGTATACAGGGAAAACATGAGGTTGTTTGGGCGGGCGGCGCGGCGTGGCAACACGCTTGGACTGTTGCCAATGTGCCGTGGAAATCAGATAGAGTGTGCTATCGTCATTGTTTAACCAAAATCTTTACTCAATTTTCGAGAATTACAGACAGACATGAACCGGCGATGAGTAACCGTATTCGTGTTGTATACGCTGGAAATAAACTTCTATTTTTGTAATCGCAAACGGTTACAAAATGCAAATAATATTTGTTTATGTTATTCCGCCGCATAACCAAAACAGCTGTAACGTCCTGGAAGCCGCTTCAGGTTTCAGTAATATAATGAATATAGCTATAATTTAAACTTGTATTAATATACCCTGATGAAATGATAACAATGAATGAAGGAATGAAATGAATTATGAGGTTGATATATGAAAGTTTTCGTAAGTGATTTCTTGCTTCACAACGAAACTCAATGATAGTCTTACATATATATATACTTCTAAACTAACTGCATTTAAGTTATAGAAAGAAAGAAAGATCTTTATTTAGTCAATTTTTGGGTTACAATAATATTAATTACATAAGATGTTTCAAAAAAGGGCGCCAAAAATTGAATAATTATGCCGGTTAAGGCGTTCTAAATGTATGGCACTCACATACTCGTATTTATCATTAAAAGACTTACAATTAGACTCTATATTGCAATGCTGTTAACTTAAGAAGATTAATATTTTTTGTATTTTTAAATCATCGTTTAAGAAGAATATAGATGGTAACATGAGTAAAAAGCAAAAGAGAAAAGGTTAAAAGAAAAACAAAAAAGAGTAAAAAGAGTAATAGCTCAACGAAAGAGAATTTATAAAAGAGGTTACTGCAATTAATGGATTATGTAATTAATAAGGTAGTTTAAAGGATGATCCTTGTGGTTCGACTCCGGTGGCCCCACCGCCATATTTGTCGTCGTCAACCCATTATTGTCCCACTGCTGGGCACGGGTCTTCTCTCAGAATAAGAGAGTTTAGGCCATAGACCACCGCGCTGGCCAAGTGCGAATTGGTGGACATATTTACTGCATAATAATAACAGTGTTAATCACTTCTGTGTTCTGATTTGAAGAGGTGGTTAGGAACATATACTCATCCGATGCACTTCAACTTACTTCAGGGGTAGGTACTGCAAACAATTTCTCCGATATTTTCTCTACCTAGCGGACAGTCATGAGATTATAAGTGATCCTGCAGCCCATTGATCTGAAAGTAGAAAGTAGACGTTTTACAAAATGTGATATACCCTACCGCTTCACTGATTGAGTTTTCGGTTGGAATGTCTTATGTTTATTCCACTTTTTATGTCAGCAAAGGTTAATTATTTTAACGAATCATCACATATAGCACTGGCTTAGTGGAGGTAGCCGTAGTTGCTTCAGGGCTATTAAACATCCGCTTCAAAGATATTTTTAAATGTAAAACGAATTTCTTAGTTTTGTTGCAATTTGTAACAAATTTCGTGAACGTACTCGAGGGCTTTTCGGTGAAGGAAAACATTGTGAGGAAATCTACACACCAGAGAGTTCTTGAAAAAAAGTGGACTATGGCCTAAAACTCTCCCATTCTGAGAGAAGACGCGGGCCAGCAGTGGGACAATAATGGGTTTGCACCACCACTCGAGGGCAAGAAATGAGCTATAAGCATCGTACGTGTACATACTACACGCATCAGCATTGCACCTGGAACAAATGTGTCTGTTTAATCTTAAAGGTAAATTACACATGATTCTGCTGAAAGATGGCAAAATTGTCTCAGAATTTGAAATGACGCTTGAAGACAATGAGTTATCTTTGAGCGTTGCGGATAGTTACAATCATCAGATTAGGATTCTCCTAGATATTAAAAGGAAAATCATGAAATATCTGCTGACGCAGTGTTCAAGTTTCGAAACTGTACCATCCGCGATCGTGGGCAGATAATTAATAAACTTAAATATAAGAAAAAAGCAATAAAACGCACGAGTCTTTGAGACAACTGCCAAGACATCTTGATGATTAAAATTAACAACTCCGCTGGCGAAAATAAAAATCATGTTTTTCTAGTATTCCGTTGGCAAAATATAGCAGGACAGCTGCGCTCCGCTAAGCGATGACTTCAAGCCAACGACTTGGTTTATCATACGATCTTAAAGAAATAAACAACATGAAATATGCCGGTTCCGTTCGTTCCTTTTATATGAATTCATAACCTCCTTTCACAATAACAATCCACTTATCTCAGTGATGTATATAAAGCGACGTAGAGGTTTTCATTCCCGCGTAGGCATCTAAATGATTTAATTTAAGTAACACTGGGAAGAGTTTTATATGATAGATTACATCTGTAATTTGGAAAATACATTTTTTTACATGTGGAAGAATGCATTTTTAGCGTAGATATAGATACACATACACGAGTAGATATCTTTTTCATTAATTCACACTTATAGAATTTGTCGCTTTTTAAAAACAATAATTATATTATAAAATATTATAAACAGTGAAACAAATTTATATCGTGTAAATGAATATATAAGAATAATGAGTGTGAGACAGTATTGTGATATTTAATTTGTATCAGAAAGCCCTCTAGATAAGACAAACTCAAAACATCTAAATGAGAAATAACGCAGTCTGGAGAAAGAGCATTTAAAAATTGAGAAATGAGATCAGCGGTTTGTCTCTCAACTACACCATTAAAACTTCCAAGAAATTTATTTTTGCTAGCCACATTTGATATCACTTTATATTTATATACAATAATGACGCACGTTCAGAAATATAACTTATATGAACCGGGCAAATTACGACGAATTTTTATAACAGCCGTCACTCGCCAACGTATATAATAAGTTGTCATAGTCCTCATTCTCTTTATAGGACAGAATAATAACTCATAACTCAACTTCACTTTTAATTTACTGAGTCTAGTAAACGACAAACGACATGGTACATGCGTTCTGGAAAATCTTTTCATATTCTTTAGGCTTGAGAAACAAATCGTTGTGCGGATACACTTATTTTTTGCTTCTATAGTACTTTGTAAGTACCTACAAATAATATATTTAAATGAATAATATGATCTGTGAGAATTTATACAATCATGTAAAGGTGGTTCAGATTAATCATTTGCAATGTGGTATAATAAATAATTAATCATAACCCGACTAAAAGTTGGAATGCTCAATTATAAGGGAGAATTTTTGTCTTATGTCATAAAAGTGGTAAACGAGATTGCAATCCAGGGATGGTAGGTGGCCAATATCTTGTGGTCCAGAATGATGCATTGTAACTCCTAACGACAAGTTAAAACGCCTCAAGAAAGTGTGTGAGTCATCAACATCAAATAATTTATTGGTATATCAGAATTTACGTTATTTCCCCCTTTTTACTGGAAATTATAACTGCAAAGTAACCATATTTCTGGCCACAGGAAGTCTAAACAGACACAGACAATCTAGGAAACAATTTTAAAAGATATTTATACGTATGCAGGTGTTAAATTAATTATAACTCATTTTCTCGATTAAAGATAAGTTCTAGGGAACGAACATGAACAGAAATTATCTGTGAAAACTTGAAATGCAGGCTTCATTCAAATTTAATCAGTACTTTGAAATAGTGCTTATCTGCCGATACGCCATAGGTAGGTACTCATTATGGAAATGCACATATCCAGTATAGTAACCGACTGACGTTGTTGATATTTACTAAGCCTATAGTAAACTCTGAAGAGAAGGAATGAGTATCAAGTTCAATTTATTTTGAATAGGAGTTAATGTTATCGTTATAATTTATTATCAACATCCACGCGTTGCGCCACGCTCCGCGCAGGGCGCCGCCGATGCAGCTACGTTGCACCGAAATAGACGTATTGCACAACTTATTCGCATGCATCTCGGAGCATTGAACTGCTGTCCTAATCTCACTGCAGCTCGCCCAGCCATCAGTGCAAGTGTTTTTATTGCCAGGGCAACACCGCAATTGCATCTATTAGCGAGTTGTCCTTACAGAAAGACCTGTGAAAGGGAAATCGTAAAAGCTCATCCGGAAGGGCGTCATGAGTACGCTAAACATTGAGGGTATGTCACTGAACTGCGATTTCAGCCCAGAAACGTGTTACATAACCAGTTTACCGGACTGACTGAGTAAATCCTTTTTGTTACAGTCCTCCGCAAAGCTTTCGATGGCTTCGACCACAACCGCTCGGGCAGTATCCCATGTGATTTCGTCGCGGACATCTTACGAATGATGGGGCAACCCTTCAACAAGAAGATCCTAGAAGAGCTCATCGAGGAAGTAGACGCTGACAGTGAGTAATGCCATCTGTTTATTCTAATTCCGATGCAATTTCGATCGGCCCAATTCGTGAGTTTTGTGGGGTGTTAAATTACTTGGTCGACTAAAATATCTCTCGATAAATATTTGGTATTAGCTAACAGCGCGTGGGATAAATCAGGTTGCTATTGCTTATCTAATAAATTGTCAACATTTCAGAATCTGGCCGTCTTGAATTCGGTGAATTCGTGACTCTCGCTGCCAAGTTCATCGTTGAGGAAGACGCCGAGGCTATGCAGAAAGAGTTGAGGGAAGCATTTAGGTTATATGACAAGGAAGGTGAGCAATATGAAAGCCATCATATAATTTTATTATAAGATTATTCTCATCATCTTTCTTCTATACTTTGAATTTTTATTTTTTATTTTTATATAATTATATATAGGCGAATGTCTACCATCGTCTATTTTAGACATCAAGGTATTCAGTTCTATAGGCACGTTGACTAATGAAAATTAGCTTACCTTTATCTACCGCCCAAATCTTATGTTAGTGGGTTCATGCAACTGCGTACCAAACAGTTGTTTTAGTATATTATATATGTACCAGACAAGAATGCATTCCACTTATTGGCAAGGTAACTGGACTGCTCCCTATGGACATCTGTAATTTCTTCCAACTATGATTAGTCCTACCTGGTTTCGTTGCAATTACGTTGCTACCGATGAGAACTACGTTGAAACCATTCGAATAATATATCTCTTTTCCACACTTTTTAAACCAGAACACAGCAGCGCTTGACGCTGGTCTTTGACGACTCGCGTGGCGGAGCGGTTACCATACTGGTCTGACGCGCAATGGGTCTCGGGTTCAATTCCCGGCCAGACAGGTATCTGAATGATGAGCTTAGATTCGTGTTCTGGGTCTGGGTGTTTGTGTATTCGTCTTGTGTGTGTCCGTGGTAGCCACAATACAGAAGAAAATCCTAGGTTATGAGTGTAGAAGTCGCGTTTTTTATATAACAGAAATAGTAGTAGTGGTGATGCTTCCCGAGTCCAACTACGAAGCATTTTCAACTTCGTAAAAGGCACTTGGCTCAGATGTTAAGATACTGATGTGTGTTTCCAGGCAACGGTTACATTCCCACGTCGAGCTTGCGCGAAATCCTCCGTGAATTGGACGAGCAGCTGACGGAGGACGAACTGGACGGCCTCATCCAGGAGATTGATACTGACGGCAGCGGCACAGTAGACTTTGATGGTGAGCAAAGACCTCAGTATTGTTTAAGAATGTCCCAAACGCGAAACTTGCTGCAAGTAAAGTAATACGAATATTCCGAGGGTCATAGGCAAATCGTTTTACTTAAGGTGCATATATTTTCCGTATAACTAGCGGACCTGGCGAACTTTGTTCCGTCTAAAACTAAAAAATCTAAAATTATCTGTGTTTCTCCACTACATTATACACGTATTATACATAAAAACCTTCCCCTCGAATCACTCTATTTATTTAAGTAACTGCAATTAGTAATCCGTAACGCAGTTTTAAAGATCTCAGCATACATAGGGACACAGCGAGAAGCGACCTTTGTTTTATACTATGTAGTAAAGTGAAAATGCGTATCTATGTAATGACTTGTTGCTAAGCGAAAATAGAGTATGCTGCATTTTAAAGAACTTTCTTATGACCAATATTTTATATTTATAGAATTCCAAATTGTATAATTGACAATAAGAGTCTTGTTGGTCAATTTGTGTTTTATCCGAGTTATAAATGTCTGTTTTATTCGTCCAAATTCTATTTGTTTGTGTAAGAAGAAAATATATTTCGCTATAAACTAATGTCTATAATATTGTTTCAGAGTTCATGGAGATGATGACGGGAGAATAAACATCTACTTATATACAAATCTTTTTTACTTACGTTTAATTTAAGCAATATCTATTACATTTCGGTACTTCAACCTTTCGAGTCTGGAACATTGGACAAGATAACAAAATACCAAATTCAGTATATTTAAAAGTATTATGTATGTATTGTACAAAATAATATTTTGTTCACGGTTAATTGATGTGTGTGGCTGAGTAATGTTTATATTTACTTATTAATAAATCTTTTACTATACTTTGATACATCTTTAAATAGAAAAATAAACTTTAACTATTTTTACATTTTTGTTATAACCTCCCCCCGGGAACCTAGCCGTGACTGCCTAGAAAACATCTAAAGATTTGTGAGATCTGTGAAAGATAAAAATAATAGATTCTCTGTTTTTAAACCGGACGCCAAATTGTCCTAGATAATTTTGATGGCATAAAATACAGAAATTTTGGCCGCCGGCCAGTAGCAAGTAATGGGTCTATTTAAAATCATATTCTACGGTTCAGAATAAAATTTGTTATACGCGTCTTCGCAGACGCATGTGAGTTGTGTAAAATAAAAACACCCATGAATATTACTTATTTATTACTGAGTAATTCTTTGATCGTTGAATAGTTTCACTCGATGTTATACAATTTGCGTACATATTTTCTCATGCCTCAAAATAACAAAGAATTCAAAGCGCTTAGGAATGCTGAATTATTATTACACGATAGGTATAGCAATGTGTATATTTAAAATAGCATTTTTATATTGTCGTACGTTTTATTTAGTACGTTCTACCTATAAGTAGACGACATTATCAGATGCTTTTATTAGAGTAACGAAATCCTTCCAGACTTAAAGCGAGTGCAATAAATAAAAACGTATACAGTTATGCTTACTTTAGCATTAAATCGTTTGGAAGGAAAAGTTTGTTCGGCGTTAAAGATTAAAACTATCTACGAATTACAAATTACAATTAGAAAACTTTATAGTTATATCATACAAGTAATATGGCGACGAATAATTTGTATTTACAATTATTTCATTATATCAAATTAATCTCTCAAATAACTTAAAAGTCTACCTAAAACGCAGACTCAACTTAAAAATAAACATAATTAAAAAATATTATTGGAATGAAAACTAACGGTATGTATTCAGATAATCATGATTATAAAAATATAGTTATTTCATCATTTAAGATATGGTGCATGACGGAAAGTAATGAGGAATGAACTCACATACAACAAAATGTTTTTGTAAAAACAAAACGGTCAAATATAAAATTATGAATTTATGGCACTGCCAGTACAGCATCTATGCCAAATGTGCATTCATAGAGAAGTCGACTTATTAGTAAGGTAGTAAATATCGACATAGATTCTTATTTTGTCTTAAACGATGACGCATCGTAAGTATTGAATTGAAACTCCGCTTCTCTACGAATGCACCTTAATTGCCTAAGTCAGAGCTTACCAAACTTATTCATTCACAGAATGATTGTATCAAAAACAATGTCAAACTATTGCATGCCGTATGTTTGTGCGGCTTTCGTCCTAGGGAAGTAAGTCTGACTTGAACCTAAAGGAAAATTCAATTTCAAGCCGAATTAATTTTATGTAAATTTGGATATCAAGTTAGAATACGGTACATTCTTTGACTTATTTTGCTCCAGTGTATATTGGACTAGCTTGTTACTAGATACTAATACGTAAACAATAGGTACCAGACGTAGTTAAAGGTTATAAGTAACAATTGTTGATAGTTATTTCAACCTCAATACCACCCAACCTGTGTGACCTCACGTTCTGTTCATATTTTAATAAGGTCTGACATAAACTCTGATGAATTCAGCAGTCCATATGTACAAATTAAGGCGCATCTCAAGAGATGCCAAATTATCTTAAAAATCGTTGTTGAAAGAATTTTTCTTTTCGCGTCTCATCTAGGAAGAGGCTTCCCTATCCACCACACCCTTACATATCCACATGTAGGTACGTAGTTCTAGCAAGGATTTAAAAAGGCATACTTCATTACGCATGTACGAACCAAGTATATCTTTCAACATTTTCAGCTTCTGAAAATCTTAAGATTCAAACGTGAGGAAATAGAGGTCAGATAGCAATGAGGTTAGATCTTATGTGCCGTGAAATTGGTACATACAAGCAGCAGAAATAGTTACAGTAACTATCACAATGTCATAATTGTACCGCAGTTTTGATGGCACGTTTACAATAACATGAAGTGACATAATCCGTGATACACAAATGCAATAAATAATACGTCGCGAGCATCACACTCACTTGTTAGTGTTATTTATTAATTTAAAAGTCAATAGTAAAATTCATTGGTAACGCATTTAACAACTAAGCTTTATGAGTTTACAATTATATGATAAGACTAACTACGAAGTACTTGAAGTCAGTTAATTTATGTTATGTACATCAAAGAAAATGTTGCAATATGGATAACGAGCACTAAAAGCCTTCTATATAAATAATATAAGGAAGGGAAACCATCTGTCTAGCTTCCTATTCTAGTACATACACTTTTCACAATCGTATTAGCTTCTTGGCTTCGGATAGCTAAATTTATCTAAGATTTCGTAAACGACTACCTACGGATGAGATCTCAATTTAAACTATGTTTTTCCAAACGTCCTTCCCCTGTCAGAAGTCATATTCAAAGCTAATCATTATCACATTTTGTTAAAACGTTTAGAGTTACAATGCAAATAATTGTAAAATGTATAAACTAGCACATATGTATATTATGAAACGACATGCGTATTCAGTTGTCACTAATCTAAACTTTTGCAACCAGGAACCAAGTAATATATTAAATAACTATACAAAGATATACATACAATGATGAATATGATACAAAAAGATAAAAAGTAATTCAGTTGGCTAAGTAACATGATTCGGCTCACAAATAAAAGAACATACAAAAGTTATTCGTCACATATTAGGCTGACCGCCCGATGGCTACTGTCGCTCAAGCGATAGTTGCTAAAGCTTACGCTACTGAACTTTGTTGAGCAAACGACGTGACCATAAATATATTTGATTTTATTTGAAAAATCTGTCAAATTGTTTAAGCGTTCATATAAATAGCATATGCTACTAAATAATCGTCGACTAATATGACAATAGTTTAGACAGTCGCATTACCCAGTATTTAATCGCTAAAGCTATCCGTTCCTCAAGCGATAGCAGCAAATAGGCGGTCAGCCATAACATTACCGCAAGGATATTATAATATGTCATCATACTTATAAAATTCGTTCATACACACAACATAAAGTTACATACTACATGAAATTATGAAATGGAATCATAATGCTGGTCGAATCGCGAGGTAATAGTGAGCTATACACGGTACTATTAACATATATGTTTATATTATTATGCAGTACTTGTCTAACTATAAGTAGTTTTATGAATACTGTTTAAGTAAATAGATCTCGTTCCTTGTAAAAATGGTTGCGCCTTTAAGGCATATCCAAGCGGTCCATTTTCAATCATCTCCTTAATACTCTGAAAATTAAAATTAATACTCGTTAATTAAACAGTAAACAAAAGATACATAAATCTTGAAAACAATGTGAATAATTTATTCAATAATATTTTATTCAATAATTTAAAGAGGAAAGATTAACAGCGTTAAGTACTGCTGTTGTTATTCTGCGTATTGTGTGAAGACGGTGGCATAGGAGAGACACATTTAGGAAGCTTTTGAACTGGTTCTTAAGAGTAGCAATGCATTTATGGCAAACAATGGACTCGAATCCTATCTAAGATAGCTAAGATAGATTTAAATTCTTGTCAGCGGTGACTTGAATGCTAAATGTGTTCGAAATTCAACTGGCGATCCTACTTAGTTAGGGACAGTACAAACGTAATGTGGTAATTCACATTAGGAAATGTTCTATTTATTTTAATGACTATAAGCTGAATAAGCTAAAGTAACCAAGAGACTTAAGTATCTGATGATAATTAATGCATCTCGGTAAAACTTGTCGTCTTACGTGAAATTTATAATACATTTTATAAAACTCTATGACTCTATAGACTAAATATTACCATGATTAGACTTAGATAACATAAACACAAATGGTCCTATAAATAAATTATATTATCTATTTTGGTATAGTAGTAGAATTAATTAATATCTTGTGAAGCTCGTCATATTTGAATAATAATACAATTATTGAGATCAGGAATCCTATTTTTAGAAACAATAAAATCTTTATTTACCTCATATTGCCACACTGGCAGTTTGACTAGTAGAAGTATAGCCGGTACCACTCTATTGTAAAATAGGTGGTGGCGGCCGCGAGCGCGTGTTGCTCGGCTTGGGTATCGAACTGATTGGTAAAAAGTTGTTTCCTTTGGGCTTGGAAGATCGTCCAAAGTCCTTGCGACCAGGTTTCAGCCACGGCGGAGGAGGGCCCTCGCACCACGCCGCACGAGCCCAATCGTGCGGTTCCACACCGAGCCGCGAACATTCACGAGCGTACGCCCTGTATGCCGCGCAGTGACACCTCGTACCAGCACAGCTACACGCGTCCAGAAGACAAGCGTCTCTGTAGTTTTGCGGGTTTAACTTTGCTCCACATTTAGCAAATGCGTTGTGGTTATCAAACGCGCTGCACACTCGACGTGCTTTTTTTAGCTTTGATTGTCTGCAACGAGTGTTCGTTCCCGGTCGTTCCTGTCGACGAGTGCAGGCCCGACGTCCTCCAACGCGCCACGAGGAACCAAACCTCCACGTATCGTTTAAAAGTCTTCCGTCACGAGTCTTCATGTCATCTCGGGCAATAGCATTAAAGTTACCGCACAGACCACATAGTTTGCCTTTGTACGAACTCGAGACCGTTACTTCTAAGAATCCGTCGCCGTCCCAAACCATCTGCACTCCTATTTTAGCTTTCAAAATAACAGATCCATTGCTCCGATTAATATCAGCAATTCCGTTTATTTTGTGAGGTAATGTTATTCTTTGACCGTTAATTTTTATCCTCATTCTCTTCCCCATATTGATTTTGGTGGAACCGATCCGTAGAGTGGCAGTCCGCGTCCACGAGGAATGTGAAGTATTCCTAGCATCATTCGATATTCTAATCGAGAAAGTATGGTTCTTGCAATCAGATACTAATTGGTATTTGCATGATCCTTGAAAGCTATAAAATTTTCCATCGAAAGTCTTATAGTGGGGGTCTCCGAAGACTGTACAGATTCCGTCCAGATCAATACATTTGGGGCAGCACTGACCGGGCAATAGGCGAAGCGTTTGGTCTGATGGACACGTTAATGGAGGACACCTCTCCATTGCACACCGTGGCTGCCCACCATGGCATTCACATGATTTACATGCATCTAATTGCCAGGTATCACCATCCTGTAACATAATATATAAGTAAATTTAGCCGATAATTAGTAACGGGAATTTAGATATAACCTCCGTCAAACGTATTTTGCCACCACATAGTTCGAACTGCACCGCAGTATTATTTTATCATCATTATCATATCGCAAGCATTTATCCTTTATGGCGAAGGAAGATTATCATGAGGAAACTTACACACCTGAGAGTTCTTAAAAAAATCACAAAGGTGTGTGAAGTCTACCAATACGTATTCCGTCTGCGCTGCGGACTATGGTCTAGAAATAGTTCAGGGGAAGACCTGTGCCCAGAGGTGGAACAAATAATGGGTTGATGTCAAGCACTGGTATATTCTAGCCTAAAATATGTATTATATTAGACATAGTACTTATCCGAGACGTTTCTAAGGATTAGCTACGCACCTGTGACTAACCTCAGGTAAAATTCTGATCTTACCGGGGCTTGATTACAGGTGTCCATGGGCGGCAGTAGCCAATTACTTTCAGATGCATTGCATTCTCGTTTGTTACTTCCATTAAAAAGAATGATAATTTATAAAAAAATATTAATAAAATAATATGTTTACTACTACGTGCTCGCGAGTATACATATAAAAACAAATTAATGGCAGTTAAAAAACCCGTTACCTGATAAGTTTTGCCTGCGACGACACAGGCAGATTTCGCTTCTTCCACCTGCGGGCACTCAGGGCAGCACTTGCCGGGCGCTGGCGGCAGAGCACGTGCCCCACACGTCAGCACCGGACACGTGTGGCGAGTGCACACAGCTGTGCCGTTGAGACACGTGCAGTCTGTGCACGGATCCACCCGGAATGGACTTTGGTGCGCGTGGTACTCTTTGCCAAATATACACGGCTTCGGTAACGAATTTCCTGAAACTGAAAAAAGCTAACTTAGTAAATTTGATTCCATTGCCTCATTTTATTAAACCAACTAAGTACATTTTTTATAAGGTTGAAGCAGAAAATGATGATGCAGTCCACCTGATATAAAGTGGTCACTGCAGTCCATGTACTTCTGTAAGCATTTTTTTGTAGAAGAGGGATACTGCTCTGTATAAAATTGCTCACAGAAATCCATGTCCATGAACTGGGATCTGAAGTGAATTACAGGAGCATTGCTACTTCTGTAGACTGATATGGCCGCCTCATACAAAAGTGAACCTGCAACCAAACCCTTCCACTAAATCGTAGTAACTGCTTCTCGATAGAAGCGGATGTAACGAAGGTACCACTTTGATAATCACTGAAGTAAAATTTATATTTCTTCTGTGTCTTGAGTACGAGCTTATTACGTTAACTTCAAACGACCATTGTTAACATTTTCGCCTACTACTGCTAAATACATCGCAGTTTATGAGTGAAAATCATTACATTACAAAAAATAGTCTAACACATAAATTCGATCGAGCACATTACAAAAATTTAGCAAATAAATCTACAAGTAAATATGTACGTACTTGGCAAAATTTTATCCGAAATAGGATGCATACAGCGAGGGCAGCATTCTCCTGGCGGCGTTTCTTGTTGGCTCGCCACACACGGCAGCACGGGGCAGGCGCGCTTCGCACACGACAGCGCGCCGTGGACGCAACGACAAGACAGGCACGGTTCCTCCGGGATCCGTACGTCACGACCCTCGCCAACTCGCTGCCCATTTATGACGCACTCTGAAAATTATATAAGTTTATGTTAATGATGTAGACTTTGAGAGCAGTTATATATCTAATGGTTGAAACTTGTCCTCTAAATTCGCAACTATGCAACTCTGGGATGACTATAACTAGTCATAGGTAAAGTTAAAGCTCTTTTATTCTAAAAGGAGTTCTGTAACCGAAAAGACGATATTTTATCATCTTAAATAACTAACGATTGGATAAGACAATAATACCGTTAAATTAAAACCAGCTTTATAGTAAAACCAGAGTTTTACAACAATGTCAATCTTTTTATATCTACCTACTTTTAATATGTGCAATATTTTTTATTTGAAGGGACCGAACTGAAATATTGAAATAGACATTCTATCAAATGAATGCTATCAATGCAAGGAATTAAACAATCCCAATCGTTGGCATTTGCTGCCTTTTTTGCTGCAAACGAGATGTCTATAGATCACCATAACAAAGCGAGACAAAACTCGGCCCATTGTTTGACGTGAGTGGATAAGGCCTCGAGCGGCATTACGACTGCGACAAAGCGAAGCGCAAACTCCATAAATTAGTGCGAATGGACGATGAATCAATCAGGGACTAATGAATACGAGGGCGCGAGCGCTCGCACACGGAGACCCACCGCCGAGACCACCTGGGTACGCCTAATTCAATGGCCGATGTTGTTAGGCATCACACCAAAATAATACGTTACCATACGATGCAACAGACATAGTGGTCATACCAAACTGCCAGATGGAGCTCTAGTTACTTTTCGATTAAATATAGTCCTCTGTGAGACCAATGTTTATGAACAATGTTCCTTTTAGATAAGGTTATGAATCTAGGGTTAATGGATTTAGGTATTTATATTTTTTAGTCATTATCCGGCTTAAAGGATTATATTGTGAAGCTATGAGTAAAGAAAGCGTTAATCATTTGTATCTGTTCTCAACCTCGAAGACACATTTCCATGTAGGAACCACAATGTTAGCGGGTAACAGTTATAAACATACTTGATTCGCAATCAAAAAGCTTTTATGGTAGGTTGTTCTGAAGTACCGAGAAGTGCGTTTGAATATAATAACACTGAGCGCTTGAGTACCTATTCCTTTGTACTATTTGTGTTATTGAATAGTCGCATTGAGATGCACTGGTACTCAGCCTGTATGCATAATTGTGACAATGAAGATATTTAAGAGCACGTCGTAAAACTTGACACTGCTAAACAATGTATGAGTGTTCTTTTGTGGATAAACTATTAAGTATTCATCGTTTGTTAGCACGCATTAGAACAACACAAGAACGTCCAAATGTTACAGTTTAAATTCCATTTTATTGTCATGTATCTGACGCGTCTCGACAAAGAAATTACTAACGATTAAATACTAACGAACCTTTGTCCTGCAATTTAATTATAAAAAAAAACTAGTTGACCCGGCGAACTTTGTACCGCCTAATAGTCAAAAATCTAAAAATATCAGTGTTTCTCCACTATATTATACATGTATTATACATAAAAACCTCCCCGTAGCGTAGTTTTAAAGATCTAAGCAAACATAGGGACAGAAACTTTTTTTACTATATAGTGATAGTAAATGCGACTGTTATTTTATATTTTTTAATTTTCGCAATTGGGAAGTATTTTTACAATCATATTGAAAAAAGGTATTTTTCACGGATGATGTAGCATCGTACAAATATATAATAGATATATGTCGTATATACCTGTAGAAACTTAAGATTTCGGATGCCTTAGAATGTTTCCTGTAGGGTGTAAAAGCTGTTGCTAAATTTTTGCTAACATTTTATCAATATTTGCAAAGTGTAGTATCAGTACACTTTTTCTCGTTTATCACTTAATACAAACCTATACATATTAAACAAATATTTAAAGCTCTCAAATAAATTATTCTTTGCACGCACAATGCGTATATCACAAGCTAATTATTTTAATTTCTCAGGTCGACGTCGCAAGCATGCCCAATAATAACGATAGCACTCTCGACGTCCCAAGAATTTAGATGAGTTAACTTTTTATAAACACTAAAACGTTGCAAACGTTTCAACTAATAATGAAAATAGATACTTCAATATTGTATTAATATTTACGAGTCACTGCACGCGCACTTAAGTTTTTATTAATTAGAAAAAACAATGATTGTGCAGAGAAGTGTACTTAGTTGTTCGGTATTAGTCCTTGATCGGTCGCTTCCTTTATTTAAGCACTGACAAGCATATTCATAAAGACTGTTTTTATAAATAAAATTGATATGCCTATTTGTAATTTTAAAAGTACTGCAATTTTTTAAACACGCTATTTCTACTACTAAAACAATTTTAATATTGTATCTACGAAGATTTTTAATAATTTACATAACGTTTTCATTTAAAAATGTTATGAGGAATATTTTAAAAACCGATGCGTTAGATTAGGCACTGCAAGCAATTTGAAAAATCCAGCGCCAGGAATCGCTTATGTGAATCCGCGTGAAGGTTCAAGCGAGCGGAATCGGATAGCGGCTCAAGCGAGCGCTACCGCACGCTTAAACAGAAACATGAATTTACAGCAATTTGTTTAAATTATTTAAATATCACGCAAAACAGTTAAGGAAAACAAACTTGCTGAAACATATACCAAGGTAACATAAATACGGTAGCTCATTGGTATTGCGTTCAATTATGATATTGCAACGTCATTCGGATTTATTAAATGACTTATCTAATGATTTATCATTACGTTCGCAGTTCAGTTGTATCTGTCTTTTCTAATAAAGGTCACTACGGTAATTAAATAATGATATATGATTTACACTAGAACTTAACTCAAAAAACAAGAATATTGATGTTAAGAACATAACTAAACAAAAGTAAACTAAAATTAATTATCAATTAATATTTTGAAGCAGAACATAACGCCGGTCACAGTATTCGGTCAAACCCAAAAGGCCATTCATTCCCATGCTGATAACACTAATCGTCAAGAAATGAGATATAAAAGGAGCAAAAAGGCTAATGCACCGTTGGGGTCGTAAAACAAATAAACAGAACACACCTCAGCGTTCCCGCAGCCAAGCAGACGTCGGTCGCTTTGAGTTCCAGACAAAAACCCACCCATTTCAACCTTTTAAGTAGGTTGTTAACTTTTTGATTTATGGTCAATAATAGAGACGCAACGCCGTGGGAGACTGGGCCCGATACAAATGTATAATTTTAATAAACCCCCGTGAATATAATAAGCCCTTGTTTCAATATGAGATAGAAATCGTTTCGTGCTCGGTAGGCATGTTGGGATTCTCGTATTCGATTCGTTAGGGTGGTCCGCTTGATGAAGCAATTCCACAATTCCTGACCATTGATAATAAACACAAAAAAGTTTTTTTCGTTCACTTTCATTCACCGCGTAAAAGTTCGCGGTTAATCAAAACTGATTGCTTGTATTTTTTTGCTATTTACGAGTACTCTGGCGCCACTTGGATTATTGGATTTAGTTACGTATAAAACAGTAGATATATACTACTCATGATACAATATTTTATAAACATAGCGCAGTTCACCCGTAATAAGCGGTCTCGAGTTTTTATTAGTAATGGACAGATCAATAAGTCACTTTGTTGTCCAATAATAGTCATCGTGGCAATAGATTCGGATTTGTAAGCGGTACGAGTTATTATGGCGGAGTGGTCCATTGTCTGAAGGTGGTTTGCTACTGCGCAATCTTACTATGCTATTGTCGACCACCGCGTGTGGGCGAATCGCGGTCACTGATACTCGTACAAGAGAGCGTCTTCCTTGCAGACATCATCACTACATAGTATAGAACAAACTTGCTTCCCGCTGTCTGTCCTTACGCTTAGATCTTTAAAACTACGCAACGGATCTTATGCAGTTTTTTAATAGATAGAGTGATTCAAAAGGGAGGTTTTATGTCTAATACTTGCATAATATAGTGGAGGAACATCGATAATTTTAGATTTTTGACTTTTAGGCGGAACAAAGTTCCCCGGGTCAACTAGTACTAATATTTAAGTTAGAAAAGGTATAGACAATAAGGAACTAATGTATTTCAAGAAACTATTTATAGTAAAGAATTTGAATAAATTTTAATTACGAAAACTTTATTTCCTTAAATAACATTATTGTAATAATAAAAACATAATTAGGGACGCAATAAAGCGATCAACACGTCGGCAGTACTCAAAAGTAATTCCGTGCAGTCATTTCGAAAATAACCATTATTTGATTTGGAATTAATCAACTTGTTAGAGTTTGGAAGCGGACGTAAATTGCCGATCTTTTTTGGTTTTATTAAGTTCGCATGTCGGCTTAGTTTGTTTTGTGATGGGATTATAGGGTTTTTTGCCGACCTGCATCTGGGTGGGCGCTTCGAAACAAGACAACAGCGCTGCCCAGCGGTCATAATCGACATTACGTAGAGTACTTTTGGTGGGAAGACACAGCGTGAAATGACCATTGCATTCTTTAAAGTCATTATCGTGTCTGACTTATCAGATTTGGAATATGATCGCCGCTATAAAACATCGCTGTATATCAAATAAAAAATTTAACGTTTTAATGAGAATTAGATTATACTGAACTTGAATTTATTATGAAATGTTTGTCATAAAAATTCTTGAGATATATTTAAGTTGTGATTACTTGAACGTTGTTAGCATTTCATTGATTCCAAGATTTAGTTCGGTATTTAAGCTTAGATACACATTTGTTCAACCAATTAAAGTAGGAGTTTAAGCGAAACGATTATTGCAATCTTATAAGTATTTCGGTATGGATAGAGTTATTACTCCTAGAACATATGTGTGCAATTAATCGTATACCTACCCACTCAACGTGTGACGTATACGTAACATCGTTGTCTACTGTAAAAGCACAATAACAGAACAAAGCAGGGAGGTTTCACACCGTTATACCAGCAAATAAGAATACCAGATTAAAGTAATTACCATCACAAACAGGGCAGTTGTAATGCATGTTGTAGTGCGTATGCCGTTGGTGCTTCGGGCTGTCGCACGCTGCGTAGCATTCCGGCCTCGATACCGTGATGACTCCTGCTTCACACCGGTACAGTTTACCGTCCTCCCCCCATTCGGTATGCGACGCGTGCTCGGTACCGTTGTACCAGCAACCCTTGCAGCGAGTGCAGCAGCCGTTACGAGGCATCACGACAGCGCAGTCTACCGGCGGCCCACACTCCTCATCACCGCTCCGACACTCCACGAAACCGTTCTGTAAAAAAGAAAAGTATAGTTTTAAACACTGTAAGGATACTGATTTTCTAGGTTGTTAGCAAGAAAATCTATCAAGTAATTATATTTTTATTCTTAGTACATCATTGTGAAGTATTAAAGGCATTTTATTTTCATCTATTTTTTAGCTTTGTTAGGTAGTAAAATAATCTCTACGATAGAAAAATACTTGTGATATGATAGTGAAAATGGCACGAAATTTAAAATCGATACAAGTTAAGAAGATTCATAACCACTATCGTCATTATGTCATCTAGTGTAAGATCAGTTAGCTGGTGACCGATGCTGAACAAGGTATTTAGTTACTCTTGTTAAATTAACTCGTAAACTTTTGAACTAAGTTGTTTTTTTGTACTTTGTAGCTGATTCTTTTAGTTTTCCATGACTCCTGGCTAGATGTTATAAATATTTATACCTAAATTTATCACTTATGAAGAAAATCAGATACAAGTAGACTTAATTCTATGTAATTACATTGGCCTATTTTAAAGCAATTCTAACTACTCGGATAAGATTGCCACATGATTTCAATTAAAGCAATCGATGTAAATAATTTACAGCGGAATTAGTTAACGACAAACGACACGGTTTATTACGGAAATAAACATTTTTAATGAAGACAAAATATTAATGTGCCAATTACGGTTTACGTACGCTTGTGGTTACAGATATTTGCGGAAACGTTTTCAATTGGTATTTTTTCCTTATTTACTATGTGCTTTGTTCAATCTTTTGTATCACAGTATAAAATAATATTATGGGTGAAGTATATTTTTTATGTTGCGGAAGGTTGGTTATTACGTTTGTGTATGAAGTATTTTTTTTATCTGATTGAAGAAACAAACGAGCGCGCAGTCCAACTTATGGTAAGTGGTCACTGCCGCCCATGGACATCTGTAATGAACTTCATATAGAACAAAGGTTCTGTGTAAAGTCAATCACAGTTCCGGTGCTACTCGAGGACTAAGATGGTCGCCTCATATAAAAATGTGAACCGCAAGAAATGTATCACGCTAGAAATAAGTGTGGCGGTGGTACCTCCTCGGTCGAACTACACTGGTTCTACCACCTGGCAAAATGTATTGTCCATTAAAATTTAAACAAGTAGATTCCGTAACATTATAGTATCTACTTGATTTTTATTTATTTATATGCTCGTTGAATTGCCTGCAACAAATATTTAAGATAGACCTATGCCTGATGGCTGTGATGCTCGTATATCTGTACAAATATAAGGACAAACTTCATTATTATATGATTTAAAGTCGTATTAGTTTTACATATTAATCTACGTATAATTTAAATAAGGGTGTTTTTACAAACGGCATTTTGGTGATTTACACCGAAAGCCGTTTACAAAGCGAAGTATTCTAGAAAATGATTACCGTATTAGGCTGTATACACATTAAAGATGTAGGTAATTATGCATGATGTATAATAACCGTCTGATTGTAAGCTTGTTTTTTTTATTGATATGTAGGAAGTACCTACGTTTACTTTTCTTTTGTGTTCGCTAATGTAAATTGCAATAATGGTATATAGAAAATATATAATGAAGGTGGTAGAACCAGTGTAGTTTGCCCGGGGAAGTACCACCGCCACACCTATTTCTAGCGTGAAGCATTTCTTGCGTTTCGATGTAAGGGTGTGGTTGCCAGCACACTTTTACATGAGGCGACCATCATGCGCGGCATGAGCGGCAGTGAGCACTTACCATCAGGTGGACTGCATGCTCGTTTGCTACTTCAGTCAAATAAAAAATATATATATGTATTTACTATTGCTAATATTGCGTTCGATATGACAAACAGACTAAATAATAAAGTTGAAAGTGCAGTATAATTAAATGTTTCATTCATTAATATTAAATGATTAGGTTTTTTAGTTGTTAGACAGTTAGTTTAGTAGTACCGACCTACTTTAAAGGCAAGTAAGACAAAAAATTATTAAAAACAAATATTTTAGACATTATTGTTATGTGGAATGTATTCACATAACAATAATGTCAACTCTAACAGAAAAAGTAAACAATTAAAGTAAATTACTGCTTTACTTGGTTTTATTTTTTAAGTTCGTCTAAAATTAAAGACATGACGTAAAACTTATGCGAAAGCTCAAAACCCAAAAATAAAATAAAATGACACAGGCATTTTCCTGTTTTCTTCTGTGTGCGGTCCCCCTAACTTGGCAGACATGATCAATATTAGCGACCAATATTTACACATATCTGTACACGTATCAAACGTTTTAACACCAAACAGTGTGGCCTCCTAATTTGAATGTGTTCGAGGCCCCCACGAAACTGCCGAGTACACAATCGTTCCATAATTACACGTCATGACATATGACGAAGGTATTTATCAATTTTCATCTCTTTGTATGAATTTATATATTTTAACGAGCCGGATTTACAAGTATAAACAATTTCACAGTGATAAATTGTCTTACCAAAAGCAAAAACAATTAAATGGTTATTTAAATAGTTTGTTAATAGGTGTAACTTATATAACGCCGTAGATAAACGTCTAATAGAAACTATAACCTGACTTTTCTTCATAAAGTATCAATGTTTTGTGTAGGTTTAATTCACTCAGCTATCGTTAAAGTTAATGGTCCAAATCCTCCAAGGGAAGTATTAAATAGAATAGCAATAAATTTGCTACAACAATTAAAACGGTATAAAGGTACTCTGTTCTGGTTTCACGAAATACTCGAAATGCAGATCAACAATATTTATATTAGTTATTTCAAGTAACTTGTAGACTTCAGGAATACCAACGCGTTCCTATAGTTCCGGGATCACACCAGGGCTAAGGTATATCCCCTACCTGTCGTGGGAGGTGACTAGAAGTGTGTATTAGGGATAGCGGGAGGCAAGACTGAATCATCCAGTCAAGCGACCCCGGGAAGGTAAGTGGTATATGTGGTCGCATAGCGTCTTAAGGAGTAGAGGGCGTGGTGGGCCCAGTCGTTTATTTAGTTGGAACACGACGGGGCAACACGCAGAGGACTCCAGTTGTGTTCCACTGAAAATTCTGAATTCTGAGCCATTTACGGCTTACAGGAGTGTTATAGTGCAGTAATATTCTTGCACAACCAGGTGTCTCTTACGGTGTCGCGTACTTTTTGAAAATTTTCACTTCGACAAAAAAAGTAATACCAACGCATCTTTATTCGATCAAAGGTAAAACTGCTACTCTATCTGGGTTCGGGTTACAAGTGTCCATGGGCAATAGCGACCAGCTAATCTGAAGTGAGCTGAAGCTCGTTAATACAATCACGTGTCTATAAAATGCACCTGTAATCTAAGCAACATAAATATACCTGCCGTGAATAGAAATTCACATGATTCGCGTACTATTTACTCTCGATTACAAAGATATCTAATTATAATATTAGGTTAGCAACTCCAGCTTTGTACTTTACCTAAATCAATTCCGTAATTGACGTAAGTACTGCATGCTTTTACAATTATAACAACCGTAAAGACCCCAGCAGACATGCTACTTTTAGTAACGGGGATCGACGGTTTAGCTTTTCGGAAAGTCGGAAACTACATAGATGCAACGATTAAACGCTACAATCCGCACACGTTTGGACGTCGGTCGAAGCTATTTTTGGACGCTCAATGAACTTAATAAACACTAAAAACGCAATGCATTTTAAATATAATCATTAAAAACCACGTTTTCGAGACCACACCGAACACAGCAAGCCGTCTACGCGATGTAGTATCAATGCAATCGCACAAACACAAATCGCCGATCCTAAAAAGTAGCATGTCTGCTAGATCCCTTAGTAATAAAGGTTGGAATTTACCAGATTCATGAAGTGTTAACAGATAGATGAACATTGTTTTATGTGGTGTTCAAACACAGCGTAGGCTAATCGAGGCTTAAATAATGACCTAACATAAACAATTTATATCTAAAATTAAATTTATAACAATAAAGCGTAACATGTGCCCGTTTTAGAACTCACCTGTTTTAGAACGTATCGTCAGGTTTAAGATTAATTTGTGACGTCATTCGTAACGCTGAAATGGCGTGGTCATGGTGGAAAGTTAGAGATTTGTTCACAAATAAACGATAAACATGATACAAAGATAGTACATACGTAATTAATGATTTAATTGTTACGCAATATATTTCTTACATAATAATAAGTATTTATATTTCTAACATATGGAGAACACACGAGTACGAGTAAGCTTAATGTCTCAACTGGCACTACGACAATCTCAACGCGCTACGCATAAAAACTGTTCCTGCCAAAGTAACAGTCGGGAAAAGCCAGGCCGTGTCTCTAGTCTATTATTAAGAGAAAGTGAAATCCACCCGCAGTAAACATAAAGTTATTGAGTAACCAAGACACCGGCAATGCTTACATTGTTTATAATACTATTACCATAACTAACATCAAAGTGGCGAGCGTCCGTGGCCTAAATAGGTAATTTCTATCATGCCAGTATCAGTTTAATATATCACAGCTAACAATGGTTACTGTAACTTTATTTTTTCTTCCAAAACATATTTTAATACCTTTATTATTCCCGCGGCTTCGCTCTTATTGGTCAGCTGTTAGGTAGAGACGGTAATGTATTAATGTATTAATCCCGGTTATAAACTGTGTGTACCTAATTACTGAAATTAGGTACACACATAGTTTCTAACCGGGCAATCGGTATTTTTTTGCGTGAAAGAATAATAAACATACTGACATCCCTACAAAATTTTCATTTATATTATTTACTAACTGTACCCTGCGCAGGTTATTACGCCATCATAATTAAAAAAAAAATAACAACTTTTCTAAAAATCATCACATGATCGAATGACTAGTTTACGATTCTATAGAGGATATAAGGACATACAGACAAACATTCATTTTTATAAGAAGAAGAAGAAAGATAAGATTTATAGCCATATCCTAACTAAAATTACACATAATATAAATGTGCCAAATCGTTATCTCAAGGAAGTATACCCTTGGACCAGCAGCATTATGTCACTGAATTACCAAACTTATTTATCCGTTCAGGTAAGCTTTGCGTCTTAGGTCTATGGACGAATTTGACACATCTTATTTACCTTGCAACTCTCTAGATCCTTATACATCTACTCAAAATAATATTTATTAACGCTGTGATCAATACATTGCAAGCTATGACCGAATTTAAAACGTAAAAGTGTTCATCGATGGACGTTTTTTTAATACTTAAACCTGACGATAAGGCACACGGGCTACCTGACGGAAAGTAGTCACCGTCGCCTATAGACATTTGCAACATCACAGGAATCGAGAGCTCTTTTCGCACCTTTTTTAAAGAGCCCCTTGTCATAACGCCCCAAAAATAGCTCAGGAGGAAGCTCGGGTGGAAGTATGAATAAATTACGTACTTATATCTATATATATATGAAAGAGAAAAGGTTTTCACTCACGAATGTATTAAACATCGAAACGCCTAAATGACTAGAAACAGAAATATTATTTTTTCACTAGGGGTTATTTTCATACGCCCTGTAGTTCCGGGATCAGAATAGGGCTACGGCATCCCCTGCCTGTCGTAAGAGGCGACTAAAAGGGGCTTCCGGGGTTGCAGACGGCTAGAGTGGGAGCTCGAACCGTTCGGTCAGGCAATCCCGAGACGGACGGCGGTATATGTGGTCGCATACCGTCGTAAAGAGTAGACGGAGCGGTGGGCCCAGCCGCCCATCTGGGAGGAGCCCGATGGGGCAGCGCGCTCGGAGGATTCCGGTTGAAGTCGTTTCGAGATCCCGGAGTCCTCCTTTTCAGCGCCGAGGAAGGCCACCGGGGGGGTTTTAGTGCGGTAAAAATCCCACATAACCCTGCGTCGCTCCCACGGCGTCGGGTACCTTTTGAAGGTTTCCCCCTCGAAAACAAAAAAAAAGGGGTTATTTTCATGACTCCACGTCATGAAAAGAATCCCTAGTGAAAAAATAACGGATTTTCTGATATTACACCCCTAAGGTGGTAAAATAAGGGTTGTAAGTTTGTATTAAATCCGCCAATTTTAATGTCAGCTCAATGAGACTTAGTGTTTAGGTTTGTAGTATAATATTATAAAATATATTTTCGGCGTCTTTGGAAAATCAAACCTTAAGAGGGTTAAATAGAGTTTGACACTTTTTATTGGAAGTGAGCCAATTTCGATGCAGGCTCAATGAGACTAGGCATTTGGCTTTATGGTTTAACAAAATATAATATATGTATATTTCGCCATTTAATTAATTTATTTAATTAACCATTTTATTCAGCCTTATCAGTATTATTTAATCTTCATTTTATTAAAATTAATTTCTATCAGCCTTTTAAATTAGAAATAACTTTTATAACATTGTTTTACGTGGTCTATAACTAAAGTAGATACTGCAAAAATTGTTGTAGGTATAAAATTTAGTAAGGTGGTAGATCCGTGAATCGACTTTGAAAATACCACCGCTACACCTTTTTGTGTTATAAACAGCAGTTAAGGCCTGCCATTTTAAAGTCTGGAGGATATGGTAAAGACATACACAGATGTCAGTGGGCGGCACTTACGATCGATATAATCCAATCGACTCATTTCTTTTTTTTCTTTGATTGAAGTAGCAATGGAGCAGCATGCAGTCCACCTGATGGTAAGTGGTAAGTTCAAATAGAACATGAATGCTATCTGAAGTCAATCACAGTTGCTACTCCGGAGGACAAAGATGGTCGCCACATATAAAAGTGTGCCAGCAACAATACCCTTGCATCGAAACGCAAGAAGTGCTTCACGCTAGAAATAGGTGAGGCGGTGGTACTTCCCCGGTCGTTCTACACTGGTTCTTTCACCTATTAAACCTGTTAGCATTTCATCATTTAAACACCAATTTTATTTAAAACTTACCTTTGATCGTTTTGTACTCGAAAACATTGATGTAATAGTAATAACCGCTTTTTGATATAGTTTAATAATTTCATTAATATTTACGTAAATCATGGTTTACAATCTGGTTCTTATCTTTCGATATTCGCTTCATATTGTATACTGTTCCAATTTTTTAGTTTGCAGTACATTATAATAGATATATGATCAGATGAAAGATTAAGGATCATGTATTTTTCTAAACCAAATATTTCCATATTAGACTCTACTTCAAAGAAGTGTTCTCGAAATTCGGGCGGAGACGTGAAAAACAATAAACATCGATGTTGAGTAGGTGACCTCGTATAGGTGTTTTAGTGATGTACCGAATGTTACTATTTTACCATTCGCGAATGGGAATGGGCATATCCAGTACCGACATTCGCGAATTCGAATGCTAAAACATATTGTTTGTTTTTTTTTAGTTTTAGTGTAGGGGGCGCGAGGATCTATATTCGGCGACCAATTTTTCGAGTTGATCAACTGCAGTTCGACTTAGATTTGCCGACCTTTTTTGCAAAGCACTGCAATTCAATATAGGTACCTACGCAAAACATTAGCACAATGCTTTCGAATGCAAATTTTTCGTTACTTCACTAAGGTGTTATGGAAAACATATTGAACTGAAAGCGAGTAGGGCAGTAGATTCATATTTTTATAATAAATGTTTATTTATCACTAGCTGAAACCCGCAGCTTCGCCCGCGTTTTAAAAATACATGATATATACTTTTTTTTGTTCTCGAGGGGGAAACCTTCAAAAGGTACCCGACGCCGCGGGAGCGACGCAGGGTCATGTGGGATTTTTACCGCACTAAAATCCCCCCGGAGGCCGTCCTCGGCGCTAAAAGGAGGACTCCGGGATCTCGAAACTTCAACCGGAATCCTCCGAGTGCGTTGTCCTATCGGGCTCCTGGGCTGGGCCCACCGCTCCGTCTAGTCTTTACGACGATATGCGACCACACATACCACCGTCCTTCCCGGGATTGCCTGACCGAACGGTTCGAGCTCCCACTCTAGCCGTCTGCAACCCCGGAAGCCCCTTTTAGTCGCCTCTTACGACAGGCAGGGGATGCCGTAGCCCTATTCTAATCCCGGAACTACAGGGACACATGACATATACCTACGTATCCAATTTTATGTCTACAAAATTGTTAACTCAAAGACTCAAAGACTCGGTAAGACTGATAGCAACTTAGCAACTTCGAAACGGACTCGCGCACGAAGGGTTCCGTACCATTATTTATAAACAAAACGGCAAAAAGCCCCATTTGTTTGATTGAAAATTCCTTGAATATTTCAAGCTCTACATACCTGTTGTTTCTTATTAATATTGAGTAAATAGATAACATTTGTCACATGAAAGTCCCCCCCCCCTTAAATATTTATTAATACCAGTAGGTACTTGCACACATTGTACAGCATATTGTTACAATTATTAACAGCTCTTATTAATAATCCATGCAAGTCGATGACTTAAGTTATCTTCGTTTCAATTCTACACAGATAGGTACATATGCTAAAATATCTTATATGATGCTCCATCGCAATCTCACATAGTTCTGAAGTCATGAATGATGATCATAGTATCAAACTGCAAGTAAACTCCATTGAATGAAAGAAAATTCTTCCTCAGTTGGCCGAGAAATCGATGTACATACATAAAAGAAACATACCAACCGAATTGATCCTCCTCCTTTTCGAAGTCAGTTGAGTATATCATTACGTTAAGAAAAAAATATAATATTAGCTGCATATAATTAATAGTGATCTGTTACAAAGTCCCTATTTTAAACAAATCGTACTCACAATCGTAATCGAATTTGAACTCAAAATAATTCACTCACTTTTATATACCTACAAACTTCAGGAATTGGCCCTTGGCGTAACTCAGGATACATCCAGCGACATCTGTTATCCCTTATTAAAACAATACACGAAGTAAATCTTTCTAAACACGCTTGAAAGTTGAGAATGCTCGGTCGCGGCAGCATCGTGATGTGTCTGCCTGTGTAGGTGTATCTATAGTTATAATCGTGAATATTGTTTACTTCATGTTTAAGTAGTTACCCACCTCGGTATTAGCCGAGGTAAGTAACTACTACGAAAATAAGTCGAATTAATTATATTTTCTTTGTTTTTTGTAGGTATAAATTTGTTTGTACGAAGTAGATTTATTACAAAAAGGTAGATTGTGAATTAAAAAACGGAATATCCATTTCCATATTAATTTAGTAAAAAGTAGAATTCTCATATTCAAAAGACATTTAAATTACATTTATTTGTATGGATGAAAGCACCTAATGGCCAACTTCTGTAGAATATGCAGTAGGTATCCTCGAATCAAGAGCAGTGAAACTTGAAACTTGCCCTCTTAATCGGGAGGTCCGAGGTTCAAACCCAGGCACGCACCACTGTTTTATGTGCGCAGTAGAAATTAATTATCACTGCTTTTCGGTGAAGGAAAACATTGTGAGGAAACCCACACTCCCGAGAATTCGTTAAAAAAAAGTTCTGGGAGGTATGTGGAGTCCACCAATTCGCACTTGGCCAGCGCGGTGGACTATGGCCTAAAATTTTCTAATTCCGAGAGAAGACCCGTGCACGGCAGTGAGACAATAATGGGTTAACGATGTATCCTCGAATCGTAGGGAGGTAAAGGTCAATTTTTACATCATTTGTTTCTTCTTACAAACCTCCTTAAATATTTGTGAGTAAAAAAAATCTAACTTTTACGGCTAAGGCAGGCAATACCCCTACATCATGAAGGTTGAGGGTAAAATTTTTCACCATTTGTTTTAGCTCAAAAACGTTATAACAAATTGGAAAGCAGAAAATGAGAAGCTCTTGCATTTAAGGCAGGCAGTGCCCCTGCATCATGAAGGTTGAGGAGTTGAAGGTCAAATTTTTCACCATTTGTTTTTGCTCAAAAACGTTATGCCAAATTTGAAAGCAGAAAATAAGTAGCTCTTGCGGCTTAGGCGGGCAGTACCCCTGCATCATGAGGGTTGAGGAGTTGAAGGTCAATTTTTTTTTATCATATTATGTTATTCTAGATACTCAAGGTTCACTCCAAGTTTCATGTAAACCATATCGACTGAACCTAAGTTATCATTTAATCTGCATAAAGCAGAGTTATTTTTTGAAGGTTTTTATGTTTTTCCGAAGTACCCTAATAATTTTTCTAAAATAAAAGTAGCTTAAGTTACGCGCTGTAAAATTAGCTATCTAATAGTGAAAATCCCGATAAAATCGGTCCAGCGGTTTCGGAGATTACCCCAAACAAACAGACAGACAGACAGACAGACAGACAGACAAAAATTTTACTGATTGTTGTTTTGTTATCAGTATCATGTATATTTTCATATGCAATTGATAAAAAGCTGTTATTTTGATATTACAAACAGACACTTCAATTTTATTTATAAGTATAGATAACCATTGTTTGCAAGAAAGTCGAAATTAGGCCGCAATAATTTTTAGAAAACATAAGCATGTTAATTTAAAAAAAAGGAATAGGTCGATACACGAACAAGAAAAAATAATCTATAAAGTAATTTGCCTTTTCTGTCAAATTTATAGCTTTAATTTTGTATGTTACTGCACTTAATCTTCAAAGATCGCATTTTCTTAATTTAATAAGGTAATTATCTTATTAGAAATAGCATTCACTAGTGAATTCAATTTTAATTTTATCATACATCCATCCATCAGCCCTTTGAAGTCCACTACTGGACATATGACTCCCCTAAATGACGCCACTCCAACCGGTCCTGTGCCTTATGAATCCAACGGTTTCTCGCTGTCCTCTTCAGGTCATCGGTCCACCTGGTGGAGGGGCGACCTGTGCTCCTTTTGCCTAAACGTGGTCGCTACTCGAGGACCTTCCTTCCTTTAATCTTATAGTCTTATAAAAATATTTACTACTACGTGCCGGCAGTAACTGCGAGCCTGAAGATTGCCTATCCACCACTGCCCTTAATAATGAGTTTTCTCAAAATTATGATAGCACTAGCAGAATTCGCGCGACTTCGTTCGCGCTGACTAAAGTATATTCTATCCATCTAGTAGGTACACATTTGAGATCCATTCCTGGATATGCCCCCCGTGGCATGAACGTTGGCGACATCAGTGGGAGTTGATCCAATTCAGATAGATGCTGCTGCCCATAGAAAGCTTAGTCTATTTACCTGACTGACGCAGTCAGTCAGTCAGAAGAAGGTGGAAAAAATAATATATCTTTCACTTCATACTTTTCACACTTTCACAAGAGGCGAACATCGTCCAATAGTCCTCGGGAGTAGCAACGCATCTGTAGTTGACTTCAGATGGAACACATGTTCTGTATGAAGTTGATTATAGATGTCCATGGGCGGCAGTGACCACTTACCATCAGGTGGACTGCATGCTCGTTTGCTACTTTAATCAGATAAAAAATCTATCTCTAGTGGTTTATTCTTTTCGATGTTTAATACATTCGTGAGTGAAAACCTATTCTCTTCCATATATATAGATATACAAACACGGATGAACCTACTTTTTTATTATACGTAGGGATTCTGTATGGTAAGCACAAGCCGTGGCTTGAACGACCGTCACAGCGCTTCCCGTCACGATAGCCCGCGGAACATCCTGGATGTTTCCTGAACATTTGCGTAATTCGCTCTCCGATGCCACCTTCAACATTTAATTATTTGACGTAATAGATGTTATTGTTATGCAATTAGCTTGTTATTTGTTTTTGTCGGTGGAAGCAATGTAGTTCGACCAGGTAGGTACCACCGCCACATATACTTGTAGCGTAAAGCATTCCTTTCTTTTCTTCATTGGAAGGGTGTGGTTGCATGTTCATTTTCATATGAGATGAAACTCTTAGACCCCGGGAGTAGCAATGAATCTATACTTGACTCCAGATATAAACCATGTTTTATATGTAGTTGGTTAAAGATATTCATAGGCGGCAGTAAGCACTTACCATCTGATGGGCCGCATGCTTGCTATGAAGTAGAGAAATCATGTAAAAAAATATAAGCTCTGTAGTTTAAAACTTAGTCACTACTGCTAGATTTACCTAACACCTTAGGAGAACAGGATTAAGATATCCGTCGACCAAGTTTGAGTATTATTGCTCAAGTAAATAAGGAGCTTATGAAGACTCTCATCTAAATTGGGATACGTGTTTGATCCATACCACGCCTTTTAAATTGAAACACGAAAACGTATATACTATACTTAACGTCCCTGTTGCCTCGGGGAAAGAATAGGGTTACGGTATCCCCTGCCTGTCGTAAGAGGCGACTAAAAGGGGCTTCCGGGGTTGCAGACGGCTAGAGTGGGAGCTCGAACCGTTCGGTCAGGCAATCCCGGGAAGGACGGCGGAGGATTCCGGTTGAAGTCGTTTCGAGATCCCGGAGTCCTCCTTTTCAGCCGAGCCGAGGCGCCGAGGACGGCCCCCCGGTGGCCGTCCTCGGCGCCACATAACCCTGCGTCGCTCCCACGGCGTCGGGTACCTTTGGAAGGTTTCCCCCTCGAAAAAAAAAAAAAAACTATACTTAAAAGGCAAAAAAAATGTTCTAATTACCATATAGTAGTACTACAAAAGTTAACCATACACCTGACGAAATAGCACAATAATTCCCACCTGACACCTCAAATATCCACGCTATAAACTTATAAACTTCAAACAAGCTCGCTGTAGCGCGTCACTAACCAAAAATACTCAGTTATGTCCTATTAATCGTGGACGTTAAGATAAAATTCATTTTAAAACGTACATTATCTCACCATTTACATAATGGAGTCGCGAGAGTACAGACAGCTGGGGGACGACGGTCCACCGGCCGTATCTATGAGAATATTACATTTGAATTTAAGCTGCTTTCACATGGGTCACATGGAATAAATAAAATAAAGATGTATATACATTGCTCTTATTAAAGTAGTTGCCGTTTATAGGGTACAATACCTAAGCTATCTAAATACAAAAATATATTTAGAATTAGGTTTAAATAAAGTTGTAACCTACTTGGTGATTACCAAAATAATTGCCGTTTATAAGGCATAGTAACTTTAAATATCTATGTACAAAATGTGTGTAAAAACCTATTTTATAATATTTGTTTCTTTATCTGTACGTTGTCAGTTGTACTCATTTTCACGCTTATACGCAATTTTTAATGAAATAAAATAAAACACGTTACCTGATGCCTTATATCTCAACACTGTTTATTAGATGTCAGAAACACACATAGATATACCAACACTCAGACCTACAACGAAAATCTTAACTTGCATCAGATATCTACCTAACCGAGTTTTAAGCCCCGAACACGGATAAAAGATTACGATTGATATAAAAAATGTATACTGTACCATGTATGTGATGGTAATATCACATTATATAATCAAAACTGGCTAATATTCCCTTTAAATTATAAAAATCGTATAGAAATTACAATGTCTAACAATACTAGATACTTAAACAAATCGACCACGACGTTTTAATAATATAAATTACTTCAAACACCTACTTAGTATGTATAAGCTTTAGTTAACATAAAACGACTGTAAAAGTAGGCAGAGCCACGGCCACCTGGTATTTTTCTATAATAATATGAAATCTCTTCTAATTTACATTATATGGTAATTCGAGCGAGCTTCAATTGTTTTTCGTGCATAGCACACCATAAGTTCATTTCGTGGAAAACGAATTAGGGTTTCCTCTCACTTGGCAACATACAACGATGTACGTTTATAATGTAGGTATGACATTAATAAATTAAAGTGTTTAAAACATGTTACAACGTGAAATTGGACAAGTAGCTTTCGGTACGGTACCCCTGGACAAAATTAAATATCATCGACTTGACAGAGGTAGAACCAGTGTAGTTCGACTAGGAAAGTACCACCACAACACCTAAATCTAGCGTGAAGCAGTGCTACGGATTTCGTGGTAAGATGTAGTTGCCGGCTGATTTCTATATGCGGCTAGTCTTCGCATCTGTGATTCGGATAAAACCCGTTCTGCATGAAGTTGCTTGCAAATGTTAATGGGCAGTAGTGACTATTTACTATCAGGTGGACCACATGCTTGTTTGTTACTTCAATGGGATAAAAAATACCGACTTATCTTTATTAAGCTGACATTCTGATAAATGGGGTCAGTCCCTTTAGGTAACATGAATTGTTCAATCACGCTTTGACAAATTATTCTCTGACATAATTCAGTACTGGAGCGTGATGGAATCAGTAGAATGATATACAATTTATATACGTGTAAAGTACACGATATTATCAATAACTGTACTAAGTGAATATGATTTATAATTTTAAATATTTCACGTGATAAAAATGCATTCTTACCCAATATGATAAGATAACATACATTCGGCTATATAATGTAAAAACCTAGCGTTTGATCACCGCCTTTGTTGTAACCCGTTAGTATTGTTTCATCATATCAACGTATACTTTATTATAACTTTCAATATATTGGGACTAAAAATTTCTACATGGGAAAAGAGCCTTATCTGTCGTTATCAAGTCGATACCCTTAAAATTTGTTTGCCGTTTTAACACACTATAAAATTTAATGTCGTTTTCGAATTAGCAGGGCATACCCACAATTTATTCGAGACCCCAAACAACTTAACGACAGCACCGCGGCCGCGGCCCTAATTATGCGGTCCTTCCTACCTTATAATACAGACTTTAAACACAAAATTTATTTTATCCGATAGTTATAACTATGCTATGGATTGAATATATCTTATTATTATTAAATATTTCCCCTCTGTAAATAGTGTAGAGGATACCTGTTCCACTCAAGAAACAAATTTCTCGTTTCTTGACATGCAAAACGACATGTGATAGCTTGAAACACGTACGTGAGGAAACTAGAAATTGCGCGATATGCGATAAATATGCGATTAAATCAGGATTAACGCAAGTACTGGTTGTAATTGTATCTAGGCGAGTAAATGATCCCGGAGCGGCGACAGACAGCGCAAGGCCGCGTGTGGGTCGCGCTGCTGCCGGCGGCTTGGCGCCTTCTCCTTAGGCCGCATGCGCACTTGGCAACATTTGTTGCGCGACATGTTGCCTACCAACAAGTATGTGCACAATTGCACATAAACTTCTATTTTCAGCCGCGTCTTGATCACGATACTTGATATTAGGAATTTGAACGTAAAGAAACTAGGAACGGTATGTTACAAATATGCTTTTTAATTATTATTGCAAGTAATAGTATACAGTTAATAGTATGATAGGTAATACCAAATGCAGTGCGACCGTGTAATTTTACCATAATGATTTCTTTATTTCTAGACGACTATTCAGACTTGCTTACTTTAAAAATGTGATACATATTAAGATGTAAGCTACTGCTTTTTTAATAGTACAAGTCTTTCTGCCAATTTCGGGGCAGGCAGGTTAGATTAGAGCAATGTACCTAATCTTCTTTTGCTGCTACATAAGTTTTCAAAACAATTTCTTCAAAAAAAAACTGTTATCATTATAAGCCCAAATAAAAAAAAAACATTTTATGAATATTTCATAACACTATATCGGTTATTCAAGAAAATACTATAATAATGTCATACAATAAATAAGGTTGTTTAGTAGTTACACAGCTTTAGTCTAATTTTCAATTTAAAAGAAAAAAGCAACAAAACGCTTGTTAAATTCCTATTGAATAGTACTTTGTTTTATTATATTAAAATAATGTAATATTTTCTGTATGGAAAATCTGTGATAAAATACAAATATACATATTAAAATATACCTACTTGTACGATTCTAGTATCTATATAAGATACGTAATTACGAACTGAATTAAGCTTTAGAGCATTAATCAACTATTATGTGCATCGTAAACGCCATTTATAGTCTAGTAGTATTAAATTGGCCATCTAAGATAGGGGCCTAATGTTCAACTGCATGTTCAAAGCATGAGCCTGTGATTTCTCTAAATTGTTAGTTGACATAAATATACGCTATTCTTCATCAAGATATAAAATGGACACCGATATTTTATCGGATTCAAAAGTATTCCATCTTTCGGCGTCGGTATTAAAGTAACACTACCTCTTTTCCATTGGATATCGTAGGAAGCAACATAGAGAAAAAAAATCAGAAGAGGGGCAGCAGGATCTTTCCGCATAACATCAACCTCAACATAGTCCTCGGGAGTAGCAACGCATCTGGGATCGACTTCAGAACCTATGTTCTATTTGAAGTTGTTTACAGATGTGCATGGGCGGCAGACAGCACTTACCATCAGGTGGACTACATGTACGTCTGCTACTTCAATCAGATAAAATTTTAAAAAAACCTCAATTATGGTCACCACACACATCACATGCTTATCAAGCGCAGTGAATAAGACCCACATTAAGGGAAGCTTTTACTTAGCACTGGACCTAAACAGTTGGTCACAGAAATTTGGAACGAACCATATAAATAAAAAAAAATGTTTCAAATGAATGGTTTTGAAAGTTAGCGTGTACGAAGACATTGATACTTGATTTCTGTTTTTAACATATATGTGTATTAAAAATTATTATCATCTGCTTTACTGAGTGAAAACATCACGAAGAAATGTATTATTAATGATAATACAAAGTGAGATATTCCACGAAGCTTTGCAATTCTGCGGATTCTACCAATCTGCACATAAACAATAATTCTAAAAAGAAACTTTTATTTAACGAATACTGTTCTTTAAATAAAACTTTCATCTTAACAACGAATTAATGATGAAATACTTTATAAGACCAGTGTATTGTATATAAGTATTACTAAAGAAACTACATAAAATGCTTCATATTTAAATAAGTTTCGTCAATTATGTCCTCGTTCATCTTCACGCTTGTGAAGCTTTAACATTTTCAGCACTGAAAATACTTTTTGTTCGTGATTGTATATTACCCTTTTTTTACTATTAGCAGCTTTCGTTGCGTGCGTCCAAACAGACCGACAAATATTTTTAGATGGGCTTTATTTTTTATCACATTAAAAAGTACCATCAAATATATAACCTACTGATAGATATTATAGAACGACCAACAAGACATTACGATTCCATTTATTTGAATAAGTTCAGGCTCTTATAATTTTTTGCGCCTGACACGAGTTCATCTTCTCTGTAAGGTGCTTCATTGTAACAATGTAATTAACATTGAGCAGAATTTATTGCATTGCAGCCCGTTACTACGCTCAATTTATGGACCTAATTATCTGCAAAGCTGACAGCGGTACTTAATCACTTAATCAGCTTCGCACCCGATCCCGCTGTTCTTGCTATTTTTTTATTCAAAAGGCAGCTTCTTACGATAACATTTATATTAACATTATGTATTCAGAATAGCAAACACGTGGATACTAAAATAAACATTATGTAACGATAACAGACCGATGGCCACTTAAAAACGACTCTACATCAGCAGCATGCCACGAAAACCACATTCGAAAAATTTCTCAAATCATTTGATTTATTTTATACATCCGTGTGCATAATTACGTTAATAGATTTGTAATTAATTAGCAGAATGGCTCAGAATCTGGTTCGAAACAGCGATTAAAGCAAACATAACGGTTCAAGGTACTTATAAATTTGGTTGACGTATAAAATTGGAATTTTTTGCATCATAGCAAAACATGACAACAATGTGTTTGATGTGTGGCGTGTAAAAAATCCACGTTGGTAGAAGAACCGGTGCGACCGCATACCGCGCGCGCGCTCGCGGCAAGGCCTCGGCGGCACCTGCGCCGCGCGCCGCCCGCGCCCGCCACTCACCCACTTTCACGATCGGACCCGACACCGGCACTGACACCGCCGTCGACACCGCCGTCGACACTGCACGACACTGCACGACACCGCACGAAACCGCGCAACACCGCACTGACCAGCCGCGAGATCAAAACACTCCAATATACACAACAAGCTTGATAGAGCGAAATAGTTTATAATCGGTTTTCTTTCAGAATTATCAGAACCCTACATCAACTGTTTCCCGTGGCAAAATGGATTGAAAGGATTAACACGGATTAAATTTATCTATCTATTATTTAAAATTCCAATTACGCAATGTTTAGCAATATTTCGTAGTAGTACCTAACTATCATACAAGTGGAATGCAAAACTGATTCTAGCTACTCAAGGCGTCTATCAATTTTATTCAATGCCTGAAAGCTGTTTGTGCTTATTAACTCATTTGACACACTCTGCACAATATCTTCAGGGCATGTATCGAATATGCAAAACATTGATTATGCATACAGACCAAACGGAATTTCACCTCGAGCAGGCCTGCAATATCTCGACATCAATCGAAGTACGGAGTAACTCAAGCGGTTCCATATAAAACTTATCTATTTCATCCCTTTATTTCTCCGATAACTCAAATTATCATATAAATAACGCGGAGAACGCAATTTGGTAAGCAATATTCCTAAAATATCTTCGCATTCAATATGCAAAGGTATTCTTAGGTTCTTTCGTTGCCAGGCTGAGCTGAGCGCAGTACGATCATTACAGGTACTTGACCCAGCAATTTACTTGTACAATTTACAAAGTACAATTTATGGGATATTAATAGAGTACACGGCCACGACAGAAATAGCAACACGTGAAACATTGTCTACTCTATCATCATAGACCACCGAATGGCCAAATCTATTGACAAATTGTGTTAAACTCCCATTATATCCTATCATATATGAATTGGGCCATTTATTAACTGATATACCCTTTTATTGAGTGTAGGAAACAAATAAATTGGTATCAATTGCCAAACGTAATATAAATGAGCAGGGAAACTAGACTCGCGTTATCCTAAAGTACGTAATAGACATACGTAAGGCCTATAATATGGAATGCGAAGATGACTTATTAAATTAATATAAATAGCACAGTTTAATAAATAACCATGTGCTTCTACATTAACCTTTTCGAAAATTAGTTTGACAGAAATTCATCTTTGCCTTACTCTATATGTTGTCCCTTAAAGCAAGGATAATCATAACATATTTCATAACTTGTATTATACCTACAGGTTACTTTTGGTATCCAAAATTACTACACGCGTATAATGTTAAATATTAATGCAAATTAATGGAATTTTGTATTAAAAAAAAAACATGAAAAATTCAGTTTAATACCATTCAAAATTTAATCATTTTATAGCGAGAGTTACATCTGAAGTCAGAAAGTTTTACGACGTATTTATTACATTCATTTAGTTGTACTGTATACAATAAATGCAATTGTATATCGTATTTCCTAATAGCTACACGACCGAGATGAAAAATGAGACTTAAATTTAGTCGTTTACGACAGAGAGTTGTAATCCGCGGACGATAAATGACATGCCTCATTAAAGCAAGCGGTGCGCGGGAGCCGCGAGATACTATCGACTGGCTACTTGACTTTATAAAAAGGCTAATGGTACCCTCGGGTCAATACGACGCCATACTCGCTTACACGTGCTTATGGAATTATATGACGCTTTTGACTCGCAAATCGACCAAAATCTAACCTACTTCACATGCACTCCGAAGGAATGATAAATCATAAAAATTCCATCAACGGGACGGCATCCCATCGTCGTTTGTGGCACGCGACAAAAAAGCCCATTAGGTAAGCAAATGTATATTTTAATACAGAATAAGCGATAAATCTCGCGATGGGCTTTCGAATTCCGCGCAAGTCATCCGACGAGGTGAGATCGGCTGGGAAATACCACACACATACGTACGAAGGTGCACAACCTTACGTACATACTACATACATACTGATGTCGTGTCGGTGCCAACTATGCAACCATAACATATTTATTAGGTCTTTTTGCAATAAACACATTAACGTATGGGTACATTAGTAAAGTGGATGTATCATGATATTAATATAGAACGTTAAGTGGTCGATAAAAGATCATGTTTTAGTTAAGAGTATAAAGAAACAAAGCAAAGTGGACAAACAGCGTGGAATGTTAGAAAACAGTTGCGCTGGATTCCAGGACTCGCGGTGGTCGTGAAGTAGTTCCGCATTGGGAGTTTTTGTCCTGTGCGTAGGATTGCCAGGCGTCTGGTTATAGCCGGACTTGTTTCGCTTTATCCCGCAATGTTTTATATGATCAATAAACGAAGGAATTTTAGATAACAAAAATCTTAGACAATAAAGTCTGGGTCTATCTTTGGAAGGTAGCTCAGGGTATCCGACAATTTAAATGTTATTCAAATGTAATTTCAAAGAAAACAAAACAAAAAACAACAACTTAGCTACTTTGAAATAGTCATAGAATCCCTGGGATCAGTCATTAATGACAAAATAAGCTGAGAATTAGAGAAACGACGCTTCGGTATGGCTGAAATAGCAATAAACCAGCTTATCAGGATGTGGAAAGACAGGAACATCGCTAGGCGTACTAAAGTTTACATCGATGTTACCATATTCCTCTATGGCTTAAAATAATGAACACTAAAAAAACGCACGCACTCAAATATACTATGAAGACACATTTGAGATGTGGTATTAGAGGCACATGCCAAAATTCCAATAGTTTACCTTTAAACATTGTTTCTTGAGCATACCTAGCGACTACCCAGCATTAGCTTGTACAATAGTCAATCATATAATGCAAATGAACCTCGTTTTAACATTGGCAACCTGGAAAAACTAGTGGTGACAGGGTAAATAGTAGACGAGAGATTAAAAGGAAACAGTTTAATCTAAGGCTTAGCTCCAATATTACAACAAATAGATATAACAATTATTCAGACAATGCACTAGAAACTAAAACAGCCTATGCTAACTTTTCAGCCAAGAAGACACAATCATCTGCTTTGAGGAACCGACTGAAGAAAGAGAGAGAGAGTAGAAAGAATAAATAAATTTCGCCATGCGCACCTTTTGTAGGCTTACTTTCACATCCGCACATGCATCCCGTTAAGGCTATCCGCAGGATTGATTTAAATCTTATGCGATTATGTAACCTTTGTAAAACATGTTACTTTTATTGCTCGACGTCGAAAAATGCGTGCGTATAAAATCTTTAATGCGAATATAACTGGTTATGTTCCGTACTCAGATGACAACGGGGAACGTCACTTAGTTGTATTAACAATTCACACTCACCGATGATATACAAAAGCATTCAGCACTTTACGTGTTTCATTTGTCGTGTAATGCTACTCGTTCCATATAAGGAACAAAAGTTACACAGATATGTTAAATATTACAATAACTATTCCCAAATAAAATAATTCATTAAATGAAATGTGTCTATCGAGTGCGTTACAAAGCGTATAAGAAAATAATTTAACATCACACTCAAAATTGAAAGGCTGCGTGGATGAAAGAAAAAAAGCGTGTTAAAACATGATTTTCCATTTCTCAGAATCTATGAATGTTACTAATCAAATTACTACTTATTGTCTAGGTGTGAGCTTGTCGCACGTGTGAGTTAGAATTATTATGCTAAACTTGGTGCGTGATAAATTTATTTAGTGACAGTCGCCGCCATGTGGGCATACAAACGTTCTTTAAAGACAACTCGAGGGTAGGGTTGTAAGATGTCCGGTTTCAGACTTAAATGATTAGGTTTACCGTACCGCTGAAAATGTATGGATTTCGTACCTAGTCTTTTACAAATAATTGTCTTTGTAAACTTTTGTACTCTAACTGTTTAGAGTCTTTCCCATGACTGGGAGAATTCTTAAGTATGCCATGATTTTAAATGCTACTGGGCAATACCCGTACAAATTGATAGAAAATATGTTTTCAAAATATATTAATAGTTTTAATAAAATATAGTATTAAACTAGGTAATTCCTGTGACTTCACCCTCTTCGCTCACCTTTCTACGGTAATAAGTAACTTATGTGCTAATCTACGTCATAAACGGTATGCGTGATAAATTTCAGCGATATCCGACTGGTAGTTTTAGCGTGAAAGATACAATCACACACACACATATACTGACAACTTTCGCATTTCTAATATTAACAAGACTTTATAAAAAGGTATTCTGTTTTTAGGCCTAAATATATACTTACCTGTAAAAGTTAGTAAAACATATGTTTTACATAATATGCGCGTAAAGTAAAATACTGAGTCCCGACTTTTTATTTTTGAGTCTGGCAACCCTACTCGAGAGACAATTATGAGCGTGGAGATCTTAAAATAATACTCCATACAAGTTGATTCGCAAACCGAGACAATAAGTAAATAGTATTTCAAGTTCTTATACAAAAATTAAGTGGTATTTAAATCGAATGTTATGTAATAGTAAACATATCGCTACGGCCGAGGTATGCTTAAAGCAAACAGCAAATAGTACCAAAAACTTAAGTATTAGCCTTGTGCATATAAGGTAGATTTTGTGATAGAAGTGCCACTGTAATTGAAACATGAATAGTTGTATTCTTTTTAAAAACATCCTTATTTTGACAAAATTTGATAATGCAAGGCATGGGGTAGATGGACCTGTTTTATTTGTATGTAGTTAAAAATAATATATATGCATATTAGGAACTCAAATAATGTCCTTTATATATAGGAGAACTAAACAAAACTAAATAATCTCGATCGGGTGGTCCGAGGTTTAAATTCCAGGCATGCACTACTAATGGTTCTAAAAAGATGTGCATCTTAGAAATTAATTAACTGTTTTACGGTGAAGGAAAACATCTTGAGGAAACCTGCACACCTGAGAGTTCTTAAAAAAAAGATCTCCAAATTGAGTGAAGTCTACCAATTTGCACTTGGCCAGCGCAGTAGACTAAAGCCTAAAACTTTCTCATTATGAGAGACGACCCGTGCCCAGCAGTGGGACAGTAATGGGTTGGCGATAAATAAAGTTAAGGTTAAATGAAAAATACATTCATATTCCTTTTTAACCGACTATATCGTAACTATAAAAATCTTATCAAAACTATATAAACCGGAAGGGTATAAGCAAATACCTTACAAATACAATGGAAACAGATGCTCCAGACTTCCTGCAGCCTCTCGTCCTGGAGCCCCACAGTCTCGCCTTCGTTGGAGCAGGGTGCACGACCGCCCTCTAGAATAGAAAAGGTAAATATAAATGTTGGCGTATATTTTTTTTTTTATTCGATTGAAGTAGCAAACGAGCATGCAGTCCACCTGATGGTAACTGGTCACTGCCGCCCATGGACATATGTAATCAACTTTATACAGAACATGGGTTCCATCTGAAGTCAATCACAGATGTGTTGCGACTCCTGAGGACTATGATGGTCGCCTCATGTGAAAGTGTGTCGGCAACCACACCCTTCTATCGAAACGCAAGAAATGTTTCACGCTAGAAATAGGTGTGGCGGTGGTACTTCCCCGGTCGAACTACACTGGTTCTACCACCTTGTGTAATATTTTTAAGTAGAATATTTTGAGACAAATATAAGCAATGTGCCGAATATAGGAAATGTATACTGATACGGATACAGGTATCCGGTTTTTTTTGAAAAGCAATACCATATAACATTTTAAAAATTCTTTTTAGTTTTGTATTTCGTGACTACGGCACATATTTTTCTTATTTCGGTTTGAGCGTATATTTAATTTTACGCTTTTTATAAAATTTCGTCAAAATAGTAACGTAAAAGTATTATATATTTATTTCGTAATGGTTTATTTAGTAGCTTTCATTTGATACCAATATTGTCACAATAGTATAAAATCGTCCTTCGCCCCTTTTGTATTTACAGTCGTAATTTCTAAAAGTTATATTGCCTTTATCGATCTGCAAACAAAATTATTATTTAAAACGTTTCAATACTATCAAATTTGCCACAATGTGTCTATTTGTTAAAATAAAATCATTTCTAGCTAAACGGGACTTGATTTAGGAATTGCCTCCACCTACGTAAATGTACGTTACTATTTTTCCGCGAACATTGATAGAACGTATTCTGAAAAAATCATGGATAAGACTGAAGTGAACGGATTTCCCATATAAAACTATAAACTTATCGTAACAAAACGGTGTGATCAGAACAAAATACTTACTTGAAATATTATTATGACATGAAGTATTTTTTTTAATTTTAATATCCCTTGAAAATTTTATTTCTTTGACGTTATAAAATTAATTTAAAAATATATATGATTCGCTGTGATGTACTTGCTAAAATAAAACAAAATTAAAAGTGAAAAATCGTAATCATAGAAAATCCGCCACAAAATACCTGTCGAAAGGTAAATTCACCTGAACTTTTTCAACATTTATCTTAATAAAAACACGTGGGTATTCAAGCTTATTCTCTACACCTGTTTTGGTTTTATAATGTGACCGCCTATGCCAATTTGATTTAATTCAGCATGATCAAAGGAACGTATTCACTGCTCCAGTATTTGACAAGTCTAATGCAATCGCGGGGGAGACAGCAATGTTGTTGCATTACTCGTTAATGTCATGGCATGCAACCGTTCCTATGATATTACTTCGCATCAACGCAAAATTAGGATAAATAATATAGTACTTATTTCAACGAACATTCCTTAAGCGACGAGCAAAGACCAAAAAGTAGCATCAAGTTTAAGGTGAAAACAACGCTATATGAAAAATGCACTATAATTAGTTACGGAATATAATTAAAAATGTAAAAAAAATGGGTAAAAAAAGCGGAACTTCATAGTCAAAAACGGGATAGAAGTCCTCGCGCTACAAAGAGCCCTGCGTCTCTCCTTGGTGAAGGAGGGCCGGAGGATTTGGCGACCTTTTTTATATACGTCAAACTGCAGATCGACTTAAATTTGTATAGGTTTGGCGATTTTTTTATGGTCGATTTTTGTAATATTTACAATTGGCGACCTTTTTTTTGCTTTTGCAAAACTGCGGTCCTTCCCGAAAAGCGCGATTGGGCCTGTCTCGCGCGGGACATTTAATTTTGATGAAATATTCGGGACGTCCCGCGAAAATCGGGACGTCTGGCAACCCTGCCGGAGAGGTGCTACATCCACACTTATTTCTAGTGTAAAACAGTTCTTGGGTTTCGGTACAAGAGTGTAATTGCTTACTTCTATATGAGGCGACTATCTTAGTCCTCGGAAGTAGCAACGCATTTGTGATTTAATTCAAATAGAACCCCTGTTCCATATAAATTTGCATACATACGTCCAAGTGTGGTAGCAACCACTTACCATTAGATGAACTACGAGCTTGTTTGCTACATCATTCGGATAAAAAGCTCTTAATTATTAAGCAAATTATTGTAGTTTAGCCTCATAGCCATATCCTCATATAATAATTTAGGTTTTTAAAAATCACATGATTAGTTAATTTTTATACTTGTTGACATTCTCCTGTATGGAAACATAAAATTAATATTTTAATACAACTGTAAAGAGGAATTCTGTATTTCAACAACAATTGACCAAAAAAAATCACATTCATCAAAGCCGGATATGTTGGAGAATCCATTAAATACCGATACTATGTAAACGACGCGACTTGCAATGCGACGTGTAATAGAATAGTCTAAAAAGAGTATAAGTAAGTGACAGTGGTCTATAAAAAATTTAAAAAAAGTCAATGTATCACAACATTTTTTGGCTGTAATATGTATAGGTATTAAAATATCCTTATTTTTATAATACCGCAATAAAACCCCCCGGTGGCCGTCCTCGGCGCTATAAAGAGGACTCCGGGATCTCGAATTTTATAATACCAAATCAAAAAAAATTCTCAATGTCTATTTTTGTCTAGAATGTACTACCCGATTTGAACAGGACTACTAACTTGTTTGGAAATATAGGCTAAATCTTTCGAAGTACATAAACCCTGCTCTCTAGTGCATACGAGCGGAACCGCGTGTGTAAGCTATGTCGGATGACACCTACGTTACGTCCCTGCGGCCCGCGGCCGCATCACGTGTTACCTTGATTTAGATCTCCGGATCCGCATTCCTATCATATCTACCTAGCTTCAGGCGCCACTCGTACGTCCTGCGTAAATATTTTGGTAATTAATTTATGTGCTCGTCCCACACCAAGCAAAATATTCCACCGACGTTAAATATGCGAAATATTTACTGACCATTATTAATGGTCTCTTGTTTATTAACATACGAGTTTCACCCTGCGGCCTCGTCCGTGTGCAACCCTGTGCAATTTTCAATCACTATGCATTTTGGTATATTTTCATCTGAAACATTTACTGCTCTTAAGTGTAAACGTTATTTAAATAAGTAGATTAGTCCTTACAGCCATACACACATACAGAAAAAGTTAATTGCGACTTTTTGTTTTGAAACGGTTCTTGTAATTTTAAAGAGTTATTCACGTTTTGATAACATAGAATGATTACATCAAATCGATTTATCATTGTTACTTGTACATCCCGTTCTATATAAGTACATACATAAGTCTCCGCCCAAATCGTTATACACATACAAACTCTAACACTATTGATAGGCGTATATTCCTAACAAATATTTCGATTCTTCAAACATTTTTCATTTAGCGGACAAGTTATATTTACATTTCATAATAGCCGTATCTCATAGCAACGAGCGGTTCTCAAGGTTGTCGAATATATGAATAAATCGCTAAATTGTAAATCAACAAATTAGATATATTTTACTATTCAAGAATCAAATCATTGGTTGAGAAATTTCTAATGATATGCGTAGAATTTGTGGTCCGCATAGAACAATAATATACGATCTTTCTCAATACAGACATACTCGTACTATAGAGAGTATCCATTCATCAGTATTTTGAAATTCACTGCTGGACATAAGCCTCCCTAAAATGACGCCACTCTAGCCGATTCTGTGCCTTCTGAATCCAGCGGTTTCCTTCTGTCTTCTTCAGGTCATCGGCTCACCTGGTCGGGGGACGACCTGTACTCCTTTTTCTCTAAATCACCACTCGAGGACCTTTCTATCACATCGGTTATTGGTCCTTCGAGCGCTGAGCCAAACAACTGAATAGAGCTATGTATAGAGTGTAGATGTGCATCCTATTCTTTTAAATATTTCTAGGTACATGGTTCCTACTTAGTCCTCAGGGGTAGCAACGTATAGGTATGTAGACGATCTCAGGTCGACTCTGTATATATCTTCTTAATAAAAAATAGGTTATGGGCGTCATAACAGATATTACACACACACACACGCACAATCACAAGATATCCCCGTGTGATTGGTCGTGCATCGCCAGTGCCCCACATAAGCGTAACTGAAGTAAGCCGAGGTCCGTACAGTCCGTCACAGCAGATGCCCTTAAGCCAGCCGCAGTCCCCGTTTAACCAGAGGCGGAAAACCAGGACTCCGGCAACAGCTGGGTCCACAACCGTCCCTCCCACTAGCGAAGGAAGGAGGTCGAGAAACCCGGCAACAAGGACCAAAGCCATCCCTCCCTTCCAGCCCACAATGTTTTCGTCCCGGCTAGAGCCTCAGGCTCACCATAAAAAAAAAACCGGTGAAGTTGTAAAGGCAAATAGGGCCAACAGTAACTACATATTTGTCAAAAAAATGGTTATGGGCAGCAGTGAGCGCTTAATATAACAAAATAAACCTAATTAGGTACTTATGGTAGCTTTTTAGTATTAGTGATCTACCCTGATTCTGTAAAGGTTGATAAGAAAGTCGAACATTTTAGCTTAGAGAACCTCATAGAAAACTTGCTGGCAAATAAGAGTAGAACTTAGTTAAGGACGTTTCTTCATCTATTTTTAGAGTAAATACACGATTGCATTATTATGATAATTCGTGAACATCGTTTGTACTTGTTTTTCATATTTTCTTATAATAAAGTTAAAGTATGTATAAATCATAATTACAGATATCAAGGTAAACATAATATTTTGCTATTTCTAATCACTGAGGCTCTACATTTATGTTTATGGAAAAAATACCTCGATGATTAATACGGCGCTAGACGGCAATTACTTGGTACTTTAATGCGCGTTTTTGTACTTTATAATAGAATTATTGTAATTGTACAAATAAAAACTTCTATACCATTGCAACGTCCTCTTTAACTAAGGAATTTACGTTAGTACATGTTTGTATCTGCAGGCTAAACCACAGATTAAATACTATTAGTAACTACATACGTAATCTACATTTATTGTTTATACTCGTTAATACTATCATGTTTTCAAGGTGGTAGAACCAGTGTAGTTCGACCGGGGAAGTACCACCGCCACACCTATTTCTAGCTTGAAGCATTTCTTGCGTTTCGATGGAAGGGTGTGGTTGCCGGCATACTTTCACATGAGGCGACCATCATAGTCCTCGGGAGTAGCAACGCATCTGTGGTTGACTTCAGACGGAACCCATGTTCTGTATGTAGTTAATTACAGATGTCCATGGGCGGCAGTGGCCACTTACCATCAGGTGGACTGCATGCTCGTTTGCTACTTCAGTTAGATAAAAAAATAAAAAATAAATAAACCAACGTTTGTCTCAACATTCCTTAAGAATCTACGATTAAATACATACATTTTTAAAATAGCAAATTCCAAACATACGGTAGTATAGACCAGTATTCAGTTGTGTTGTAATTAAAATTAATCAAAGATTCTTTCAAGCGACATAAAATCTCGCAGATTATTTAAAACAAGAAATTATGCAAATCACTCATCATCCAGATGTTGTTTAATTTATGACGATATTAATGAAATATTTTTTGAAATTCATACGGCGCTTATGAGCAATTTTATTAATGGCGCCTAGAAGAGGATATGCAGACGCTCTTATGTAACTTGCATTTTAATTATCATACAAATTCTTCGGCTTTTAAAGTACCTAAACTTAAGGTATTTATCATTCTTGTTAAAAGACATTCGACTTGAAATATTATTTCAATTGTATACATTCCACTTCGTATTTTATTCTCTAATCTAATAATTTCAAATGTGTCACATTTGTATGACAATACTAATTATAAACAAAGTGACCTAACCAAATTTTTATTTTTAAATAAATTAGCAATTAATGTGGTTTAACGCTAAAATTATCAAAATAGTTGATATGCAGTATATTTTTAAGAACAAGGACAAAACAAACATTTTTAGTAACGTCATTTTGTTAAGTTTTATGTTCTCAAAAAACTCTTTCATTTGGATACCTATCATAGAGGTGCATCAAATAAATTGTCTGCTATTTTAAGGCGTCTGCTATATTAGATATAGATTGGAGTCATTGAATTAATATCATATCATCGAATTATCTGTTTAATATTGCAGTTTTATCCAAACAACTAACATCAATAACGAGTGTGCAAAATTCATGTGGAAAATTCAGCTCAATCAAAATGGGTAACTCGTTTAAAAAATAGTAACAAGATTTGTTCTTCACATACTATCGAACTAACTAGGCAAGGTAAATTGAAGTATGTATGCCTGAACCTGATGTATGGACTAATGGGTTCTTAATACAAAGTGCAAAACGTAAACTTACATCAACTATAACAATATTCCACCTAAGCATATCTAGTAATCACTTCCAAAATCCAACCCTGGTTACTACTATTTTTTAAATATGTGTTGCTACTATTTTTTAAATATCTGTAAATATATTATAGTGTAATATAAATATCATTAAAGTTATTTTATCCGATTGAAGAAGCAAACGAGCATGCAATCCACCTGATAGTCACTGGTGCCCATGGACATCTGTAAGCAATTTCATTACTACTCATGAGGACAGAGTTAGTCGCCACATACATATAAAAGTCAGCCGGCAACCACACCCTGCCACCGAAACGTAAGAACTGGTTCACGCTACAAGTGGGGTTTCTGCAATTAAATAAATTTACCTCCCTATAGTTCCGGTATCAGAATAGGGCTATGGTATCCTCTGCCTATCGTAAGAGGCGACTAAAAGGGGCTTCCGGGGTTGCAGGCGACTAGAATGGGAGCTCGAACCGTTCGGTCAGACGAGACCGGGAAGGACAGCGGTATGTGTGGTCGCATACCGTCTTAAAGACTAGTCGGAGCGGTGGGCCCAGCCGCCCATCTGGGAGGAGCCCGATGGGGCAACGCGCTCAGAAGATTTCGGTTGCGGTCGTTTCGAGATCCCGGAGTCCTCTTTATAGTGCCGAGCACGGCCGCGGGGGGGGGGGGGGGGGTTTAGTGCGGTAAAAATCCCACATAACCCTGCGTCGCTCCCACGACGTCGGGTACCTTTTGAAGGTTTCCCCTTCGAGAACAGCAAAAAAAGGTTCATATAGAAAAATCGCGATATAAATCACCTTTATTTTATTTTATGTACAAATAGCTAATTATTCCATTTAGTGTCGATGGAGGATGACGCTAAAAGGAACCAATGAGCATTCCTCACTATGTAAAATTAGTTGGAACACTCGAAACAGATACGTAACTGTCGCTGAACACCTTGCCTCGTACGACCGGTAACCGTTAAGATATATTTAATATGTATATTCTAATGTGAGAGCACTTTAATTATTCATGAAATATGTAAACACATTGGCTAGTAAGCTTACTTGTATCGTTTTATAAGACTCTTTTGATGTGTAAAGTGTAAGTATATTTTAAAAAATATTGAACACGCATTTTGAGGACAGTTGCGGCGTTGATGTCTCGGAAGGTAGCAAAGCATGTATAACTGATGTTATGTACAAGATTTTTTCTAATCAGTGTTGTTATTAAACAAACATATATATAAAGGGCGTTAATTTTAAGTTGAATATGAGAATATTCTACTACTACAAAATGTCGTTTTACAATTACTGAAATCATTTTTCCGCATACTAAATAAGCTATAATTATTTATTTATTTTGTATCTTAATATCCGCATACTTCCATTAACTAGTAATTATACCCATAATAATAAAAACCAACCGAAGTAAATTACAGTTAATATTGTAAAATGTATCATCCAGATCAAATTCGTATTTACAATGTGAATACGAAATTCAATACATCGGACCACCACGGTTTGGATTCGTCAGAATTATGCGAAAATAATTATGTCAGTGCAATTCTGTTGTCCAGCTTCTGTCTGTCTGTGTTTGCGTCTTGCTCAATAAATTCTTGACCGATTAAGCTGAAATTCGATATAGTTTAATTTAGACTAGCCGTTGCAGTCGATAGTGTACAACAATTTTGCGACAAATAGTTTAGATAAATACAAAGGTACTTGATTTCAAAATGGTATCTCTAAGTATATTATTACTTGATCTAGTCGTAAATTACAATATTTATGTTGTAATTCCGCCTAAATATTGCGTAATATATAGCTTTCTATAATAGTAAGGTGTATACATTTTCCGTCGTAAAATGATTCAACACAGAAAATTTGTAATTAGATGAAATTAAAAAAAAACCTAAAGCGTAGAATATTACGCAATGTAATAAGAGAGAAAGATTTAGTGTCCATTTTGTGAATTAAACATTTGTCGACTAAACTACAACAAACCTTATTTACGTAGTAATAATGTACTAAGTTCAACTTCAACACGGACTTTATAGAGTATACATAATTATATTACTTAATAATGAATGACAAAAACTAAATAAATTATAATCTTACATACCTAATAAATTTGAGCCCATTATTGTCAGCGGTACAGTTCAAGGTGGTAGAACCAGTGTAGTTCGCCCGGAGAAGTACCACCGCCGCACCTATTTCTAGCGTGAAGCATTTCTTGCGTTTCGATAGAAGGGTGTGGTTGCCGGCACACTTTCACATGAGGCGACCATCTTAGTTCTCGGGACTAGCAACGCATCTGTGATTGACTTCAGATGGAACCCATGTTCTGTATGAAGTTGATTACAGATGTCCAAGGGCGGCAGTGGCCACTTACCATCAGGTGGACTGCATGTTCGTTTGCTACTTCAGTCAGATAAAAAAGGGACTTTAAGTCTCTCGCTCACTCGTTATTCAATTCTATTGGTACGACCGTCGAACCTTTTTCTGCAGTGTAACACTGCTAAGTACTGTTTTAAAAGGTGTACTTAACTTAGTCTTCAGGGTTAGCAAAGAATCTTTGAACGACATTTTATGTCGACGACCATCGCCTTTAACTGATCGTGGTCACTAACCATCGACTGCAACAGTTGACAACAGGCTACAACAGTCAACGACTGCTAACGATTACGACCCGTGTGGCGCAGCGGTTACCATACCGGTCTGACGCGCAATGGGTCCCGGGTTCGATTCCCGGCCTGACAGGTGTCTTAATGATGACATTAGATTCCTGCTCTGGGTCTGGGTCTGTTTGTATATTCATCTTGTGTGTGTCTATGGTACCCACGACACAGGAGAAAATCCTACTGTGGGGCTATAAGTGTATAAAGCGTGTAGCGTGTAGAAACGGTGGTCAATGACCGTTTTGGTCACTCGACGTCAGACTCTAGTCCGCCATCGACATGATTGATTTTATCTAATAGAAGTAAAAAACGAACATGCAGTTCACCTGATAGTAAGTAGTCGCCTGCTGTGGTCGGTTTGCTGACCTTCCATCGAAACGCAAAAACTTCTTCACATGGTACCTCTCCTGTCGAACTACACCAGTTCTACCACGTAGCATTATCGCTCATGTTTTACCTCCTTTACCGTCAACCACATTGCATGCTATAGCTTACACCATAATCAAACTTACTTATATAGTCAGAGACTCCGTTTACACTATAATCAGACTTACTTATATAGTCAGAGACTCCGAGGGCAGTGTTGTCAGCGAGTACAGCGGCAAGCAGAAGCAGGTAGGCGGCGCGCGCGGTGCGAGGGCCCCGCATGGTCGCTACTCGCGCCGACGCACGCCGCTGCGCGCGCGCATCACACCACCGCGACTGGTACCACGCGCGGAACACCTGGGTGAGAAAGTACTGTTAATATTTTAAAGGAAAGGTTCTGAATTCAACGAAAAAGTATATAGGCGATGGTAATTTAATGGAAAGAAGATTAGTGGAGAGGGGCCAACCCATTATCCCTTTTGTAACGTTTATATGACTCTGGCAAAGTGGTACTATCGTAAACAATTCGTCAATGCCTAATATTCCTATCTTTTCATTAATTACATTTTCCTTTCTCAAACATGGCATCAGGATTAGTTGATAGTCATAAACATTAATATTTTGTCCTAATATTATCAAAAGAAATTGAACTAGAATGTCAGTGTTTCTTAATAATTAAACTTTTTTAAATAATTTACCTGTCTAAATAAAATCATAGAATTAGCATAAACCGCATTATTGGGTTAAAGATTGAAGCTATGCGTCAAATATTTTAAATATTACGTCGAGATTTACAAAAAATAAATTGATAATTACGCTCGCAATTAAGTATATTTACCGAGAACTACCTACGTTCAATTAATCGGCAAAAACATAATAACTCGGCGCCATAAACGTGACGTGTACGAGTCAACGGACTCCGAATTATCAAGTGATAAGTAATTTATTTACTGCAAGTTTTTGCACGGACGACCCAGATACAACAGATTATGATTGATAGAACAGGATGCGATGGCAATCTCACTGCATACTGCACGCAACATATTCCGGTATTGAACATGAGGTCACTCCAGCACTCTTGAGGTCAATCCAGCACTTTTGAGGTCGATTTGTTGATCTGCATGTCGTATTCTTGGAATACTTGTCCGTTTTTGGGTTCAAGATAAGATTCGTCGCTGAATGTGCCAAATACCACAAAGTGTGAATTGAGGAAAATGGGTGCGACATTTTTTCCTCCTAAGCCTTTCATTTTTTGTTGTTGTTACATGTGAGTTATGTAAGAGTTCTTGTTGCGCTTGATCAGACGAGCTATGGTCTAAATCTTATATCACTCTGAAAGTAAACCTAGGCCAAGCAATAGGACCGCAGAAAAGATAGTTAAGGGTCTACGATCAATATTATTTTATAAGGTTATAGAGTACGGTTGGTTAAATAGTGTGTGATAGTGTGTAATATATTGTATTGTAATATATTGTATATATTGTAAATTTTAGTAAATAAATTGTAAATTTGGGTTATATATTATAATGTTAACTAAATAAATATTAAACTACGGTTGGTTGGCTTACTTATACAGAGCGCCCAAGAACTCAGTTCTGTCATTACATATATGACGTACCGCATGATAAATGTACGTTCAACTTAAAGTTTAGAGTTTCCTCCAATTTTCAAAATTTTCTCATGAATATAGAAAACGGAACCGTGCTGAATACTTATCCAGCCAGGATACAAGAAGTGGCATACCACTTCTTGTGTCCTGGCTGCTACGAGTATACTCATAGGGTATGGCGTATAAGGAGTACTCGTAGCAAGCGTTATTTATACATATACTAGGTGACCCGGCGAACTTCGTTCCGCCTGAAACTCAATAATCTAAAATTATCAGTGTTCCTACACTGTATTATGCATGTATTATACATAAAAAACCTTCCTCTTTAATCATTCTATCTGTAGAGTAGTTTTAAAGATCTAAGCACACATAAGGACAGACAGCGGAAAGCGACTTTATTTTATACTATGTAGTGATTACATAGAAAAGCACCGACCCACTCGTAACACAGTTAACATTAAATTATAACAAACAATATGACGATGAATGTACCTTGATAGACTATTAATTTGTAATCGAATACAACTGCGCTCACTGACAAGTTTATGTTATTGACGCAAACGCAGTATACGTGGGTACTACGATCTGACGTACTACACCTTTCTTGTACCTTCAGAAACACCGAGTTCAAGTGATTATTAGATACAAATGAATACGTTAAGTAATTGAATGGTTGTTTACCTATCTGACGTCAGCGACCACTTGTCCTATTCGTGATACGTAAGTATTTATGACATAATGAAATGCAATAAAGATATTGTAGCAATTGCATTTGATATCGAATCCGTGTTTATCTTGCTTCTTTGTAAGTCTAATGATTTGTGAAAGTAAATTATTAACTGACTTGTTGCGATAGCCTGAGAGATTTACAAAGATACTTCAACTTAGTACCCAACTTTAATATAAAATGATACGTTCAAGGAATACTAGAGGAATAAGAGAGAATATACCTCTGTGATCCAACCGCGGCGGATCTCCTCTTCTATATCTACCACATAACAACAATATCACCTATCTTGTTACTTTTTAAAATGTTATGGGGGTGAGTTGTTTAGTTCTTTGCATCATGTATTTTAATTATTTATTTTGCTATTATTATTTCTATTTTATATCCAGGGATAACAAAATGGTTACCAAAATTATACAAATTTTAAGTTTAATTAATTTTTAGAAATATTTAGTGACCAAAATATTTTTCTAAAGTTTCTTGATTGATGTAAAAATTACATATGGATTTAAATTATATTGTCATGGAAGTACGAATGAAAATTGATATTCAACGTTAAATAAATATGTAGATGAGAATATGTTACATTACATACACTTGATACAATTAATTGGAATGAACAACCGGACATACAGTCATGGCATTTGCTTGTTAGAAGGTGTATGTAGAATTGTAGAGTAAGTCTATACCCCTTACTTCATCCTTAATAAAGGATTTGGCCAACTATAACAAATATATGCGGTACAAAATATAATTTAATTATTATTCAAAACTAATCAGAAAATTAATGACCCCGAGCATATAGAATATCAGTGGTACGTTGGTAAATGCCAAACTGACGTCCTTAACGCATTTTTTACAGCATTCCGCGCGATCATTGACCTCCAGTACTCGGATATATAGCATTTATTCATTAATAATAACAGAGTACAAAAAGTGGTTTATATTAAGTGCGTTTGCGCAGCAATAGTTGTGTAAACTCGATCGAGAGGCGCCGAGAAGCCTTTTTGTGTAATAGAAGTAACAAACGGCTAACAGAATCATAAACCATGGGTAACCAATAACCACCCTAAAAATGAGTGAAACAGCCATAGACGGTTTCACTTATGATAATACTGAAGTGTGAACACTGCCTCTAACGGTACTTTCAAATCAGACTGTTTTCGGACCACTACCGCGCGACATCACGACCACTGTCTTATTGCACACGGTCGATTTTGTTTTTTTATTGGAAAATCGTGTGAAGACAATATTTATATAGATTTTAAATGTTGAAGTAGGAAACGAGCATGCGGTTCGCCTGATGGTAAGTGGTCACAGCTGCTCATGAACATCTAGAAACGACTTCATATAGGGTAAACGTTCTGACAGGAATCAATCACGTATACGTTGCTACTTTCACACGAGGCGATCATCTTATACCTATAAGATGATCGCCTCTTGTGAAAGTAAGCCTGCAACCACCAATTTATCGAAAAGCAATTGTTCTCTACCTCAACTCTGGTCGGATCATACTCATTCTATCTCGTAAACTACCCCGCTAACAGACAAGTCATTAAAAAAACCATCCAGCTGTCACGCGACATAATTCCGACTCAGATCGTATAATTTGAAAACGCCCTAAGGCCGAAATACACGTAGCGGTAATGCTACTGCATTTTAAATATTAATTACGTTAGTTCCGGTTTCAGATCCTCTTCAGTAATGCGTTTTAGACATACCTACTGCAAAAAATTACACAAAACATAATGAAACCTCTCAACTAAGTCTTTTTGCGAAACATGAGTAGAGCACGACCATTTATGTTTTGTAATTATGTTACGGTGAAACTCTGAATCAATCATGTGCTCTTTATATGTTCCTAATGTTAGTTTAGTGATGTCGAGTGTACATACAAAGTTACCAGAAAGCTTGATTAGAAACAGTTTTTTCTACATCACTATCAAATGAAAAAATGTACTGGTTTTACTGATTAGTTCGTTATATTTTTTATTCGAAAAGCCAACAGGATGCAGAAGCGTTTTTGCAGAAAATATATTTCAAAAATCACTATGCAAAACTCACCTTTAATTATTTTTAAAGTAAATTACCTAATTAATATCAGTATGTATAAATTAATTCTTACCTACATCTTATTATTTATCTTTAAACTCGTAGACGCGAATTCGATGAAATTCATAGTTTACCGGTTTTTCGGTCTAAAATCGATCAGTCAGCTTGTCACTTAAATATATTTTAATTATTTAAAAACCAGTTTATTTTGGTCTATCTCCGATCAAATGGTATGCGATTATCAAAAAATCAAAGCTATCTATTTCAAAGTATTCTCTATAATAAGCCGTAAAGCCTCTGTGAGGAGTCGGGGAGCCCTTTAAATAATAAAACATATGTTTACTATGAGAGTTTGAATAAAAGGCATTATGCGACGTCTGTTTTAGGTACCTATTAAATTATGTATTTAAGCGATATCTATTATAAATTATAATATAACTTATAAATAGGGTTAGGTGGGGGGGGGGGGGGCTATTCATTCTATGAAACGGGATGAAAAACACTCATGTAAAAGTCGTCTACACAAGTTACAAACGAAATTAGCTATGTTCATAGGAGTTTTTGGCTAATAGATTTAAGCTTCTATGAAATCTAAGCATGAATCTAAATGTGAATAAAAATATAATATATAAATAAAACCTGATATTTATTGAGCCTCATTATTTAAACTCCATGGGGTATACCTACATACATATGAGACTCATTCGAAGCATGCACCTTTATATATTATGTACTACCTTTGCTCTATGGTACGTTAATGCACTCAAATTTGAAGCCCGGCGCTTATAAAATTTACAGTACGTCTGAAGTAAGCTACGTCTGATATATTTAGATTATGACAGTAAAAGTGGGTAATGCAATGGTACGAAACTACGCTTTCCTGTAAGGCCGGCAAGCGACCCGTTCGCTCGTCTTATTATCCCATCTTATTGTAAACGAATTGTACGAATAGTAAATGTTCATGTAAAACAGAATCAACGGCCATAATTATGTCGCATATAGTAAGAACTATACAAAGTTTCATGAAATGGCTAAATGGTTTTAAATATTTCTATAATCTAGATATTAATACGTGAAACAAAAAAATCGTGATTCGTTTTTAAGATACCGCGGACGGAGGAGAATGAAATTATGCACGGTTACAGTTGATGTAGAGAAGGATTACCAAATGCTAATATTTTTTAAATAATGCATAAAACATACCTAAAAACGCATTACACACACTACCTTGCATTTACACAAACACATACATAATAATAGAAATAAACACTCAATGTCTTACTATGAAAACACATAACGTCAAAAATGTCAGATGTCTTGTCAAAATACCCGCTATTGCTTTTAAATGCTTAATAAAACCTCTTTTTACCTTTAACGGGTGATTTTAATGAATAAAATAAAATCAATACAATTTATTAATTAGGAAATATTCGTGCTACTTTGAACAATACAAGTTTAGTTTTAAAATTTAAATTAGGGTCGAATTTCTTCCGTTGCGACGGGTGACTAGTCAATTTTAATGTTCGAGACAATTGACAATATCAAAATCGGTAGATTGCGATAACTGCACTGTTGCATGTTACACCTATTGTTTTCGCATATAAGCTTAGTTATCACATATTTTACTTCAATTCTTAATATGTAACGTCATGATTATAATAAACTATAATAATCTAGATAATGCCGAACTATTCTTATCTAATATTGGGCTATATATCTTAATAATCATTTAGTAAACATGTTGATATGTAATAAAGAAAAGACGTAAACAACTTATATTTTAGTTATAAATGTTTGTCCGTGCCAACTTGCGGAAAGTGTATCATGATCGAACCTACAAAAATGTTACTACATATGTAATTTCTTTGAATCTAAAGAATCTTTATGAAAAGTTAAGTGAGTGCTGGTTAATCTTAGAGATGTCTAAATTAAAATGTATGGGATTTGACTGCAACTATAGGTACTATTCTAACAAGTTACATAGTAACGATCTTTGCTTAATTCACTGTCAACAAAAACAAAAATTAATGGGCGTGTCACGTCAAATGGAAACTAATACAGTGGACATACAATGTCAATACACTTGTAACAATGTGGTAAGGACTCAATACCACGCACCGCGAGATTCTTCTCTCAATGCCGGTAGCTTCGCATCCGGCATCGTTATTGTTCTATTTTTTGTTTCACTTGTCGATCAACTCGAGAAAATATTGATAGAACAATGCATTGCGCAAAAAGTGCCATAAAGAAAAATATTAATGCGCTTATGTAACATAATCGCTCATTGCTTATGAGGGTACCGTACCCGATGGGTAAAAACGGGACCCTGTTACTAAGACTCCGTCGTCCGTCTGTCTGTCTGGCCGTCTGTCTATTACCTTATTGCTAGATAGTTGAAATTTTCACAAATTCTGACTGTTCATTGTCGACCCACGTGGCTTAGCGGTTACCATACCGGTCTTACGCGCAATGGGTTCCGAGTTCGATTCCCGGCCAGACAGGCATCTGAATGATGAGTTTGAATTCGTGTTCTTGGTCTGGGTGTTTGTGTATTCGTCTTGCGTGTGTCCGTGGTACCCACGACACAGGAGAAAATCCTAGTGTGGGGATATGAGTGTAGAAAGCGTGTTATTGTTGCCGCTATAACGCTATAACAATAAATACAAAAAAACGAATAACACAAATATTAGGGGGGCTCCCATACAACAAACATGATTTTTCGTTTTATAAACGCTACAGAACCCTACATTCGCCAGATCGACTCACACGTGCCGGTTTTTATTTAATGATCGGTCGGTATTTAATTTGCATTATCGAATTATGTTTCGTATTGAGTAGCTACCGTTATTGCGAAGTTGGATAGTGTGCAACGGTGATTTGATACGGTTATTTCTTGGATTGGACTTACAGTGAAGGATTTAAGTAAAAAATAGAAAGTGCTGAAAATTAATTGTACTGATAAAATTTGGAAATAATTAACTTTCAAAGATAATAGTAGTAAAAATCGAATATGCAATCACTGTACACTGGAATTTCACAAGAATGATAGTGGTTTCTTTAAATTAATTCCATAAATCAGTAGGTATATTTTTTCTTAATTTATATACATGTAATAGTTAGATATTATTTCTTGTGTTGTGGTTGCGTTATGCACACACAATAATAAGTAAGTAGGTACATAAGAAAGCAATCTCGAAATTAACGTGATATTGTTAATTGATTTTGTTTAATATAAATGTAATTATTGTGAGTTAACCGATAAATAAGAGATAGAGCCATGCTACAACGGACTTATTTGTAGTAATTTTGTAGATTTACGTTTCTCTAGTATACCTAAATGTAAGAATTCATAGGTTCAGTTATATCCAGTGCATCTTCCTACTGATTTGTTACAGACTGGGACTCGAACTCGAATCTCTTTGAAAACAGATATGACCACGATGCCACCACACCAACGCTAATAAAATACTACCATGTTCACATTAAAACACTTATTTATTTACTACCGAATAGAAGTTTTCCGCTTCCGAAATTAAGTTATCTGAGCCTAAGCCCAGCTTGGGCTCACTATCAGCATCTATTGGTATTTAATAAATAACGATAAATAATATAATAATTAGATTATGACTGTTAATTATGCTGTAATATAAGTACTCATATGATATTATCTACACGATTGTAGGTATATAAAATTTTTGGCAATTATAGATTCTAGATAAATCAAGAATTGGTATAATCGATTATAATTTACAACATATACCTATATAAAAAAAAAAAAAAATATTAAACGTCTGATACGCATATACAATATTCTTGTCATAAGACATGATATTTTCTATAAAATCAATAAAACCGAATACATTGAGTATGACTTACTATAAAAATATATTTTTTTTAATAAATTTTAAAATATCCCCTATTTAGGTGTGTTTTCTTTGTTGCCAATTTGAATAATATTATATTTTGTGACAATGAATATATCTAAAGCTCACTAAAACTGTGAAAGGTACTAACGCTTGGAAAATCAGCCATCACTGGATCCGGAAGCACAGAACACGTTCCCACGACACCAAAAGTTGAACTAAAGTGGAGTGTTGGAGGTTCTACGAAGCGTACCACCACGTGGATCCTGGAACCCCGCGCTAAGCATTCGATATAATGTGTTTTGTTTCGCATACGGGAACATTCCTGCAGTACACTTCTCCGAACGCATTAAGCGATTGATAAGTTGCCATATGGATACCAATTGCTTCTTATCCATAACCGTTTCAAGGATAATGTCACCGTATTCACAATTGCTATAACATTAATATATACCTGACAGCACATACAGCATAATGGTTTTATACATTGTTTTACATCTAACTTAGCATTTATACATTTTATAAAAAAGATATCTTGTTTTGATCGAGTTTGCGTTGCAACACCGCCCCATATTTATCCAATAGCACTACCTACCTATGTACATGACTAATTTGAAGTAACCTTTATATTACATTACAGTCACTTTCGAGTAATTCTAATAAAAATGATTAAATGGCTTAATAAAAATTTATATTTAAATTTTAATATAAAATAAGTTTATCACGCTATGAACGACTATGTTGTCAAAATACCTGTATGGGTAATCACTACATAGTATAAAACAAAGTCGCTTTCCAAAATCTGTCCCTATCTATGCTTAATTCTTTAAAACTACGCTACGAATTTTAATGCAGTTTTTTTTTAAATAAAGTGATTCAGGAGGAAGTTGTTTTATGTATAATACTTGCATAATATAGTGGAGAAACACTGATAATTTTAGATTTTTTACTTTTAGGCGGAACGAAGTTTGCCGGGTTAACTAGTGAATAGATATAGTTGTATACTATATCTATTCACTAGTTAACCTAAATTCATCCATTTAAATACATTGTTGCCATATTTTCTACTTAGTTTATGGACTTATTACTATGGTGCAGTATTTGTAAATTATTAAGAGGTTTCCCAACTTTTCTACATTTATAGCCTCGGGCTTCAATTCTTTGTAGGCACCCTGGTCACACACAAAGACACCCAAAAACTGTAGGTACATTCATTAATTATATCACAACTTTAGCCAAGGATCGAATCCAGAACCGTCTGTCTGTCAGACTGTAATATTTGTTTATATACCATAAATACCACATTCCGATAACTACATATTAGACAGTGGTGAAAAAAACCCATTATAATCTGATGTGTTATCTCTAGATATACTTTATAAACCAACTTTCTTTTATATTGCGTGCTGATAATCATATAAGGTGTGTCCGGATGGAAAAGGATATAAATTAAATATAATCAACGATTGTTATAAATTTAATATATACAAGTAAATCTCTATTACCAAAAGGTAAGCATGCAATCATAAAGATTTAAAACATATACTACTTAAAAAGCTTTAGGTATATAGCCCATGATATATTTATTAATATGTTAACGCAAAGTAATAAATAATAACATTAAAGAGTATTCATTAGAAGTTTCCGATTTTAAAGTGATTGTTTAAAGAAATATAAATTCTACATTTTTTGATTAAGTAAAAATGGTCGTTTTAAAACAAGTAATATATCAGGTATTTAAACCAAATTGTCTGCGAAAGGGTAATGTTACTTTATACATTACACATAAATTCATATAAATCATTGGTACCTACTTCAACATTTAGAGAAATATATTAAGTATCTACTAAAATAAGCCCGCCTTTTAGTTTAGTTATATATATTGATGCATGCCCGACCGAAACATTAATTTTAAATGGCAAGCAACCTTTATAAGGTTCTAACTAATTTAATACAAGGCATTACGAGCCGACCTATAATTTTTAAACTGTCAAAGTACAGGTTTTCTATTTCCATTTAAACGTACACTAAGTACTCATAATCGAGTGTAGCGTAGATAAATCAAATTAAAATTAATAAGAGTCCAACCTTGGCCCTAATAGGACTCCTTAGCGGCGTAAATAGGGTACCTACTCGAATGCTAATTGGTAGGTTTTTATCGCATTGTACAGTGCAATCATTAATTTTAGACAAGACCTAAATTGTCTTTGTCATGGATCAATTTGTCATCAGAAATATCAACACGCATATATGTCATTGTTATATTATCACAAGTGATAATCATAAGTCGATACGCGTTATCAGGAATCCAAAACACAAAAGAAAGTTAATAGAGGATCGTAAGTAGTCGTCATATAGATTAAATAAACAGTTAACTTCACTTTTAACTCCTCGTATTTCTAAAATAGCTATACCATTACTAATTAACGCGATAATTTATATTATGAGTAATTACATAGCTACTTATATACGTGAACAAAACGCTCAGACGGATACGGTAAAATTGGTTTTAATAGTGTTTTTATTATTTCTGTTTAAAATATTTAATTTGGTTTAATAACTTTTTTACGGCGATTATTTAAAATTTGTGTATTTGACCTCAATGGCAAATAAAATTTTCATTACATGCCTTTAGTATAGTGGCTATAAACTCCGTGACAACGATATTTATAAAAATATTGAATATTGTCGTCGGCGTTGTCAACTTATTATTGTCACACTACCGGGCACGGGTCTTCTCTCGGAATGAGAGAGTATAGTCGACGAGTATAGTAGTGCCATAGTCAACCGCGCTGGCCACGTGTGAATTGTTGGACTTCACACACTTCCGAGAACATTTTTTTAAGAACTCTCTATTTTTTTAAGAGAAGAAGTAATAATTAATTTCTAATACGCACATAATTTTAGAAAAAATCTGTGGTGCGTGCCTGAGTTTGAACCTCGGACCTCCCGATCGAGAGGGCAAGTTTCATCCATTAGGCTATCGCTGCTTTGATAATACTCTGTACTTTACAGATGCAAAATGTTATAAAATTTGTATAGGTATATAATTACTTAATTGTTACAATTATTTAAATAAAATTAACAAAATGCCTCCTAGAATAATGCCCACATTGTAAGCCTCTTTTCTAAAGCCTAATTTCATATGAAAAGTTAATTACAGCCAATAATTAAAAAGGATTTAGGTGTTTACATTACCAGTTTTATTTGAATATGTATTAAGTATATTTATCATTATTCATCTCTTCAAGTTACATAAGAACGGAGCCCAAAGTATAGTAAAAAAAATAAGATTAGTAAGAGGTAAAGGTTAATACCGACCTAATATCGGAGTTAAAGTAAAACCGTACTATTACCATGGTACATGAAATATACCTTATTTTTTAACCGTACGGTTTAAATAGGCTAAATAGGTCATAATTTTTGAAGTTGACGAGTACGCACCATGAAAATAATATATGTTTATGACGTCACCTATTTTAATAAAGATGGGCAAATTAATATTATCCTAATATTACCCCAGGTAACTTTACTTTGGATAGGTTGTTAGCTAGATGATTTCGATTTAAGTTCTCGCTTATCATAATGTGATTTTGTCCATGCGGCCCGGTTATCGCTTGTAGGCATACGAGTGAATTTAGAAAGCCGCTTAAAATCCGGCATAAGGCCCGTGAGTGCGATGACGGGTGGCAGTGCGGCGTTACCTACTTTCACAGAAGCTGAACCAGAGGAGCGTCATGGTTGCCAATGCGTTGTTTTTTAAATAAGTAGCAAACGATCCTGCAAACTACCTGATGGCAATCCTTCCAGTTGTCACAACTGTAAGCAACTTCATACAAAACAAAGGGTTCTATCTGATGTCAATAAAACACGCGTTGCTACTTATGAGCACTAAGATATTTGATTTTATATGAGAGGGAGCAACCACATTCCACCGAAACGTAAAAGCCACTCCACGCTAGAAATAGGTGCGGCAGTGGTACGCCCCGTTCAATCATATGTGTTCTACTACTGTCTTTTATATAAAATGATAAAGAGACGTGCTATCTAGACTCCTAATGTTTAATGTTGTAACCGGCAACAAGTAAGAAGGCCTTTACAAAATGAAGACATTTAATTTCAATGATTACAGACATCTATACATCTTAAACCAATATTAAATTCTTATGCTCTCTATAAAAGCTCTTGTATCATTTTGTTAAGGATACCAATTCCATCGTCGTCATCGTCACGTGTATGACCTATAATATTTCGATTCGAGACATATCTTAAACATTAACACATAGACTTTACAATTAACTCTTAGAAAAACGACCATTTCTTTTTCATAACAACGAAAAGTTACATGTACATTCCACAATTGCACCGAAGAAATAAAAAAAAAATAAAGAAACCTCAGCCGCCTATTCTATCTCTATTTTAATAATCGTCCTTTATGATTCTATTTGACGTTCCTAAAACATTCGTAGCCTTGTGATCATAATTACAGCCGACCGTTTATTATGTATCTTGTTTATTTCAACAAAAACTATAGGTATAAGTGGTAACCCTAACGAGCCGCGGACGTCGGCAAGGTCGCCGTGAGGCAAACCACTCGACGACAGAATTTCTTCGGCGTAGCAACACGCGTACTATCCACAACGGAAGATGTGTGGCTACGATTTGCGTGATCACTGTCACATAAACATCGAAAAGAAGTAATCAAGACACTATGCTGTCAATTTAACATGATCTGTTGTTAAAGTTTTGTCTTAGAGTTCGTGCAACACTGATGAATCTGTTGAGTCTTTGCAACACCGAACAGTTCTTATACGATACCTTTAAACCTAATGAATATGTTTCAATCGCACAATTTCAACCTACATATTTTAAAGCATAAGTTTAGTTTGGAATATACAGACTTTGTAAGTAGTCCATTACAATTATCATAACGAAAACACCTGTACATTTGAACAAAGGATACAGAAGTAAAAAGTAAAGCACAGAAATAGTTACAGTCCAGACAATCGATCGCAAGGCTCTATGAGCGGAACGCGGTCCCAATAAAAACTCGTATATATTTCACGCGTGCGCAACATTATCTCGAGTCTCTCGGCTCCGATTACTTAATGCTAACTAACTGTACCCGGCGAAACGAGATCTGCTTTTTTGTAGCAAGTTCGACGATCGGCAAGGGCGGCACTGGGGTGCAGTTCCGCGTTCGTGCTTCCTTATAATGCAATACGTGGCAAAACATATGTGTACGTGTACAATTTTAGAGTAATACATAATTTTGTTACGTATATATATATACGCCTAGTCTATCCAAATAATAATATCGACAGATAGAGTTGACAATTGGATCAACAACTAATATATCTTTAGTGGTTAGGAAGGACATTATTCCTGCAACAGTACCTATTCAAATATAGGTCAACTTGTCCAAATGACGTTAAGTGCCCGTTTACGTCTATCGATACTTTACCAAACTAAAGTAAGTTTATCACACAAAAAAACTAAGCTGGTACACCTCTAGTATATTATATGCCCTTAAGATACATATAAACTAGAAAAATCTGAGCATAGTAACAGTGTTTCTAAAGTCTAACAATATTAATTGTATAAACAAAGCAAAACTAAAAAAGTTAAATGACAAATCTCTTGATTATGCACATTAAGTTACAAAAAATATATTAGGTATATCCATATCTTAGGCTAAGCCCTTAATAACATTATTGACTAAGGAACTAGACATTGATACCTAGCTAGCTGCCAACCACAATTTGTTCTGCCTTTAAAATAAAATGACAGCACAGCTATGCAATTTAATTGAACCGAGCTTAAATTTCCTACCTGTCAACTTGTCACAAAGCGTATTATTATGCATAAATAATATATTATTGAAACACACGTGTAAATAATGATTACAATAACTTCTCGTTTAGGAGCAGACCGCACATAAACTATCTTGGATATCATGATCTCATTAACATAACGATTATCGTGTGCCACTGTACAGCGATTTATCTTCAGCAAATATTGAAGGAGAATCCGTAATTACCCTTTGTTTGCCGAGATAAATTTGGATCGTGCTTAGGTGCGAACGTGTTACCTAAAGAAAATATAAATCTTCATTTTAATTCCACATTGTTCTCAGTAAACGTCCGTGACTGCTTAAACTAATTGAAAGTCTTTGATGTAGAAAAATCGGGGTTATATCACTTAGCACCTATAACACTTAGATACGTATTATTGCAAATAACAAATCCGATGAATCGAATACAATAGAACTATATTGCGATTGAACAATATGTCTATTATTGCGTGAAACGAAACTATTGTACTATGGTTACGACAATGAACGTTTATGTAATAATGAACATTGAAGAAGTATTGATGACATGTATACAACTTCGTTGAGTCTTAAGTGGCTTATACACGATCCATTTTATTTTTTATTTGCACGATATATCTTCGAATACCAATGTACGAAAAACTGGTTTGTAAAATGAAGAAGCCTCGAATCTTACTTAAATATTAGACATCATTTTGGTATATACAATTGTTTCAAGGTGGTAGAACCAGTGTAGTTCGACCGGGGAAGTACCACCGCTACACCTATTTCTATCGTGAAGCATTTCTTGCGTTTCAATAGAAGGGTGTGGTTGCCGGCAAACTTTCACATGAGGCGACCATCATAGTCCTCGGGAGTAGCAACGCATCTGTGGTTGACTTCAGATGGAACCCATGTTCTGTATGAAGTTGATTACAGATGTCCATGGGCGGCAGTAACCACTTACCATCAGGTGGACTGCATGCTCGTTTGCTACTTCAGCCAAATAAAAAAAAAAAAAAAAAAATATACAAAGTGATTACATCCGTATTAGTGACGGATAATGCATACATTGCTTTAGAGGCGTCGAACTATAAATGACGCATGTGGCAACTATGATGCAACTTTTCCATGATCCGACAAAAACGCGTCCATGCGTCTAAGAAGGGCATACGTAGAGCGGTAGATGTCTTTGTTCGCTCGTGTCAATAAAGGCATTTGCAAGGTAAACTTATTTTATTGACATGCAAATACGTTAATAATACTAAATATTATTGATGGACGATTATGTTTAAAGAACAAAAGATCGAACAGGTCACTCCGGTAAAAAGTTGTGATTCAATTTTGAAGTGTCAAATAGTGGAAGTAAAGTACACGAGTATGTTTAAGCAAATAATCCCAAGAAAAAAGCAAATATTTCTTTTAAGGATGGAAATCGAATAAAAGCTTAACTTTAAAGCAATTACGAAACATCGGAAGTAAGATGTAAAGATGTGAAAACCCTAGACTGCTTCTGCTTTAAATTAGCAATGTCAACCGCTGCTGTATTTTGGTTATGGTAAAAAAAGATACAATAAGCCCAGGAATACTAACCTACTCGACAGCGTTAATAACGGGTTTGAAACCAATTTTAGGAAGGATAATAACTACTACTTTGTATTCATTACCGGTATAAGATAACGATACTTGTTTACTACTTAAATTTCACTAGAAAGGCTATACAAAAAATGACACTGCGCAATTCTAAAAGGACAAATCAAGAAAGCAAACATGGTGCAATGATTCACTTTATGGGATATATCGAGACGATAATATTTGAAGATTTCATTGTGGCCTGAAACAATGAGCTGTTGATTGACGACGCCACTGGCACAGCTAATTGAATTAACAGCCCCGAACACCAAATGTCCATTAGGCTCTTTGCAAACACGAAGAGATGTTGACTGTAACGTGCTGATGACACGTTGACGATGATCATGTGTGTCGTATCAAGCGATGCTTCATTCAAATTAATCCTTAGTATCTCTTGCTTTAACCGTTGGATTTAGAGGGCACAGGGCCGGTTCGAGTGGCGCCATTTAGGGGAGGCCTATGTTCAGCAATGGACATCAAAAGGCTGATGGATGGATGGATGGATGAACTTTTGCTTGTAAATTTCATAGAACCTGAAGATTTCCAAGCTAGTAACGAGGGAGGTACCAGTGCTACATCTATTTTCAACGTGAAAGAATGCTACATTCCAGTGAGAGGATACCGGCTGCATAAAATAGGCGACCTTCTTAGTCCTTAACTTATTTTATTTTAGTTCTTAATTTTAATTAGTTAATATCCATTGGCATTAATGAGCACTTACCTTACTTAGGTAGACTGCAAGTTCATTACTTCAATCTTATCTTTATATATAAAAATGAATGTTTGTCTGTATGTCCTCTGTAGAATCGTAAACTATTCATTTGATCATGCGATGATCTTTAGCAAAGTTGTTATTCATGACCTCGCGAAAGTTTCTGGTGTATTTTTTTTGTGATGGCGTAGCAATGCTCGCAGGTTGCAGCTAGTAAAAGATAAACAATTTAGCGCTTCTTACAGAAGATCCTTATCATGTTTACACTATAAGTCTGTCATAAATCGTCTATAAACGTAACAGCAATACCATTTTACTAGATATTTCGTAGTATTCGCCGCCATAGTCGATCCTTTAAGTAAAACAAGATTCCTACCAGCCGAGGCACACAACCTATTGCTCGTGAGCATTAGATTGAAAAAACTAATTATTATTGTTTTTACCGCAACAGAAAAACATGAGAAAAATGTTAACATCAATGATCTTAATCAATACGAAGATTTCTAGCACTGAATCGCCATCTACGGACCTAAACATTCAAGTTTATGTTCCAGAATCAGTTTTACTAACATTTTAAATGCGAAAGTTAGTGAGGATGTATGTATGTTTGTCAGTCTTTATACAAATGGGTACATAGTTTATGATATGGTATATGGTTTTACAGGTGGTAAAACCAGTGAAGTTCGTCCGGAGAAGTACCACTGCCAAGTGTCACTGTGAAGTATTTTTTGCGTTTCGAAGGAAGGAAGTGGTTGCCGGCACACTTTTAAATGAGGCGACCATCATAGTCATCGGGAGTAGCAACGTATCTGTAATTGAGTTCGGATAGAACCTATGTTCTGTATGAAGTTGATTACTGGTGTCCATGAGCGGTAGTGACCACTTACCATCAGGTGGACTGCATGCTCGTTTTCTACTTCAGTCAGATAAAAAAAAAAGTTAACACATTATAGTGACAAACGTGACTGACACGGGCGAAGCCGTGAAGCCTAGTAGTATCATAAATATTATTTTATACCATGATATGAGTTACCACATTGCTACACAAATCTGTTTAATATTTTGTACTCCCGTTCTAGCAAATTACAGAGACACCCTACAAGGTAATCAAGATTTTTTCTAATAAATTTACGAAATTTATACCAAAGATAAAAACAAGAGTTATAAATACATAGCAATATGTAATTACAGTTTTTTCAAAGTGATAAATACTTTACTTACACCGGTTTACTGAGAAATAAAGCTTGATTGATTAGTAGATACCGATTATATATCGATTATTAAACAAAATTGACAATCGATTAGTGTAGACAAGATAGTTGATGTCTTAGCTTAAACGTTCCAGTAAAAATCTGAGGATCCCAGCAACTTTAATATCCATTCAGAACATCACTTCAATTTAAAAGTCATTAGGAATGCATTACAAACACGTTGCCACTACGGTTAATCAAATTCTATTTAATTACTTCAATTGTATCACACTGGCTTCAGACAATTATAATTCTACACACGAGCAACAAATGCAAAGAGCTTTTACATTATACGGTACGATTACTTACCCAGCCGTAACATTAGCATAATGGCATTATTAGATGAATGATTTACACTATTTACAACTAAGTTTAGTCATTTCGTACGCGTGGCTCGATGCAGGATCCTTTACCTACTGATTATCCGCGTAGGTCCATCTTTATTTATTAGAACTTTGAACGCCACACCTATTTCTAAATAACATTGAATAGAAGGCGTATTATATAGTACGTATCTCTACTAGACATACAAGAAACAGGGTGGTAAAATAATTATGGGTCGACCAGATATGTGTTAATTCTACACCTATTTTTAGCTTGAAGTTCTTGTGTTTCGGTGACGAACGGTTGTTGCCGGCTCACTTCGATATGAGGCGATAATCATATTCTTCTTGTTCTATGTATATGAAGTTGCTTCCAGTAGTCCATGGGCAGCAGTAATCACTGCATACAAAATATCATTTGCTACCCTTATCTTATACTCTTATCAATCTTATTAAAAGACAGCATTTTTATTTAATCCTTTCATAGTACAAAATAGGTAAATAAGTTAAAGAAAACAAATATTTATTGTACAAATACGTCATAAGTACTATGTTCATATTAAGCACACGATCAAGGATCAAATGACGGTAAAAGGTGGTATTTACGAAAGGCGGAACGGCCGGAAACAAGTTGTAGGATGCGACCACGCCCAGTTGACGCACGGTACGCCCACACCTGCCTGTTCCTTAACCAAATCCATTACATGTAGCAATATGGCTGAATACCTTACTAAAGAAAAGTTACTTTAACATTATAACACCTATTTAACACATATCAGTCGACATCATGTAAGTAAAGTCACCTTAACTAAGGAACCATCCTGCCCATTACAATGTCTTATTGTAAAGTGGAAAGCAGGCCATAGTCCAGCCATATGCAGATTGTTAAACTTTGCAGTTTTTATAAGCCACTCTCCCATAGCCTTCAGGAAGTTTTCTTTCGTTCTAAAAAGAAGACATAACTAACTTCCTTCAATTGCATTAGAAAAGCGAGTTGATATGTATGGACGTGTATGTATGATCGTGGTGATGTAGTACTGATTACTCGCGATGTAATCTAGAAATAATAATAATAAAACCATATAAAAGAACGATCTGTGTCCCAAATACACGTTTCATATAGTACCTTTCTCATTTCGTCGTGTTTTCGCGACGCTACTTTTTACGGTTGTAATCGGCCTTCCATTCCGTACAGGTGGTAACAGGTGGTATTTACAAAGGCGGGTCGCCAGGAATAACAGGCTGTAAGGTAAAACCACGCCCAAGCTTACGCCCACACCTGTCTTTCTTAACCGTAACCATTGCCCGCAGCAACGTGGAGGCAATAAAGCTTTCTGAATCTAAGTTGGCAACATGCATTGTTAGGATATACATATTGTTTATGTAATGGTATGCAAGACATCATATTGGGGTTAACTGCACGATTTCACCAGGGCTTAGGAAATTAACCGACAAATAGTATCAAGATACAAGGGGGTTTTGATAGAAAGTAAATAGACCGATAACCTAGTGATTAGAAATTCTACTTCTCAAACTGAAAGCCTGAGCATCAATACCCATTACAGATTTTTCGCAGTTGTATGCGTAATATTTAAAAAATATCATTTACTTTAACCCTACTTAGCAGAAACCTTAATGCCTGCAAGAGTTTTATATAAAACGTACTTAAAGTTGTGTAAAGGTACCAATATGCATTTGGCCAATGTGTTGGACCAGTAGGATTATAATATTTAGAGGTCTGAGGTCATTGAGGTCTGAATCCTTCTCGTTCTGATAGATGTACTGCGATAAGCCACTATGGTCCCAGGGTCTGTTACGCCGACCCTGTAGTTACGGGATCAGAATAGGGCTACGGTATCCCCTGCCTTTCATAAGAGGCGACTATAAGGGGCTTCCGGGGTTGCGGGCAGCTAGAGTGGGAGCTTGTACCGTCCAACCAGGTGATCCTGGGAAGGACGGCGGTATGTGTGGTCGCATATCGTCGTAAAGACTACACGGAGCGGTGGGCCGAGGCCGATGGGGCAACGCGCTCAGAGGAGTACTCTTTTTATGCCGAGGACGGCCACCGGGGGAGTTTTAGTGCCGTAAAAATCCCACATACCCAGGTGAGGCGTCGCTCCTACGGCATCGGGTACCTTTTGAATTTTTCCCCCTCGAAAACAAAAAAAAGATCTGTTACGCCAAATCCTGGAACAGCAATAGATAAACCGGCCAAGTCCGAATCGGACTCGAGCACGACCATCATCTATTAAAAACGGGAAAAAAATCACGTTTGTTGCATAATAGCCCCATTAATTAACTTTTTTATTGTTTTTATTGCTATAGCGGCAACATAAATACTTTGCCTCTGAAAATTTCAACTACAGACAGACGGACAGAAGGACAACGGAGTCTTACTTACAGGGTCCCGTTTTTACCCTTTGGTTACGAAACCCTAATAAAATTAGGAGACTGTAGATTTCAAGAACAAATCTCAGTAAGTAATAGTTTAACACAAAATTGATTAGTTGTTTATTTAATAGTCATTTATATAATTTAGCATGTACATGTATGTGTTAAACACATATATGTGATTGTATGTATGAGTGATAGATTTGAGACTTTGGACTTCCTAGCAAAAGTCACGCAATTTTATATCATGCGTGTAGTAGGAACTCATCAGCTTTAGATCAAGGAAAACATGAGGAAACCAAACAGAAACGAGGTCTCTTTAACGACTCAAAGTTGTGCAAAGTCTACTAAAACGAACTTGCTTAGCATAGTAAGCCCATCCCATTCTGAGAAATTATTGCACCTAACAGTATTAGTAATTGAAGACCGAATAAAATTCGGTTTAACTTTTACCGAACCGGATATTCTGCCGAATCATTCGGTTTAACGTTTTGAATGCGAATTCGATTGATGTTTAAAAAATGTTGATTTGAAGTTTATTTTTTTAAATTATTGGCTTAATTCAACACACTTATAACATAAATCTTACGTAAAAGTTTTCTCTCTTTGTTCTATACCGAATATATTCGGAACCAAAACCGAATAATTCGGCTTAATACGAATAGCGAAAATGATACCGAATACGCCGAATACCGAATAACAACCGAATATTCGGCGCATCTCTATTATTAATGTAACGAATGTTATTATTTAGACACTCGCGAATGCGAATATCCCTTACCAACTTACACGAATGCGAATATTTTTTTTTAGTTTTTGGTGTAGGGGGCCGGTGGAACTACATTTGGTGACTTTTTTGTTCGTCTAACTGCACCTCGATTTCAATTTGGATAGATTTGGCGACCTTGTTTTGCTAAGCATTGCAATTCAATATTTGCAAAACATTAGCAAAATTCTTACACATGCGAATGCGAATATCCCTTACCGACTTACGCGAATACGAAATTGTTATTTTTTTTAGTTTTTGGTGTAGGGGGCCGGTGGAACTACATTTGGTGACTTTTTTGTTCGTCTAACTGCACTTCGATTTCAATTTGGATAGATTTGGTGACCTTAGCATTGCAATTCAATATGCGCAAAACATTCCCAAAATTCTTACACATGCGAATGCGAATATCCCTTACCGACTTACGCGAATACGAAATTGTTTTTTTTTTTAGTTTTTGGTGTAGGAAGCCGATGGAACTGCATTTGGTGACTTTCTTGTTCGTCTAACTGCACTTCGATTTCAATTTGGATAGATTTGACCTTATTTTGCTAAGCATTGCAACTCAATATCCGCAAAACATTCGCACAATCCTTACACATGCCAATGCAAATATCTAAAAACTTGCGAATATTCGCGAATATTTGTTGCATTACTAAACAGTATGCATAGGATAGGTTCAGGGCCGGATTTAAACTCAATGCCGCCCCTGGGCACCGGAAAAAAGTCCGCCCTATTACTAGAATTTTACTTAAGGGGGAAATGCGTGTAGAAAGACGTTTTCATGCTGATTTTTTATTATTTTTTTTAAGGTATGAAAACTAATGTTATATATTGAAACTACCAGGTTATTTTATACATATATTTATATTTTTCCATATTTTACGACAATATAAGTTGAAAACTAGCGGAGATTTCAGCTGATACACATCGTAGGTTGTTTCCGACTTAACAGTTGGTGTGCACTATAGAAGCTATAATTTTTATCTGAAATCAATCAAATCAATGGCACAGGAAAATTAATTTTCTTTATACAATTACGCTGATTTTGGACCTCCATCATAAGCGACATTTTTATTTAAACAATTTTTCTGTGCTATTGATAAGTTATATTGTTGTTTAATACGAATAAATACTCATAAATATACGTATGAAATAACCTGATATTTTCAATCAATAATATTATTTTTTTATACCTTAAAAAAATTAATAAAAATCAGCATGAAAACGGCCTTCTACACGTATTTCCCCCCTTAAACTTATAGTTTATGTATTTCATTTTTAAAAATTAAAATATCTAATTTATTGCAGAAACTTTTTTTATATTATATATTCTAAAAAACATAAATAAATATTTGTTTTTTTTCTAACAATTATAAATTTGGCAATTTCTAACAATTATAAGGGTGACTCATAATTACAATATATCAATTTTTTCACAGGAAAACACGTCTGACTTTTTGAATTGCGAATTGGTCGATTAAATCTTCGCAATCTAAACGTTGAAGTACGTCGGATTCGATGCATAGAATAGCTAAGCTATTGAGTCTATTTGCAGTCATTGTAGAACGTAAGAAGTTTTTAATTCTCTTCAAACATGAAAACGATCGTTCTGCGCTACAGTTTGTTACAGCTAATGTCATAAATATTCGATAGGCGATTTCCACGTTTGGAAACTCAGTGTACAGGTCGTTTGTATGCAACAATTTTAAAAGATCGGAAGGTGAATTCTGTTCTATCTTTTTTTCAGTACAATAAGCATGGAAGTGCACAAATTCGTCATCTAATGAGGGCTCGAGATCTGAAGAATATACATTTCTTAAACGTTCAGCTCGTTTACGAATTTCTCGATTATCCAAGTTGCCAAATTCAGTGATAACTGAGAACTTTTCCTGAATTTTTTCATATGCTGCACATCTTTTGCGTAATTCAGAATCCAGATTGTCAAGAATGACATTAAAAGTATTAACTCTAAAATGGTCCCGACCTGACAGTTGTACATCTCCATCCCGTGATTCATCAGCATGTAATTTTCTTTTTCTTTTTCTAGAAACCGTTGTTTTATATTCTTGAATTTCCGAAATTTTTAATGCCTTTTTTTCATAAATTTCAAATTCATTTCGCGTATCAGCAACAACTTTGATCAAACCATGATAATCATCGATCACTTCAGCAATGTTACAATCAACTTTTTGCAATCTTTGGCTAACAGCATTAAATCTTGAGAGTAAAAAAAACAAAGTATCTGCATAAATGCTGTCTCAAGTTGCTCTAATTGAATTCGAATCCCTTTAGCTTCTTGTCTTGTAATCGCATTTTGTTCCGTATCTTCTTCAAGAATAACCAAAGTCTCAATTATTTCGTTGAAATGTTGATTGAGTACTTGAACTGCTTCATATCGAGCTGACCATCTAGTTGCAGATAACGATTTTAACGTAATCTTTTTTTCAGCATGTGATTGTAAAACTTCCCAACGGTGCGTCGATGCAGTAAAGAAGTTGTATAGAGCTTGTACTGTATGAAAAAATGAAGCAGCTTCTGACGCACATTCTACTGCGTGAACTCCAACTAAATTCATAGAATGAGCAGCACAAGGTGCGTGTTCAGCAAGATCATTCATTTCATGAATTCTCGCCTGTAAACCTGAATAAATTCCTGATACATTGTTCGCGTTGTCATATGACTGACTTCGACAGTCTGCAAGATTAAGATCAAAAAACTCAAGAAAAGATAATACAGCAACTAGTAAATCTTCAGCTTTATGTCCGGAGTTTTCAATAAACATCAAAAAACGTTCAACAGGCGTTCCATCTTTTTCCACATATCTGAGAACAAACGAAAGTTGATCGACGTGAGATATATCAGGTGTGGAATCTACAATAATGGCATAATATTTCGCTGATTTGACTTTTTGAACAATAATAGAAGAAACTTTTTGTGCCAAAAGCTGAATAAATTCTTCGTAGATAGTTTTTGATAGGTAACTTGTACTGCCAGATCCTTTATTTCCAAATTTTCTGATATGTTCTTCGAGAAATGGGTCGAAAGAAGCAAGGAATTCAATCAGCATCAAAAAATTGCCATTATTTGGAGAACCAAATTTTTCGTCACTTCCTCGGAATGGAAGCCCTCGAGAAGCCAAGGCTTTAGTAGCAGCGACTAATCTTCTCAAAACATTCCTCCAATATGAGATTTCTGTTTCTGTTTGAATGACTAAATTATGGTCTATCCTATTCTTATTATCTGATCTTTGCTTAAAGGTTAATATACATTTTTTATGACTTTTTGAGTGTTCATGCTCAGTAACACGAACGCCTGCATGTTTCCAATCATTAAATCCGGTTTTACCATTAAATGAACAATCTACATCAAAAAGAAGACAAGCTGCACAGAATACAGATCCTTTACTAACTGAGAAAATGAGCCAGGGTCGTGGAACTTTTTCACCGTTAATAAGTTTTCTTACAAATAGTGATTCTGATAGCCATCGTGAAGTTCCATCACTGTAATCACGTTTTGAACCGGAGAAATCCAAATTTTTATTTTGTTTACACCCATGAGTAGTTACATAATCTCTGGTAAAATTATTTATAGCCCATTCTGCTGGATCATCGCTTATCACAATATTTTCCAACACAACCTCATCTATTATTCTTGTTGAGATTGTAGCTTGGAGTTCATCTTCATTATTTATATTCTGTAGCTGCGAAGAAGTCGTGGAACTGCCAGTATCAGTACTCGTAGACGAAGTCTGTTTTGAACTTGAGGTAGAACGTACATCATCACCTGTCAAAATTTACTTTCATTTTATTAACCTAATTATTACAATTAATAATAAATACACATATCGACAAATAGATCATTATTAAACTCAAAAAAATATGGAACTTAACAAGACAAACCTTCGTGATCCAAGTTTGTACAATCTCTACAGATAGATTCCGTTTTTTGTGTAACACGTTCTATCTTCGTAAAAAAATCATCTAGCTTGGGAGTTTTACTCAAAACCTCTTGTTCCTTTCTACTTTTGTTCGAAGCGCGCTTCCGATACTCAAATCCGCTCAATTTTTTGCGTCCATCAGCCATGCTTGTCAATTAATTGTATATTCATGCTCAACATCAATAAAATTTAATGCAGGTTAGATTTATGTAATCATGCCAAATGTGAAAACAAACTTCATCAAAGTAACCTATATACATTTGTAAAACAGGCTGTAGGTGGCAGCATGCACTGTTTCAACTTTATTAAATTCAAAAATAATAGTTTAAAAAAACTGAAAACACGCTTTTTATAGAAAATCAAACTAAAAAATAAAAAATAAATTTTAATAAATTTAAATTGAGAATAGTGTTAAAAATTTCAATAAATATAAATTAATAGTAGTGTGAATTAAAAAAAAAATTTTAAAAAAAAAAGCGTGGGGTGCATGGGTCAATAGTTATAAATATTTTATTGACAGATATGAGTAGAGTGATTATCATTTTGATAATATCTTAAAAAGCACCCCACGCTTTTTTTAGATAAAATATTTTTTTTCTCATTCACATTATTATTAAATTATATTTATTTAAATTTTGAACACTATGCTTAATTTAAATTTATTAAAATTTATTTTCTATTTTTTTAGTTTGGTTTTCTATAAAGTGTGTTTTGAGTTTTTTTAAACTATTGTAAGAATAATTTTATTTATTCTAAACAAACACCAAATATTACAGGCAAGTGATAGTGTTCCGTATTATTATTAAAAGAGCGCGTGCGTCGCGACCGGCCTACGGCGGTGCGCGGTCTACGACGGCTCAAGACGGACTGACTAGTCGCCGACGTGGCGGTGTCGCTCGTCCGTTTCTCAAAGCGGCGCCGCATCGGAGGCATCGGCTTTCGGCGCGTTTGCGTTCGCGCCGACACCCTTTGTGGATGCCGCGCGATGTGCCGAATATACCGGACGACGTATACTACGGCTCATGGATTGGCCACTATTGACGTAACTATAGTGCGCTTATATTGAATTGGTCTTACACTATTATTTATTTTTTACTTTTTAGTTTAATTTATTTATAAAAGCGTGATTTTTTAGTTTTTTCAAACTATTATTTGTTTTGTAGAATTAAAATTCTCCTTAGTATTCGAAAATTTGTCAATATTACAGAAATCGGCTACAGTCCTGTCTTATTGACTGTAGAGAAAAAATATAAAAAATTAAAATTAAGTTTCTTACCTTATCGACTATAGATGAAAATTATATAAATTAACAAAAATTGTATGTTGCAAATTTAAAAATGGAATAATTTTACCAAATTAGTGTATTGTCATCGGTCCTCGATAAATCTAAAAAGTTTGAACGAAATCTGGCCGTTTAAAGTGGGGCGAAATCGCGCTCAAAGAAGTCGGTTACAAACATACAAACTTACAAACATACATACAAGTGAAGCTAATAAAGAGCGTGTAAAAAATATCCGATTTTTCGTTTAAATTAAAATTAATTAGTGAAATCGATAAATTATAACATTTTTTTTTATTGATTGATTGTTAAAGTTGATGTTTTAAGAAATGCAAAAAATAATTCCGAATTTTTTTCAATTTTTCAATATTAAATACTAATTAAATTTCTTCAATTCCAGAAAATAGAAAAATCGATTATTATTTGGAATCTCCAAGGAAACATATTGATTAAATCATTTTGATTAATATTTTTTACTAAAAAAGTGCCAAAATTATAATTCATAAATAATGAATGAATTGAATTTCTTGAATTATCAATTAAACAAAAAAATATAAATTTATAGAATTAATTAATTATATTGGGGAATATCGATAAGACTAAGAAAAAAATTTTTTATCACTTAAAAAATTTCAAAATTTTGCCGCCCTAAAACATTTGCCGCCCTGGGCACTAGCCCCGACTGCCCCTAGTGTAAATCCACCGCTGGATAGGTTATATAAGTCTGATTATTTTTAACCACCTAATATTATATTTTTAACTACTTATTCAATATCAATATCATATGATTCAACTATATGTAGTGTAACCGAATTAAATAACATTTTCGGACATTGTTAAAAATTTACTAATTAATTAACTTATCAGATATTGAGAATCAATGGCTTAGGTATATTTAGAAAAAAATAGACTCACAAGAATAAAACCTTAGTCTTGTCTTTTAAATTCTCTGTACCTAACCAGATTTCGTATACTTAATACCAATTTTTACACAATAAAATATTACGAAATGTTCCTACTAATATTATTTAATGTCATAAACGCGAAAGTTTCTGAGGAATTCGCACAAAAAACTACCGATCGGATTTTACTAAAATTTTGCACACGCATAGTTTCGGACCTAGAATATTAGTGTGGTAGACGTAACGAAAGCAGACGAAGCCGCGGGAATAGCCTAGCACTTAATAATCTAATGTTCTTGTGACGTGGTAGTATTGCGTAAATCTTTCTTTCCTTAAATTGGGCGTACTGTAATAAAATTGCAAATATCACTAAAACAAGAACTTATTAGCATATTGATATCTGCTGAATTAATTTGTATTTAGTGAATATTTATTGTCAATTATTTATTGGTACATATTTTTATCTACAACGCTATGACAGTAAAACATTTTTATTCGCCAAAAAAAAGGTACACTGTTGAAATTTTCTAATGTTAAATGTAACAAAAAATGTAAATACTGTAATAAACACTTAATACAGAATATACCAATCACCGATAAGTATATTTGTAGTGAACCAAGATTTACCCATTTTTTTTTTATTTGACTGAAGTAGCAAACGAGCATGTAGTCCACCTGATGGTAAGTGGTCACTGCCGCTCATGGACATCTGTAATCAACATCATACAGAACCTGGGTTCTATCTGAAGTCAAACACAGATGCGTGGCTACTCCAATACTATTTGAAATATATTTCAAATCAAAAATTATGTTACGATGAGTCACAATATTCATACATATTCATTTTTCTTTGAGTTTATCTTAAATAGCTTACGCAGAACAAAAGGAAAAACACCTACGAACTCTAAGAAGTTAGATTATGGCTTGTTTACAAATCATATTTCTTATTAAAAGCGCCAAATATTTCCAGTACTTCTATAAATAGTTTCACTAGTTAGCCTTTGTGCCATTTTAGTGTCAATATGATCTAGTTTTGCGACAATTAATTATAATACAGATAAGGGTAGATACAGTACAATTTTTCCATGACAGCGATGTTTCTAATCACATCCGTAAATTGCATAATGTGGTACTAATGAATATATTTATACAGCAATTAATTATACTTTGCGCTGTTTAATTTATCTACTCCACATAGAAGTAGATAGGATATTGTATGTAATGTCCCTAAACTATCAATGAGATTACATTATCAGTAAATGCGTATATTTATTTAATTCTTTATTAAGCCTAATATTTTAATATAAATGATTAATATCAAATGTTAAGAAATATTGATGTCGTATAGGTAATTATCTAATTAACCTCTCAGTAAGTATCTTCAGAGGAATTTCCGGTAGCTACGTATGTCCAAATTAACTCGACAATTTAGATCTGTCATTTGCCTGGTATTCCCATACGCTGACCGTTAAACGTTTGAGCGATCGCTCCGTTCATTCTTATAGTACCTATACTAGAGAATCACAATCGACAATGTTTTTTCATATCAGAAAATGGTAAGTTTACTATGGAGTCAGTACATTACCAAAATCCTTTTATGATCTCTTGTCGTCATATCCACTATGGAGTACATTACTTCATTATGCAATTAAAAATACCTTTCACTAACTTTTAGTACATTAGCTCACAATATAATAACAACCTTATACGTAATGCCGAGTGTACGTCACTTTCGTACAATAGCAGATTGTCGAGTAGAAAACACGATATTACGTATGACATATCGTCTTTTACCTTATAAAACAAACAAAGACGTATTATCGAGGCACGTATCTTGATCAGAGGGTTATTGTCCCGACGGTATACATTGCAAGCTTTATAAGTGTAAGGTATTATAGGTTTTGTGTGGACATTAATGCATAGTTGAGTGGTCGATTTCGCAGAACAATAGGGTGAGATACGAGATGAATTATTAATAGACGAGTTAATGAGGCGCATGGAGCGTGGCCGCGATAGTGGGGTGAGCGGCGCGACCTCGCCGGCCCGATAGTGCCCACGCAGCCAGATTGTCGCCAACAGGCCAAAACCAACAGTTTTTACATTCACCACTGTTCAACATTGATACTCACCACGAAGGTTTAAGGACGAAACTCCGTTGACAAACACGCCAGTAATGGACTCCTAGCCAGTGGATCTTTAGCGACCGGATCGCTTCGTGTGACTTGTTTATAGGACGCCTTTTATTTAAAGGTAATTTAAATTTCAGTTTTTCACATTATAATAACTTACAAAAAAATAAATTATGCGACAATTAGTATGAAAGTTTTTATACTAAATATTTATGACTCAAAGATTATTATCCAATGGAATTATTATAAACGTATTCAGCGATAATGTCATAATAGAAAGTATAAACAATTAGTTTAATGATTTTGTTAGAAACCACTTATTTGTTATTTTCAGTAACAAGTACATTTTATGGTACACTTAGTTCCATTGCATGTTCATTTAACTGACCGGTGACGCAATAATTACGGTCATTCCAATTGATATTCAAAACATTTAGGCCAATCTTGATCTCATGAGAAATCGAGCAATAAGCTTTTATCTTACGAAGACATTATGACAATCCGCTAAACTACTTTCAGCAGATATTGTATTGGAAGAACACCTTTTTTTTCTCGAGGGGAAAATATTGAAAAGGCTACGCTACGCCACGTGGGACATTGAACGAACATCTAAAAATCTATCAATCAAACATAAATGCTTCTTTCGTGAACACTAAATATCCTCAAGCCGTTTAAAATAGGTCTTGTATAGGACTGTCCCTGTAGTTCCGGGACCAGTATAGGGCTACGGTACCCTCTGCTTGTCGTAAGAGGCGACTAGAAGGGGCTTCTGGGGCTGCGGGCGGGAAGAGTGGGAGCTCGACCGTCCGGCCAAGCGACCCCGGGAAGGACGGCGGCATGTGTCGTGCATGCTGCCGTAAAGACCGGAAGGTGCGGTAAGCGGTGCACGCCCACCAGGGAAGAGCCCGATGGGGCAACACGCTGAGAGGACACCGGCGGCGGTCCAGTGGAGTACCCGCAGTTCTCTTCGCAGCGCCGAAGAATCCGTCGCTCCCACGACTTCGGGTACTTTTTGAAAGTTTCCCCCTCGAAAACAAAAAAAAAGGGGCTTGTATAGTATATAGCACTACTGCTATATACTTACAGCACACGACCTTTTGGATGAAGAAGAAAGGAATATAAACCCATAAAATAGGCAACAGAGCAGTGATAGCTTAATGGTTGAAACTTGCCCGTTCGATCGGGAGGTCCGAGATTCAAACCCAGGCACGCAACACTGATTTATGTGCGTATTAGAGATTGTTATAAAACTGCTTGTCGGTGAAGGAAAACATCGTGAGGAAAACCTACATACCCAAATGTTCGTTAAAAAAAAAGTTCTCGGAGGTGTGTGAAGTTCACCAATTCGCACTTGGCCAGCGCGGTGGACTATGGCCTAAAACTCTCTCGTTCTGTGACAAGACCCGCGCTCAGCAGTGGGACAATAATGGGTTGACGAGAAGATAGGCACCATCGTCTCCTACAGGGAGATAATCGACACCTACTGCGATACACGCGTGCCAGACACGGTGACTATTGAGAAAAAAAAACATTTAGCAGAGTTTTATGTCAACTGGAAATCTCAAAAGGCTAATCAATGGATGTTCCATCCATTGATTAGCCTTTTGAGGCTTTTTTCCATTATTCCCTCCTACTGATTTTTTTGTTAATATATCTCGATATGTCTCTAAAAAATCTAAAAAGTTTTACAAATTCATATTCACTATGTATAGATAATTTGCATCAAAATGCAATTTAAATGACAAACAATGCAGTTTGATTTAATGCGTAAATCCCGTGCATCTACGAGGAGCTTGCTTTTTGTAATGAGAAGTCACCTGTCACTTACTCGGTTCCAGCAAGTGATTTTATCATCGCCATACCACTTGTTAAAAGATCAAATTTACGCCTCACTTGAATATTTGGCGTTCATCCACACGCACCTCAGGTTAACACGAAATATTTCCTTGGCTCACAAATGTAGAACGACCTCTCACATTCCCTAAAGTATTAGCAAAATTAGGTCTTTCAAAAAGTTATTTACTTCATATCTATTTCTGCTGTTAAATTACAATATTTTTTTCTTTAAAAGCTGAATAATAAAGTACACCTTACGGAACTGAAACTGCCCTAAATAATCAATTTTTCCAAGTCAGAATGGATATTATTTTTATACATTTTCTTTACCCACCTGAAGAATACAGGAGTAATACAATAACATTAATGTAACGTTTTCTAACGCAGCAAATCATTGCAAGTCATATTGGTGTTAGAATAATTACCCAAAACTTTATATTTCTTTGATAAAATGTTCATGTTTTACTATAACAGGAAGATAAAGGTTGCACTTGGCATATTTTTGTTCAATTCATAACTTAATAAATATGGTTTAGTAACTTGTGTAATGTGGCTTTATAGATAAAGAGGTCGTGAGCTACTCATTCACGATATTATTAAATATCTGAATGAATGCTGAGAGAAGAATTGACCTCCATACTCGTAAATGATTTATTTGTACGATTATAAAACTACACATTGGTAGAATGTGTTGTTTTTAAATACTTGATTATTATATTAAAGAATGTATTTTTTTCAATTTTTAATAATAAACTCAAGCGAGCTTGTCTCAGAAATTGTAATATTAATGAAAAATATCAATTGATAAATCCAAAAGATAAAGATGCTGTAGTATTTGTACTTGATATGCAAAGATTATTTTTTCTATTAGAATTATACATATATTTCTGTAAGCTTTGGTTTGGTAATTGATATGGAACGAATGCAGGCATTAAGCTAATGTTTATCTTGTATGCTTTCAAACTACTATAGTTCCACAACTGGGCACAATTCTCCTTCAAAATTGTAAAGGATTTGGGCTATAGTCCATCTCTTAGACCAAGGACGTAACAGTTGACTTTGCATACCCTTAAGAAGTTTTTTTAGACTCTCAGTCTAGTCAGATTTCAGAATTAAATACGGTAATGTACAGTATGTAAATTTGGTGTCGAATGAAATATATATAACAAATAGGTACTAGAACCATCTAGTATAGGCATATTTCAACCGTTTTCAAATATAATAAGTAAACAAATGAAAGGCAGTGTGGCTACAGTATTGGAATAGAGCCTCTTAGCAGGTTTGCGAATCACTCAGCAAGCTGGCACACTGCACGTGTGGTGGTTAATGTAACCACTAACACTTTTTGTATGTACATCATGACATGCAAGTTTTCACACGTAGTAAAAATATAAAGAGAATAAATGAACAAGTGAGTAATTATACATTTTATTACAAGCATTTAATTAGTTAAACTTTGTTCTATCCTTTGTTATAACTTGGTATTGCATTACCAAGTGGCAGTCTAGCAGCAATTTGTAAAACATTGTACAGTAAGCTTTTCAACGATTTAAATACGTTTGTATTGGAATATTAGTAATAACTTTGCACATATTAAGAATGTTTTATAACGTGACATTTCAGTAAGTCATGAGGTCGTCAATCTTCAGTAAAAAAACAAACAAGGTAAAAAAATAGGGATAAAAAATATATTAAAATATTAATCAAAAAACATTTTAAACATTACAAAAAAAAATATTAACTTGAATTTGATAATTGTATTATATTAATTAAAGTCATGTTAAAAACTAGAGTAGGCAATTGTTTAGGCATTAATTTAGCATTGTTTAGTTTGTTTTTAGTTTGGCATTAGTTTAGATTGAAAAGCACTACATACGATACGTATAAAAATGGTTGTTCCTAAAATATTTATATTTCATAGTTTTATTGAAAAATATAATTTTAAGACTATGTTAATATCGGCGGCTGTATTGCATTCTACGGATGACATCAATAACCATAGCAGTGTTATGCGCAGAGTTTCAAGTTCGATTCCGTTTCAAGTAAAACTTTTAAATCACGCCTAGATTTCATCAGTCTGGGTGTTAATGTATTAATGATTATGTGGCCATACTACCCACGTCTGCAGTATCATAATATGGAGGGTATAAAGCATTATTCTAAAAGAAATCGTTTAATACTTATCAAGAACGGCAAGAGCCAGCTAAGCTACTTAGTAATATTGAAACAATGCATAAAAATCTTTGTCTTTATCCACAATGAAAGGGCACTATCTGAAGGATTACATCACAATACAGCTATTCATACATACAATACCCAACTTCTGAGTAACAATATTGGTATGTGATAATGAAGTGGCAATTCAGATATTGCAGAAACCAATCATATTATCATCATTTTATATCGGAGAATCCGATAAATGCCGAATTCTTAAAATTATTACCTAAGGAGATAAAATCGATATGAGTTTTACGTCAGCTGGAGTTTATTTTGATGACGCGTCGGCCGATAAGAAAATGTTTGTGGCGACAAAAATACATTGTGACTATAGAAACAACATGATTTACAGTCCGACTTTTAATAACTAATAATACAAGTAAATATAATACTGCTTTGCTACTACGGGACTTTGGCTTGTAAATAAACTCGGTCGATCAAATGATGATCGAGTGACAGGCATTTTCCGAATTTTAGGGCGTATTAGACTTAATAATCACATCAGTTATTGGTGATGATTTTGCATCATGATGAAGCCTATAGATTTGATTTTATTTAAAAAGGTCTTGAAGGTAATATTATGTCTACAAATATGCACTTAGCTATCGTGATAGATTGCAAAGTGTATGGTCTAAGCTCTTTAACTTTGAGAGCATTGAACATGAGAGGACCAGCATCCACGTTACGCGTTTTACTACTATTCTTACTAATACTTAGTTACTTCTCTTTTTTCAAGAGATTTATTTGAGATTTTTTAAGGACTACAATTATGTGTAGCAGTACATTTCTGTGCCGTATATGTACCTATAGTAAAAATGTAGAAATTCCTATTATGATTAAATTTAAACATAATGTGCTATCGTCGCAATTTAATTAATAGCACTTAATTATATTTCAGGATTAATTTCCTATTATGTAATTTATTGTATTCCAGAATCGCGATAGTTGTAAACACTTTCAAAACGGCTGCGTTCTGATTCTGATTAAAAGGCAAAATATTCAGATGAGGATTTTTTTCACAATATAATTAAAAATATCACCGCACCTATTATCAATCCTATGGGTAACCTACGAGTAGGTATCATAACATGGTTAAGGTTATAAAAAAAATGGAATAATTTTATCAAATTAGTGTATTGTCATCGGTCCTCAATAAATCTACAAAGATTGAACGAAATCTGGCCGAAATCGCGCCTGGGTCAAAATCGCGCCCAAAGAAGTCGGTTACAAACATACAAACAAACATACAGGTCAAGCTAATAAAAAGCTAATAATAATAAAATATGCAACAACGGTAGAGACCACTGAATAGTGGTGGTGAGTATTTCTGTTAATATTACATAAAAACTTGTCAAGTTGAGTAAACCATACTGCGTTGACATGGACATGCGTTGTTGAAAATTTAAGTCTTATACATGACTTAAATTTTCAACACATAACCTGACAGCGGAGTCTTAGTAATATGGTCCCGTACTTACCAATTGGGAACGCAATCCTAAAAATCACATAAAATCTCCGCCTTAATAAAATAAATAGTTAAACATACTTTCTAATTAGTCTAGCAATATTCCGTGTAATGAGTAGCTAATTAACTATTATAAATACAGTTCCAGTAAAAGCATTTGTTTACTTCAGTTATAAAATGCAAGTTTTACTACGATTCCAAGACTTGGGAAGCGAAGGTCGTAAATATATCTTCATGGGCATAAATGGCGGTAGAGACGGGAACACGGTTCAACCGAGGCCACGTAGGATAAGTTTAATTAGCTGGGCTCTTCGTGTCTAGGGACTAATGTTGCCATACCATTGTATATCGCTGTGAAGCTTATTTAGATAGTTTCAACTGTAAATTTTAACTGTTAAGTTGTAAAAATTGCGGTTCTACTATTGATTTACATACAGACGTATTCCTGTATGTAAATCAATAGTAGAAGTAAATCAATAGCAGAAGTAGTGTTTTCGTAGCGACTTAAAAGCATCAAAATAAATTCCCAACATGCAGACTATATTACCTATATATACCTACTATAACGTACAAAACTATATCGTACTACCTTATGTGCTACGAAATGGCCATGGGACTTAAAATTCGAAATATCTCATCACACTTTGACATCTAAAAATTTTAAAAAGTTACCTTCTAAACCTGAAACGTGACATTGTAAAAATGTAGGTTAAAAAAGTCAAAATTAACAAATGATAATAATTAGTATTTTGAAGTTGATCTAATCGTCAAGGAGTGTTTCAGCGCAACTAGTCCATATTTTCAATTCAATTTTTCATAAAATGTGTACCTAAATAGGTATATACTAGTAACATAATAAAAAAATATTGAGTCATACTTCTCCTTTTAAATGAACTAGTCACCTGTCGCATCGGTCGAAATTTGACCCTAATTTAAATTAAACAACTAAACTTCATATGGTCCAAAGTAGTACTAATATTTCTCAAATTCAAATAAAATGTAATATTTTTAGGTAATTTTGAACGCGCCCGTTAAATATAAAAAAGAAATCTACGCCGCATTTAAATGCAATAGACATTATATTTAAAACCATTTGACATTATGAGATTTTATGTATGATATATGCATTATTTGATAAAAATATTAACATTCTGCACTCCTTCTTCACGTCCACTATAACCGTGCAAAATTTCATACTAATCCGTCCGCGGCATATTACTAAAAAAATCGTCACAAGTTTTTGCTTCACGTATTAATATAATAAAGAATAAATAAATCACAATTTGAATAGATATTAAAAATTTTAGAGGGGCAAATAACAGTACCTTAAAACTGTGAAATAGTAATTATTTTTCTTTCCACCTCATTAGCAGTATCTTACATTGTAACCACTTAAGCATTTACCTCTCATGAGGTCATCCTGGGGTAACGGTATCCTAGACAATAAGAGAATACTCACTATTTCTGTACAATAGATAACCAAATTCGTAATAATATCACTGTTTGATTGCATTAATAAGACTTTTATTAAAAAAAATTGTCATGAAATTTAAACCATTAAATATATTTTTTTGTTGGTTAGAAGTCAGATTAGTATAATTATGTAAAAAATCATAACAACAACATTTATTTTCTTATATATCATAAGGTTGATTTTTATTTTAAAAACGTAGATTTTTCTATAAAAAACATAAAATGAATATAAAACATATAACAAGCATAAATTTTCAAAAAACTCAGGGTTCTCGAAATAAACAATAATTCATACGAGTTTTCGATTGTCTATTTGTGTATTACAAATCGTTATCGAGACTACTCAATTTATTTAAAAGAACTGTAAATATTTTTGTATCTCGTATCCTGAGGAAAATCATTGTATTTTATTCAAATAAATAAAAATGTATAGTTATGTTAATTTTCATAAACGCGAGTGAAACCGCGGCCACTACCAGTGCTTCTAGTTTTACAAATTGTAAACGAATGCACTTTAAGCTATTCCAAGTATACTTTTGTTAGAATTTAAAAAAACGTGTAAAGATTTTGTATTTGTTTTATAGAAATACGAAATTCCGTAAAAGTTAAGGTGAATTTTATCAATAGGTATATGTAATTCCATGTAATGAGGTCGTAAATAAGAAAAAATAAATAATATAAATATTTAATTTTAGACTAGTGGATCTTATTGCGGAATAAAAAAAAAAAAAAAAATATCGGCAAAAAGAATTCTTTAAAAATTCAAAAACAGCATATCGTGAGTACCCGTTAATTATTAAAAAAAATATAAATATTACCTAGTTATTATTGTACTTATTTATTGAATGGTATGCGTTTCATCGTTAATTTGTATTTGTTATATTTTGCAACATAAAATACAAACATACGAGTAAGATTCATATGTGCTACGATTTAGAATACAATATCTCATTAGGTATTTAATTAGCAGGAAGATATTATATCCCAACAAAGGTTAAAGGCTAATTAATATAGCAGCATTAATATGCGTGCTGAAACGAATAGATTTTTATACGTATTTTACAATGTCTCATGTTCTAAGTTGCTATTTCTTATAAAAAGTTACAAAGTAACTGGCCATAATCCCTTAAGCTACAAATTTTTAGTAAAGATTATTCATCACGTACGTATAGATTCGAAATGTACCAAATGTAGAAGATACTAAGAAACACTAGTACTTTAGCAGATAGTTATTGGTAATAATAAACGCTGTATGAGTAAGGATAGGTCTACTGTGAGTCATAATCTTTCGCTGAAAACGATGAAACATCGGTTTCGTCACGGGGAGGCGCCTGTCTTATCGCCATATGGAATAGCATAAAAATTATAGGATATTCCAAGAAATATATTTATAATTCTAGTAGAAGAATAAATTACATTAATCGCAATTGCTCTCATAATCATTCTCGGAAAGACTTAACGTGGTTTTGCTTGCTCGAGTGTAGGCATTACAAAAAATAGTATTATGAATTAATGTTCATAATACTTAGTAATGGAACAAAAATAAAAACCGATACCAAGAAGTATATTTTGTAGATTTCATTATGGTTTATTTAATTTAACAGTATTTAACTATTTTAGTCAAATCCAAATATGGAAATTGAAAAATAGGATATAGAAATTTATATACTTTAGCGTTTTATAGAAAGTTCAGGTTTCCATTATTACTTGCACTTTTATAGCAACTAAAACTAACAAACCCATTTTGATAGAACATTGGATATGCGTTAGATTAGTAAGTACGTATATCATTATCGTTAAGTGGCGAGAAATCAGTAAAAAGAAAAGGCTAAAGGTGTTATGTATACCGCGATACATGCATTTTTTAATTACATAAATATTTATTTCCACAATATTACATCAACCTTCGTGTATCAAATATTTGTGATTTTTTGTACTATGTACTTTTATAACAATTAATATAAACGTTTAAGAATTTATCATCTCTGCCGAACCCTAATTAAATGACGTGTATGACGTTACTAGTGGATAATGTCTATGTATTCAAAGCTTGAACGTAGAGAACGCCTGTTGCTTATAAACAGCTGTCTAACGGCTTCGAATTCCGCTCCTAGCGATTCTGTAAGCAGAGCCGACTTAACTGTGAAATGAAAGTAAATTAACAATGACTAAAATTATTAATCTTCCTTTTAAGAACATCAATTGTCTGAACTGCACTCATGTTACCCTATTAAAATGAGAGCGTCAACTGACGAGTTAATTAATTAATACATGTCTGAATTCTTTTCACTCGAGCATGTACTTGCGAAATTTGAAAGCCTAATCAATTAATGTCAAATATTCATGACAAGATAAGGTATATTAGAAATAAAATCTCTACATAATCCACATTTACTTCGATAAAACTCCGATTAAGTATAATAAATTGCAATAAACAATCTTACTCTAATTAAGTAATGACGTATACAAAGATTATTCGATACCTACTTTGTATTGAGCTTTATGACATTTACACAAAACGTGTTAAATTATTACAAAGGTGAGGTTCATTTTTATATCCCTATTTTAGCACGCGTAACTCTACCACTACTTAGCCTCCTTATGAGCTTAAAGCTCAAAAATATTTTAAAAACCTTATATACAAAATGTATATTTCTAATTTCACTGACTTATGTGTGCATTATCTGACGTACAATTATGATTAGATTTATGTATAAAGAAGAAGAAAAAGCCAAGAGAATATTTTTAAAGAGATATAAGACGAGTGTTGGTGAGTTCGTACATATTTTACCCGACTGCCTCAGGACTGTCTTTGGGCTTTTCTGAATTAGAGGATTTAAATGGGGCACCTGCGAATAACTATACGTAAACAGGACACTATTTTTCATAATAATATAGATAACAAATAAAAAGTTGTAAATAGACAATAAAAAAATGCATATATCATACAGTTTTGTATCACTATCTTTCTACTATCAGACTCCAGAAAAATGTTAAATAAATGATTTTAACATAAACGTTTAAAACCTAAGACGTACCATCCTATGATTTATATGTATCCTTTAGAACATTAATACGCATCACACACAAATATATTCAAGGAATAAACATCATAGAAGCCATAAATGTGTTATCGTCATACTTCATTATCGTTAATAGAAATTGTTATGATCCTGAACAGTTCAATTTGAATAGTACGTCACTCGAAAGAACTAATGCGCATAACTCTAAGGAAATATATCGCGACTGCTTGCATAGCAATGTTTACTGTGTAGAAGCGGTCTGCGGGTGATAGGGTTCCGGGTACAATATCCGGTCGAGCAAATATAATATAGTGAAGTTAGTAAGAATAGTTTTGTCTAGTACACAAATGTTTGCACTTTTTATTGGTTACCTCACCTCTTATAAAATGCTTAAGTGTAACATTCCAACAGTAAACACATAATTACGTTTCAAACACCATACACAAGTTAGGATAATATACTCTTGCTGACTATAGAAGCAACTGTCCTATAACAAAATTTGAATTCGGAGACTTTTACTATTCTTTAATTATACTTTTCTTGAAGATATTATACTATTGATATATTCGTAATATCAATTGCAAAACGAACAATGTTATTAAGACCAGAATTGTGCAAGCATTGTGCATTGCGTGTTTGCATTAAGTCCACAAAACAGGACGTCAAATAAATTATCTTTGCGTTGAAATATTTGAAGCGGTTTAATGCAAATATTTCAATCTTTCGACCGTAGAGATGCAATCTAAATTAACTGACAAAACTATTATAGGTCATTATAAATAATCGGCCCGAGCCTTACTTGGCTGGTGCCAACGGTGCCAACCTGTCATATTTATGCATTGCCACATTTCCGATAAGCAAATATTATTCAACTTGTAACTTATGCACCTGTTGTTTGTGTAGTTAATATATATTATGTAAAATGATTATGTATTTGTCTAATCTATCTTTTCACTTTACCCCTGGCTCTTGGATGTTCAGTCCATCTCGATTTTCCAATAGGTACCTATATCTAGATTATTGTTAGTTTTGAAGGTGGTAGAACCAGTGTAGTTCGACTGGGGAAGCATCACCGCCGCACCTATTTCTAGCGTAAAGCATTTCTGGCGTTTCGATGGAAGGGTGTGGTTGCCGGCACACTTTTATATGGGGCGACCATAATAGTAATCGGGAGTAGCAACGCATCTGTGATTGACTTCAGATAGAACCCATGTTATGTATGAAGTTGATTACAGATTCATGAGCGGCAGTGATCACTTACCATCAGGTGGACTACATGCTCGTTTGCTACTTCAGTCAGATAAAAAAATAGCTGCAGTAGGAGATTATATCTTTAAAGTTCCTAATAGGTACTTTAAAGTCGTTATAATTAAAAAAGTTATGGTTCTTTAATTGTAAATTGTATTTTTACGTTTTTTTACATGCGTTAAAAAATTTAACAGTTTATATGAGTTATGTTTACCACATTACCCAACAATATAAATAAAATTTCCTCTTGTCTGTACAACGCATATATTTGCAAAAAGACTTTGAATATATACACACCTATTTCTTGTCTAATTGTGAAACCAAAATAATTGCATTTATTCCATTTTTATATCAAATAATTTTCTATCAAAAAAAAAGTCATTAACAGTGAGGTAAACTATGTAGCACAGTTACTTACGCCTAATCCATACGATGTATTCGAATACCAATAGCTGTATATTTTATTCCTTGTTAAATCTAAATTCTTATAATAATCTCATTTTAAAACCGCGTAAACCTGTCAAAAATAATATTCACTGTTCAATCTACCAGGAATACTATTAGAATTCAAAGAAACGCAATTATTGTTTAATTTAAAGTTAATTAATCAACGTGGCAAAAGAGTTTTCCTGTATTGTGTGTAATCATGAAATACCTAAACGTAGAATATAGGTATTTTAACGCCATGCTTCTTGTGAATTAATTATTCAGTTTGTAAAGCAAACAACAGATAAATAATTTACTAATACAAAAGATATCATTGTGGTTAAGACCTCACATATTAGTAAAATCCGCATGTGTTACCGGAAATATAAAATTAACGTGCAAAATTCCTTTTGTTTTGAAGCATTATAAGTTAAATCATTTAAATTATGTGGTCTTTTATTGTGTGTTCATATTTAGATACATGTAGGTGCCCGGTTATTTATCTTCAACACTTTTCTTATCTTAAGAATACAAAATTAAACTTTACGCCCTTAAGGATCAGGATGAAGAAAGTAACGTCCTTATTACATACTTCAAATGAAAAACGAACAATCCACGTTAGGAACATTGACTTCTCGTTTGTATTTATTTGTTTTTAAGTGAGTTCCAAAAAGAAGAGGTTCATAATTCGTATGTATTTTTTTTAAATACACATAATGAGAATAATTTGCTAATGCTACACGTGGTGCGTACAGCAAGGTTTTTTTCAGGAATATCTGTATTCTTACAGGTACTATTATAGACATAATTGAATAGTGTCTATGACACATAAAAGTAAAGAGATTTGTAAGGAATAATTTACTTTTCTATTTTTTTTTAACAAATAAGACCAAAGTAAGCATCGATAACTCTTTTATATTTCACATATGAGTTTATATTTGATCTTACATTTCGGTAAAACGCAATTATAACTTTGTTAATTAGTTATAATTACAATAAAACCTACATAAAATATATTTATCATACCTACATAAAACATATTAAATAAAATGTATTATTATCAATCATTTGACTAAGTTCCGTTCATTTTCCTTAGATACTGATACGCTTGATTTGCAACTATTACCGAAATCACCTAAAATAATTGCATATACCTATATACCTAGACGTACCTTATTCCTACTTGTTGATTAAAACGCAACGGCTCCTTTTTTTAAAAAGATTGAAGTAGCAAACGATCATGCAGTCCACCTGATGGTAAGTGGTCACTGCCGCTCATAGACATCGGTAAGCAACTTCTGATGAACACGAAGTTTTATCTGAAATCAATCACAGATGCGTTGCTATTCTCGAGGACTAAGATGATCGCCTTATATAAATGTGTGCCGGCAACCACACCCTTCCATCGAAACGCAAAAACTGCTTCACGCTAGAATTAGGTGTGGCGATGGTACTTACCTGGGTGAACGACAATGATTCTACCACCTAATTTCACGGAAACTATTAATACACAATTTATAGTCCTAGACTGCATTTTTAACATCTTTAAGTAGGGGTAATAAAATTATTCATGATCAATTGGTGTCATCGATATGGTTATGAAGAAAAACAAACGGCTAATAGCTAAAGTATGTAAAATATTATTTTTATACTTAATATTCTTAAATTTGTTACGTACCTATACTAATTTTCATGTTCGTTAAGGTAAGTTTTATAATTTTAGGGATCCAGACCTAATAGAGTAGTTATAAATTAATGTTGGTACAAATAATAATAAATTTCAAATGCAATTGTAATAATGATAACAAATACCCAGCTGTCGTCCCAAATGCCTCGTTCCGCTTAATTTCCTTCGATAATCCAGATAAAAGTACCGATTAAAATAATTCTTTTGATATGTGGTAAAATTAAAATAGCAGTCTATCTTAAATCACTTGGTGGTAAGGCATCCCTTTCATACACATACTAAACTTACTATACTAATATTATAAAGGCGAAAGTTTGTGAGTGAGTGACGTTTACTTCTTCATGTGTAAACGGCTAGAGCGATTTTCAAAAAGTTTGGTAGGGAGTTAGCTGACACTCTGGATTAACATATACTTTTAATTACTCGAAAATACCTTATTACCATGGGACAATCGATACATCGATTTATTTAACGCGGGCGAAGCTGCGGTGTTTTGCTAGTTTGTAATAAACTCCAAATATTTCTGCCTTAAGACGGTCACGGACGTTTTTTTATTTTATTGAAATAGCAGACAAGCATGCAGTCCACCTGATGGTAATCTTGATGATGATGATGATGAATGAATGATGATATCTTTAACAAACCATATAGAACATGGATTCTATCAGAATTCAATCATAGATGCCTTGCTCCTCCCGAGAACTAGAAAGGTCGCCTCGTTTCAAAAGTGTGCTGGCATCCACAGTTTAATTAACCTCTAATGATTAACTTAGAACACATCGTGTGTCTACCCCATAACACACTCTTCAGAGTAGGATACTGCAATATACTATTATTATTACTATTATTGTTATGGGTAAGAAATAGGTGTAACATGTGCTCCATAGTCGAACCGCATACTACTGTACCATATTTAGATAACAGCATTTTATCAATTAAACATGTCTATGACTTATGCCTAATGTAATGATGATATGCACAAATTATTTGATCAACACATTTATTATTAATATTATTTTTTATTATAAGTGTAATAATTATTATATTCTTAATAGGTATTATCCCCTGAATAGGGTTTTAAGATGAAATTATTTTCATACGTATCTGGATACTTTTTTTTAAAACAGAAAACAATATGTAGTTATTATTTTTTATGTATTTAATATTATATGTTTTTTTTAATCACATGTTATTTTCTTATACCTAACCCCCTTTTAAACTAAAAACTAAAATTGATTATTTACTGATTTCAGTTTACTTCATGATAAAAAACGTAGAAATTAATTAAAAAACACACACACGCTTTCTACACTCATAGCCCCACAGTAGGATTTTCTCCTGTGTCGTGGGTACCATGGACACACACAAGACGAATACACTAACACCCAGACCCAGGACAGGAATCTAAACTCATCATTCAGATACCAATTGCACTTACTATATTCTACACTATACGTATTACACTTGCTTTATTAAATCCATTTTCATGGGCATATGTTTTCATACATCATAGATTTAAGTAATTATTGTATAGGTATTTGATGTAGATTATCGTTCAAATGCTTACGGCTGTAATCTAAGGGATATTCGTTAACTGGCAATGATTATGTCTCAAACATACAGTAGATGAATATAATATTAGTTACCACATCATTAACTGGTTTGTCTGTGATACCTGCCTCAAGAGAGATAGTCCATGGGCAGAGATATAAACCAGATATCTTAATAGATACTTATTTCTGACTATTAATACACTTTATCTTTTAAGTTACGTAAGTAGGTATTATAATAAATTACCCCAGTTCTAGGCGATCTTGAATATTATAAGACGAAATACATAGTTATTATAACGAATAATTAATATATTTAAAAATCATACGTACTTAACAAATATTATTTCTAGAAAGTATATTTATATTTAAATGTACACAATGTAGTCTTAAGTTTTAAAAGTTCTATAATATTTAAAATGTTATAAATATAAATTAATTTAACTTGTCTCGTTGTTATATCTACTGGTCTATGGTATACTACAATGAGTTTACATTAATTTCTGGTAACCTAAGTAATCGTACTTATCTTATAAAGTATAGTTAAAAAATACCAACGAGTGCGAGTAGTTTTAGCTTGTTTGGTTCATATATGCAAGTAACTTTCTAATAAAAACTATGAGCAGGTGCCCATAGAAAATATAAAATTGAAATGATCATTAAATTCGAGTCCGCGGCAAAAACAAGTTTAAATAATTTAACGTTCAAAATAAAAGCTTACCTTAATAAAAATCAGCTCGTGTTTTCTTTTCACTTATACAATTGAAAAATATAAATTCACTCCCGATTCACTGTTCGATAAGACTAAGTTAAGCGAAAAATAGCACCTTTGGAAACGTAAACAGAGTACGCGATTACGAAACGTGCACGCGAGAAAAGTTTTCGTGGAGTCATTTATTTTTATCGTCGTTTTAATTGGGGGATTTGTACGAGCGTTCGTGCGTTCACGTACAAGCGTGGTCCTGAGAGCCAGGCAGGCTGGCGGCGGCGAGGCAGCGCGTGCACTGAGTGGTGTCGGTACTCGGTGGTCGGTGGCGCGTCGCTGCCGGCCGCCGCGCGACTCTGCCCCGCGCGTGCGCCGGACCAGTTCCGAGCAGCCTCCCGCGCGTCACCATTCCGACCACTCCGACCAGCCGCCTGCACCAGCGTGACACCGCTCGCAGCGCCCTCGATGCACCGACCACCGACCACACACTACACCACTATTTTCATTATCGGACACTTTTGACACTCGTAAATAAGTACAATTGGTAGATAAAAGCGGACTGCTTTATTATTGTGATAGTGGACGTATTCCGCATTGACTGATAAATTAGGACAGGAAACAAAATGCAACGACATTTACCGAAACCTGCATTTATTTGGTGCACATTCTCGTAAACAACTCGTAAACATTGACATACATAGATGTATTCGCTGAGAATATTTTAAAAGCATCTATTACTGTGGCATGTTTTCAATTAACCGTAGCTAACTTAATTGCTTATTTAAATGTTAGCAAACGTTACTTTTTTAGTTATGAATACAGAAAATATTGCTTTATCTTTGGGACATTGTTTTGATAAGAATTATTTCTATGAAATGTATGAAACGCTTAATCTAAAGAATGTATTATTGTACAAATAATAATGTTAATCATTGTCATCGATTCGCTGATATACCACTATTGGACTTTGTCTCATCTCATTATCACATTCACCAAATACGAACCATATCCGTAATATACATTTAAAAAAATAAAAAGTAAACTTCTATGTGTAGTGTTCTATGAATTGTACGAAACGTTTAATCTAAACAGTCTATTATTGTACAAATAATAATCGTAATCATTGTCATCGATTCGCTGCTATTGGACTTTGTCTCATCTCATTATCACACTCACCAAATACGAACTAAATCCGTAAAATACATTTTAAAAATAAAAAGTAAACTTCTATGTGTAGTATTCTATGAAATGTACGAAACGTTTAATCGAGAGAGTGTATCATTGTACAAATAATAATGGTAATCATTGTCATCGATTCGCTGCTATCACACTAATGGACATTGTCTCATCTCATTATCACACTCACCAAATACTAACCAAATCCGTAATATACAATTAAAAAAAATAAAAAGTAAGCACTGCAACTGAGTCCCTTTGCGAGCTATGCCCTTAAGTATTATGAGAGTCCAGATTAGAAGTTCCGTCAAGGTTCTATGTACGACTATACATAACAACCAAACTTAACGTTTTAAGAAAAAGGAACAAAGTATCAATCGCAGAACTGGACGTTTTCGACATTGCTCAATGTGGCGAATTGTTTTTAATTCTCTAGAGCGACAAAGCTATGTGCGCTTTATTGATTCGCTACGGCCATAATATTGCAATTACTCTAACAAGCGTTAAACAATTGATAGGTACATAGTTTACATTTATTTTTAACATCACAAAGGCGATTTATATAAGGTGACTCACATAAGAAAACATGGTTTGTGGGAAAACTTCTTACACGGAAGTTGTTACTGGCTCCAACTAGTAGGTATGTATGTAGGTAAAAATAACACAGAATTACGAAAAACCGACAGACCACTTTGTTACGCCATGAGCAATAAAATAACAATCCTACAATCAACTATAACAACAAACGTCGAGATATGACGACGTTATACTATTTTACATATTTTTATGAGCTAAATATATCAGACCTTTAAGTACCTATGACGAAGATTTCTAAAAGGAAAATGGAATAGAATAACAAAGACAACTCTGACATGTATATTATATTCTTTCATAATAATTACTTTAGAACCATGAAGAGAACCGTCTTTAAGCCCATTGAAAATTTTATTTTTATTGCGAAATTAACATAATATAAGGTATCGTTTTCTCCATATAACAATATGGCGAAAACAAAGCCTTATAACATATAAGTTCATATTTTTTACATTTTAAATGAATAATAAACGATTTGCCAAAAACCGTTCATCGTAGATAAAGTTCATCTAGACATCAAAGTTACGAATAGGAAAATTCAAATATTTAAATACAAAAAATACTTACTACAATGTTATTTGTAGATTCTTGATAAAAGAAAAATCATTGGCAACACACTAATACTTCCTTTCTTTTAAGTATGCCCAAATTAAATTATAAAAAGGCAATATTACTCTTAGATATAAAAGGCTAATCATATTCAAAGTATAGCCAATACACAAAGACGGATAGATAAAGACATGATACGAACATAAGAACGATTATGTTTATGATCCAATTATGCTCAAGACCTGCTTATATCTTTTGATACGTTAATACAAAACCAATAGGTACTGAATAGTAAATTAACGGACAAGTCGTCAAAGACAATTCCTTATATGAGTAGACATTTCTTTGAGACCGTATCATGGTTCTGAACCACGAACAAAGGTTACGCGCTGCGGTTTTGCAATTCACACTTTACGCCTTGTAAGACACTGATCATTATCTGGCATTATCGATCGGCGTCATTAACTATTAAAGTGATAATGACACCATAACAGCCATTACTGCCGATGTTAGACTAGAATTACGAATAGACCGTTCATATAAATGTAAGATAAAGCGTTGTCATGTTTAAACGGCCTAGAGGCATCATTTGTTTACGACTGCGCCATTGAGTAAATAAATAGCTTCAGATCTCATAACTAACAGTAATGTAGGAAATCATAGCAAATGAAAACTACAGGAACGAATGCTAAAGAAAACTTTCCAAGAGACATTTTGATAGCCATATCTTTATTTCACTTCCTGCTATTAATAGCCAATGCACAAAGACGGAATCGATAAAGGCATGATACGAACGTAAGGTCGATTATTTTTATAATCCAAATGCACTTAAACCCACAAGCATGTTTCTATTGATACGTTAGGCGGGAAACGAATTTTTTTTAGTTAGAAGACAATGTTCTGTCTTTCCAAACAAAAAATGTCATTTATTTTAGATCTAGATTTTTATGATTGAAGTGGCAAACAAGAATGTAGTTCACCCAGTGCAGTGAACTTGTTTTTATTGTTTTTCTTGTTTGTTGTTGCCGTAGCAAGAAGTCGCTGTGACCCATGACCATCTGCAAACAATTTCATATAAGGCATAGAAGCTTCCTGAAACCAGCAAATCAGATATCTAAGATAGTTGCCGAATATGTAAGTCAGACTTGCGTGGATGTCTTCAAACAAACAATACTGACTTATTCCAACCGACTTCATAATTCACTATACATCACTTAACAGACACCGACCAATATCATAACACTATAACGGAGAATACCTACTACCTCTTACAATATTATAGTAAACTTTATGCAGTAGATTAGTAAATAGATCATGGATAAAGTTATAAAAAAAAACTAGCTGACCCGGCAAATGTTGTTTTGCCATATAAAAATAAAAAGCAAATGTTAAGGGTGGACCCTTATCACTAAGGAGTATGAAAAATAGGTGTTGGTCGATTCTCAGACCTACTCAATATGCTCACAAAATTTCATGAGCGATTCTCATGAAATTTGGTCAAGCCGTTTCGGAGGAGTACAGGAACGAACATTGTGACATGAGAATTATATTAGATATTATTGTGTTTTAACTTGTTAAATGCATAATTTGCTCTGTAATCGTGCCGTATGAAATGTTGTTATTATTCGAGAAAAATTGTTATCCCACGTGTTACATTAAATTATCTAAGCTGTATAAAACTTAGCGTTGAAGCAAATTATTATTTATTTATTCCTATTTGTATAAATCAACGATATAACGCAATTAACCAGGAGAAAATAAAACGAAGCACAATCAGCATATCTTAAATTCGATTTTCGTATAAGCATCAATTTACTATACAAACAAATATTATCTACTATTACAAAAAAAATATCGAATTAGGTAAAGGTTACAAAGAGAGATGTTTTCTAAGAAATAGTCAAATACTTGTCAAAGTATTTGTGAGCAATTTTGTTATCTTTCGAATAGCTCACGATACAATCATCAAAGATAATATATGTTTGTCTCGATTAAGAAATGATTCAAGCGTGTTAGAATAAAAAAATGTCTTTCATAGAATCCTAATTTGTGTTTGGGGTTTACTAAGTAACAATCAGGTAATATGGTTCACTAAGGTCTTCTTAAGAGGCAGGCCTTTTCTTACGAAGTATTTGTTCAGGTCTGTATTAAATGATATGATTACTGTATATTGGTGTCTGCCAACACAGGTCTGGCTAAAAAACCTTGAAGTCACTACAAGATATATGTTTCATCCTCCTCAACAGAATCTTCTCTACATACCAACATCCAATTTGAAACTAACCATTTTTTTTAAATCTTACCCAAAAATATAACACAGCGTGTTATTTGTTCCCCGCAACAAACACATGAAGACGTTCCTACGTTCGTACGACGTTCCTACAACAAAGACATGAAGTGTAATTCCATCAATTCCTTCAAAGAAAGCACGTGAGAGCGTCATAAGTTGTTGTCAATAGGTACATTTTTATCTACTACAAGGACTACGGCATCTTTATCGAAATATAATTGGAATCCAGCTTTACAGCAATTTTACCTTTTTCGTTTGCTTTCGACACTAGGTATGTGGCCACACACACACCGTCGTCTTTCCAAGACGAGCGAGCGAGAAGGGCGAGCTCAATCTCTTGCCGCCTGCAACATGCGAAGCCCCGTGCACGTCGACTTTTACTAGCAGATCGAATAATGTGGCGCTATTCAGATACCAAGACATACAGTGACACAGCTTTACCTCAGATTGGTAATAGGCCGCATATGCAATAAAAAAAACGCGCGACACTCGGGGACTGCTGCGGTAAAGCTATTGCATAGCATTAATTATCAACTTATGCAAGTATATTTATTTATTTATTTATGCAGTACCTATTTTTTTTCTTTGATGTTAATTCAATGTTTTTCTTTGATACTATATACTTTCTCGCAAACAGCTGCTTAGACTATCGTCCGATTTCTGAGCAGCTCGTCTCGATCCGTGCGAGCTTCGTACTGTCTTACCATATACATATTAACGCTCTTCCGCACTACATGGTAGGCGGTGTTAGGTTTTTTCGTTACGGAATTTCTTAATTCGGTCGCTGCGCTCAAAGCCCGCGATAAAAGCTATGCAATAGCTTAAAATCTCTTAACGTAGAATTTAGAATGTGGCCAAACGCCAAACACATGACTTAACAAATATATATACGCACATTTTTATTTACTTAATGTTATTTTTACAAAGCGTAACTTCAATGAATGAAAAAGGATTTCACAAGCGAATTGCTACAATTGGTAACATAATACAAAGTTAACTTGGTTTGCCAAATAGAACAGTAGCATTTGGCAACCGTGGCTGCCAACTATAAATTGTAGTTACAGTAACTTTAAGCTTTATTTGTTTTAGGATTTGCAGGATTGAAAACAATTGCGAACGATTTTACACTACGGAAACAGTTTCACGGGTGTTTTGTTCGGAGAATTGTTTTATATCGACTTACTTCATTGTCGGTTTTATTTTTTGTAAAACTAACAAATAACTCGTTTACTCGAAATTGCTCGTCGCCTGTTCCTAAGCTTAATACACATGAAAAAAACAAAGAGTCGTTACTGGCCTATAATTACGCAATAATATAATTCAACGTAATTACCGCTTATGTTTACGTTACGTAAATCAAAAGCTGAACAAATATCATTAATATAAAATAGTAATCTAACGTTTCTAGTAGGTAAACGAGTACCTACAATTATGTGGCAAATTGTTTATTCGCAGGTATTTCAACAAGCTATGTAATTTCCCGTGCTCGATCTAATGTGATCGGCGCGCCACGGCGCCAGCCCAGGCGGCTTCACATAAAGGACATTTATGCTAATACGTCAGAGTCACAGATAACTTATATCCAGTAGCTTAACTCTAAATAGGACATACAGATTATCACTATGACGCATTCGCTCTCATTTCGACAAAGTTAGCATAAAATGAAGTAGAATTGATTGTGAAGCCATTTATTCGTATGAAAGAAGCTATCGCAATGCCTTTTGCTTTTGTATATGGTAACCCAGACTTATTTATGTAAGTGATGAAACGTGTAGCAATGTATCTTTGGTGGTATTAGTAGGGAATCTAGCCGTATTTAGGATTTATACGTATTAGGATTATGTAGGTTTCATTGTATCAGTTGAACAGCAGAAACCACTCAATATCAGGACAGGAAATTCGCAAGTATAAATATAAACGCAAAAAGCTAGTTTAGAGTCTTAGAATGTATAAGAATAGAATGTAGTGCAATTTTCTTGCAGTTTCTGACAGTCTTGGTCTGTGGTTCTATATTAACCGTAGAGTAGGCGCGTTATGAGCATTTTGCAACCCACGCTAAAAAAAACTTTAATAATTCGTAAAATAACAACCCGTTAGGCTTGGGCTTTTTAGTAGCTTACTCCACTTTTGCTAGCAATGTATACCAAAGGGTTGGAAGCCATCAGCGCACGGGGAACCGCTTGAGAAGTTTATTAACATCAGATATCGCCAGGCAGCAAAATTGCTCACTGCGCGCCCACTCACGTACAGTCAGCAGCATATAGTTAGTGGCGTTCAAAGTGTCCATATTGTTAGATACAATCAAAGTGTTCAATAATATCGGCACAACCTACGTGTTCTAATTGTTCGCAACATCATAAACTTCCAAATGACAGAACATTCATAAATTCATAATGAACCACTCAAATTGTCACAAGTTCAGCATCTGTTACGACACCAGCGGTAACCTAGCAACGAGACTGTTCGTAAATATAGGTACATTTTATAATATTATACCTTATGTTGCGGATATAAGGTTCCTGATCACTTACGGTATAGGACATGCTAACAATGACTCTTCTCTTCTCTCTTTTTTATATTAACAACTATCCTTTTCATATCTTGCAATGACGTCATTGACTGTCAAAGTCATAGAATCGGTCTAGGGGAACAAGAGGCATGATAAGACAAGACGAGAGGACGGACGAGTAAGACGGGTCATGCACACATACCGGAAACGAAACGCTTTTGCGAGATGTTGCTGCAGCCCATCAGAACCTGCTTTCAAACAATACTCAATGGACCATGACAGTTGATTTACAATCAAATTTAGTTTAAATGCATAATTGATGTAATATTTTTTTATCCTTAATAACTACAGTATTGAATTGATGATTATGTTCTCCTTTATTTTACGTTTTCCTTGAAGTTGATATGCAATTTTAACACTGCTTTAGTCTTACCGTTATTTCATATTTTCTTTTAACATAGTAATTGGGGCAAAATGCGTAAATGTCACGGGGCATAATGGCATACACCATTATATTGCATTCTAATAATTCCATCGACAGAGTTAGTATCTCATCCGTGCTCAATTGCGTCAAGTGTTGTTAATGTTCTGTATATGGAAACATACACATATATTGCACCTGAAATACTTACCACGTCAAGTTCTACAAACCTACCCTCGTCAAGAAAAAGAAGGCCTAAGTGGGTTCATAACACACTTGAAAAAGAACAAGTTCAATCGATTGAGTCTTCTTCCTGTTCTCTCCGGAAATCAACGTTTGCCAGTGACACTATCTGATGCTGATTCACCACAACAACATTGTTCACAATTATTTGACGTGCAAAAAAGAAGTTCCTCAGAAATTCGTTTTCACATACGAGCTTAAAGTTATTCGATCGTTACTAGCAAGGATGTTCAAAGGGTTTCAAAGGATGTATATTAAAAAAAAATAAAGACTGATGTATATTTCACAAACAATATATTTTAGCTAAAATATAATAGTTTTTCTGTAACCTCTACGGTTTTCTCATTTTTAAACTGATGAAAAGTATCTTCATTATATTTTAAAACCCTAAATGAGATAAACATATGTCAATATTATCATTGCTCGCACAGTAAGTGATCCTTACAACATATTCGCAACATAAAGTTTAATATTATAAAATGTACCTATATTTACAAACAGTCTCGTTGCTAGGTTACCACTGACGCCGGAACATTTGTAACAATTTGGGTGGTATTAACATTATGAGTTTATGAACGTCCTGACATTTGGGAGTTTAAGATGTTGTCAACAATTAGAACACGTAGGTTGTGCCGATATTATTGAACACTTTGATTGTATCTAACAATATGGACACTTTGAACGCCACTAACTATATGCTGCTGACTGTACCTAAGTAAAAATTGTGTCATGTATTTGTTGTGAAATTGAAGCGAAGACTATTATTAATGGTGTATTTGTTTTAAAAACTAAAAAAAACGCTTTTAATTTCAGAATTTAAAAGTACCTGTCAAGTGTTATTAAAAAATAATTAACAAAATGGATGCTTAAATTTTGACTTGGCTACTGGAAATGTCTAATTCTGAGGGTGCTACCTCGTAAATCGCTCGCATTGTACCTATAGAGAAATTACCATCGTCAAAAAAGCAGGGTAAATGCTGTATAGGCCCAACAAAGCAAAGTAGACGGTAAAAAAGTTGTCTCAGATGCTCAAAGTTGCTGTGCAATAAACATTGCATATACCTTTGTGAAGACTGTTTGAATAAAGCATCAGCACAAAAGTTATAAACAGTGGTTTCAAGTTTACAAATACGTAACTTGGAATATATTAAGTAACTTAGCTTTATTTTTTCAGTCAAGATACCAATATGCTGTGCTATATAAAATAACGCAAAATAATCCTGGTATAGTATAATAAATAGTGGTAAGGAACGACTGCACTAGAATGCTGAAGTATATAAATATCCCTAAAATAAGTACATTATAAGTTATATAGCCTGTGAAAAGTGAAACTTTCAAGTTGAACGTGTTAGATACGAGTACACATTCTCCTGGCTTGGCTACCAACACATGGCCACGGGCAAAAAATAATCAATAACTCTCCCAATACATAACATTGCGAATACTTTCATTTTTAACTGTTTCATAGTGGTAGTCTTCTTAAAATTCATTTTCCCTTTGCATTAAGAACTAACATGTAACGGTAAAAATGCTACGATTATTTATTTTAGTTTATCAAGGCGATGCTACATTTTAAAAAAAACTAGCCGATCCGGCGAACTTCGTCCCACCTGGAAGTCTAAAATCTAAAATTATCAGTGTTTTTCCCCTATATTATGCATGTATTATACATAAAAGCTTCCTCTTGAATCACTATATTTATTAAAAGAAACTGCATTAAAATCCGTAGCGTAGTTTTAAGCATACATAGGGACAGACAGCGCGAAGCAACTTTGTTTAAACTATCTAGTGGCAGTGATAGTGATGTGATAATTTTAAGTATTATGAGATTTCTTTTATATTTGAAAAAGTTTCATTGTCACTGAATATTGCGCCATAAAAGTTACATCTGTACTCAGCTGTATGACGAAATGGTGACTTATTTGAACGTTTTGCACAATCAGACGAAAAGAGACCTAATACCAAATTGGCATTTTCTGGAAATAACTAAATTGTATTCATAATTTTGGAAACGTAAGGTGCAAAAATTGTGTTCGCATTTTAGGGAGTTTCTTAAAGCATGCGGTTTTTAAGACGAGATGCATTCGTACTTATCAAAGATGAAATTAAAAGTTGCCATTTGTCATTGATTTAAGTTTAAGTTTTTCGTTAATAAGCATAATGTTTTTTTTAAACGATTAGTAACATTAACGCAATAAAGTATCGGATTATAAAACAACAAATTATAAAAATTACAAATAACATTAATTAAGAAACATGACAAAAATTACTTATTAATTGAAATGTCGCTTAAAAGACATGCTTAAGATAATTGGGATGGAAAAAACTGAATAAGCTACAATCTCATTGTTGACAGATCTAACTATAATAGTCACCTGCCGCATCGGTCAAAATTTGACCGTAATTTAAATTAAAAAACTAAACTTCATATTGTCCAACGTATTACAAATATTTCTCAAATTCAAATAAAATATAATGATTTTAAAATAATTTTGAACGCACCCGTTGAATATAAAAAGGTTTAATTAGCTAAGCCGCAGTTAAAAGCAATAGCGGGTATTTTGACAAAGCCACTGACATTTCTGACGTTATGTGTTTTCATAGTAAGACTTTGTTGTATTTCGTTTATTATTTATGTGTTTGTGACAAATGCACGGTAGTTGTGTAATGTGTTTTTAGTTGATTATATGTATGTTAAGTATACGCATTATTTGAAAAAAATGCACCTTAACGTTTATTTCTGTCCTGTGTAATCAGTTTATAATAAACGCTAGACGATAGACTATATCAAGTAATTTCAAATATAATATAATAGTACAAGTAATTTCAAATATTTGAATTAATTTACCGAAATTTTGAGTTTACCCCCTTTTGTCTTTAATGCGCAATAGAATATGATTAACGAAACAAAATTTAGCAAGCAAATAACAAATTACATTACATATCTCATGCTTAGCATAAATAACCCTATTTTCTATAAATTTTACGAGTGCTTAAAACGATGCATTTTCTGAATTTATTCAGTTAAATATTCTTTGGTGTGTCACATCCAGCTACCGACTGATCGCGACATTTGTAGACATGCAACTTATAAATTATTTAATAAGCTCTAATTGCTATCGGATCTATCAATCAGACTGTGATTGAGACAAATCAATAAATCAAAAACAAGCATCGAACATTGTTGTTTTGCTAGTCTAATATAATTATGTACTATTTTGTAATTAAAACTTATGCTCCTGATTAAAGGTCGTATGAATTAGACTTTGGTAGAATCCTATATGATTTGATTCCGGTGGCACCACCGCCACACCTGTTTCTTCGGTGGCGGGAAACCGTTGACAAGCACTAGTGGTAGATTAACCTACCCACTCATACAACACTAACTGTATCCTTAAGAAGCATACTCTGAACTGTTTGTGATAATCACCACCTATGTGTGTCTAAAACCAGCAGAGTTAAGCGCTAGGTAAATTCAAAGCACATTTGGACCTACTTATGCAAAACAGAATCAACCCACACAATGAAAGTTTTGAGTAAAAGCCATTTTTGTCAAAATTTTGTATACTGTACATTTTTAAATTACGTTTAATAAAATCTATTTATAACGTTGCACAAAATAGTTTGTTCTATGTACACAAATAGATATGATATTATTAAAAAATCATAAACATTTTAAATGATAATAGGAAGAAAACTCGTTGGTTCCTTTTTGCAAAAGTAGGTCCATCTAGGGTCCATTACAGATGTTCCACGCTTGCAGTTTAGGGACTGCATGCTCGATTCCTAAGTCTGTAACTAAAAAATCGAAAAACGATTTTCAACAAGTCGAGAAATAAATGAAAAATATATTTCCATTCTGGGTCTGGGTGTAATATCTCCGTAATCTCAGTTACATTTATGAGTATAGAAAGCTTTATTTAATGTTAAAATTTCATTCAACCACCCATACCTAGAACAGAGTATTTTACTGTGACTATATATATTATCTGCTTAGAATGTTTGTTTCGTTATTGCGTCGGAGCTATTAATCATTGATCTGACATCCAACAAGTGAAAACGACATAGAGAGGTGATTTAGGTGGTTAACCCCAATAAACTCGATAACAAAAAATATATTTTAACCTGTACATATCTATAAATTTAAATTAATATATTATCATGTATTAATTAAGTTGTTAATATTTCTTATTTGAAATTTCAAGTATTTATAATTCTAATGCGTTTCGGTTTCATGTTGAATATACTAAGCAAAACTCTCTCATTCTGAGAGAAGACCCGTACCCAGCAGAGGGACAATAACGGGTTGACGATGATACTGAGCTGATACAATTATTTTCTTCAATTCCAATAGACCCGCTTTCACACCGTTGTTCAACAGCGGTTATGTCAAACGTCCATATAGTTCTGGGATTAGAACAGTGCTACGGTATCCTCTGCCTGTCTTTAGATGCGACTAACAGGAAGCTTCAGACTAGGATTAATTCCAATCCCATGCAGGGATTACCTACTATCTGTGTCTATGTATGGGTGACATTTATCTCATTAAAACTGGGGTTAGAGCTGAAGTCAATAACAGGTGCGTTACTTCTTCCGAAGACTAAGATAGTTGCCTCATCACTACATATTACAAAACAAAGTCGCTTTACGCGGTTTGTGCCTATGTACGCTTAGATCTTTAAAACCCCGGTACGGATTTTTATGCAGTTTTTTAATAGATAGAGTGATTTAAAAGAATGTTTTTTGTGTATGATATAGTGCAGATACACCGATAATTTAAGGTTTTTGACTTTTAGGCGAAACGAAGTTCGTCGGGTCAACTAGTATACACATTAGTAAGCCGACAACCACAGACTTCCATAGAAACACAAGCTGTTTCACGCTAGAAATAAATGTGGCGGTGGTACCAACTTCTTCGCTCGAACTGCACTGGCTCTACCACCTGGTAAATATTTATAATTATAAATGGAAAGTGTGTCTTTACCCGTCTTTTTCGCCCAGATAAAGTGAAGAACTTGGTAAAGTGAAATTATGTCACTAAATTCCTAAATTCCCTACGCACCTGCGTCCAGATTAAACAAACTAATTACAATAACTTAATTTGAAACACAAAGATTTCAACACGTAAAACATGGTCGTTAACGTCATTATTACATAACAAGCCATGATTTCTAAATCCAAACGCGATCGTAAATATAAAAATATCCTTAGCATTTCCTATTGTCTGCTCGTACCATCGCTTAGAAGTATGCAGTATGAATGCTATACATGGTAAGGTTACTAAATGGTGGGTGTATGCATTTGGCGCGCGACTTACATACAAAATGCCTAATAAATTGTAAGTATGAGCGACAAAGCCCGCCACGGTCATGGTATCCACAGACCTCCAGACGTGACGGCTGACCCGCTATTTACATATAACGATATCATTGTCTGGTTTCAACCCTTTTTGTGTTTCACTACTGGAGATGCGTCCCCCAGGACCGAAAGCGTCCCTTACCAAACAGCTTCAATGCGTATTGGTATTATTAGTTAATCTATATTGGATATTTTAAAATCAACGAGGAACAATGCACTGTTTCGCATAAATAACCGCACAATTCAAAATTCATCAATTTTAAGATTTAAAGAGTTGATTTTATGCAAAAAAAAAGGCCCAGAATTGAAGACTTCTTGCTTTAACCACATAGTGGTTAATGGCCCTTTAATCTATTTTTATTATTTTAACTTCATTCATTAAAAAGATAAAACAAAATAAGACTGTTTAATCTTTATCTAGTTCTCCTGTAAAAATTACGATTTTGAGTTGTGTTAATATTCAGAAGAGGCAGCGATCGGCTTATTGTGCATTTGCGCGTATGATATTTTGCCACCAGCAAAATTCGCGCATAAATTTTGTCACCCATCCCCTCTTTGCTTCTTGCGTCAGTTAAAATTTTCACGACTAATTGGGCTCTCGCTTTAATTATTATCATCGTCTACTACATGTCTGGCTGTCTGGAGATAGCAGATTCGAGTTTATGATTCTGTTGTCGTAAAGATTAGATTATAATCAGTTTCATATGTCGGGAAATATCGGTTCGTATTTTTAAAATACGCAGTTTAATTTTCTTATTATTTTAGTTATTTCATAGACTAAACAGGCAATAAAACAAAGTAATACTATAAAAGCCCTGAAGCTCCTAAGGAAGACGGTTTTTAAACTTTCACATAGAAATCCCCGATAGATTTAAGCTAAAAATAGCCAACACACATACATATGCAATCCTTGCAGAAATCTTTTGCGAGAAATGTCATTTTTATTAATTGAGGCGAACTCAGAAAATGTTGCAATATTTTGCAATGTTTTAAAGTTTTAAACACTTTATTTTCACAAGGCGGTAGAAAGATGGTTCGACCGGAAACCACCGCTACACCTATTCTAGCAGGAGTTCTTGCGTTTCTGGTACGGTTGCGATTGCCGGCTCAATTTTATATGAGGAGACCATCTTATTCCTCGACAGTAGCAACGCATCAGAGACTGAATTCAGATTGAACCTATACTATATGACGTTGGTCACAAATTGCTAATGGGTGGCAGTGACCATTTACCACTGATGGTAAATGGTCACTGCCACCCATAAAAAATATTTATTTATACGTTAGATACATAGGTACTTGGATTTGTTTGCATTTATGAACACAAGCAAACAAATCCAAGCATACAAGTTTTTTTAAACTTTCAGCTTTACGTGAAAATACCATTAAAATTAAACTAGACTTAAAAAGTGATATTTGTACTTACAAATAAGGATATAACTTTTTTGAAACCAAAGCCAAGCCAAAGTACAAAAAAGTTGTACGCAGACGAAGCCGTAGCAAAAAGCTTGTTTGCTCATACTACTTATATTATTTTGCCAGACAACTCGTTAGAACCCTCTTCAGGATAATCAGATCTGCAAAGTATACGTCGTTAGCATCTTTTATCCGACAAATAGGGGCTTGACCCCCTAGCCCCATAACCGGAAAATTCTATCTCCCAACTAAATTGTGCATACTCGTCTTTGTTCGCAGAACTTTTGAGTCACGTATCTGTTATGTTATCGGCTGTTATGACTGTAAGCATTTACTTAACTATGACCTTAGTAACTTCACGTGCTTAATCTCTAATCATTATGATGTCCGCAACAACCCCATTTTTTGGAATTTTTACAGTACAAAAATATTTGCAGTAAAATATTTTACAGATTTGACTTCGAAAATAAGTTGAAAAACAATTCATAATTATTGTATTTGTTGTGGAAATTTACATTCAGGTTAAACAAATTAACATCGAGGTTATCACCATTGCAGACCAAAAGATAGGGAGACGATTCGTGGACCTGACCCAAATTATTGGTTCACAGTCCGTAATAACATGCCCGCAATTTAACAATAATAGTCTTAATAATTTTTACATAATCCTGAATTCTTAATTTTATTTATACAGAAATAGCAAGAGGCCTGAAGACGACGCACCCTTATTTTATAAGCGAAAATAAAAAGCTTAAATTTATAATGCACCTATATAATGCACATATATCACATCTTTTCTAATTAAATATTTTCTATCTATGCATTATATTCAGATTTAAGCAATGCATTTCAAGTAGGTATACGACAAAATATCCTAATACCAGAAAAATACCCGTAAAATAAAGCTTGTCTTCTTTTTTGAGATCAGAAAATACAAAATCATGTGTACTCTAGGATATTGTCATATGTCTAGAAACTTACATCTTCAATTATCGCTCAAAACAAGTCAGAAGATTGTAAAACAACACAGAATAGCTATGTTAATGATTGTCTAGTCGTGCGCTACTAGAAGTATTTATGTCCAAAAATGGTATTTATATTTATAAGATACAGACAAGATATAGTTATTAATCACATCGAAGTCATATATGGCAAATGTTTGTAGCTGTGACTTAGTCAATTAATCAAAGTGAGTAGATTCTATTAAAATAATATTATTGGAATGTCGCATCTTAGCTAGACGTTATTAAAATAGTAATGTTGCTTTTTCCTTATTAGGTACATTAATTTCGCATTATTGTAGCCTGCTTTCTTTCAGCGTATATTTGGCAAAGGACCAACTGCTTAATATGGTCACTAGAACTTGGAGATATTAATGAAAATTTGCTTTTAGCGATCATCCACCCAACGACCAACTATACTTTGAGGAAATGATGTGAACTACAATAAACGATTAAGAGAACTTCCGTATTCATTAGTGACAGATAAGCATTTGAGTTAGATTTTATATTCTTAAGAATCGTCGTGTTAGCCAACCAACCAACCTGCTGTTGCTGGTCACGGATTTTTCTTCTTTCTCAGAATGAAAGGGTTTAGACCATAGTCCAGCACGATGGCCGCACTTGGCCAACGTGGTAGACTTAACACACCCATGAGAAATATTTTTAAAAATCTTTTTGGTGAGTACCTTTTCTCACAATGTCAAATCTGCAAGTGCTTTAACAGCGAATAATTAACGTAACACGTTATTTTTAATTAAATCGTGAGCCACTTCATGTTAATTGTACAGTGGACACGCACAATTATTTGTTCATTACCACAAGGTGTTGCGGCAACGTCCCGTAAAAAACCCATGAAACAAGTCGGAGCAGGCTAAGAATTTTCGTGTTTAACAATTAATTGTTTGGTAGTGTTTACATTAGACCACACAATATTCTGATCACACGCGCTGAGCCGCTCACGCGTTCACGATGATGGCGGGGACGTGTCATACAACTCATACACCCGTAGCCGCCTGAGCTCAGCGGCCCACTTGCACCAATTACACATCGCCGCAAATACTTCTCCGACATTACGGCTACAGCCGCTGAATATCTGATGTCGAATTAATAGCAGCATCTTTTACAAGAGCCTCGTTATTGCATTGTTCACAATTATTTTCATTATCCGCAACATTAGCGATTATAAGTGACTTCGCCTGAATTTCAATGTTACTAATGGGGTGGAGAGAAGGATTTATTGAAGACCTGTGTAATGCGATCACCCGCTCTGACACGAAATGAGTTCTGGATTCGATTCCTGACTAGATATCTGAATGTTGAATTTAGATTTCTGTTCTAGGTCTGGTGATAATGTGAGTCTATGAGTGTAAAAAGAGTTATAATGACAACTCTTTTTATTTTTTTTATATAATGTAATGACATTATTTATACGTCTGCATTCGGACGTCCACCGCATCTATTTCTTTTATGTAGCGACAGTATTCCGGTCGTTTTGGTTTTTAAGGGTAAGACGTAAATACATATATAAATAATAGGACTAAGTTTAAGTATTCGCTTTAATTTGGTGCTCTGTGATAGCTGCAATGCTATAAGTAAAATCTTTTTTGGACTAACGATTACTCATGAACAGCAGTAACCACGCCCAGACAGGTGGATTTTGTTCCCATTCCTATTAGATTAAAAGGACTATGTTCAGCTATTCCACCCACTACTTACTAGAAGGTACATTCTAATAGCGCTTTCAAAGAACAAAACTTTAACGGCAATGAAACTTTTATGCCTTAGATTTCCGGTGTTTTAAATGTTAAAACAAACTGTGACTTAAATAAATCGTTAAACATTATTATTTGCGTATCTGACGCATAATCCATATCACCTTAAAGTACAAGGACTAATCAGAAATAAAATCTATGAGTACCATTTTCTAGCTGTTATTCAGAGCGATGATAACATTAGTTGTTATTTCCGGTGTTCAGTTACAAATTGATTCCCTCTCGAATCCATTCTGCCTAGTGATGGTCAACTCGAGGTAACTCGAGTTCGACTTAACTCAAATTAACTCGAGTTGATTTTTTTCTAACTCGAGTTTGAATTTTTGTGTAGACTGATACGTTGTAAGTTTTGTGATACTTGGTAAAATATTTTACGAAAAATAAGTTCTTATTTCTTTCAACTGTACCTTATTAAAATTGACCCAACACTTTTTATTGTGAGTCTGTTCTATATTTTTATTGTTACGAAGCTAGGTTAGTAAAATGGTGAAGATGAAGCAAATGATATGCTCAGTTCCATCCAGCTAACTCGAGTTACGTGAAATTTGACTCGAGTTAGATCGAGTTGTGTTTATCAAGAGCTGGCACATCATTAATTCTGCCGTTGCTCTTTATAGACACAAAGCCATTATGCTGAAGTGTAGTTTTACCGACATCATTTCAAGAGCTTTGTCTCATTGTGTGCGGAGGCGTGGGCGTCCCTCTGATTTAGTGTGTATTTTCTTATGACGGAGGCTTAGCGGCAGAACGGCGTCGGCGATCAAGCGACGTTTTACTACATATATGTATATGTATGATACATATGCCCTTTGTCTTTGTTCACCTCAAAGTAAACGTTTATTTAGCTAAGTACGTGTATTCACTTATTTACTTAATGATTACTGCTTTTAAAAATGCAGCTTTGTTTTAAAAAACATTCTTGTTTTACCTTACTTAAACATTTTTAAGAGTTTAATATTTTATACTAATTATGAAGAGAAACAAAAGAGGAAGTTTTTTTGTTATTTTATATGATTATTAAAACAAATTATTAACTAATAAATCAAAATTAAAGTACATAATTATCATTATATCAATTTTTATTGTTTCGTATAGCATTGGTCGCAATAATTTGTTTTTCGCTTTTCACATGCCTTATCATCGAATTAAGTGCGAATTAAGCTTCATATCGATCCATTCAACTTGACCAGTAAAAAGCTGCGTAAAACAGGATATCATTTCTTACGTCAAAGAATTAACCATTATTATTTTACAGGGGAATCCGATGCCAATAAGATTATCGCCGGACATAGTGTACTTTTTGCTTAATAGATAATGAAGGCTTCCAGGCTGCAAAACAACGCAATACAAAGAAACAATAAAACGTCGTAACATTATATCCTCGCATCCTTTATAAAGTTTATAAATTATGAGAAAAATACTTTTGCTGGGTATAGAAACATCAACCCACATTGCAATCTTCATAGAATTTTTTTTTATATGTAGGTAATATAGACGTAGCCAATGCGTGTACGGAGCACCTGACAGTAGCTATCTAAGTGTCTGCTGCTGTCCACAGCCACTTGTCATCAAATTCAAGAATAAGTATCGACCACAGTCAGGCATATTTTTTTTTCTGACTGAAATAGCAAACGAGCATACAGTCAACCTGATGGTAAGTGGTCACTGCCGCTGATGGATCTGTAATCAAATTCGTACAGAACATGGGCTCTATCTGAATTCAATCTCAAATGCGTTGCTACTCCCGAGGACGATGATGGTCGCCTCATATAAAAGTGTGCCGGCAATCACACCCTTCCATCGAAATGCAAGAAATGCTTCACGCTAGAAATAGGTGTGGCGGTGGTACTTCCCCGGTCGAACTACACTGGTTCTACCACCTTCAAATGCATTATGACTTGTTACCCCTAAGGCCTGCCCCCCCTAAGGAGTTGCAATGCCTAGTATAGTCTTTATCTTATCATTTCTTCAAAAAAACATACATAGCAGCTCTTAAGACAACTGTTATTAAACGCACTATGTTTTTTAAATAAGTACCTATATGCATAGTTATTTATAGGTAATGTAATGTACTCTAAGCAGAACTTGAGCAGATTCTGCGGTTTAAGTGGTGTTTATAAAACGTCAAACAAAATTGTTCTTATCACAAATAATGAATTATTAAACTAACATCCACAATTTAGATCATAAAAGTACTGGCACCAAGCCGACGCGGCGTGGGTAACCACAAAAATAACAAATTCAATGACTACTACTTTTATGACACATAAAAAATATGCTTGTGGGGAATGAAATCAGGACAATACAGTAATAGAAAGTAAAATAATTCGTAGGACGTAAGAGAATCCATAAAATTTTGGCACTGCCCTAACGTTTCGGCGCTTTCGTTATATGGTTCGTAAAATCATAACCCATAACGCTCATAAAATTGTTATTTATGTGCTGGAATTTCCTTTGATTAATTCATGTGCAATTAAATTTAACAACATTTTTCCAATTTCAATTAATCTAATAAAGACAATTATTTATAGATAATGCTTGATTTTTGACTTGGTATGGATCATCCAAATAGATGACAATGAAGAATATTAAACTACTACAACCTTATGTATGCCTCATTACCGGTAATAAGTCCTAAAGAACTTTTAAGGGTGTTTCAAAAATTCAACTGCGCGAGCACCAGTTCCCCAATACATATACCTAAGTGTAAATCTAAATCCCTGGTTTTTGAGCAAAAACTCACAGTGAACTGCCATGTCTGGAAACATATTACTACAAGAATACCATTAGTTATCAGTGAACTAATCTTGCCATTAGTTCCCTGACAAACCACATATGGACCGCGGCTGACAAATCGACACGGGAGGTCAAGGTGGCGAGCGATCGGCGTCTCGAAGCAAATGTCATGGGAATCCCTAAACCTGAAAAGCCAAGGATGCCTTCAAACTACCGTCTTACCAGCCTTCTAAATGCATTTAATACAATCTACAAAAAGTTACTTTTTATAATATAGAAGTAACAAGCGAGCATGCCCTCCACCTGATAGCAGTGGTCACTTACCACCTATGGACATCTGTAATCAACTCCCGATAAGAACAGGGTCTTACCAGAGGCTTGCCACAGAGGTGTTAATAGCTCTCGGGACTAAGTAGAAACGCCTCAGATAAATATTTGTAGTTGTTTCAGCGGCTTCCGGGGTCTAATAAACTGTCGAACTTTACTATTTCTTAACTAGAAGTCCGGTTCAGAGCCAAACACTCCAGCGTACAGCCGGTGCAACACCTTAGTCCTTTCTTTAGCAAAGTCATTTCATATACCCCGGTGCATACACTTGCTCTACAAACTTCACCTTTAGTGCAACCAAAAAGCTCGTGACCATCATCCGAGATTTTTTATTACATTCCCCTTTAGAGTAGAGGTTACACTTACATCCTTACTCCGTCCGATTTCTCTCCACTCTCTCTTCTCTCCGATTTTCCTCTCTACCAACCTTTACTGAAACAAGTATTACATTTCAACAAGTCCAATCCAAAAGTTAAGACTGCCAAATACCTTGGTGTCACATTAGAAAATAGGTTGAACTGGCGACTCGAACATAATTATATTAGGCAAGAAAGTATAGCACTTCGTCTTTACATAAGTTTGCATTAAGTACATCATGACTTACCTCAGTATATTCTTTACACGTGTAAGATTTATTGACGGATACCAAAAGTTTCAGAACCTAATCTTGCGCATGACCATGGACTACCCCTGGTAAATGTGTGGAGGTTGATATTACGTCGTCTGGTCGTCATGCTCTTCCCAGTACTCTGCAGCTTAAGTGACTTAAGCCGAGGTTCGTATTAACAGAATAGCAGCCAGAACCAGAAGAAAAGCCAGATAAGCAGCCAGAAAACAATAGATAGGACTGCAATCGTCGCTCACGCTAACGGGAGCAAATTGCAAAACCAGCAATGGAAACTAATAGGAGGAAAGGCGTCCCTTTCAACCCTCTTCTCCGTCCCTACAGGAGCGCTATCGAGACTTGCCATAAAAAATCGGTGAATCTAGAAAGACCATTAGGGCCAACACATCATTTCGGAAAACAGCTTTTCGATGCAGAATCACACCACTAATCAGGCTCTTATAAGATAACAATTTTATTCAAAGCCAGTTCTTATGTCTATTAAGGGCCCAGTTGCAAATTATTTGCGTAAATACCTATCATTAACTACAAACAACAACAAACTTTTAATTATAGTTCGCTTTACTTATACCTTGAACTGAATATTCGTTGGTTTCGTCGGGTATACGTTTACAGTAGCTGACATCTATGAATACATTAATCACGACACGAGGACAGTAATTTTATGTTAGATGAATTGAAATATGTCTCGGAAATATTAAATTGTGAGCAAATATGCCATTCATGTAATCAACGCACCAAACTGAAGGGCTGATTGGCCCTATTAACCTTACGATCTCTATCAGTCAGCCTATAATTGAGGGGAAGCCTTGATACGTTTCAATTGCTAAGGATCACTTTACTTCATTTGATAAACGTGTCTCTCATGGCCTGGCAATAAGAGCGATTTCGTATCATACTTTTTAACTTTATGTTTGTTCCACTTTGAAGGTATTTGCGAAGCTTTCAAACTCCCCACAGAGTTGGACGAAGCCCAAATAAAGGTGTTCAATTGGCATCATTGGACAATACCCATAACTCAACTACTCGTGAAAATAAAGACAAAAGAACTTGTAAGGTAACTCGTCAATAATAGAACTGGTATATTTTCGACTCGAAGTAGCAATATAGCGCTTCTATATCTACTTGCTACTTCATTAAATGAATAAAATTCTATAAATGAGAATTGTACATCATAAAGCTATAAAAGGCCGTAGAACCTTTATCGGCCGAGGATTACCTCTGCGACACTAATTTCTAGCATGAAGCAGTCCTGCGTTTTGTTGGTGGAAGATTATGGATGCTGGGTGATTTGCATATGAGGCAATTGTTCCTTAAGCTTGAAAACACATATACAATGAACCGTATCGGCTAAAAAGTTATAAAAACACGTTTAAAATTATTGATAATACACAGCAAGATTTGCGATATTTACTGAAGAGGTAGGGGAAATGCTTGCTACATGTTCAAGACCGACTCCACATGGTAAATAATAGAATACATAAGCGCAATAACACTGTTTTTGTCTGCCAGTCTGACTACCCATAATCAACTGAAATCTAAATACAGTACAAGCACTTAAGATATGTTTCATGCCAGAAACTTAATTTTAATTCATCGAATGCTACATTCAGTTCAAATTTATTTATATTTATGAGATCTCAGTAAGTAGGTCACATAATTCAACCCTTAAGATTATATAGACGGGAGATAAATGTGTTAGCCAAATTGCTTAATAAATTATTAAGCAGTATAAGTAAAAAGCAACCAGATAAAATATCGCTGAATAAAGTTGGCAAGAGTTTCATACAGTCACTGTTAGGTTTTTACTTGTGAGAAATAAGCAATGTACAATTTCATTGAGTATCCGTGTACTCTGTGCTCTTACTAGTATATTGTGCACCATTTTTACTTTTTATCATTTTCTTTAGATAAAAGTAAACCAAGTAGAAGAAAAGCTTAAATTCATGGGCATATCGAAAGCTTTATTTTAGTGTTGCAGTAGTCGAACAATTAAAGATTGAAGAAGTCGGCGGAAATAAAAGTAGGCGACTATTTCTGTTTTTATTTTCTTGCCATAGTTAAGCCGCAGATTTGGTATAAATATACGATAAATAAGATTGCCTCTCGCTTGAAGAATTTTTCCTTCTCGAATATGCAAAGGAACAAAGATGGACAATAACTCAGTGCATACAACCATGCTTATATTAAACAAGCCTTGTTTTAAATTACACTATGCTATACGTGCCAATTCAATTTCGAATACTACGACGACGAAATAGGTGACGTAAAGGAAATCGACTACAACAAATGGATATATACGTAGGTTTATTTCAGGATTAGTGTAATGCAAATGGTGTCACATTGTGAAATAAGCGGAGAGCAATAACGACACTGAGCAAAGTAAATTGACGCACGACCGAGCCCACGCACTTTCATCACACTTCACAGTAACATTATCTGCCTTTTAATCGCGTATTGACGTATCACTCTTATACGAACTAAATTAACTGATATAGAACCTAAAAATAAGTGTCTCGTTATTTAGTAGCGTTATCTCATGTGTGAATCCCATTCTACGTCATTTTAACTTGTTACCACAGTGAAGATAACTGACAGGTTAATGTATCTTCATAGTAACCATTCCTTACAATTATGTTAATTAGGTTAAGTAATAATGAGATGTTACACAGAACATATAGTACCATATAGATACGATGAACAAAATGTTTTCGTCAACCCATTGTCCCACTGCTGGGAACGGAATGAGAGAGTTTTAGGCCATAAGTCCACCGCGCTGGCCAAGTGCAAATTGGTGGACTTCACACACCTCCGAGAACTTTTTTTTTTAAGAACTCTTGGGTTTCCTCACGATGTTTTCCTTCACCGAAAAGCAGTGATAATTAATTTCAAGCATATAATTTTAGAAAAATATTTGCTCTTCTCAGTTCAATTAAAGACATGTTAGAAATAAATATTATATAATCATAATAAACTTGACAACAATAAGTAAAATTGACCAAATGAAATCGAACTCGCTCACCGAATTAGAAGTTAGTTATCACAGAATTTTAAAGGGCCTGTCTATTATAGTTCAAGAGATTCAGCCCTATAATAAACTGGCAGACATCAAGCTTAGTAAAAGTGTTTCTTTTGTACTCTATGAGTGCGGAACTCTATAATCGAATTTGTTATGCTAAATCTGAAAAGTGCACATAAAAATATTTAATTTAATACGAATGTTTTAAAGCAGTAGAATATTTCGAATTCATCGAAACTGCAGCCGAGTCTTTATACCTGCAGAAAAGTTGTGCTTCGTAGCTAGAGAGAACGTAGTGCTTCGTACGATTTAATAGGTTTAGGTTTAAAGATCTTTATTCTCAAATAAGACATTACAAGTCACTTCTATGAGAACATTTATAGCTTAATTAAATTTAATATTCATGCGCCTTACTATATAAGTGGATATGAAATAATATAATTATAACAAACCTATGCAATACATTTAATGAAATATATGTGCATTTGTATAAATATAGTCAGCTAGCTTAGTTTTAAGTGTGTTGATGGCAATATGGCAAAATATGGCAGATTTACTTCTTATGTATATGAAGCGTCCCAACTTAGTATCAGGGGGTTAACATCTTCTTTATGTACGATCTCAGTTCTGTTTGGCACTGATTGCAAATGTCCATAAGCGGCAATGTCCACTTAACATACGATTTTACGCATGTGGCGTTGTGCATGCATGCATGCATGAGTTGACGACTGAAATTACATTAACATAAATTTGTTGCAACGTAACATAACATTGTTATTTGCATTTAGCGTTACTGTTGTTTGCAACTTCGTACACAGAGAAATACAAAATCAATTTTTAACCTATTTTTATTTGGTGAAGTATCCAAATTTTTTTGTCGGTGTCTATATGATCCAATTAACCTTTTATCCTAATATAGTCCTAACTTTAGTAGCTTAGAATCTGCGGTGAGTGCCCAAAAGTGTCCTTTCGAATTAAAAGATGGGCTTCCTAAAATTTTTACTTGTACACATTGCGTGTCATATTTCACAGACACAATTAAAGGGATCGAACCAATAAATATCGGCCAATTGAGTTAAACTCTTGAAAATATTCCTAATAACGTGATCCATCATAAAGCAAATCGATAAGTGACGATTTCGTGATCAGTTCAAATAAATGCTACTGTTTAAAGTTCAAATTTCGGTCCCTTATTCCCATCAATATATGCATGAACGAGATCATATAAAACTACACGAACATTTAGACACATTATTACTAAAATTAAGATACATTGTAATTATATTATTACGATGGAGATACAGAGGCCAAAGTTTACTTATGCGACATATCATCGCGACTTTTTGTCACTCGTTACTTGATAACGAGCTCCATTCATGTTTAGTATACTTCCTCTAGATCCGCTTCAAATAATAAACGGCCATCGAACTTGTTGAAACGTGTGTAATTTTTTTTTTTTTGTTATTGAAGATACACTTCACAATCTTATACGTAATTTGCCTTACCTATAGCAAGATATACTGCGTATAGAAAAGGTAATCAACAAAATCAAACAAAGAACCTGTGAAAATAGTTTTAAATTGTGCCAGTAACCTAATCTAACCTAACCCAACCCATTATAACACTGTAAAATAAGACACCAGAAAAATACTTTTAACCAACATTTTATTCTCAATTCTTTATTAATATGACAGCTCTGCCATGTCAATCATCGCACCTCTCCTCTCCTCACCCCCTCGCCTCACCGCACCTCCTTCGTCACCACACTGCACCTCCTTTGTCACAGCACCACGTCACATTAAAGCATCTCATCACTGCTGCATTACACCATTATTGTCCCACTGCTGGGCACGGGTCTTCTCTCAGAATAAGAGAGTTTTAGGTCGTAGTCCACCGCGCTAGCCAAGTGCGAATTGGTGGACCATAATTAAGTTTCATAATTCTATATAAAGACTAAATTTGGACATATTCTACAGCAGTCTTCTACGTTGTTTCTTTAATGCAGTAATGGATGGTATAACCACAACTTTCCCGTCCGTAAACACCAATTTCAATCAACAGGCCACATATGTAACAATGATAATTCTCTACCTTATATCAGAACCCAACAGCACGTACAACATATAACTACTATAATTATGTTATTTATTCAAGAGCAATAAATTTCGAGCATGTTAATAAGATTTATCTTAGTTATGTTCTGCAAGACATCCGGCAAATTACACAAGTACCAACACTATCAAAAGGTTCCGTGCCTTATCAGAACCTTTGCCACCACTTGAAGACATTAGGACGAAATTAGGATTCATACATTTATTATAGTTATGTCTCTAAAGAACAATATTATGTAGGAATATTTCACATATGGGACGGTGGGTTAAGGGTGAGGTCGTATTCCGATCCGGTGGTAGTGTAAGAAAAAAAATGTAACTGACAATTTGTAAGTGCCCCCGTAGGCCTATACAAAATAAAGACATTTAATTTCATTTCATTTCAAGACGGGGTGATGACGTAAGATGGAGGCCTGGTAAAAACCAATGTTTTATAGATGTTATGAGATATTGACACTACCAGCGCCATTTAGCGGGTTAATTTTTATATTTCTTAGTCCTAGAATGTTTACGCCGGTGGTACAGTTTTCAATTTTATCAGTATTTATTTATTTTTGACGTGATGTAGGTTATTTTTGAGGTGCGTTAATTACGCGGCAGTGCAAGTAGTGTACTTGTAAAAGCTTCAAATATTTTTTTCCTAAAAGCATACTTAGTCTTCTATTCTATAACACACATAAGAGGTTCAATTTATAACTTCAAAATAATATTATTTTCCAAAAAGTCTGTTTGGGTTATGCTGGATTCTCGTCAACCCATTATTGTCTCACTACTGGTCGAGGGTCTCCTCCTCCTCCTCTCAGAAAGAAAGAGTTTTAGGCCACAGTCTGCCGCGCTGGCCAAGTGCGAATTGGAAGACTGATGAATTATGGAACATAATTCGGTAGCCCGTCTTGTCTGCTTATCAGATTTCCACAACATGCTATGATTGTTCTCTATTGTATCTTAGTTAAGTATAGATCGAATTTCACGTGGCGACCCTTTATTTGAGCACCTACTAATAATATACCTACCTAATATTGTCGTCAGTGTCAAGAATCCATTCCATCTTGCTCAGGAATATCGCGATCAACTGCAGATGCTGTTTATTGGTGCTATTTGAAAGGTTTACCATACTCGACTAAAAAAATAAATGACACATCAAGAACTCGGCCTACTACGATCACCAATTATTCACTGGTTTTCAAACATTGAAAGTTTCACCAGACTTCACAACTAAGCACTTGGAGAGCTGCATTATAATCCTTACGTAATTAAATAAATTTGTCGAGTCATGAAACCAGTGCGGCAGAATATTCCAGATAGCGAAAGGACCTTGCAGTGGTATAAAAGGTTACCTACCCTTAAACATCCAGTGTGCCAAAATACCTACTCTACATAAGATTCTTTGAAAATTGATTTAGAAGTATCCAACTGTTTAAGGTAGGAATGTATTGTACCTATACATTAAAATATTACACTATTCCGCGTGTCAGTACGTCGCATAGGTATATTGGAAAAAATGTTTTTAAGACCGATGACAAAAATAATCATAGAGATTTCTGATTTCTTAACATTTTTGTTTATTTGCTAAAATATGTTAAAAACTGAAACTACTGAATGCAATTTAAGATCCTGTCACTAAAATTCATCTCTATCAAAAATAACTAAAATTTCAAGTTCTGTTTCGTTTTTTATAACATGACTAAAACTGTGGGAAATAGCTAGTTGTCACATTAAAATGCAAGGAAGTAGAAGTGGAAAATACCATGCATTATTTTGCGCAAAATCTTAAATCTTGGAAAATTATTATTACGTATTAAATAATTTGGCTCATTAGGCTTTATGTTAACACTTGACGTATTCAATTATGCAACGCGTTTTTCTTATTACTTTTTCAAGGCTACAAATCTTTGTGACGCTGCATCATTGTTTATTACCAAATCAAAGCAACATAAATTTTAATGATTAACTTTGGCTCTATTTACCGTAAATAATAATGCAAATTCCCCAACGACACACCTCTTTCTTTACACACAAATATTACTGATTCCTTTGCATAATAACGAAACAAATAGTTTAATTTATTGCTATAAATTTATGAGATATTACTCTCAAAAGCAATCGTCGTCTTGCAAGAGAATTTATTCATTGATTTGCACCAATAGTACATTGACCTCAGCATGTGTGGTTGCTGGTCACGCGAATATTAATAATAATGTTTTATCACTAAGTGCCCTAATAAGACTAATAGGTCATCTCGGTTATAAACTTACCTCAATTGAGTCAATTTTCACAGTGTGTGGTCGAATATTTTATATAAAGTTTATTAAATAACGGTCGACTGAATTGACCTTTGCTACTGGCAATTAGTAATATATTTATTGGAAATAGTTTTTATCTAATAACAGCCCATTGGCATGACTCGTTAACGGTTTTTGTCCTTAATTTGTAAAGGGGCTACTTTAATTGCACTCAGTTTTTTGTTGAAATTGCTTACAATTTAACATCTGAATTGTCTTTATTTCAGTTAGGTACATATCATTTAGTCTTAAGATTTAATTTAACATATTTTCTTAATACAAGATTTTTTATATCATAAACTTACTGTGTTAACTTCTGCCCGTAACTTATATATTGTCACATTTACTTATACTCATATCTCATTTAAAATATGACAAACAGTTAATTTCCTGGACTTGCTAAGCAAAGCCAGCGATAACAAACGTCTTCAAAAAATCGATTTTCTTTGAATACATTTTACCGTTACGAATACAAAACATGAAAGATAAGTGTTATTTATTTTGAGTAACAAAAGTTTCCTTTCCTTTGTAGTGACGCGTTAAGTGATGCGGCTACCCAGAGCTCCAAGGGATGGCACATTCCCCAGATAAGATAGCAGGCACATTGCTATCCGATCAGTCACCATCGTACCACAATGCATCGCTGTTTGTCGTCTTCGTCGTCATTTTAAATCCAGTAATTAACTAACTTGACACAATTTATTCTTGTGCCTTAATAAAAGAACGGCGCTAGTTACAGCGAAAACGTTACAATAATACTCTAAAAAACAAAACATTTTTAACAGACTACTTATTTCAGTCCCTATACACACATTACATTATTGCTTAGATAATTGTATATTATAGAGTTGTCGAAAAAAACTATTGACCTGTAGTGTTAATTAGTTAAAGTTTAAATAGGCAAGAACTATATTTTACAAAATTATTAATATTTGGTATCATAACGTTACATTTGCAATATTGTATTTGTTTTTTGATGTAAACATTAATAGCCCACTATTCTGAAGTTAACTATTTTTATAACTTTTGTGTTATGTGTTATGAGACTGTTTTAACTATTTTTAATTAAGGCTATTTTGTCTCTTTTTATACGTATTTCATATGCACTTCTTTTTAAATAAAAGACACTTCAGTTTTTATTGGTGTAGGTCGCCAGCATGTAACATTTTTTATGATCGTATGTAGATACCTATAATTGATTTACTCACGTGATCATTCCATTGGAACAAGCAACAGGACGTCTTGTATTGACATTACTGAAAGGTCGGGTCAATGAATACTTTTATCTTACATCTGTGGTCAATGCAAGTAATAAAGATAGCCAGCGATGCAGCTGGTTGAACTCGTAAAACGACACAATCGAAGCGCTTGTGCGGCCAGTTTTATTAGCTACCTACTCCATAATAATGAATGAGTTTATTCAATTATCAATACCGAGAACCAATGTCGCGAAGATGAGTGATTTATGTAAATACTCGTCGCGTTAAGAATAACAATTGCGCTTGCGAACTTTATCGAAATGACTCGCGACTCGAGAGCAAGACGTTTTTGGCATAAACTTCGGAATGGTCTAACGCAGAGTTTCCCAAATTATGCATCGCACCCCGGTACTGGGCCACCAAAATAAAATACCGAGTCGCCACATTCCCCCCTTGTTTTCATAATATTACTAACTTGTCGCCAATAATACACAAAATTAGCTGATCAAGCAATAACTTTTTTAATACCTTTTGTCACTACTTATAAATGTGAAGCTGGGTTTTCAACGCTAGTTTACCTTAAAATAAATATAGACACCGATTTGAAGTGGAACCAGATCTTAGGATAAAACTTTCTACATTTTCACTAAACTTGGATTCTTTGGTAAAAAATAAGCAGCGGCTCCATACTTCGCACTAAAATTAAGTGGTTAAAGGCGATACCAAAGTATGTTTTAATAAAACCTTTTTACTTTAATAAATGTGTATTATTTAATTAATCAAGCTCGGGTTTACAAGTATTAGTGGGTCACGAAGGAGCAGTGTGAAAATTACCAGGCCATGGCAAGACAATGTTTGAGACACACTGGCCTAACGTAAAAAGAGGCATGAATAATGTAAGACATGTTTTACAAAGCCAACATAAATATTAACTTTTTATTCACAAAACTGAATAACCGTCACGATATGTATAAATGTTGAATAAAATTACATACATACAGTACAAGACACGAGCCAACATTATTTTTCCCATTAATAAATCATTTCATAATGTAACTCTTGTTGTATATGTTTTTCCGTTTTCTGTTAAGAGAAATACATACCTAGTACTTACACTCTGTTCAACAAGAACGTGACCTGCATAATTAAAGAAAAATGTGCCATAGCGGCATCATTTTTTGTCGTAATCTTTGACTTATTCCCTAATGCGCAATATACTTCATGTATGAAACTTGTGTATATGCGGGGTAATGAGAATACTTCGATAGCGTGTTTCAGAATACTAGTAGCGCCATCCCTTAGTGAGTTGCAGGAGGTCGCCAAACTCCTAATGGTGTTAAGCATTTATGATAGTAGTTTTTTGTTTGTTTTTACAATAAGTGAAAATATTTGGAATATTCGTAGCAACCTTTCTTGTTCACTACTCTAAAGGACCCAAACTAACGTATAAATCAGGTGCAAATTATATAAAAAAAGTCTGAAAATTTCGTTAGGAAATGGGCAAGAGGAGTTTTAGAGGTTGGGAAAGTGAAAAACTTGCCGGAGAGGGGATCATGCTGCATAACAACTAAATAGGAGGATAGAGCACTCATGCGACTCTACCAAGATACTTCAGGCCTTTCATTACGTACTGCTCAGCTAAAGCTGTAGCTCCACCAATTCGCACTTGGCCAGCGCGGTGGACTATGGCCTAAACTCTCTCATTCTGAGAGAAGACCCGTGCCCAGCAGTGGGACAATAAAGGGTTGTACCCCATCTAAAGCTGCCTAAGAAGGTAAAAAGTACATATTTAAATTCAATCCGCAGTCGCACGCGTGAAAATGATTTGTGTTTTTGTTTTATTTTAAAAAATCTTTATTTTCTGAAAATCAAGTTAAAAACAACTTAAGTGACAAAAGGAAATTTATATCAACATTGGAGCGATGTTATTTTTTCGGAAAAATAATATTTCTGAGCATGGTCTTCTCTGCCAAAAGTTGGACAAGTAACTGTAATAGGTTACTTCAAGCTACCGTAAAACACCCTGTAAAAGTGCATGTTTGGGGATGCTTCTGCCAACGTGGGTTTGGTTCTGAAAAAATGTGCAAAATTTGTCAAAAATGCCTAATGATATGTTCTAAAAAGTTTATTGGGCCAGAAGCATCAGCCTGGGTACTGCAAGAAGACCATGATCCAAAACATCGTAATAAATTGTGCAGTGAGGGGAAACGGCAAAAAAACAGAATAGAAAATGTAGTCCTACATTAAAATTCAAGTAAGAGGAAGGCCAGTATTCACGAAAAGGCGACTGTGTTATCAAATTAGTAAGATATGACGATCTTTATCATGTAGGTACTCGGAAAATGTTGTCGAAAGAATGGAAAAAAGGTGTGAAGCTGTAATAAATAATGACGGCCGTTGGACAAACTAATAAGTGACTGCACAATAGCTAACATTATGTAGGTACTTCAATAAAATATTTGGTAAAAAAATGACAGATTTATTTTTTCTAAATATTGACGATGACGTTCTTATTTTACAGTCTGTATAATATGTTACATAGTTACAATTTAAAACAATTGTTTTAATTTCAGAATGCCCAGTTCATCTTATTACTTAATATCATTTAGGTAAGTCATTTAAGGGCGCTATCTATCTAATCGTACCTACAGTGCAACGGATAAAAAGAAGAAATTATTATAATAGGCAGCTTTTGACAGTAGTAGAACCTTTATGTGGGTCGAGTGCGGCACCATGACTGTAACACCTATTTTTGTCCAATAATAGCAACTTTAAGCGCTATTGTATTCTGGTCTAAAGGTATGGTAATGGTATTGTGGTATAGGGTATGGTGCTACGCGCTCAGAGGATTCCGGTTGCTTTCCTTGGGAGATCCCGGATTCCTCTTTGTAGCGCCGAGGACGGCCACCAGGGGGGGTTTTAGTGCGGTAAAAATCCCACATAACCCTGCGTCGCTCACAGCTCACGGAGTCGGGTACCTTTTGTAAGTTTCCCCCTCTAAAAACAAAAAAGGGTATATTAATTGGAGGCGTTAAAACTAAGTCCTCACTTGATTGTAGTGTCCATTGGCCGCAGTGACTGTTTACCATCATGTGGACTGCATGCTCGTTTTCTACTGCCATGTTATAAAAAAGTAAGTAGATATTAATATCAATTGCATCAATCTAAATGTACACATACTCTGTGTATTTTCATATCTACTTAAAGTTAACTAAGAAGTGTCATTTTAATAACTGTATCTCCACTCACACTCACATATCCAATGCAGCTGTAGCGTTGCAGCTAGTAACAGATAAACCGCTACTAAACTTTGAATCGAATCAACTAATTGGGGAGGTTTCGCCGCCAGCCAATTGGCCCTGTCTGGCTTATTCGTATTTATTGCTAAAAACATACGGGACAATAATTTGTCGAGCTTAACATTAATAATAGCTTAAGTTTACAGGTGGTATAACCGGTGTACCAGTGTGCCACACTTATTTCTAGCTCGAAGGAGCTCTATTGTTTCGGTACAAGGGTGTGTTTGCATTAAAAGATGCAGCCATCTTATGCCTCTAAAGCAGCGACTCATCTGTGAAAGATAACTTAGATTAATAGAGTCCCTCTTTTATATAAACTTGCTTACAGATGTCCATGGGCAGCAGTAAGACCTCACCATCAGATAGAACGAATGCTCGTTTGGTACTTCAATGTTATAAAAAAAACTATTTTTAAAATGTAGATATAGGAACGTGTAACCATGCAAATTTGTGTGTAACAACTACTTAACATCCATTTTACCATCGAACATTGTTTTATAAAATATCCTTACGTGTGTTATCAACTAACTGGTGCGCAAAATTGACGTGTGAAACTTAACAAATTCCCATGACTAAATACTGTCGCTCACTTCGTTACGGAACATAAAACCAGTTAAATGCATTTGAACCAAGTGATTTTTCTGCAGAGTTATCATACTAGATATAATAAGCTTTAATTTGTATATTACGTTGTTCTAGCTGCGACGTCACGAAATTAATTTAATTCTCATTAAATTTTTTCATTAAAATTATCGTAATAGGTTTAAATGTAAAAACCGGCTAAGTCGAAATCGGGCTCGCCCACGAAGGGTTCCGTACAGTTTTATTTAAAAAACGGAAAAGAAAAAACACATTTCTTGTATGGGAGACCCCTTAAACATTTATTTTATTTTGTTTTTAGTTTAGTACTAAACTAAACATTGTATTTTTTGTTGTTGCAGCGGCAACAGAAACACATCATCTGTGTAAAATTGAACTGTCTAGCTATCACAGTTCATGAAATACATGAAATACTTACAATAAAAAATGAATATTTAAGGTTTTTATCTGAAATAAATGATACTTAGGTACCTACCTACCGTTAAAATGTTCTTTCTGAGTTATGAGGTAGGTATTAAGTAAGTAGGTAGGTATGAGGTATTACGAGGTAACTTCATACCCATACATTAGTGGCCACTGTTTTAGTGATATTTTGTTCAATAAACAAACACATGACACGTCACGATACAGCTAAATAAATGCTACTTATTTAGTACCAAGAAATGGTTTCATTTTCCTCGAAATAAAAACAAAACCACATTGGGTGCCTCATCCAGCCATGTCGTAACAAGCCAACAATGTCGTTAGGTATATCCATTAATGAACTGCTTATTTGTCACGTCTGGTGTATTAATACAATGCAGACTCATCGGTTTATCTGAAGGAAACTCATTGAGCGCTGGACGTCGACCACACAATCGTACCTTTTCGACGAACTGTCATTGACTCCAGGCTTAACAGTGAAAGATACGGAGACGTGTTGTTTAAAAAATGTTAATGATGAAATTTTTAATCTCATTTAGATTTGAACGAATTGAGACTTTTAATGTGCCTACTTTTCTTTGAATTTTGGTGCGACTCCTGAAATGTTGGGATAGTAAAAATACACAGCATGCTTTGTTGACGCGGTGCTGTTGCAGGCGCTTTTCTTGCAAATGTAGCGTTATCAAATTAACAGGCTGACTTTATAAGATCTGATAGCGATAAGTAAAATTAAAGCTTAGTTTATTTCTTCATCCGTACCTACTGTAAGTCTAAACGTACGTTAGGTCAAATTAATAAATCCGTGATACCTTAACATATTTAAGAAAAGCAGAAGTTGAATACGGTAAATATTTTACAGCGCAGAGAGGCAAAAATATTTACTAAGATATTGCAATAAAGCTACTTTTGCTTTAAGAACTAATGCACAATTTAGGTTGTTCTTCTGAAGGTACGCAATGACAACGAAGATTTTGAAGTAAAGTAGATTTTTACAGGATTATTTTAGTGCCATTAACCTAACATTGCTCACTTATTATTTGAAATAAAAAAAAAAAAAAAGAAAAGAAAAATAGTGAAATTCATAATTTAAACATCAAATAAATAACATTAAATCTTAAAAATCTTTCTCGTTAAACAAATGATATAAACAAATAACCTATTTTGGTACAATGAGTTCTACGTCTAAGATCACCGTAGGATTAAGTGCGTGCAGCCGATGATTCACGCTGAGCCCAGCAGGCGCCGACAAATGCCGGCCAGCGACCTAAAACTTTTAAAATTCGTCATCGTTTATAAAAATATTATACAAGCAATAAGCATATGGTTAAATTTAACTTAGACGTGGTGCCACTAAGTACATAAATTAGATAATATTATAGTACCTACTTATTGTATTTATGTAAAGCAAAAATAAATGGTTTTAGCATAGTATGAGTTATCTAAAGTAAACCCTACAAGCGTTAGAAATTAAATGCCTGATGCCTGAAATTGAAATTTAAAGCTCATAAAAGCCGAAATATCTTCCACATCAAACACGGTTAACCACCTGAACGGAACCATTTGGAAACGGATAAGGTCACTTATATGGGATGTAACCTGCTCTGGCTCCATCTCATTTATCGTCGATCTTGACGCGCGCAGGTGGTGCGGCGGAAGCAGCTGAATCTACTAAGCAGCGCAAAGATGCAGCTCTTGGGAAAGGTTACAACTTTGTGAAGTTTGCGGCAAGACTTTAGATCCATAGGGGCCAGAAACACCGTCCCTGTAGTTCCGAGATCAGAATAGGGCTACGGTATCCCCTGTCTGTCGTAAGAGGCGACTAAAAGGGGCTTCCGGGGTTGTGGGCGGCTAGAGTGGGAGCTTGAACCGTTTGGTCAGGCAATCCCGGGAAGGACTTCGAGAAACAAAAAAAAAGGTCAAAATGCGCACTAACTCTGCGTGTCTCACGCGTCTCCTGACGCGTCACAACATCGGTTCTTTACAAAACCATCGTGTTTCTGGCCCCTTGTTTGTTTTTTTTTCTTGGGGGATTTTCTATGAATTTAGATCCTTACGCACCACGTTATGAATGACTCTCACCATTAAATCATATTCATTTGCCAAATGTACATCGCTGCCCCAACCAACAACTTCAGGTATTACCTAATTGCAGTTCCAGAACGTATACATTAACCACTCCAGATTTTTCGATTACTAGTGATAGTTCTGTTAATAAAATAAGTACATAAACATTTTCATCATTTTTAGTACATAGTTACTTATTAATTTTTGAATAAATATTATTTTATGTGATGAGTGTATATTATGTCTAACGCAAGGACACATTACTACTAATCTAGTGAAAATTATGAAAAAGATACAGAATGTAGAATTTTTCGAATTTTAATAAAAAATAGTTAAAAAAGTCGATTTTCTTATTAAAACACAAAATTAATTATAACTCTGCATTTTTTGGTGCTGATGATCCCATCTAACCACTAGTTACATTTGATCCAAGACTTTTTGACCGCTCTGTATACTATAGGTCACGTACTGACAGTATAGCTCTCAATCAGTGTTGCCAACAACACTAACATACAATCTGCTAAACTGCTGTTGAAATTATGCCAAATTTATGCTACAGATTCTAAAATGTGGTTAAAAATTATGCTAAAATTTTTCGATGTCAAATAAAACGTCATTTTAATTCAGGTACTTATTTAATCAACGTTAATAACAAAATATTATACTAAATGTAACGTTTTAATAGAGTATGTTATTAATAGAGTATGTTATTAAATAAAATATTTATAACTTGGTCTTCGTCCGCAGCCGATGTGCATGTCGATGTGGATGCCTCACTGCCAAGGCCTTACATGGTTTGGCGCGGGCTTACTTCAATTCCTTCGCGATGATGTTAGCAAACAGTGTTGCCATCGTGTCATATCATGAAATGTCGTACGTTTATGATAGTAAAATGGTAGTTTTTTCAATGGTTTAATTTTTAATTAAACAACTATTTTATGTGCTAAAAAATATGATATATGCTAAACAACAAATAAAAATGCTAAGCTATATGAAATTATGCTAAATCTATCATAAAATATGCTAATTTGGCATCACTGCTCTCAATTTTAACCCCTAGTGCTCAGTCTACTCTACTAGGATCTTTTAGCGACTTGTCAAGTGTACGTTAGCTTTTTGACATGTAGAATTGGCAACACTTTAATTGACAGTTGGACAGTGGACACTAATGAATGACAGATATTGTCATTTTATCAAATTTAATTCTCGTCCTTCTCTGCGTGTTTGATAATTTAGAATTTAACGGTAATAATTCAAGTAAATTTGTCTTGTAAGTAAACTCTCGCTTTGTAAATGTGTCTATGTGGACATACAATGCTAGGTATAACATTAAAATTATACGTACTTTACTCTACTTGTTTCAGGAAATTGGCGCCAAAATTTCGAGGCCTGTAAAGGTTTATGAAATAGTATAAAATGGATAAAAAAATGAACAAAGGTCCACCTCCGAAGAGATTTAAATCGAATGACGATGACGAAGATGACATGCCGTGCAGTTTTGAAGAGCAGTTAGCGGGAATGGAAACTGAATTCGATTCAGAACAAATTGTTGGCGAAGGGCCTGAAAATCGAACCACTAATACAAAATGGTCTAGACCAGAGCCTCCGGAACTAAATCCTTCGAAGGACTCCTTAGTTTTTCAACAACTTGACATTGATCATTACAATGGGCCGCCTATGCAAGGTATGCCTGGTTCTCAACTCGGTCCTGTTCCTATAATGCGAATGTATGGTGTAACAATGAATGAGAACTCAGTATGTTGCCATGTTCACGGATTTACACCCTACTTCTATGTAACTGTGCCCCCAAATTTTTCTGACTCTTCTTGCAATGATTTGAAAAGTAATCTTAACAAAGTCATCCTAGAAGACCTCCGTGCCAATAAAGACAAAATAAGAGAGACAGTTTTAGAGGTAAGATTGGTCAAAGCCAAGTCAATCATGTATTACAAAGGGGATAATGAAATTACATTTGCTAGGGTTTCTGTTGCTTTACCCCGGTTGATAGCAGCAGCTAAAAGGCTCATAGAAAAACAACCAACATCATTTGGCTTAATGGATCCAAATTTTTACGAGACTAATATTGATTTTGATATTCGCTTCATGGTGGATACTGGAGTTGTGGGCTGCAGCTGGATAGAATTACCTGCAGGAAAGTGGTCATTACGATCAAAAAATAATCAGATAAGTGCTGAATCTAGATGTCAAATTGAAGTAGATGTTGCTTGGAATAGTTTTATTGCCCATTCACCAGAGGGAGAATGGTCAAAGGTAGCTCCAATCAGAATTTTAAGTTTCGACATAGAATGTGCAGGCAGAAAAGGAGTTTTTCCAGAACCTGATAAAGATCCAGTAATACAGATTGCTTCTATGGTTATCAGACAAGGAGAACTCGAGCCATACTTAAGAAATGTATTCACTTTAAACACTTGTGCTCCTATTGTTGGATCACAAGTCCTTAGTTTCCAATCTGAGTCTGAAATGTTATCCAAGTGGTCAGACTTTTTCCGTGAATTAGATCCAGACATAATAACAGGTTACAACATCAGCAATTTTGACTGGCCTTATTTGATAAATAGAGCGAAACACCTTAATGTAACCAATTTCGATTTTTTGGGACGAATTAAAAATATCAAATCTGTCATCAAGGATTCAATTTTGCAATCAAAACAAATGGGGCGCCGTGAAAACAAAAGTATTAATTTTGAAGGGAGAGTTCCTTTTGATCTACTACTAGTGCTTGTGAGAGATTACAAACTGAGGTCATATACTCTGAATGCTGTCAGTTACCACTTTTTACAAGAACAAAAGGAAGATGTTCATCACAGTATTATTACAGATTTACAAAATGAGAGTGAGCAGACTAGAAGAAGGTTAGCCATGTACTGCTTAAAAGATGCATACTTACCTCTTAAGCTTCTGAATAAACTAATGTGCATAATTAATTACATGGAAATGGCTAGAGTCACTGGTGTACCATTGTTATGCTTGCTAACGAGAGGTCAGCAAATCAAAGTGGTAAGCCAGCTTCTGAGGAAAGCTAAAGATGCAGGATATTTAATGCCAGCTTATCATGGACAAGGTTCAGATGATCAGTTTGAAGGTGCAACAGTCATTGAACCCAAAAAAGGATATTATGCAGATCCCATATCAACTTTAGATTTTGCTTCACTATACCCTAGTATCATGATGGCACACAACTTATGTTATACTACTTTAGTCCCACCAAATTTGCAAAGGGAACAAAATTTTGATGCTAGTGATGTTACAGTTACACCATCTAAAAATACTTTTGTAAAAGCGCACATCAGAAAAGGATTACTACCCGAAATTTTAGAGTCTTTATTGGCTGCTAGGAAAAAAGCGAAAGCTGATTTGAAAGAAGAAAAGGATCCTTTTAAAAGATCTGTACTTGATGGAAGACAGCTGGCTTTAAAAATAAGTGCTAATTCAGTATATGGGTTTACTGGAGCTCAAGTTGGCAAATTACCTTGTTTGGAAATATCAGGGAGTGTAACAGCCTATGGTCGAACAATGATTGAATTTACTAAATCTGAAGTGGAGAAAAAGTACACCAAGTCCAATGGATACAAAGAAGATGCCGTTGTTATTTATGGTGATACTGACTCAGTAATGGTTAAGTTCGGAGTAAAAACCCTTGAAGAGAGCATGGAATTGGGTAAAGAAGCTGCTGACTTTGTTAGCTCAAAGTTTGTAAAACCAATTAAACTGGAGTTTGAAAAAGTATATTATCCATATCTTCTTATAAATAAAAAAAGATATGCAGGTCTGTACTTTACTAGACCTGACAAATATGACAAAATGGATTGCAAGGGAATTGAAACCGTTCGGAGAGACAATTGTCCCCTTGTCTCCAACATGATGAGTACATGTCTCCAAAAACTATTAATAGATAGAGATCCAGATGGTGCAGTTAATTATGCTAAACAAATTATCAGTGATTTACTTTGTAACAGAATTGATATATCCCAGTTAGTAATAACAAAAGAACTTACTAAAAATGATTATGCTGCTAAACAAGCTCATGTAGAATTGGCAAATAAAATGAGAAAACGAGATGCAGGTACAGCACCTAAACTAGGTGATAGAGTTCCATATGTTTTGTGTTGTGCAGCTAAGAACACTCCTGCTTATATGAAAGCAGAAGATCCCATATATGTTTTGGAGAACAGTGTACCAATTGATTTTAACTATTACTTAGAAAACCAGTTGTCCAAACCACTTTTAAGAATATTTGAACCTATCCTCGGAGAGAAGGCTGAGTCTTTGCTACTTAAAGGCGAACATACAAGGACTAAAGCCATGGTAACGTCAAAAGTTGGCGCTTTAGCAGCTTTTACCATGAAAAAAGAAAAGTGTATTGGCTGTAAGACCGTAATGCCTAATAATGCAAAGAAAGCATTGTGTAATCATTGTTTGAGTAAAGAAGGTCAGTTGTACATTACCGAAGTATTTAAATTAAGGCAACTTCAAGAAAAGTTTGCAAGGCTTTGGACTGAATGCCAAAGGTGCCAGGGCAGTCTGCATGAGGAAGTTTTATGTACAAATAGAGATTGTACTATATTCTACATGAGAAAAAAAATGGGAATGGAGTTGGACACTCAAGAAAAAACTGTCCTGAGGTTTGGAGAACCTATTTGGTAATAAAATATCTAGGTTTTTAATTAATGTTAAAATGGTATTAATAAATAAAAAGAAACATTCAGTAACAGATTTTATTTCTTTGCTCCTATTTAGATAAACAAATCATTCACAATAATATGTCCTAGTTCATTATTTATAAACTCAACCTAAAAATACAAATTGGAATGGAACAGTATTAAATTTAAAAGAGAGCAAAGCTTCTAATAAGTGTAGGTATAATTACATTTAAGTACATTTTATTACTAAGCAGATCGAATTTGGAATGAGAAAATATAAGCAATGACAACCTCTTTCTTTGGGGAAGTCTGTTGAAAATAGGACTCGCCACATAGATGTATTTAGTCGAAATATATTTTAATACATTTCAAAAATAAAATACTAGTAAATTACATTATTTGATCATCAATATATTATGCATATTCGGAATGCACGAAAATAAAATATTTGTTGTGCAGGTTGATTTCAGCGCAAACTACATGCAAAGCCATCCCTAAATTTTGTGATTATACTCTGATCAAGATATTTGCGTTTTAAGAATATCTCATTTGAATGATTATATTAATATATTTACAGAAATTTTACAGGTCAAATTATCACAGGAATAAAAAATACACATTTTCATATTACCAATGTACCTTACACCAGTTCCATGTCATTCCAGTTCAGTTTAAAATATTAATTGGCGTCTAATGATTTTTAAGTTATAAATAGATGCGGTAATAATGGAATGCAACATTTTCTATACATAATTAATAATAGAAACAATCTTCATTGTCCTAAGTAAATCACTTATACAAGTAATATCACTAGATAAATTAATATAAAATTTTTATACAAAGATAATGGCTACTACAGCCTCAAGACCTGAAATGCACATTATTACTTCAATATAAAACTAGAAGTACCAAATTATTTACAATTCTTTAGTATATAACATAAGCAGTCACAAATGGAACACAAGAGAAATAAGTAGTAAATCTTTCATCAGTTACTCCAGCATTGATTATATAGTATAATCATTCAACATAAACTTTAGTATTTTTTTTTTTTGTAAAATGAAAGTTAATTAAAATTTGAATTTTTAGCAGTAAATTAAATTTTAACTATACAGGTATACAGGCATTTTTTTATGAAAAGTTGATAACATGCTGATTGTACATACCATATAAGAAATATGGCTGCAAGGGTTTCCTTTAGGCTTTTAGAGGTTAAAATATAAAGATCTGTTAATCACAATTCCATAATTAAGTAATATGGAGTACTGTGCCCAAGATTTCTTTAACTTAAAATAATGAAAATTGCTTAAGTATAAGGTACGCAACTAATTTTTATATTATAGGCTTTGAAAAAAAAAGGAAAAGCTTTTTATATGTTGTAAATAAGGACTAGCATATTTTTAGTAAAAGCAGTAATAGTATAAAAAATGTACATTACAATTTTATGAAAATATACATGAAAATTTGGAAACAGCTGTATTTTCATCTGTTGTCTTGAGATAAGGATCTAGTTAAATGTTGTTTAGAGTTTTTATTGGATGTTAGTTGCTTATTAGATATATGGCTTTTTACTATAGGCACCATAGGTACTGGAGGTTCAAAAAAGGTTGTATTTGTTGCAGGATTGTTTGATAGTTTCATGATGTCTTCAAGGGTCCTTATGAAAGTATCACAAGTTGCTGTCAAAAGACTAGAGGCATCCTCAATTTTCTGAAATTAAATATAAAGCTTTTATTAATTTTTATGCAATATGCTTATTAAATTAGTCACCACAGTGAGCTTTTGTCTAAAATACCACAAACCTCTCGCTCTGGAAAGAAATTTGTGCCCAGAAGTTAACAGTGGGCGAATAACTTATATCAACATTTTCTTTGACATACAATTAGTCATTTATTCATACATTATAAACTAAAATTATCATATTTATTTAGAACAAAGTTGTTCCTACAGATAATACCAGTAACTTAATACAAATATCAGATTTAGCCTATAACATGCCTACTGGAGCCATAACCCTCTGCACCTCCTCATGCTATGCCACTGATAACCAGTTACTGTAACCTGTAACACTGATGACTTACACTAAACTTGAAGAGCATTGTAAGATTTTTAGGTGTTTTAGCCAAAGAATATGTATCTATATGAACCTCGAAAATGTTTTACTTATTGTGTTATGTCATACTTGTTTTAATTGGCAGATTACTTTAATTTAAATACAGACTGTAACAATATTCACCTGTGTTTCAGGACCACCTTCAGCTATGGCTGCACTTTTTACCGCATGCACCTGTTGCATCAGAAGGTCACAATACAGCCTTAATTCTGACTTTTTATGACTTAAAGAGTTAGTGTCTTCATATCTGGCACCTGGAATAAGAATATAAAAGGGCAAATATAATGTATGAATATATATGCTACAATGTAAACCAAACTATGGTATAGGTCGCGTCACGTAAAAAGAACGCTAGCGAGCAAGCTGCGCATTAGGCGATTTATGGGTCTCTTTGGTGGTATGAAGTGAGGCGCGGGGCGAGGAGGTTACCCACCGCTTGCATGCCCGTGCGCCATTGGTTAGTCAGTCAAACTTTGCTTCCCGCGTTGTGACTACGTTACGTTCATTCATAAAATACTGTGGGGCACAAAAGTTTTTAGTTACGAAAATATGGTTTTTACACAGAGAAGTGTGAAAAATAATATATGACGTATATTGTTTTATGAAGGGAGAGGCTAAAAATAATAAAGTCGATAACTTGGAGGAGTTTCAAAATTATCTTAATTTTTGTAATTAGATTAAACATTATACTATATTGAATCCTAACATGTTTTTTAATTATGTTTAATGATATTCTATGTAGTTTGTTTTTAATGTAGCAATAATGAATTAAATATACGAAACCATGAGTTATAGGCAAATAAAACATATAGTACTTTCGAGCGCGAGTGTACCGATGCGCAAACACACTCCCTCTAATTTCATCCAGCGTTATTTTTACATGACGCGACCTATAAAACCTTTAATGCCAGTAAAAGATCAGATGCACCAAAAAAAATCACTTGATTCATCTTAGGTTGTGGCTTAGAAGTACTAACCAAATTATCAAAAAAGAGGCATCATCCAAAATCTTGCACTTATATTGTATATGAGCTATTGGGAAGAGCAATAAATAGTTGTTGTCTCTGCACATTTAACAGCCTTTTCGGAGACTCGCTTGGTTTTATACCTGTGTATGTTTAAACCTACCTTGTCAATAATCTATATGAAATACTATAGGCTATTATATAAAATTTTATAGGTTTGTTTACTTCCTTAATTTCACTAATTAATATATTATGATTTTTGATATGCCCCATGTTACGAGAAGGAACTCCTTTATTTTATGAATGTCACATTAAAAGCCAGTTCAGTCATAACTATAAACCTGGAAACAGGCATCTATTTCATTTGCTAGTGTTCAAAGAAAAATTGAATATTTAATGCTCATTATACATACAATATTGAATTATGCTTATCTACAGCTACAACATAACTGCGAACCTTCTTAGTCCAATTCTTATAATAAAAAAATATTTAACAAGTACTTTGTCAAGATTATAAAATATAGAAGCACTAGTTGATTGTAAACAAGCTGAAACTTTTATAAAACCCACCTCCTGAGTCCACTTTTGTCTGCAAACAAACTTTGGCACTGCCTAAAGCAACAAGCCATTTCTGCCTGTCTTGTGGGGAAGGTGCCCTCAGGTACATGTGCTGTTGCCCAGGTATAACCAGATCTAACCGGGTGGTGTCAATACTATTTACTGCAAAAGTTGGAATATGAAATTAATAATTGGTTTACATAAATTTCATGCAATTAATTTCAGTATGTAAATAGGTTTTATTTACCAGCTGAGAAGGCGTTTTTTTTGTATCTTACAAAATACAACTTTAAACCGAGTCACAAAAACTATTTAAAAACTCCATATCATTTAAGTTAGATGGGCTACTAGGATCTCAACATGTTCATATTAATTCTAACCATCATATTAATTTACTTAATACATTAACTGCCACAGTAATTTGACCTATATATTCCATTTGGGCCATTTGATATATAAAAAGTATTTGTTCTGGTATATATGTACTTATTTTCTTTTTTTACAAATCTATTAATCTATTTTACTGTTTTATAGGGGCTCACCTGTACAATCAGATAAACAACAAACTTAATATTTATGTAATGTCCAAACACCTCTGCAAAATAACTACACAAAATTGGCTACAATCACTGGACTACGATACAACCGAAAGTCTGTTAGCAGTATTATCCTAACAAGTATACTACACAAACGCACACACATATATACATTCACTCACTCACTCACTCACACACACACACACACACACTCACACACACACACGCACGTACTCGCAAACAATCTCGCATCTCATCAAACATATAGTTTTATTCAATTCTTTGTATAATTAACCTAACCCAATATAGTTCTAAAAATACAACCCTACCGGGGCGAGGGCCTGGAGATCTGTCATACAGGTTAACCTAGTACGGACTCCAGACTCTCACAAAGCATAGTACTAACCTAGAACTTAATATAGAAATAGTTTCAAAATACCGCTTTGTGATGAGAAACTAAAGTTTTTATTATTATTATTATTATTATATTATTAATTTAAAAATTATGACGATTTTTTTAGTTGCGGTCATCAGTGTGCTTGTCAGCACAATGATTTCATTTTGCTGCACAGCGCCATGCGGGTCACAGTGCCGGTCACCTAGGTCACCTATTCCTTTCACACCCCTTTCTATAATTGTCTAGCAAAAAGTTTTAATTATAATTATATAACATCTAAATACTTAGTTTTTATAAATATTGTGATTTTTGAACTTAATTTAAATATAAACATAAATTTTAAAAACATTTTATCTACCTTTATTTCCCATTCAGTTTCTTACGATATTTACTCGAAAAGCTATAAAATTTTTTTTTAAACCAATTGCTAAGAAATATTATTGGTAGCCATGCACCAACTCTATGTATGGTCACTATGTATGTATAAACACCACATACGAGTGACCGATGGCGCCCAACAAGTATTTAAACCGTGGCCCTTCTTACCGGTCACTGATGACCCCCGCTGCTCCATGGGATTAGTATGTTGCCAGTCATCAGTGACCCCCATGGCAGTTAATGTGTTAATTTTGTGTATGTCAATTTTATTGTTGACTATTTGTAAGATAGCATAAGTTCTCTTTGCTGGGTTAAAATGTACATTGTTCGTAAAAATCTATAAATCAAATCGAAAATAATATGTGACAAAAAGATTCCACTTTCTGCTGAGATGTTGTTTAAAAACACAAACTGTCACACATTGCTTTTTGCAAAATTACATTTATTTTGAATAAAGAAATTAGTACATTTTAACAACAACAAAGTACAATTTAATAGCAATTGATCAACTTGTCAGTGAGGTCTAAGTTAATAAGAGGAAGTAATAAAGTAAAAGTTGTTTGTGTGGAACAATTACCATTCTATATTTAAAAGAACGACCAATCAACTAATAAAGCAGTCCTCATAATCATAATGTGAAAGTAAATCAATCGGAACGGAAATAGCTTACCATTAATCTGGCACACCGAAACCTTTACAGATCCTTTACACCCTTGAACGACTTCTTCTTGTGATTTATAGTAAGACAATATGCCATTATCCAAAACAAACCATCTGGTTTGCCAACCTGAAGCAATAAATTCATTATTAGACAAATATATTAACCATTAGCAAATTTTATAAAACAAAATCATACCATTCCAGTAATTTGTCCATTTCCACAATATTCCTTCCATATGGGTTGTGTAACAGATCACTTGTGGTTTATTATTTATTTATTATTTACAAAATGCAACGCCAGCAAAATTTCACGGAATTCTTCAAATCAAGTGTCATTATCATTTGTCATTTCAATATCAATACGTCATATGTAATTTTTTTTTTCTTACTTTTAGATTCCTTCATTTTGACATGAAGTCATTCAGTTTTTCACCGAACACTTCCAACGTCGTAATTGGTCAAATATGTCTCACAAACAAGAGATGCGAATGCCATTATAGGAAAAACAACAGTTTTCGATTGGTGTAGAATAATAGCGATTTAATTTATCAAGTGAAAATCCAATCTAAAATATTTTTATTTCATAAAGTGCTATACTAAAAAAAATATTAGTCTTCAAACTACAAAAATCAACTTGTATTTTCGTACATAAATTAAAGATTGTTTTTATTAATAAAAAGTTAGTACGTATTATTTTAAAAAATCCAATAAGGTTTAGTATGGATAAAAGTTGTTTTGATAACTAACCTAAATTAATAATTTTAAATATCGTACATCGAAGGAAATTTATTGCATTTTTATGGAATTGATAAATCTAATGAAAATGAAACTTTAACGTGTCTTCTCATCGCATATTTTTTCAATTTTTTAATTTAAGTAGGTTTATCGACTAAGGACAACTAATCCCTACTAATATTTTAAATGTGAAAGTAACTCTGTCTGTCTGTCTGACAGTCTGACACTCTCTGCTACATAATCACGCGTATACAACTGAACCGATCTTTATGAAATTGGGCCACAGATAGTGTTGACCTCGAGAAAGGACATGGACTGCTTCTTATCGTTAAAAAAGGGTTGAAAGCGTTAAAATCGGGCATAAATGTTTGTATGGAAGTTCATTTTGGACAAAGTCCCATAATGACAAGTCCGTCAAGGGGTACGATAGACTTACTTGAAACCTTTAACTAAATAAAAAAGCATAAAAACATTGATTTCGAGTCGACAACATATATCCGTAAAATTCGGATTGTCGCGGATTTTGTTAAATTCTAATGCAAATGACATGACAGTAGCCATAATGGCCGCCCGGATGCCATTCTGAATTCATTCAAAAATAATACGTATAAATTTGTAACTATCCATTAGAATTATCATAAAAATAGATGTGATTCAAATTGATTTTAATTTACCCATACTTTATGAATTTATAGAACGAAATTGTATTTATAATACGAAAGATACAATGGCGAAAGAATCCACGATAAAAGACTATCAATTGTATTTGGCCATAATATTTATTTTCGCTAAAAATGACGGTTATGGTCATTAACTTTATCTTTATTTTTGCATTAATAGATATGAAACTATTTATGTAACATAAACATGGAGTGACAAATGGAGTTGATATTTTTTTTGAACCAATGTTATAACATTTTATCGCCTTCGAATTAATGGATTCGAATAACTATTTTAAGTTAATAGTATGAAGCGCCATCTGTTATCAATTCGGAATCCCTGTACTCTAAGTGCGATTTCACACACAGGTTGCAAGCAGCGCGGCCGCAGCGCGTCAACGGATGCTTTTTTATTATTGAAATATTTTTTCAGTATTTATTATTTTTTATTAATATTTCCATTGTAAAAGTATAGCGCGCCACCATAATCAAAAACAATTCCGCGGATATAGTCGTAAAAATAAGCATTCTCTGCAGTCGCGCGGCTGACGCGCTGCGGCCCGGTTACTTACGACCTATTGTGAAAGCGCTCTTATGGAGAACGCCGATATTTACATTCAACGTAATTTAACATCACAGTCAATAGATGGCGTTTTCATACATTTTGGATTTACCTTGCCGACAAATTCAAATTTTTATGTAATGAACCACAAACAAGGCTTAAGAAAGATAAACTATAAACATACCTGAGCGCCTCATAAATGTTAGTAGAACCAAAATTTGTTTACGAATCATTGATACTGTTTCCGGTTGCGGTCGGACCGAGTTCCCGTAGTCCTCTTTTTCGCGCCGAGGACGGCCACCGGGGGGGTTTTAGTGCGGTAAAAATCCCACATAACCCTGCGTCGTTCCCACGGCGTCGGGTACCTTTTAAAGATTTCCCCCTCGAAAACAAAAAAAAAGGGGGGGGGGGCACGGGTAAAGCGTTTTTAATAAATCTACTATTAGCGAAAAATTTAAGATCTGATAGAAAAATAGCTATTGCTGTGGCGTCGTCCAGCGTTGCGGCTACACTTTTAAAAAGCGGTCATAATGCCTGCCTATTCCACCTTTGAGCGTCCACTCAAGACTTGTAGCAACGATTTCTCTAACATTTTTAATATTTCAAATCAAAGGAATACTGGAAATTCAATGCGGGATTGTTAATTGAATATTTGGGATGAAGATTCTGTAGATACAGCCATCGAGATGGAGGACATTATTCAACTAAATTTTTGGATTTCTTCAACCCGCCTCCACACAAACTTTTTTTTAAATATAAACACGCTTTTTACACTCAATGCAATAGCCAATTTCTACAATTTCAATTTCTACAATAGGATACACTAGGATTTTTTCCTGTGTCGTGGGTGCCATGGACACACAAGACGTATATAGAAACACCCAGACCCAGAACATGAATCTATTCAGATACCAGTCTGGCCGAGAATCGAACCGGGTATGGTAGCCGCTCCGCAACGCGGGTCGTCAAGGTTGTCAAACTAATGTTAAAAGTAGGTTCACCTATATGTAATCTTACTCAGAAATTTAAATCGACCAAAATTACTTATAATAGTATTTTTCAATTCAGAAAAGTTAAAATTCATCTTTATAATCGATGCGCTTTGGTTTAAATGCGGAGGCGTTGTTTGAAAAGATGTATTCCGATATTGTTAATGTGACCACTAAGACTGTAAATTCGTTCAAAAAAGGGGTTTACGATATTCTAATTCGTAAACCCCTTACACAACATAACAAATACAAACTTAAAATTCGTCTTTTCACTCTGTGTTTGTCTGGGTAATCCTTGACCGGCTAAACTGATTTTTACGGGTTTTTTACTATAAAAAATGCTATGGAATAACATGTATTAACTACTTTTATTGTAGAATTCCCACAGAGTCGAGATGTGCGCGGGAAAAACAAAGCGATACATTACACAAGCCGCGGGTACAGCTAGTAATTAATAAAAATGTCTTTACAGGTGTTTCACATAATGTAAAGACATCGAATCATAACTGCCGTGCTTCGTTCAAAAATTTAAAATATGTATATTTAAAGTATACCTTGAGACCGCAAAAAAAAAACAATTTTTTTAATTAAAATCTTAAGCTTTCTCTACACTGCTTGCGAAGCTCCTCGGCAAAGTACTTTAGAAACTTTGACTAAAGTCCGAAGTGCGTCACTAAAATACAGACTCGTTCAACTTCGAGAAGCTTATTACTTGTAACTTCAGGCCATTTGGCTGGGGCGAAAAATCGACAATAAATGAAAGTCGACCGGGGCGAGGATAATTAAGTTTGAACTTTGAAGAGGTAAGCCGAAGTGCCTCTCTACACTGTCGTATTCGTATAACTTCGCGAGTAGTTTATAGGAGGCATTACAACTCTACCAAATTATCTACGATACGGGGCCCCCGGCCGGCACGTTGTTATGGGCGGCTTTAGCAGTCGTCAATTTGCAGACATAGGCTTATTGTCGTTCTTTTATTACTTCAAATCCTTTTTTAAACTCATTTTGATTTAAAACAATCCATGCTTATATCAAACATTTTTGTTTTAGTCCCCTAACTAAATTTAATACAGGGGAAGCTACGCTACTGACCAATAGTTGTTACAAATTAATGTCTACGCTAGTAAAATAATTCTTTATCATTTTACTTCAATAGTATTATCGTACATATCATGAAAAGTTTTCAGAGGTGTGTGAAGTTCACCAATTCGCACTAGACCACGGCGGTAGGCTACAGCCTAAACTTAATCCTGAGAAAAGACTCATGCCCGGCGGTGGGATATTAATGGGTTGACGACGATGACGAATGCTATTATATTATGTTATAGCAAAGCGTTTTCTAAAAATTTATCTTAAAATCTCTGCTAAGGCTAAGCTAAAAAGGCTAGATGGAGTTACTACCCCCTCCCTTTCTTTGCAATTTAATTTATCCATTAAGTCACTAGCTTCAAAATATTCTAATCTATATAGTAATAGCATTGACGACTCGCGTGTCGGTGTGGTTATCGTACTGGTCTGACAGGCAGTGGGTCCCGGGTTCGTTTCCCGGCCAGAGAGGTATCTGAATGATGAGTTTAGATTCTTGTTCTGGGTATATGTGTTTGTGTATTCGTCTTTGTGTGTTTGTCCATGGCACACACGACACAGTAGAAAAATCCTACCTTGGGGCTATGTTAGCGTTTAATAGCATAGTTTTAATATAAAACAATAATAATTAGTCAATATAAACTTTAATTACTCATATAAAAGGTCTACCAATACTATTCATACAAAAATCTTAAAGTAACACTTATTGATACATATTACAATATAATATAATAGGAGAACATGTTGGACGGAATTGTTACAGATTATTGATAAAATACAAATTAAAATATTGGTGTAAAAATTTAAACAAAAATAGCAACCACAATAAATAAAATCATATATAATATATCAGCATATAATTATGGAATGTACCTGAATGTTATGCCGCGTCTGCACGCTTGCAAAACCTCAACAAGCCGTCACAAATTCAAAAGTGAAGATAGACAGTTTGCCTTGGCTTGTATAAGTTTGCAAGCGCTTGGAGCCGATCGAGTGTCGGTTTTTGTCACAAATCAAAGGCAGTTTGCCGCAAGCGCTTGCGACACGTTTGCATGCACTCAGTCATACGTCTAGTTTGTTCACTGGTGCAGTAAACATATGTTCATCTTTTGTAAAAAATGAGCAAACATATTACATAAATATGTGTAAATGTATGTTTCGTTTCCTGTTACTTATTCTTCTGGTTTTTAATAAAAAAAATACTTAAGCTAAATGTAATAGGCGATACAATCTCTACGTCCATCACATCCATCGCACATGTGTCTTCGGAACATAATCATTCACTCTCAAGCATGTGGATAGTGATGTTTGATTCCAAAATCAAGCCAAATGCTTGTAGAGGTTTGAAGTTTGCGGCAAGTGACAAGTGTGCAGACATAGCATAACATTATTTCATACATCATTCTTTGATTATATAGTTGCCTATCTATAATAATAGAAACATCCTAAATACTTGGTACATAAACAATAAAATTAAAGTTTAAAAGATCTTAAAATAGCTACTTCTGTATAAATGAAAGTTGCCCTTTTTTTAATATCAACATAATATTGTTGCTAATTTATATAATGTAGTCATTAAAATTTTATACCTATGTAAAAATGTGCACTACTAGTTTGTAGTAAATTAGATTATAATATTAAAAAAATATAACAAGTATTCAATGACAGGGTTTTGATCAAAGGCACGTTTTATCAAGTTTGTCTGGCAAAGCATGCTGCTTAGTATTATTAAGATGACCAATCCAATCTTACACTTCATTCCATTTGTATATAAAATAATTTTCTTCATAATTGTGCAAAGATTTTGCAATTGGTATTTGAGCTGCACAAATAACTAGAAAAAGCACACTTTCTACTTGTAAATAAATGCGTTTTTTTTAAATTGTGCAAGGATTTTTAGTTTACAAATATGATTAGATTTACATACATACTACCAGCGAAGAGAATTGACTGAATAACTATTTAGAACTGAAAATCCATAATAAAAATGCTCCAGTCAGAAGTAGACCTATAACAGGTTTAGTGCTGGAACTACCACTCTGAAAATAAAAACAACATATATTAATTATTTTCAATCAATGTATCCAAATTATTTGATTCCTGATATGTTGTAAAATGATTAGTATAAATGTTTACATTCAGGATATTATAATTTAGTGTAGAATTCAATTAAAATTCATTAAAAATTTTAATTGAATTCTACACTAATGTAAACTAAATGACCTGTCTTAGTCATTGAGTAGAGTTCACAGTCATTTTGAAGTACTAAATGTATTACACGAATTTCCTGAGTTATTCTTAAGCCTCATGATTGAAAACGTAAGAAACAAATGAAGGAGTCTTCTACTTGGCAAGTTTTTCTCAATAAAAAACAAATACAGACAAATTGAGAACCTCCTCCTTTTTGGAAATCGGTTAATTAAAATCAGCTCATACCAGAACAAACAGGCATACTTACAATAATGTAGTAGTTGCAACGGTCTCCCATACAACAATCTGAACACACCCAATCCTGGTACCAAATATGGGTGCACAGTGGCATATAACGAAGTCTTGTGGTGGCACATTCTGTTTTGTTTGAACACCGCTTTGATATGTAGTACTGTTTCTTAGCACCTTGCGACCAGTATGGTGTACTACCCCATTTAATTTCAGTCAAACAAACGTCCTGATTATAATCGCATGTTTTGATTGTTTTCACACATTTTTCATTGTTGTCCTCTTGATTCTCACATACGTAGCACTCGAGCCCAATAACTGAAAATTTTAAATTCGTTTTTTAAAGCACAGCGCGTAGTCTCAAGGAGTAAATATAGTATAGCAGTATATGGCGTGTAAAAATATTTCGTGATCAGTTTAGTAGAAGCAATTATGTCGCGCCCTTCTTCCGCTGCTGGTAACTCATATCTTTCATATTATTTTCATATAATTTCGTATCATTATATATTTTCAGTTAAATATTATTAAAATAATTAGGTCTAGAAACTGTCGTCTTTCCTAATTCCCAAAACTTTTAATTTATGTTACTTTTTTATTGACACTTTTCGACTTGTTTATGAAGGATTGGTGAACCCGAAGGGGTCGCGGTCGACACTTTAAAAAACATTGATATACAAAAGTTTTAAATATAGTAAACATAACGCTCCCATACCTGTTACAATTGAAACGAATGCAATTGTTGATATAATACCAATAATATATTTGCTACACATGATGTTATTAATTTGACTTAATATTCAATCAATTTTTTATATAGGAATATTATGTTCGATACAATATCACGAAATTCATAACAAAATACACATCCCTCAACACAGGGTGTGGCAGTGGCAGTGACAGAACAAAATGTTTGGCAGTTACTTTTAGTTTTAGTTTTTGTGCTGCCACAGTTTAACAGTATTAAATAAAGCTTTTATGTAACGGCTGAAAAATAATTAACTGAAGAAGGTAAAATAAATATTTACATATTGAAATAGATTTTCATGGTGATGCATGTGATCAAAAATATTTTTTTCTGTATATTTTTGCTTTCTATGACTTTCAAGCTGATATGACTGTAGAACGAGGCAAAAAATAAACACTTTTACGTAAATACATAAATTAGAAAATATTATCGTCCTGATGACTTTATTTTTAATTTATTTAATACGCCAATAAATTATTTAGAAAAAGTTTATTAAAAGAGGTATAGACAATAAGACAAGTAAATAATACACGATGGGTACATAGACACAGAAGGGTGTTAAGCTGGCAACCCAGTCATCTCCGACAACGACACTGAAAGTGGAGAGTTGGAAATTATGTGTGCGTAAAAAAATTACAGCGGCTTGTGTGACTTTTCGTGGATGACTGCTTTATAACAATACATAAGCACCCTTGAATATTTATTAAATGTGGAGGATTTTATCAAACATGTTTAGTTACAAATTATCTGCTACCATTTTATTATTAGTAAGTAAAACAACCAAATGTAGCACCTGAGCTTCAGAATTCGGTACACGTACCTAGAATTCACAATAGATTTTACGGTTCAAATTGAATAATTAATTTGCTTGCGATTACGGGAAATTGTTATGTTTCAGATATGCTATAGTTTTTACAATCCAACCGATAGCGGCGCGGTGCAAATTACACAGAATAACTTGGATATGGTGTTGGGTATGTTATTCATCGTTTGTTTGATTGTGGTGTAAATTCGCGTAATTGTTTGATTAATGTTTTTGATAACATTGTTTCCAGCGTCCAACGAGTTGGTGTTTATCAACTTTTACGCGGATTGGTGTAAATTTAGTAATATGCTGATGCCAATATTCGACGAGGCAGCAGACAATGTATCGAAAGCCGGGTACGATCCCGGCAAGGTGGTGATGGGCAAGGTCGACTGCGACAAGGAAGGCGCCATCGCCACTAGATTCTTTATAACCAAATATCCCACTCTGAAACTCTTCCGTAATGGCTTGCCAGCCAAAAAAGAATATCGAGGTAACCTTCCTTATGTTATGTTTTTTATCACCATTTAGGACAAAGCAAAAATAGGTTTATAATGCTTTGATGAAGCATGTCAATAGCAATTTGTGTTATGGTTATTTATTATAAATGTGGAATTTTCACAAGTTAATTGAAAATCCATGGGTGAATTGGATATTTTATAAATTTATTCTATAAAAACAATTGCGTATACCTAGTGGCCATGTTGTGAGAAGAAAACCATGCCCAACAGTGGGACAAAAATGAAAAATAGTTAACATTACAATTTTATCATTGAGCAGTTTACCAATTTGAGTTTTAATACTGCTTCATCAAAGATTGATGACGAGATAAAGTAATTCTCAGCATGTAACATTAGTCTCACTTGGATTGCCTGTTTATTTACAATTCTACTTTTATATTGATATGCAAATTAATTTATCATAACTGCATATTTTCTTAATACAATGCCTCTTTCATTAAATGAATGTCTATTGTTGCTACTACATATTTATATATAAGTGATGTAATACTGTTAATAATAAAGAGCCCATCTAGAATACCTAATTTCAAAAGAAAATATGTTTACCCAGTTGCTTAGTTACTATTCTACATACTATATACATATACAGTTTAATTTAAAAATGACCTTTTATGCAAAACATAAAACAGTGAAACCCAAAGCACTTCTGACCTTGCTATAGATGATTTGGAAAAAATTACATTGTTCTAACAATACATATGAAGTGGTCAATCCATCATTGTCCCATTGCTGACCATGTGTCTTCTCTTAGAATGAGAGTCAAAGTCAACTGCACAGGCTAAGTGTGTATAAAACAACAATCAGTTAGGTATAAATGTTAGATATTTGCATATACTCTAACATAACAACTAAATGTACAGTTTGAAATCTTTAATATGTTATCGATTTTCAGGTCAAAGGTCTGTGGAAGCCTTTGCAGAGTTTATAAAGAAGCAGTTGGTTGACAATATTGTACAGTTTGGCTCTATCAGGGAGCTACAAGACTTGAGTGAAGAGAAGCGGCATATTATTGCATACATGGACAGACGTGATCAGCCAGAGTATGAGGTGTTGAGGAAAGTAGCAGCTAGTCTTAAGGATGAGTGTCTTTTCCATGCAGGCTTTGGAGATGCATCACAACAGATGCATCCACCTGGTAAGTTCCATAAAAATCAATTTCACAACAGCAGAATTACATGTATACTACTCTACTCAAAAGATAACTTGTCCAATACAAACAATAAATAATAGTTTTAATTTCATTGCAATTCCTGCATTCCCTAAGACTGACTGGTATATTTTAGGATTTAGAGCGTAATATTATTTTAATATCATAATTTAAATTAAATTATAATTTTAAGCTGAATGTCTAAACAAAAGTTTTTCGAAGCTTGTATTTTATATTAAGTGTATGATCCTTCTCTTCTTTCTGCAGAATACTTCTTTCTGTTCTTTTAAATTCAATGTATGATTAGGGACTTATCTCTATAACTGGGCAAGGACCTGGATTGTCTTATGCCATTCTATTTCAATTCAGGTGGGTAAGTATGGGTTTCTGGTCAATCCATGTTGAGTCTAAAGCCATCCATAAGGCCTGAATACTTTTAATAAATCGTTTTTTATACACACAACTTTATCATAATCTATGAGGATTAGAAATGTAAAGCAATAAATATCCATAAAGTTATCATTTAATTTTTATTAGTAAACAATAATGTGATAAGATAAAATTTTGCGTAATCTCGTTTATTCTTAGTTTCTATTAGGTTTATTTGTGTTTACATTATCTTTTGTTTGACTCTTATAGATAAAATGCAGTGAACATGTGTGGTTTATATGCAAACTTTAAGTATAGAGAACTGACAAGTTTACCTGTATTAACAAAAGTACCTGTAATGAGTTTGCATGTAATTTAATGCATTATGACTTCTTAGATATTTGTTAAGTTGATCATTAATTCTTTACTTTGTAGAAAAAAAGGTTATAAACAACATTTTTTCTTGTGACTTAGTAGGCAATTACCTACTTTGTAACAAAGTGTTATATTTCAATGAAGGCCACTGTTATTCAAAACATATTTCACAACCTTAGGAAGGTCATGTTTGTTAAGTTAAAGAGAAAAAAGAAAAATAAAATAAATATTTTTTTTTGACATGAATTAGTTAAAGAATATTTGAAATAAACTTAACCTGTAAATGCAGGTGGTAGAACCAGTGTAGTTCGCCCTGGGAACCACCACCACCGCTCCTATTTCTAGCGTGAAGCATTTTTTGCGTTTCGATGAAAGGGTGTGGTTGCCAGCACACTTTTATATGAGGCGACCATAGTTCTCGGGAGTAGTAACGCATCTGTGATTGACTTTAGATGGAACCACATTCTGTTTGAAGTTGCTTATCAAACAGAACCATCAGGTGGACTGCATGCTCGTTTGCTACTTCGATCAGATAATAAAAAGAAGGAATCTCTTTTTTACTTCTTTAGGGGTAGAATTTAGAAAAACAATATTTAAAATTTCATTATCTAACATTAAAACTGAGGAAATTCTTCTCAATGTTAAACTATACAGAATAAAGTTCCCAAAAATCATTTCTCAGTGCTTCTCTATGTTACATAAATATACAAAAACTTAGAAAAAAGTGTGATATTATGTGTCTAAGAAGCCAAATACAAATTTTCTTAAAACTTGTTAATTTTTTTATTACTGTTAGTTCTTAGCAATCAGTCGTTCAAGTTATCCAAAAATAGTTCCTTGTTCATCAATCAGTCATTTAAGTTAGCAAAAAAATATAGAGATATGCTAAGGCAGGCTTTCGCGTAGATCCATTTTTAGTTTTGTAGTAGTTTCATATAACTGTAATCATTTATGAAGCATATATAAAAATACATATGTATATATATATTGTATGTGATTGAATATCATACATTCCAAGTATTAGAAAGTAATTTAGAAAAGACAGTAATACTAAAAGTACAATTAATATCAAGTCCCTATTCTAGGAATTCTGAAATAGGAAAATAATGAATGAACAAAATATTAAATACATATAATGTACTTCACAATTTCAGGCCAGCCAATTGTAGTCTTCCGAACTGACAGAAAGACTTCCACTGAACCCGATGAAACATACCGTGGAAACTTAAACAGTTTTGATGATCTGTATGCGTGGGTGACAGACAAATGTATACCTCTTGTTAGAGAAATCAATTTCGAAAATGCTGAGGAACTTACAGAGGAGGGTCTGCCGTTCTTGATTCTCTTCCATGATCCATCTGACACAGAAAGTGTGAAGAAATATAAAGATGTTGTTACCCGGGAATTGTTATCGGAAAAACGTAAGTTATGATACAAAAGTTTTGACAATCCTGACTTGTACAGATGTAAATATATTGCTGGCAATTTTTTTTTGTGTAATGCAAAGTAAATAAAAAGGGAACACACCATGTGTAATCACTGCTACCCTTGTATATCATGGTGACGTATTGGAATCTTCCTTAACCACAGAATACCTTTTATCATCTGATCCCTATATCTCATACTTATTCTTTTCATGACAAAATACAACAGTCTATATTCCTATTAACACGAAATTCAAACGACACACTGATATGAAATAACAGGGTTCTAAAGTATTTACTCTTTTCTAAGTGTTGGTGTACAAAAAAATTTTAAACATCTATGCTTTTATTTCCAGATAAGATAAACTTCTTGACTGCGGATGGATTTAAGTTTTCCCATCCCCTCCACCATTTAGGCCGCTCTGTGAACGACCTGCCAGTAATCGCCATTGACTCCTTCCGTCATATGTATGTCTTCCCCGAATATAAGGACATGCAAGTACCTGGCAAATTGAAACAGTTCATTGAAGACTTGCAGTCTGGGAAACTGCATAGGTAAGATTTGCTTCAATAGTCTTTATGTCTTATTTAAGACTTCTGATGTTTTTCACTTAAGATTAAAGCAGCAAACAAGCATGCTGACCATGCTGACCTGTGACGGTAAGTGGTCAATGCCGCCCATGGCCTTGTTTAAGCAACTTCAAATAGAACAAGGGTCTAATCTGAAGTCAAACGCAGACACGCGACCCTTCCACCGAAACACAAGAACTGCTTGATGCTAGGAGTAGGTAACCGAAAAGAAAAAATAATCTGATATTTTTTCATATAAAAGGAGATCACCGTTCTTAGAAAAAAAAACGAATTGAGGTTACTTTGTTTCATCTCATCAAAACTTTACAACAAACTATAAAATAAAGTCACTTTCTATGTTATTATTTAACTGTAAAGTAAAGTAAAAGATGTCGCATGTCAATATGTTACACATACTACAAGAAATTTTAAAACATCTCTGTCAGCTTTTTTATTGGTCCTATTAGTGTGTAGTAGGACATTTGTTATGATATATGTTTTTACGTTATTATTTACTTACAATATTAAAGTTCACAATTTTTTAGATGGCGATACTTACAACTTTGTTATTTTATCCTTCCAGGGAATTCCATTATGGCCCAGATCCACCCGCAATAGACAATGAAATCAAAGTTACCACGCCACCGGAGTCTACATTCAAGAAGCTAGCGCCATCGAAAAATAGATATACCTTGTTGAGAGATGAGTTATAAAATTTGGTTTCATTAGGACATGAAATTTGGTGTATGTGTCACATCTGCACTTATCGTTCAACCATCTGCTCAAAACTGCCTTGAATTAGTTCTAATCTGAATACATGCGTCTCAATGGTACTTATCGTTTTCAAACTTGCGTAAAAATCAAGCAGTACCAATACAATGAACCAACCGATAGAAATTAAACAATATACTGTCCACTGAATATAAAGAAATATTGTGTTGTACTATTTAAGTTCTCGTCAATCCATTACTGTTCCACTGCTGGGCACAGGTCTGCTCTCAGAATGAGAGAGCTTTTAGGCCATAGTCCACCGCACTTGCCAAGTTCAAATCGGTGGACTTCACACACCTCCGAAAACGTTTTTTTAAAAGAACTTTCGGGTGTGTAGTTTTCCTCTCGATGTTTTCCTTCACCGAAAAGCAGTGACAATTTCTAATACGCACATAATTTTAGAAAAATCAGTGGTGCCTGGGTTTGAACCTCAGACCTCCCAATCGAGAGGGCAAGTTTCAACCATTAGGCTATCACTGTTCCTACTATTTAAGTAGGAGAATGTAAATTTTACCAGTGAGGTTTTTTTTTATCAGTGACTACATTTAATTTAACATAATTTTTACGTCTAAATTATGACCTTACCAAATTACTTCGATACTGACTATTATCCAACTCCAACACTTCAATTCAATGAAGTGTCATTCTATTCTACTAAATCTATTAGATTTGGTTTTCATAGCATATAAATATACTAATAATATGGTTTATCAATATGAGAAGGGTTATGGCACCAGTCTCCAATTAAGGCAGTCTTTTTTTCTTTGTTATTATTTAAAAGTCTTTAGGTAATAACAATTGATTTCTTTATAATTTTTTTGACGTCAACTATCAGCGCCATGGGAGGTGTTTCGCTACGGTATATAAGCGACCCAAAAATCTGCACAGGAATATAACTTAATGGGAATTAACATATGAGTATAATGGTGATGTGAACTACTTTTGCTACTAACACAACTTGTTATATTGACGCGACTTTGCATCTGTTTTAACTAAGCCGTAATTGCTATCGCACTTTTAAAATCAAATGCAGTAAGCCAGTTGAACGATATCACTACACTATACTAGTATTTGAGATCATACTAATTTTCAAATATCTCATTTATTTGTTTGTTATATGTAAATTCTTTATCCGTAATTTAATTTTGTCTTTTCTTTCCAAATGTTTCTACACAAAATGCTCGATAACTTGAACAATTGCGTTTCTAATATCTTTTATTGTATAATGTTCATTTTCAGGTATAACTTATCTCATGTATTATATATTGTTTTGAAATTCCTTAAGATTTATTTATATAGATATTATCTGAAGAGAGGGGTTAATAAATGTGTAATGTATTATACAGTCCAGAAATGTTTTGTATTTTTACAAAAGTAGTGTAAATATATATATGACTGAAGGTAAATACAATTTTGTTTCGTGTATTTTCTTTTCTTTTTTTATTTGCATGTTACTTTCATTTATCCTCTTGTCTATTTGAAAGGTGCAGTTAGTTATAGATTGAATAGGAAAATAGTATATAGTGGTGATAAAGCATTTAAGTATAAATAATACATCAATTACTTAACACATTAAAAAGGCATTTTTGATCAAATTTCACTAAAACACTTTGAGCCTATTCTGCATTATTTACTTACAATTGTCGCTGTAATTTTTTTAGTAAAATAGTTGAAAATTAAAGTAATTGTGTATTTTTTTAATATAGCCTGTTTAAATTTCCCCATGGTTTTCCAAATTTGTTGAACTATTTTGTTTACCGTCGATATTTATGAAAATTATTTGTAGACCTTTGTTTAATGAAAGAGATGTATTAAAAAAAAATCGAATAGTTTGTTTTTATGATTAATCCATAATAAATATGTATAGCATGTAGTTCATTTAATTTATTTTGTAATAAAATGATATGATGGGAACTTGATACGTGATTCATTCCGTATTTCACATAAGTGTATTGATTAATAATATTTATCTAATAGAAATGTTTACTTTGCTTCACTATGCACTGATTTTAATGTAGAAATTAGCTAATATTTGTTTTATTATGCATTAGAGATCAGAAATCATAGTTATTTATATTTTATGTACAGTTAAAACAATTGTTTGATTTGATAGGATTTGTTGACATAATGTTAATGTTAAAATAAATATGCTCAATATCATATGTTTTGGAAAATTAAATAACGATTTAAGAATGATTAAATTATTAGTAGTATTTTGCAACTGATTCAAATATTAAACTTAATTCGTCAGTGAGCCAGTGATTCTATTTGTAGAAAATAGTATAAGTTGAAAATCAATTCAAAAATTATATAAATATTTATTTTATTTACTTATGCGTATTTCCCTTCGCTTACATTTTTAATAAATGTGTATTGGTATTAAGGCATATTACAGCCAGTTTTGAAAATCAGATCATATTATGAGCAGAAAATAATTCAGATGTTGCTGTAATAAAAAAATGTAATATCAGTTATTCCATTTCTATGCTACTATTCATCTGCGTTCAAATATTAGTTACTTTAGTCCCAATATTTTTCCGCACGCAGTGAAAGAACGGCAATAAAAACATATTGTACTAAGGAAGTTAGGAGGGAGGGAGTGACAGAGGTAACGCGGAGGTTATCTCTGTTATTATGACTAACAAGTAATGACTGTACAAGTACGTTATCAGATATGTTATTTGTAATCTTTCGATGCACAACTAGACATAAATATGAACTATTGTCCACTTTAAACTCGGCCGCGCTTTAAGTGAGGTTAAGGGCGAGGCGCCGGATCAGCCATAAATTAATTGCGCACGAGATTATTTTATTAATATTTATGTCGTATTGATATTAATCATATATTAATAATTACTAAAATTTGTTTTTTCAAAAAACTTTTTGTTTGGAATTTGAAATGTCATTCTCTTTGCATAAATCGTTTTCGAATATTGAATTTTTTTATGATGCGTATAAAACTGGTTAGGTGCTTAATTTTTTTATCATTGCATTCATGCGTTGAATCAAATTTTGCATCTCCAATCTTTGGCATTGAATTCTTTCTTACGATGTGGTTGTGTTGGAAAATGGTCCTTATGAGCCTGATGTATTAGAAACTTTTCGAAATCGCAGTACCGATTTCTAGCAATATATATTTCATACTGTATGTGTCAACATTCCGAATTTAGAAAAAAATATTTTATCTTTATTTGTCGTTTCGCCGGCGATGAACTGACATTGAATACTCGACAATAGCAATACATTTGTGCCCCCTTGCCCCTCCGCTCTCATACATAGGGAACGCAGCCAGTGAGTTCTAAGCTAATTAATAAGAAAGCTAAGAAAAGATATAAATCCAGTATTACTAATTTTTCAGTATCATTTTTTTGTGCAAATTAACAGTTACTGAGTGGGGTACGTACTCGTAATTTATTCTCATCTGCCGATCCAGTTTTATTATGGCTAAGTTAGAAAATTGTTATATAAGCAGCCAGCATAAGTCAATATTAAAATAAATGAATCATTTAGCTTATCAGTGCTATACCTCATTATATATGGTTTATAAAATTATTACTACAAGAATATGAAGTTTTCAAGAATGTAATAAAGATATGAGAGACAATCTTCAATGTATATTGAAAACTGATTTGTAGATATTTCTTATCCATTCTTATATAATTTAATGTGGTTGTACAAAATGTATGTTTTGTGACGTGTGCTAAATAAAATACATTTTTGAGCCTTATCACATTGTTTTATTGAAAAAAAAAATAACATTATTTTTAAGAATCAAGATAGTCTTGGAGCAACAAATGCAATTTTGTTTTGCAAAGTGTACCTATTACACTGTATTAAAACATCTAAGTGACACAGACCAAACTTGCCCGAAACGAATTAGGCGCGACCTCGTAAGAAGAACTGCTCCACTTATACAATTTATAAAAAATAACTAACAAGCGGTTCATCAGTGCGATTTACCGGCGTCAAATGTGTCATTAACAGTCCGATATCTGATCGGAACGGCTTGTTGTGTAAAACAAACCGTGTTCGGATGTCGTTTTTACTTATGCAGGGCAATTTCGGCTGTCACTGGATAGAAAGAGCAGCGTTTGACGACCGCCGCTGCACAGTGGGGCGCCTGCGCTTAGCAGAATTCCTTTACCTACTTTGATTTTTTTACACTCATCCGCAGGGTGACGAGATCTTCTAGTTTATGTAATGCCTGTGCTTAATTTTTATGAGACATTTATGATCTTGTATTGGATTAAAGATTTATTATTACTCTGCTACTTAGTAGAAAGAACAGGTAAGTTATTAATTCCTATCGCTTGTTTCAACGGGTAAGAATGTAATGAAGCATTTATTAATGTATTAAAGGTACCTAGGTAAGTACATGACGCTGTTAAACTTACTCGTCACGTTTAGCGACTCAACTATGGTCAACCTCTGGACAGACGTGGACGTCACATAGACTTAGGTACCTACCTAGTATCTGGTGGACTGGATGCTCATTTCCTATACATAGTACCTTTGTTATACCTAACAAAAAATCCCTACGTGTCAGAACCAGTGCAGTTCGACCGGTAAAGCACCACCGCCATAGCTACTGGTACGCTGAAGTTATTCCTGCGTTTTGTGGAAGAGTGTTGCCCACTCACTTATACACGATACCGACGCGTGGATTGGTAATTCGTCTGATAAAAAATGTATCAGTCCTGATTAGATCATTGAATAATGTTAAAGTTTCTTTTTTATAAGATTGGAGTAGCAAAGGAGCATGCAGTCCACCTGATGGTAAGTGGTCAATCACAGATGCGTTGCCACTCCCGAGGACTATGATGGTCACCTCATATAAAGGTGTACCTGGAACCACACCCTTCCATCGAAACGCAAAAACTGCTTCACGCTAGAAATAGGTGTGGCGGTGGTAGGTACTTCCCCGGACGAACTACACTGGTTCTACCACCCATTAAAATAATATAAAATAATACATAAGTACCTACATTCTTATCACAGGTAGGTTGTGAGATAAGTGGGAACTTCAAACAGGTGTTAGCTTTATTGATTTACTTAAACGCAATAAAATGTTAACTCTTACAAAGACTAGGCTGTCATTTTTTACGATAACAATGCAACGTAGACATTTGTATGAACTGACACGGGAGCCTTTGCGAACCTGTGTTGCATTGTGCTTAACAGGTACATTTGTATCTGGTTACATGTTGACAATACCATCTTCACTCCTTTATGACGCTATGCGAAAGTCTCAGTTCCGATCAGATAACACCCGCGTCCGCTTCGATACAATAGCAATATAAAACTTATTCGTAATCGTATACCGGTTTGTTTGAGATTTTTTACTTTTCATTTTTATCCGATGTGGTACCTCTGAGATGTGATAAAAATTCTGATTTTGATATACCAATAACGTTGCAATGGTGTTCTAGGCGATGCCTCTGTTTATTTATCTACCTATGTAAATACCTGTAATACCTATGTAAATACCTGTAATATTTATCTACCTATGTAATGTACCTGTTTATTTATGTACCTATGTATAAGGCGTACCTAAGTGAACTTATAGATAGCATGCGACTTAGATTTCTTATATAAGTGCAAGGCATTTGTTAGGTACCTACTGATACTTATTACGCAGAGTAAGGTTTTATTTCTAGGTAGCTGCTAAATGTAACATTGCATATAACTGGGCGGCATTGCCCACGTATGTTCGGGCGGACAGCATACCTAATCGTGCTACGTCTACAGTGCTGTCTCTTACATAAAATTAGGCCCTATTTAACTATTTGTAGCGATTTTTTAATATATCACCCGACTAGTAGTTAGGTACTGCTAAGTAGATATTTAAATATTATTAAGGCTAGAGCAGTGATAGCCTAATGGTTGAAACTTGCTCTCTCGATCGGGAGGTCCGAGGCTAAAACCCAAGCACGCACCAATGATTTATGTGCGTATTAGAAATTATTTATTACTGCTTTTCGGTGAAGGAAAACATCGTGAGGAAACCTACACACCCGAGAGTTCTTTAAAAAGAAGTTCTCGGAGGTGTGTGAAGTCCACCAATTCGCACTTGCCGGCGCGGTGGACTATGGCCTAAACTCTCTTATTCTGGGAGAAGACCCGTGCCCAGCAGTGGGCCAATAATGGGTTGATGCGAAGGGAATAAAACCAAAATGAAGTTTATTACGCAATTATTATTAAATAACGTAATATGACTAATGACTGAGGAATTACTTATATCGACTATTTTTTACTACGTACAATTTCAAAAGTGGAAGCGTGGGTGCCTGCTACAAAAGGTGCAACCTGACACCACCATGTCGGTACTTTGTACTTGCTTTCTTCAGCCAGCTTCATTCATCGGTAAAGAACAGGAAGTAAGGACAACGTGCGATAGAACCAATTACCCGCCCACGTCATGTGAAACCCATAATTAGTGTAAAATATACGAACGAAACGGAAATCGTTGGCATAAGCTGATTGTACGCGAAATTATTATCGGTATGACTATGAGGGTCAATTGATTATTGAATCATTGATAAAAACGAATGTATTTTGAATAAATTTATTATCTATTGAGCAGTGATAGCCACTAGTTTAAACTTGCTCTCTGAATCGGGAGGTCCGAGGTTCAAACCCAGGCACGCACCACTGATTTATGTGCGTATTAGAAATTAATTATCACTGTTTTTCGGTGAAGGAAAACATTGTGAGGAAACACACCCGAGAGTTTTTAAATATAAAGTTCTCGGAGGTGTGTGAAGTCCATCGATTCGCACTTGGCCAGCGCGGTGGACTATGGCCAAAAACTCTCATTCCGAGAGAAGACCCGTACCCAGCAGAGCGACACTATTGGGTTAACGATATTATTACCTGTAGCAGTAGATGTCCGATAAAATAGGGGACAGCTTGATCTGAGTTTACTGTTTTTTAAGTTTAAATAATCGTTCAACACAATTTTAAAGATTGCCATTGTAAGTTGCTTCAACGGGGTTATAATAACTACAAAATATAATATATATACTATAAAAATAATGTTTTAGTAGCTTAATCTAAATTAATGCTTATAAAAAAGGAGGGTAAGTAGGTACATGTAAGTACCTACATACATCTTAGGTACCTACTTAGGTACTTGAGTAAGAGTTAAAATCAGAAACTATTATTGATATGAATTTCTTAAATACGAGACAACATTAAGTACAGGAAATATTAGCAATCATCTCTTATCATTTTGTCTTATAGCTAGAAAAATTTAGAACATGAATAACTTAGATACCTATTGTAAGACAATCTTTTCAAGTTTTTACAAATGACAGTTATTGTAAGTGTGAAACAATACAGCATAATAGAGGGCATTTATCTATCAAGCTGCGTCAGGGTTGTTTTTTTAAATGGTACGGTATTCACAAAAACAGTAGCAAAGATTTATGGCGTTGAGAGCGATCATAGCGCATTAGTATCCAGTATTGTGCGCTGCATGAAGCCTTTGTATCAGCGGCCGAAGCGCAGTAGCTCGGACGTTCTGTCGACCCGATTGTTCTATTCAGTCGTAAACATGTCGACAGGTTAGTGGAATTGCAAGTGATTACAAAAAAGACATTCTGAAGATACAGTAGCCACTTGTGACGGTTATGCATTTGAAATAGCGATTGTGACACCTATAGAAATTCTGTTAGTAGTTGCGTAGTTTCAAAGGGAACACAGTTTTTATGTACTAAAATCAATTTTTAAGTTTTTGGTTCCAGTTGCTTACTGATGAAGGAAGATATGTGTTACAGGAACAGTAAAAGTTACAAAGTGCCTAACCTAACTGTTATCCGATTTCGTGACTATTAAATTTCGTCCATTGTCCAAATCTCTGCCTCATCTCTTATATCATCTCTTGAACTTTGTGCTTTAGTTACTTCCAACAACATCCACAGCAAGAAAGGGAGTGGTGCTGTTCAAGGCTGTGTCTATCTAATTAATTTCAAAAGAGCTATTAACTAAAACAGCAAAGGTAACAGATGGTATGATGGCTGTATTCACCTGACATCGGGTAGGATTTAAAGTTAAACTGGTTTGCTTCTGATTGCTATGAAATTGCATTAAATATTTAAAATTAGAGCAGTGATAGCCTAATGGTTGAAACTTGCCCTCTCGATCGGAAGGTCCGAGGTTCAAACCCAGGCACGCACTACTGATTTATGTGCGTATTACAAAATAATTATCACTGCTTTTCGGTGAAGGTAAATATCGAGAGGAAACAAACCTACATACCCAAGAGGACTTTAAAAAAAAAGGTTCTCGGAGATGTGTGAAGTCCACCAATTCGCACTTGGCCAGCGCGGTGGCGAAGTATTTCAATTGCACCTACGGTATAGGGAAACACCTAGTTTTGGGTTTTTAGTATAAAAACCTTTATTTATAGTGAGGTAGTTAAATATACATATTTTTGTTTTGTTTTAGTTGACCTGTTGACATAAGGTAGATAATAATAATAATAATAATTTATTTATTCAAGTAACTGGACTCAAAAATTACATTTACAGAATTTTGTCATATGTATACTTATGCAGTGATTAATGTATTGACAATCAAATCGATTATTGATCATGTTCAGGATACTGTTAAGTTGATATTGATAAGTTTCGAATAGAAATTAATGCTACATTATTTCTGCTTTTTTGTGAATTGAAAGTTATACTAACTTGATTGTTCGATGTATTGCGTCCGTATTCAATATTTCATAATTTAGGATCTATCCTAAAGGAACAACTTGGGTAAAATAAAACATAAGATAATGATTTTAAACACTAATTAACCATGTAGGTATCAGTAACGCCTTAACTTAAGATGTGTGTCAGGATCACAGGCTTAAGCGGTTAAAGGAACAAAAAGTTAAGATCTTCGGTCGGGAGAAAAGAAAATGTAGTTCCCTTAGAGAGCGGTTAAAACAAAAGCAAGGCGAACGATTTAACAAACTGCCATATTTTAACAACGTGTAATTAAAGGTTTGGCCCCGGTCGAATATGCATAAATCATGCGTGTGCAGCGAACTGCCGACCGAAATAGAGAAAAAAATTAAAAACATTAAGCGCCTGGGAGATCGGGACGGAAAAATAATAACTATTTCGTATACTTATAGAGACACCGCTAGATGCTATCTCGGCATCTGTAATTAGGTGAGTGGGAATTAATCTAAGTATATTAGGTATATGGTTGATATAGTTGAAATAATTCAATATATGAGAAACATTCGAAGAAAGTTCAGGGGTAATTAAATTGTACAGTTGGAATTGTTGGAGTTGTCCACCAATTCGCACTTGGCCAGCGCGGTGGACTATGGCCTAAACTCTCTCATTCTGAGAGAAGACCCGTGCCCAGCAGTGGGACAATAATGGGTTGACGACAGTTGGAATAATCATTATAATTGTACTTATTTAGGTGTAATCGACATAAATTGAAATATACTTACATATGTATTTGTATATATATCTATTGGGAAATATAAGGTAGTATCTACCTGTGTTTTAATAAAAATGATTATCAATGTATTTTATGTTATTGTACACACATAGGTATACACAAATATCCATAACTTCAATTCACAAACCTTTTTATTATTCTCCGATGCCTTTATTCTTCATAAAAGTATAAAATGTAGACTAGCGAAGGTACTGTTAATGTTAGATACGTGGCAATAGAATCTAATTTCTAACTAGCATTATTGAGCGGTGCTACCCCCTCTACATCGCAGGCGGGCAATGTAAACATGACCTTTGTGCTGAGAGGTGCTCGGTTTTCCCATCTCATGTAAGCTCATAACTCACGGGCGGGGTGGGGAGTGGCGGAGCCTGCGCCGGCGCGGGGCCGGGGTGCGCGCGCGCAGCCTGGGGGGACCGGGGAGAGGTGACAACCGCTCGTTACGTCTATCCCAAGCCAGTTATTAAAAACGTCTCGGCGCGAGCGGTGTTCCGCCCTGTAATTATCCAGTTGAAGGCTCTCGTCGCTCTCGTGTCACCACCGTCGCCGGAAATGCAATACATGGATCCGCCCGCGCAACAGGTCCGTACGCCCGCCCACGCCCTGTGCTACTTAATTGCAGCTTTCATAGTTCACTTACTGTAAAATAATTGTTGTGTACTGTAACTTCAGTTCCGTTGGAGAGTCTTAATGAATATCTTTTCTTTTAAAGCCTCTATTAAGTGATTTAAAATGAACTATTATAATAGTTTGAATACAGAATGTATAGTTAATAAATTATTGTTATTACAGGTAATGAATATGATGGGTGGCTACGGTTGCGGCTATGGTCGTGGAGATGCCCTGTCTCCGGCTTCAGACCTCTCGTCGTGCAGCAGCGCCTCGTCAGGCGTGTGGTGCAGTACCAGCTGGCGTGAGCTGCCCTCGTACCCGCAGTACCCGGCATACTGGCCTCCAAGCAATACAACCACTGAAGATGCCCGTGAACTACAACGTCGTTGTGCTAAGTGTCGCTGCCCTAACTGCCTCACCGAAGCTGCTGGCTTCGGTCCGAACTACGGGAAGGATGGTGCCAAACGAGAACACATTTGCCACGTCCCCGGCTGCGGTAAAGTGTACGGAAAAACTTCGCATTTAAAAGCGCATCTACGCTGGCACACTGGAGAGCGGCCGTTCGTGTGCAATTGGTTGTTCTGTGGCAAACGGTTCACGCGATCCGACGAGTTACAAAGACACCTCAGGACCCACACGGGCGAGAAAAGGTTCTCGTGTCAATTGTGCACTAAGCGCTTTATGCGTTCCGATCATTTAGCTAAACATGTGAAAACACACGCGAACGTTTCAAGAAAGAGCAAGAAGTCGAAAGATGAGGAAAAAGGAGAACCGACGAAAACAGTTGAGGAGAAAGTAGAAAATTTACCTACTTCAGTTCCAAATAACACTATTGCACCTTCCGCGTCGATCGGGAGCCCAAACATTGGAACAGTAATGGCACCGAGTCCACCGAAACATATCCAAGTTAACTATGGTTCAGTTGCTCCTCAAATGGTTTCTAACACTCCTAATGCTTACAACAGTGGTCCTATGTTCGGTAGTGGAATGATGTATGGAGGTTGGGGCTCTGATATGCGCCAGGACGCACTGTATGCTCGGACACAAGTAAGAGACCATCGCTTCTACCAGCAATACCCTTCACCTATTAGTACATACCAGTGCGCTACTAAGGACAACTATGCGGTATTCCAAGGACATTATAATTTCCAACCACCAGTCGCTATCGGCCAATAAACTTTCTAAATAGTAATTTACGTATTTGCGTAACTGTGTCAGTGTTGTCGAAGTTATAAGTGATATCTTTAGATATTGGTAATTGTTGTGTATTTTCGTTCGTTATAAGCCCAAACAGTGCCTGTAATCTATCGTTTGTTACCATGTTTAGTGTTTAAGTTACAAAATGTGTTGTCACTCAGATGTACTCTGATTAAAATGTACATTTATTTTAATAAAAAATATTCAAATAAAAATTGTTTTACTCACATAGTTACCAATTGTACATTAAGTACAGAAAATACATTCATATAGGTAATATAACATTACATTTTATAAAATTGACAAATTGTTCTAGAAACTTAATATATTAAATTTCATATCAAAAAGTGTATTAAATAAACACTCTTATAAAATATTATATTCTCTATGATACTTACAAATCATTTAGTGATAGAAACATACCCAATCTTATTTGTGGCCATCATTATTTATGGTATATTAGTTGCGTAGTAGAGTATTTTATTGCCGATTTTATAAATCAATACACATATAGACAGCCACATATAGAGTGGTAATACCCTAATGGTTGAAACTTGCCCTCTCGATCGGTAGGTCCGAGGTATAAAATATCAGACACGCTCCACTAAAATTATGTGCATATTAGAAATTAATTATCACTGCTTTACAGTGAAAGAAATATCGTGAGGAAAATTAACTACAACTACGAGTTTTAAAAAAGTTCTTTAAGGTATGTGAAGTCAACCAATTTGAGAAGATCCGTGCCCAGCAGAGGGACCAGTGATAGGTTGTCGACAGACAGACAAATATAGTTAATTCCGAAAACAGTGATAGATAGCTCACTAAGCTCTATGACTGCTTGACTATATCTATGACTGCTTTCGGAATTTAATATAGAATTTGAAAAGTCAGGTACTCAAAGGAAACGTCAAAATTCATATCCCGGGCATACAGTTCTAAAATGTGCTTCATAGGAATCATTGGTCATTTGGTTGAACGTTCAAGGTATCCAAAGATCGTAAGAATATCAACATCCTTTAAATATTTTTTTATGAAAAACAAGTTCTCAGGGTTGGGAAATCTGCTGGTTTAGCCGTTGTGGAATATGGTTTTACATTAATTCGCACTCTAAGAGAAAACCTATGTCTGGCAGTTGGATATCAATGGTTAGATGACGACTACTCATATTATATCTCACTCGCAAAATCTAGAAAAGTGTAGTTGAAGTTTTTAAAGAATCGCTGTAATTTTTTATTGTATATTCACTATTCATATAAAAAGTAAAAACGTCTATGTCAGAAATAGTAGGATAGAATAGGCTAACCCCATAATATTTTGAAACCGGTTTTGCCTTTAAAAAACATTTAAAATCAGGTGTTCTGAGGTGGAGACGTTAATATGATGCATATACTTACAAATATTCTAAACTTGTCCTAAAGAGTATTAAAGCATGGCAGTACCCATGATCCACTATGATTTGGAAACAACTATATATGGGATTCAGGACTTATCTTAAATTGCCACGACTTAATAGGGACTAACTAAAAGGAGTTCATTAAATATTTAAAAGAAAGTCATGCATATGTTTCATTAGGCTACGGAATTGCTACACCGCGCTACGTAATTCGTAGCGCACTCATTAGCGGTAACATAAACGTGTACGTTTTAGTTTTAGTTTTGTAGAATGTAGAAACTGATGTTGGGGTAATATGAAATGGTTTCAATGAGATATTTGTCATTTCCATGTTTGACTTTATATTTTACACTTTTATGGTATAATTTTAAAACGCATAAAATATGTATTTAATAGAAAAAAATCTATTGTATTGAACTTGATTTTGAAGCATAGAATTGTTTTTTTTACGATAAAATATTTTACTCAGCCATTTCATGAATGATGTGGATCTGTTTTAACTATTTATTATGTCAGAATTTCACGTTGTATTTGTCTATTCTTAAACCACTTCAATATAATATGTATATTAATAAATTATAAACACAAAAATAGCATATTATGATGTATTATACTCTTATTTGTTGGTGTTGAGGATCACTGTATAAAATAGTGTAGCTTCTCGGCGATAGATGGCGCTAGCTACCTTATCGGGGTAGCTAGGACCGAAGTACAGTGGCGTGGCCGCGGTGCGCGGCCGAGACGTAATTGCACGCGGCTATTATCTGGGCGGCGCTCGCCGCGCATGGCGGCCGGTGTGAGCGGGATGCACTCGATAATACGTAAAACAAAACGAGGGAGTAATAATGGTAAAAAACGAGCAACACGCAAATTATAGTGAGAAATGAGGCAGCCGGTAGCGGTGGGGGCTCCGTCGTGCGGTGGGGGCCGGCGCGCGGCAGTCGCGGTCGCTCGGCGCACGCAGACCGCCCGCGCCGCCTGCGCCGCGCCTCGCGAGTGCTGTGAGTGAGTGACATGCGCCTCCACCGCCGAAGCCATGAGCGGCAAGGGCTCCTCCTCACCGGACCTGCTCATGAATGTGAGTTCAGCCGCAAGAACCTCAAACCGCTCGTATATTAAACACGATAACCTCTTCCTTGCAGACAAACTATCTTTACAAGAAACAAACTTTACACTAAAGCTTACTGACATATAATCCTTTCGCCAGGTCTCTTCCTAAGCATTAGTAGCTTATTGTAAGGAATGTTAAGATCAACTCTTGCGCCACTAGGCACTAGGAAAGGCATAATACTATACTCATATGAAATGGTACCTTTAGGTACCTACTAAACATTTCTGTTAAACATACCTACTAATACAAGTCCTATTGTAAATCCTTACTTTATCTTAATGAACTTTATATAACTTTATATTGCAGTATATTCTTTGTTAGTATGAAAGTATTATTCATAATTCAGAACAAGTTCCATCAGCTGTTTCCAATGTCATCTTGCTTAGTGTCTTGTAGACAAGATTTATTCGAATACTACTATTAATACATATGACTACTATCCACATCCTTATAAGCAAACACACGACTAACCTAACCTAATAACTGAATAACTATATAAATAAACAGTTTTAGCTGAGTGGAGAATGCTACGGTTCATTTGATTAAATCGTAGAACAAATCGCGGTCGAAATAGGTGAGTTTATAAAACGGTCTATTAGGCGGGAGAACCCCGGGATATTGTCGATTTAGCACGCACCATAAGCGCGATTTGGATGGAGGCTGCGTCCCTGGAGCCCTAGACTCCATTACTATTCATAGCGCCCGCCCGGGAGGGTCGAGTGGACCCTTGCGATCGTGTGGGGTCATGTTATGAAAACTACTTTCTGAAATTCCTTTTCGTTTCCTTCGGCCTTTGGATGATTATAGTTTCATGGTTTAAGCCACTCACATATTCACATGTTCCATTATTAAGTGCTAAATAGTAGGTATATTATTATTCTAAAATGTTATGATTTATTTGTATGGCCAAAATATATATGTATAGGTATTTGCAAAGACTGAAGACGTACCTATACGTATATAAAAAAAATATTGCTGACCTACGAAGTTATATTTATTTTTACAATCAAAAGCATGTTCTTTTTCTATAAAAATAACCGGCAATTTATTATGATTACTATAAAAATAACTATATAAATATGTGAATAAGAATACTACATACATATATCTCTATGTTGATAACGCTCAGAGTTACTCTATCATGCCTCAGCCGTGACGGTGATAAAGAATAAGCTATTAATAAATTTGGAAACAACCGATTTATATAGCTATAGTCGAAGCTATAGTCAGGTGAATGTTATTGTTATTGTTATTATCTATAAGTGCCTATTAAACTTAGTTCCGAACGTTACTAACAGATCGTAAAAACTACCGAAATGCTAATTCAATTAACTATAGTCAAATAAATGCGCCCGGCCGGCACTTTCGAGCAGCGTATCCAATCCTTAATGACACATAGAACCTTCATCCATTTTCTACTCAATTTCCTTTTCATATTAGTTTAATCTAGAGGCAGGACTACTGGCGCCAAAAATTATGCCGCTACGACCGTGTCCGGCGGTTAATCTGTTTAGTGTTATATTCCTATATTGTAGGGCGCCCGACTCCTTTGTGCGGTGAAAAAGGAAGAAATTTATGCGTTTCGGCGGCGTGTGTGAGTTTTTTGTGGGAATGTAATTAATAATTCGGCGGCAAAACTAACAGTGTTTTCGTTGTACCGTCCAGCGTGATTGATGCACGTCGGACACACTATTAGTTCGCCTTAGAACAAAACCTAGCCTTAGACAATATCATTTAGTTTTTGTGCATCCGTAATTATTTAGAAAGTTGTATTCGGCGAGATGAAATAACATTCAAGTTTTGGCTGTAGTAGGGACTCCATTTTTTAGCTTATTTTTAGCTTTGGTGTGTTTTTGATTATCGACGTTATAGATAAAGTATTTTTAAATGAGCTCTTATTACACATATTAGTTTTATGTATTCATTTTCTAAGTGTAATTTTTTTTTTAATTAAATTAACAATATTAATTTATTTTTTCACGAAAAATCTTGAAGATCAATCAAACATATTTAAACAATCCTAACATAACAAAGCTGTTAGCTTTTTTTCAAAGTAATTGTTTAAAAGACTATGATATAAAGAGACTTAATATAAAGTATCTTAATATAATATAATTATCATACCTTCCATTACGGGGATTTTTGTTCTTGTTCCTAAGCACATGCCAAATATTATTACTTAATTTATAGAACATTGTGGAGAACTTATATGTAGGTACATATATAGGCTTGTTCTTAACCTTCAGCATGAACACAAACGACAACACACTTCTAATACTAAGGCTATTGTAAACCAAATACATATTGTCACAACCCTTGTGTAAACTTGTTCCACCGGAACTGGCGCGTAGGCATACAGGCATGCGCCCGCGCAATCTACAAGTCATGCGACTACCCGCGGCTCTCAGGTGTAATGGAACGAACGAATATATTTGTTTAGTAATGGCCGGCTACCACCGTGACTCGTGTTAAACAAAGGTATGCTTACCGAACCACTTTCGTGTTTCCAATGGATTTGTGGTTTATAGTTTTTTTAATAAATTGGTACGCGTTTCATTTAATATTAAGTAGTCACTACCGCCCTTGGAAAGTGGAAGCAACCTATCAGAACTGTATTAGATAAATCTTAACAAATATATCCTTTGCTATTTTTATTTGTGAAAAGTAATCTGTCCACCTGATGTAAACTGGTCATTGGTATTCATGTATATACATGTATAACTAACAATTATGATTGATGTATCAAGGCTTTGAAGATTTTTCAGGAAACTAAGAAGATGTCTTTGTCGAATATCTGTCAAAAGTCGATATGATTTACGTAAGTAGGTACCATAAGTGTATATCCTTCCAACCAGTATGCAGAAGGTATAGTATTTTAATAAATCAGATGCTCAATTTGATGAATTTAGACGTTCTGGTGATCAGAATTTAAATACAAGCTCGTTAAGTTTTAAATATTTTCCGCGATTGGTTGGGTACAACCTACAGGGTCCCACTCCTGAGCACGGACCTTCTCTCAGAATGAGAAAGTTTTAGGCCATAGTCCACCTTGCTGGCCAAGAGCGAATTCGCGGTCGGCAATTATCACAAGTTAATTATCTCTTAAGAAGGTAAGACAAGTTAGCCTGAGAGTTATCAAAGGTCTGTTTATGAGCTTGAACTTCACAGTTTCAGCCATAATCACCAAGTTGGCCAACTTGGTGACTATGGCTGAATCTGTGAGGTCATAGATATTTTAAAGAGGATACCTACCTGAGACTACATAGACTGAGACATGGGGCAGTCGGTACTAGGATAAGTCTGAATTGCAGAACATGACAATCAAATAGTTGCATTTGAAGATACTGAAATTTGTTCCTATTGTATCCGGTCGTGGTTGCATGTTGAATAACTCTATAACAAGGTGGAATAGTTATTCGCTATTTACGGTGGCAATAGGTGTCCTGTTTGCAACATCGTTTAGATAGCAGGATACGGGCAATTCCGAGCGAGTCCACTCACTTCGATGGACAGAATACCGTTGTTTGTACCGAGTGGCACTCGGTCGGCAGCGGCTACATTTTAATTGACCACGCGATGTAGTGCCACGTCTCGTCCAACTTTTTCTGCGCCTCAAATTGCTCTAAAGTGCTTAATGAGCGATGCGTGCGATCGCCGTTTCCCCGTACGTGGTTGCTGCTCTTATTTTACATAAATAGTTCAGCCCGACGAACTAATGCCGATTCTCGGTACTGTAATTGCGCCTGTGACAGGCTTCCGTCGCCTTCCAGCGGCCGGTTGAGCAAGCCAAACGTCGGCGTTGTCCCAATTGTAGTTATTTCGCATTAATAGCGTATACATCGAGTGCGTGCGCTTGCCGCTCCGGGCTCCATTGACATTTACTAAATAATATTCAGTTTGAAGCCATCAATTTATACATGACGAACTTCATTACAAAAACCCTAGCCAGCTGCCTGTCCACAGATATTGACATGACTGCTTGTCAATCCATAATATCGGTAGCTCCCTTGTTCCTTTGGACAAGTATGTGAATTTATAAAATATTGAAATAAAGTAATTTTATAATGTAAGGTGTTCTCTAATTGCAGTGTACGCAGAAAACACGAGTCTTCAAAAGGTTAAGCAGTATTGTACAACTGTTACTTTCCTTACTACCTAATGCCGTAAGTAGAAAGATACATTGAAGTAGATACACCCAGGTGTGTTTTTCATTTGAAGGTTATTATTGTAAGGCTAGATTCACACGGCATTACTGTATGTTATTTTTTGGCTCAATAACAACTGCCCTAAAAATGGCGAAATTTTCAACATGGCACGTTCAAAAATTAAGCAGATATGTTCTTTTTTGTAGTACAAATGTCGTATTAACGGTGCTACATTCATTGTAAGTTGTCTTGTACAAAATTTCATTCTCACTTTAATATAATTATATTTTATTTTAATCTCAGCCAGTACCTAATTGTTTGTGATTTGTAGTTAGGTAGGTACTAGTTGATACTTAGCAGTTTTACGGAAAATATAAAAAATAAATGAATACCTTTATTAATCACGACAATTCAGTAAGAGTATCTTATATTACTACTACTTTAAAGAATTAGTACCTACCTACAGGAAATTTCCAGTAATATAAAGGTGAAAGCGTATTGCAGTAACGTCTGACAAAAGTGCTAACCAATTGATCAAAGTACTAAAATAATAATATACCTATGTGTAATTGGTGTCCAGACATTATTTAATAAAATTCGTTATAAATACTTATCTACACTTCACTTAAATTAAATTAAGCAAACTAACTGCACCAATTATGAAATATATAGTACCTACCTAATAGAAATCATATACAATTAGGTAGTTATAAAATGCTGTTGACAGGGATACTCTAATATAAAAATCTGTTATGTAAGACCTCGATTATGTATGTACTCTATCTAATATGGTGTCATGTTTCATGCGCTAAAAACCCCAAATACCTAGCTTAAGCACTATCCCACAATTAAAACGTAGGCAGAATTCACATAAAAGCATTTTAACGTCCTATTATTCTTATCTAATATTCGTATATAAAATATATTCTATGTATCGGTATCAAAACTATATACCATCTTTCTGTATGAAGGCTGCGTTGGTTGAAACCAGTCGAAACCATAATTACGCTAACGGCCGCCGTTCGCATTCCAATTAATTCGCTCATTAAATCCGAGATGGTAATAACAGATACAAAGATTGACTAATATTTCAGAGCAACCGTCTCCTATCTCTATCGCCTCTATAAGTGTAGATTCAGTTACTTTAATTGCGTTAATAATTCTACCGATAAAACATTTATGATGGGATACTATAGGTACTATTTTTGAACACACTAAAAATATTATACTACCTAAAACATTTCCACAAATTAGGTTATGTATCTTCTTGTGAAACAAATATTTTAAATGATCATTATACCATTTATTAGTCCTTATCACTGAGATATTGTTAATATTGTTGAACTTGTTTGAGTGGCTTCGAAACTTCGGTAGGTTACCTAAGACTTAAATGTAATAGAAGTCTAAAGTTTTAAGTTTTGTAGAATTCATGAAAGCTTGCATAGTCGCCCTAGAAAATAGCGAGAGCCATTTTTTCAGCTATCGGTTATAGTTAGGCTAGTTCTAACATATACTAAGAAGATGCGTAAGGAGAAAACTATTTTCACATGGTGTAATATCTTTAAAGCAATTTTTCATATTTAGTTCAAAAATAAATATAAAAATTCACGACAAAACGAAACAAAGAGCACACCAAATGTATCAACTTCTTATTTCACATACTCTTGATCGTAATCTCCAAAATTGCTCATTAATAAGGTTTTTAACCCCAAAACCTTGGATTGCTCAAACAAAAACCTCAATACATCGGAGAATCGAAAACTGAATATCCTTTTTGACCAATGGCAGCTGTACTTGGCGTCAACGAAACAGGTCTGTGATGCGAGCGAGGGACGTAATTATACACTACGCAACAGGTCGATCGTAACATGTGAATGAATTCTGAACACGTTTTATCATTTCGGTCATGTGGAATCTGGCAATCATGAAAATGTTATGGTTTTTTCCATCGCTCCTTGGGTCGTATAAGTCGCCGATGACTATAACATTGCAAACGAAGAGCCAATGCATAATAAGGGGAGAGCTTTTGTGTCGCGTTGATTGAAGAACTGAGTGACCAGTGAATTATTCTAAAATTGACTAATCTTTAGAAAAGTTTGTCTGTAGAAAGTATGATATGTTGTGAAACCAAATCTGCTGTATTTAATTTAAACGATTGTTTTAAAAATATTTATATTAACTGTTCATATTGTGAGGTCATTTCCGTCTTTATCTGCACTGTCTCTATCACAATCCATCTGCTCTATGAAAAGTTGCTTTTCTTGTAAAACCGGTAAAAGGGCGAGCACAGCTTTTAATAAGTAAAAACCCTGATATTGTGGAATAAATTTTTGCTTGGAAAATATATTCCGCCATTTTAGTCCAGTAATCTCTTAAGCCGAGGTCGTACAAGATATGCCTTTAAGGTGGATACAGACTCATGAAAAAACTATCTCAGAAAAAAAAAAATTGTAGATTGCCTTTGATACCATATGAAACTTGTTTCCATAAATATCTAACACGATCTATAAATGACTGAAAACATATACACATTTACACGTTATAGAGAAACAATAAGAGGCGTAAAGAATGCATTTTGATTTACAATCTTTATTTCGACAAGTTAATCACAAGTAAGTAATATCAAAGTTTATTTTTTTTATTTTATACATAAATACTTCTAATCAGTATCTATCTTTACCCGTATTCAAGTTTTCTTGTAGATAGATAAATTTCTAATCCTGCCCTTACATAAATCAGATAACTGTACCACTTTTTTCGTTCCAGCTCAGCGGAAAATAAATATATCTACTCGAATAAACACAATTCAAAATCATACAAATAATATTAATCTTATTATCTTTGACTAGTAGATAACGCTATTTTTAACCGACTTCCCAAAGGAAAGAGGTTATCTATTCGTCACGTATATATTTTTTTTAATTTTTTTTTATGCTTTTTACTACTGCAAATTAGTTTACAGAGACATGTACAGTATTGGTACGCTAATTATGTACAAAGCTTAATCTAGATAATAAATATTTTTGCAAAATTAGCCAATCGTAAGCTCTATAAACTAAATTACACCGAATTATTTAGCTACATTTACAATCTTTGAATAATTTACTTTGAATCATAAAGTAGCCATAACATTAATGAATTACTATGCAACTTTATGAAAATTTACCTTTATCTAAGTAAGACAAAGCGAATTTATTAAACGGTAAATTATGCGCTATTAGATTTTATGACTCGGAACGCGAGGCTTGAGTTATCAGGGTAATTGATGGATCATGAGGAATGTCCTTGTATCTATATTACGTATTTGAGGTTTTAGTATCAGATCCTAGTGGAAACTTGATATCTCAACATTTTTTATTACGTCAAAGGACATTCCAGAATTGATTGTCTGTAGCTATACAATTGTAGATGACCACTATTGTCTATTAACACGTGTACAAATAAGAAACAAGATTAGAGTCTTACTTGAGGTCGGCCACAGATGCGTTGCCACCTTTGTGGCAAATTGGAACGCCTAGGATATTCATATTTTCACATTATCCCTCATGATATGATTTAGGTCCGGCAACGCAGCGCTTAATAGAACTGTAATTAGGCAGAAATGAGGTTAGTGGCGATGCCTCCAGTGTACACAGATAAAAAATATAACTCACAGATAAACATCGAGTCCTTAGCTCACACAGATTACAGATATACTGATATACATGATAAACTGTCTATTAGTCACATTAGTTGCGCCCCAACAAAAGGAGACTACACAGGTATAAGTAATTCCTACACCTGATATCTATATGGCTACGTAGATCATAAATCTCTGTGACAAAATTTGAATGATTTGCTGATTTTATCGACTAGTTAGAATATCTCACGATTATATGTGCCTTGCTATATCATTTAAATCCGTACACAGCAGCATTTCACACGTTACTAACGATATTGTTGTTAGACTTTATTGATGCCGTAAACTCGTAAAGGTGGCTCGTAATATACCTAAGTGGGAAACTGACATTTCCGATGCTCGTGTGCGATGTTCGAGTGCCAACATAAGGTTGATTAAGTCACGTCGTAAGCGAGTTATGGCAACGTGAAAACAACATTTATCAATAATTTCTCTTTGCGCAACTCATAAGTATTATATAGTGAAAACGCGAAAGCTGTCCAACTTATCGAGATCGATAACTGGAGAGCGTATAAAGTTTATTATACGGACTTTTTTGCTCACAGGCAGATAAATTTATGTAGCGACGTACCCTTTGGAGTGTATCATTTCCGGAACAAGTCGCTTTGTCGTCGAACATATTTTATTTTCCCGGATTAATGGAGCCATTTCCATAAAAAAGCCGTTTGCTTTTTGCGTTCGTCAACGCTGGCTTGGCGCACGTGGCGGAATGGATATAAAATATATTGTTTGTATAAAGAAACTCGTAAACTAAATCGATTTTTTCACTTAACCACTTAAAGAAGCTTAACTGGAACCCATAAGTAATGTTTTCTTATCAAATGAAAAATGGAATTGAAATTTATTGTAGTGTTTGATTATGCTTGGTTGCTTCTAAAGCAAAAGATAAAGCTATTTCCCGAATAACCAAAACAATGTTTAAGTGTTCAAATAAAAAAATATTTATGTTGAGGTTATGAACTATTTGTGATATATGATCATTATGATCATATTTTCTTGAAGCGAGTGATTGAATTCGCATAATTTTGGCTTTTGGAAGTACATGAAAAAAATCAAGATTTTAAACTGACATGAAGAGATAAGGAGCGATTAACCTAAGTTTATGCTGTGGCTATGACTCTACCTACATATTTTAAACATTGTGACCGACCTGGGAGGTATCACCTCCACACTTATTTTTAGCGTGAAGAAGAGTTTGCGCTTCATGAAAGACTCTAGTTACCGACAAAGTTTTATATGAAGCGACCATCTTATTCCTGGGGAATAGCAATGTACTTAGCTGTGATTGACTTCAGATAGAACCCAAGTTCTATATGAAGTTGCTTGCTTTGTTCGTGGGTGGCAGTGACCACTTACCATCAGGTGGAATGCCTGCTCGGTTACGTTAATCGGAAATGATAAAAACCAACACAAAATTTAACATCTCGAGTACCTACCGAACATGTGCAACCCATACATATATATATTTGCGAAAATTAGGGACAAGATATACAATTTATAAAGTATTAAATTATCTGTGTATTTTACATAATGAATATCGCAACGATTTAACACCATAATAGTTAATTTCATTAGCCATTAATTCTCACTTCAGCCGTTAGGCGCATAATCGTTAAATTTGATGAACCCGTGGCTACATTTTATAACATTTTCTGCCATAGGCCGACTGATCAGCAAAGGCGATGTACCTAATTTAAATCAATACTTTAATTATGGATACATACTACATCTTATGTTTTTGTTTTTGAATTTTGCAAAGTGGTAGAACTATGGTGCAATCGAAGAGGTACCGCCGTCACATCAAATTCTAGCGTGAAACATTCCTTGCGTTTCGTTGGAAGGGTGTGGTTGCCAGCACACTTTTATATGAGGCGACCAACACAGTCCTCAGGACCAGAACCGTGTCTGTGATTGACTTCAGATTGAATCATTGTTCTATGTGAAGTTTTAAAGTTGGTAGAACAACTGAACAGAACTAGAACAACAACATGGTTCGACCGGGGAAGTACCACCACCACACCTATTTCTAGCGTGAAGCAGTTCTTGCGTTTCGGTGGAAGGTGTGGTTGCCGGCACACCTTTATTTGAGGCGACCATCTGAGTCCTCGAGAGTAGCAAACCATCTGTGATTGATTTCAGATTGAACTCTTGTTCTGTATAAAGTTATGTACAGATATCCGTGGGCGGCAGTAACCATTTGCCATCAGGTGGACTGCATGCTTATTTGCTACTTTAAATTTATAAAATCAAAGTTGGTTACAGACGTCCATCGGCGGCAGTGACTACTTACCATCAGGTGAACTGCATGTTCGTTTGCTGCTTCAATCTAATAAAATGTTATGTTTATTATATCGTTGAAATATTTACCGTCTGTAATGTGTTGATATTTAAGTAAACATGGACTTTCTCACTGCACACCAATACCCCGACATTTCTGCGTCATTGAACACTGAATATTGTTTCCGTAGGTACTTAGATTTACCCCTCATTGGTACAACTTTATCGAACTTGGAACATCTTTTGCAAATTAAGTAATGAAAAAATCTAACTTCAACATTTCATTCATATGAAACTTATTTTTTGTAGATTTACTGAGCCTACACAATAATAATTAAACATTTGCAATACTAATGTAGGCACAACTGTTTCATTTGCATTTTGCTATTACGTAGGTTACTACATATATGAACATTGAATAAAAGTCCTTGAAACCTAGTTTTATGAAGTATACTTTTAACATTTGGCGTAACTCGCAAGTTGATTGGAGTTTAATTTCTAATTATATATGTCATCTTTTAAACGACAATATTCAAAAATATTTCAGTAATATACATGTTTATTAATCCTTATTGTAAGATATTACGTTTACTAAAAAATTCTTGGAATTTAGAAAGATTTCGTTTTGGATCCGACGCGGCGCACGTCCGCGACCGCGGCCGTCCGCGGGAAGTCGCCTCACGCGCCGCGCCCCGAGCGCGACGATTATAATTTCGAACGCCGATCAACATGAACGTCCATAAATTTATTAGACATAGTGTCGGCCGACTCGCCTCGGGCTCGCATTATATAAAATATGTCAAGAATTAACCATTATCATGCTAAGAATATTTTACTTTGGGTACCTACTCCAATCCGGTGAACTATGTCAAGATTGTAAAGCAAATTTGAATAAATCGTGACTCGATTCACGGCCGATAATGGACGAAATATGGTAGAAAATAATTCTGTTAATCATACAATTCATCACATATGCAAAGTATCTACATAATTGTAGTGTGTGCGATAATATACAAATTGATTAGGACCAAGTCCTCAGTTAATTTTATTAAATTACAGTATCAATTATTTACGTCAGTGTTATTTAGAAATCTTTCCACTCGTGTTTAATAGGTATATTTTTTTCGTTATAGGTATATGTACGTTGCAACATTTAAACATTAAAATATTGTAAGCAGTCTCATTATGGTTATTACTGTAAATAAAATGACACGTAAAACCCATTCAATACATTTTATTGCTCATATTTTTAAAACCCTTAGAACGTTGCGAAGGCACAAGTGCCATAACAACTCCGTAGTACAACATTGTTAAGTGATGTTGTGTTCTAATTTGAAGGATGTGGTATATACATTAAAATAATTATTTCAAGTCATTAGTTTCTAGTCAAGATTCCAAGTCTGGGGTCACATTATAAAAGTCACTGACGACTTTATATGAGGTGAACGGCATAATAGTTTGATACTGCTATACGGTTAAAAAAGCCTCGCGATTGACCCCATCAAGCTCGATCGATCAACAATTTGTCGATATCGAGCTCAGATGCTAAACAGAGATATCGCACCCACGCGGCCAGAAGGGCAAAGTCGTAAAATGTAAATTTATTGCGCGATGTTTTACATAAATTCAAATTGACGGCCTTACATTACATCACGTAATTATGCTGCGCACAATTATTATAATTTTCCTATAATCGCGTTCATAAGGACGTGCGAAAAAACATTTTTATAACGTAATTTATATTGATTTATAACATTTTTTCACGGTATTGCCCATATGTATGATCTTACTGTTAGCTTGTTTGATTTACTCTTTAACAAATGAACTCAATATGTGTACCCATGTTGCATGTTGTTTTTAAACCAGCCTAAGACCTTTGATAAAAACAACATCTGGAGAATCTTCTAAGATAATTTTAAGAAGAACGCAGACACTTTATTTTCGTCGATAGTGATTTCTTATGTGTGTATACTATCATTTACGATTTGTTAGTACCTAACAAGAAAACATGATTGATTTTGAAACAGTATGTAGAGTAATTTAAGATTTCGTCTGAATCTAAACTTGACGGATGCCCATTCGTTTCCGAGACGTCCTCATCTGTTAGAACAATTAAAAACATATTTACAATTTTTAATTTCATTTAATGATTTTCGAGTTCCGAGTCGTGGAAAGATCATTAAGTATAGGAACGAATACGTAATTATAATGTTAGTAAACATCTGCATCTACGCGGTCACGGTATCCTTAAGCCTTTCCACGCAATCGGAGATCCATCTAACGATTTAGACCAAAGATTTTAATTATACCCCGTTTTCCAAAATGTTACAACAGATCGTGATTTTAATTACAACCTCCGTTGCTGATTTATTGTTTGCCCACGTGTGTTGTTGATTTATGAAATACGAGAAGGCAAAGAAAAGCAAGAAACGTTTCGATCAATTACGACCAATTATTTCTGTTTGAAGTAAAAGCGAAACATTTTATTACAAATTAAAACCCAATAACGTAGCGTAGTTTAATGTAAGTCGTTCTTTCGTTAATTGCTTCAGTTTTAATTACAAACTATCGCATCGCGATTGTAGTCCTGAGAGTCCTACCTTCTCGCGCACCGCGTGAATGCGAACACCTTTCTCGTACATAACTACTTATAATTAAATCTTCGAGTAGTATAATTACGTCCTTTGCCCCATTTGTCCGGTAGATTATTCTACGTGATTACAGGCTATTCGGTGCGACGTATTCAAAAATTATATTTCTAGTAAGTGATACGTAAATTCAACTAAAAGTGGGAAATTTAATTGGTACGAAGTTTTGAATTTTTGAACAAGTAGCGCCTCAAATAAGCTTTGATGGGACGCGGGTGGAACTTAATAGTTTTATTGTGATTAGAGACTGTAATTATTTCAGTAATAGTAGACGCTTGACAAATTCGTAATTTTCCGTCGTCACTATTCTAGGCATAAAAAAGGAAACGCTAAGTGCATTACAGGTTCATAATTAAAATAACAGTCGTGAGCTTTTATCAGTTATAATATATATACCGTGACTCAAAAAAAGTATTTGTACACCTCGTTTTTTACCAATAACTTCAATTAGACGAATGTCAGGTGAACAAAATTTGGGTGGTTAGTACTTAACGAAGCATAAAAACGTTGTGTATGTTTATTTACTTTTAATAAAGAGTAAAAAAAAAGTTATTAAAAAAAACAAGAATTGAGCGGTCAAAAAAGTATTTGTACACTTACGTGTATATCTTTAAACTATCGAAAAAAGTATTTAATGAAGACAAAGCGTCCTTAAATATTTCATAAACGTTTTTTAGACTATTCTTCGATTATTTAATTACCAATTCAGTTTAGAATGAGTATAACAATCAAAGAAAATAAAAAAAGTAAAATATGTAAGTCTCGGCGAGATTGCGTTATTATTTTTCTGAAACAAGGAAAAAATATCAGAAAAATGGTAAAGAGCTGAAGTTAAACATCATGACAATGCAGTACATTGTAAAAATATTGAAAGAATGGCTCATACAAATGTAAAACGATACCCGATCAGATCAACCGAAGATACTTATGACGAGAGAGCGCCGTACTACCATTAGAGAAGCTTCAGAAAAACCGTTTTCAGTGTTCAAACGCTGGTCAATCACATCGCATCAACATCTAGCAAGTCCGTATGATCACAAATTGTGCATAATGTTCTGCACTCAACCAAAATATAAAAAAAAAATCGTTTGGTGAAAACCGATTGCTGATTTGCAACCGCAAAATAACGGTTTATTATGGTGAACAGAACGTTACGTTTTGGGCCTGTATGGCTTACGATGGCCTTGAAATGCTTGCTTTTTTCGAAGGGAATATAAATGTACGCAAATATATCAAAGTGTAGCGCGATAATTTGAATGAAAGTGCAGTCAAATTATGCCTTTGTGGTCAATATCACTTTTAGCATAATAATGACCCTAAGCACACTGCACGAATAACAACAGAATAGTTACTCTATAAAATTACCTATCAGTTAGGTATGCCACCACACTTTGGATAGTTGATTGACACCACACACCACCAATCTCCAGATATTATTTCTATTGAAAATCTTGGGCATAATTTAGATGTGCAGATTTAGTGCACAACAGGAAAAATCTCAAATATACATAATCAGCAACGAATAATCATAGAACTGTGGGAATAATACCTGAACACCCATCTTTAAAATTGGATGAATCCATGTCAAAAAGTTAACGAGCTATTATTCATGCTAGAGACATGCATATTTCATTTCAATTATAATGTCGGGTTTAAAATTTTCATGTTTTACAAAGTTGTCGTAATTGTACAAATACTTTTTTGACCACTCAATTCTTGTTTTTTTCCGTATAACTTTTTATAACTCTTTATTAAAAAAAATACATATACACAATGTTTTTATACTTTGTGAAGTACTTACCACCCAAATTTCGTTCATGCAAAGTTCCTTTGATTAAAGTTATGGGTAAAAAACGAGGTGTACAAATACTTTTTTGACTCACTGTATATTATTATATTTTACTTAATTACAATAAAAAAGTCACTGTCACCAAACTGTATTTTACCTTACAATGTAATTTATAAAGCAATTGTTTTGCATTATTTTTGATTTGGTAAGCAATGAATCTTATACCGAACTTTTAGCTTATTCAATGAAGAAGATATTATAATAACAATCCATTATGACCGTACATATGAAACGATCGTACTCTGGACCCTTAAATAAGCTGCTAAATTTATACTCGTTAGATATGTCAACTTTTTTGCTTTTTAGTAAAGTAAGGCGAGGTAGAGTAATTTAACTAACATTATGCATGTTAAATGGCAGTCAACGTTGGTTACGGTTTGTGGCAAAGGGAGATCTCCCGCCAGGCTAGGTCATTGTTCGGAACTTGTATAGATGCGGGGTATTGAGAATACTTCGATAGCGTGTTTCAGAATACTAGTAGCGGCATCTCATGATGAGTTGCGGGAAGTCGCCACACGGTTCATTCATGCTTAACTACACCATCAACGTTAACATTGGATTTAAGAGTACAACAACAACTCGTGACTTTTTCCAAAAAATGCCTGATTGTCATCTGTCATACGATAAAGTAACTTAAAAACTTTCAGAATAGAAGTAACCGTTAACTTTAAAGATATGACGGATTTATTCAATGAAATAAAAACACATAAATTTCTAAGCATACCGGATAGAAATAATATTCTGAAAGCAGTGAGTAACTCTCGTAATCGTAAAGGTCGTGAGTTCGATCCTCACCCGGGGCGTTGTTCGGCAAATTTCAATTGTATTACGTACGTGTAGACACACAATATGGCGTAAGTGATCATAATAGGTATTGCTGGTAAATCTAAGTGATATTCCGTTGTAATATGTTGAACACATAAATGAGTTAGTATGACCCGCATGGCGGAGCGTATACCATACCGGTCTGTCGCGCAATGGGTTCCGGGTTCGATTCCCGGCCAGATAGGTCCACCTGATACTAAGTGGTCACTGTAATCAACTTCATACAGAACATGGGTTCTATCTAAAGTCAATCACAGATGTGTTGCTACTCCCGAGGACTATGATGGTCGCCTCATGTGAAAGTGTGCCGGCAACCACACCCTTCTTTCGAAACGCAAGAAATGCTAGAAATAGGTGTGGCGGTGGTACTTCCCCGGTCGAACTACACTGGTTCTACCACATTGAAACTTACCACTTGCTTTAACGATGACGCATAAATGAGTTAGTTCTAATAGAAACTTAAATGTTTGTGTTTGTCTTTCGTCTTGTTTTATGGCTATTTCACTCTTAAAATAAGCTCTATGTCAAGTAGTGGAGGAGATTTTTATACAATTGAAGTAGCAAATGAGCATACAGTCCACCTGATGGTAAGTGGTTATACCAATAATATCTATAGAAATCAACTTCATATGGAAGAAGGTTCTATCTAAAGTCAATCATAGATTCTTTGTTACTCCTGAGGGTTAAAACGGCTGTCGTATATCAAAAGGAGGCACAACGTTCCATTGAAAGGCAGAATTACCTACCTTACTCTAATGGAGGTGTGGCGGTGTACCTATTTGGTCAAACTACACTGGCTCTGGTCCACCAATTCGCATTTGGCCAGCGCGGTGAACTATGGCCTAAAACTATCTCATTCTGAGAGAAGACCCGTGCCCAACAGTGGAACAATAATGGGTTGTACCCCGACTGGCTCTACCGCCTGGTGGTTATTGATGATAATTATATTACATGGTATATAAAATTGACACGACTTTCCAAAAAAAGCATCGTATGAAAATTTAACACTTCCCAAACAACCCTACAGTCTATAACGACAAACAAAGCTTATATGTATATCAAGACAACATTTGCTGAACAAACAACGTTATTGTTTGCGGCAGCCCTCATCCAGCGAATCAGCCATATGCTGTGACCGTAATGGCAGCGGGAAATGACCGCCGCCATTCATCATGCCGCCACAAAATAGCTCCACATTTTCATATTCACTACTCGATCGGTAAAAATGCGCCAATTCAGAACATGAACAATGTTTTAAGTTCCGTAGTACTGATTTATCGATACAAATTGTCACAATATATGCGAATGGTAATTAATGAAAAGCTAAATTTACCAAAAAAAACAGTGAAATGTAATATTTTTAAAAACATTTATGTACATGTAAAAGAGTATCAAAAACATTAAAAAATTGCTTATTTACGTACATTTAGATTTATTTAGCGTTAAATTAGGGCGCCAGTTGCCAGTTTCCTTTCTAAATTATTAGATTGATGAAAAAGTCCCTGTAGCCTCGGGGTCAGAATAGGGCTACGGTATCCCCTGCCTGTCGTAAGAGGCGACTAAAAGGGGCTTCCGGGGTTGCAGACGGCTAGAGTGGGAGCTCGAACCGTTCGGTCAGGCAATCCCGGGAAGGACGGCGGTATGTGTGGTCGCATACCGTCGTAAAGACTAGACGGAGCGGTGGGCCCAGCCGCCCATCTGGGAGGAGCCCGATGGGGCAGCGCGCTCGGAGGATTCCGGTTGAAGTCGTTTCGAGATCCCGGAGTCCTCCTTTTCAGCGCCGAGGACGGCCACCGGGGGGGTTTTAGTGCGGTAAAAATCCCACATAACCCTGCGTCGCTCCCACGGCGTCGGGTACCTTTGGAAGGTTTTCCCCTCGAAAACAAAAAAAAAATGTGTGCGTGTACTCGTAAGAAGTGAAACTTCTTTATGACGTTATTTTTCAAAAAATAATTTACTATATGCAACTTTACAGAAATTGGTTAAATAAAGTTAAATTAGATAAAGTTTAATAAAAGGCTTTTATTAAACTTTATCTAATAATCTAATCTATAATAATCTATCTAATATCACGCGTGGTAGGGATAAGAAAAAGATGGCGCGTAACGGAAAAAAAAGATGGCGTGTAACAGAAAAAGATGGCGCGTAAGGAAAAAATGTTACACTAATTTTTTTTCCAACCCCGATAAAGAAGTTTCACTTCAACAACCCCGATAAAGAAGTTTCACTTCAAAAAGATTGATGAAAAAAGATGTATCTTATAAAAATCACCATGTGCGAAAAAATGGCCTATTTAACTAGAATAACATTTCAGGCATTGCTTCCCAAAAAACTTCAACGCTGCCAAATTTTCTTAGGACATTTCCCTCTAAAAGTTTTGAGCACTCAGAAGAGAGTGTTATCGTTCACTTTGAGAGCCACGGAACTTACAGGGATATCTACGGCGAATCACAGTCATACTTGTTAATGCCACAATGTATTTTTTATAACAATGTAGAAAAACGTTGTCCTGGTGTGAACTACGTGTTAAAGACGAGACGTTAAAAAGTTAACTTACTCCTCATCGTCTAATCTAACTAGTGAACTGTTATCTACGAGCGACAGTTACCAGAATCAGAAAAAATACCGTTCAAATCGTCGTGATTACAAAAAAATTACGAACAGTGATAAGAAGATTTATACGAAATCATACCTATCAATCCTTACGGGAATCGGCTATTTTAGAAATTTACAGCATGAAAGCATTTTTCATCAAAATCAAGGACCGTGACAGGCGGAATGATGAATTTACATGGGTTTTTAGTGCGTCACGGATCACTAATACTGAACGACCTTACGCTCTTCGCGATAAAGCCGTTAACGGAGCGATCGTTTTGCCCTTTTTAAGAAACATAACATGTGAAATGCAATATTTAGCATTTATTTTATAGGGGAGCTTGCGGTTTGGTAATGACGAGCGAATAATGTTTGTCTTCCGGCTGCATTAGGTAATGAACCGTAATTGGTTTATTAAGGGTCTTCCAAACTTTCTTTAGGTGTGAAATTAATTTTATGCTGTCTTTGTTTACCGAATCATTTGGGGAGAACCTTTTTTTCATCTTCTCAAATAATAAAAATAGAGACAAAGAGCACTAATTATAACTTTCGTAATTTAATATATCGTCGTTTAAGTTCTAACACCGCGTAACTCAAAAATGCCCCTTTTTAAGTTAATGAAATAATGGTATCTCAAAATAATACTTTGTTTTTTATACGTCAATTCATAATTATTTTTCAGTTGTTGATTTTTATGTCTTATTTCATTTACTTACATTTCTAATTCATCTATACCAACCGATAATGACTACTACTTTCATTCTCATGTGTATTTAAAGCCGTATTGTAACATATTAGGCTGATGCGGAGTGATAGGTAGAAAGCACTTTCGAGAACATTTATATATACAGTAATACCACAACTTACGCTACACCGACTTACGCGAATTCGAAGTTACGCGATATTCAAATCTCCTTGATTCGTCTATTATTTAAATGTCACGTGCATCACACAACCTCTATATCAGCTATACTCAAAGTGTGTTCCTCGGAACCCTTCCGGCGGTTCCGTGATACCTCTGTCGGGGTTCTGCAAGAATTTAGAAAAAAAAAGTTTCATACCTCCCACTAGTTTGATTTTTTCTTTTTTCATGTTTTCTATTATTGTCCTTGCCAAGTGATGAAGTAAACAATAATTAGTTACTGTTACATTGTACTTTTATTATGCTGATTAATAAAAAATACACTTATAAAAACAATTGTTTTATTTTAGGGTTTCATCAAGTATTTTGCTTCCCAAAGGGTTCCATCATTCAAAAAGTTTGAGAACCACTGCTCTATATTATTGATTACATAAACACTTACTATCCCACACTATTGTATATATATCTTCGTGAAATTATCCTTGCTTTAAAATGTTTATCATTGGTTTACTATAGAATTGAAATAATATGTAGTTATGAAAAAAATCTGAAAGCGGATAATTACAAAAAAAAATCAGATGGGATGCGGATTTGAACCTGAATCCATAGTGTAAAAGGCCGAATGCCATACTAGTCATTGTAAGTACCTAAACACAATATAATATTGTTCTTATTGCGTGTAAAATTGTGATGAAATATATTTTTCCTTGAAGTATGGTGTAATCAAGTTGTTATGGCCTTTCTTAGAAAAACGTTTATGTTACTTCACGAAGTGTTTTGTGTGTTTACTTACAATATTTTCCTTCTAGTTAACAAGTTAACTTTAAATTCTTTAACTACATTCTAAAGAAACTCGGTAAAGTGATTCTTAATATTGTTATACAACAAAGTATAATAACTACTCCGATACTTAAGTTGCTCTTTGAAAACTTTTAAAAGAACATAATGGCTGTTATTATAAAACATTTGTACTGTATCAATTAACAGTGGGTATTCGGTAGGTATCTAACTGATTATACATTTAGGTTCTTTTCAGAATTTATTAACATTAATCATTTTCTTATGTATACGAAATTGTGAGATTAAAATTAAAATTCTGTAATTATGGTTTATTCAAATTCCAACTAAACACACGAAAGGACAAACCCAAATTAAAAATATATATAAATCGATATTATTGCTTTTTCTCAGTAGGTACCTCAACCTTATCCCTGTAGTTCCGGGACCAGAATAGGGCTACGTTACCCTCTGCCTGTCGTAAGAGGCGACTAGTAGGGGCTTCTGGGGTTGCGGGCGGGAAGAGTGGGAGCTCGAACCGCCCGGGCAAGCGACCCCGGGAAGGACGGCGGCATGTGTGGTTGCATGCTGCCGTAAAGACCAGAACAGTACCTCAAGCTATTAAATTTTCGAAAAAGATTTTTTTATAAGATTGAGGTATCAAACGAACACGCAAGCCAGCTGATGGATAGTGGGGACTGGCACCCATGGATATCTGTAAGCAATTTCATACAAAACAAAACTATCTTAAGTCAATCATTGAAGTCGATCAGTTTTGAACGTTGTAGAACCGGTGTAGTTCAACCGGGGAAGTACCACCGCCATACCTATTTCTAGCATTTCTTGCGTTTCGATGGAAGGGTGTGCTTGTTGGCACACTTTCACATGAGGCGACCATCATTGTCTTCTGGAGTAGCAACGCATCTGTGGTTGACTTCAGATATAACCCATTTTCTGTATAAAGTTCATTACAGACGTCCATGGGCGGCAGTACCACTTACCATCAGGTGGACTGGTGCTCGATTGCTACTTCAATCGGATAAAAAAAAATCATAGTTCCGTTGATAATCTGGAGGGTTAAGATGGTCGCTTCTTCTCAAAGTGAGCTGGCAACCACATCCTTTACCGAAACGCAAAAATGGCTTAATGCTAGAAATATGTAGGTGTGACGGTGGTACTTTTCCGGTTAAAACCATATACAGACACGCAGATTTTTTTTATAATAAGTATGGATCAAATTTAATCTAGTAGGCGTCTTTTGGCGAGTGTTTTTCTATATAATTCGCCATACAAAATAACAGACAACTGAGTCGGATTACGTCATTCCCCTCTCGAGAGCGCTCCGAGTTGGAATTAATTTTCGCCACAATTACCCGCTCGCATTACTAATTGAGACTTCAAAGAGCGGCGACTGTCGCGACATGGCTTTATTATCTCCCTTTGTTACTATCTGATGCACCTCTCTACGACACAGGCTTTTTAAAAGACAGGAAAATAACATAAAAAATAATGTCAGTTAATCGAAAAACATAGTATTTTTTATTGTGTAAAACTTCAATTAATGGGTAATGTTTATATCATTATCAGTATTATTAACGCACCCTATATGTCTTTATATTTAAAAAAACAGTTTTTTTCGGGAAAGTTGTGCACTTGCAAAGTACACGATCATTTTTGAAGTTTTCATCATTACATACTTATGAAATATCATGCATATAGAATGGTCCTATAATCTGAATTAAAACGTCGAATGCCTTATTTCCCCTTAGTTCGTCTAGATTAGGACACAAGCGCTTTGAGAGTTATAGCGTAAACACGATATTTAAAGTCATCATGTAAAAGCGATTACCAGTCTTACAAAACGAAAATTAAAACAAAAGTTTTCCGCGTTGTCCTTATTCTGTCCGCATTATGGCCGGCGGCGACGCACTCGCTTCGATCGACCGCAATATGGGGTCACCTGATAATGCCTGCGCAATTACGCCACCATTACCAGCACTCGTTGCCTTCTCAAATACCCCACTTCTTGTTATACGATCAAATGTCTCAGACGTGACTGGCAACGTTGCCACCAACGCATTATCTAGATTCGATGCAAATTATTCACAAGCCACGCTAGTTTTAGCGGAAACCGCGTGTTTTTATACAGCTGCGTTCAAGTTTAATTGTTTGGATATAAACTGTATAAGAGAATAATTAATAAGCATGTGCTTGCATTTTTAACCGTATCGTATCGTCAACCCATTATTGTCCCACTGGCGGACACGGGTCTTCTCTCAGAATGAGAGAGTTTTAGGCCATAGTCCACCGCGCTGGCCAAGTGCGAATTGGTGGCCTTCACACAACTCCCAGAACTTTTTTTTAAGAAGTCTCGGGTGTGTAGGTTTCCTCACGATGTTTGCCTTCACCGAAAAGCAGTGATAATCAATTTCTATCTAATACGTACATAATTTAGCAAAATCAGTGGTGCGTGCCTGGGTTTGAACTTCGGACCTCCCGATTGAGAGGGTTTCAACCATTAGGCTATCACTGCTCTATTTCAACCGACTTTCTAAAGAATATAAATTATTGTAACTCAATGCATATAGATTCCTACCGGTAAATTTTTGATACGACTGCCAATTTTAATCCAAACCTCACTTCGGTACATTGGATAAAATATTGAAGTAGGATTGAAGGTTTGTAAAAAGACGACTGTTTTACCATTACTTTTGGTGGTCGAAAATAAAGACTATCCGTGTGAGATTTTGTATACTTGAGCATAATTGCTTAATGCTAAACTGTACAGAATTTGATAAGCTAGTCCATAGTTACACTAGAGATTAATCGAACCTGTAGCTTATAGAGCTAATTTTCTGATTGAAAGTTTAGTTTAGTAATATTTAGACAAAAAAACAATCTTAAGGAGGCTTCCTTCAACGAGATTCTGCTTTCCCTACAAAACTTTATGTGTAAAAGAACTCTATCAACGTCTTGTTGTAGATATTCTATTATTGGCAAGGGTAAGTTTTCTTTTATATTGTTTTTCTGCATGCAGCATGTCAAGATTTGCTTAAGTATTTAAAAACAAGTCGTAAACATCTTGAAAGATCAAGATTAAAGTACATGAGATATACAAGATGTTTTGCCGTATCGCTTTAACTTGACAGGTGAAGTTGGTCTGAAAATAAAATGTAGGGAATTCGAACAGTTAAACCTGGATAGCATTTGGAGAGCGACGCTGAGACGGTAGGCGCAGGCGCACGACGCTCGCGAGGCGAACAATCGATCGTGCTCAGACTACAATTTGCGTAGTGGCAGCACTGCCAGCTCCTCCGGCAATTTGTGTCCGTCGCCTTCGCCTGCCGTTACTCGGTAAACGCTACTGGAATATTATGTAGCCTGTGGTTGAGTTCCCAGTTTTAAACGCACAGTCGTCCGGACGAGTGAGATACATGCTAATTATGGGCAATTTTCAAAATCGATCGCCGAGCTTTTGCTGGTTGCGGCTTCCTGCGTTCGCTCCTCGAGAAAATGTAAGCAAACATGCAGTGCTAAAATGCTTGCGATTTGTTCTCGTTTTGTTCTTTTATTTGTGGCTGCGTGCTTCGGTGGGCTGGCAGTTGGTATTCGAAACTCTCTGTTAGGATAGATCACACTAATCCGTTCAACATTGTATCCTTGTTACATCGTAACCGTCTTGGTACAAATCCTAGAATCGGAAAAATAATTATATGGAATAATAATACATTTCATAAATAAAATATTATTTGACAAAATAATATGACAATTTAGTTTCCTTTACAAAATTAGTGTACCTATATTATTTTACTAGCTGTATATAATTAGTTTCGTAGTAGCAAAACAAACTGAAGGAGTTTGCGCCGGCTACCATTTAATAATGGTATCATCGAAACATGGAGTCTGATCTGATGAGTAACCTTGCGTCATAGCCGATGCTGTGCAATTACTGGGCGATCAATAGCTTCTAGATTACATCTCAATAATCCTTGTTCGAGATATTGTCTGAGATTGCGCGGCGAGCGTGCGCTCGGCTACTATTTGCGCGTTACGGTATTCCATCTCGAGTGATGTTGTTATTTCATTAAAGCAGCAATGTTGCCGTGTACTTATGTATAATTAATAACCGGTATCTGCGGGCCATCTGAGCGAAGATGTGTCACCGACTAATAACGGAATATCTCGTGTTAGATATTAGGTATGCACGTCTTCGAGAGTGCACGTCGGTGACGGTCAGGACGCGGTAATTGATGACGTCGCGGGCAAGCGGTGTCCGCCCATTTTCCGTCAATTTTCGTCACTTGACTGATGGTAGCCGGTCCCGCCCACGGCCCTCGGCCCCCGCCCGCCCCGGGGACACCCGCGTACGGCACGCGCCGCGCTATATTTAAATGGGATGAACTTGTATCGTGCGCCCGCCGACGAGGAATGTAAACGGCATGGAACGTTAATCATACTTCTGTGACAGATACATCCAGAGATGTCGTCGGATGGCTGCTTAAAAATTGACTATCTGATCTCTGAACAGCTGGGTTTTATTACCTTTATTGTAGAATTTCAATTGAGTGTGTAATCAGTCAACCAAGCGTAATCTAAGTAAAGCTTTAATGTCTTAATACTTACGTATAGGCACTTAAAACATTTGAAGAGGGCTTCATTAACCATATAAAAAATCTTATTCCGACTTAAACCAGAATGTTAGAAAGTCAGATAGCAATTCATGACAATGAATTGCTATCGCTGGTACACGGGTACCAGCGAAGACTTAGGGAAAGTAGACGTGTTACCTTATGTTCTCTACTTAGCAACTACCATTGGTGTTTGTTATAAGACTAAAGATATTTCAGCTTGCTATTGAAACAAAATTTATCTCTACAAAGATCACTTTGAATACAATGATCTCAATAAATCTGCACTTGAGGAAACAAATTGTTCTATTGTAGTCTTGTAGTTTCCAGTGTCTATAATCAATTGACTTTTAATTAACGAGATTACCATTTAATTCACGACCAAACTCATCGAACTTTTCAACTTTTTGCTGCATGGTAATGTTCTTTTATCTTTTTGCTCAAGAAAACAATACCATCCTAACACAATATGACTCCCAGAGCACAAAGTGGTGAAGTCATGTGAGATTGTTTTTGCCGAGATTGGCTCAGATCAATGGAGTCAGAAGTATAGCAGGTCGAGAACCGTTGATGAGAGGCGTCATGCGATGGCGCACGTGTTGCTTTTTGTTGCGCCTATTATCTTGTCAGATGAAAACCTCTTAAGTGCTCCCATTGTCCTCCTATGCGGGTAATTGTGAGTTCAACTCTTAGGCGCCGTTCTAATCTACACCGTGATTGCGAAAATCACGTGATCAAGGAGTCTCATATCAAAGTGGTTTAAAAGATATTAATTAGTTTGGTCGTTTCAATGATAGGATAGTATTGTATTATTTATTTATTTTGTGGAACCAAGCAAATACCAGTTGAAACTACACACCACCTACCATACTCTAAAGTTTATCTGAATACTTAAAATTACCTTATTAGGTACAATGGACCTCTGTTACTCATAAACCCATTATTGGCCCACTGCTGGGCACGGGTCTTCTCTCAGAATAAGAGAGTTTAGGCCATAGTCAATCGCGTTGGGCAAGTGCGAATTGGAATTCACACACCTCCGAGAACTTTTTTTTTTAAGAATTATCGGGTGAGTAGTTTTCCGCACGATGGTTTCCTTTACCGAGAAGCAGTGATAATTAATTTCAAATGCGCATATAAATCAGTGGTGCGTGTCTGGGTTTGAATCTCGGACTTCCAGGCAAGTTTCAACCATTAGGCTATCACTGCTCTGTTACATCAGAATACATATTTTGGTACAGTTTGTACGTATAAAGTACTACTTCTTTGGTTTAATTAATCAGAAACTCTTATATTATACTAGCTGTACCCGCGGCTACGCCCGCGTGCAAATCAATGTATCGCAAAGTTTTTCCCGCGCAAATCTCCACTCAGTAGGAATTCTACGATAAAAGTAGTCTACATGTTGTTCCATAACATTTTCTATAGTACAAAACCCGTAAAAATCGGTTTAGCCGGCCAAGGATTACCCGGACAAACACAGAGTGAAAAAACGAATTTTAAGTGTGTATTTGTGGGTAGATGCATATTGTTATGTAAAATGTTTTGAAAATAAGACGAATTAGAATATCGTAAACCGCTTTTTTGAACCAATTTACAGTCATAGTGGTCACATTAACAATATCGGAATACATCTTTTCAAACAACGCCTACACATTTAAACCAAAGCGCATCGATTATAAAGATGGATTTTAACATTTCTGAATTGAAAAATACTATTTTAAGTAATTTTGGTCGATTTAAATTTCTGAGTAAGATTACATATAGGTGAACCTACTTTTAACATTAATTTGACAACCTTGACGACCCGCGTTGTGGAGCAGCTACCACACCCGGTTCGATTCCCGGCCAGACAGAAATCTGAATAGATTCATGTTCTGGGTCTGGGTGTTTCTATATACGTCTTGTGTGTCCATGGTACCCACGAAACAGGAAAAAATCCTAGTGTGGAGCTATTGTAGAAATTGAAATTGTAGAAATTTTCTATTTTATTGAGTGTAGAAAGCGTATTTTTATTAAAAAAAAAATGTTTCAACTCGCCTCCCGGTACTCCTCGTACCGGGAGGTGGGTTGAAGGAATCCAAAAATTTTGTTGGATAATGTCTTCGATCTCGATGGCTGTATCTACAGAATCTTCAACCCAAATGGTCAAATAACAATCCCGCATTGAATTTCTAGTATTCCTTTGATTGGAAATATTAAAAATGTTAGAGAAATCGTTGCTACAAATCTTGAGTGGACGCTCAAAGGCGAATAGGCAGGCATTATGACCGCTTTTTAAAAGTGTGGGCGCAACGCTGGACGACGCCACGGCAATAGCTATTTTTCTATCAGATCTTAGATTTCATTTTTTGCTAATAGTAAATTTATTAAAAACGTTTTACCCGTGCCTCCTAGTGCATCTAACTAAAACTAAAAATCTAATGACAGTATCAATGATACGTAAACTAATTTTGGTTCTACTAACATTTAAGCGGCGCTCAGGTATGTTTATAGTTTATCTTTATTAAGCCTTGTTTGTGGTTCATTACATTAAAATTTGAATTTGTCGGCAAGGTAAATCCAAATTATTTTGTACTTTTACCTGACAGAGGTTAAACCTCTATTAATTTCATATAAACTTTGTGACACATTGATTCCCAGGCGGGCGAAAGCTTTGCATTTCCGATACTAAATAATATTTAAAAATGAGCTGGTTATTAAAAAAATAATACTAAAATTAGTATTTATGAAAACTACAGATTATAATTATAATAATAATAATGATGTACATAAGACAACTGGATTCGAACCCCAGACCTCGCGTTTCTAATCCGCCCGACTTGGCACCACACTGCTATCACGATTTTAATAAAAGATGCGAAATTCACATACTTATGAGTTAAGAACATTATCTATTTTGGCTTATTTTGACACACTTTGTTATTCTAAAATTAATTTAAAATATGTTGTTATTTAAATGCATGTTTTTTATAACATTATTTATAATGAACATGTCATAAATATAAAAAGAACAATAATGTTGACCTTGCTCGTTTGTTATTAGAGCCAAGTGTTCATCAACCATGCTTCAATATTCATAAATGCAATTATTTATCACAAAAGTTGCAAAAGCTTCTTTATAATAATAATTCATGATATAATTGTTATATCTTATTTAGATACTGATCGACTTATTAATGTTAGTATTTTGCTCAAAAGACTATCAATTGTATTTTGTCCTTAATAATTAATATCGCTAAAAATGTACGGGTGTGGTCAATAACATAACTTTATTTATGCAATAATAGTTAAGAAACTATTTCTGTTACATGAACATGGAGTCGATAATTTTATTTTGAAACAATGTTAAAACATTTTATCGCCTTTGAATTATTGGATTCGATTAACTATTTTACTATAATAATATGACGCGCCATCTGTTATCAATTGGGAATCCCTGTACTCTAAGAGCGATTTTACAATCGCGGCCGCAGCGCGTCAACGGATGCTTTTTTATTTTTGAAATTTCATAAATTCATAAATTAAATGAAAATCAATTTGAATCACGTCTATTTTTATAATTGATTATATATATATATATTAATATAATTGATAGTTACAAATTTATACGTATTGTTTTTGAATGAATTCAGAATGACATCTGGGCGGCCATTATGGCTACTGTCATGTCACACTACTGTCATGTCTACACATGTTTACATTAGAATTTAACAAAATACGCGACAATCCGAATTTTACGGATATATGTTGTCGACTCGAAATCAATGTTTTTTATGTTTTATTATTTAGATACGGTTTTAAGTAAGTCTATCGTACCCCTTGACGGACTTGTCAATATGGGACTTTGTCAAAAACGAACTTCCATACAAACATTTATGCCCGATTTTAACGCTTTCAACCCATTTTTTTTCGATAAAAAGCAGCCTATGTCCTTTCTCGAGGTCAACACTATCTGTGTACCCAATTTCATAAAGATCGGTTCAGTTGTTTAGGCGTGAATAAGTAGCAGACAGACAGACAGAGTTACTTTCACATTTATAATATTAAGTAGGGATTGAGCCCTAGTTTATTTTGATCTTAAAATTACTTTCAGGTAGGTATGTTTTTCCAAACGCACCAAAAGGAGTGTTACTGCCAAAATTTCTGGTTTAAAATATTCCTTAATATTTGGTAACGGTATTTTTCGTACACAGAAGCTCTGACAGACGCGTCCATCAACAAAAATTAATTTATACGACGATGAAAACTGCATACATATTAGGGTATATTATTATAAGTCACGGAACCCAAAGTATTTAGTATAATGTGCGTATCGTTAAGTTATTATGAGGTGCATGATATAGAGCAATTAGCGAGTTTGTCATTAATAATAGTTTTGTATGAAATATCTCGTATATTTTATACGTGAATTACAATGAGAGTTTAATATTATTATTCTGGTGTAATTTATCATGTCTGGTGTCTTGGTCTCATGTAGTTGGCTGTTCGAGAGGTTCTATAATTTGGCTGTATAATGTCTTCTTTAGCGAAACTATTTACAATATTGATGTTTTATTCATGACATTTCCACTACCGATATATTATTTTTCTCTTATTAAACGCCAGTTTCGCTCTCCAAACCGTATTTTTCTTTTTATGCAAGTAGTCATATTTATGATGTAAATTGCCTTTAAATTAATATTTCCCTAGAGATGGACAGATGAAGTCATTTTCAAATTATAATCACCGTAATACCTCGACTTACGCTACCCCGACTTACGCGAACTCGGAGTTACGCTGTTCTCAAATCTCCTCAATTAGTCTTTTATTGAGTGCCAGCTGCGTCACACAATCTCCATATTATAGATTACATAGCCTTACTATTCTATACTATTAAATAAGAGTGTTGAATATAGTATTTTGTGTTACGTATTTCTTGTATCGGGGTACAAGAAATACGTACGCGGTTATCAAGCATTGCGTTATGGTTGTTAAATTCCTATTTTGAATAATGCATTTCAGTTCATATGCTTCATTTTAAGATAGCCGATACACGGCATAGCAAGAAATTCAGGGTTACAATCCTACACGGGGCAGTACTAAGGGGCATTTCGTAGTGTGCGTATAATGTCTACCTGTAATTTATTGCTGCATTAGGTACCTGTAGATTTACGGTAACCAAATAAAAATCTTAAATCAATTTCATAGTCTTCGCTAATTCTCGGTTGCGTTCGCACTAATTGCTTGTAATAGTCTATTTCGTAAAGTGTTGCTCTTTGCATAGTTCTTTGTAATTATATGTAACTGAAAAATTGCAGGTTGTCAGTGAATAATGAACGGTATCATAATATAACATGTTTACATAAATCGTTAACTATTTAATAAAATGGTACTATTCTTTAACGTTGATACCGTTCTTGTTGTTTCTTCATTTTTTATTATTACATATGTACGAAAGTGTTAGAATCAGTGTAGTTTGACCGGGGAGATACCATTGCCACACCTATGGCACAGTACTAATATCTAACAGTATGGAAACTAAGCCTTGTTTATAAAATAGTTAACTACTTTCTATTGCAGCAATAGGGTTGTCTACATTTTTTAGTAATAGTGTTATTAATACTTATTTTAGCATTTATTGTCATGTAGTCATCCATCAATAGAATTGTAATATCTACGCAGTTTACAAACAATATAAGTAGGTTATCTCACAACTTCGCATTTTGATCCCAGCATGACGATAATTATTATGATACTTAGTTTGAAATACGGAAACAGTTTAATATTGATACTTGTAGATGCGTGTAATATCTAGCAATTAAAAAAATGCTTTATTCTTCATAAATTACAAATTATTCACTGAAAATTACATTCTTCTACGACGACACGTCAGTTCATCAATTTAAAATTTTATAGTGTAAAAAGTTCAAACCACCGTATACCACGCAATTGTCATTTTTTTAAAAATCGCGGACACAAACAACAACGTGACCATTCGTCTTGACGCGACGCTCGATACTGAAGCACTGCGAAAACCCCTTAGCGGTCTCGTCAATGCGCATGTTTGTGTGAGTGTGCCCTTTTGGAACGTTTGTAGGGAGTTTCCATACTGTACCATATTTCTACTGTACCTGCGGATAGCGTGAAGCGTTTCATTCGTTTCGGTGGAAGATGCCAGTTGTTGGCTCTGTTTCATATAGGACGCCTCTCTGAATTCTAGGGAGCAGCATCGCATCTGTAATTGATTTCAGATACACCCCTGTTCTATATGAAATCCATAGGTGGCGTTTGGTACTGTAATGGGATAAAAACTTAATAGATATTAACTATACCCTAGATTCATATAATTATCTTACGGAATATAGAAAATACACGTTAGATGTTAAATTATAAGTAGAGATTTTAATTTAACAATATTCATTGCTGCCATCTGGTAAAGTAACATTTATTACATAACAAGGGGTAGCAGTCAAGGTCTCTGAAGGGTGTCGCAGGCAACGTCAAATAATATTGTTGTTTCTTGTTCAAATTGACTTAAATTGATTTCTTACGTCTTACAAAAAGAGGAACCGTTAAAGCGATAAAGTTGACACTGCGGTGGACTCACATTTAACTCTACTACCTTTATACTTAATAGCAGTTGTTATAAATATATATATTTAATTACATAATAATTGGCAAGATTACATTATCCTTTATGAGTTAAAACCACGATTGGGCACGGGTATCTTCCCACAGCTTTGACATATCTGTAGAGTGTTCCACTATAGAGCCTACTTTACCATCAGCGGTCACCCATCCACCTTCCGACCACCACCTAAGTTGCTTAATTGTAAATCGAGATCTACGTAATTGACCTATGTGCCTCAGTATACAAGCTTGTAAGTTGAAAAGACAGATAAAGTAAGTAAGCTGTTAATATCGCGTGAGTGTTCCGTGATTTATGATGCTGCGCGGCGGCCCGTGACTGCGACCGATCCGGGCATTATCCGCGACACTACACTTTTCCCTTATTGCACATGCCACATTACTTAATATTCATTCCGAAGCACCAAAACACGAGCTTTTTCCACCAGAGGTCACCCATCCAACTTCCTGCCACAACCGACATTGCTTAACTTTGCAAATCGATTGGGATCTATGCAAATGGGCCCTGCGCTCCAGTATAAGTTTACTTGTAAGTTGAAAAGACAGATAAAGTAAGTAAGCTGTTAATATCGCGTGTGTATTTCGTGATTTATGATGCTGCGCGGCGGCCCGTGACTGCGACGGATCCGGGCATTATCCGCGACACTACAATTTTCACTTATTGAAATAACTGCCACAATTACTTCGTTTTGTTATGTTTTTGAGACGTTTATGGCGAGCCTAATGGATTTACGTAGCTCAGCTGTGCGTTAAGTGGTACGAATTTTGTAAGTTACGTTCGTAACGTGTAGGTACTTTCAATATTATCTTTAGTAACGTGATGTTAAGTACTTATTTTACTTAACTGTTTATTACTAAAATCGTTATGCGCAAATAAAAAATATAATAAAATATTTCATATTTTATATAGTATTGTCTTGAAAAATGTAACCTACTACGTACGTAATTATCATTCGTATTTATTGACCTCTTTCTAGACCTCCTAGATAAGTATCTAGGAGGTCTAGAGCTCTCGTACTTACGAGACTATACGAGAAAAAAACCTATATTTATTGCGTCATCTATTCATAATGTTAAGAATACCTATACTAAGTAATTCAGAACTATTAATATTATTTAACAGACTACCTAAATACAGAGTAGAGTCCTTTTCCTGTCTCGTTTATTCCTTTTGCAACGTTCAGCTGACTCAGTCCATGAAATATTAATCCTGGAAAAGCATATCCTTAAATACAATAAGTGACAGTTATTGAATATTCATGGTTCCGTTGAATACGTGAGCGTAAAGCCCCGTTTACATCTAAAGACATTGAACATTATAGACACGTGCTGTACCAGCTAAAGATACTTTAGCATAAATTTTATTGAAAAATAATACACTTTTCTATAGAAAAACATAAATATTTTTGTATAATTTGTACAAAATTATTTATTCCCATAACATTATTGTGCATACCAGGGTAGTACCTACCAAAAATCGTATTGAGAAACATGATTTTGTCTGCCACGCCACGCTAAGTAGATATAAGTCAGTGTTTGTCAAAGTATTTGACAATGCCCCCTTGTGGGCGCTGAAAGCTGTACCTAGGCGTTATGGCCGTAGGGGGGCAATGAAGAGCCCAGGAAAAATGGGGGGTGTTAAGCATTTATTACACGACTTATGATAAATAGGTATTTGTCTATATTGTCTAAATTTGAACATAAAAAGATTTTCGAAACCTCTGACAAAATAAGAAAATCTCACCGACTGGGAGGGGGAGGGGGGGGGGGCTGGAAAATATTGAAAACAGAGCAATAGATAGAGCAAACTATAAGAACCTCATGTAAATGAACCGTAAGACAAAGAGTGATATCACCGTCCCGCGGGCCGGTTGACGCAAGTTGTAAATCGCGGTGGGCGGGGCCGATCGATACAGCCGCGATAACCGTGATTTACCTACCAAATAATAAAGGAACGTATCCACCAATCGAACGCTCTTATCGATAATTAATTCTATAATTTTCCATCCGATGTTAATTAACTTTACAGAAAATACTTATGGTGTTTTTTTATGAGCTTGATAATTGAGAGATATAATCGATCGAATGTTTGGGAATAACCTTAGTTAGAGGTATCATGACATCACCTGTTTCTACCTAATGGCAGCTGTGCTATTAGGTAGAAAGACTCTTCTTTACCATAGGTATACCTCAAGCAGAAGAAAGCACATATGTAGCATTCCAGGTTACTATGCTAGCTATAGGTACTAGATACTTATAAGATTTGATATGCAAATCTTCCTTAGATAGGATTCGAATTTAATCTGGATTTGATTCGGATGTCCATAGACAATCGTCACCACTTACCAACAGGTGAACGGTATCGTCTACATTATTTCATCAAAAAAACAAGTTCAGAAGGAGTCTGGAAAACGCGTAGGGTCGGTGGCGTCACGCTGCCTACACACGACGGAACTACTCATGCATTATTCAAAGGCACACAAATAAATAGGCACGAAATAAATACAAACAGGCTGAATGGAGTCACGGCGGTGGGCGGGGCAACACGACATAAATATCGCGACATAGCGGCGGATATCTGCCGGCTATTTCGGACGCCTTCCGACCTTTATGACACTCAACAGTTCCACATGTTGCTAGACACTCACTAATGTGACATGATTTGTTGCATCTATTTCAGAATTCTTTTTCAATTAATAAAAAACTGCGTAAGTATTTTTTCGGCGTAGACTTTACAAGAAGAGTCGGACTAATAATTCCTTAATCTATTTATAAGTAAATTATATGTGCATATATTCGTATAACTATGAATCAAGTGCAATATATTCAGGACGTGACTATAGGTACCTAGTTCACGAATCAATGTTTGTGCAGTGGAAGTAACTCTTTGATTTCAATTTGCTTTGACTCGCTTATATTTTTTTATTTTTTTATTATTTAATTTAAAAAGTTGAAATGGCATAATTTTACGTCAATATATTTTAATTACAAAATTTTTAAATATCATAATTATGTATTTCATGTAGAATATCTACTTACTAAAACGTGTTGTGTAGACTCAGGACTTCAGGATATCCGACACATACCATCATCCATTTTTGGATCGCAGACTAGGCGGTTCAATTCCGGCTCTTAACCCCGTTAAGGTCGCAAACCCCTTTCACTCTCCCTTACGACAGATAAGAGATACCGTGAATCTATTACGATCTCAAGAATACAGGGAAAATTACCGATATTTCTACACCACTTTTCCTGCGTAGTAGCATTACGCTTAATGTCTAAATACTGGCCTGTCGAAGATTGCCATCGGACTAAAAGTGACGAGTCTATATCGCAATAAAAACATGAGAGGTAATAAGGATGATCATCTCGTGATAATAGTCAATTAATTGTCGCATGAATAAATCATCCATCCAAGAGATCCCGCGACGAGGTACGAATAATCATATCCTACTAAATTATGCTGTAACCATTGGTTATCGTAAAGACAAAATTATTTCATTACTGTATATATAATAGCTTGTCATATGGACAGTGTTGCCAGATCATAAGGTTTATTCATTTCTTTTCACTCGCGTAATATTTAAGTATATTAACTGTGAATAATATTCGTAAAGGTTTGTCTGATTTAACTATATATTTGAGATTACCTAAATAGAAATGGTTCCCAAAGCATATTAAAGATTTTAATGGACGTTGTCTACTTCCCGGAAAAAATAATTTCAGAAGTGAATTATACAGAACAGTATAAACAAATATATATGTTTAAAAAGCTTTAAAAAAGGGTACCTATTGAATCAATTTCTAGTTAGTTTTGAAATATAGGTTACTATTATTTGTTCTTCCTGTACTTATACGGTACCCTATACAAGTTTCCATTAGTATCTACTCTTGATCGACTTCAACTAATCCTATTTGCGACTTCACGATTCAACGATACGACTTCAAGTATAAACTTGTATATACTGATTAAAAAGCATAAACTATGAATAAGCACTAAATTTTGACGTAATTGCTGGCAACATTGAAGGATTCGAGGTCATTTAAATTTCGTATGCAATATTTATCACCAGTGCGTGCAGATATGGCCGTAGTCTCCGTCAAATTACGTTCAATTTATGGCCCAAGAAATACGGTTTATTAACATACAATAAATAATTTACGGGCGATTATTTCAACAAAATATTTTTTATGGAAATGGAAATTTACTACTTAAAATGACATTTGGTTTTGACATGGTGCAATTCTTTTGTTTAAACTAAACAGAAAACTAGATACTAAATTTAAGCAAAATGTTGCAAGCACTAACTGAAAAATTCTAAGACTAAAAGTCGATATGTTTAAGTTTAACTTGCTAGACCATTTGGAAACTCTTTGTATAATATTACTGTAGATGGTCTGTCGATTGACAAAACTAAAAAAAATGGAAGGTACTCGTCTTCTTCTTCTTCTTCTTCTATACTATAATAAATCTGTAAGAGGTCGCTGTCTGTACATGGAATAAATTTAGCTGAAAACCATTTCTAGAGGTCTTTAATACGATATAGAACCCAAAATAATGGTTTTTAGAAATCTTTTCTGTTTGTCTGTTTGTCTGTTTGTCTGTTTATCTGTTTGTCTGTTTGTCTGTTTGTCTGTTTGTCTGTTTGTCTGTTTGTCTGTTTGTCTGTTTGTCTGTTTGTCTGTTTGTCTGTGTGTTTGAAAACGCTAATCTCAGAAACGGCTTATCCAATTTGAATATAATTTTCACTGATGTGTTGAGGGAAACTTCACTTAACATTTAGTGTTTATTTTATGTAAATCGGTTTACGAATAAAAAAGTTATGTCAATTTAAAACTACGCAGTATTTATTCTGTGTTCGATAAGTGTTAATAAGATAAGTAACTGCATAGTTGAATTGGTAGAAACTAAACATGTTATGGTCTGTAAAATGTATTCCTTTGATATGTATTTTTATTGGTTATGTGTGTACCTATGTTATTTGATACTATACAAATCTATATCTCTATATCTATATATACTTATATAAAAACGAAAGGATGTTCTCTCACTCATCTATTGAATAAACATCGTAGAGCGTAAACTACAAAAGATACGAATATGATTTTTACTAGGAGTTCCTTTAATGACGTAGACGTCAGTTAAGAATGAATTTTCTGATCCCCCCCCCCAATTTAACCCAAATAGGAGATGTAAGTTTGTATGAAAGTCAGTCAATTTTGAGGCCACCTCAATAAAATTTAGTATTTCGCTTTGATCTTTATGTTAAAACATCGTTTTAAACCGACTTCTAAAAAGGAGGAGGTAATCAATTCGTCTGTATTTTTTTTTTATTTTTTTTTTATTTTATATTTGTTACTCGATTTCTCCGCACTGGGTGAACGGATTTGGATGATTTTTTTTTTCATTTGAAAGGTAGTGCGTGTCATCGGGTCCCATTTATTTTTAGTTCACTTTTGAAAGTGGCATCCATGAGAAAAGCGCATAAGTCTGATATTTGCATTAACGATGTGCGCGATAAATAGATGAATAACTCAATTTCCCGTCAACCGATTTTGATGATTTTTCTTTTATTTGAAAGCATGTACTTCAAGGGTACTCTGATGAGTTTAATACGGCTCTGATCATAGGATCCATTTCTTTGAAGCAAATTAACGAAATTAGTGATACTCGGCCAAAACCTAAGCTGTAGGAGTCCAATTGGGTTGAATGTAGAATGAGATTACTATGCAGATATTTCCTAAAAAAAAATGACCTTCAACTCTTCAATTCTGATGATGCAGGGGTAGGTACTGCTAGCCTGAACCGTAGAAGTAAGTCAATTTGTTTTTATGGATATATAATAAGATTGTTAATCAAATTCATGGGACATAAATTTGATCTTCATCTCCTCAACCCTGATGATGTAAGGGTATTTCAAGACTAAACCGTAAGAGTTGGCTATTTGGCACTTACGGTTATGTAATAAAAACACCAAGCAAATATACACTTTAAAAATGTTGACCTTCAACTCCTTAACCCTGATGATGCAAGATTACTTCAAGCCTAAGCCATAGGAGATGGCCATTTGGTGCTTTCGGGTATGTAATATGATTATTAAGCAAAGACACAAAATGAAAATTTCGACCTTCAACTCCTCACCCCTGATGATGCAGGATACTGCTAGCCTAAACTATACGAGATAGGCATTTGGTGCTTTCAGGTATTTAATATAATTACTAAGCAAAGACACATGATGAAAATTTTGACCTTTAACTCCTCAACCCTGATGATGCAGGGGTACTTCAACCCTAAGCCATAGAAGTTAGCTATTTAGTGCTTTCAGGTATGTAATATAATTACCAAGCAAAGACACATGATGCAAATTTTGACCTTTAACTCCTCAACCCTGATGATGCAGGGGTACTTCAAGCCTAAGCCATAGAAGTTAGCTATTTAGTGCTTTCGGGTATGTAACATAATTACTAAGCAAAGACACAAGATGAAAATTTCGACCTTCAACTCCTCACCCCTGATGATGCAGGATACTGCTAGCCTAAACTATACGAGATGGGCATTTGGTGCTTTCAGGTAATTAATATAATTACTAAGCAAAGACACATGATGAAAATTTTGACCTTTAACTCCTTAACCCTGATGATGCAGGGGTACTTCAAGCCTAAGCCATAGAAGTTAGCTATTTAGTGCTTTCGGGTATGTAATATAATTACTAAGCAAAGACACAAGATGAAAATTTCGATCTTCAACTCCTCAAGCCTGATGATGCAGAGTACTGCAAGCCTAAGCCATAGGAGTTGGCCATTTAATACTTTCGGGTATGTAATATAATTACTAAGCAAAGACACATGATGACAATTTCGACCTTAAGCTCCTCAGCCCTGATGATGCAGGGTACTGCAAGCCCAAGCTATAGAAGTTGGCTCGCAAGTGCTTACGTATAAGTAATAAGAATACTAAGCAAAGACATGGGATATTTTTTTTACCTTCAACTCCTCCCTGATGATGCGGGATAGTGCAAGCCTAAATTATAAAAGGTAGTCACATAATGCTTACGGTTGTTTTTAGTATATAAGTTTAATGACAGTTCATTAAACTGAAATGTGATTAATAAATTAAACTTCAATTCATCAACCCTGATAATCTAAGTACACAACCTATTTACGCCGTATGAGTTTGGTACTTATTGATTACAATACATTACAACCCGTTGAGAGAACATTATGATGAAAAGTGTCACTTTGAATACCTAAATCCTGAAAATGCAGGAGTATTGTCATGTTATTGTTAAGAGTTGGATTTAGCTGTAGCTTAAGTCCTAAGAAATTAAACAGGATGGGTAAGGTTAGGTTGGAACATAAAAGAAAACATAAAAAATAAGCGAGCAGGGTGCGGTAGCGCCCTGCGAGCGGGTGCGCCCTGTTCGTATGAATTGTAAAAGTGTTTTGATTATGTCTTCTGCTTTACAAAGAACAATGCGGGATTTACGCACACAAACAGCCCGATGCACCTCTTAAAAGATCTTATATTTGGCCACATGAAACAAAATATGAACTTAGAATATATGTCGCTGTTCAGTGATATTCCAATTTTCTAATGATTTACTTCAAGTAGATAATAGTGCTTTGTTATCCGGAAAAGTTAAAATCTTTATATCGATCCGTCTTCGTTTAAATGTAGAGGAGTTGGTTGAAAAAGTATATCCCGATATTGTTAATACAACCGATAACACTATAAATTGGTTCCAAAAGACGGCAATATACCACCAATGAACGTGTCGATAAAATAAATGATTTATTTTTTTTCTAAATTTAAAGCAGCGTCACGTATCTACTATTCGGTAGACACAGTCATTGAGATAGAGGAAGCAGTACATCCAACAGAATTTTTAAATTCCTTAATGCCTTCCGGAACTCCTGAGCACAAATTAATATTAAAAGTAGGTTTACCTATAATCTTACTTAGATATTTGAATCCGCCAAAATTACTTCAAATAGTATTTTCCAATTCGGAAAAGTTCAAATCAATCCTTATAATCGATACGTTTTGGTTCAAATGTGGAGGAGTTGATTGAAAAAAGTATCCCGATATTGTGAATTAGACCACTAAGAATGTAAATTGGTCCAAAAAAGCGATTTACAATATTAGAATTCGTCTAATTAAAAAAAAATACATAACAATACGTTCCTACCCACAAATACACACTTTAAATTCGTTTTCTCACTCTGTGTTTGACCAGGTAATCCTTGAGCGGCCAAACCGATATTAATGTTACTACTTTTTATCATAGAATTCCCACGGTGTCGAGATTTGCGCGAGAAAAACTTTGTGACACGTTGATTTGCACGCGGGCAAAGCCGCGGGTACAGCTAGTATATAAATATAATGAGCGGATTCATTGTATGTGCGTTAACATGATCTACACTGTTTGATCGTCATGATATGCAAGTAGGTACAAATCTCGACTAAACAACTTAGTCGACATAAGAATTGTACCAATGTATGCGGCCTAAAGATGTAAAGATGGAGAACCACTTGAAGCTATAAAGTTAAAGCAAAGCCATCTCAGGTATTTGTGTCTCAGAAGTTATACTAACTACCGTCCCAGAATCGAAAGAAATAATTCCCAAAGTAACGTTGAAAACCTTAAATTGATACCTTTACAGAAAATAATTAGAAGACGTGTCGATATAATCTACAGCATTACTAAATGCATATTAAGATAAGTGTTATCTTATGAAACATACAATTCTAATTACTTCCATTTAAATAAACGTAATCATAATAAAATAATAACATATAAAACAAATAATACGCTTGAAACGAACTTTTGCTTCGAATACCTACAATCTTAATTTCGTGGTTATGTTTTTAATGGAACATAATTGGCAGGTAATTTTCGTAACATAAAATTTTAATTGAAACACAGAGTCGATTTCGCTATGACCCGAGCAGGCAACGTCGCCCACTTGTCCGCTGCTCATAAATTGCGGGAATCGCCATAAATTGCACAAAATCGCCAATTACAGGGATGATGTCGGGAGCCAGCACCGATACCTCGGTACAAGCGTGTTTGCGCGGACGATGTGCGAAAATAAACTTAATTCCAACCACTTGAAAATATTACGAGAGCAATGGATGTTGTTTTAATAATCGTGATACGTTGAGCACGTATTAAGCTTTTTTGCATTTCTATAGGAACGATTGTATCTGATTGTATAGTTTGTTTTTCTTGTGTAAATGATATTGAAATAAAAGCTAACAAAATTTTAAAGCACCCATCTTAATCGTTCATCTTAATTAACAAATCTTTAAAATGGTAATTATAAGGCTACTATGGGACTAATCTATAGTTATAGTTTCTAAACATTTTTATGGAACTTCTTACCTATTTTTTATATCGAAAAACACTTGGCAGTGAAAAAATAAAAGAAAATTCTAAGCGGAAGTTGTATTGTTCAATAAATTCAATCGTTTACAAGGAATTGCGTGAGTTTCATGTAAACTGTGTCGTGCCAGAGCGCTTTAAACTATGTACTATTAAAATAATGTTTTACTTAAATCAATTTTCTTGAAGCTTAAAGTTCTGACTCATTAGGGCTGTAACCATTACCCTCTTTTGACCTTTATGGTTTTAATCCGCGAAGCTAAATACATAATGATGCCAATTTAGTCTTAAAATTTTAGCACGAAAATCTCATCAAGTATAGAATAATATTGTCCTTTAAAACACGGAGTCCTTTGCAGACGGGATCGCTCGAATAAAAGGCAGTGTTATTATGTTGGTAAAACAAAATTCCCCATAATGGCCTCATTATGTGGCGAAAATTGCCCGAGAGCTTTTTTGTGTGGTAATATAAATGTATTTGTAATAGCGTTTTAGAAATATTGCGAAGAAACGGGTCAGGATTCGGGCGGCGCCTGATTACAGAAACTTAATTTATTTTCGTCTCAAAAAAACGTAAAATTGTCCGACGCGGCGTGGGAAACGACCCTGTCGCCAGCGGCCTCTATTACGTCATTATTTTCTATTAGATTTTGTATTAAATCGAATATTAATTACAAATCGATACGCTCGCCTGTACGCTCAAGTTTATTAGCCAAGATGAAATTTAGTAATCAATTTAATTTTGTGAGCGTAGATATTATCTTGTGGGTTCGTAAAAACCTTATTATGTTCTATACCTTCTTATGTAGACAATGGGTCAGACGTCCACCTGATATAGGTATTGCTGGCTTGTTTGAAGACATACGTGAAAAATAGACAATGCAGTAAATCTTTGTAAAACCATAGGTATATTTATTTAGCGAATTTCGTTAAATATAGAAAATATATTTATTTGTATGTAATAAAGACTGGTGCCGTGTGGTATCGATCTTGAATATCACTACTTTTCCTCATTTGTTAGATGGTATAAAAGGTGACTAAGACACAAAATACGAGAGATGGATTGCAACGTCTTCCCGTATAACATTAACACTGCGGTCAGCAACACGCATGTCAGGTACGGTAATGATTGGCAAAAAAGGAGAGGCTTTTGTTTATCACAAGATGGTAGAACGATAGTTTGACCGGGAAGGTACTCTTTCAAAACAGCAAGTGAAGGAATTTTACTTAGCACATTTGTCTACTTCTTAAAAAATCATATTTTCTTTTTTATTCTGTTCTATTTTTTTTGCTCATCTCTGTATTTCTTCTGTTACCTCTATCTTGTAACTTCTTTAAATCTAATATTTTTTGCTTCTAATAGCTATTTCTATTTTATTCTAGCCGCTGACATATTTAACATGCTTTGTTATCATTTTTATTGAGTTATTTTTCCTTCAGCGATTTTAAGGTTGTCTAGATGAGATCGCTATTTTAGTGATAAGGCCGTCTTTTTTACTTTGCAATATGTCTTTTATTTTTGTTATATATCTGTCGTCGTACTATAAAGAGTTTTTGTTTTGTATTGTATCGCCATACTTATTTCTGATGTGAGGAAGTTCTTGCGGTACGGGGGAAATTGTGGTAGCCGGCTCAGTTTTATATGAGGCGATGATCATCTTAGACCTCGGTAGTAGTAACACATCTGTGATTGACTTCATTGACCGCTGACCGCCAGGTGGACTGCACACTCCTTTGTTTACAAAAAGCCGTTGAATGGATGAAATAATAACTACATACATTTTATATTTAAGTCTTACCTACCGCACATTTCAATTCAATTGTACATGACGTCTGCTTTGTTCATTGCTTCCGATATATTATTTGTCATAAGATATTACTTACATAATTGCAGATAATAGTTTCAGACGTATATATTGCTAATGAGGTAAGTCATATTTCATTTACAATAAGTTATATGTGTGATAGTCCTTCTGTCATGCTTTGCGAACTTTTATTACTTAACAAGTTCTTTCGCGTTCCTCTACTTCGATATTTGTATATGTCTTTTATATTCTTACGGAGGATACCTTAAGATTAGGAGAAAAATATATATTTAGGTATAAAAAAATCTTTCTAAGGTAACAGTGTTTTTTATTTTATAGGAATTAATATCAGCGTAAGTCATGTAGTGTAAGTCAAGTGAAAATAAATTCAGTTTAGCTTTCCGGAGATTAGCCAGTATGATAGACTAACGAATAAAGAAACACGAGTTACTGTGAATGTATGCGTCCGGTGTCTGTCTGTCATATACGTATAGAAATAGTTTTCAATAGTAATAATGGGATAAGAAACGGTCAGTTATCATAGCCAGACATTTTATTTATTCATTTACTCAGATATTACTTAGTTGTCATCAACAAAAGATACCAGCTTTCAAATATCGTATAGTGGTCATACAAGGTACTGAAAAATTATTGAATCAATAAATGAGAAATAATGGAAGGTCTTATAAAATTTAAGTATATTTGACTTACTCATATCATTCATCTTTTGGGTCATTGGCATTAACCTTTCACAGCCTATCATACGATTCATATCACACGATATCATACGATTTTGTTTTAGGGGCCCGTCTATACATACTTGTATATGAATTAATGTGATCGGATATCTATAAATGATAATTTCAAATATCTGTTTGCTTGTGTTTTCACGTGAAACCTTAACGATTGAGTGGTAAATTTATTTAATGTCCTACGAATGAATTATTCTCGACAAACGATTATATCAGAAATGCTACCAAAAGAACTAATCAATGTCTATTATGATCATAAAAGGTCGTGCCAATTGGCGCCAATAAAGTTGGTGAATGTTAATGAATCGATTCGTTGTGATGTGTCATAAAACGAGCCACTGGTTCGGGTGTCGCGGGCGCTTCGCCCCGGGGGGCCGAGGGAGCCCTAATTGATTTGTGCCCCAGGCCACAATCAAAACAGATCGTATTTTATAAGACGTATCCTGAGAGGGAGAGGGTGCGTCCCGGACTAGTTATCTACTGAGTGCAGTACGTCGGTGGAGATTGGGTTCGATTCTCGGTTAAGTTTATTCAGTTCCTTCAAATGAAGTAGCTATTGCTGTTGTAGATATATGTATTTCTTAACTTAAGATTTACTTAAGATACTAGATATAGAGCACATTAATATAAACACATATATGGTATCTTGCAGAAGAATTTTTTATTGAACTTTTTTTGTTTATTAAATGTATGAGTATTCCATTACTCATGTAAATAATCATATCAAAAATCGGCGTAAGTTAATGGTTGACTTGGAAGTCTGTCTCAAATACTACACTCTACTTTCCTGTAGAGTGTAGTATCCTAAAAGTATTTTATTATAGTTTTTCTTGCGCTTACAAACGTTAAAAAGCATGAAAAGCCAAAATACAGAGTGAAGCTACTTTATGCAACCACTGCTGTTGCAAATTTTAATGTGTTCAGTGATCAAACACAAGAAAATCAAATGATCATTTGATAAATAGTCCCCGGGGTGCGGCCCGCTTCGTCGCGCTCGTAATGCGGTCAACTGGCGTACTGCTCGTGTTCTATAGGGCTGCCAGCAACCTATATGAAATTTAAAAGAAGCAGCCTAATGTTTACTATCCTTGAAAAATGTCACAATAATATTTTTTTTTATAAAACTACCTTTCATTCGCACAAACCACAGCAAAATTTAAGGTTTCTAATCACAAATTTCTTTGTTGTTAGAATTTTTTTGGTATTTATAAAAAATATACCAATATAGGTAACATATAGATAATTGATAAAAAAAGGTTGATTTTTAATATTATAAAAAAACCCACACACAGTACACTACTTCTTTAGTAGATTATACACTCGTTTGTAAGGCAAGATACTGTAAGTTAACTTTTATTACAATGTAAAAAAATATAATTGTTAATATATTTAAAGTAAAATAATATAAAATGTCAAAAAAGACAAACCCGCAGAGTTTCTTGCTGGATCTTTTCAGTTGAGGTCGTGTTCCGATAAGGTGGTAGTATAAGAAAAAAAATGTGTAACTGACAATTTGAAATTGCCCCCGTAGGCCTATAGCATTTCTTGCGTTTCGATAGAAGGGTGTGGTTGCCGGCACACTTTCACATGAGGCGACCATCATAGTCCTCGGGAGTGGCAACGCATCTGTGTTTGACTTCAGATAGAACCCATGTTTTGTATGAAGTTGATTACAGATGTCCATGAGCGGCAGCGACCACTTACCATCAGGTGGACTGCATGCTCGTTTGCTACTTCAGTCAAATAAAAAAAAAAATACAAAATAAAGACATTTAATTTAATTTTGTTTAATTTTCTATTTAAATGAACAATATATGGGAAGGGACTGACGCTTGCCAACCCTACTTGCACCACGTATCATAGGTACACCCTTGATGGGAACAAGTCGAATACGCCATCCGATGGGAAATTATCGCTTCCCCACTGTTACGCTCCGTTTATGCACTCACTTTTGGCTTTAGTGACGATGTGTTTAGTTAAGGTTGAGGGTTTTGCGGAAACAAGTTGCTCACTTAACGTAGAAAGAAACGTAGCTCTTTGCAACAAATATATAAGTATACCTTTATAAGTGTACATTTTTATATTCCTAATACGTACATAGTTAATTTGTAAATTATAAATCCCAGGTATTTAAGCAATGTTAACAATAATTACAAATTAATTATATTCATGTAAGAGAGAAAGATTGCAAGTACCCTTTACTCTGTATATATTTTGAAGGCTATCTAACAAAGATTCTAAGCCACTTAGATGTGAATTTCCAAAAATATAAGACAAAGACGCAAAAAACATGTATAAATAAGAAGCTATTTTAATAGCTTCTTAGAATATTATCGTTCCTTTGAAATACAATTATCAAATGAATAGATTTTCAGATCACTCACAATGTTTTCACAATGAATATTAATGCCGAAGATTGTCGGATTGCTTCACACATTCACACGTCTAGTGCATATTATAACATAGCTTTGGTACTGTGCTGCATTGAGCTAGAAATAGATAATTCGAGTAAAATCGATGATTATTTAAGTCTATCCGACCCCTGCCCACTTCGTTGAGCGTTAATTATATTTTATTCAATTGTTATATAATATTGCCCATAGCACTCCTGAATTTCTGCTTTCTGATTCTGAAAGAATTTTCATGATCGGATCATTATTGCCGAAGATTACCCCTTATAAACAAACAACCCCTTACCTATAAACAAACAAAGATACAAACTTTGGCTCTTTATAATATTAGTATAGATAAAATGGTCCTTAATAAAGTAAAAGTAATAAAAATTTTGACATTTGGAATTTGGATTCAAGCCAAAACAAGTTAAGTTTTATGTAATATTAGCAAAAGCATAAAGCAACGTAGGATTTTTGAACCATTGTGCTATACTGGACATTGATTTTCGCAGTGATACAGAGCGGGCAGCAAATAGATCGAGCACTCATTAATCAAGCCGTTTGATTCGAGTGCGAGGGAACTTCGCAATAAATCTCCCAGGCAACTGCATTGCAGTACATACCGGCTGAAAAATTGCCGATTGAAATAAACATGCCACATTGATCACGCCCACTCTGCGGTTTTGTTGTTCTTAGACGGTACAAGTTAATATTATATAGATTTTTCAACTTGGAACAGGAAAAGGTTGGTATCTTTCGTTGGTTGTGGCAACATTTTATAAGGTTTACGGGTAAATTTGGGAGGTATTTAACATTATTTTGAGATAACTAGAGGTTAAAAAAAAATTGAATACGGATTTAAATATAGAGACGCCCTATGGTTCGGAGAATTTTGAAGGTTTTTTTTGTTAGTGGGTATACCTACTTATTAAAACTATATACAGGTAAACAGGCAAAGTAAGCTGACATTATATGATTTTAGACTAGTATTATCGCGGAATTGATACATTATAATACTTAACGGGTACTCACGATATGCGGTATACGAATTCTTATAGAATTCTTTTTGCCGACATTTCGACCCAGTTGCATGGATCGTGGTCACGGCCAAATTGCGGTAGCGGGGAGAAACCATTGACAAGCACTAGTAAACTCATCATTCAGATACCTGTCTGGCCGGGAATCGAACTCGGGACCCATTGCGCGTCAGACCGGTATGGCAACCGCTCCGCCACGCGGGTTAAACTATGTAATTTCAAAGCACAACTTAAACATGTGCTGGCTAACGTAAACAGACGATACACGACTGCGCGTCACTCAGGGATTCGCGGACAATGAAGTGAGGTGCGGGGTACGTAACTGCTTTTGTTTCATGCGCCTAATTGTAGTGGTCATGTAATACATAAAACTTTTTTATTTCTATATCACCCTGAAATAGTTACTATTTTTATTCCACTAGATTTTTCCAGTGACTTCACCCGCTTCAGCCACGACCATCACGGTAATAAGTATCCTATGCTTTAATCTAGGTCAGAAACTTATGCCAAATTTTAGGCCGATAGTTTTGCGTGAACCAGTCCCAAACACATCTTCACAAACTTTCGCATCCATTGTACCTATTAATAATATTTAATTTATCCATTACATATTTCAATAAAATTAAGCAGATATTTACTCCATACATGTACGGTCACATAATGTATCGGGCCGTCCGAGCCCACGCGGCCATTGTATGCAAATTGCGGGTCGCAGGTCGCCATTCGCGCGCTTTTACCGGCCTCGAGCTTCGTACTCTTTTTCTTCACATTCTTCATAAACCAGTTCGATTCGATTTAAGTTGAAATAATAACGTCATAAGTTATTATGATCGAGTTTTACAACTTTTGGCTCGGATTTTCGTAGAAATGTATCAATTGAGGGTGAATACACGGCTCGTAACAGTAAATGTGGGTAATATTTATATGTATGTAGATACCTACTCTATATCAACTATACAATTGATATAGAGTAATTGATCAATAACTACTGACAGTTACTATCTGTTATATGCTTTTGCGTACGTAGATGCGCTAGATATCATGTTTAGACTACTGTACCACTCACAGCTAATTAAAAATATAATAATACCTATATATTATCTTATAGTGCGTTTGTGACATATAAATATGTAGATAATAGAGATATAAAGATCTGAAAAAAGACAAACCTACTGAGTTTCTTGCCGGATCTTTTCAGTTGAGGTCGTGTTCCGATCCGGTGGTAGTGTAAAAAAAAATATTTAAATGTAACTGACAATTTGTAAGCGCTCCCGATGGCCTATGCAAAATAAAGACATTTCATTTCATTTCATGACTATTTGAAAATTAGTCTAACGGCAGCTTATTATTCATGAAATTGAACTACCTATGCATAGGGATCCGTCAAGCGGTCCTTCTAGTTGATTCAATTTGATAATAGTATCACCTACAAAAATGTTTAAAGTACAAACTCATAGGTGATTGGTATATTTTCTTACAATCATTCACAAGCAATGATATTTGTGTAACATGGTGTCATAGGTGAACTTACTCATAGACTAATTTGTTTACTAATTTGTAGCGTAGGCGAACCTGTGGCGTAGCATGAATGGGCGCGTTTTGTCGACTCATGACGGGAATTCCATTGTGTCTCCGAAGCACGGAACACGACAACGACACGGCACTGTGTCACGACACGACTCTGATTGTGAATGAATAGGGGTCAGAGATCGCACAGCCTCGATATTACTAATACCAGACACGGGTATCATACGTTATTAGATAAACAAAACATTTGACAGACGACAAGATGTTTGTGTAGGTTGTGGAAGATTTCACAGTCGTAATTAGGAGCACTGGTATTGTTCTTGCGTTGGAAGGGTGTGGTTGACGCCTCACTTTCATATAAGCACCCTTCTTAGTCCTCGGAAAAAGCAACACATTTGAGATAGCATTTATGATGTTGCTTATCATTTACCCAGAGTCGTGGAATAGTAGTACCTACTATCAATTTTACATGAACTCGTTTGTTGCTAATTTTATTTTCTTTAAGAACATATTTGAAAAACTGTTCTCAAAAGTGGTAGAAATCCTGTGTTATTCGAGTATACGCATCGTTGTCCTATTTCTTCCTTATAGCTGAACGGTCTTATAGATAATAGATGCATAACAATTGACCGATCCTGACTGCATCATTTGCTGTGGATAACCAATGTCAATGAGAGGCACTGACTATTAACCTCTTCGTCCTCAATTTAAGTAAGATTGAAATAATATATGGTACCTATCTAAATACAGAAGAGCTCTATAAAGCGATTAGATTATGATAGAAATGGCATAACATATTTTACACCTGCTTATTTGTAACTCCAAGAAAACCACCCACAGGATACATTCGTTATTATAAATGAAATTAACGTTAAATAATTACCATAATTTAGCCGTTTGAACTAGCTGATGAAATTTATCTAAGTAGAAAACTTAATTATATTTTTTATTGCGATGTTAAACACAGATAGAGCCCGTATGCATTGTTTTAGTGGTTGCTTGATGCGTGAAGATACAATTGGGGGATTTGATGGACAAATAACATAAGAAATAGGTATGTATGTAATGTTCATAATATGTACTGTGACTCCTGATTTTGTTTGTGTATAGCTCATAAATAGAGATAAATCTAGACATGTACCTAATAATACGATACTAGGTGAAAATATAATATATTTTAAGTTAAAACGTAGATTATTTAACGTAACAGTTTTAAATTTGTGTATTTAAATTTTTTTCATACCACGACCCCCATAGCTTGTGAAAATTTGCGACCCCCCAACGACTGTTATTTTTATTAAGTATCGGTAAAATAAATAATCAATACCTAAATAGACGTCGCTAAACATTTTTTTCTTACTTATTAAGGCTTGTCAAAAAAAAAGGTCGCGACCGACTCTTCCAAAGCACCGATTTAAACCATATGCCTATAACAGCAACGCTCTAGGTTTCATACGTTTACAAGTATGACTTATTATTTGTATTTCATTTACAGGATCATTATAATCACACCTTATTACTGTTTCAAAAGAGCAGTAACCAAAGCACAGTGCAGTACGCATTCTGTAATAATGAAAATCCTCCAGCTGGCTAACATTTGCCCCACAAAACATACTCGTACCTAGACACGATGTACGTCGGTTATAACCCACTACTTCATTCACAAACTTGTTTGTTCTATAAAAAGAATACACGATCAGATGAGAGTATATTAGCAGCGAGCTAATCCCGAATAAACTGAATAGATAGAACAATATACGCGAACGCAACTTGGACGCGTCCAGAAATTTACTGTCCATAATTACAGGGTTGGCTCAGTTAATTGCGTGCGGCCGCTCGACGGCCAGGCCGTCGCTGCCCGCTTTTTTGACTAAATAAAAATTGACTAATATTCATAATAAATAATGAATCTTTCTCAGGACTCAGGATTACGGTTAGATTTCTGTCCGATTAAAGCCCCGACGGCTAATCACAACGATCGCGACGGATTTGAGAAAACTCGAAAATAAAACAATGTTATCGTGAATCATTGTTTTAGTTTCTTCGACGATTACGTGAGGTTTCATATATTTAAAAGTAGTGTAAAATTTGGTATAGAAAAAAAATATATATGCCTTATAATTAATGTTTGGCTAGAGTTATTGCGAGTGTCCGTAATCTCTTCGAAGCCTTTTTCATTCTTAAGAGGATCCAAGCTCGTTGGTATAATATAACTACTTAAATGTAAATTGTACATATTAACATAAAGTAGGTACGCATAAACAAAGTAATTCAATATATTGTACGTGTGCATATACTTAACAACTGATTTCCTCAAAATCATTACTACTTGACAAGTCGATCTAAGTCGTATCTACGTTTAGATGGAACAATTCGGAGGAGCAAAAACGACGTTGCATGTTGTTCGTTTAGCTCCGGGCTCTCCTTATAATTGCAGGGTTTTGCCCAAAAGCCCTCAATTATAAAATAATAGCAGATCTGGATCATATTAATAACAATTATTATCACGCTCGCTTACCGTCATTATCGTTAAAATATGACCTATGAGGTGGAAGTGCAAATTCTTGGATCCTGATGATTTGTGGGATTGTATGGAGTCTCTTCTCTTTTTTGCCTTAAAGAAGTAGCTAATAAGCGTGCAGGTGTAGTCCAACAATTTGTATATTAGGACATATATTTGTAACCAATTCCAACTACATGAGTACTACACCTTGGATGGTGTCAATTAGTCTTTCATTTTTAATTTTTTACATTGAACCTTTATTAAAGCGATGGTTTTTCTTAAAATTTTTAGCTTTAGGTATATGTCGGAGGCGGCATTGAATGAAACAATTCATAAGATGATCTTACTGCTAAACTTTTGTTCTGAATCACTAATTTTACTCCTACGATCTCAACGGGAAGACGATACATAGCAAATATGTATCTCTTTACTAGAAAGTCTAAGATACAGTATAAACGATGGTAAAATTAAAGGTACGTTAGTCTGTAGTTTATTTAGTTTCAAATCTTCAATCATTTAGATTTCGTGTATGAATATCACTTTTCTCAAATCAATATTTCATTTATAGTGGTCAGTAATTATCACATTTTTGATGCACTTAATATTAATTTGGACATAATTTATGGCAGTTATCTATAGCTATTTAATTATAACTTGTCGGTTTTAAACAACTACTCGTACTTTAAATACAAAATAATGATTTACAGAACGCATTAACTACCAAAATAGTCTCAGTCGGCTATGTATTTGATGTCGTAATGCCCGATATTTTACATATTTTGGATAATATAACAATCAAAAAATTTTGGGAAATCTATTCGTTTCAGTTTAAATATTCTGGATTTCAAATTCACGCACATGTACCTAGGTAGGTACCTACATGCAATGTTTGGGGTATGTTGTTTAGATCTTACTCGTAAATGCAACGTCAAGACTAAGACAGAAATTAATGTATTTCTTCGGGGGTTGGTGGTAGTAAATACACCTTTCATACTTGCTTGACCCTAACAAATAAGTTAGTGTTAGTTCTAAGGAATACATGATACTAATAGATCAGCCCTTCAAAAGAAACAACCATGAATTTACACTGCTTTTATTTCCTTATAGGGCAAAAACTAGACGATACTATATCTATATTATAAACGAAAACACAAAGTAATTGAAATAATTTATTCAAACAAGTAATTATTAAGAAACACTTTTATCAATTTCTGGTTTTAAATAATAAAAAGGTACGATACCGCGATTTACAATAATTAGTGATGCGCCTGACCGTTCTCAACGCTGCCTCGAGCAAAAGTGAATCAACATGGCTATCCGCCTGCCAGCTAATGTCAATGTGACGTTTGTTGGGTTGTCACACTTGATTGTGACGTTTGTTGGGTTGCCACACTTGATTGGTGTCTCCTTACACGGCCTCTCCTGACACCCTGTCGTCCTCGACAGGATGAGATGGTCCAGCTTCAGCATCGCAAGACCTTGCCGCAGCGATGTCGATAAGTTCATCAGCGCTTGGAGAGGAACTCGTCTCTTCTGGTTGGTCTGCAGCTATAATGTAAAAGGACAAGGTCTAGTACTGACACAAGACTAGACATGACATAAAACAAAGGTCTAGTTGGAATTCATAAGGCTAGACATAACACAGCAAGGTCTAGTAAGAATTCAAAGGACTAGACATAACACAATAAGGTCTAGCAAAGACGCGAAAGGCTAGACATAACATACCAAGGTCTAGTAGACGAACGACTAGACATAACACAGTAAGGTCTAGTAAGAATTCAAAGGACTAGACATAACACAATAAGGTCTAGCAAAGACGCGAAAGGCTAGACATAACATACCAAGGTCTAGTAGACGAACGACTAGACATAACACAGTAAGGTCTAGTAAGAAATTAAAAGACTAGACATAGCATAGAAGGGTCTAGCAATCAAGAAGTAATACTCACTATCAAGGAAAGCAGCACACTCGTCAGGAGTCCATTCCCCCTTCCAAGGTACCATAAACTGAGCTCCAGCGTAAGTCAGTTTTCCATAGGCGCCAGCCACAAGCTGTAACTCATAACGTCCATTAGGGAGGACCCTCGTTACTTTATAAGGTCCGCGCATACCAGGATCCAATTTTCCTTTGGATTGCGTGTATTTAATTACAAATACCAAATCATTAACCTTATATTCTCTAGGAGGTTGCCGACCCTTGTTGACATATTCATTTTGTCGCATTTGATGCTCCTTGAGACGCTCGGCCGTCCTTTGCCTGGTTATTTCCCGCAAAGATTGGCGATTACTTTGGGAATAATCATTTGCTACATCACGAACCAAGGCTTGTATCACAGGAGTAGTCCCTTCAATGCCAATTAAAAGATTTAAAGGAGATACCTGAGTGGTCTTTTGCTTTGTGATATTAAGCACCAACTGCAAACGCCATAGTTCCTCAGACCAGTTACTTTTCTTATGGTTAGCCTCTATGCGCAACATATTTAACACAGTACGCACATACCTTTCCACTTGGCCATTTGCGTTGTGCATTTCAGGCGTTATGTGGTGGATATTACATCCAGCGTCATTCAACCAATTTACAAACCCAGTAGACTCAAACATCCGACCTCTGTCAGTGACAATGAGTTGCGGTGTACTAAATAGGGATATAACATTTTTGAATACACGTATTAACTCATTAAGATCTTGTTTATGCAAAGCATACATAAGACAATATTTGGAAAATGCATCTACAATTATCATAACGTGCTTGTACCCGTTACATTCCGGTAATGGGCCCAAAACGTCTACATGAAGAGTGTGAAAAACGGTTTCTGGTTTAGGCCATGAAGTTATAGGTTGTAATGGAGCTCGCGGAACTCTTTTATGAGCTATACAAGTCAAACAATGACCTATATATTTCTTTACAAACGTTACTAGGCCAGGAAACCAAAAATGATTTAAAATTAGCCCAACAGTTTTATCTATACCCACGTGACAATTTTCATCATGGAAAATTCTAAGAAGACTTAAACGGTATCCTTTAGGAATGTAACACAGTAGACGCGGTTTGTCCCCAACTGGTGTATATTTGTAATAAAGTATGTCGTTCCTTTTTTGATAACGTTTAGCATCTAACTCTCCGTCATCTAACCGTCTAATCAAGTTTTGAGTTTCTTCATCGCCTGATTGAGCTATTTGAGCCCAATTGCGCGGTTTATCGATGTTATTTACAACTCTAATAGGATTCCGACTTAGATAATCAGCGTGAGGCATTAATACGCCTTTTCGGTATATGATTGTGAAGGAAAAGTCCTGAAGATAAACCCACCACCTCGCGACTCGAGGTAACAAGTCTTTTTTGTTTTGGGTGGCTTTCAATGCGTTACAGTCAGTGATCACCTTGAACTCCACACCAATAAGGTAATGTCGAAAATGACGTAACGCTTTAACTACGGCTAAGGTTTCTAGTTCGTAGGAATGGTACCGTAGTTCTGCACCACGAGTGACCTGCCTAAAATAGGCAACTACACATTTACTACCATCCCCACGAATTTGTAACAAGACGGCGCCATATCCCAAACTACTGGCATCGGTGTGTACTTCAGTTAAAAGAGCCGGGTCAAAAATTGCAAGCACGGGTTCACTTGTCAAATACTTAATGAGATCCTGACGTACTTGCTCATGTTTTTCGCTCCATATGAATTGAGTATTTTTCTTAGTCAAACGGGCAATACAAGAAGTTTTAAGCGCATAGTGTTCAATGTATTTTCGAAAATACCCGGTCAATCCCAAGAACTGTCTAACTTGTCTGACATTTTCAGGTTGGGGTGAATTAACTAATGCAGTTACTTTAGATTTAGAGGGTCGAACTTCACCATTTGCAATAGTGCGTCCTAGATATTCAATTTCCGTATTTAAAAATGAACATTTTTTCATGTTTAAAGAAAACCCGCTATCTGTTAATGTTCGTAGTACAGCTCTCAAAAGTTGTAATCCTTCGTCTACGGTGTCACTGACTAACAAGATGTCATCGATATAAACCATAACTTTACCGTCATTTATGAAAGAACGCAATGTATTACTAATAATGCGCTGAAACACCACCGGTGCATTAGCAAGACCGAATGGCATTTTCAAGTATTCATAATGCCCTTCCGGCGTTATGAACCCCGTTAAAGGAATTGACGCGTCATCTAAACGAATCTGGTGAAACCCAGATGCCATGTCCAGCGTGGTAAAATACCGACCCTTACCTAAACGATCTATATGATCCTCGATTAATGGTAACGGGTACCTGTCTTTCACTGTTATTCTATTTAGAGCACGAAAATCAACGCACATTCGATCTGTTCCGTCTTTTTTCTTAATTAAAAGTATGGGACTCGCATATGCGGATTCGGATTCACGAATTATATTTTTTGACAAAAGGTCCGTAATTATTTCGCGAACTCTCAACTTCTCGTTAATTGATAATTTGTACGGTCTGTAATATATAGGCGCATCACTATTCAAACGAATGTGCATGCTACCCGTAGTCACAGTAGAAGTAGCAGTTCCCGTTATCATAAATTTTGAAAATTGTTTTAAAATTTCGTTAAGTTTCTCATAATCCGCGCTGCCACTCAATGATGTACTGATAGGATGCTCATTCGTTGCTATAGCCGAAACTTTTGCTGAGACAGTATTACAAGTTAAACGCTGGTAATGTTTTGTACGAACATACATCACACCTTCGCGATTTAGTACATCTGTACCGATTATAATTGGTGCGGTTATAATTTCATTAGGTACAACCAATAAATCAACTTCAAGTGTTACTTCTTCAAATTCAATTACAAGCGTAACGTACGAAAAGACTTGAGTGATAGTATGGCCGACGCCTTTTAACTCTCGATAAATAGGTTTCATAGCACATGCCAAATGTTTTACTACAGAGGACGAAATAAGTGACACGTCTATTGCACCGCTGTCTATAAGAATGTCAATGGGTATCCCTTGAACTACTCCAACCAGCACATCTCGCGATTTATTTAATTGAGGCATCGTACAAAAATTAACGTTGCTTTTTCTCTGGTCGGAACGTTGTTTAGCAAAACACACGTTTATATGATGGCCCTGTTTCTTACAATAAGCACATATTATTTTAGAATTAAACTTTACATCATTATTAACTGTACTGGTGGTCGAAGATAACGGTTTTTGATTTTTGGGGCAAACGGCTTGCTTGTGTCCTTTCTGGCCACATAAAAAACACTTGATAGGCGTTAATGGGGCTACATGTTTAGCGACATACGGTTTAGTAATAATCTGTTTACGTACCGAGGGTAAGTGAGTTTCGGATTTAACTAAAGGTGGCTTGATGAAAGTAGACAAATAATTGACCAAATCACACGGCATAAGTTTTTCATTCGTTGCTGACGCTTTTATATGTGGTTCATTGATTCCGCGTATGACAATCGCGCTTATGAGTTCCTCACTCAATCCTTTTACCATCCGCAAACGAAGCAAAGATCTACGCGCATATTCGGCAAACGTAGGGTAGGAGTCAGAGTTCGTGCTCAAAACATCGTACAAGATACCTGCCACGTCAATATTTTTCACACATAAGGTGTACGATCCGCGGTGACCCATTCGTCTAACCACGACTTTGCGTCCCCTTTTAGACAATGTCCTATGCGCGATAAACATTCGGTATCACTCCATCTATTAATACTTTGCGCGCGGTCTACCTCGTCAAACCAGGAATCAACATTATGCACATTAGGATCGAAATTAGACACGTAGTAATCACGAGAACTGGTCTTTAGAGAATGAATAGCCTCAACAATCTCTTTAGTAGAATCACTAGTTGAGGTATTTGTTTCTACGTTAGAGTTAGATGAAGTCGCCACCGAAGATCTATTTTCTAATGCATTTAACCGAGAAATAATTGTTTGTAATTCACTGTTATGAAAAGTACTTTTAGATGGCGAACGAAGGGTGGAACGGCTTCGAGAGCGACGGCGACGTCTCGAAACATTACGTTCTTTAGATGGGCTACGTGTGCGCTTTCTTTTACCCATAATTACAACTACTTAGTAAATATAAATCTGCTAACGTTACGAAAATAAGAAGAGAGAGGAAAAAAAAATTTTTCGAAATCACTGCGAAAAATAAGTAACCAGAAATTAACAAAAGTCGAAGTGAGGGTAGATCCCACTTCTGATATAAACGAAAACACAAAGTAATTGAAATAATTTATTCAAACAAGTAATTATTAAGAAACACTTTTATCAATTTCTGGTTTTAAATAATAAAAAGGTACGATACCGCGATTTACAATAATTAGTGATGCGCCTGACCGTTCTCAACGCTGCCTCGAGCAAAAGTGAATCAACATGGCTATCCGCCTGCCAGCTAATGTCAATGTGACGTTTGTTGGGTTGTCACACTTGATTGTGACGTTTGTTGGGTTGCCACACTTGATTGGTGTCTCCTTACACGGCCTCTCCTGACACCCTGTCGTCCTCGACAGGATGAGATGGTCCAGCTTCAGCATCGCAAGACCTTGCCGCAGCGATGTCGATAAGTTCATCAGCGCTTGGAGAGGAACTCGTCTCTTCTGGTTGGTCTGCAGCTATAATGTAAAAGGACAAGGTCTAGTACTGACACAAGACTAGACATGACATAAAACAAAGGTCTAGTTGGAATTCATAAGGCTAGACATAACACAGCAAGGTCTAGTAAGAATTCAAAGGACTAGACATAACACAATAAGGTCTAGCAAAGACGCGAAAGGCTAGACATAACATACCAAGGTCTAGTAGACGAACGACTAGACATAACACAGTAAGGTCTAGTAAGAATTCAAAGGACTAGACATAACACAATAAGGTCTAGCAAAGACGCGAAAGGCTAGACATAACATACCAAGGTCTAGTAGACGAACGACTAGACATAACACAGTAAGGTCTAGTAAGAAATTAAAAGACTAGACATAGCATAGAAGGGTCTAGCAATCAAGAAGTAATACTCACTATCAAGGAAAGCAGCACACTCGTCAGGAGTCCATTCCCCCTTCCAAGGTACCATAAACTGAGCTCCAGCGTAAGTCAGTTTTCCATAGGCGCCAGCCACAAGCTGTAACTCATAACGTCCATTAGGGAGGACCCTCGTTACTTTATAAGGTCCGCGCATACCAGGATCCAATTTTCCTTTGGATTGCGTGTATTTAATTACAAATACCAAATCATTAACCTTATATTCTCTAGGAGGTTGCCGACCCTTGTTGACATATTCATTTTGTCGCATTTGATGCTCCTTGAGACGCTCGGCCGTCCTTTGCCTGGTTATTTCCCGCAAAGATTGGCGATTACTTTGGGAATAATCATTTGCTACATCACGAACCAAGGCTTGTATCACAGGAGTAGTCCCTTCAATGCCAATTAAAAGATTTAAAGGAGATACCTGAGTGGTCTTTTGCTTTGTGATATTAAGCACCAACTGCAAACGCCATAGTTCCTCAGACCAGTTACTTTTCTTATGGTTAGCCTCTATGCGCAACATATTTAACACAGTACGCACATACCTTTCCACTTGGCCATTTGCGTTGTGCATTTCAGGCGTTATGTGGTGGATATTACATCCAGCGTCATTCAACCAATTTACAAACCCAGTAGACTCAAACATCCGACCTCTGTCAGTGACAATGAGTTGCGGTGTACTAAATAGGGATATAACATTTTTGAATACACGTATTAACTCATTAAGATCTTGTTTATGCAAAGCATACATAAGACAATATTTGGAAAATGCATCTACAATTATCATAACGTGCTTGTACCCGTTACATTCCGGTAATGGGCCCAAAACGTCTACATGAAGAGTGTGAAAAACGGTTTCTGGTTTAGGCCATGAAGTTATAGGTTGTAATGGAGCTCGCGGAACTCTTTTATGAGCTATACAAGTCAAACAATGACCTATATATTTCTTTACAAACGTTACTAGGCCAGGAAACCAAAAATGATTTAAAATTAGCCCAACAGTTTTATCTATACCCACGTGACAATTTTCATCATGGAAAATTCTAAGAAGACTTAAACGGTATCCTTTAGGAATGTAACACAGTAGACGCGGTTTGTCCCCAACTGGTGTATATTTGTAATAAAGTATGTCGTTCCTTTTTTGATAACGTTTAGCATCTAACTCTCCGTCATCTAACCGTCTAATCAAGTTTTGAGTTTCTTCATCGCCTGATTGAGCTATTTGAGCCCAATTGCGCGGTTTATCGATGTTATTTACAACTCTAATAGGATTCCGACTTAGATAATCAGCGTGAGGCATTAATACGCCTTTTCGGTATATGATTGTGAAGGAAAAGTCCTGAAGATAAACCCACCACCTCGCGACTCGAGGTAACAAGTCTTTTTTGTTTTGGGTGGCTTTCAATGCGTTACAGTCAGTGATCACCTTGAACTCCACACCAATAAGGTAATGTCGAAAATGACGTAACGCTTTAACTACGGCTAAGGTTTCTAGTTCGTAGGAATGGTACCGTAGTTCTGCACCACGAGTGACCTGACTAAAATAGGCAACTACACATTTACTACCATCCCCACGAATTTGTAACAAGACGGCGCCATATCCCAAACTACTGGCATCGGTGTGTACTTCAGTTAAAAGAGCCGGGTCAAAAATTGCAAGCACGGGTTCACTTGTCAAATACTTAATGAGATCCTGACGTACTTGCTCATGTTTTTCGCTCCATATGAATTGAGTATTTTTCTTAGTCAAACGGGCAATACAAGAAGTTTTAAGCGCATAGTGTTCAATGTATTTTCGAAAATACCCGGTCAATCCCAAGAACTGTCTAACTTGTCTGACATTTTCAGGTTGGGGTGAATTAACTAATGCAGTTACTTTAGATTTAGAGGGTCGAACTTCACCATTTGCAATAGTGCGTCCTAGATATTCAATTTCCGTATTTAAAAATGAACATTTTTTCATGTTTAAAGAAAACCCGCTATCTGTTAATGTTCGTAGTACAGCTCTCAAAAGTTGTAATCCTTCGTCTACGGTGTCACTGACTAACAAGATGTCATCGATATAAACCATAACTTTACCGTCATTTATGAAAGAACGCAATGTATTACTAATAATGCGCTGAAACACCACCGGTGCATTAGCAAGACCGAATGGCATTTTCAAGTATTCATAATGCCCCTCCGGCGTTATGAACCCCGTTAAAGGAATTGACGCGTCATCTAAACGAATCTGGTGAAACCCAGATGCCATGTCCAGCGTGGTAAAATACCGACCCTTACCTAAACGATCTATATGATCCTCGATTAATGGTAACGGGTACCTGTCTTTCACTGTTATTCTATTTAGAGCACGAAAATCAACGCACATTCGATCTGTTCCGTCTTTTTTCTTAATTAAAAGTATGGGACTCGCATATGCGGATTCGGATTCACGAATTATATTTTTTGACAAAAGGTCCGTAATTATTTCGCGAACTCTCAACTTCTCGTTAATTGATAATTTGTACGGTCTGTAATATATAGGCGCATCACTATTCAAACGAATGTGCATGCTACCCGTAGTCACAGTAGAAGTAGCAGTTCCCGTTATCATAAATTTTGAAAATTGTTTTAAAATTTCGTTAAGTTTCTCATAATCCGCGCTGCCACTCAATGATGTACTGATAGGATGCTCATTCGTTGCTATAGCCGAAACTTTTGCTGAGACAGTATTACAAGTTAAACGCTGGTAATGTTTTGTACGAACATACATCACACCTTCGCGATTTAGTACATCTGTACCGATTATAATTGGTGCGGTTATAATTTCATTAGGTACAACCAATAAATCAACTTCAAGTGTTACTTCTTCAAATTCAATTACAAGCGTAACGTACGAAAAGACTTGAGTGATAGTATGGCCGACGCCTTTTAACTCTCGATAAATAGGTTTCATAGCACATGCCAAATGTTTTACTACAGAGGACGAAATAAGTGACACGTCTATTGCACCGCTGTCTATAAGAATGTCAATGGGTATCCCTTGAACTACTCCAACCAGCACATCTCGCGATTTATTTAATTGAGGCATCGTACAAAAATTAACGTTGCTTTTTCTCTGGTCGGAACGTTGTTTAGCAAAACACACGTTTATATGATGGCCCTGTTTCTTACAATAAGCACATATTATTTTAGAATTAAACTTTACATCATTATTAACTGTACTGGTGGTCGAAGATAACGGTTTTTGATTTTTGGGGCAAACGGCTTGCTTGTGTCCTTTCTGGCCACATAAAAAACACTTGATAGGCGTTAATGGGGCTACATGTTTAGCGACATACGGTTTAGTAATAATCTGTTTACGTACCGAGGGTAAGTGAGTTTCGGATTTAACTAAAGGTGGCTTGATGAAAGTAGACAAATAATTGACCAAATCACACGGCATAAGTTTTTCATTCGTTGCTGACGCTTTTATATGTGGTTCATTGATTCCGCGTATGACAATCGCGCTTATGAGTTCCTCACTCAATCCTTTTACCATCCGCAAACGAAGCAAAGATCTACGCGCATATTCGGCAAACGTAGGGTAGGAGTCAGAGTTCGTGCTCAAAACATCGTACAAGATACCTGCCACGTCAATATTTTTCACACATAAGGTGTACGATCCGCGGTGACCCATTCGTCTAACCACGACTTTGCGTCCCCTTTTAGACAATGTCCTATGCGCGATAAACATTCGGTATCACTCCATCTATTAATACTTTGCGCGCGGTCTACCTCGTCAAACCAGGAATCAACATTATGCACATTAGGATCGAAATTAGACACGTAGTAATCACGAGAACTGGTCTTTAGAGAATGAATAGCCTCAACAATCTCTTTAGTAGAATCACTAGTTGAGGTATTTGTTTCTACGTTAGAGTTAGATGAAGTCGCCACCGAAGATCTATTTTCTAATGCATTTAACCGAGAAATAATTGTTTGTAATTCACTGTTATGAAAAGTACTTTTAGATGGCGAACGAAGGGTGGAACGGCTTCGAGAGCGACGGCGACGTCTCGAAACATTACGTTCTTTAGATGGGCTACGTGTGCGCTTTCTTTTACCCATAATTACAACTACTTAGTAAATATAAATCTGCTAACGTTACGAAAATAAGAAGAGAGAGGAAAAAAAAATTTTTCGAAATCACTGCGAAAAATAAGTAACCAGAAATTAACAAAAGTCGAAGTGAGGGTAGATCCCACTTCTGATATAAACGAAAACACAAAGTAATTGAAATAATTTATTCAAACAAGTAATTATTAAGAAACACTTTTATCAATTTCTGGTTTTAAATAATAAAAAGGTACGATACCGCGATTTACAATAATTAGTGATGCGCCTGACCGTTCTCAACGCTGCCTCGAGCAAAAGTGAATCAACATGGCTATCCGCCTGCCAGCTAATGTCAATGTGACGTTTGTTGGGTTGTCACACTTGATTGTGACGTTTGTTGGGTTGCCACACTTGATTGGTGTCTCCTTACAATATATTAATACGTGAAGCAAAAAATTGAGATCCGTTTTTAAGATACTTGCCGTAAACGGAGGAGTACCAAATTACGCACGGTTATAGTTGATGTAGAGAAGGATTACGCAATGCTAATATTTTTTTCAAATAATGCACAAAACATACATCAAATCAACCAAATACAAATTACATATACCTTGCATTTGACACAAACACATACATAATAAACGAAATAGAACATTCAATGTCTTACTATGACAACACATAACGTCAAAAATGTTACATGTCTTTGTTAAAATACTTGTTTGTTAAATCTTTGTTAAATATCGCTTTTAAATGCAGCGTAGCTAATTAAACCTCTATTTATCTTTAACAGGTGCCTTTAAAATAACTTTCGTTATTACAATTTATTTATATTTGAGAAACATTCTTGCTACTTTGGACAATATGAAGTTTAGTTTTTAAATTAAATTGGGTTCGAATTTCGACCGTTGCGACGGGTGAGTAATTAACTTTAAAATTATAAAATCGTACTATACGGTGTGAGTGTTGAATAGAACTGTTCTATTTCGAATAGCATCAATTACGATATCATAGGAAGCGAATAAGGGATAAAATCGAGTTGATGTACCGCAGCATTTTCTATGCAACATCATCATCTAATCACCAACACGCATGCCAAGGGCGCATGTATGTCCAACAGCCGAGCTTAATAGGCAATATTAGGAGTGGTACTATAAACTATCTCTTTTTCCTGTTATACCAAGATTTTTCAAAGCGCAACATGTCGTTACATTAAAATGTCGATGACGTCTTTGATTATTCTTAGAATTTCTGATATTTCAAACACATTGAATGTATAAATTAATAATCATGTTACAATGTTAGTTCCGTGGTTTATTTGATCGTATATAATGCTATCTGGTAATGCGGCGATTATTCAAATATCCCAACAAGTGGACGGCCCCGCCTCTTTGCAGTCGCAATCTTAATAAAGACTTCCTAGGTGCACTACGAATGTATTTTATTTTTATGAAATATCATTCCCGGCATATAAATTTAATTAAAGACTGTGTTTAATTAAAATTCATCCGAAAACAGTTACACGGCAATAGATTATGAGAAATAATTAAATACATGTTTAAGTTGTGTATCTATTTCAGATTATAGCTATCAACTCGTTTTCTATGAATTTATATTAAGATTAAATACTCAAGTAAGATGTTTTTGGTTTAAATTCAACCTATTGCTTTAATATAAGTTAAAATTACGGAATACGTTCGTGGGCGTTGATTTCTATATATTATTGCATTTTATGAATGGGACACGTTTACCTGCAGTAGGTACCAATTGCACGTAAAAATCGATGTTTAGAGTATAAGCTTGTAACTATAAATCATTAAGTAAATCAATCAAATGGAACCAAACATATTAATAATCCTATATTCCTAGTATATAGTAAGTTTTTCCTAAAGTTTGATCATAATTTGGTAACAGCATTTTTCATGACGTACCTATTTGTACGTTTTGAACAAATGTACTGGAACCGGATCCAGAATTCCTAAATAATCTATTACAACTTTACAAAAATGTTTATTATAACAACTTTAAAGTAGGTACGATTTTCATACAATCATTAAAATTATCATCTTGACAAAAGATGCCCATTACAATTATATCCGATTTTAACAGTATATAGGAATGTGAACATTTCAAACCTTTAAGTTACCTACGATTTTTGATAGGTGTAATAGGTATACCTACCTTAACACACGCAAGCTTACATTGTCTTCAGATACAGATTACAGAAACGGTAGATGCGCATAGTACACTTTTAATAGATAAAATTGATCTTATTATAGCGTTGTTCTCGGAACTATCTACTAGATCGTGCTCGTAAGGCCTGTTGGCGTGGTGGCGGTGCAATATTTCCATGGCGTGCGTCGTGCTATCCTCCCGTCATTACTTCGGCAGCTCCATCGATTAATCATTGTTCCTCTACCGGATAATTCGGCGGTTGATTTACTGAAAAGCAACATGTTATTACGGGATAAATCTTTATCTAGAAAAGCTAAGAAGGTCTAAGCGCGCCTCTGATTTACGACGCCCCCGGCCATCGCCGAGTTGCGTTTGATTTGTGATTCCTCGAGAACTTTGTTGTTCTCATCTTTAGTTGAATTTTAATGAATGACTCTCAAATTATACGGTTTAGTGTGTAATTATGCCTTTTCGAATCTTTGATTTTATTGCTTTTGTGAGATTTAATCCGTAACAGTGAAAAATGGCACTGGGAGAGTAACGTTCCACATACGGTGTTGTTATTTCATGCATTATTCTTACCCGACTGCGTCAAAAGGAGATAATAATCATTTCAAGAGTACGTACTTTATATGTGCAATAAGATATTCCGGTGTGGGTTGGATGAATCGCCTAATTCCTTTGATGTTCTGTAACATGATATAATCAAGGTAACCCATACTCCGATAAAGGCCGGCGACTCACCCTTTCGTATCGGCGAGCCGTTACTTGTACCGATAAAATCTTAATTTATAGGGGTTATCCACCACCTATTCTCCCTTATTCCGCAATTCAAACCCTTTACAACCTTCCAGACTTTCCCTCACGTGAAAATCAATTTACAAGAAAGTTCTGTAACTTACACTAAAAGCGTAAGCTCTCGAAATTGCGGAATGCTTTCAGAGAATAGCTACAAAATGATTAATAATTAATAAATCTATCGCCGGCCATCTCGAGCATTAAGAGGCGTAGTCCGTTGCGGAAAATTAATGAAGTCTTCCTCAGAGTGTTTCGCGGTTTAATAGCTGCTATTAATTTTATCTCAACAACAGACCATCTATACGCGGCGACGCGGCCACTTTATCTCAAAATCATCTCTAGTTGAAATAAATGCTTAGATTTAGACGTGTTATTATGCGGCCAGTGTCATTTACCTTTGATTGTTTTTTTTCATGCATGTTATACATAATGCTATTATAATAAAATATTTCATATTGTTTTTCGATTAATACCAATTTTACACGCTTTTGAATATTAGATATGTCTTATGTACCTATCATTATTATGCACTTACTTAAATGTGTCATTTTAAATAATACCTGAGTTGGTATTATTTAAAATAACACATTTAAGTAAGTACATAATAATGATTACTTTTAAACGGCTTAGTTTATTTTGTATAATAATAATGTTTTATATTAATCTTGTCTTAAAAAGGCGAAAGTTTTATCCTAAAAACAGTGTGATGAAAAGACCAAAAGCAACCCTTTGTCATTACAATCTTATACGGCGTAAGTATTCAATAAAATATTTCAGTCGTAAAGTAGCGTACGTAAGTGCAACGAGGAGCATTCATCGGAAAAAACGAGTAGAAGCTTCGACAAGCTCACAAAAGCTCGTAAAAGCTCTTGACTATTACGTAGTTATTGTTATAGGGTGGAAACACCATTATTACGCGGGTTTGCTGGTTTATTTTGTTGTTTGGCGCGTTGCAGCCGATGTCGTGAACACCGATGCGCCTGTCCAGTCCAGTTAGTGTAGCGCTTTATGAGCTGATTTTACATCATACCTATATGAAGATATTGTGTAGGTAATATTTTAAGGCGTCTGTGTGTGTACACTGATGTGTAAATAAAACAATTTACAAATCAAGAGGCAGTTAATTGTAAATAAAGAACATAATATTTGTTTGCTCCATATTTTTGCCTGGCGTATAATTACGAGTATTAATATTAAAAAGATAAGATGGTGTTAAATTAAATGTTATGTGAATTTATTTATTAACTTGATACCTCTCATAGAAAGTCTAAAAATCTTGACGATGATGTAAATATATATGCATAAATCCCATTTTCACGGTGATCTTCGGCACCAATATATTAACAAAGGATAAATATGAAATATCAAATTTAGTAAAATGATTCCGGTTTGAAAATATGCTTACTGAATTACACAAAAGTGGTACTTCAATTTTTGCATCCACATTACTCCCGTGAACAATTTCGATAAAATATTAAGCAGATCTCAGCATTCAGTATTTTCTTAATCCTATTATACTGTAAACAGTGTATATCACATCGTCAAATGAACATCTCTACATCGGCATTCACAATGAGAACGACACTTGCTTTCATTGACAGCGGAAGCATTCAAATGCACACCTTTATTCCGGGATTAAGCGAAATTTTGCATAGGAAACGATCGTCAAATGTCCCTTATTGAATGTACGTGCATTGAAAGAGGAATGAATGGGACTAAGCGGGTCCACCGACAATGCGTTCGTATCAAAAAGGAGAATCACACGTGTTGTGACTGAAATTTGAACAATGTTTCCACTTCATAGGAGATTATCGCTGGCCAGATAAAATCAATTGAATATTGAAATATGTCCAGTTTTGATAATAAGCTTCCGTATCATATTAGTTCCCATGGCCTTTAATTCAAGTATTTTACACGTGTACTCTTGTACATTGCAAGGAAGATTTATTTTATTTCATTATAACTTTTGATTATTCTATTTACCTCGTTTATAGTATTAATGAAATGATTTTTTTTTTATACTTTAACCTAACGATAAGGCAGACGGGCTACCTGATGGAAAGTAGTCACCGTCGCCTATAGACATTCGCAACACCAGAAGAGTCGCCAATGCATCGCCGGCTTTGAAGGAGAGCTTTTTTCGCACCTTTCTTGAAGAACCCCATGTCATAGCGCTCCGGGAATACCTCAGGGAAATGAATTTGAGTTTTATAATTTCATGGCGGGCTTTGATGTCGTAGCAATCGATTCAGTTTGTGGTGTATACGTATATAGCTTAAATAACATTATTCTCTCTCTATCCCTACGGACTTCGGAGACAGTAACTAAGATTGTAAGTGATATCAACACCTACTCTAGACACCAACACGTACCAGGATGGATGAATGCTTACATTCATTCTTCCCTAAACCTTTTTAAACTTTAAGTTTACTATAAACTTTAAGTTTACCTTAGTAAACTTAAAGTTTAAAAAGGTTTAGGGAAGAAAAATTACGTATATTTATTAACCGTCAATTTTATTAATGTTGCGTTTACATTTCAATCATGATGTAGGTAAGTAATTTCCACCAATTCGCACTTGGCCAGCGCGGTGGACTATGGCCTAAACTCTCTCATTCTGAGAGAAGACCCGTGCCCAGCAGTGGGACAATAATGGGTTGACGAGGTAAGTAATAATTCCTCGTATGCCCAGATCAAAATAAATTGCTTTATTTAATCTTTAGTGCATTATTATCATATTTGAAAGATACATAATGAGAGCAAGCGGGTGAGAGAGAGAGATCAAATTTGTATTATGATTGCGTGATCATTATCATTAGGCATTGCTTTGTTTGAAAACATTCAAAATACTCTTTATGCTGGCATATTATAAAATGTGAAGAGGAAGAATAGAGGACATTAATTGCAGTAAGACTTTCATATAATTATTTTATTAATTACTATATGAAAGAAACAAAAGAAAATTTTAGTAACCACATACAAACGATAAAAAGATAAGTTAACAGATAAAACAAAAATAAAGAAGAGCCAATAGTAATTTAACTAACGTTACATTATTTATGAAAAATATGTTTTGTATTTTTCTAGCACAAATTGATAAACTGATATAAGTATCTTACTAATCCAAATAAAATGAAATTAAGGACGTAAGCATATAACAGATATTTTTCTATTACACACATTCTTTTAAATAACACGCTTTTCAGGAGAAAATTCTAGTGAGGGGCTATGATACACTCATAGCCCCTCAGTAGAATTTTCTCCTGTGTCGTGGGTACCATGGACACATACAAGACGATTACACAAACACCCAGACCCAGAACAGGAATCTAAACTCATCAAACACATGTTTGGCCGGGAATCGAACCCGGGACCCATTGCGCGATGGTAACCGCTCCGCCACGCGTGTCGTCACACACATCATCGTCCTAGACACACAGACACTTTAAATTCGTTCATATGTGTAGATTGGTCTACACAGAAACAGATGTAGAACGGACAGGACGAAACGCGATTCCAAGCATACCTACCCTTGAGCGGAAGTAGGTGTAAGATTGCAACCGGAAACATTGCACCCCTTCTATAGCCCCTGCAAGCTTTGTGCAAACGACCACTTGGAGGGAACACTCGCTACATTGTGCAGTGTAGTGCAGATGCTGTGTGTGTGGATTGTAGGTATCTGTGTGACTTATCCTAGTTCTTATTGATAGTATTTATTCATGGAGACTAACTGAACAAATCTATTATTCTATAGATTTGTTCAGTTAGTTATTTTCTTCTAATATTGTTCAGACAATTTATGATATTTACTTTAAAAGAAAAATGTATTTAGTGTGTTATGTTTTTTTTATTAGTAAACTGGTAATACATATATTGCATTGTATATATGGGGTAAAAATATCGTTTTAACTGAATGGTTTCATGTCTATGAACATTTACTTACGTTCTCTTATAATAATTCGCTTATGAAGAGATCAGAGTGTTCTCTCTTTTGAGCCGGCGAATTTCATGTATTCCATGTATTTCAAATTAAGTCGTCAAATTATTTCGTTTTAGTACAATTGAATTGGGAGTAGCACCTACCTAGTTTTCAAACACCCATTGCGGGCACGACGAGGATTTCGCACAGCACACGCTTGACTACCTACTGCCCAGCTTGGGAGTCTCAGCGGCGAATCCTCGTCCAAAAGGTTGGGGCGGACCTTTCTCCGGCGGCCGTCGTTGCGGCGATGGTTCTGCGGCCAGAGGTCTGGAAGCACACCTATTGCAAGGACGTTATGTCAGAGAAGGAAGACGCCGAAAGGGCCAGGGAGCGCGCTGAACACGCTCGGATTCCGGTTGCGTTCCTTGGAGATCCCAGAGTCCTCTTTGTAGAGCCGAGGACGACCACCGAGGGGAAAACTTGCAGTTTAGTAACATATATGATTTTACTATTGATATCCTGTCAATATTCTAGATCCAAAGGTTTGTGAGGATGAACTCTTTCACGCAAAATTACCGGATGTCGGATGTTACTGAAAATTGGCACAAATATAGTTTATGATCTGGATTAAGATATATAGATAGTCATTACCATAGTATACGTGACCGTCTCGATCGAAGCCTCGGGGATAACCTATTTACATATAATTCTACAGATATTCTGACCATTTTATTAACAACATAACACGTTCACTGTCCCAGAACGCATGTTTAAAATTTAAAGCGATTGTAAAAAATAGCAAAATCATTCACAAGAAACAATCCCAATTTTCCAATTACAGTTATTAATAAATGTTACATACATTTGACGTAACGAGCACGCGTGTCGCGTGCGCATCTGTCCATTCCGCCCTCACCCCGCCCTCACTCCGCCCAGCCGCCCAGCGCATACTCGATACAATATGAGGCAACGCCTGGTTCTATTCAATCTTGTTAAGCGCAATTATGAATGAACACAATAACAAATATGAATAAAAATGTTTCATATTTTTAACTCATTTCTTAAATTGAGTTCATGGTGATTTATAGAATTAATATATTTATAACATTGGTCTTTAAAACGCAATTTACATTATACTACAATTATTTTACATGGAGGACTGATTACAAAAATATTAGACATATAATCCTAAGCATAATAAACGCTCCAATCAATATACTACAAATCTTTTTCAGGCAACCATTGAGTTGTCTTTGTATGAAGATGTTTGTTTTTTTACAACATTGATGCCGAAAACTATCTTGCAATCCAGGTTATGGCACTCTACTTTAAATAAAACAGGAGATTTGTCCGAATTTACTCACAGTTCGGTTGCTTCAATCGATGACTAAGTTTGCCTTATATCTTATGACCACTTTCATAGCGGGTCGGCAACAACCTCCTTCCACCGAAATACAATAACTGATTTGCAATTGGTGTGCCGTTTGTACCTCCCCGGTTGAACCATATAAGTTTTGCTACCTTGAACTAAGTATTAAATTAATTTCATATAACGTATTTACCGATATTAAAAAATATATCTTACTATTAATGATCCCTATTCTATTTGTATCATCTCTAAAGGATGATGTGATTTCATTAATTGATACTTACACATAATTGAAAATCAGATTTAAAACATATCTAATTTTAGTTAAAAAATAAAACTTTTTAAATTATATAAATGTCCGCAATCTGTTCTTAAAATCCTCTAACAAATAAATTCATTTAGTAGATTTTGATTCAAAATATTCTATTAGACTCTGCCAGCTGTTACAATCCCACATTTGGGTAGAAATTTAATGAAAGTAAGTATTTTTTCGCCACAAAAAGGTTATAAATGTTTCCGGTTTGTAATAAAGTACATCAGGATCGTTACGCCGACTATTATAAAAATTGGTCCATTTTTTACGAGCAATCCGTGCGAGGGCGGAAACGGCTCGTATGACAGGATGCACTTTCCTTTAGATATCACGCGAAATCTAGTCATATGATATTGTAACAGATGTCACTTTTTGTTAAGATTAATAATATTTTGAAGGTGGTAAGACCAGTGTAGTTCGACTGGGGAAGTACCACCGCCACACCTATTTCTAACGTGAAGCATTTCTTGCGTTTCGATAGAAGGGTGTGGTTGCCGGCACACTTTCACATGAGGCGACCATCATAGTCCTCGGGAGTGGCAACGCATCTGTGTTTGACTTCAGATAGAACCCATGTTCTCTATGAAGTTGATTACAGATGTCCATGAGCGGCAGTGACCACTTACCATCAGATGGACTCTTTTTTTTTTTGTTTTCGAGGGGGAAACCTTCCAAAGGTACCCGACGCCTGGGAGCGACGCAGGGTTATGTGGGATTTTTACCGCACTAAAACCCCCCCGGTGGCCGTCCTCGGCGCTGAAGAGGAGGACTCCGGGATCTCGAAACGACTTCAACCGGAATCCTCCGAGCGCGCTGCCCCATCGGGCTCCTCCCAGATGGGCGGCTGGACCCACCGCTCCGTCTAATCTTTACGACTATACATGGTATGCGACCACACATATCGCCGTCCTTCCCGGGATTGCCTGACCGAACGGTTCGAGCTCCCACTCTAGCCGTCTGCAACCCCGGAAGCCGCTTTTAGTCGCCTCATACGACAGGCAGGGGATACCGTAGCTCTATTCTGACCCCGAGGCTACAGGGACGATCAGGTGGACTCTATGCTCGTTTGCTACTTCAGTCAAATAAAAATTTATATATATATATATATATATATATATATATATATATATATATATATATATAAAATGATACCACACATCACGCGTTAGTTTTTCTATTTACCGGCCGTATTAGTCATTCCATTTGAAAGATATGAAACTTTTATCTGCATTGTAGCAATAATGACGCATTCTTGTACAGTCACGAGCAATAAGATGTGACTACGAACAGATTAGCAAAAGTATCTGACCCAAGAAGGGCTTCAATAATATCTGACTACTATCTAAATTATGTTGATGAAGTCAATCAGTCAATTATGTGATTTGACGTTCATCTACATAATTTTGACGCTACTGCATTATGCTGCCTTTCAATGTCAGATATTTTTGCTGCGTTTGTGTAGTCAGATATTATTGAACTCCTTTTTGGGTCAGATACCTTTGCCAATCTTCCATAGTCACATCTTATTGCTCGTGACTGTACCTAACAGTAGCATGCAGCACGTACAAATAGCAACAATGATTACAAATCTTTGGATTAGCTCAACACAACGGTACTCTATTGTAAGAACAAAGCGTAGATGTCGTCTACGATAGGCGGGCGTTTTGTAGGATATAGAATAACATGCGCAAATGATAGTTATTATAGGTGGCGCTGGGCGCGGCGCGTGCGCGTAATTATTGTAATCTGCGCTGCGCCGGCGTCGCTCCCGCGGTGCACATACATTGTTACTCCCGTTTCCAAGTCCTTTTCTCAGTCCTTTTCCTCTTTACTCAGGCCTATGGAGCGTTATATTAACAATACCTCTATGCCTGTTTGTAGTTATTATGCAAGTGTGAATGTAACTAAGTCTTAGTGTAGTTAAAGCGGAAAGTATCGTGTACCTAAATAAGAGCAGGAATATTTTTTTAGGTGAACAATTCGTTTGCATTTTTTTATGAAAATTGTTTTACGGTCGAAACATATTCTATCAAAGGACGTATAATTAATCGATGCTGCTTATATAGACAACATCCAACTTGGAAATTTTATATTAGAGTAAATAGAAAAAGATTGAAACCTTTATGGTACTTCCACTTCTACTTAATGATTTTAATAACGCCATAATTTATGTTTATGTTCCTTTTAGTAATGTTTGTTTATCCGAGAAGAATTTCTGACAAGAAATAATAGAGACATAACGTCTTATATCAAGTCACTTAGCACAGCTTTGATTAGTTACGTACGTGCGTTATCGTTATATTAGTTTTGCGTGATACGAGCGCGTCCCGCCCAACGGCCGCCCTGCGTTGCCGCCCCGTAAACAAACAGCGGCAGAGCGGGACGGCGAGCGAGCGCACTCCGCGCCAGAACCCTACAATTAGTAGGCGAGATTCGTCCGCTGCGTTTCGTTCATAATTGCTCCGTGAATTTTCTTTCGGAAAATTCGGCCGCGTGTGACGTGAAGTGCTGATGGGCTGGTGACATGAACTGTGCGTACTACCAGCAGCCCGGGGGCTCGTACCCCGTGCCTCATAATGTCAACAATCACTTCAGCGAGGTAAATGATTTTAAAACAAATAGAAAATTAAATGCTTTTGTCTTGTGTGGTGTTTAATAGCGTGATCAATTTAATTTAATACAATGATTAGTTGGTTGTTTATATGTTTATTGAAAATTACTTTAGTATTTTTTTAATATAATATAGCCTTACGACATACGAGTAAAATTTGGAATTCTATTTACTAATTCCACTTTATTTGCATTAAATTTACTTTAATAATTTCAAGCGTTAATTTTAAATAACACAATAATATTTATATATTCTTATTAGAATATTCGACGTGTATTTAAGTCATTAAGCGTGTCGATAAGTTTTTACTAGAAATTAATGTTTGAAAATTTGTGCACCACGTTAATAGCCTACAGGCCTTGAGATAGATCTTGTAATCGTATAATAAATAGGTCTCAAACCAACATTCTTTGTGAGCTTGTTACTGGCTGGTCAGTATTCCACTCGCACCGCACATAATTGTTCCCGAGCCTGTCACTTATAAAATATCGATCACGTCTTATCGACGATTGCAATCTCCCTTGATTAATTACAGCAATTCACCTTCGGATATAAAAAATCGATATTAATCAAACAGAAAACAGCAACAAAGTATGGCCGCAATTCATAAGTGAACAGTAAATTAATTAAAAAGGCACAATTTGTCAGGAATTAATTATTATAACTGTCATGTTTTGAGTTTGAAGACTCTATCCTATCGCAATAAATAAAGACTTTTTATTAAAATTACATATAATAAATGATACATCATTTAAATTGTACTTGCTGTATATTTTGCACAAACGTTTTTTTAAACTTCAAGTGAGGTAGGTAAATATTTTAGCATGAAATTGTTACGTTAAAATGTTTAAATTCACATAAAAATAAAAATATTGTGCAATTATTCCTTATAAATATAGTGCACTTATTCCTGGTCTAAATATTTTTAATAATATCCAATTTTAATAAAGTATTAATTTCAGATAAAACAAGTAAGTTTTTTATAAATTAAATGAAGGTGAAATCATTTAATTTATAAAAAACTTACTTGTTTTATCTCGTTTTAGTACTTCGTTTAATTAATAGAAAACGGTTTTTGAGAAGCACCTATAATAAAAGTTTTATATTGCAAGATTTAGTTTCTGTTTGTATAGGTAGAATATTTCTAGTAATGGAAAAAGTACATAACTTTATTTAATGAATGGGACTGATATAATACTAATGTAAATTTAACCCCGATATTACATAATTTATTTTTCTAAAATATATCATAAACTATTAATTAATTATTATTAAATATAACAATAAAAATATTACTTCATAAGTATTTCTATAAATTCTTTTTTTATATTGCCTGAACAAATCTTTGGTCAAATGGACAAATAATAAAATGTATGAGAAAAAGTATTAAGTAATATAACAATTACAATTACAAATAAATTAATGGTGTTTATTTATAAAACATAAAAATTGTATTTGTATATAGTAATGATTCTAAAGTATTTTCATATTACGTAACTGCATTTTACAATAACAAGCCACATACAATACAAGCAAAGAGTAGAATAATATTTTTAAAAAATCACCTTTATTAATGTAGTAGTTAATTGATATAGAGTCATGTGTTCTTGCATAGAACAACAACGTCTCTTTCATAGATATCGTTAGAGGTGATTAAATAAATTCGAGATATGAGTAGTAACATCTTTGTATTTAACATCATCATCCACGGCAGTCACTACACGCATGCCAGGCGCTATGACTAGCACAAACTCTCATTAGAAGAACCCTATGTCCAACAATAGGCCTCAAAATGCTGATGGAACGATGGACGGAGTTAATTTACTTTTGAATAAATTAATACGTAATGTACATTGTCCAAGCCCGAGAGAAATACATGCAACGGGTTGGACAAAAAAATTCTGAATAATAAATTCTTATACCGAAATGAGCCAACAAAGGCGCTCCTCGATACTAACAAAGGCAGAATGGGAATAAAAATATTTAATTGGTGTGATTATATGTGTGATTACGGACAAACACCTCCCGCGGTCGTCTCGCGTCACACTCCGACAATGAACTGGGCTCGTATTCATTCTTTCATTGTGAAGGAATGAAGGACACAGTTATTATTGTATTTATTGGTTTATCCCTTACGTTTCTATGTGGCGAAATTATATTTATTTTTCTTTTCATGCATAGGTCCATTTTATTATGACTTTATGAAGAACAATTTTGTATTTGGATTACCTTTAATATTGGTCTGCAGGAAACCTTCATTCTAACAAACGTTTTCATTAAAAAAATTGCTTATATATTGTTTTAAGTAATAAATTTCTACTCTATTTCTTGTTTTTGTCCAATAATGTAGAGATTTATCATAAGTTTACAATGCAGGATGCTTAATCTTACAAAGTTCTGGAAAATAAACTAATTTTTACATTGGATACTCAAAACATCTTATACTAAGCGCTTTTTTCGGTTATATATTAAAACATCATTCATCTGATCACCATGAAACTAGGAAGTATGTGAGTCTATAGGTACACTAACGAAGACATGTTGCATATTTCATTTAGCAAATCTAGCAAAAAGTATTGTGTATGGTTTATTTTAGTTTTTTAGTAACATCTATAAATATAACATGCTTTTGGATTGTGGAGATGATGTTGAGATTTTTGTATCAGGACAACGTCTGCCTGCGTTTACTACTAATAAATCGGTAATTAAAATACAAACTATTACTTAAATAAACCTTATTTTAAAAGGAGACTGTCAGTAGAACAATAATGGGTTAATGATGACGACTAATCTTAATGGTTCCAATTAACCTGGCAACATTGTAGTTCAACTACCACCGGAAACCATTGCGAGTACAGATGGCATGACAGATAGCGAAACATGCACTCTACATGAACATCAAAGCGACATCTGTAGAATTATTTTCGAATCTATGCGAGTCCCTGGAATAGTGCCTGTACTTATGCGTTATGCTGGGGTGGGCAGATATGAAAATAGAGGAGGTTCCTACTATGTATTTGTTTAAGCTTAGTGTTTTATGTCCATGTCATTGTAAGTGGTTACCTCCGCCTATGTAATTCTGATTTCAACTTAACATGGATTGGGCTCTCTATGGGTTAATACGATAGGGTCAGAAATATACTAATCGGTCATCAACTAAAATTAAAGTTCTACATGTCCATAAATCTCATATATTTACAAAAAATAAGTTTGGAAGTCTGAGAATAAGTAATAATAATCATTTCTATAGTTTTTAGATGGTTGTCTGTGTGTTTTAAAATATCTTAATCAGATAAAAATCTGTAGGTATTCAAGTATAAGTAGTAATTATTTAACTAAACATGACACATTCAACTAGGTATATTAAAACAGACACTATCTTAAGTAAATTCAAACAGTATACAAACGGTTTCATGCATAAGTCATTGACTGTAATTATCATAATGCAGGCTAAAAATATTTTTCGGGTTCCAACCAGCTAGTCATCGTAATTAAATACAATCCTTTTAAAATGTACCAGATAGGAGACGAGTGGATTGCACTGAGAACAATTATACTATTTTATTTGAGTGCTTTTTAATAGTATGCTTAATTTTATGTACATTTTTGAAGCGTTTACCTTACGTTCTATACAGTGTTGTTTTTTTAATGTCGATTGTATTTTATTTATCAAGAAGTGTACCACCTGTGTAAAAGCTACATGTACTTAAGAGTATACTGTGAGGAATTGATTTTGATTTGATAACACAAATACCGAATTGAAATGTTCAAACATATGAACGATCCCAATATGTGATATTGTTAATGTAAATATTCAACATAATTAATTCGGAAGTCTCAACTTTTTTATTTTTATCGAAAAACTCATATGAACCTAAAATTATGGAGCAGGTATTTTAAAATTAGAAGAAACAAAAGTAGGAGCACAAACACGTGTATGAATATACAAAATGTAATTACAAATTGCGAATAAAATAAATGTTATGTGGTTTATTTATTGTTCGTCATTTGTTTTTTAAGGTTTGATGTAGTTTTGAAAATTGCTAAGTACATACATTTTTGTTTATTTTTATACGTTAGACATTTTAATTTTCTTCTAATATGAAACATAACAGTGACCAGTATTCAGTAGCATGTAGCGATTACAAATGCGAGTTATCTTCGTAATTATAGAGAATTAAGCATTTGCTCGGTCCGTAACAATCGTAAAGTAGTAGGTAGAGGATTGTACGCATGTATACAGTTATGATTTCATTAGTATTTCTGTGTATATCATTAACATAAGTACATAATTGTCTGTGGTTTTGTAGGAAACGCCACAGACGATCAATCAAGCATTGTATGATCACGTTTTTATATATAAGTTGGGATGTTAACGAACAAACATGTATATATACTAAGTGAACGAAGACAAAATCAGGACTTTATATAAGAAATAACTCAAATTTTCCCACCGAATAAATGAAATGATTATATGACTCGTATAAAAAGTATGAGAGCTTTCATCTTGTATTCATTTTCTGTACCTACAAGTAAAAATATGTAGGTTTAATAGGATATGTTCTCCATGTTAAACGGTATGTTGTAAAATTATATTTCTTGTCTGATTAGATGATGATGATAGATGACAGATGATTTGGAAGGTGGTAGAACCAGTTTAGTTCGATCGGGGAAGTACCACCGCCGCACTTATTTCTAGCGTGAAGCATTTTTGCGTTTCGGTTGAAGGGTGTGGTGTGGTTGTCGGCACACTTTTATATTATTATGAGGCGACCATCATAGTCCTCGGGAGCAGCAACGCATCTGTGATTGACTTCAGATAGAACCCATGCTCTATGGATTTGATTACAGATATCCATGAGTGGCAGTAACCAATTACCTTCAGGTGGACTGCATGCTCGTTTGCTACATTAGTTAGATAAAAAAAAAGATAAAAAGTGATTGAATGCTGATCATAGTAGGTACGGCAAAAGCCCTACAGAAATTTCTCAAAGAAAATATAAAAACATGGAGACTAGATACCTATACATTGACACATGCAATATTTTCAATAAAATAGCTAATAACTTTACTACATGTAAGAATACAAAACGGAAACGTACCATTTTTGCTCTGTCTCTACCAGAAAGATTGTACAAGTTAATGTAATAAAACCATTAAAACAATGGTAACATTACCTACTTTTACAAATGGATAGAAGCTTATTGCACCGAAATATCTAGAAAATTCCGTAAAAATAAAGATACCTATAAATCCGAATCACGTGCATTATGAATAAACTAATTCAAAACTTCATAACATAGAGCTAATTTAGCGAGCTCGTAAAGTTTTTTCGGCTAGAAATCCCGTCAAAGAGTATCCTAATTTTAGTGGCATTGCCATAGGACGCTAGCGAGCGGCGGGCACTCGGGTCCCGCAATTACGGGCCCCATAATTACAGGGCTGGGGCCGCGGCGCCCAAACCGGCCGACTCTGAATCTCCAGCCGTAATTAAAAACGCTCCAAATTAAATTCGCTCGTGTGTACGCTCACCGACTTATGATATTAACTTTTTAGGGACTTTCTAATTAGTTTTTGTGGGCCCAGGGTACAGCCTTTGTCCTGCGTTCGCGTGATACTGTTGCGTGAGTTATCGGGTTTGTTAGGAATCTGGAAATATTTAGGTCAGGGTATCGTGTAAAATTAAATTAACATTTATATTTTATCGATTGCTTTTTTATACTTCCTCACATAGTTAGCTTCCGTTCACGCTACTCCAGGACCCCGCTTGAAGTAGGGTACCACTACTTATATTTGATTGTTTCCATCCATCTATCTATCAGCCCTTTGAGGTCCACTACTTGACATAGGCCTCATTTAAATGACGCCACTCCAACCGATCCTGTGCCCTCTGAATCCAACGATTTCCCGCTGTCTTCTTCAGATCATCGGTCCACCTGAACTGGGTGACCTATGCTTCTTTTGCCTAAACGTGGTCGCCACTCGAGGACCTTCCTTCCCCTTCGGTTATTGATTGCTTCAGAAATAGATATTATAGGTATATTTCGTTAATGACAAGAAGGTATATAAATGTGACTATCGTCACCAAATATGAATGTGACCGATGTACTATTTATGTGCTTACATAAGATATGACTTCTTGTATTATTAGCATACCATGATTTGCTTGACTACCAACTTACACAATTTTTTTTCTATCTTGCAGGTTAGTATCGACTCCGTGTCCGCGGAACACAAGGACATGAAGATATTAGTAAGTACTTAATCCCTGTGTTTTAATATCAAACCTAAATATTTATCTTACAATACCTACCTGCAAATAACCTTTACAACGTTCCTATCTAAAATGCGATAATTTGTACATACTTATCTACCTACTTATATATCAATACGAGAAGCAAAAATTTGTGATTCGTTTTTAAGATACTTGCCGCTGCCGGAGGAGTATGAAATAACGCACGATTATTATTATTATGTATTATAGTTGATGTAGAGAAGGATTGCGCAATGTTAATATTTTTTTCCTAATATTTTTTTAATAAACCTCTTTTTATCTTTAACGGGTGCGTTCAAAATAACTTGAAAATTATTACAATTTATTTAAATTAGAGAAATACTGTTGCTACTTTGGGCAATATGAACTTTAGTTTTTTAATTTAAATTACGGTCGAATTTCGACCGTAGCGACGGGTGACTAGTATATTTTAATGCATCATATATATGCTTAAATATTACAAAAAGCGATTATATTTCTGTCGTAATTTTAAGTAGTAAATAGCTAATACTGGTACTTTATGCACTCCTAGTCCTGTAAAAGAACCCTCTTTGCATAGTTGCCATAGATTAGAAGTTAACAAAGTATACAATTGTACAAAAATGAAACACATATCTAAATGATCTTGTAATTGTTAAATTTCGAAATCGGAACACCACGTCTTAGACCATAATCATAACGGCCAATATGAAAGTTTATGATAACGTCTGTGACATGTGAATCGTGAATCAAAAAATATTACCGAATTTTAAATCATGATACCTCTACCCCTAGTAAAAGTTTATTATGTTTCCTCAAAACAAGCAATGTTCTTGATTTTTGCTTATATGTTTATTGATAGGGACCTACATAAATTGTAAGCTAACGTTTTTTATTTTGGGCATAACTTACAATGTTAGTACTTTGAAATGATGAGTAAAAACAAAATCAATGCTTGTTATGAGGAAACATAACGAACTCTTACTTACTGTACGATTAAGTAGGTATTATGTAGCTAATAATACCTACATCAATGTAACAGAAATTACTCGCGATTTTCCAGCACGAACACACGAAATAACATCGGAACGAATATTGTATTACAAAATCGATAATTTATTTTGATTTGTCGTCATCGACGTCTGATACTGTGAAATGGGCATTGTGTGGCGCTGAGAGGCGCGAGTAATTCATTCGTCACGGGGCGAGATGCGCGTGCGCAACGTCACGTGACGTCCGAGGAGATTTAGCGGTTCCGTACTTTGTCGCTGTAAATCAAGTATCGATTAGGATTACCTGCAATTGATGTAAACATATTGTACTTGCGGGAGGATCTATACAATTTTAAAATAAAAATAATTGTCAGCAATGATAGCGTACTGGTTGAAACTCGGCCTCTAATTCAAGGTTCCGCAGTTCAAATTCCGCATTCATCACTAATTTTTCTAAAATGATGTGCATGTTAAAGAATATTTTTATCTCTGCTTTGGGGCGAAGGAAAACATCGTGACGAAACCTACACGCCTGAAAGTTCTTAAAAAAAAGTTCAAAGGTGTGTGAAGTCTATCAATTCACGCTTGACCAGCGCGGTGGATTATGGCCAAAAACTCTTTCATTTTGAGAGGAGACTCGTACTCAGCAGTAGGGCGTAAATGGCGTAACGACAAGAATCTTTTATGGCTTTATTCCGTAGGCCCCACCGCTATTCCTTAGTCTATGCTACTTAAATCTGCGTAATAACAACAGCGTCTAGCTGAGATTTGTTCTCTTTTGAAGTGTGTGGTAAATAAAGAAGATACACCAATACAAGGTATTCGAATTTAGTAGGTAGTAGTAGATTTCGTAAATCACAAATATTTCTAAAAATAATATAGAGGATACCAACCTCGACATTTAGGTCATAAGCTGCACTATATGGTTATAAGAAAACAGTTTTCTATTTAGATATTAAAACGAAATATCGACTGTGTAACCGTTTTATAACGGAAAAGGATACGCAACAACTAGACATAGGTAATAAACTGTCCTTCCGATTTTGTAATATGAAATCAGTTTTCCATATCGATAGAAATCAACTATCGACAACGTTACTGTTTAAAACGGAAAACGACCATAAGTGATTTGTGATGCTGCGCTTACATTGTTCAAAACTATATAAACGCTGCTTTAAAATGGTTCTTAAATCGCAAACGCACTAGTCTTTGCAATGTTTGCAATGTAAAAACACACATACATTGCAAGAACAGACCCGTTTTCTGTGAACCTATTTTATTGCCGTATGAAGCTTTTCACATATGGAAACTACTTATTTCTGTTGTATTGTGTGCAAAGCTCCATCTTCAGTCGTAATAGTAGATATTAATGACTCGTTTGTAGTCACACGTTCTACACAAATTTCAATAGTTTGTGTACATATTATGAAGTTACTACGTATATTTATTATGTTCAATTATTCATATTTGCTTTGTGATTTTTTGTCATTAATATACTTAACCTCGACCCGAAAATACGACATTGTTTGACGCATAGGTATAAATAACATATTAATGTTAAATAATGATTATAGACATACTTAGATAGTGTCTAGTATTACATGAACCTCGTACGTCCATTATTATTGAACTGTTGCGTGTCTGAATAAATTGGTTAAATAAGTTTTAATGCACAAGAAATCTATTAAGATGTTTTTAATTAATTTAGCCATATCCAAATCACGATAGTTAGGTTGGTACTTTCCTTTGAACGACCTCGAAACTGACACTGACAACTCATTTGTAACCTATTTCACCGTTTAATACCGTTGCAAATGATTTAAACGTATTAAAAGTTTGACTGACAAGGTATGCACGAGCAAAACTTAGCTTAGTCGACATTCTAATTAATCTTTACCTCACCCGGTACAAGCTTAAAATACTGCTTGGGGCGTGACAATTCTGCGTCAGCTGTCAACTGACGGTCGCCCCGGGTGTCCGTCTTGACGCCTTCGATATATCTCCCAAGTGTCATATCAGTGCATTGAACCTTCTCATATATTTGCCTGACAACGTCAGGAGGGCAATGCTTTTAGTGCGTATGTGTGTTAATTTCTTTGGCACGCGCTAAAAACCTCAGACGACTTGACGGAATATGATGTTTCACTCGAATTGTTTAGTTTTCAAAGTGACATATGCTATACATTCTTTTTTTGTTTTTCTGACTGAAGTAGTAAACGAGCATGCAGTCCACCTGGTCACTGCCGCCCATGGACATCCGTAATCAACTTCATACAGAACATGGGTTCCATCTGAAGTCACTCACAGATGCGTTGCTGCTCCCGAGGACTATGATGGTCGCCTCATGTGAATGTGTGCCGGCAACCACACCTTTCTATCGAAACGCAAGAAATGATTCATGCTAGAAATAGGTGTGGCGATGGTACTTCATAATATATCACTGGAATTGTCGAATTTTCAGTGTTATATGTTATAAATCGGCACATCTCCAAAGTGTTATAACCGTTTTATATTTTTGTGATAGAGTTTATATTTTCTGCTTCTATACTGACTTAGCTAAGTTGTAAGCTTAGAATTCTTGGAGGTTTGAGCTATCTGCATGTCTCTTTTATTGAATCAGCCGAAAAATAACTGATACCTATTTAAAGTGTTACCAAGAAATCTAGTGGTACCTTTTTGTCAGAAATCTGTTTGTCATATTTTATGACAAATTTACTGTAGCTCAAAGCTTAAATATACCCGGATGGCTTCTATGTTAGCTTTGGTTTTTTTTAATCACGTTAACATGGTAAGTGACAGTCACCTTCCATATATCTTCTCGACGCCAAATGTATGTCACTGGTGTCAGCTTCATTCGATTTGGAGGACTACCACCATAATAAAAATTGGTCCAAGGTAATATAAACCTATTAAATGATATGTATAACTATTTTTTTTTTATCTCACTGAAGTAGTAACCGAGCATGCAGTCCACCTGATGGTAAGTGATCACTGCCGATCATGAACATCTGTAATCATACAGAACATGTGTTCTATCTGAAGTCGCGATGCTACTCCCGAGGACTATGATGGGCGCCTCATATAAAAGTGTGCCGGCAACCACACCCTTCTATCGAACCGCAAGAAATGCTTTACGCGAGAAATAGGTGTGGTGGTGGTACTTCCCCGGTCGAACTACACTGGTTCTACCACCTTCAAAATTATATTCCATTCCACTAGTTCCATGAATGTCTGTTAATTTTTTCACTATTACGTTAAAGTATGAAACAATGGAAACTGAGATCGTCCACCTATCCTTTGAAAGGCCACCGCTGGACATAGGCCCCTAAACTGCGCCACTTCGAATGGTCCCGAGCTATCTGAATCCAGCGCTTACCCGCCGTTTTCATATGCACTCATAGCCCCACAAAAAGACTATTTCCGGCTTGATGGACACACACAAAGACGTAAACATAAACACCTAAAACAGAGTCAAAATCTAAATTCCTTGAGATATCTGTCTCAGGGATTGTACCCCTAATTATCGAAGTTGATATATATGCCCCACTTACTTCCAGTTTACCACATTCTTTTGGATAACTAATAGACCGTCACTTAGCATTAATTAGGTAGTTTACTTAATGCGCGAAAGTCCAAGACTCATATTTAATTTTAGGGCATTATTATGAAAAATTATGATTCTTGACTGAGAACAAAATTCAGTAAATGGCGAGCCAACGTAATGGATTGGTACGAATTTATTTTTGTTAATGCTATTTTAATACAGCTCTTTACACTAATGTGCGTAAGTTATTGGTATGATATTTGTGTAAGAAAGCTTTGTAAAGCTATTTTAAGAATATTAGGTACAATAACTATAACATCTATGATAGCTGTTTTGTAAAAAGCAAATGCTCTGGTTACAGAAATAGATTGCAAAGTACCTATTGTTGCGAATTAGCAACATTCAATTGTGTCTATTTTACATATTTTAAAATAAAAAAGTTGAGATGAGATTTACATATTTTAAAATAAAAAAATAAATAAAGTAGAGATGACGTTATCAAATAAACTTTTATATCTTTTATATCAATCAGGTATTACATCAGTTATGTCCTTTATGTGCTAAATAAAGTCTTACTAGAACTGTGTTCAGTAATTATTTTGAAGTAGGTAAGTAAGATGTGTATGAACAACAATGATTGTTTTCCTAACAGTAGATAAAGACTACTCTTTATCTACTGTTAGGAAAACAGTCAGGTCTACACCAGGTTACAATTATTATTTTCTAAAAAGACGTTAAGTGGTAAGTCACTTTCACACCTATTTCTAGAGCGACGCTGTTCTTGCGTTTCTGCGCTTCTTTGCGTAGTAGGTACTGTGGTTACCGGCTCACTTTTTAATGACAATTTTGGCCCTCGGGAGTAGCAATGGAATAATTGTTTACATACGATGGAAAGCAGGGAACACTTAACATTAGGTTTCCTATCAGGTATTTAAAACTACTAAACAATTACATTCTAGATACTAAAATAGGTACAACTTTGCCATTATATTCAAGCAACTGCAAATATTCAATAGGGAAGGAAGCTCGGCGTTTTCGAGTTCAAGTGTATTGTATCGAAGGCTATTTGTTTTAATACAATCTCGGTTTGTCGGCACAGAGCAGTTGAAAGGGCTATTTATGAATAATGCTTTGCTGAACTCTGAACAGAGCTGGCGCCGCGGGCTTGCGAGCTGTGTGGCCGAATTGTGTGCAAACCATTAGAACCGTATCGACAATCGCTTAAGAGAATCAAACAGTGCTTTGTACTTCATTAACAGTAGGTAAGTAATATGCACTGCGGAAATGGAACCACATATAACCAAGAGTATATTAAAACGTCTTATTGCAATTTTGCATATAGCATCTATCCTATTGAAATTCATAGCGCAAAGATTTGACTTTTCTCCACGTTTTATTTTACAGATTCTAGGAGATCTTGTAATTAAATTAAAATTGCTTTAATTCATTTTTTCATAACCCCTAAATTATGTACGCCCTTAATTTTATATGCTGCGATAGTAGATACCAACTATTGCACTTTCCTTGCCTTTAAAGGATTTAGATGCTTATCATTTATGAGGTTTTATTGAATGTATCTGTCTCTACGTCCCATCTTAAGTTAATAATAACAAATCCTACCTTCCTATAGCTAAAAGCAGTAACATTCAATACCCAGGTACCTATTTATTTCCGAATTATCATTAAATATGTATAATAGGATTCATTTATTGATTATTATCAATTAATGAATATTTATTATGAATCCTTAAATGCTTATACATACCCAGTTACATTTCTTGTGCCTGAATATTTTCTTTTGTAAAATATTAGATTTATTTATTATGAAATTAATTACTATCCATTTTAAGATACGGGTAAATACTCTGCACAGGTAATTAGGCATGATGGGCTTCTTTAGAAGTTTTTACGTGTTGTTTGAAACACTTCAAATTACTTAGTTTTTATAACTTCTTACGCCGTTCCTCTTCGTTTGCTTACAAGCTGTGAAGAATTTAACAGAATTTTATGCAATACTTATTGGTAATTAGAGTATTGCACTCAGATTTCTGAATACAAACAAGCGTGAAGTTTTTTTGCAACGCTACATCAGACAGGAAGTGTTAGAAACAATTACAGGGCGTTCACATAAATAAAATGATTTATTGATAGGCTACTCATTTATCGGTAATAAATATATATTTGATGTAATGCCATTGTAGGATTTCTTGAAACAACTTTTATTGCTGTGTAATTTTAGATCGCTGGTTTAAATACGAAATAGTATTTTAAACTCTTGATTACTAGTGGTATTCATGGCAGATGAATGTATATGTACCTATCTCCATCTTTAGTGCAAGATTGTTTGGCGAATAGTCAGCCTAGAGCCCTTCTCACACTTCACCTAAGTTAAGGGACCCGTTTCCAACATTAGTAGGTAAGCCGTATTAATGTCTAAATTTCAAACTTTGAATTTAATTATTTTATTCAATTAAATATTTCGGCTATTCTGATATACTAATCAATTGCCGTTACATAGTTTTATATAAAATAATATTGTAAAATAATGCACTCGTAAGACTATCCAGTGTTACTTTTAAATTTAAACTTAGGTATAAAAATCAAAGTAAATGTATAGTTACCCTAAATCGGATGAAATAAAAGAGAAATAAAAGATCCGTGGGTATTCTACAAGAACTACGAATCCAGAACACGTACAGCGTACAGACGGAATTTCAAGTAAACGGTTTTCAGCCAAGAGCTATTTGAAATGTTTTAGATAAGACATTTTTATAAGGGGTCAAATGGCTTCTCTGTTTATGTGAAACGACGACGGTAATCTTCCATTATTGGCCATATTTTGTATTAAACGACGTGATGGTACGCGAAGGAAAATAATTATACAGAGTGTTCAAAATAATTATAAGAAAGCTAGAACCGTAAATCTTTATACCTGTATTTAATTATACCTATATTCATTGCAAATTAGAATAACATATATGGTTCAATCTGGGGACCTTCCAGATTGAACCATATATATGATATTCTAAGTGTGACACCTTCGCCACACCTATTTCTAGTGTGAAGCAGTTCTTGCGTTTCGGAAGAAGCGTGTGGTTGCCGACTCTCTTTTATATGACGAGAATATCTTAGTCCACAGGAGTAGCAACGCATCTGTGATTGACTTTAAGTAGAACCCCTATTCTGCATGTAATTGCTTACTGATGTTCAAGCTATCACTTACCATCAGGTGGAGTGAATATAAAAAAAACAATTACTCACAATCTTTCATGTTTGTTCCGATCCGGTGGTAGTGTAAAAAAAATATACCTATATGTAACTGACAATTTATAAGTACCTCCGTAGGCCTAAGCAAAATAAATACATTTCATTTCATATTTAATTTCGTTTCATTTTATTTGATAATAATTATTTTTTAAATTTTATAATTATTGAAGCGTTAGGTACCTACATAGGTAGATATACAAATATGTACATTATTACAATTTATATATATACTTACATGGGGTTATGATAATGAAGAATAAATATGTAATTTAAAACAGTTACAAACAGTTATTGGATATCGCGTTACAGGAGATTAATGTTACATTTTAAGCGGTTAGTTATTGTATGTAACAACTTATTATTACACTGTCACGACTTAGTACTTAATACATTAATTTATGTAAGTACTCAATTATTTATGTAGCTATATATTTGAATTAAAGTATTTAAATGAAATATGATATAATAATACTAGATATAAATTGATATTGCTGATGTTTTTTTTTACTTTTGTTCCGATAATTTTGTAGACTAGTTAGTAAGAAAATATGCTACAAAGAATATTGTGAATTTAATAACCATAAAAATATCAGGAGACGAAAGCATAAGAGTCAGATCTCAGTGGTCAGGGCGGACATTTATTTTACTAAATATTAAGAGGCACATAGTACCTAGATATAAATTAAAATTAAATACTAAACTTTTACTTAGTAAATAAAACTTTTCTGTATCAAATATTATGATCTCTGATTTTTGTATGAATCGGCGAATACATTTTTGTTATTCCTAATTAAGTATTTTTCTCATGTAAGTGATGTAAATATTTTTATGAGAATAAAGAATAACTAAACATATTACGTGTATCGACGCACAACTTAAAATCGATTGTGTAATAGTTTTTTGGACATCTAGAGGGTAGCCCCCCCCCCCTTCCTTTCCCCAATTGCCGAATCCCACGTAATAAGATGTTTGATTTTTGAAAATGGTTGATTTTTGTACATTGAAAGAATTATTAAGTGATTTATGAAGTAGGTGGTAGAGTAAAAAAATCTTTGTAACTGACAATTTGCAAGTGCCTCCGTCGACCCATAGGTTACTAATCACGAGTTGTATGTACAGACAAATTAGAAGACGAACATATCGACTAGTTATTATTTCCATTTATGTATGAGTGTTGACCGGTACAGTCAATATAGCAGTGATATGGATACACCGGCGTCGCCAACTTCCTCTATTTCCGCCCTTCATCAGACGCCGGTCAAACTTCACGTAGGTACGTACCGTACACGTTAGGGTTGATATCGGTAATAGTTTCCTACGGTATAATTTACAATTTCATATCCAAACTTATTAGAAAAAAGTCCCGTGTGTCTCTAAGTTGCATTTATTTAAAAAACACTATAAAGAACTGGTCTGAAGTCTGAACTGGATGAAGTCTGGAGGACACAGAATAAGTGTAACATTATTTTATTATTTTCTTTTATGTGTTTGTGATCAAATAAAATACTTAACCTATTTGTGTTTTCGTATAAAAGTATATTTATTTGTATTCTGTGTAAATGGTGACAAATATGATTGACGTTATTAAATGTAGAGACCATTAGTTATTAACGTATTCACATTAACTAAATAAAATGATTTAATGATGAATATAACATATACGGATGAATACAAACTTTCAAAGTACCTACTACACCTCTGTATTGCGGTACGGTAGAAAATGGTTACCTATCTGCTCTTATTTTTTAATACTTTTAGCTTAATTTAAACTAGGGAAGGGTTGTCTTCTTAACACCTATCTGCATTATAACATCAAAACAGCATATCTCATGAAGTCCATTTGATTGTTAGTGGTTTTTGGTTGTACAACCCCAGTGTGGGTCATTGACCCATTGCTGGGCAGGGGTCTTCTCTCAGAATGAGAGAATTTTAGGCCATACTCCACGCGCTGGCCAAATGCGAATTGGTGGAATTCACACACCTCCGAGATTTTTTTTAAAGAACTTTCGGGTGTGTTGGTTACCTCGTGATTTTTTCCTTCACTGTATAGCAGTGATAATTAATTTCTAATTGCAGCTTGAAGTCTGAGACAGTGTTGCGAATTTACGACAACACCTACATTCTTCAAACGAAGTTATGCACATGTGTGCCGGTGATAGGTACTGGTCAATTCATACAGGCTCTTTACCCCTTTATTTATTCAATTATTTCCATACTAACCCGAAATCGTAAATTATAATACTTTCCCCATTGTTTTAACTTACCCAGTCCTTGATCTCCGACATCATTGGTACATAATGCATCATACGACCCGTAATTTCGAATATCCGAATCAGCCGATTCATCATCATTGGAAAGTACTGCCGCATGAAATATCCCCGTAATTCGATTTCTTTTGCACACGCCGCCCTCTCAGTAATTTTACATCTCAGCGTGAGTTTCGTGTTCAAATTAAAATGTTTATTGCGTTATGAAGTTCGCACGGGACCACGAGGCCAGTCATTTCGTTGAAACACGCCCAGTGCTCCCCCGAAGCTGCGTACAATTTTACTTACGCACCCCTAATGTGTCTAATGCCTCGACTGTCATTTCCGTTCGTATCCCAGTCTGAACGACGCGACCTTGTGGGGTTACAATAACGAAGATTATTCCGTGATATGACTTCCTCGTTATGCGTGTCACGAAACTATTAGCCGCTTAAGCTATTCTTAAAGCGACATTCTCTTAGGAAAGTTTAGCGGTTCCGGGGTGCGGAAGGGCGTTTTTTAACGGAGTTTCAACCTTTATGGTTTTTATATCCCATTACGTATTATTTGGTTGTGTTTATTAGGTTTTTTGTGTGGATGCATTATATTTCATTATCTTTAACACCTTGTTGGAAGCCGGAGTTTCGTACCTATGTGAAGGGTCGATACGAAGGGATGACAGATGTTAATATAATATAAGTATTTCTAGTAAATTATATAGGTTTTCAACCGGCCAAGGTGGGACCACCTCATTGATCCTCAACATTGATTGATACGAACGATAAGGCAAAAGATAGATAAACTTGATGTCGGTTGATGTACCTATGACGATACCTATTGACTATTTGACCATTTATCCCGTAATAGAGAAATTCTGGTACGTGATAAGTAGAGTACCTACTTAACCGACAATGGCGGACGGCAAAATAAAAAAAGCATCGACCAAGTTTTTAAATTTTATTCACCCTCAACAAATACCTAAGAAAATTCTATTAAAAGGTTTTTTTACTTTAAATCTAAGTATAAAGAGCAAAAATTGGTAACCAACTCCTAAGCCTGGGTGCTAAAATGATATTCATCTATAAAAATTAGGCGTCAAAACTACTACGTGTAGGTAGATTTGGTAGGCAAGGAATGAAATACTATATCGCTGCTATAAAAGAATCACAGTGATTCTTAGCCAGTTAGTAAATGTAGGTATATTATGTAGCTATATATTGATAACTGTTATCATTTACAATTTTTTATTCCATAAGTAAATTTTTTTAATACATATCAAAAAACATATCTGTACCACCGTTGTAATGATATGAGCCAAGATTTTTGCTTTTACAATTTTACTAAATAAAATCATCTAAAGCAATTTCATATAAAGGAAAACGCTCTCAAAGTCCAAAATAATCAAATAAAAAACAAACGACCTTACATTTCACAAACGCTTTGACAACCGCGCGCAACAATCGGAAACAAAATGCAAATCCGAAATAAAATGGAGGCTCGCGCGTGCGATCGATACGTCCACGACCTTGGGGGCGGGGCCTCGCGTGGGCGGAGTAAGGCTGGTATTGGTGGCCCCGCCCACCGCCCGCCCCACAGGCTGCACCGCGCTGCTCGGTATTGACGTGACGCGAGTCAACGTCGACGCGTCATGCGTCCGCGCGTTTATGTTGAATTCTGTTTGTAAATACGATTGAACTGTTTGTGCTGTGTTGTGTACGATGATCACAGATATGTACGCGCCGATACCGGCGCCCAATAAGACTATTGTAAGTTTGTGTTTATTTTTTCTTTTTAAAAAATATGAAACAGTAATTTTTAAATATTAGTCAAGATATAAGACTACCTATATTAAAGGCAAGTGAATAGTTGCAAAAAATATTTATTCATATGTTTTAAATTATTTCAATACCTCCATAATTCTATATAGGTATTACGTTCTAAACAATTTTCTGAGTTAGGCTTATTTTGATGCTTATTAAAATAATGTGTCAGGTACATTTTATGTATTCTTTAATAACTATTTTATAATGGTAGTTTAACAATGTTAAACATTGTGGGTTTCAAAGTTATATTTTGTTAAACTCTACATAAAATTAAATAGTATCATTATTTTTTTTATCTTTTACAATCAAGTAGATACAAGTTACATACAACGGATAGTTATCATATTCTAATTTATTATTTATTTATTATTATCATTCTTTTCATAAAAGATACATGAAAGTATTTTTTTCCTAAGTGGCCTTAGGAAAAAAACGTTGTGTGTTTTTCTTATTGGTATTTATCTAAAGAGTAGATATATCTATATGTTGTACCTATCTACGTGTCGATATAAAAAAATACACTTTTGGGTAGGTAAAAACTTTTCTACCCATAAAATGATCATTAGGTTAAAAATTAATATGAGTTAGAATTAATTATCTCTTTTCAAAGATTGATCACGCTTCGTCTTTAGAATACGAAGCAAATATATTATATCATACGAGTTGTAATTGCATGTCAAAGTTCGATAGGTGATCAAAAATTGTGCTTCACATTGTGACTCTCCGACGGCTCACGAGGTAAAAAAATATTATTGATGTCCACTGCTATTCATAAGCCTCATGTAATGAGAGATTTTGCAAATATTTACTTTGACCACAAAGGTACGTAATTATATTATACAAAAAGACACTCCTTATCTCCTGGATTGAGTGCATTGCCATTCACGGGAAGAGAAAGAATGATGATAATCAAAACCGACACGACATATTCAATAGAAATGACGTATAAAAATAAATATCAGTTCAAACATTTCGGTAGTAAATATACTTAAAGCATTGGTATCACGGCTGTGAATCGCGTGTGGATTGAAGCCTCTGTGGGTCACGCCGTGACGTCCCGACGGCTCGCGTGAATACCGGACAATCGACCTTACTCGATGTTCAAAACATATAGAGTCGTAAACACTGCATTTATTGTTTTATTGTTGGCTGAAATACATAAATATAGTCATTATAAGTATCCTTTACTTCACAGTAAATAGACCCAAAACATTGACTCGTATCACAGCTGTGGATCGCGTGTCGTGGATCGAAGCCTCTGTGGGTCACGCCGTGACGTCCCGACGGCTCGCGTGAATACCGGACAATCCTTACACGCTGTTCATGACTTGTAGGACTTTAAAACTGTGGATTATGCGTTGATTAATGCGTATTTATAATTATGCGTATTTATATTAATACATTTAAATATTAATTACGATTAATGCGTATTGATTGCTAGTCTAGACAACGATAGGTCTCTCATAGGCAATGGTTGACAAAAATCGGTTGATAGTTATTGGATGACAAATTGTTTATGACAGAACCAGTGCAGTTCATCCAGGAAGCTATTCTTGCATTAATGGAAAGGTGTTGTTTCCGGCTAACTTTTATATGACGCTACTATCTTAATTCCCAGAAGTAACGACGAATCTGTAATTGACTAAAGATAGAACCCTTGTTATGTACCTACCTAATAATAAGTTGCTTACAGGTGTCCAAGGGCTTAAGAGATAATCTTATCATACATGTTTGCTACTAAAATCTTACAAAAAAATATTATGGTCGCAAAATTTGGAGTCGTAATTTAGGTACCTAACTTACCGTGTCACATCGTGGTCCTATGATGCATTTTCAACACAATGTAGAGAATAACTATATCCTCAAAAAAAAACAAAAAATCGGCCTAAATAGAATATTTTTTTTAAATAATAATGACAAAAAGCATTGACACGTATCACAGCTGTGGATAGCGTGTCGGGGATCCGTGTCTCCGCGGGTCAAGCCGTGACGTTCCGACGGCTCGCATGAATACCGGACCATCACAGCTACACATTGTTTACAAGCTATTCGTTATAGTCTTCTCATGAGCGTATAAAAACGGGAGGAAGGGGTTATGGGGGTCAGACCTAGTCTAGGATTATTTATTTCCATGGACCATGAAGCCACTTGACACGCTCGTTTGCTATTTTCATACACCAACAAGGAAAAATTATCCTATAAAAATTGTTTATTTGACTATGCAATGAGATTTACCTATGCGAAGTAGACTCAATCCATGCAAGTCATTCCGATATTCATTTTATATTCTATTGACGAAATATTTGTTATGAAATCATCCACATGTTCAGGAAACCAGCCGGAAATTGACGGGTGATGGTTGTTGACTGCATAATATTTATATGGGTTTTGTATAAGTTATAAGTAGAACTCTGAGCCATCATAGTCACTGTTTAGTTTTTTAATTCGTCTGTTTCAGGCGGTAGTGATCTATGACCTTCAAATAGTCTGCATGTTCCCCTATTTTGATTTAAAATAACCTTATATGTTTTACAAATAAATATATATTAGCCATTTAAATATGTATCAAACAGCACTCGATACATTGGTTTACTGCCGATATTTCAATCCAGTTGCATGGATCGTGGTCACGGCTAAACTCCACGATCACCGTATCACTTTCGCTATAATGTCTATTAGTCTAAATCATATATTTACGTAAACAACGAAATAGCTTTTGTCATGACATATTATAGATATCTGGATATTACTATACCCAGATATCTATGGGCAGTTACCATCCAACTTCAGTTGCACCTATCATGGGTTACCCCTGATAAGATTAGACCCTTTCGCAGTAGAAGATCGATCATTGATTTATTGATTTTTGAGTAAAAAAGTTCGTAGACCTACGTGTCGTACTATAAAACATTTGTTTAAAAAAATAACCTTTTTTTACAACAGGAATACTGTTAAATAAAATACCAATCGGTTTTTGGAAACAAATGCCCGACGTGACATTGTTTTCTTCCCCATCCGTCGCGTTTAGCAAAATATTTGTCATCGCAAACGAAATTAGGATCAGTTCCCGCTGGGAACAAGTCGTATCGTTATCGTATCGTATCCGTTCGTTCGATCGCGCCTTATTGAATTTATGAACCGATGATGGAGAACAAAAGGCATTGTTCTATTTCGAAAGTAATCTTTTTATATCACTTACATGACCTTATTTGATAATTTTATTTAATACCGAACAATGGATAGATATATCATATTACAGATCGTGATTCGAATCGGGTTGTTTCAATAACCCTGGACTGAAATGTGTGAAACGTTGTGATTATTTTGAGATAATTTATTGATTCATAGAAATTAACCCTGGAAATTCACTACATTTTTGAGGCATTTCTGTTTGTGACACTTTGTAGGTACTTCTTAAAATTAAATAATAATAAATAATGAATGATACGACCTTCAGGGTTAATGGCTTAATGAATGATAGGTACCTTCTGGGTTAGTGGGATAATGGGTTGTACCCAGGTACCTTCTTATTTTATGTGATGATAATAGTAAATAAACCAATACCTTATTCTATTTACCTAAATTACAAAAATAGTAAATGACACTAATTAAAAACTGTATATTAGGTACTTACCAATATTACGTATAGGTATATGTTCACTTACCTGAATATATGCAAAAAGAAAATTAAATTACGGATCAATACATTTTGTAGGCTCGCATAAACTTTAACACATCACATTTACAGTTGTGAACCACATTTCACCTCCAACAAGCTTTCTCCCGGGGCATGCTCGGCGATTCCGTCAATCAGCGCGTATTATCTCCGATGTTCCCGACGATCTCATAATAGTGCTAAATTACATCAATATACAGTTATTTCTCACATCGGTACGTCAATCAGGAACTCGCAGTGTCCGCGCTCGGATACATCGGATCCATTATGCGTGTCTAATAGATTTTTTTGGCGCTCTCCCATTCACGGTCTCAGCGTGAGGCCCGTCAATGGCCATTGTGGCATTGAGCCGATACGACGGCCGACAAACTTTTATTTGTAATGGCCCTAAATGGCTGTTGTGGGGATTAAGGTGCTCGGTGCTTTGTCATCGTCCCGAGTGGCATGGCGAAATCGACAAATCCGTCGCCGCAGGATAACAGGGTTACTCGTGACTCCAAGTGCCATTACTTTACACCAGTTTTTTTCAATGCTCTTCTGAGATCCGTCAATTTTGATAGCGAAACTTTTGTTACGGTTTACGCGACGGATTAACCACTCGAATGGAGTTTGGGACGAAAATATTTAAAGTGGATTGTGCACAGTGGGATACTTACGTAAAAATAGATAGCCATGCCAATTTTTGCAAGCGTATTATGTAAGTTTTGAATGTAATTTTAGCAGCTCAATATAGGCCACTATTAATACAATAGCTTTGTCAGATTTTGAAATTTATACATCAATAGGTATTCTTTATACCTAAGTACTTATTTAGTACCTATCAGCTTAGCGGCATCTTGGTAGATATCCACTAATGTTTCATCATAGTTATCAGTTTGGGAAAATTAAGAAAAACGATTTTACTTTGAAATCTACTCACTTGTTGGTATTATCGCATTGATTTAATAGCCTGCTTTAATTTACCTATATGTATTTATCGAATGATTTATTTTCATATATTTCATTGCATCTATGCGTAATTGCGTATTCATAGTTTTTCATCCAGAGTTCTTTATCCGGCTAAACTATAAAGAAAAGCACGTAGATTTAAAAATAAATCCTCCTTTACAATGCATCTTAACTATCTTTAAACCAAGTATCTAACTCGACAACGACATACATTCACACCTCGCCGAAACCGTTCTAATTAAAATATTTGTTGCATGAAGCAATTATGAAAAAATAAACCCAGTGGCGTACCGGTAGCGAAACACCCTCCATAATTCTTTTTTATCGCTTCGCCCGTCATGTTTAACCCGTTCGTTGACAAAAGGTATTTAAATGAAGCTGTCGTGCAATGATATTTACTGCGCGCAACGACATTCCGACCAACCATTAAACACTCTTCGCTTGTGATACATTTTAGTATTGAATTTCACTGGTGTGTCTTGATAAATCTGTTTAGACGCGTATTGGTTTTTCTCATATATATGAAATTTACATATATGACATGTACCTTCTATCCATAGGTAAAGACATTGTGAACAACCATAGAACACTCGCCAGTCGTTTTGATGCATTAATTTAGTAGTCTCTGCGCAAATCTGTCTTAGATAACAATAGGTACCTAATACACAAATTATCTTTATCCATTTGATATTCCGAGCAACTTTTAAACTCTCTCCGCCTGTTTATATATTTTTGATGAAGAATATATGTTTACTTTGTGTTATGTGTCTCTTAGATTTTCCGTTCGGAATGGTAGTAGAAAAGAAAAATATTGGACTCATATTTACTGCGTGCAACGACATTCCGACCAACTGTTAACAGACTCTTCGCTTGTCGTGATACAATTTAGTATTAACTAGTTGACCCGGCAAACTCCGTTCCACCTAAAAATCAAAATTCTAAAATTATCAGTGTTTCTCCATTATAATATACATGAATTATACATAAAAACCTTCCTCTTGAATTACTCTATCTAAAGAAACTTCATTAAAATTTGTAGCGTAGTTTTAAAAATCATAGCATACACAGGGACAGACAGCGAGAAGCGACTTTGTTTTATATTATGAAGTGAAGTATTGGTTTAATATATTTTAACAACTATAGTAATGATATTTACTATCCATAATGTCATAAACCATTAATCGGTCTTGATACTTTTAAGCATATAATTTTAGTAGACTCTTGATAAATCTGTCTTTATGTGTATTGATTAAATTTCTCTTGATTGGTACAAATAATATTTACCTACTCCATCCATAATGAAACTCTGAGTAACTACATAGGTATTACTTACACACATTCTCGCTTGTCCTGATGTGTTTTCGTAATGACTTAGTACATAACTGTTCTGTAACATGTTGGTTATATGTATGTAAGTGTACCTACATTTTTAAACACATAAATAATGTTAAGGTTTATGGTAAAAATGTGAAATAAATCTAAAAAAACTTTCCAAAATCTAATAATGTAGACCTACCTATAGCTTTTCGCACATTTCGTTACGCAATCGGGTTTTTGGTTATTTGTTCATTTAATTTTATTGTAAAAATAATAATATGTACAGTTCCAGGTTCCTTAATATTAAAAACGAAACGCCTTACACAGGAATAACCATCGAAACAAAAATGAAGGTTCGTTACACATAATTATGTACTTAATATCTCTTAGCGACCCCTTGAGTGAATCCAAAATAATTTTTCAAAATAAACGTGTAGACCAAACACTTCAGTACAAACATTAACACTTTCGCATTAAGAAGTTAAGTTTGTATTTTTAAAGTTACATATATAAATGAGCTCTCCTAATGCAAAAAAATATTCTTCATTATTCACGTTATTTAAAATATAAATGCAAGTACGTTTAAATATTTATATTTTATTATATATTACATATGTGTAACATTGAAATAGTAAATAGGCATGCAGTCCACTTAATGGTAGATGGTACTTTCGCCCCTGTACATCTATAAAGAACACAATACATACTATAAACAACTTCATACAGAACAAAGGTTTAGAAACTTTGTAACGTCGATTGCGTCCATAATTACGTAGGACAAAAGTGTAGGAAAACGAACTGAGGATTGTAGAATAAATACACATCTACCATAAAAAAATCATCAAACATTCATCGAATGTACAACAACAGACAATTTCCTTAATACAAATAGGTCGACGTTCAAGTTAATTAAAACCGAACAAGTTATTTACGTCTAAGGGCCGGCGCACATATGACGGAGCGCAGCGCAGCGCAGCGCAGCGCATGCCCGCGAAATTTTCTTAACGAATCACACACTAGCCGAAATTCGCGCTAATTACTGGGAGAATGCGCGCGGATGCGCGCGAATGCGCGCGGATGCGCGAGCATGCGCTTCCATGCTCCTCAGAAATAAAATGCTGTTATTTAATTTTGGATATTATTTCTAAAGGGACAATGACGATAATAGTTTGACAGCAAAAAATGCGCTGCGCTGCGCTCCGTCATATGAGTGCCGGCCCTAAATCAGTCAGCGCGCCGCCATGAGACAAATTTAACAATGCAAGTGTCTCGGCGTGACGTAAAAAGACGTCGCTAATGAACTGCAAATCTGTCTCAATACGTGTTCGTCCAGATTTATTACGTCTACCGTCTAATTATTTTACGCTCGGATTGAGTCTCGTCACATCGTTAAATGTCGTCATTTAACACTATCTTACTTGTTTTACAACTCGTGGACACACATAAGGGAAGTTCAAGAGGTCTGGATCCCCACGTAGTTTCGTAACTCATTCTAAAATGAAAAATTTGATTCTATAATAGCATATAATGAATGACGTAAAAAGATATCTCTATTGATGTGAAAATCTGTCTCAATAAGTGTTCCTCCAGATTGAATCTCAGCACGTTCTTAAATGTTTCGTCATGTAACGATGCTTCACTTTAACAACATTTTTAATTGCTTTCAATTTCAAGTCATGGGCATGCATATAAAAAGTGTATATGAGGTCTGTATCCTCATCGTCTTCCTTAGCTCATTCTAGAAACGAAAAGTCAGATCCTATTATTTAAAAAAAAATACTGAGTCTAGCCGACCTTTTTTCGGTATGCTTTTTGTCATCCCCTATAATAAAGCTACAGCTACGCCCATGATGTTAGTGTTAGTTTTGCAAGACAGTTTTAAAACTTCGCTAATAATAATATATTAATACGCAGTTTTTAGAGTGATGACTATATTATTTCAGTATTATTACGTGTCTCGCCTAATTTTGTATTGATGTTAGTATTGATCTAAACATGTTATGTGATTGCATCATTGAAATACATGTACATCACATATGAAGTATTACCGAGCTTTATTTTGTCTGCAATCAAATTGCAAAATAACAAAATTGAATTGGCATTTCGTTAAATTGTATGTTTGACAGCGAAATGTTACCCGGACGTCGAATCAAAAGTAGTATTTTTTTTAATATATCCTTTGAAGATTATTATTATACTCACATGCTTTTTCTTAATTTGTTAGCCTTGTTTGTTCAACATAATTTATTTTCCTAAATATTCTCATCAACCCATTATTGGCCCATTGCTGGACACGGGTCTTCTCTAAGAATGAGAGAGTTTTGGCCATAGTCCACCGCGCTGGCCAAGTGCGAATTGGTGGACTTCCTAAATATTATATTCAGGTATATCCTATAAGTTAAAACAAACATGAAGCGACGTTACATTGTTGCACGTTGCAGCATCGTGCGCTACGACGTCACGTCGCGTCGTAGCATATGGCGGTCTTATGTAATGTTACCACGTCGCATCGTGGTACGTTACGACGTCGTGTAACGTTGCGATGTATCGTCGTGACAAATTGTGACGTCATGTAATGTCACGATGCTACGTCGCGGAAAACTACAGCTAACGCAAGTAACATTGGTAATGTTACTTGCGTTACTTTTTCTGGAAGCGATTTCTGTCATTAATGAAAAAGTCGCTTTTATCTATAATCATAATTTTCTTACTATGCCCCTAAGAGCATTGTTTCAACCCTCTTATTAAGTTAACAAGACACGGCTATAAATTCTAAGTAACGTTTTACAAATATGTGGTCACTATAAGCGGTGACGCGTCATGTCCCCTAGTGCGGTTTAAAAATATAGACCCATTTTAAAATGATTCAAGCGGTTCGACCACAGGGCACTGCGTTTCCCGCCACAACCACAAATGGCCTTTTAATACAGCCTATTTGCAATATTTACACTGAACCGTTACAAGAATGTAGCTACACTATACATTACACTAAACATTGGAATGCCGCCAATTAGTTACGTGCTGTGCAACCGTTTGTAGTTCTACTGCAGTTAACTGCTATGCCTTATACTTTGTAGCAACACTGCAGTGCTGTGTAAGAGTATCTACAAGGTAAAGTTTAAAATTATTTACTATATTATATAATTATAATTTGGTTGAGAAAATGTCGCTAATTCCGGAAAGATCTAATTTTTATGGTTAACTTTATCTAGCGACGCAAATACGAGCAAAGCTCTAGAGATAATATAAAAAGTTTTGTATTCCCTTATACATATTTACTTGCGGACAGTTTTCTACTTTCTATGTGAAGACAAAAAAATCGTGTGAAGTAAATAGCATACCATAAGTTTTAAAAATTTTCTGAGCTTATATTTTTATTTTTTAAGCTGTTGCATAGATTTTTATCGCGGGCTTTGAGCGCGGCGACTGAATCAAGAAATTCCGTAACGAAAAAACCTAACACCTCCCACTCTGCCTGTGTAGTGCGGCTGAGCGTTCGCTTAACGTGTATTTATATGGTACGACAATACGAAGCTCGCACGGATCGAGACGAGATGCTCAGAAATCGGACGAATATGTAAGCAGCTGTTGGTGAGAAAGTATCAAAGAAAAAAGTTGAATTAATATTAAAGAAAAAAATCTGCATAAATAAATAATTATAATTGCATAAGTTGATCAAAAATGCTATGCAATAGCTTAATCCCGGTAGTCCCCGAGTGCCTCACGTTTGTTTTTAATAAAAACAACCTTTATATCGTAAAAAAAAATATCCCACAACAATATGTGTTCAAAAATTGACTATTTTCTCATCATGATATTTTTATTGTTACTTGCCAATAAATCAATACACCTAAAGGTATTTTGTATTTATAAGTACCTACTGACTCTACATAAACAAATGTCTACGTCTCTATCTATCGCCATAATGTCTATATCTTGAAAAAGATATAGACATTATGGCGATAGATATACTACCTATAGATTTTTTATCTGACTGAAGTAGCAAACAAGCATCCACCTGATGGTAAGTGGTCACTGCCGCCCATGCACATCTGTAAGCAACTTCTTACAGAATATGGGTTCTATCAAATGCGTCCTACCCCCGAGGACTAAAATGGTCGCCTCATATAAAAGTGTGCCGGCAACCACACCCTTCCATCGAAACTAGGTGAGGCGGTGGTACTTCCCCGGTCGAACTACACTGGTTCTAGCACCTCGAAAATACATTGAAACTAACGCATCCATATTTTTTATCATTATTGACTAACCGAGAGTGAATGTGAGAAGTCGTTTAAAAGATGAATTGTTATTTCAACGGGCGAGTCGGTCTCAAAACGCGTGCAATGCGTGTATGCCTCACATTCGTCTGCATGCTTCAACAATCTAATTAATGGCTGTACTGATGTTTGAGTTGCATTCTTTTCTTCGGTTTCAAATATGTTAAATGATACTAATGTCGCTACATTTAGCGCCCCAATTATGAATCCCGCCCGAATCATTCGATGTGATAATTATTTTATTACTGAAAATAGAAGTTAATAAACTAATTAAAATTAAAATTGGAAGTTATCGAAATCAAAATATAACGAGTTCATTGACAAGTAACACTACCTACTACGGGATCAAATCTACTGAATTTGATACCATAGTAGGTAGTGTTACTTAGTTGTATAGTGACCACTGTACAATGTGAGTCCTCATTAGCTTGACCAACCCTAATTACCTACCTATTTTACTGGAATAATCCGCAAAACATAAACTTTATAGGTACTACTTTTGTCTATAGTCAGTATATTTCTTAAAATATAAAAAATTACAACTAACGTTAATGACGTTTTCTAAGCTAATAGCTCTACACATTTTTTTTATAAACAAGCACCAAAAATTAACAGATACAAATATCGGTTTAGCCGGAAATCGAACCTGGACCCCACTGCGTGTCAGACCAGTACGGTGACTTCCGCCAACGCGGGTCATCGCGTACGTAGGTACTTTAGCTCCAAAAAAAGTATCGCCTAATTACGTATTACATCAACCGACCCCGTATACCACTCTAGTACCTACATGCGCCCGCGCCGGTCAATTTCACCTGACATCAGCCACTTGCCAATTATTACAGCGCGTCCTTGCGCACGGCAATAACTTGCATTTTCACTTAATACTCTTTATTTGTTTCCTGTTACCAATTATTCATTTCCCGTATTATTCTCATTATTTACCAATCGGTGTTGGATCATTGCGTACAGAGTAAATTTCGGGAAATATAAATTTTATTTTACAAATTGCTTATTAATGTTCAGTTTGGCAAATTATTTCAGCTAATAGCTATAATAACGCATGAATCACCTCAATCACTGAAAATACAAATAATGAATCGCCGATGCAGTCACTCTCGAAGATTGCACTCGGTTTTTTGTGTTCACTTTGAGAACACCGCCTTCTATAATACCCGAGAATACTCTCTCAATTCTCAACTAAGAAATTAATATAGCAGTCGAGGACCTCGATCAAAGATATCAGTCCGATTTGGAAGTCATTAATGTCATCAAAATGGCTGCGTTCGGCTTCTGGAATATATGAGCAGGCTCCGAGTTTTGATGCGGGAATATCTGTCTTGGAGAGTGGATAGAGAGGTCAGAGTGGCTAGGAGTTATTGGGCTTGGTCGGTAAATTCATCAAGGGTTGTTGCTGTAGTATGGATTTTATGTGTAGGTCCGAAAGGTTGATATTAGTGGTATGTGGATAAAGGTGAAGGCTTTTTGCAACTCACTGCATTAACCTGGCTTGTTAGCCGTAATGAACGCTAGGTGCAAGTCACGAGGGCCGAGGCGCCGGCGGAGCCGTCATCGCGCTCTGTCAATACGCCGGCAACAGAGGTTATTTTCAAAGATCCACTAATTAAGCCTACTGCTGAATAAAACTTGTCGGCGGAACGGTAAGTGTTCTAAATTCGTAACTAATTTTCTGAATATTGACGTGTTTTTTTTGTTGATGAAATCTGAAATATTTTTGATTTAGGTAGATACTAAACGTGTCTCTGAAAAGTGTCTCTGAAAAAGTGTATAGGTACCTAATTGGTTTACCGAAATACAAATTATTATTAAAAATAATAATAAACCTTGATATTGATAGATATTAGGTATTTTTTAGACCTAGGTTAGAAAGTCACTCATGATTTTCTTACTTCGTAATTAACATATTAAACGGATTTAATTAAACATTCTATTGCTTTCCACTGATAACAACGAGATGTATTAAACCAATAGTTCGAATTTTCAACGTCTTGGTTACAAAAAAATAAGTGAACAAACGACTGTTCTTTTTCTTTTTTATTAAAACGCACTTGTTCAACTGTCGGTGTCATTTTGGAAACAATTAATGAATTTAGCGCCTGTTCACAATAGCCGGCTCGAACCCGGACCCCCGGGCCGCGCCACCCGTCGCGCGTCGCCGATAGCCCTATGGCCCATTCATACTACTTATCAAATCTACTCTATTTATGTTCGAAGTCTTTCATAACCCTTCTGAGTGAATCGAGTGACTATCAATTCTGGTTCTTTAATTTACTTAACATTTTATTATTCATTTAAATATCTAATACATAAAATGAACGGGCATTGCATATATGTATTTATATGCAGTTTAGAGTTGGTAATAAGAATTTAAAAAAAATGGTTTGTCTCCTTAAAATCACATCAGACTAAATTCTCTGATTTTATTTAATGGTTTGAGAATGTACTTATTTACCTATAGTCCATATGTTACGGAAACATTTGATCCTTTAAATTAAATCCAACTTTAAAAAAAGTTATTCAATGCAGATACTTACGTAGAAACTCCATAAATAAATTATCTTCAAAGGTAATTCCTGTAGCATTTTTATTAGATTTGTTACTGTCATTTTATGCAAACACAAATTCATAGCGCATAACGAATCGAAGCATTTATTCCATCACGCAATACAACCATAATAGACCCATCGTTGGGAAGGACAGCCCATAAATCCAACATGCATTACCAAACCGTAAAACCAATGCACATATCCCATTAAGGCTATTATAAGAACTATCGGAAATTGCAACTATTAAATGTAGCATCCGGCTTTTAACTGTAAATTTTCCGTTTGCAATTTGTCGTTGTGCGAGACTGGTTCTCAAAGTATTCGAAGCGGCCGGCAAACCTTGGTTCGCGGTGCATTGGATTTGTTTCCTTCCTTCTTGGAGCCCGCAGCAATTCTATCAATTAAACTACTATAAATACCTATATGAAACTTAAAAATTAAAATTAAAATAATATCAATCAAATTATCAAATTTTTATTCGCGCTCAGTTTAGTTATGTATCAGCACACGTGAAACTTTTTTATTTAAGTACAGTTTTCTTAATTAAAGATTTCGTTAAAATTGTTTTCCATTTTGTAAATTATTTTAAATAATAATAAAGGTTGAATTTATTTTTTTCATTTTTACTAGTTATTAAAATTATGAAAAGGTAAGCATATACTTAAATTATGTATACCATGTGACTTTTGCCGCTAAAAGTTTGTAGATCACTGGAATATGTGACTGCGGCCCTTGCATTGATGTCCCTATTAAATGCACTTACGACTTAGAAACAATCACTATGAGTTAACTTTGCAATCAACAATAGACACTAAAGTTTATTGCTTCATTATACGGGTTTTGATTTTCTTTAAGCGATTGACTTTGATTTATGTCATATTGTAAAATTCTTATCTTTGATATTATGCAATGTTTTATGACTTATAACATCTAAATAATCATAATCATAAACATTTTACTGGAATTCATCTCACAATTACATGATATATTAGTAAGTAGATTACACTTCTTAGATAAATTTACATTACCTGTGCCGTTTACATAGACAACTCAAATTCTTATGAAGAAAAAATATTACATTAAAAAAAAACGCATTATTAAATAAGTTTATATTACTAAATTCAATAACATATCCACCCAAATCCGAGTGTACACAACAAATATTTAGCGAATGTTTTGACTAGGCGGCTTTCCCTCGCTATAAGAGGGTTGGCCCCATTAGGACCCTCGGAGGGCAATATTTCACGTCCTCAGACGCAACGATCTCCATGAATACTCCACCGCAAGGGCTTTAAATCGCGCCTGCCAATAATTGCCGCACTAATGTTCACATTGTTGATCTGAGGGGTCCTCGCTGCTGCTCATGAAAATGTCACTTTGAGAATGTTTGACTGCTTATACAGTAGGGTGACAGTGGCGTCACATTTCTTTTTGAACTGAAACTTCTTTATCGGGGTTGGAAAAAAATTTAGTGTAACATTTTTTCGTTACGCGCCATCTTTTTCTGTTACGCGCTATCTTTTTTTTTTCGTTACGCGCCATATTTTTCTGTTACGCGCCATCTTTTTCTTATCCCTACCACGCGTGATATTAGATAGATTATTATAGATTAGATTATTAGATAAAGTTTAATAAAAGCCTTTTAAACTTTATCTAATTTAACTTTATTTAACCAATTTTTGTAAAGTTGCATATAGTAAATTATTTTTTGAAAAATAACGTCATAAAGAAGTTTCACTTCTTACGAGTGTACGCTAGTACACGCACACATTTTTTTATTACGTTGAAGTACTTAGCAACTGAGCAAGCATCTGATGGTAAGTGATGTGTGTGCCGTCCATGGACATTGATATATGAGTTGCCACTCCTGAGGACTAAGTCGCCTCGTATGTATGTCAACCGGTATATAAACCCTTAAAATATAATAATAGTTCCTAATTTTTCCATTCATTACAGAAACCTAAATTGAAAATGATCTCTGTTGAGGAAATTCTGGACACTTCAGATAATCTGTAGAATTCTTAGAAAAAGCTAGGATCTTAATAATAAAAGATTTACATTCTACTCATTCATTAAGGTACACTTTGTTATTTATTTGTCTGTGGGGATAGTTATTTTCCACATCATAATTATGTTGGATCAGACCGGGACTTGAAAAGCTAGGTTCTTTTAATAAATAAAATATTTACATTCTACTTATTTCATTAAGGTACACTTTGTTATTTATTTGTCTGTGGGGATAGTTATTTTCCACATCGTAATGATGTTGCATCAGACTGGGATTTGACAGATACTACCTACAGCTAAAATCTTCCCAACTATAGGTACATATCAACTATTCCGCTTGCGATGCACTCGAGACATAAAGGTTAAGGAAAAACAAAGAACACAGGGCTATCTTACAGGGACTAAAAGCAAAGTTAGTTGAAGAGCAATAAACACTGATCTTTGATTATAGTGCCTAGTTTCCTAGCCGGTTTAGCTGCGGATAAGCATGATGTACGCTCGCAGCTGTCAAGCGGTACCACGGTTTGCGGTCTGTCCATTCAACGGTCTACTCATTCAGAACTCGTACAAGCCACAACTGCGCAACGTGCATACATTTAGAACCGTTTTACGTTACCTGCAGGTTAGATTGGGCCATTGCGGTTGCAAATTAGTCGCCGTAACGCACTTATTAAAAGGTTGGAGCTCGAAGTAGCAATCAATATAGAGTCTATCGTAGATAGAGCTGTAAGCAGATGTGCTAAAGTTGTTTTAAACTTGATGTCAATGCGACATTCTAATAAACCAAATATTTGTTACTGTTATGGTTTTGACAGCAAAGTTTATCATCACAATATTTATTTACCTAATATTGAATCAAAGAAACAATATAACTAACTCAAGCCACATGAACTTTAATTATGCCTGTTTGTGTTTTACCGCACATATTTAGCATATTGATGATGTTCTGATTTGTGTCGACTGTTCGTACCCGTGATAACATGTTCAATAGCTTATAATAATTTTAAGGAGATATGATTTTATTGAAGCGGTTGAGGTTAGTATATAGAATATCGATAAGACTTTCCAAATGTAATTAGATTCTGTGGTACTCTGGTGGTCGCGTGGCTCGGACCGCCCGCCGCGGCCGACACTGCGCTATGCTAATTCAATTGTGTTATGAGAGCGGATAGCGGCGCGCGATACCATCGGCCCCGCCCGCATTATCATAATAATGCGCGAGTCACTTCGTGGACGCGCCTCGGTTCTGTCGACACACTTCATATCCGATACACGACCGATACATATTTTTTGTAACGGCCATTGATATTCGTGTTAAACTGTTTATTTCAGAAAGTAGTTTAAATTTAAAACCGACCCGGTCATGTTAACACGAAAAGGTGTATCGTCTAATCGATTCGCAGAAGTGTTGAAAAGTGGTGAAAGCGGTTCTCATGGCGCGTCGCCCGCGGCCCGTAACCGTACCTACCCACTTCTTAAAGCCGATTATATTCATCTAGCGGAATGCAAATTGAATTATGGGACTTTTTGTATCTGTTCAATTGTTTAATACCCCCGCTTTGTTCTTCGGCCGCGGTGTAAGTACGTGACGATTGAACACTCAGCGCCTTGTAATCGCCCGCTATCTACACCGCGCCGCGACGCGATTGTTCTGCTCGACCGTACCGTTCGTGACGGCAAATTACAGTATTTTATTTTATTACTTATCTAATTGTAGCTATTGTTACAAAGGAGTGTTCCTACTTTTTGTCCATCCGACGTAAGAATTGCTTATCGATATGGGAGTATCTCCGCCACGAGGGGCTTTCTTGTTAATAAAATTGGTAATTAGTTGTGGAAAGTAGTCATAGCGTTTGTGGGTAAGAAATACTGTAGAAATGATACTCCCAGAGGGGCCTAATTGGTACGAAATAAAAACCGTAGCGCATCATAATTGTTCGTTTTTATTAGTCGACTGCACTAGGCCGTGGCTGCGACGAGTCTTTGTGGTTTAGGCCCGCGGGGTTTGTACGTTGGTAATTTTCTCAGCAATTAATACCCTACGCCGTTCAATTACTAAAATGTAAAAAAATGTGAAACAGAAGCCGAAGAAAATTACAAAGCCACATCCATTGAAAACAGTTCCACGCTAGCTGCGGCCCGGTGCAGCGGATGAATCGTCGGCTAATTGCACCCGGCGCGTTGTATCGACATGTGTCACTACGTCACTGCCTCGGTTATTATTGTGCGTCAACTCTTCATTATTTTCATATTCGAAGAAAAATTGCCTAGGTCATTAGCACGCCTCAATTTGTTGCAAGTAGATGCGGTCAATTGACATGGCAATATTAATAGATTCGGCTGGAAGTGGGCCACATCAATCTGAGAATACACTGTGACCGCCCGTAAATTGGACAATCAGAAAACGTAAAGAGACCGACCGGGGCCCGGGGCGATGTGTTCGAAACATTTTATTTGTTTGTTAGTAACGTATAAATGCGGCTAATTATTATAATTTCAGTGGAAATTACAGGAATTATGTTGCTACCAAAAATACGTGATTTTAACGACGTTTTCTCGGAACTGTCGGCGAGCGATGCCGAGGGCGATGTCGAGCGCTGGCACGCAACATGCAACATTCATTTTGCAACGCGACCTTGAACTTATCTCCCAGTATTATCCGACTCGCGATGCTGCAATTTTGATTACCCACTAGTTTGTTACGCTCCTACGCTATAGATTAATGTGTTATAAATCATCGCCACGTGTTGTTTAATTTTAAAACCCAATTAAATATCTTTAGAAACTACATATTTACCTCTTCAAGAAAAAATGACTGTGCTCCCGAAATGTTTACAATTTTTTTTACATTTTTTCATTTTTATAGCTTTCTTTAGTAAAAATGATGTTAATACATGTAAAGAAACGAAACGTTGATAGCTACTATGTTACAAATATTTCCCCATAATAATTATTAATAGTGTGTACACAATGTGAGGTTTATTTCTTCATAATTGTTACTACCTGCGTGATACATAAACACTGCGACAGGCTACAGAACAAAGGCTTTGAGTAGAACACTGTTTCCATTCGTCAGTTTTTTATCGCCGTTGGAACTGGTTTCAAATTGTACTCCTATTATCCAGAGCCGCGAGCGAAGGTCGACCGTCACATGAAAATTTTGGAGTAAATTCCATCACGCAAAATATTGCTACATGTTATGGAGATCCACGCAGCAGTGGAGCAGTGATAGCCTAATGGTTAAAACTTGCCCTCTCGATCGGGAGGTCCGAGGTTCAAACCCAGGCACGCACCACTGATTTATGTGCGTATTATACTTTAATTATCACTGCTTTTCGGTGAAGGAAAACATCGTGAGGAAACCTACACACCCGAGAGTTCTTTAAAAAAAAAAAAGTTCTCGGAGGTGTGTGAAGTCCACCAATTCGCACTTGGCCAGCGCGGTGGACTATGGCCTAAGCTCTCTCATTCCGAGAGAAGACCCGTGCCCAGCAGTGGGACAGTAATGGGTTGACGACGATCTTCGAGATTTTTTAAATCGACATAACTTGCTAAGTAGAGAAAGATTATTATGAAGTATAAACATATTTGTAATAGCTAATCTTGTAGCGTGAGGAACCAATGAATACTTATCCATATATAAGGTACTTTTTAAAGCATGAATACTAACCGCATAAAACCATACAGTAGTAGTAAGTCAGTAATAAAAAAATAGTAAGTATTTTGTACTACAGACTTTTGACACTTTATATCACAAACGATGCCAAAGCATACCTGTTGAATTTATAATTGACCTGTCCATCAGTAATTTAAAGCGCAATTTTTAAACCAATTATTTTAATATACTTATAGCTGTCAAACCACAAAATCGTGCTTAATTATTGGCGTTTTGTTTCTACCAGCAGATCTATTAAAATAATGCGTTAATGTGGACTGAACTAGAATATAAACAGAAAATATTCAATTCATCTGTCAGCTCTAAAAGTCTGCATAGCAAAACGCCTTCCTCAGCAAGGGAAGTTATAGTCTTCTCTTGAATGGTGACTAATCTTGTATGGTGAGTTCATCCTGCCCTTATTAGATGTAAATATTGTAAAAACTTAGGGAGAGGCTATCTAGACTATCTCCTGGATTTGATTACATGCCTTGTACAATATACTAGTATATATAACAACGAAGAGAGATACGGTATTTAAGATACCACATGACACATGAATTGAATCGAGATTAATATACCTGAGCTGCTCATATTCCATATATTACATAGTATTCAAAAAAATATTTCAGTGCAATAAACCGTATCTATTACAGTTTTCTAGTATAAAAGTAAAATCATATTGCGTAAAGAAACGCTATGTATTTCATATAAACAAGACAGAATAAAGAGTGAAAATATATCGGTGAGTGTGAGTGAAGGCGTGAAACCGCGTAGTTACTGGTCATTAGGGCGCTCCACGCGGCCACATGGCTCCTCAAATTGGGCGAAACAAATTATTTATTTAAATGGAAATTATCGGCTTGACGTCCCGGCGTCCACTTTTGATGCGCATGTGCGCTCTACCCACATGTGGCTGTAGTTTTTACCGTGATTCGATTGTCACGGTGGATTGTTGCCTATTTTTGCTTGTGGGACATTTAGTTCGTTTTCAGTCCTCTTATATTAAGTCGCATCAACCCATTATTGTCCCACTGCTGGGCACGGGTCTTCTCCCAGAATGAGAGAGTTTAGGCCATAGTCCACCGCGCTGGCCAAGTGCGAATTGGTGGACGATTATTTATATTAAGTAATTTAGGTAAATAGCGCAGATTGGTGTTCAGAATGACTCTTTTGTATGATTAGGTACTGTTAAAAAACTTAATCATCCACGTATCCAGTGTATCAACCACGAGATAAAAATACATCTAACATTGTATGACTATTGTCTAAATATTAAATAAAGTCATTTAAAGAATGAAGTAGACAGATTTAGACATATAATTTACGTGTGCTTCATCAAAAAATATACTTTCAAACGTGCCTATTCATTTTTATATTCAAGATTACAATAACATATTATATTCAGAATTTGTTAATAAATTTGATAATGTGAGCATTAAATTTTGATAGGTCGACGAAATTGTGTGGTAATGTGTTGGACAGGCCGGGCGCCCACTCTCCCGTCCGGGCCTCGGGGCACGGCTGTACTTCATCCAATATACTATAATATATTTTATCATGTTACTATAGAAGTAGTGTACTATACGTGTTTTCTTGACCCTCGGTTTTCATTTTGCTCCAGAATATATACTAAAGTTATTAAAGTGGTATTTAATCGGAAGTGAAATCGGAATCAGACTAAGTTTGTCTTGATTTGAGTCTGATCTGAATTGATGTCGTAAAGTTAATCGAACAGGAAGTCAGAGGCAAGAGAAACAAGTGTTAAGACTTTACACAGGCACAGCTACTAATAAAAAGTACAAATATAAAATAACATCTTATTTTAGTTCTAAATATTTTTATCCTACCTAGATGTTAGAAATAAAAACTGCAATTACCGCGACACGTCGTTTCTGCTGCTTTGGTCGACCTCTGATTTCGAGATCGGACTTAATAATGTCGGAGTCGAAGTCGGAAGCACAATATGAATTGGAAGTTCCGACTTTTCGAAATCCCAATCGAACTTCCTTAACAATTTTAATGAATACTAGTTTCTACCAAGCATTTTATATGAAAAGATTATTTTAAATATTATAAAACAGGTGCATTTTCTAACAACATAACATCACTGTCTAATTGCCTTAATCCTAGTACCTATACTGATGGTGATAATTTCTATACCTTTAGTGTTAGGTTCTGCTGGAGGAGTTAAACCGCTAATATATTTTGTTTGATAAGAAACCCTAGTAAATATAATTATCATCTATCACGGTTATTATGTTTAATGAATCATTTCTCACTTGTAATATTTCTTTTTGTACATTAGCCAAGTTTTTAATGCTTATGCGGACCATAAAAGCATTGATAATAAGCAGCCATAATATCCAGGTATTATGGTTACCCATTTGCAATACTTTGTCCTAATTGATATTGAATTGATTCTTTTTTAACAACATTTCTGTGAACATTAGTATTGTTTTTACTTATTTATTAACGGATAAACATATGCGTGAATGGCTGGTCATTAAACATATTTCTTTCTAATTGATGTTAAAAGTATTAGATCGTTATCAAAGATATAGAAATTGATGGTTATTATATGTTTTAGCTCTAAAGTTGCGATAAACGACACCGAGAGCTTCACACTCTGCGGTTCTAGTCGCGTGTGGAGGTCGCTTAATGTAGAAATAATGTCTTACCGTCATTATCTTGTACTTAATTCGCCCCTATGGCATTTTTTTATTACAACACAAACTTACATGAGTTGAATTAAAAATACGCGCACAAATTGACACATTTCATGATGCGTTACAAAGTTTATGTAATATTTCGATACCTATTTTTATTACGTAGCCTTGTATTGAAGGCTCAATGCATGTATTAAACGTACTGAAGTACTGATGTTTCAAATAATTAAGAACATTTTACAATATTTGACAATCACTTAGTTTATCTTCGCAAACTTTTTTGCAAAAGCTGCCAATCATGGATGTCACCTTGCAACTTAGAGCAGTATGGACACTGATATAAGATCCAAGTTTCATGAGAACGGTCAGTAACGTAAACTTGGATAGGTACTTGTTGAGCCGTTCTAATCTTAGATATTTTTACTTGATTTTACAGGAATGGAGTCCCAGTTCAGCTAACTGTGACCACAAAGTACGCAATATTATCTGCTTGCCCTATTCATATTATACCTATTACCGATTCCATAAATTATGACGGTATGTGATATTTGATTTTAAACTAATGTTATCGTGGAATTTATACATTTTAATATCTAACGAGTACTACGATATGCTAAACAGTTTAGCACGGAGCAAAATTAATGCAACTGGGTAAATATCGGCAATTAACCCTGTAGTCGGGGAGTAGAATACGGCTACGGTATCCCCTGCCTGTCGTAAGAGGCGACTAACAGGGGGCCTCTGGGGTTGTGGACGGCTAGAGTGGGAGCTCGAACCGTCCAACAAGCAACCCCGAGAAGGACGGCGGTATGTGTGGCTGCATCTCGCCGTAAGCACCGGATGATGAAAGGGGATGGTACACGTCCCCCAAGAGATGAGCCCGTGAGGGGCACTGCGCTAGGGGACACCGGTTCGTTCCGTTGGAGTTTCCGAGTCCCCTACTACAAGCGCTGAGGAAGGCCACCGAGGAGGTTTTAGTGGGTAAAAATCCCACATAACCCTGAGTCTCTCCCTAGGACTCGGTGTACCTTTTGAAGGTTTCCTCCCCGTAACAAAAAAAAAAAAAAAAAAAGGGTAAATATCGGCAATAAGAAATTCATATTGCATATCCTCAAAACCGCATATACTGAGTACCCGTACATATTAAAAAGATGTGTGGTTTTTCAATACCTCGACCCATTTCACGTATACAAGTTTTATCAACTTATTGACTGCAACATAACCAACAACGTCCTGCACAGCAAACCACGATCAATATTCCCCCTAACTAGTGTCGGATGGCAGGCGACAGAAACCCTTGGCTTAATTTCCTCTACAGCAATTATCCGCCACGAATTATTTCGTAATTTGAAGTCACCAAATAACCCAATTATCGAGGCACGAACTGGTTGAACTTAATTTACTTCTGTTCTAGCATTCCGTTTAATGCAAGCGTTATTTTCATTTTATTAAGGTAATATCAATTGGCTATTGACCGCTCTTTGGAACAAAAATATTGCTGAGCACAAAAGATAAGTGTTTTAGGCATATTTAAATATGTAAAAAAAAAGTTATTCATTTACTAATAATACAGATAATAATCAAAAAAAATTGTTTACTACTCTTCAGTAGAGCTTAGGTACTAAGTACCTATGTATGTACCTAGAGATAATACTTTAATGTCAATGACACGTAAACTCTATGATTCAAGTATGTTTAATACAAATTGGCGGGTAATAAATAATTTAGACGACATTTTAATTGCAAGCTATGTCATAAATATATAGTGATTAAACCCTTTGTCATAACAAAGGCACACCATAGTATTAGGTTTGAAACACTTGTGTATTAATAAAATTATTAGTTTGTAAGCTGGAATTAATTAATATATCATATAATTATTTAAAGTTGTCATCGAACACAGCGATGAAGTCATTTATATTAAAATTCAAGGATATACAATTAATGTCGGATAAAATGATGTTGCATTTTGTGAGTCACCGGTATCTGTAATTTTTATGCGTAACTAATTCCTAATTATAATAACAGATCTCAAGTGCAAATCAAGATCCGTAGAACCGTTGTAAACAAACCTCTACGGACAAAAACTAGTGCGCAAAAGAATGGGCACCTAATCTGAGATTGTTTTCTTACTCGGAATTCTTAAATTAGAATTTAGTTATACATTCATTTTACGCCTAATAAAGTACATAAAGGCACAACTTAAACTATATTACCTACATTATGTACATTATGACAGCAGAGTCAGGCACTGTTGTGGTCGTGTTCCTGTAGCAACGCACCTGTTATAGAGCTCAGGTATGAATCTAATCCTAATTAAAGTACAATGTATATGTGCGAAAGTATCTAACCACATTTTATCCAGAAATGACCTTAACATCTATTCGAAATTTTAGTACATTGATAAAGATAGCACATTTTTTTGGTATTTTTGGCTGCGAAAGAAAAAGCATTGAATGCTTTTTCTTTCGCAGCCAAAATGGCCCGACATGACATTAACGATAAATCAACAATATATATCAAATGTACTTAAATCTGTCCACATTTGAATACATTTGAACGTCAAACGCAGACAATATATCGTAAATTGTATCGCGACGTTAGCATTAGACTGGTGGTGGAGTCGAGAGGGGAGGGTACAGTTTCACCCGGAATTAACTCGATAATGCTCTAATTGTGCAATTAGCCATCGGCAATTTGCTCTCCGGTTATCGGCTGAGCTCACGTGAATTATGCGGGCTACTCGCCAATATCGAGAAACGTATAAATTGGTTTAAAAATGTGAACCGGTGAGGTCATAAGTCAAACAAACGCTTTCTAAAACTTTCTACACATATAGCACCTTTGAATTCTCTCCTGCATGGTGTCATATATACATACAAAGACAAATACACAAACTCAAAAGTAAAATCAACATTCAGATATCTGTCTGACCGGGGATCGAACCTGGAAGCGAATCAGACCTGTATGATGACCACTCCGCCATGCGACTCTAATATACCATTGACATACTTAAAATTAAAATTACATAGCTCTTTTACAGGCTCACTTGAATTTTAAATATAAAAATTGTTACGCTTCAAACATTAAAGCGAGTAGAGATTTATGCCAACTCTACTTACCCTCCTACGTACCATGTTAACGTTAATACGCACGTAATAAATAACCGAAGTTACGTACAACGTTTATTAGGATTATTATTTTCAATAACGTGTTGTTGGAAAAATATTAGGTCATAAGTATAGTTATGAATTTTATGAAATACAATTTCGTTTGTAACGACTTCACGATCATCTTAATAACACGCCGGGATAAGCGTTTCGCTTGAATATTCATTCGGTTCATCATAATTTTGGTAGATAATTTTAAATTATCCAATCTGCCCTAACGTAGCCGACATTGAGGTACCGTGCGCGTTCTTATCACGATTTATTGCTTCTCACGTTAATTTCATTATACGACCGTTTAAATTTAATGTTATTTATCAAATATGTAATCGTTAATCTTGACAAAATTATGCTTATTTCGATACGTGGGTAAGTTAACTTAGACTCGAAGTTACTGCATTGTAACGGCCTTACTTATTACTACCTTATAGCAACAGTATTTGCGCTACATTGTAATTGAATTAACAGTTTTCCAAATGTTTACTTAACTAAAGTTTTCTAAATTACTTCTCAAAGTTAGCTCTCTGTCTGTAATACATTTAAAGTATTTAATTGTCCTGATGCTGTAAGAAACATTAAACACGAGCAAGCTGCATTTATGTTTTGAAACATAATTATAATAACAGTTATTGAAGGTCAGATAAAAATTAAAAAGCTTGTTGATTTTTATTAACCTATCTATGATTGAGTATCTAACAGTAATTACCCGAACCGGACCGGATATTATCATGATTTACTGACCTTATATGTATCCAAAAAATGTATTACACATCTTTATATTAATACGTACCTAGTGGGTCGCCGCGTGGTATGTTTTTAGTGTTATCTTTTTTATACAATTGAAGTAGCAGACTAATATACAGTCCAGCTAATGGTAACTGGTCGCTGCTGCCCATGGACATCTATATGCAACTTCATATACAGCAGGTAGGACATTTAATGTAAATTACGGATGTCTTGCTACTTTCGAGAGTTAAGGTCGCTTTATATGAAAGTGAATATGCAACTACACCACTCTACTGATACGCAAGAAACGCTTCTTGCAAGAAATAGCAGTAGAGGTCGTACCTATCTCTCCGGGTCAAACGTTCTACCATCTTTGAATCTTTTCTTTTTTTTAGTTTATGCAAACCTCCACGTATCGCGATGACACATATACCGCTGTTTTCTTATTACAATACGGATCTGACGAATAAATGTTTCATCTCGATACATGCAATGACACGATGATTATTGCGAAATAAATGTGCAACCCCTATAAGTAATATAGATATAATATAAAGAAATAGAAGCATGAAAGCAAACAGAGTTTTTATATGCAGAATTATGTATGCCAGAATAAATTGATACCTATTCTGTGCAACTAGAAAATGCTTGGGCGCCTTTAAGTAATTCAATCTACTAGGTCATTGACATATCCGGTCTCCTTTCAAATTCTTCCATTACAAAAGTGGGTGATTAGCTCTTATTATATTGCTGATAAAAGACAGATCGTAGATTATGATAGCTATTAATTTGTTAATAAGACAATTTCAATGTTGTGTAGAGTTCATTGTCAGATACAATGCTATAATTGGTGCAAATTGTCGTTAACAAAAAATATTATTAAGGCTGTAAGTGCCTTTTTAAACTTTATATTGTCCTGCTTCTAATTATGTACAAAAAATATTCGTACCTAATATATTAATTTATGGTTTTTATGTATAAACGAGATGAAAAATTTAAATCAAATTTATACCTATTACGTCTACTTGTATTAAAATTAATTGTGACTTTATACTTTTTATTTTTGAACAAAAACAAGATGGCATGCATCTATGTGGCCAAAATGGTGACTGTCATTTGCAATTTGCAGATCCGAATTTTGCGAATATATAGTGTCGACTTGAAGTCAATATTTTTTTATTTTTTATTATTCAGGTAAGGTTTCAATCGAGGTTTCAATGACGTATTTATTATTATAGATTCTTGTTCTATCAAATTAACTTTTCATTATGTTTCATAGCACCTTCATAACTTTCAAATTCGTGATCAGTACCACTACCTGATCGGATACCACAATTTGTGCTCGCATTAGGTAATTTCGTTTTATCCGACGTATTTTTTACGAACGATCTTCGTCATTTTTGACAAGGAAAGGCCATCAACATTGTAATATTGTATGGCGCCGGAGTGTCGGGTCGGTCATCTACGCTTTGATCCAATCTGGCGAGTCGAGCTGAGTCAGTTGGCGACCAATTACCGATATCACTCGGTTTCGGGCCAAATGGGGCATAATGCCTAGGGTAATTATGACTTCGGCGTCGCCTGCATTCTCACACTGATTTTACCTATTGCGTATTATACTTTTAAATTGCTTTTGTAGTATTGGAAAAAAAAATATACGTTCGATATAAAGCCTAGTGTGTATAGTTCAGTTTTGTACTGAGGTAAAATGCTAACTTAAATTTCGTCATCGCCCTTCCTACACTAATTTCTTCGTAATTCGTCCTATTTTTTTGCTTATTTCGTAACATTGAAAACATTTTATTTTCTATTTATAAAATACTATTGTATTCAATTACTTATTTCATTATTTAAAACGGATAATTACTGGCTAGGTAATAGCTAGCTGGCTAGTCCTAGATCTACTGGGACCCAGGATGAATGGGCGAATAATAAATTATAACAACAAATTATTTTTTCGTTCTGTTTATTTAGCTAACTCCATAGTTTTGAAGACCTTAAGTTATTTTGTTAAACCAGAAATAGGTTTACTTTTCTTAAAAGACGATGAAGCCTTATTTATGTTGTTTAATTATTCTTAGAATTCCACTAGATCATTGTTTATTGATAACGGTTATGTAAGTTCATCAATAAACATAATGATAATGGTGTCTATTATTTATTAGTAATAAATATCTTGTAATGAGTGATCACTACAAAGTATAAAACAACGTCGCTTCCCGCTGTATGTCCCTCTGTATGCTTAATATCTTTAAAACTACACTACGGATTTTTTTCATAGATAGAGTTTTTCATAGATGGAAGACGAAGGTTTTTATGTATATATAGTATATATACATGTATAATATAGTGGAAAAACGCATATAATTTTAGTTTTTCGACTTTAAGGCGGAACGAAGTTCGCCGGGTTAGCTAGTTTGATATATAAGGCATCAGGTATTGCACGTTTCAGATTAATGTACGATTGGGCACGTAAATATCTACAAATATAAATTAATTGTTCGGTTTTTAAGCTTAGTAGTAGTACTTATATAAAGCATCTGAACAGGATTACAAATAATGACGCTACCGAACACTCTACTAGTTTTAACTTTCGAATGTATTTCGGTGTATTACCGATGTCGGATATGAGTAATACACACACAACACTTTCACTGATATATATTGAAGTGTATCAAGTTAACTAATTGATAAAAAATATTCTATAAATCTAAATCTATTTCTGCCTTTTAATCATAGAGCAAAGCGCTACTATAAATAGTAGCGCAGTTTAAATGTTTCGACAAAGGAGAGTTCGAGGCGTTCCAACTTAGTTGTCAGGAGTAGCCACCCACGAATAGTTTTCCCCAGGTAGAACCATAATCGTATCTGGAGCTATTTATTTTCCAAGCAGGATAGTAGTAGCCATTAACCATCAGGTCGGTTATAAGTAAGATAAGTGTTAAAAATGATTGATTGTCCTTTCTTTCAGTTGATCATGTCAGTAGTTGGGTATTTGTTTTCATAACAATTCATTTAATTTATCGTTTCACATGTTACCGATCCGGAGCGGTGACCGTCCCGGTCTGACGCGCAATGGGTCTCGGATAGGATTCATGCTTTGGGTCTGGGTGTTTGTGTATTCGTCTTGTGTGTGTCCATGGTACCCACGACACAGGAGAAAACCTTATTGTGGGGCTACGAGTGTAGATAGCGTGTAAAACGTATATATTAAAATCCGTCAAGAAGTTTTTGAACTGTAGCTCTGCTAACGCTAATAAATACCTAAAAAACAAACATAGGTACGTTTAAAAACCATCATCCTTTTTCTGACACCGAACAATAATAAAATATAAATAAAAACAGAATAAAAATAATTTTAAAGTAACCTAACGCTAACGCTTCAAATACACAGTGTGCACGACAGATGTTAGGCGTAGTTTGTTTCAGTAATGTCGTCTGTAACCTGATAATATGAACTTGAGTTGTACTTGTAAACAATAATGTTATGAAATAAATATGTGCGAGGACAACGGCAGAGCAAGTGTATAAGTAGTTTTGTCCATCGCGCCGCTGCATTGACCCAGCGCCCCGCCCCCCTCGTGTGCATAAATCACTCGCCGATGATCGACCACCGGAGACACTGCACTTGCCCTGCCGCCGCCCGCGCCGCTGTTTATCAAAATTATCGTCTTTTATTCCAAAGAAATCCATCTACCAGCAGCCTATACGCAACATTTTGGCCTTACGACCGGATTATTTGTATTTATGGATTACTAACATCGTTAATGGAAGATAGATATCTAGTGTGAAGTGGAATTAAACAATCGTCAATCGTTAAAAAGTCCGTTTCCCTATAGTGATCGTATAATAGTTATAAAGACTAATGTGCATACAGTGTATATTGCAGGCGGTACTAATTAGAAGGATAAGTGTTTAGTGTTCAGTGTATGTGTCCTTTAAATTCGTTTGTAGTTTTATCGTTTGTTTACCTATTTAAGTGCTTACCGTGTAGTGGACTATTCAAAAAGTTACTTAGTTAAAAGTTATAGTGTTCGTCGTAAATAAATACCGTTTATCTTTGTAACAAATAAAGTTATTTTGTATTATCGCGAGTTAGTGCAGTGAAGTCTTAACAATAGTGACCGTATACGTATTAATAATACCTAGTGCCCGTTTGAAAATACTGCTTACTGAGTTGTTTCGGTTTATTTAAAACATAATACATACATATTTGTTTCGCGTTATTTCGTCGTGAGTTCGTGTATTAAAGGTAAAAGAATAAAAATTTCGTTTTATTAATGATAACTACAGTGTATGTTTTCGTTCCGCCGTGTAATGTAAATGTAAACGTAAGTAGTAAGTGTAAATGTGAATTGTTATTTGTGTAAAGAAATATTTCGTTCGATTGTGTCGTTAGTAAATTAATAATAATAGTTGTAAATTGTGAGTCAAATTACAAGTACCTATTGTTTTTGATTGTATATGTACAACGCCGCGAGTGTAATAATTTTAGTGAAAGTGTACGTTACAATAATTATTATTTATGTGTAAGTGTTTTGTTTATATTTGGTTAATCGTGGTTTAAATAAAATTGTTGTCGCGTAAATGTGAGTTCATATTTGTGTTGTGTGTAAATTAAGTTGTTTATACGAGTGAAGTTTAGTGTCGAGTGTTTTTATAAAAAACAAACATGCCGATAACTAGATCTATATCTTCTAAGCGAAGAGGTATGAAGGTTGAGCCAGCTTCACACGAAGTTATATCGGTCATGGAGCCACAGCCACCACTATTACCAGGAACGCCTACTCCTATGCCGAGTACGCCAAGGACACTATCACGAGACAAAATAAGTAATGAATCGATACAAAGGTCTCGGACGTCAGCGCACTCTAAGAAAAGTATTCAGCGCGCTGAGGCACTGGAACGACTCGCCAAGGCAAAACTTGAAGAAGCGCGGGCGGCCACTGCCCTGGCTGAAGCTGAGGTAGCCAGAATCGAGGTGCAATCTAGCGTGGCTGAAAGTGTTTCGTGTGCAGATAACGATAAATCTATTCTAGTTAAAAGCTGGCTCGACACACAACCAAAGATGGATGAGCCCGTGGGCCATGACAATTATACCTGTCCACAGACAAACTATAATGCTTTTAATCCCACAGATTTTACCGATCGACGTGTACCATCCCCGGCGCCACAGATGATAGACGTGGCAGCTCTCGCCACCGCTTTGAATGAAGTCGCGCGAGCTACATCATCGCATCCATTATCAAAATATATTCAAGACTTGCCATCCTTTAGTGGGGGAAGTAATGAATGGCTCGCATTCCGAGCTGCTTATCGAGATACCAATCGTCATTTCTCCAAAACCGAGAACTTGATACGACTGAGAAAATGTTTACGAGGACCGGCTAGAGAGGCCGCGATATCACTCTTTATTGCCGAGACTGAACCAGATGAAGTGATGCGCCTCCTTGAGTTAAGATTTGGTCGTCCGGATGCATTGGTCATAGCAGAGATGGAGAAGATAAAAACTATACCCAGACTAACAGACAATCCTCGAGACATATGTGTCTTTGCTAGTCGCATCAATAACATCGTAGCTGTAGTACAAGCTCTTAAGAAAACTTATTACTTGTACAACCCTGAAGCGGTGAGAGCAGTCGTAGATAAATTAACGCCGTCTATAAAATACCGATGGTACGACTACGCGTCAGGAAGACCAGAAGATGAACCTGATCTTATTAAAATCTCATGTTTTTTATCTCGAGAAGCAGAACTTTGTAGCCGATATGCGCCGGCAGAGAATGTCAGGGACCGTTCACCGTCATTTAACAAGAAACCACACAGAGCTTATGCTGTCATTCCTTCAGAACCAATGGTACGCCCGCCATCTCGAAAACTGCCGAGTACACCAGATTGTTCCATTTGTAATAAAGATCATAAGATTCGCGACTGTAAGATTTTCAAAGATTTAAAAATTAGTGACAGATGGGAACGAGCGAAGGAACTGAATATTTGCTTTCGGTGCTTGAATAAAAGAAACTTTCGTCACCGATGCAGCTACAAAGCCTGTGGAATTGAGGATTGTAAAGGATCGCACCACCCTCTTCTACACAATACTAAGTTAACTGCAATGAATACAAAGAGCGATAACGATTTAGCTGTAGTTACTTCGACTCGACCAACGACTTTGGGAAAAACCCTTTTGAAAATTATTCCCGTAACTATAAAAGGCCCCACAGGAACTTTAGACACATTTGCACTATTAGATGAAGGATCTACTGTAACCTTAATAGAAGAAAGTATAGCTAATACCGTTGGCGCAATCGGACCAACAGAACCATTTGACATCGAGGGTGTTGCTGGAGCTCGAATCAATGCAAATTCATCTAGACGGGTCTCACTAATCATCGTAGGAAAGAACGTACATAAAGAGCATGAGATTACAGCACGTACAATCAATAACCTTCACCTGTCCCCACAAACTATAGATGAAAGTAATTTGGACAATATCGAACATTTGAAAGATATAGCTGATGACCTTGTATATAATTGTGGTACGCCAACACTTCTGATCGGCCAGGATAACTGGCATCTTATCGTTTCGAGATCGGTTAAGTGTGGAACACAAGGTCAGCCAGTAGCATCGTTCACTGAGCTGGGATGGGTGTTGCATGGCCCTTGTGGCAATAAAACGCATCGAATTCATGTCGTATCTAAAATTACAGTCCATAATGATGAGGAACAAAAAATGGAAAATCTCATGAAAAACTTCTTCGACCTTGATGCTATAGGAATCGAGCCTAAAAACCCGAAGAAAGATGAACTCGCAATGAATATATTACAGAATCGAAGTCGTCGGCTGTCCGACGGACAATTTGAGACGGGTTTGTTGTGGCGAAGCGACGAGGTGGTACTCCCAAATAATAAAGACTCGGCGATGAGACGCCTTGAGAGCATAGAAAGAAAGTTAGATAGAGACGCAGATCTAAAAAAGCAGTATAATGAGCAGATGTCACACCTACTTGGGAATGGTTATGCTGAGTTGGCTATTACCTCGTCACGTCCCGGTCGCACGTGGTACTTGCCACATTTTCCCGTGATCAATCCATCGAAGCAAAAGCTACGAATTGTGTTAGACGCTGCAGCTAGAACTCACGGAATTTGTTTAAATGACACCTTACTTAGCGGTCCTGATCTGTTGAAGTCCTTGCCTGGAGTATTAATGCGTTTCCGACAACGACGAGTAGCAGTAACGGCAGACATTAAAGATATGTTTCTGCGTATAAGCATACGCGAGGATGACAGAGATGCTTTGCGCTTCTTGTGGAGGGAAAACCGACGAGAAGGACCTCCTACAGAATATCGTATGCGCAGCGTTATATTTGGTGCAGCCTCCTCGCCTTGTACTGCGATCTATATTAAAAACAGAAACGCGAGAGAAAATCAACAGGAGTTCCCCGAAGCTGCAGATGCCATCATAAATAATCACTATATGGATGACTATCTACAATCCTTTGATACTATCGAGCAAGCGATTCGTATTGCTTCGGACGTAGATTATGTCCACCGACGTGCAAAATTTAATTTACAAAAATGGGCATCCAATCGAACAGAGGTGCTGGCAAGGTTTTCACAAGAACATAATAGGCGAAGCGAGGAAGTGAAGCTACAGGATAACTCGACATCCGAAAGAACACTTGGTCTCGTGTGGAAGCCTGTTGAGGATCGTCTCATGTTTAACTTAAATCTGAAGAAAGTTAAGTCAGAGGTCGGTAATGGCACAAAGCGTCCCACAAAGAGAGAAGCGCTCCGAACCATAATGTCACTCTTCGATCCTCTGGGCCTCGTAACTCCAGTCACCATGCCAGCAAAGCGCCTATTGCAGGATACTTGGCGTTTAGGCGTTAAATGGGACGATGAACTCCCCGATGATCTACACGTAGCATGGCTTGAGTGGTTGTGCCATATGAAACAATTGAGCAACATGGCCATTGAACGTTGTTACCCACATTTCGCCGATGCAGCGCACCTTGAGATGCACATCTTCGTAGACGCAAGTGAAAGTGCTTGCGTTGCCGCTGTCTACTGGCGTGCTATTTCTGCAGATGCTACCGTTCACCTATCTTTAGTTATGGCAAAAGGGAAGGTGGCGCCATTGAAGGTGACATCAGTGCCACGTTTGGAACTACAAGCAGCTGTATTAGGTTGTCGTCTAGCTCGCACGGTTGAAACCGAACATGATATAAAACCGGTACGCAGAGTTTTTTGGACAGATTCTCGCACTGTGCTGACCTGGCTTAGAGCAGGGCCGCGTCTGTATAAGCCCTTTGTTGCCCATCGCGTTGCTGAAATTGAAGATGAAACCAAAGTAAGTGAGTGGCGATGGGTGCCTACTGCATTCAACGTTGCCGATGATGCCACTCGCGGAACACCCAGGGAATTTGGCCACACTCATAGATGGTTTCGTGGGCCTGATTTCTTATATAAACCTGAAGAGTCTTGGCCATGTGAACCAGAACTCATCGTGTCACCAATAACAGGCGAAGAACGTGTGGCAACGACGACACGTAGAATTCATTACCTTGTTGATGCATTGCCTCAGTTATCTAAATTTTCATCCTGGTTGCGGCTCGTAAGAACGACAGGCAGAGTTCTCCAATTCATTGCACTTTGCCGTGCTAAAAGTTCTATCGCCACTGTAGGCATTATGAAAAGAACACGCCGATCAGATTTTGAAGACCTGTGGAAGCAAACGAAATCACGACGACCACATGAATTACCGCGCGCAACACCGCCCAAACCTGTTAAGCCATTCTACATACCTCTCGAAGCTTATTACCTAAAAGCTGCAGAGATGGTTTGGTGGAAAGCGGCTCAAGAAGAGAACTTCTATGACGATCTTTGCCGCCTTCGAAAAGACATGCCAGTCGCGCAAGATAGCAAATTGCGAGCATTAAGCGTATACTTAGATGAAGAAGGCGTGATAAGACTAAGATCGCGTATAGATATGGCCATAAATATTTTACCGGAACAGCGCAACCCGCCGATCCTCGACGGAGGGAATTCATACACCCGGCTGTATATAGCCTGGATTCATCAACTTAACCACCATGCCGGGGCAGAGACAGTAGTAAACGAAATTCGTTCTCGTTTATGGGTATTGCGCTTGAGACCAGCTGTTCGAAACGTAGTCAGAAGTTGCATAAAATGCCGTCTTCTTCGAGCGAAGCCTAGTTCACCCATAACAGGAAACCATCCAATTACTCGACTCGCTCACCATGAGCGACCTTTCAGTTTCGTGGGTCTCGATTTCTTTGGTCCCTGTGGCGTTGCAATAGGACGGCGCCATGAAAAAAGATACGTCGCTCTCTTCACGTGCTTAACAACTCGGGCAGTTCATATAGAAGTGGCAGGGTCCCTGACGTCGGATAGCGCTATCATGGCTCTGAGACGGATGATGGCGCGGCGTGGATGTCCGACGGAAATTCATAGCGACAATGGGACGAACCTAAGAGGAGCAGATGCCGAACTAAGAAGAGCTGCTTTCACTGCGATTAAAGATGAGGCCACGTCACGCTCAGTAACTTGGCGATTCATTCCCCCCGGATCACCCTTCATGGGCGGTGCTTGGGAAAGGTTGGTGCAGTCAATTAAACGGGCTTTAGCTGCAACATTGAATGAGCGTTATCCATCTGAAGAAGTGTTACTGACTTTGCTTCTGGAAGCGGAGTACACGGTCAACAACAGACCTTTAACACCAGTGTCAACTTCCCCAGATGACCCCGAATCACTGACTCCGCTCCATTTTATACTCGGAGGCCCAGCGCGAGTGCCACAGCCCGGAAGCTTTAGCGATGCTGATCTAAACGATAGACAAAGGTGGCGGCGAACTCAACGTCTGGCTGACATTTTTTGGACACGCTGGGTGCGTGAATACGTCCCGTTGCTTCAAAACCGGCGGGAGCCTCGAAGCCGAGGGCCAGTTCCAGAAATCGGAGACGTCGTACTGCTGGTGGACGAAAATTTGCCTCGAAATACCTGGCCTCGAGGAAAAATAACAAACGTGTATCCCGGGAAGGACGGCGTCATTCGGGTTGTCGAAGTAAAGACCAAAACGGGACGATTGAAGAGAGCCACGAAGAAGATTATCGTGCTCACGAATGATAGTGCATGCAATGCACGGCGGGAGAATGTGCACGACAGATGTTAGGCGTAGTTTGTTTCAGTAATGTCGTCTGTAACCTGATAATATGAACTTGAGTTGTACTTGTAAACAATAATGTTATGAAATAAATATGTGCGAGGACAACGGCAGAGCAAGTGTATAAGTAGTTTTGTCCATCGCGCCGCTGCATTGACCCAGCGCACCGCCCCCCTCGTGTGCATAAATCACTCGCCGATGATCGACCACCGGAGACACTGCACTTGCCCTGCCGCCGCCCGCGCCGCTGTTTATCAAAATTATCGTCTTTTATTCCAAAGAAATCCATCTACCAGCAGCCTATACGCAACACACAGCCATATGCTATGTACATTGTAACGTAGTAATATTTACATATAATGGTACGAACCAGTCCACGTAACCCCTGGTAATAAAGATTTTTTGGTTTTTATTATCGTTTTATGGAAATTATAATTGTCATGGAAATGACTGAGAGCGGCCATATTTACATATGACTTCATAGATCTTGATAGCGTTACGAAAAAACAGGGTTACACGTTTTACTTTTTACGTTTAGGTAGACACTCATGTATTTTTTTATGTTTTTGATATTCTAAATGAAGATAGCAGTATTTATTTTATACCTTACATTACTAAGATTCTGCAAATTATTTTCCTACAATCGCCAATCTAAAAGACTTCTAAATACTTACCTATTAAAGATAGATAAAAAATAAACAAAAGTACTCCAAATCCTAATAATATAAACATTATTTTGCGCTAAAGCATTAACATCCATTACTTTACCTAATTGAAAGCATTTATCAAATAATTCTTGTGTCTTTAAAAATAAATATTACTCATACATATTTGCTGTTTGTTTTGCTTATAGGAAAACAATAGCTTTCATCACATAATGAAGTATACCTTTTAATATCAGTATGAATTGTTATTTATTTAGAACCAGCATTATGACAGTTAAACCAACATATTTGAGTTACAAAACCTGTTGGCGTCGGCCAAGAAGATATCTATAATGTTATAAATTGGTTTATTTTTCAGTGTGTGTCTTAGCAACCACGACAGTACCTATATTTAAAGGTAGAGCCACGAATATGGAAAGCGTCATTTACATTGTAGATACTTATACTAAAAGCTATTTTGATGACGTCACAATAAAGTTAATGGTTCAAGCTTCTAGCCCGACTTTATCGTAGCTTTAACCTTAGTGTTAATTCGGAAAGGTTTCCGACAGCTGCGCCAATCACAATGTAATGGGCGTGGCCGCACCCCTCGTCCCGACCCACTGTCTCCTGATCCCCTGATTATATTATTGTACAATGAAACTTTTTTACCCAACCTTTGTCTCACATTGGGGTGAAATATCCGGCCGGATGTACCTTCTCCGGTCACCTTTATTTGTCGGTCGAAAAACATGAACGGGGTATATAAGTAGTGAATTTTAACTGACGAAGCTTTTTTATTTAATGGAAATAACTAAAGATTATGACTTTAGGTAAAAGTATCACTAACGCAAATAGTACTGAAAGTTAAATCTACGCAATTGAAGGTTATCTAAGACTCATTCTTACACTGAGACTTATGTTAGAACATATAATGTATGCTGTTAAATTTATAAAAGTGTTCAAAACAAATCATACCAATAGATACCATACCATGGGTCAAAATGTAATAGCTTTTACTTTTAAACTACTATTAGTTCTATCAAGTTTTGTCACCTTACCCTAACGTCACTTAGTTATTTAAGTATTTAGGTATTTATATACCAAATCAAATAATTGCTTGTTTAAAGTCATTAAGAAACTTAGCAATATATTTGAATCTCCACGAAAGGTTTGACTAAACACGCAACATTTATTCATGCCGACATCCTGCGGCGTTGGCCAGTAGCGATTGGAAGCTGTCACCGTATCCGTCCTAATTGTAAATACAATAACCATAAGCTTCTTGTAATTTATTTATATTGTTTTTAGCGCCCCGGGCCACTCTCCGGTCCGACCACGGCGGCATTAGTTCCCATATAAATTAGCCGATAAATCAGATCCGACATGCGGACCGATTCTCACGGCTAAGAGTGCTCAGTTAATTAAACCCGAATAATGTAATCCCCGTGGTCATTCAAAGTAATTAATTATTCATTGTTCATCTTTCCAGGAACACCCGAGCTTACGCGGCACGCCTCTGGCGATGCTTGCGGCACAGTGCAACAAGCTGTCGAGTAAATCTCCGCCTCCGCTGGCCGACGCAGCCGTGGGCAAGGGGTTTCATCCGTGGAAGAAGAGCCCCGGTGCCCACTCTCCGCCCGGCGCCGGAGTGGCCCCGCGCTCGCAGCCGCCGGCCTGCGCGCCGTACGCGCGGGCACCCACCTCGTGTGCCGCGGCACCCTCCTACGGCAACGACCTCTATTTTCCGTCGTCAGGCGATCAATTACTCGGAAAAAGTGAATCAAGTGCGAGTCTCGGTTCGATGTACTCAAGGCACCCATATGAATCCTGGCCTTTTAATGTTGGTGGCGGTGGTGGTAGTGGAGCGTTGAAGGCAGCAGAAATGGGTGGCGTCGGCGCCGTCGGCAGCACGTGGTGGGACGTGCATAGCGGATGGCTAGATGTTGGAGGTCAAATGGCTAACTACGCAGGTCAAGACTACTCTCAACTGACACATTCTTTATCGGGTGGAGCCCATTTACTGCCGCCCGCGCCCCACCTACTTCAAGACGCATACAAATCAGTTCTACCAACGCAGGGATCGTTCGGCCTGCATGGACCAGGGTCGCCGGCTCCACCCGCGCAGGCTCCCTCTCCCAGATCCCAAAGACGCTATGCTGGTCGTGCTACTTGTGATTGTCCAAACTGTCAGGAAGCCGAGAGGCTCGGTCCTGCAGGAGCTCACTTACGTAAAAAGAACATACACAGCTGTCACATCCCTGGGTGCGGCAAAGTGTATGGCAAGACTTCTCATTTGAAAGCACATTTACGTTGGCACACGGGAGAGAGACCGTTCGTTTGCAACTGGCTATTCTGCGGTAAGAGATTCACCCGTTCCGATGAGCTACAACGACACCTCCGGACCCACACCGGCGAGAAGAGGTTCGCGTGTCCAGTGTGCAACAAACGGTTCATGCGCTCGGACCACCTAGCGAAGCACGTAAAGACGCACAATGGGGGAAAGAAGGGTAGCTCGGAGTCGTGTTCAGATTCAGAGGAGAACAGTCAAGGCGAGGGCGGCGCTGGCGGCCGGTCGCCGGAGCACCCGCTAGACGTGAAGCCGAACAACCTGGTGTGACGGGGGCGCGCGGCGCTGCCCGTGCCGCACCACGCCTCGCTCCTGTGATACCGCTCGCCGCGCCCGCCACCGCCCTCTGTATATAGCACATATCAAAACAGTGTATAGTATGTGATTGTGTAAAGTTAAGACTAAGCAGCGCAATGCTGCAGTGCAAAACGCGTGGTGTAACTAATTGTTGTGAGACATTTGAAAGTGTACAGTATAGATCTATTAAATATTGTCTAATAATATTATAGCTAGAAATTGTATGGTATAAGTATAAGTAGAATCACTCCCTTAGTCCAAAATCACAGTTTGTAATTTATTTTGTTATTTGTATAATTACCTCAGAAGGTCTCTAAAATATTGCATATTATATTTATTTCACCTTTTTATTGTAAAATCCTAAACAAACCAGGGTTCTACATAGAGCAAATATTAAATAATAATTAACTTTCTATTTCTATGTTTTAAATAATGTTGCACAGTGTAAACTATTGTTATAAAGAAACAGGACTGGTTAATGTTTATAACAGTGAATGCAGGCTGACTTTTGAACATCTAAAATGTATTTTATTCTAAAATTTTACATTGTTTATTGATATGATACTGATTTTACTAATGGTCTTACAAGTTTTCTTAAATAATGTCAACTGTTTATTCACTTTGATGAAATTGTATCATGTTTTGGCAAACTGTTTAAATTAAATTATATGATACATGACTAGAAAACGCCAAAGGAATTGACCGCAAATGTTTGGTTCTTAAATTTGTAACTAATCTAAGTGAGACCAATTACTCCGAATGTGGCCGTGGTTTGTAAATGTCAATGTTAAAGGAAAAGAATTACTTAATCTAGATAGTTGTGCTATTTTGTTAGCTTGGAAGTTATAATTTTAACTAAACGTGTATGTTACTTGTACAAAATGTGCGATTAAAAATGCCTGAAATTGATTTTATAAAAATTGATGAATATATTTTTTCCGAGTGGATTTTTACTTTTTATTTTAACCCCTGAAAGAAACTCTATCATCACAACTAGTTTGATCACAATTACATACCTGGTACACACTTTATTTTAGAACCATAGGCTTTACTTACCAAGACCAGAAATTCAATAAATAACCTAGGTACTCATTCGATCTCTATAGTTTAGATCTTTAAAACCTACTAATAACAACAGATTAAGAACTCTTTTAAGTTACTATAGATACGGTCATCATGTACGGATGTAAGAGCACATTTATCCTTCTACAAATAGACACATTTTACCTACTGGTACCGACGGATGCACAATTTGAATGGTGTATTTAATTATTCGATAAATATATAATAATAAATGATAAATAAATAATAATAAATAATTCCACTGATATTGGTGACGATCATTCTCCTTTACGTTTAGCTTCACATAGAAATAAGTTAGGTTCACCATTTACAAATATAATCTAGATAGGTATGTTTCTATACATCATTATTTGAGAATAATTTAACAAATTTCACAAGCCACCTTTTTTAGAAACCAAAAAAGTCAAATATATAATAAAAAAATGCATAAGTATCCGTGCATATAAATTTGCAAAAATAAAAGTGCGGAAGATTGAGAATATGCTGTCCGTGTGTTTGAAATCTTATGAAATAAAAACTACTGAATTCAGAGATTTTCAGGTAACAGTATTTTCATTAAAATCCGTTTATTGAAACTTAAAGTCACGTTACATTTTTAAAAGAGGGCAAAACAAAACGAGGGAATAAAGAAAAAATGTAGAGAAAGATTTTTTCATCTGCAAAGTGTTACTGATACCTACATTGAGTGATAATACATATCTGGTAGTGTTTTAATAATATCTAAGACAAGTAAAACTGTAAACTATAGATAACAATTTCAGTCATACGGGAACTTATCCTGATTTAAACTATTCAGAAACAAATGAGGAATATTCCGAAAAAGAAACAGTAATTAATTTGTGGTTAGATGCATTTATTTAAAGGGTTATCACTTATAACACTTTAAAATCGTTTAAATAACAAATAAAAAACGTAAAAAACGGAAATTATGTAAAAACTTTCATCTTAATTTTTTTTCATCAAGTTATGTACCAAGATAAACATGACGTTATGTTTTCAAACATTTACTTAGCCTACTGCTGTATAATATAGATACTATGTAGTAAAGCAATGACACAATGCGAGAATACGATTTAAGAATAGGTAGGTACGTTGTAGGCGAATTTCATCTAATAAAAAAAATATCTCGCTAGTACATCGAATGTACATAGGACACTCGATGTACGAGCGAGACTATTTTTTTTAAATGACACAGACAAAGTAGGTAAATATGTACAATAATGCCAGTATAGTAGGTGTAATAATAGTAGTAGTCGGACAGCTTTTCTATTACCTATGAAAATAGTAAATACTTAGATATAAACTAATTCCAATCTCAGCAATTCCTATGATGATGCTAACTTGATATTTTAATGACCTAACATAAGCCTTAATAATTATACTCGAAAGTGTGTATGTATTTAATGTTAATAACTGGCCGTTTTTTAAACAAACCATTTAAAAATATTTGGTTATCTAAACTCATATTAGTTTAGTGTAATACAAATAAGTCGTAAACATAATATTGTCATAGACTGCTTTTGAGGAAATAAATAGTGCTTTAATCGTACACAGCTACATTGCTGCTTCAGAAGATTTTTTTTATGACAAATGAAAATGTTTTTTTTTTCAAATTAACAGTAAACTTCAAATTGATACTTACCTACATGAATGTATAACATTTAATAGCATATGACAACTGTTCACTTCAAATTACCTTACCTTACCTACTCAAGGAATGTTAGGAAAAAAAAGCCTGCTAATAAATGTGAAACCAATCAAAGAGCATGTATTAAAGACAACAATTCCCTGCTATCATTTGAAAAGCTCATAAAATATCTCTAGAATTCTTAGATAATTATTTTTTGTAAAACATGATATAAGCAATATAAAATTATAATATACGTAATATGAGGACACATAAGATATGATTTAAAATATAAGAAATTTCTTAACATATCTGTAAACCTTTACTCAGTCTAACATTATGAAACCATTACGTTTCCAGTAAAAACTATTATCCATCGTTTTAATGACGTGTAAATTGAAAAAGCAAACAGAAACTCCATCATCACGTTTGATTGTTCGTAATCAAAGCTATGATCAAGTCGTCTAATATTTCACGACTTTTAATCAAGGATTCGATGTTGGTTCTACTACAGCTACACGATGACATCTGCAGTTTCATATAAACGCCAATTGGAAATTAAGCTTTACGAGTTTGCGGGAGGATATACTTTGGCGGCGTCGCGCGGAGTTGATTACGACATTTTCGGGTGGTAGTAATTTGCAGAGGGCGACGTTCGTCGTAAAAAGCGAATTGAAACCACAAATAATGAGGAGGGGAGTAAAGTGTCGCCTCTGCGGGTGGCCACCACTCGTGCCGTAAAAACCGAGCTCATCTGCAAGAGCCGCAGACTCCATTACGTCGCTCGTGGCCTAGCTTAATCTCGTGTTTATTAATGACGCGCGACGGTGGTCCCTGATGATCGCTGCTCATCGCCCGACGCCGCCTCCGTGTCCGTGTATTGATATCTTCATTCCGCCTCCATCATGTACACTCAAACGCTAACTATTTATTTTACTTTCATTACACATACGCTCTGTAATTTCACGTGATCTTGAAGTTTATAATTTGAATTGATTAATTATTAATAATACTGGTCGCCCATCGCAGTCATTGAATTTGTAACATAACTAAGCACAGATACCTATATCTAAACTATTCACCGAAATGTGAGGTGAATTTCGAAATTTCAGTTTGGTGTATTTAATTCTGATACATACATAATCCGAAATAAAGTTAATGTAAACTAAAAGCCTTAATATTTTTGTATTATTTGGCTGTGCTTTTATCAAACAAAGTTAGTTAAAAACAGACAATATGAGGATTTTTTGCAATAACACGATTTTAATTGTTAACATTAGGTTTAACATTTCGCTTCGCTTCATATATCCATTAATATATAGATTTCTTTGCTAACATCCACTTTGTATATTATGTATATGTATATAAATATAATATAAACGCCATAAACAGTAAAGGCATTTATGTAGAGTCAGTAGGATACTCTGAAAAAGTGTTTATTTAAAATGCTTTAGATAATTAAAAATAAACACAAGTTTCATTGTTTAAATGTGTATCTGTATCAACAAAGAGTTAACCTGACTTACAAGTAATATTAAACTAATAGAAGACATACACGCTTATTCTTATTATTATATTACACAGGGAGGGTCTGTTTACGTACTTAAGATTTCACTTAGCACGTAAATACTTAGTGCAGTCTCGACATGAAAATCAGATAAAGCGGCTAACATAATAAAATTTGGTTCAATATTGAACAATAATTGAATTGCATTAATACAGTTGACCTCCATAATCTTATAAAATGAGTCGTTATCTGGGCAGAGCCGGCATAATGAAATTATATCCCGGTCCCCGTAACTAAACAGAGATTTATCACCCCTAACCGAATTATGTAAACTGATTGAGCAAGGGAGCTCTCGTTAGACGGTGGGAACAGCCTGCTTCGTATTCAGGCCAGGTCTGCACTGTCTGCGAAATACATCAAGAGGCAAAAAGCAAATCGAAAATCCTTCATTTGAAAGTTTTCCGTCTTCGGATTTCGTGATTTTAGCTTTACAACATTTCTCTTGGATGTTGAATGTTGTTGAATGATTGTTGAATGTTGTATTCGTATATATTAAAACCATTAGTCCAATTATATATTATTAAATTGATTTACTGCTTAGTACGAGCAGTCATAGAATTATGGTTGAAACTTGCCCTCTCGATCGGGAGGTCCGAGGTTCAAACCCAGGCACGCACCACTGATTTATGTGCGTATTAGAAATTAATTATCACTGCTTTTCGGTGAAGGAAAACGTCGCGAGGAAGCCTACCCACCCGAGAGTTCTATAAAAAAAAGTTCTCGGAGGTGTGTGAAGTTCACCAATTCGCACTTGGCCAGCGCGGTGGACTATGGCCTAAAAAACTCTCTCATTGTAAGAGAAGACCCGTGCCCACCACTGGGACAATAATGGGTTGGCTACACTGCTTAGTACAATTTCACCGAAAACATCGAATTATTCATGTATTATGTATGTTTTTATCATAGAAAAGTTAATAATATTTTGTGCGCCTATATTCCTACCAACCCCACTTTTATGATATCTTGATTTAACAAAGCATTTTACACTCATAGCACTACATTAAAATATATCTTAAATCTTAGTTACCATGTTATAGTTGTAGGATACATCCATACATCCATTAGATGGATGTAGGCATTCCATGGACTCACTCAAATAAAGATACACAAACATCCTTCCATCCAGAACAGACTTCTAAAAACATCATGCAAACGGCAGTCTGGTCAGAAATCGTACCCGGTACCTATCATATCAAATCTGTGATGTGACCACTAAGCCACACAAATCGTCAAAATCCCGATAAAATTCAATAAGTATCACTACATAGTATAAAACAAAGTCGTTTCGCGCTGTCTGTCTTTATGTACTTATTCTTAGATTTTTAAAACTACGCTACGGATTTTAATGCAGTTTTTTTTTAGTATAATACATCAATAATATAGTAGAGGAACACTGATAATTTTAGATTTTTCACTTTTAGGCGGAACAAAGTTCGCCGGGTCAGCTAGTACGATAAATTATAGTTTTCAATAATAGGTAATAATCGAAGTAAGGTCAATCTATCACAAAAAATAAAAACATATTGCTCTCGTTATGTATGATAAATAATGGTTCGTAAATCAGCTTCCTTGTAGATCGCAGACGCCGACACACGTGTCGGAGACACTTCTCAGAAACAGTGACCGAAATTATACACGTTTGTCCGAATATTGTTGCTAATAAGGTCGGCAGTATAAAGTTGTTTAGAGACTAGCATGGGATTAACGTCAGCGGTTTCTGTGAGTTATTAATTGTTAGTTCGATTACTAAGATCACCAGTTATTGCTCAGGTATGTTTTTTCTTAAATATCGTGAAAGCCCCGTTAGTCATCAAACGTCATTTACAACATAATGAAGATAATTGTATTTTATTTTTCGGTGAAGGAAAATTAAAAAAAAAATGTATAGATTTTTAGGTTATCTACCTAAAATCAATACGTTTTTTTTCATAGACCGCTTGTAGTTCTACTACGACGGTACCTATTGTTAACTAATTATTTATTGCCATACTACTGAGCACAAGTCTTTTTTTGGAATTGAGAGAGGTTTAGACCAACGTCCGCCGAGATAGCCTAGTGCGAATTGGTAGACCTTAAACACCTTTGAAAACTTTTTCTAAAACTCTTCGGCGTGTAGGTTGCCTCAAGATGCTTTCTTTTATCATAAGACAGTGATGATTTATTTTTAATACGCTCATCATTTTAGAAAAAAATATATGAGTGCTTAGAATTCGACCCTCAGACTCCTGGTTGAGAAGCTACGTTTCAACCTTTGGGCTATCTATGCCTGGCTGTACCTCCCATAACTTATGTTTTCTTTATAATATCAGTTTTCACGTAAGCAACTAGGACTAAACAACCACTAAACAACACAAACTAAACAACCAAATAGGACTAAACTAAATATTTCAACTTTACCGCATCCTTCAAAGGTCTCAACACCATCCAGTATTTTGAAGTCCACCGCTAAACAAAGGCCTTCCTTAATAAGGGATTCGCCAATAGTCACGGCGCCTGGCATACGTGTTGGTGCCCACAGTCAATGTAGATATTAAACAGAAAGGTCCTTTTATCATAACATATTTCACTTGGTGCATTTCACTAGGTAATATGTCGTCACTGAAGGTCAAGGACAATCGGTATCAACCCCCGATAAGATCTGAATCTTACCTTAAGTGACGACTCGCGTGGCGGAGCGGTTTACATACCGGTCTGACGTTCTTATCAGCCAAGAATAAGTGTAGCGATGGTGCACCCAGAGCCAAACCACGATAGGCTCTACCATTAAAACTTGCTACCCTTCTCCTCGATATTGTCACTTAGTCGCCTCAACCGACACCTACGGGAAGAGAGGGATTATTCAAGATTACCACAGGACATGAAATTCTCTAAACCTAAATCAATGCAAGATATTACTAACATACTCGAAAACAAACTCAAACAACATTGTAACATTGTTAAGAAGAGCGGCGGAAACACAGTCAGTTTACAACTTTTTAACAGCTCAACCCGGTCGCAGTAAATCACCAGTTTAGACCCTTCAGAAGTAATATCAGCTTCTTCGAACTCCCATTAATCTGCCATTCCTCAATACGCGAAATGAGCGTCACGGCTTTGTGCTTCGCAGACTTTTAGAGGATTCGCAGTTGTAAATGTCTCGTATGGATTTCTTCTTTGACTTTTCTTTAATGCACTTTATGTGGTATTCGTGAACTATGCCCCAGTTATTAAATGTTTCAAGCAGATTCCCATTTCATAAAGTATCATTTACTTAAAATGTTAGCTATGTTTCCGGATTTTATGCAAACCGCTACAAAATTACACATTAAACAGAAAAAAAGTAACAATCAATTTAGTTGAAATTATTTTCTGATGCACCTGCATATTCTATCGTAATCGATTAATCTCTGGCTAAACAAAAAAAAAATAGAAATTTGCAACATCATTTATAATTATGTGATTTCCTTATACTAACAAAGTTTAATCACATAATTATAAAGATTCTAGAAATACAAAGTCAAATTTGGAGTCGATACCGCACCTATCAATAATTACGACACGGTACGGTTCATACTTAGGTACGTATTCGTTATACATATTATATATGTATTTGCAGACAATTTTAATGCAATAAGTATCAGGTATTGCTTAAATTTGCTTCTTTGAAAACGAATTGAGAATCGCTTTATACATAATAAGTTTAGAAAAACCGACAAACAGGAACGCAACAGCGAAAACGTTGCTACTATAGAAAACTATAGAAAATAGGAGTAGGTACAAGTATGTATAACAGGGTACCTTAAACCATAGCTTAACGTATTCTTAATTAAAATAATTGCAATCAGAATGCCATAGCATTCTTACTTGTATTCGATCTGTATTCGAAACAAAATACTTAATGAAGTTTAATTTTTGTTTTATTTTTTGTGGAGAAGCGACACAACTATTGGAACTGTCAGCTACTTCATAAAACAGTAGCTCATATTACGATCGTCCCAACTTTGAAGATATCCTCGAATAAAAAAGCAATGGAGCTGCTTCTTGCGACATTGATGTTAATCTATTTATTATATTGGTATTTATCTGTCTAGACAAAATTATAATATTAAAAATTTAAAAAATTGTTGAGATATACCTACGTTTTTTTTAATATTTTTAAGCTAGTCCATATGTGAAATGTTTTACATAAAATATATTTTGAAAAAATAATATTAAAATGCTAATGTGGTAGGAATATAATATACTTTCTCTCTCAAAATCAAACATACCAATCAGACACTAAATGATTCACACCACACTTAAACTAATTTAAAGGTCTCCCAAAAAAATTAAATTGGACTTATTAAGCGTATTATTAAACGATTTTACTTTCGTTAATTGTACATGAAATGTAAATATGACGAGTGATTATCCTACACAAAAAATAAATATAGCTATTTCTTCAATATAAACATCGTTTTTTAATTACAGGCTGATTCATTGACACAGTTAGTAGTTCGTACTTTTTACTATAACACCGACTCCACTGCCGTCACTGTTCCCTTTAGGCCAAACACCCGTTAAAACGCGTTCTATAAACCGTGACACCGACTGTCAAGTTAAAATGTTATAATTTAGTGGCGCAGTTCATCACGGCATATCCGCCATCCGCGACACTTGACACTTCTGAGAGGCGATAACTCACCGCTCCTAATCACGGAAATGAAAACAACCCTTTGCTTTATGTTCCGCTGCAACTGAGGTGTTTAACGAAGTCATTACTGAAATAATACGCTTTCTACATGATAGCTAGTTTTTTGTTGAAGGTGTGTCTTCTATTTTTGAAAATTATTCCTGCAAGCTACGGAAAGAAAAATTACAAGCGTAATATAATATGTAAGTCGTCATAACGAACGTATGAAATTCATTTTATTCTACCTTCGACTCGACTAAGTCGAGGATTCTAATCCCAATAACTCAAAATTAAGCGATTGCGGGAATTAAAGTCTAGTACCTAATAGTAAGTAGATAATCATAAGAACGTATTTACTAAATTACCATATAAGTTTATCGCTTGTATTTACTTTATAATGATGCTGATTATTATTTGCACTTAATTATTGTCACTTATTTTTATTTAATATTCGCATAATTGACATAATAAACGACACCTGCACATAATTTTAATTTGGACTCAAGTTAAGTAATATACGTAATTATTTAACTTAAATAATGTTAATTTAAATTTCAAATGATTGAAATGAAATGTCTTTATTTTGTATAGGCTTACGGGGGCACTTATACATTATTAATTACATTTTTTTTTCTTACACTACCTACCACCGGATCGGAATACGACCTCAATTGAGAAGATCCGTCAAGAAACTCAGCGGGTTTGTCTTTTTTCTTATTTTTATCCATTTTTTTCAAATATATTTACAATCATGTTTTTTGCATGGTAATGAATTTTACTTCAACAACGATTTAATTAAAACAAAAAGTAGCGCAAAAAACTTATTTACATGACATTAAATTATTCGCAAAACAGAAAGGGTGACATTCGTTTCAAATATCCCAATCCCTCTGAGTGACAGACAAGCGAGAAAACAAACAATTTATCTATTTCCTCATGCATCAGCCGAATCTCAAACAAACTTTATAAGGCAGGCCTGACGCAATAAAGACAGGGGGCGTATTCTCACACATTCTGTCATGCGAATTTAAAATTTGTAAATACTCCGCCGCTAATCCGACTCGTCTTTTTGTGACGTGTAAAATGATGGTGCGAAATTACCCCCTGCTTTGCTCAAGCACCCCTCTCCCGTACAAACTCTTGAACTTGATTATATTAGGGGGTTATTTGCGAAAACAGTGAATTAGTTACCCATAGCATATTAGTTAAGCCGAGTTATGGTGATGATATCAGTTTACCTATAGAAGACATATGAATATAAGATATTTTAAGATACGCTTTCTACACTCATAGCCCCACGCTAGGATTTTTAGCCTGTGTCGTGGGTACCATGGACACACACAAGACGAATACACTAACACCCAGATCTAGAACTTGAATCTATCATTCAGATACCTGTCCGGCTGGGAATCGAACCCGGGACCGCGCGTCAGACCGTTAAGGTAACCGCTCCGCCACGCGATTCGTCATAATATAACTGAGACGTATTTAATAGGGCTGCGAATTTAAGTCTTATAAATAGCGATTACTGTCTGCAAACTCAATATTAATATAACCTTATTAATATTAAGGTAGCGATTAATTCTGAACCTTAAAAAAACACAGATGCATCTGTCCGGATTACTTACACGTATTGTACTCATTTGCGTATTTATTAATTATAACATCTATTTTATTTTTTGTTTATTAAAGCTATCTTGGAACGGCAAAACCGTATTTATATTACTTTCCGCACAACTAGGCTTAAATCAATAAAAAAAGGTAATATCTAAATTGTCTACCTAGTTTGGGCACGTTTGTAACATAAGTTATCGTAACGGATGGTGTATGTTTTAATTAACACAGAAACACTGTCCATTTAAAATCCAAGTATTAGGATTATTAAAAACCTTATGTACGTAGTTATTACGTAATGCTTTAAATTCATACGAATATATTTGTATAACGGTCTTTGAAGTCTGCCAAAAGGCAAATTAGGTGTAATAATATCGGCGAGGGTTATCTGTAATTTGCAAAAAGACGATGCAAATTAGCGCATCTATTCACAGCGACTCGGCGACTCATTTGGCATTTAGGGGAGAGTTTCAATCGACCCTCGTTGGGACTTTAAACATTAAAGCAATCTCCTATTGCGTCACTTTATTAGTTTCCGCTTCATTTTGCGCTTTTTGATGTTGGAGAGCTATAGCGCTGCACAAACGCGCATTGATGTCCTTTTGCTTTCTTTCTGTATTCATTATGCTGGAGTGAAGTAGGCTATGAGGGTTGGCTATTATGTTTTGCAATTCAAACCTTTGAAATAAAAATATGTTAAAATAAACACACACACACACACACACTTTCTACACTCATAGCCCCACAGTAGGATTTTCTCCTGTGTCGTGCGTACCATGGACACACACAAGACGAATACACAAACACCCAGACCCAGAACAGGAATCTAAACTCATCATTCAGATACCTGTCTAGCCGGGAATCGAACCCGGGACCCATTGCGCGTCAGACCGGTATGGTAACCGATGCGCCACGCATAATAAAAGAATGTAAAAAAAAATTAAAAACGCAAAGACGTGAGGTGTTGATATATTCATAGAACTACCATAAACCATTATAATACTTAACGGGTATTCACGATATACGGTTTATGAATTCTTATAGAATTATTTTTGCCGATATTTCGACCCAGTTGCATGGATCGCAGTTGCAGTTTGGCCGTGACCACGATCCATGCAACTGGGTCGAAATATCGGCAAAAAGAATTCTATAAGAATTCATAAACCGTGTATCGTGAGTACCCGTTAAGTATTATAATGTATCAATTCCGCGATAATACTAGTCTAAAATCATATACCATAAACCATGTACACAAATTAATTGTACAAGGTAGAAAGAACCAGAAGAACTAATTTCGCCTAAGAGCTACAACCGCTACATCACCTGAGATGACCGCCTCCTTAGAATTGGCAAATCATATAGGTACCTACTTATTTTATGATAACAAACAACTATTAAGCCACAATACGTTCAAACATTCCTAGGCTTCACTTTCCTCTGATAGTGACATTAATGCCTATGAACGTCGGCAACTATCTCCAAATACGTAGAACAAAAGTCCTGTTATTTGAAAGTAACACATGTTATGGATTAGGTAAAGTCAGTTACCAAAATCCATGGTAATAATAATATCAATATCTCGTATAGAAAATATTGCCCCATAAGAGACAAAGATGTTGCCATCGATATTATTTACGTTTTATACCTTCTTACCTACCCTACTCCTTCTATATAGGTACGTTTACACAAATACTCTATAAAGAAAATTCAAATTAGTCTTATCGACTTGTACCACGTTTTACATGAAAGTAAGTAGGAAATAAGAAATTGGAAGGCGTTTGAGTTTCACAACTCTATATTTGGGTGTCGTGAGCGCGGAATAGGAATGAGGTTGCGCATACGACATGAATGACAAAGTGGATGCAAATGTCTGCTTTGTCGGCGCGTCGGCAACCGCTGGCAATCAAACGGTAACGGATGTGCTGGTGTTGCGGCTTGTCATCACGGCGACGGGAACGTTTTAGTACGTTTTAAGGTGCAGGTGTTACACTTTACTGTTACTCGAAATAGCGACTATGTGTATTTGTACCTAAGCATGCAAAGAATTTGATGCTGAAAAAAGTCGTCTTTGGATTTGAGTGTCTTATAGATTGGGGGCTTTGGCTAAAAACATTACAGCACTTACATTTAATTTGGGGGTTATCAGACTTTTAGCCTCTCCTTCGATCCGCCAGTGGTCGCCAAAGGATAAATAATAATTACGATCCATGAATGTCAAAGAGGATGCAAATGTCTGCTTTGTCGGCGCGTCGGCAACCGCTGGCAATCAAACGGTAACGGATGTGCTGGTGTTGCGGCTTGTCATCACGGCGACGGGGACGTTTTAGTACGTTTTAAGGTGCAGGTGTTAGCTTTTACTGTTCGAAATAGCGGGTTGACTATGTTATTTATAGACTGGAGAGTTGAGGATTTAGCTTGAGGGGCTAGACCAGGTTGGCATGCAAATTATATGCTGAAAAAAGTCGTGTTAGGATTAGGATGCCTTATAGATTGAGGGCTTTGCCTGAAAACAATTCAGCACCTACTTATATTGAACTTGGAAGGGAGAGAGACTTCTAATTATTCCCCCTTCACAAGCTCTAGCCTCATCCCTGGATTTGTCAGCGTCCACCAAAAGATTAATAATAATTATAAGCGCTCCCATTACTCACGATATTTAAGCTGTAAAAGTCCACGTTCATGCCTATGATTAGTAAGATTTTATACAAAATCGTAAGTATTTTGTATATTACATATTTTGCTATCAATTTGGCAAACGAATATTTACTTAGTAGGTATATGATATATATGAAAAAATGTCATGGACGCTACGTCATAAGACATAAAACTTGTTAGAGGCTAATAAATATCTGTGAAGTAGCAACACTTTTTGGGCAAATTCCTGGTTGTTAATGGCTGTCGTGTGTCGTGACAAAAACTAAAAATTCCACCACAAGACATAAATCTCAGAGTTATGCGGTGTCATGGACCTATAATGACTCGAGAACTTTAATTAATAATGTGCATTCCTATCATTGAAGCCAAGCCCATATTTCTTAGATATTCGTAGTCCAAACGATCCGTGTGCAAAATATTAAAATATTATATACCTGGTGCTAGAAGTTATAATTATATCTATAATTTAATGACAATCATAAGTATAAACAACGATTAAACATTCGACACAACCACCCATTACTTTTAACGTTAATTTGTAAATTACTAACGAACATAACATAAATAACAATAAGTGATAATAATATGGCGTGGAATACCTACCCGTATGATTATAATTTACGTGAGCGTAACTGACCAAATAGAATGTCATATAAATGTTGTGTCGTTGCTAAATGATATAGTATTAACAAAATATTTTAAGTATACACATTTTGAACATTACTATGTAATAAACAAAATAATAACGAATTAAAATGATTAAAAATTCGAATCTGCGACACTGCGGAGACGCTAATGCCACGTATATAGGTAGGTAGGTACATAAGGTCAAGGTGGTAGAACCAGTGTAATTCGACCGGGGAAATACCACCACACCTATTTCTAGCGTGAAGTATTTCTTGCGTTTCGATAGAAGGGTGTGGTTGCTGGCACATTTTCACATGAGGCGACCATCATATTCCTCGGGAGTAGCAACGCATCTGTGATTGACTTCAGATCGAACCCATGTTCTGTATGAAGTTGATCACTGATGTCCGTGGGCGGCAGTGACCACTTACCATCAGGTGGACTGAATGCTCGTTTGCTACTTCAGTCAGATAAAAAAAAGTGTAGCAGTGTATGTATACCGTCTTCTGAGTTGCAAAATGTATAATACAAATACTTTTTCTACGCCTTTACTATTATCTTTAGCGACCATGTATCAACTACAGTTAAGAATAAAAGTCATTAAATCATTTAATAAAATGTAATTTCACTCGTCTCTACATCGCATATATTTGAAAAAAAGTAAATTAGAAGCTTAAGAATAATATTACTTATTCTTAAGCTTCAAATTTCCATTTTTGAAAAGACATTTTTTTTAAGATCGAAGTAGCAAACGAGCATGCAGTCCACCTGATGATAAGTGGTCCCTGCCACCAATGGACATCTGTAAGGAACTTCATACAGAACATGGGGTTCTATCTGAAGTCAATCACAGATGCGTCGCTACTCCCGAAGACTATGATGGTTGCCTCATATAGAACTGTGCCGGCAACCACACCCTTCCATCGAAACGCAAAAACTGCTTCACGCTAGAAATAGGTGTAGCGGTGGTACTTCCCCGGGCGAACTACACTGGTTCTACCACCTATCAAATTGACCCATCTGTTTCGTCTAGTTAATGACAGTACAACTTAATGAGATAACATGCGGTATCAGTAACATGAAATTTTTAATGATCATTAAAATATATAACGATTTCACAAGTCATTGTTGCAAATGTGCCTTACTTGTCAAAAAGAGTGTTGAATTTCAGTTAGTCGAAAAATGCGGTGGGCGTGATGACGTCTGCGCACGCGCTGCCGGATGCGGAAGTATGTAATTATGCTACTATTTCGCAAAAATGTCTCAATTGACCCTCGACAGATGGCGCGCGCGCCGAATTGTTCCAGCATTCTCTGAATAGTTCAGCTGTTTGTGTGGTGTCCGCCCATTTCTGTTTCATACTCCGTTCATGTTTCAATATAATGTTGTGCGAATTTTAGTTACTTATAAGTAGGTACTTCATTTGGCGTGTGGGTAAGGATACGAAAGTGTTTTGTTACCGTAAAACTAAGCGTCGCACACAGAAATAACATCTTTTTGAAGATCATTTAACTCTTTTTAGTTCAGTCTCCGAAGACGCCACCGTTAGCTATTTCTGCCTTATGTCAGCTGTGTAGCACTAGTGTGTCTTAGTCTTAAGGTGGTAAGGGAGCAAAAGCTACTTATCTGAGATGTTCAGACTTACGTCATTTTTAGGGGTATGTAACCTAACTCAGCTAAGATTCTAATCTTATTTGGTGTAGATTACAAATTACCATGGTCGACAGTGTTCACGTATCCACGATCAGGTTGAGTACATGCTCGTTTGCTACTTCCAAAGTATATGATTTAAAAAATAGTATTCACTTTCGTGTATTATATTTTTCATTAAAACCATTAAAAGTGTCAAAATTTATAAAAAAAATAATAGAAAGAAGCATAGGTACATATTACGTGCGAATTTAACAATCAAAATATCTTTTACATACCTATAAATAGAATATAGAAAACTAATAGATACCTGTGAAATGTAATTGAAGTGCATTTGATAAATATTGTCAGTAAAGTAAAAAATATAAAGCAATTACGTATGAAGTGACCCGATTTCATATACCTATATCTTATTATTAAGGTGATATCTCTACACAAAAAGGTAAATTACGCATATCAATTCATAATGTAGGTACGTATTAAAGGATATTGGTAAATTAATAAAAAGTCAATTATAAAAGCGTAAATTTATCTGCTAGCACTGCATCGAGCACTTTTGTTCCAGGAACGGGTTCGTACGGTGCAAATAAAGTATGAATAAAATAAATTATTGAATGTCTTTTTAATATAGAGGGTATTGTTTTACCGATATAATAGAGACCCGATCTTTTGTGTTCGTGGCGCCGCCCCGGCGTATTTCAGTCCAGGACAAAGAGAAAATAATAAATAGACGTATTTTGTTTGCGTTTTCTGCGCTTGGTCGCTTCTCCGTTGTTCTATTAATTGGTGGCGAAATAAATTAATTGAATTACATCGCTTGAAGTGAACTCAACACGTCGTTGCTTAAATGTTTGGACACACTAATTCAATGGGTTTTCAGGTGAGTTCAACTGAGGTAATTTAATTATTCGACTTGTATTCACAGGTGTTAATTTAATTTAAATTAAAAGGACCGTTTATTTAGTTGTTATTTCCTACTTATAAAGAGCGAGAAAACAGAGAAATATACATAGGTAGGTACTTAGGGAACGTAGCCAAACCACGGGACCATTTCAGGGGGAGAAGAGGGTTTTCAAAATATCACGCTTGGTCCCAGGGAGGAGGAGGGGAGTTTAGGTTTTCGTGACGTAGTCAATATCCCCTAAAGTAAATCTCGTGCTTTTTATAACCGAGGTTCAAATATTTCATTTGTATCCATAAGTAGGTACGCGTGTACTTTTAACGCCACGCGGCAAACACGGTGTTAATACAATTAATACCTATGGGCTAAATTATTATTTTTCAACTCATTTTATTACTAGAAAATTAATTTAAGAATTACCTACTATGTGACATCTGTAGGAGGAGGGAGGATGGCTACTTTTATATTAGGGGTCACCAAAGGGAAGAAGGGGGCAAAACATCCAAACGTTTCCTAAGTTAAAATATATTTCTTCAAGTACATATTCTAAAAGTTATGTAATTTGTTACACTAGTTTAGTTATTTATTAAAATATTAGATATACATTCAACTTATTTGATCTTATTTAAGAAATATAAATCTTGTTTATGAAATAGAAAGGGATACGTAAAATAAAGTTTCTTCTGGTGAACAATGAACGCTCTCTAGCGGGGAGTAGCAAAACTAGCAAGATTAGAGCTACATAGTAATCAGATAAATAAGACTTATGATTTTTAATTTTCACTTTTGTGTACTTATTTTTTACTCAATAATTTATAACATTAACTAATTATTAATTGTATGTAAGTATAGCAGTTCTTGCAAAGTAAAATTACATTTGAATAATTTGATTGCTTTCTGTAGTGTTTATTTTTATTATAATAAAAAGTTAATACAACCTAATACAAATAAAACTAATACAAATTGAATAATGTCTTAAAACTTGCGGTTGAAACGTTCAATCTCATGGCAGCTTGAGGAGCAAGCGTAACGAGGAACTTTCTATCCATGCTTTGGGTCTTTTGTGGCGACGGTACTTTCTTATTTCATTATTCTTATAATTGACATTTAAGACGTTAAACGTGGGTAAGTAACAAAAGGTAGCGAGTTGAAAAGCGTAGGAAGTAATTAGGTAGCAGATGGCGCGCGGGTCGCGGACGCAACCGCAAGTCTTCGTCCGGCGACGAATGCTTTGAAACATATGCTTTAGAAACTTCATGGATAGTTTTGTACATTAACAATATGAATCCATAAAATAGTTTAGATATTATCTTGGGTACATTAAATAAACTACGTATCTTACGCTACTATTATATTTTCAATAACAATTGTCAAGAGAGTTAATTAAAAGATGAAATCGCATTGTAGAGCGTAGAACATCTCACTTCACTTATTCATTATCAGTTTAATCTCGTTAAAATACAAAGTAACTTTATAAAGTTACTTTGCGTGCTAAGATATAAATGGGAAACATTTTTTCCGCTGTATAAGATTCAGAACAATATTAGTACTTAACATAGAAAGCAAGCAAAATATATTAAATTTATTTCGATACTTTTGCTCAGATATTTTGATTTTCGATAATGTGCTTTCTCAAAATACAAACAACAATAGGCCAATATGTCTGCTAATGTGACAAAATTACCCTCATTATTGATGGGAACACGAGAATAATGCTTTGTCGCAGTCGGCGGCTCGGGATAACAGCTGGGGACAAACTGCTCGCGACCGCGTTTCTCCCATTCTCTATGCCTTTTTGACTTTGATTTATGGTTTTTTTATGCTTCATTCACCCGTCACGGATACTATAGATATTATTTCAGTAAACCCGTCGACTTTCAATCGAATTAAATTTTACAACTACAACAATAGGCACAAAGCATACATTCGCTTGTCGAGACTTATCGAATGTATCGAAGTACGAAATGTTCCGCATTTGCGCCTGCGCATAGTAACGCTACATCATCTTTTAATAGTAGGGGACGACGAGAGTTTTTATTCCATTTTCACAGCAATTTATATTTCTAAAGCACAATAACATCATTGTGCAGTTCGATTTTAAATCAAATATGTACAAGTTTGGAGGGAGTGCCAGGGACACGGTTCACACCCTCTTTAACAAATACGATTTTAGCTGAAAATAATAAGGTACAGATAGGATAATATTTGCACACTTATATAAACATTTGCTGTAGGCAGTAAACCAACACTGGTATTAGACTAACATAATTACTTTAATTATATTTTGAAAGGCATTAATATAATATGTACCTACGTAGGTATTTAAAAGCAAGAATTGGAATCATTACTAACCAGTCGTTGAATAATTCTTAAGCATCAGTACCATATATAGAAAACTTTATAAAAATGCAATGTTCACATAAAGTAGCTATTTTCCCTCTTAAATGGTATTGACCGGTATCCTAGGTGATATTATCGATATTGTTTGATATATGTAGGTTTTGAATGGATTCAATGTACGTACCTACTTTATTTAAGCAGTTTATAAAACAAAAAAAAAATGTCGAGAAATTCCATACCATCTATAGGTACCTAAGCATTTTATAGCTGTCCACCGAATTTATAACCGAATCTGTCACCGATTTTTACCAACAAAAGACATTGTTTGGTTTGAACTTGAATGTTGTTTATTCAGCAATATTCGGCATCCTTTACAACTTACCCAAAGGGATCGATGTAGATGCAAGCGTTAGTCAAACGAATACTCATTTATCATAGCGCATCACAAAACCGAGAATGCCTCCTTGCCCGCAAGATATAATAAAACCAATAAAATATATTTGCAGCATTTCGAAGCATAGGTGAAAATGACGCTTACAAAAGTCTGCGTAGATTTGAGCTCCATTGTTCGCGGGTACGATGACAAAGGGTAGGTTGCTTCAGTAGCCGACAATGCGGCGGCAAGCGAGAGGGGCAATTTGTCAAAATCGACAATACTGCTCGACATATTGACCATTATTTATGGTGCGCTGTAAAACGCGTCCACGGTTTTATTGCGGGAACGATTTAGCATCGTGTAGTACACGATGACGGAGCACTAACTTTGTAGCGAGTTATGAATTGCATTGTCTGACTGACTTGCGATACGCAAATGTCCGAATTGACGACTCCCTATTAAGCTGAGCTGACATACACACGGTTCAAGAATCGACACCCAGTCAGGCATTCATTCATTTATTATTAATTACGTATTATATTAATTGGTTTTGTATTTTACGTTTTTATCCACAGCCCATACAAAATCACATACCTACTTTAATTTTTTTCGCTTCTACAAAATGAGTCTGCAAAACATGGAACTTTACGAGTAGTAAGGAAGTAAACTTAAACGAGTTATAACACTCAATAAATTTAAAAAATCGGCTGTAAGTTAATACGTAATTGATATTAGCTATATTGCCAACGAATTTTAACTTATCGCTCTACTAAGAACGGTCCGTGACAGGAACCGCTTTGTTATAAATTACTATGTAGATACTTGCTATGATTTTGTATGAAATTTCCACAAATTTATTAACTATATTTACGTAATAATAGAACAAAATTTCATATTAGTCCTATAGATTTATCTTTTTCGCTGTCTGGGTTAAAGGGGTGCGTTGACTTATCCGTTTAGATTATTTTTTGAACCATTTGTAATGTCATATTTCTATTGTGGCCTTTTCACATAGTACGTCCGGGCTTGAATAAGACGGAAAAAGTCATTCAAAATTTGTCGTTAAAAACTAACAACATGGTACTGCATGTACTTCTAAAATGTTGCTAATTACTTAATTCATCTTCCAACGCATTATGCTGGAAGCCGTTAGGAATAAAAAGCATAACGAAATTACTTTATAGGGTGTTTTGTTCGTGTGTTGGAGGTTCAACAATCGGCGAGGCGGGCCCGCGCCGCCCTCGCCGCCCATGCAGCTGCCGATCTTCCTGGCAACACGTACCATATCTTGTGTTATGACGAGATTTTTATTAATAATCTCACCGAACTGCTGTGCTGGCCATTTTCAAATAAAGGAAATTTTGATGTAGTAGTTGTATAAAAGACTTCTACTTAAAGTTAGTTGTAGATGCATTGCAAATTCAGTTTTGAATAATTTAAAATGCCATGTGGATCTACTCGTAAGTGTCTCGTTCTATTCTTCTGAAACACTTTTAGCATTTCATTGCTGTCATAAGTTAGAGACACCTATATTAGTTTTGTTGCCTCTAGTTACAATTCATGAAACATTCAACCTTTACGGTAAGTAGGCTTCTGAGGTAGTGGGCGGCAAGAGTGAGAGCTCGAATCGTCCAGCCAGGTGATCCTAGGAAGGACGGCTTTATGAGTGATCGCATACAGTCGGAAGACCAGACGGTGCGTTGGGCCCAGCCGATCACCTGCATTAAACCTGATGGGGTAACGAGCTTAAAGGACTCTGATACCATTTCTTCGAAGATCCCGGAGTCCTATTCGAAACACCGACTACGACCACCTGGGGTTCTTAAAGCGGTGCAAATCCTGGACTATGGTCTTTCTAATTTAGAGAAGGGACTTGCGAGTAGCATTGGATCACAAAATTATTAATGACTAGTTTACCCGGCGAACTTCGTTCCGCCTAAATAATGTTAACTTTTTTAATTAGGGATGACTTAGAGTGTTATAAACGTAAGAGTAGACAAATATAATCAGAAAGCTTCGGACTGCTAAGCTATCGGGATTTACACGTGTTATTGAGAGTCAACCATAACAGATAGACATATGCTGCCCTGGGATATTTTTATTATAATTTTAAGGAGAACATTTTCGTCATACATGATTTTTGTGTAGCTTTAACCATTATGATTGCACTAGCGAGGGAAGCTTAAAAAATGGAGTAACTTCTCCCGTTTTCCCAACTTTCCCTTCACTGCTCTGCTCCTATTGATTGTAGCGTGATGAAAAGTATACTATAACCAGCTCAGGAGTGTGAATAATAATTGTACTAAGTTTCATTAAAATCCGTCAAGTAGTTTTTGTTTCTATAACGGTTATACAGACAGACAGACGGACAGACAGACAGACAAACAAAAATTTTACTGATTGCATTTTTGACATCAGTATCGATCCCTAATCACACCCTGATAGTTATTTTGGAAATATATTTCATGTACAGAATTGACTTCTCTACAGATTTATTATAGGTATAGATAAAAATACTTTTGTATAAAAAATAAGTTGTTCAACTTTACCGCCGCGAAGTAGCAAGTAGATGTAAATTAACCGTTATTTATTTAATTTACTATTTCAAATATATTCCTATAAATATCCAGCTTCATTGAATTACACCTATATTAAAACGTGTATAAATCGCATTCATATAATATACAATCATAATAAAAATATAGATTTTGTTTCATATTCTGTTTCTATTTCGGTTGCTTAACAATCGGAAAGGCGGTTCTACGCCGCCCTAACCGCCCATCCGCCCTGCATTACCTGTGTTACCACAGCTGCTGGCGCGTGCTAAAATACTTTTGTTAAATACCCATTGTAAAAGATATTTTCATTATATGTATAATTCAAATGCTATATTTTAAACATATAAATAGGCAACGAGCTTGAAGTCCACTGGTACCCTAGCTTTGCACAGCTTGTAGTCTAATGGTATTTGGCCTGTACTACATGGACACATAAATGCCTAACTACTCCTGAGGTTCAAGGTGTTTTTATCATAAATGTGGTAAGGTAGAAATCAGATATATTATTTTGTGCCCTGTAATCTTTAAACGCACCTGTGATTGGCCTAAACCTAAAGGAATTAGCTGTCATAACTTGGGCAAAATTCTAATAGTCCCATGACTTATTTGCACGCATAGTGCTGTTAAAACCTAAATAAAATAAGCTAATACAATGAATCTAAGTGGAGCTTCAGGCTTATACTAGGGATTTAATTATTCTTAATTCGACTTTAGGTATTGATTTATTCAACCAGATAATATGACTGGTAACAAAAGACTTTCATATATCTATATAACATATGGGTTGTTTAGATATTTGGATATCTTTTATACTTATTATTCCTTCGATTCCTGTCATCAGTCACCATCAACCGTTGCATGTCGCACCACAATTAAGTTCCGCTTCAGTACAATATAGGGTACAGCGTTCGTTGTAGGCGGAGTCGGCAGCAATGGAGGTTTTTTACCTCCGATAAATGTAAGGGGCCCATTGTAAGCTGTTTGTAAGAAACTTACTAATTAATACACACCTAATGAGCCCTGTGCAAATTTTGTATGCGGTGTTTGTAAAAACGTGCGACTAATTATTTCATTAAAGTAATTAATGTAGAGTCACTTTACGTACGATTTTTTATTACGAATGGAGTCATGAAATGAATATCTTTTTAAGATAAGGATAACAAAAACAGTTTTTGAGGCAAAATTGTTTGGATTATTTTGTATTATGTAATAATATCGTAATAATAGGTATTCAGTATTTTTTTGATTTAATTGATCTAGCTAACGAGCATACAGTCAAGCTAAGTGGCAACTGTAGCCCATTGAATACGTTTAATTACGTTATTATTGACGTAAGCAACTTAATACAGAACAAAGTTTCCATCTAAAGTCAATCACAAATTGCTACTCCTGAGGACTCTATTAGGGTCGCGTCATATAAAAATGAGCCGGTTATGTATACACCATTTCTATACTTTGTCAAACATTAGGTAGGCGTAACATAGCTAAGGAATTTGAAAATAAATGACATATTTACAATTAAAATATATTACTTTATTAAAAATAGGTATACATGTATTAATAACTTTTTCAGGGTGGTGTTTAAATGTCTGCGTAACGCCATCTGTTAAAAATATTCAAAACGAACACCATTGCCGACTGCGCCATCTTGCAGGGAATAGCATAACAAGTGTATGGTAGATATAGTAACGTTGAATTCTTCATATAATAGTTTTTAGGCGTTTGATTATAAAAAAAATAAGGCAAATAAATGAATTTAAAATGAGTTTATTGAAAATTAAATTCTAATAAGTCATGTATGTATTGTATATGCTCTATCCCATGGTTAGGCGTCATATTAAGCACATCTAGAGATGTGACGCCTCACCATGCGACAGAGATTTTAATGATAGTAGGTATTGTGGTATTGTAGTTATCTATGTCAGGTATATCTAGTATCTACCTTCATAAACCTAGTGTTTACAATTTTCGTTTTTGATGTTTCAAAACCTTTAACATATAATTGAACATATTAAGACATATATTATACTTATTAAATAAATAATTTGTCGGGATATACCTATATTTTAAATTATAACAAATTTTGAATTTTCTGTTTCCTGTAGGTACTAATTCTTCGCGAACCAGTTCATACTCGTATGTTAAATTTTAATTTGTAGTCATAACTAATAAGAAAAAAAATTAACTGCGTTACTTTATCTACCGAGATACTTAGGTACCTATTTTTATAATGACATTTTCGTATAATGTCATGTGACTTGTGACAATTTTGTGAATTTATAAATTCTAAAATACGTATCGCTAATATAGAATCAGATGGAAAAAAATGTACAAATTAATCCAATTAACAGTCCTACTACTACGGCCGCCACCTTGACCCGAGTGATCACATCAATGTCTTTTGCCGATTTGGAGGAAAATATTAATAACTGGAAGAAAGAGCTTGAGGAACAGGAACTGATCTTCTTTGAACAAGTTATGCAGCTCAACGCCCGAGACCAACAGCTCTTTGCCAACAAGGAGAAAATAGAACAGCTAAACAATGCAATCGTAGCAGCTAAGGACGAACAGCGACACTTTGAATATGAACTAAACTTTATGCTGGCTGAACAAAAAGCGCTGGAAGAGTTACTAGCTCCTATGGAGAAGTTGCTAGATGAACCAAGGGACACAACCTACAGTTGTGAAAGAGCAAATATGTATTTTCTAGTCGAGAACTTAGAAATCAAATCAGGCAGATGTCGGAAGATTTAAAAGAGGTAATTGAACATATTAACGAGGTAAATAGGAGACAAGACATCAACAATCCTATTGTTCAAATCGGCCGGATTCTTGACGCACATATGTCGACAATGCAATGGATAGATAACACAATCACTCAGATTTCAATAAAATTAGACCAACTGTACGCCAGCTTCAATTACCTGGCAAAACAATAAATTGTCCTATAAGTAAATCAACAACCTATAAAAATAAAAATAATCGAAAATATATATGCCAACATATACAAATCATTTTTTTTTTGTAATATTGAAGTAGCAAACGAGCATGCAGTCCACCTGATGGTAAGTGGTCACTGCCGCCCTAAACATCTGTAAGCAACTTCATATAGAACGTAGGTTCTATCTGAAGTCAAACACAGATGCGTTGCTACTCCTGAGGACTGAGATGGTCGCCTCATGTAAAAGTGTGCCGACAACCACACTCTTCCATCGAAACGCAAGAAATGCTTCACGCTAGAAATAGATGTGGCGGTGGTTCTTCCCCGGTTGAACTACACTTGTTCTACCACCTGATTAAGAGCATTATTCGTATCTACCTCTATCAGATGGGAGTAAATTGTTCTAGAAGTGCTGAAAGAAGTGTTGAAAGAAGCTGGCTGGCCATACTCACACTTGGTCATGCAGGCTGAGTGCGTATTTTCTGACCAGTGTGGGTAGAAAGTGTAAAACATCTGTGAACATTATGCAAAGAAGCAAATGTAAGAAAATAAATTTATAATGGATATGTATTAATTAATCTGAAATACACGTTTCAACTTTAATCCTGATCAATTTTTATACGACTGATGCAAGATTGATTACTTTGTTTCATACACAATAAATTTTGAAGAATATCATTTAGGATCAACAATATTCCGATCCCTACTAATATAAAGTAACAAACTTATAACCTAACGTTAAAATCTCACTTACAATTACTATATTAATACATAAACTAAGTCAAAACTAGGAAGAAATAACAAATCACACTTAATTTATAAAATTAAAACAAGTATAAGTAGATATATATCTTCTTGAAAAACTTAACATTTTTTTATTTAATTCCTATGTACATATTTATTCTCATATCCATCGGCTAAATGTATGCTCTTAAATATAACCGATGGAGAAACTTACCTCTGTAAAACTCTACACTTGCTTATCATCAACATAGCTTAACATCTTGCCTTAAGTTTTACAAACCCTGTAGGTAATAGGGGTTTTGTCATCTAAGATGATATAATTTTATAATTGCCGTAAGGATAATTCATATATAATAGGGTTTTAACATGAAATCTTAAATAAGAAAATCATGTTTAAGTCTTTTAAAATCAGATGCACTTACGAGTACCCACTACTTACTAACGCAGTATTTGTCTCGTTAAAATATTATTGACTTGAAAAATTATACCTATAACTTTGAAAATATACCTAGCTATTTTTTTTTGTCAACACTCATACATACCTACTACGGTTGTAAATCCTACAATACTAGAAATTATCCTCTCTCTTAAAAAATATGAATATACCTACTTATTTGATCTAACCTATAAAGGAAGAACCATTAAATTGTGTACGGCTGATTAATAGCACTATTCACATTAATAAATAATCGTTTGTGTCATCAAAAGGGACAATTTGAGAAATATGTTAATTATAATACAATTTTCGTCAAATTTATGTCAATTTAGAGCAATAAAATAGAGTTTTATGTCGCATTTATTTTGATGCGGTCTCTTATAACTTGTAATTATCGAAAAAAAGGATTCGTTGAATCCTGTCGTCCTACATCCTACGTTATTGCGTTTTAAATATAATTATTACGTTTATTGTACGATTCAGGTCGTTAAATATGGTTATGTCCATGTTTAGTTTATAAGGCTCTTTAATTATTTATTGTTAATATGCAAGTTGTTGAATTAATTGTACTATATTTATGCCCGTATGAACTATGTATTGACTTATATGTAGTGACGACTTGGTGGATCTTGTAGTTAGGTATATATTTACTGCTTTAATTTGCAGATAAGTACATTTGTATCTTCAGACAACTAAACAGTTATTTATAAAATTAGTATTGGTACCTACTTACATAAATACAGTTGGCAAAAGGAATTAGACCTAAGATTAAATATACTTTATTCTGTGTCTGAAGGTGGGCGTAAATGGCTGCGACACAGTTTTTTAACTATTGTAGCTGTTTACGATATTACAATCCGTGTATCATGTATATTTGATCAATAGAAATCTCTCTTTAAAAATCTCTCTTTAATTTAATTCTATTATTTCGCATTAAATATCTTTAAACTGAATATGTACCTAATAAGAAAAGTATACAAAAATATCACACAGGTTACCTTAGGTTTTTAATTTCAACTCAAGTTTAATTAGTATTTGTAGACATAGATTAGATAATATTTTTTGATAGGTACTTAGGTAGTCCCTTATTTTGTGACTCTGATATTGGAATCAAAGTTTCCATAGATAGTAAATACAATTACGATATATCTATAATAGACATAAATACAACAAATTGTTTCCGACGAAGTAGGTTAATAGAAGGTGGACAATTTGCCAACGTAGTACGCGGGACAATACCGTGCAGTCTATAATAAAGAATACTGTGAAACGTATAAAGTATAAAGACCGTTCCTTTGTGATTTCCATGGAAAATAATATAGCAGCATAAGCTACAATAAAACTGCATCTTTTGTTAATGTGTCCCCGTTACCGGTTGCACGGAAACACTAGTATCATAGCAAACAGCGCCCCTATAATCTTGGACTCGCCTATTATGCACAGAAAATACCAGTTACGCCAATAAAAACTGCGGCTATTCTACATGGAAAATCTAAAACGATTAAGGCTGATATACTCAACCCTAGGCAGGTATTTTATTGAAACTCACCACGTCCTTACAAACTCTACACCGATAGCGGAAGAGATTGTAGCGAAAATCAAACTCTTCTATCTACATGTTACTGGGCACGGGTCTTCCTTCAGAATGAGAGAGTTTAGGCCATAGTCCGCCGCGCTGGCCAAGTGCGAATTGGTGGACTTCACACACCTCCGAGAACTTTTTTTTTTAAAGAACTCTCGGGTATGTAGGTTTACTCACGATGTTTTCCTTCACCGAAAAACAGTGATAATTAATGTATAATACGCACATAAATCAGTGGTACGTGCCTGGGTTTGAACCTCGGACCTCCCGATTGAGAGGGCAAGTTTCAACCATTAGGCTATCACTGCTCATTTATGAGTTATTATAAAAAAATATAGATTTGCCTATTATTCCACTCCAAAGACATCCACTGACCAATACAATAATGGGCGTAAATAGTGGCGACACAGTCTATACTATTGCCGCTGTTTACGACAGTATTAATTGTATAACTGTTTTTGGTGATAATAAAAATCTTTAAATCTTTTTAACTCTTTAAATACTTGTGGTTTCGGATCTCATATTCACGCTTTGTGGGCTGGTTTATTTATCTTTTTAATAGGTATACAAATTTCTATGTTCTGTTAATTAAAACCTTCGTTTCATTATGTCTATCAACGATCGTTAGATTAAATACTTGCCACGAATGCCATTGAAAACTAAATCTTATTACCAAATACTTTAAATGTCGTATAGGTACCTATACGACATTTAAAGTATTCATTCGTCTCTACCGAAATATATTATGGCTTACTTTCTTCAAATTAACCTCGATTATATTTATTTTCGAAAATAGGTGAGTAATTTAAGGATAATATTAAATATAATAAATTTTATTTAAATTAAACAGTTTAGGCAAATTTCATCAGTTTTCATCTCAATTTATCTTTTAATAGAGTGATTATAATTCGAATTATATGCCTATTTTAAGCAATTTTAAATTTCTGCTGTAAAAGTACTACCTACTGCAATCTTATAGTTGGGAACCGCTGATAATATTATACCTATTGGAAACGTCGCGCTCCGTGCATTTTTGATGCACAAAATAGCACAGTTGTGACAATTGTAGGTAGCCGTATGAAAATTTAAATACTAAATGGGATTCAGTTACTCTAATATTATGTTTTATTGCACTTGTCTCTATTAAACAGAGAAATAAAAACGGAATATTAATTTTATTTCGTGATGGTGCTAATAGTAGGTAGGAATGTAATGGCAGTTTATTTTGCTAAAGAATAGCATGCAACCGCAAACTTCGGTTTCGATTATTCGACTTCACGATTTCGGTTCGATTATTCGACTTCACAACCTTCAGCCGAGACCGAAAGCGAAGCCGAAGCTTTAAAGTGCTCGCGCTCTCTAGGCAGCCTGGCTGCGCAACCGGGGTGCGGCGGCTAAAATAATTGAGCAGTCAGTAATAGCACCCAATCGACAGCCCTTTGTCATCCTATCGTCGAATCATTTAGTAAAAAAACAGAATACGAACTGTGTCTGGCTGCGCACGGCCTGCGCACGGCTGCCTTGCTACATGTGTGATGTAATGGCTGCCGCAGCCAGGAGTCCGAGGCTGCTCGTGTGCGCGGTCTCCCATTCAACGTCATGTTTGTTTGGCTACCGCCGCTTGGCTACGCAGTCTGCCTAGTGCGCGGGCGCACTTAGGAACCACAAGAAAATCAGTTCCAATTTGGCTAAAAGAAAATATAATAACAATTTGAAAAACTTTTGCATATAAAAGTTAAATTGAATTGGGTATAAAAATCTAGAAATGATTAGAATTACTTAACAACTCAACAACAAGTGGATACGTGATATGTGATCAGGATGGTCGAGAGTCTTCATTATTTCTTTCTCGAAGATTTCAAGTAAAACACAGGAATAAACTTCTTCGATTTATTTACATTTGAGGAGGTCCGATCGCTTCGACGTTTAAACAAGAATCTCTTTCTACCGGCGTTCGCTCGCCTTTTATAACAATGTTTGGTGAGGTGACATAACAAATTTATGAAGGGTAAACTAAATTAAAATTCTAAAAATCATTAAATATTGCTAATTTAATAAACAAACAATTTTCGATATTTTTTTTCATAAACACGCGGTGTCGCGCCGACATATATTATAAAATTTAAAAATGATGTAAATTTCAAACGAGAAGAAGCTTGCCCATAACTAATCATGCGCTTCACCATTACCATCGCGGCGTTGTGCATTTGTTCTATTTTGTAGAGTCGAGGCGCTTGCTAAAAACATTCAGGCTTGAAAAAACTTCGACCTTCTGGCCACTGCTTGTCGAAACCGAAGCTTCAGTCGGACACTATCTACTTACTATAACTTTCGTAGCTGGTAGAAAGCTATCAGGCTTTGAAGGTAGGTTATTGTTATCTACCTATATAATAATACGTGAAGCAAAAACTTGTGATTAATTTTTCAAGATACTTGCCGTAGACGGAAGAGTATGAAATTACGCGATTATAGTTGATGTAGCGAAGGATTGCGCAATGCTAATATTTTTTTTCAAACAATGCATAACACACACATAAAATCAACTATAAACACATTACACTCACTACCTTGCATTTGACACAAACACATACATAATAAACGAAATAGAACATTCAATGTCTTACTATGAAAACACTTAACGTCCAAAATGTCAGATGTCTTTGTCAAAATACCCGGTATTGCTTTTAAATGCAGCTTACCTACTTAATAAACCTCTTTTTACTTCTAACGGGTCGGTTCAATATAACTTGCAAATTGTTACAATTTATTTGAATTTGAGAAATACTCGTGCTACTTTGGACAATATGAAGTTTAGTTTTTAATTTAAATTACGGTCGAATTTCGACCGTTGCGACGGGTGACTAGTTCTAGTATATACATCAAAGTATCTATTACTATTTTGAATATTTTATTGATTTATTACATATTTTTTTTATTAAGTAACTGTACCTACATGAGTAGGTACAGTTACAGTTAGTACCTATAATATTGCTGAGCTAAGGACCTACAATTGTCGGTTGATGAACTGAGAGCCTAAGATATACCTAAGTCTGGATAACCTGCAAACATTTTTACGCCGGATTATCAATCATATGTACCTATATTTAAGCAGATACATAAATATCTATTTGAAATATTCAAGTCGCGATACTGTATACAAATACCTACCTATTTACGGTTTCTAAATCAAGCCCAGTAGTTTGAGTTGACATGCACCAATGTGGTCGGACATATCAACAAAATTTTCAAGGGAAGGAAGCGCTGGTGTTAACAGTAGCGCCAACGTCGCCGGGCCACAAATGTAATGCTAACTCGTAATCCAGCCAAGAACATCGGGCGGAAGAAGGCGAAAGCATCCATGAGGATTTCTCTGCGATATAAAAAATAGATTAGTTAGTTTAGTTAGTTTTCTGGAGTAACATGGCATCTGTCACCAATCTTGGCAAAACGAATTTTATCTGAGAATGATAACAGGCGTTCATGGCCACTTGCCACCAGGTGGACTGCATTCTAATTTTCTGTTTCTTTGTCATGAGAAAGAACTAGGTATTATCCTGTCGGAAAATTATATCGAAATAAAAATCTTTTTCATAGCCATATCATTGGAGAAAATGGACTTTGACAGCCTAGAGCGACGTTTATTTCGAGCTATCATCTGCATCGATATCCGGGACTTGATGACATAATCGCGCCCCGCGGCGTTGCTCTGATAACAGCGTTCGCTGTTGCGGATTAATTCGCCGGCGCCGTGTCCAGTGCACTTAACGGCTGGACAAGCCTATGATTATAAAGCTAGGGTTCAGTATAATTCAAATCCTAGTACCTACTATGTCTACGACTTGTGTCCTTTGATTCATCCGTCCTTAAGTACCTATGAATGAGCTGTGGATATCTTTTAGATATATCAACGACATTTTCGTAGAACAGATAGAAACAAAAGCAAGTCAAAGAATTTCCCTATACATAGTATTTTCTCTATCCCACTTCTAATGTTCCTATTCAAATAAAGAATGGATTCCAATAAGTTATGGCCACATTTTTTGTTATTTATAACAATATCACCGACCAATGTCGATATTTTGATGAGTGATATTGTCAAAGCAATCGATGTGCACTGAGTAGATATTAAGTATACAGTAAGTAGTTTTTAGGGATTTATAAAATAGTGAGTAGGTACAGCTTTCTGGAGCTACAAGTTACCACTAAAGGAATATTTTGTTTTCCACGTTATAATATACCTATTTATGTATCTACATGACCAACGTATAAAGCCAAGTATTGAAACTAACATTTATTTCACTATATACTTAAAAGAGCATAGTAACAATGCATAGCCAGCTAAGTTTATATCATTTAAGGATATTCTTGAAACATTTTAAACAAACTGATCTATAAACAAGTACCTATAAAAATAAAGAAAATCTAGGTTAAAGATAATAGCCTGGTGCACTTAAACTCACAACGAGGTAAAACCAAGTGAAATACCGTTGAACAGCTTCGTCAATCCATAAAATAGCCTACAGGCATAAAGGATTGTCTCGCTTCATTGCTTTATAATATTACAATAATATATTTTCCTAAGACTACAGTACTTTTGCAATTTACACGGGACTTCGCCTGACCTGCATCTTTATATAAGACCAGATATGGAAGTTAATGTGTCTCAAGACTTAGTTTTTGATCAATTAATACGACATCTATACGTTGATATGCGTACCTACTTCATTCCTCAGTAGGACGTAGGTACTGTAGTGATTGATATAGACAGATGGTTTAATCTTAAAGGTGGTGGTTTAACACCCACTGCGATTTACAACACGCATGACAGGCGCGATGCTTTTTAGATAAAACAGATTACAACCCATTACAGAAGACCTGTCGACACAGAATCGCAGAAAAGCAAACTTATTAGATTACATATCATAAAATCAATCAAACAAATCTTCACTTCTACATATAATAAGTATGATTTAATTTAAAATTCAATATTTTACAACACAAGGCACTTTTTTCTTCGAAGGGAAAACCTTCAAAAGGTACCCGACGCCGTGGGACCGACGCTGAGTTATGTGGGATTTTTACCGCACTAAAACCCCCCGGTGGCCGTCCTCGGCGCTATAAAGAGGACTCCGGGACCTCCAAAGGACTGCAGCCGGAATCCTCTGAGCGCGTTGCCCCTGGGGCTCCTCTCCGATGGGCGGCTGGGTCCACCGCTTACAGTTCACATCTTACAGTTTCATGTACCTACAAAATTTTGATCTTCTAAATGTAGCTCTACCTTTGAGCGTCAAAATTAGCCGGAATACTATTTTAATCTGTAATGAAGTGTATCAAATTGTCTCATTTAGGTAAATGGTGACTGTGGATTATGTTGAATACGTAATGCGTGAGAGTTATGTGTCGAGCGTGGGCGTGACGGCGGCCGGCGATTGGAGCGCACGGCACCAATGCGCACGCGCCGGTCGCACGGTAGCCTGGTTTAATGAAAACTATGCTGATCACTAAGAGACGTATCGGAAATTCTCATATAAATGCCACTATAACATCTATTATGAGAATATTTTTAAAAATATAAAATTGGAAAACATGTCGACTGCCACTTAAAATCTTTGAATCTTAAAAAATCATGAAATTCGACTCATTTAATAATCAAAGTTTTTACTAGCAACACGAAAGCTACAGGTATATGTAAATTCTTAAATATAACTGCGTCCTTCTAAGAAGCAAGAAATAAACACACGTATTGGAAATATTGAAATGATAGAGCATTAATGTAAGAATGTGACCTTACGATAAATAAACGATCACATCCTCCTCCAACCCACCAGTCAGCTTCCTTAGAGCGTTTAAGGATCCGATATTACCAATAATTGAAGACATCGGACTATTAAGCGAGTCGGGGCAGGTTCTATGTTGATTACTCGTAGTTATCAAGAATTTGAGCTCCGTTCGAACTATTACGATACGAGGGCTACGGGCGCTTCTTCGTAATAACCATGATAATGCCTGAAATTATATGATTTGTGAGGAATTTTGTTGAAAATGGCGAAAACATTACAGAAAAGTACAGGGGTCGTTACGACGCCGGGCGGGGTTGGCCCGAGGCGAATGCTTCGCTGCCGCCCGTATGCAAATTAAACGTAATCAAAATAATCATTTTGGTAGGCGAGCAACTCCACGCGACTCCACGCTTCTCCCTCACTCCGACCAGAACTCCGCTTTGAAAGAAGCGTCTGCAAATCGGCCGACATGCAAATGGCACGATTCGCTTTATTATTTCGTTGCTACGCCGTACTAACGTAATTATACACGCGATAGTGGCTTAATATACGAAATTAATGTAGTGCAAGTGCAGAAAAATACCTATTTCGAACGGTTACACGGTTTTGAGCCTCTCGAAACACGCTAACCACTCATGAAATCATGTACAGGTATCTAAAGGTCATCCAGTAGCGACTATTGCATATATTTGCAATTATTTGTAGCCCGTATCATCATACGTAGAAATAATAAGCAAAAGCTGGCATAAGTTAATGATATGTTATGTTATACATATCTGATGATAGGTTTATAATGATACAGGTAGATCATACCATTTCCAGCTTAGAATTGTTATAATACTTAGTATCTGAGCAGGTATCTACCAACTTAGTTAATTCCACATTAGTTACTACAATTACTTATTAAACCAGCGAAACTTATATTTAAAGTGAAGTGTAGGAGCAAGTAAAAATTTATAGCAGTTTATTTATTGTTACCTATGTTTATTTATCGCCAATTTCTTCCACCTAAGTAAATAATTTAAGACCTTAAAGTTTACCCGTCAGATAATTACTTACCTAAGTATAAGTTCTGTCCGATTCAAAATTAATGTCGTAAGTTAAGTAAGTTAATATAATTCCTAATCTATACAAATATAATACGATCCAAGATAAAATCCATCGTGATTTTTCCAAAAAATACCTCCGCTACATCTGTTTCTGCCTAATACATGTAATTTAGTGTGAAGCGCTATTGTGTTATAGTTTGAAGAAGTTGGTAATAGTGACATATTTCTCCGAAATATATTAATTTAGTCGTCAGGAGCAGCATCGCGTCTTTGACAACCGTAGTTAGGATTCTAATCTTATCTCGGGTTGAAAAATACTATGGGTGGAGAGAACCACTTACTATATAATATAGGCAGTTCAAGTTTGCTAGGATCGTGAAGCATTTGCCCCGAAATTACACAGTGAAAAATTCTACGTAAAAAGTATTTTTCAGATTGATTAACAAATTAAGTATTTACTTGCTACCTATATTGATTTTATATGTATACTAATTGACCTGGCGAACCTTGTTCCGCCTAAAAATCAAAAATTTAAAATTATCAATGTTCCTCCACTATATTATGCATGTATTATACATAAAAACCTTTCTATTGAATCACTTTATCGATTAAAAGAACTGCATTAGAATCCGTAGCGTAGTCTTTAAAGATCTAAACGTACCTACATAGGGACAGACAGCGGGAAGCGAGTTTGTTTTATACTATGTAGTGTATAAGTTATAACTAAAATAGGAGGTTATAGTTAGCCCTAGGTTATAGATGGATATTCGACTACCTATAGTTATATATCCATGATAGGAGAGTACTTCTATCCAGCGTTTAATTAGGGCCACGCTTGGCTTCCCGCGGACCGGTGGTTAGCCGGCTGCCATGCCAATTGGCCACGATTAAAAATAATTTCCATTACTGATGTCATTTCGCCATTACCCCATTCCGTGGTGCGGATCATTTATGTTATGCTCAAGATTCTAGGTGGAACCTTAATGGTATGCCTGCACGTATTACCTACTTATAAATAACCTGTAATTGATAGGTTCTAGGTTTTTTTTAATGTTGTAGCAAACAAGCACGCAGTCTATCTGATGGGCTGTGGACTCTGCACATGGACAGAATTAATGCCAGAACAGTCGAAATGAAGGGAAAATAGTCCATATCTCAATCGATTTAAGCAATCACAGATATTGCTTCTTATATAAGCAATAATAGATACTTAAGCTCGTCTATAGATATATTTATATACACCTGTAGCAAGGCAATTGAATACCTATTGCTTTGAACAAGACGACAGCGATTACGCAAATGGCTACAAATAACAGACTAACGACAATTAGATGATCATCTCAATTGTTGGTTGTGGCGTATGCCTTCACCCACATAGACATGAGGAATGACGCAAAATAAATCTAGGTACCATTTTTCTGAACAAGTGAGTCCTAAATTCTATAAATTATGTCTTTGTACGCACGCCTGAGATAATGACTTCATTTAAGGTACCAACTCAAATTGACATTGCAAAACTAGTTATTTCAACATAAACGTAAAAACATAAAAATAACGGAAGCGTAAAAACGTAGAATGAATATCTCGTAATGTGTGGTGTCTTCTAAGTTATATATGGAATTAATAATTTAATTAATTTAATTTAATTCTGTCTTAAAGGGCATTATAACATTATGTGTACAGATTATTCAATTGTTTTAAGTAGTAGATATGTTACATACACGTATGTGGAACAAATATACATATTTTGTGTAGGAACAAAATAATTCAATCTAATTTATAAAGTTTACTTTACTCTTTCCGGTATAACAGAACAATAAATAGGTAACTATAGGTATCGTTTTAATTTATGTATCATGGTTTTTATTAATTACCTATATTTCTGTAGAAACGAACACAGGGAATAAATGAACTGAATGGAATGGGATATGCGAGCATAGATAGAAAACATTACTCCCATCATACTTCTTACCTATTTTTACTTTAAAAATTTGTAGAGTCGCCAGATACAAAAAAATCGCAAACATCTCCCTAGGAACTTAGATATATGTTTATTGATATTGGTCTCTACCATCTCTATCACTTCCTCATTAACATACATAGCGCAATGGAGTTGGCGCTCCACCGGCGGCTCAGTTAGACGTGCACAATTTGCTCCATTTGCAGTAATGACAGGCCGCGACTCTACTCGTGGATGCCGCATAATGATCCCATTCTCGATAGATCCAATAGTCTATGTAGACATCCGAATTGCAATAGTCAAATATATCCGCTACCTATATACTAAAGTACTCATTCTGTATATTACTTGTAGGTTTAAAAATTTGGTTAGACAGTATTTAAAGGTTTACCACCTTTCTATCGTTATGTAAAAATATAAGCATCAATATGAGCGTCAATATGATATTAAAAAAAAACTACACTAGGATTTTCTCCTGTGTCGTGGGTACCATGGACACACAAGACGAATACACAAACACCCAGACCCAGAACAGGAATCTAAACTCATCATTCAGATACCTGTCTGGCCGGGAATCGAACCCGGGACCCATTGCGCTTCAGAGCAGTATGATAACCGCTGCGCCACGTGTTCTGACGTAAAAGATCTGATTGATAATGTAAAGTTTTATTTTGGCTGTTTAATTGACAATCCATATGTACTTAATGCTAGCTGTCAAACAAGACATTGAATAGAGTTAACAACTTGAGGTCAATTTTATGATTTTGAGTTTATAGGTCATATATGACTCATCACTGCTTCTTACTTATGACCTTACTATTTCTAGCGTGAAGCAGTTGTTGCGTTTCGTTGAAAGGGAGTTTTTACTTATTCGCTTATAAAGAGGCAACCATTTTGGTACCTACTAAGAAACAGAACAGGGGTTTCGTGCGAAGTAATTTATAGATGCCTTGCTAGAATCTGTAGGTAAATTACTTCACACGAAACCCCTGTTCTGTGGGAAGACGTTACAGATGTCCATGGGCAATACTGACCTCTTACCATGAAGTGAACCGTATACTCGTTGGCTGCTTTATTATATTTAAAAAATCCCTGGATCACTTTATATTTTTATTAGGAGACGTAGCCTTGAAACCTTCAAAGACAGTAGTACCTCATAGTTTCAAGAGTTATAGCTTACAGCCTAAGTGATGCCAACTTAGTCTAATAACTAAGAATCCAAGTTATTCATATCTGGAACGCCACTATATCTACTTCTCCCTATTAAGAAGGAACAATTACCTACTTATCAATTTTTTTTAGAATAAAATAGCAAACGACCTTACAGTCCACCTGACGGAAAATATTTACTGCCGGCCTAGGACATCAGTAATCAATTCATGTAAAACAAGGTTTCAATCTGAAGTCAACCACAGATACTAGATCCCCCTCCCGAGGACTAAGATGGTCGCCATAAGCACAAGTGTACCGGCAACCGCACCCTTCCTGCCTGCTTCTTTTGCTTCACGCTAGAAATAAGTGTAGCGGTGGTACCTTCCAAATCCAACTACAATGGTTATCACCTTATCACGTCCTTGAATCCAGAACACAGCACCGGTTGACAGGGCTGGTATGAGGCTAAAATATGTTTATTAGTGGTACTTGAGAAGTTGAACTCTTAAGGAAACCCAAGGGTTTAAACTTAAGGTGAATGTTTAATCACTTTAATTTTTCACGAAAAAAGTTAACAGATAAAATTACACTATACAGGAATACGGTGCACAAAGGATACGCGATAACTTCTAGCAGGTATCTATGTTTATCTATTCGTCTATTGCAGGTACTCGCAAGTACCTACTTAGCATGCATTTGCGCTCACAAATCCCGATTAGCATATTACAACAACGAAATGATACGTCGGCGCTTTTACCGGCAGCTAGCTTAACGACCGATGTGGCCCTTTTGCTCTATTATTGTTGTTGTAAATATTACGTGAAGCAAAAATTTGTGATACGTTTTTAAGATTCTTGCTGCGGAAGGAGGAGGATGAAATTATGCACGGTTACAGTTGATGTAGAGAAGGACTGCAAAATGCTAGTATTTTTTCAAATAATGCATTTAACATATCTAAAATCAACTAAAAACACATAACACACACTAACTTGCTTTTGGCACAAACACATAAATAATAAAAGAAATAAAACATTCAATGTCTTGCACATAACTTCAAAAATATCAGATGTCTTTGTCAAAATTGCTTTGAAATGCTTAATTAATTAAAACCTCTTTTCACCTTTAACGGGTGATTGTTATCAATAAAATCAACACATTTTATTTATTGAGAAATATTCGTGCTACTTTGGACAATATGGAGTTTAGATTTTTAAGTTAAATTACGGTCGAACTCCGACCATTTCGACGGGTAACTAGTTGTAATAAAAGGATGCGGTAATTTCATTTGTCGGTTCTGATAATATGATGAATAATATGATGGACGTAACGTTCGATGATCCCCGAGAATGATGTTACACTTGCTTCTTGCACGCTTGTTTTCTTTGCAAGTGCTCTAGCAGGAACGACACAATTCGGTTTTACTCTAGTAGTGGCCGCTGTGAAGAGGACCACGTACCTATGTCCTGTCGTATGCAAAATCGTATGTTAAATTATTGTAGAAAAGTATTGTAGTCGGGAACTTTTAAGTCCATATCGGCCCATAGGTAGAGTAGTATCAAATGTCGACGCTATAATGCAATATCAACTCGATGAAAAAAATAACTATCTGCACAGAAATCACAAATAGGAACGAATTCAAGAAACATTAAATAAAATAATGTGTCAATCAATTTATAAAATTAAAAAAATTAACGTGATAATGCCATCATAGTCTAATCACGTATTCCCATCAGATAAAAGTGACAACTGAGCATGCAGTACTACCTATTGGCCACTACCGCCCAACGACATCTGACATCAAAAGATAATATGAAAGTCTCACATGAGGTTGATCACAATTGCGTTCTTACCTATGAGAACTAATTGGAGCTATTCTGATTAGCACCATTTCCTATAAACCAGATTACAGCAGCACGTAGTACTACTGTAAAGAAGCAGAAAATGATTTTACTTCTGCAGTCCCTTTTGTAATCCCTTCTGTGCTTCTGAAATACCAAAGAGTTGTATCACCTTTGTCGTCAAGCCATTATTTTCCCACTGCTGGGCACGAGTCTTCACATAGAATGAGAAAGTTTATAGACCACAGTGCACCGGACTGGGCAAGTGCGAATTTGTAGAATACACACATCTTTCTTTTTTAAAAAAAGGTCTCAAAGATGAGCAGATGTGGAGGTGTCATTCACGAAGTCTGCCCTCACCGTGAAGCAGTAACAATTAATTTATATATGCATAAAATTTTAGAATAATCAGTTGTGCCTGGGATTTGAACCTCAGACTCCCGATCGAGATAGCAATTTTCAACAATTACATTGTCCCAGCTTGTTCTATTACCTTACCAGTTGTTAACACAATTGTTATACAGCAGAGATAGGTATGCCAGTAGTGACAAGTATTCAAACATAACGCAGTCGCTTTCAGCAAAGCATTATTGGTGTTCAGTTAGACGCTCCATTTGCTGTAATGACAGGCCGCGGCTCCGCTCGCTGTTGCATAATGAGACGATCTAACTGCCGTGTTCGAAAGGTCACAAATGTATCTAAGTATTGACTAACATGCATATATTAGCAAGATGTACCTATATAAGTAAAGAGATGATAGCGCAACTCTTTGTCGTTCGACCCCGAAAACGCTAGTGACACATTTATTTCTGCCTAACAACAGTTTTTTTAGCGTTGCGGCGTTCTGATTTTAAGGATGTGGTAACAAATACGTATGCATTTTCGAGGCGGACAAACTTAGTCTTCAGGGGTAACAACGCATTCGTGATAAACTTCAAATAGGACTGCGATTTTATCAAGCGTTGGTTCCAAGTCAAGCTCTTATGCTCCTGTCATATAATAAAAAAGTAAAAAAGAGAAAAAAATCAGTAAAAAAAGGGAAAAAAGAGTATATAGTGAAATAAAGTCAACAATGTAATCTTGTTACATTTTAATTATCTACGCTTGCAATAAAAATAGATCCATTGATATACCATAATCATATATTTCTAGTTTTTCAATACCTATATGTAGGTACATTTCCACGGACGCAATCTATTTAATTTTATGACTATCTATTTAGTTTTATGACTTACTGTCTTAAATCAAAACAAATATTTTATTTCACGTTAAATTGTTTATTCGCTTTAACAATACTGTCTTATATTGTTTAAGCAAGTACTTGATAATTCATATGTTTATTAAAACTTTACAAGTCACCAAATTTGGAGAGGAAAAGCTCAATTTGAGGGCTGCTTAAACAAAACAAGCTCCCAAGCGGAGAGGGCTCACGGCTGGAACGAACGAGTTACAAAGCATATGTTTTGAGCGCTAGAGCACACCTTATCATTTACCGAGTTACCTGCGCAATGATTATAGTAATCTGCTCATGAGGGAACAATAGCATCACCCTGCCACCACATGCGCTGCCATCAACAGGATGTTTCTAGTTGGTTGTTGCTTAGTCACAAAGTTAACTAATAGAAATAAATAGCAACATGGGTAACGAGTAAAATTGTTTATATAGGTATTTAGAACATGCATATAATTATATTTAGTGCATACAGTAATTGACTATGTAAGCTTTGGTAATAATTGTAGCATTAGAGATACGGTGCAGGATTCTTGTGCATCGTGGTCTGTTGTTGTTTGGAATATCGTTGGTTCTAATAAATACAAATTTAATATTTGATTAAAAACCTTATTTTAGTAGAAAATTTAATCATAACAGTTATTTTTGTTAATTACGTATATTAAGTCCATTCCTAATTCTAGTTTAGCATTAGATTTTAAAATATCTTACATCAATAAATATCACGCTACATTAATATAAAGCTGTAGTTAGCATTGTACTTATGAATCAAATCAATAATTCTATAAATTATATCATAGTTTCAAAAAGGAACACCATATATGTGTTATTGTACAAATTTAATAGAAAATATGACCCTTTTACTGTTCCACATAATTAAGGAGTGCGCAACGGGACAAAGCCGATCGGCTACACGTTGCCAACAACGTTTTATTCGTTGGAATCGGTTGACAATGGCGGCGCACGGCACCCTTTCTTCGACAATTTGTAGACCAGCAGGCTCCGGAAGTGGAACCCTCAACCTGGAATTAGGTACCTTGGTCACACCAGGGCACGTATTGTCGCAACGCGAACTCCGCCCTCAAGACTTTTGAAGCTTAAGTCAGCGCGTGACACGTTCAAAGCTGCTGAGGTTCTGTTATGTTTGATTTCACAGTATACACATGTAAATGAACAAAAATCTTAGAAACCGTTAAATTAGGAGGCGACGTAATCTTATTGGTACTAGTTTAGAATTGATTTCCTATTGGTACACCATTTTAGTCGCCCAGGCAATAGATTTTATCTTATTCTTAGTAACAAAAATCTTTGCAAGCATAGGACAAAAACATATTTAATTAGGTACACGAAAAAAATGCATTGCAAGCAAATTTCGGAACTCAACAACAAATGCCACTTATTTAAGTGAAATGGTCTTATCAAGTTACATATAAACTTTGTTTATGTAGTCTCTTGTCTTTGAACTTCTAAAACACACAAACTGGTGTTCGGACATCGAGAGTGGTGTTGGTGTACCTCAGATTCACTTATAAATTTAAACTAGATTTAGAAAAAATAGATTAACTTGAAAACACATGTTTGTGTAACTCAAAATCTGCAATGATACAATTGCAGATTTTGAGTTACCTAACAATCTATACCCATACCTACGTACCTACGCACTTTTATCCGCAGCGATAGAAAATAACCGTTCAAACTATTGAGACGTAAAACCACCTAATTAGATGATTAGCTCGTATTACCAAGATTTTCCCCGTCTAACGGTCCGCCATCAAGACGCCATCGACTCTTAAAGCCAAATTATCTCGTTGAATCTCCACGGTGACCTTGCCCAGCCCTGAACTTGCAACCACTGATTACCGAATTACCAGTCCCCTCGTCTATACTTAGCGATCGCACCGATTTCAATAATAAATATCTTATCAAAATAACACCCAGCTATTGTTTTACCCTTGCAGCGAACTCCATGTTAATGACGTGCATTAAGTCGAATCGCTAATAAAATTAGGCATACTACGTAATTTGACTTAATTTTGCTACAATCATGTCTGAATCAGACCCGCAGATATTAAACACAAATCGTTGTCGAATTATTTTTGGTGAATCAAGTTCCCTAATGGAGAACGCTGATCTCATACAGTTATAATAACAAAATTAATTACTTTTTATTAAACATGAACTACTTCTTTTATAATTTTGACTATAGAATAGTTGCGATAGAGCTGCTTAATTAATTCTACGTCTAGATAATACACATTTTTGGTACATATAGTGGTATTTTAAACACAAAATAAATAAATTTAAAATCAAGTTTTTAACTCCCGGTTAAGAATAAAGACTAAATTGCGTTTCTCTGTGAAAATGAAAGAAACATCATTTTAAAGCCCTTATTGCGTGGGGTAATAAATTTAAAAGCAAAATTTTGCAAAATTCTTTTCTCATAATATTACTAAATAATCTCATCATGGTTTAAATCATAAACATCTGAGTGGCCTGATATCTACAATATACATTTTTAACCTCTGAGGATAATACGAATTACAAATTAAGAAAACTACAAAACTAGTACATCAGTGAAGTATTTTTCTTTATATATTTTATAAAAAGTTTTCGACAATTAATAAGTACGTTTTCTTTTAAAGAAGCTTTTTATCATAAAAGTATTTCGCACATTATCAAAATCGGAAGAAAATCATAAATGTAGAGCTTATAAATAGTTCGTTGCGTTCCGTCTGTCGATAAGAAAACAAAATCGATTGCACTTTTTGGTAGTAGAATAGAATATCTTTTAAGCTGTTGTCAGCTTTTGTGGCCGCTGGATAATTTGTAGACGACATGTATGAGGTAGACAAGACAAGTAGAGATACTTTGTGACAAGTTGATATTATCATACAAAACGCTTAGCGTTATGAAATATTATCAAAATAGTAATGCAAATTATAACGGTATTGTAGCAGCTGCGAACTCCTCACTCGTCGAGCATCCTTAGGGAAACGAAGACTGATAATTAATCCGCCATATTAGTTAATTGTCCCGCCCCACTACGGCCCCCGTGTTACGCTCCAAGCTCCAGCTCGGATAATTGCCCTTATTTCCTCTCGTTTGCTGTTTTTCTGCCATTATTAAAACTGACGGCTATGGCATTACCGTTTCAATAACTCTCATCAGGTACGAACAGGCATTTTGTACTTAATTCGCTAGTTTTTGCATGTGAATTTGTTTGTGTTGAAAGTTGGTACAGTTTTTACCAGCTGGTTACTAACATTTCATTAAAGGTGTTACGCGCACTTTACTGATGTATGTTTCTAAGAATAGCTGAGCAATTAACTCATGATAATTCGACACCTCCTTAAGTATAAGGTATCTACTTGGTAGACACCATTATGTTATACGTAATGCAAGATTTCCTACTATTATTTGTTGAAATAAGTAAGTAGTTAGATACATATGTATTACATATTTTTACATACTTATAGAAGTGTATACACCTTTATAGAAGTACCAAACAAACATGGTCCAGTCCACTTAATAGATTACAATTAAGTTTGATTACTGTCAATGTCTGTCAACGCTTTACCATAAGGGCACACTGGGCCAGTGCCCAGGGCCCCCATGCTTAGAAGGTCCCCAAGGGTCAACAATTTTTGTCACATTTAATACCAACATGTTATGGTCGATCGCATTACACTTTTCTCGTTGCACGAAAGTCGTCGGGGCCCTTTTCTAATGTAAAAAAGTAGGTACATCGTACTTTCTTTATATTTCAAAAGAGCCCCGAATTCTTGTGTGCCCAAGGGCCCCAGCATAGTCTAAGACGGCCGTGGTTACTGTTACGGTTACGTGGTGCTGGCGTAGCGCTGACCAGTAGACGTGACTCCTATCAGCGATCCAATGTAATCATGCAAAGGGGCCTCCCTTTGCATGATTAGATTGGATGGTGCCCTTGAAAATGCCTCCACCTCCTCCTCCAGAGCGGCCTCGCGAGACCCCTTTAAGTGCAAAGGCGTGGGCGAAGGCCCACTGCGCCCACGTCTAGCTACGCCTCTGCCTTCGATCGACTTGATCGAAGCCTGTAACCTACCCCAGATAAGTTTATATTTCTGAGGTCGATATATATGTTGACTGACGACCCAGCTGTAATTCCCGGTATAACTTTGTAAATACCTTTTTAAATATAAAATTAAAGCAACACGCTATTACTTCGTGAAGTCAATGAAAGACCTCAGAAGAATGTGAACCCTCAACCACAGCATTCCAACGAAACGCAACTGTGGCTTCATGGTAGAAATAGCTGGTGGTGATAAATAGACGCCCAAATCATACACGATGTACATCTTGGTAATAATAACAAAATTTTATCTTAATAATTACATGGTGATCAGTATTATCTACCTACCTACCTACTTAGTTGCAAAATGCGTAGGTACCTACCACGTAACATCATCGCTAAGTGCATATGGGTAGGTATCTTACACTGGAGCACCTACTCCAAAATTAACCTTTTCGAAGCTGTTAACAAAGTGGTCAGTTTTATCACGTGACAGGGTCAGTAGTGTTATTTCAGATTTCACATGTAAATGCCCGGGCAGGGCGTTGCGGCGTGCAAGCCGCGGGCAGTGGGCGTGCGCCCGCGTCCGGCCAATCGCGAAGCCACGTTCCGACGCGAAAGCCTCCGAATATTTCCCTTTTTTCATAGCAGTTACATTAATTGAGGTTATTTGCATAATTCGAACATTACCACGGAAAATACTCGCCGGTGTGTTTATGTACCTACGACTTCGTTTCTTAATATGTTTCGATTTCGCCTATAGATACGTGAACCTACGTTCTCATATACTTATGTGTATAGGCCACATTTTGATTGGCAACCTGGTAGATTTTTATTCTCCTAATCATAAATATGAGTAAAAATGTGGATTTTAGCACGCACACGATAACTACACAAATTTGCAGTCGGATCTTAATCTATGAGAGGAAATGAAAACAATGATTGTGATGAAGATACATAATAAACTAGTAGGAGAAGCCAGCGTAATCACGAATACTGAGTAATTCCGAACGCAGCGATTTTGATATTTCATCCTTTTCTTTGTATTTTTTTTTATTTATTTCAGTGTAACAACATACGTATAGTAAGTAGTTTAAGGTTTTTTTGCGATTATACGATGCCGCCAAACAAAACATAACCTAAAGTTGTGAACAATTTTGTTTATTTATTTTGAAGGGTACCTACGGATTGGAGAACGGTTTGGAGAACGTACTGAGTGGATCAATCTCGAACGTTTACTTACTATTGCCCGATCATCATTTTTATTCTGGTTCTTGTTCTCGATGGACTAACTGATTTAAGTACCTGTTCTTGACACACAAACTCTACCAGAACACCCCCCCGCCGTGGGAGCGACGCAGGGTTATGTGGGATTTTTACCGCCACCGGGAGGGTTTCTCCCGGTGGCCATCCTCGGCGCTATAAAGAGGACTCCGGGAACTCGGAACGACCGCAACCGGAAGTCACTGTCACCCCTAGAACTACTAAGCGAAACAGCAACAGAAACATTAGATTTTTAACCACTACACCTGTCAAAGAGGAATGTGATGCAAAGTACAATAAAAAATGCAAAACAAAAGAAAGAAGCGGATTAAAACCAATAATAAAATAACTAAAAAGGAATAAAGAGCTGCAATAAATTTTAAAAATATTAAAGAGTTTTGTTCTGATAATAACAATCTGAAAAAAAGAATAACACAAAAAGGAACGGAAGAAAATATAGCTTAAGTATTACTGCATATGTTGTAGCGATTAATTCGGAGATAGGCCTCGTAGTAGATTATTTCAAATCTCGCTAACGTATTCGTAATTAGCCCGCCTTCCCCTACTGAGGTACAGAGTTGGACTGCATGCTTATTTGCTACATCTATGGGCATTATAAAAATGCTAAGTACAAACCTACAATAAGTCTGCAGATAAGTGCAACGTACCTACACGTAGTTGACGACAAGGGCCTTTAGAAGAAGACCATTTATGGTTTTTAGCAATTTTCAGTTTTAAGGTGGTAGAACCAGTGTAGTCCAACCGGGGAAGTACCACCGCCACACCTAGTTCTAGCGTGAAGCATTTCGCGTGAAGCACTTTTTTTTATTTTTACCTAACTGAAGTAGTAAACGAGCATACAGTAAGTGGTGTAAGTGGTAAGTGGTCACTGCCGCCCATGGACATCTGTAATCAACTTCATACAGAACATAGGTTCCATGTGAAGTCAATCATAGATACGTTGCTACTCCCGAGGACTATGGTGGTCGCCTCAGTGAAAGTGTGCCGGCAACCACACCTTTCCATCGAAACGGAAGAAATCGGAAGTATCAACGCATCTGAGATTGACTTCAGATAGAACCCATATTTTTTATGAAGATATTACAGATGCCCATGGGGCCGCCCATGGGCATCTGTGACCACTTACCATCAGGTGGACTGCATGCTCGTTTGCTACTTCACTCATACAAAAAATAGGAGTCCGGCATATCCTCTTATCTTAGCTGCCTCCGCGGTTGACAAGAACACATGCAGAGTTTTCCCATGTAAGTAAGTAAATTTAAATTTAACGTATGTTATAGCGGATTAATAATGTTGTCAAAAAATATCAGTCCTATTTTTTTGAGGTAGAAATTAGATGTTATTCAAACGAAATGAATAACCATATTTAAAGCGAAAAGCTAAATAGGTACTTATTGATGGTAAAAATACCTGCCTATGAACCGAGCCACAACTGAGGACCTTACAGCGACTTTACATATTTACAAATAGTACCCTTAATGACTTATAACAAAAGGAAGACTCGAAAGTTTCATTTAAAATATTGGGAACATATTTTTAATTTCTTTAATAACAATTTAGGAACTAAAAATAATTCCAATTTTTCAACCATCTAACCATAAACTTATTGCTCTATTAGAGCTTTTAACTTTAAGGGGGGATCTCTATAAGTTAAAAGCTCTACTTAAAAGTCTATTTCACCCGTGAGCTTCGATCATTTCGTTCGGACATTGCAGTTGTGATAGATATGTAGATAAACAAGGTAAATTTATTTAAAAAAAATAAGACATTTGTAAACTTATTAAATCATTATTAGTATCACATTATTTTTAAAATATTACCGGACAAATGAGCGGCTGCACCCTCCGCCTGGTCTTGGTCTATAAATGTCGCGATCGGTGCACAGAACACGGTGAAAGAGGGTTGTAAAAATTGAAAATTTGTAAAAAAATTACTATGGAAAATTTAAAAAAAATCGGCGCCTCGATATTCGTGAGACGATCACGACAGTGCAAGAATTTTCGAAAAAGACCGAAAAATGACTGTTTTATGTCAAATTAAAATTTGATCAAATTCATTACAATTAATTAAAACTCATATAGAGCATAACTAAATCTAAAAATATTTTAGAAACAAGTCATACAAGGAAGATACTTGGCTAAAAATAAACGCAGGATTGTTAAAACCTTGCGTCTTCGTTTGGTCAAGTTACTCTATGCCTTGCGTACATTTTTTAGTTCAGCTATTGCGCAAAAGAGGGCGGTACGTGTTAATACCAAATAAAAATTGACCGAAATAAGTTCAAATACGAAAATTACATTTAGAATCAAACAACTAAGATATTTGACAATATACCATATTTTTATCATCCTGGCGAATAACATAATTATAATAAATCAGGTTACTTAGGGATACTACTTACGTACCTACATAATCTGTGGTGTTTCGTTTCGCTTTGTGAATTCGTGACGTGATATCATCTGACTGTCACTGTCTGCCCGTCATCTACTGATTACATTGCGGATTTTAGTCATTTTTGTGATTGGGTGGAATTTTCTGTCCTTAGATGCATTTGTAAAATTTCCAAAGCATTTTTTTAGCAATAATAACAATAATTTCAGAACTTTATTACAAAAGTTCTGAAAAGATTTAATTATTTGCTGCCCACTAACTGAACCGCGGAAGGTATGACATCGTTAATTAATTCCTGGGTAAACACAGACCTCATAATGTAAAATTATATTGTTTTCAAATGTAAAAACAACATAGTAACCTCAAGCACCTATGTCAGGTCATACTATTGAAAACTCTCCAAATACGATAAAATCACTACTTTCATAATCCTTAATATTCTCGATAGCTTAACGTAAAATTCATTTCCCTCAAAGATTAATTCCAATAACCATTTAACGCCAACTAGAACGTAATCACAAATTTATTTTATTAAGACAATCTAAGTAATAAGACTTCAAGTTAACACAACTATTCAGATATTATCACATTTAGAAATTGGTAGATTTAGTTCACAAGTCTCAAACGATCTTTGATCTTAATTAGAAAAATAGTGTATTTGTAAGAAAAGTACATATTTAGTTTTCATTACACTGTTACCATCAATTAAAATATTTTTATTATCAATATTATAAATATGACTGTGGACTGTGAACTTTGGCCATACAACGCGGAAATGCCGCAAGCATTCTTGGGACTCTCCCAAAAGGCAGCGGTATGGACTCTTTGTTTTATTTATAATTTGTATTATTTTTTTAGATTTAAAGAAATATGTTTTTTTATTTTAAATAATTTATTTTGTATATAATGTACATGGAATTGTTTGTTTTAAAGATTATATATTACATTAAAACTGTGAACTTGTTTATTCACAGGCACTTTTATAACTTGTTGTTTATATTTCATATTTGATATTGGTGTCAACTACTGAATTGATTATTATAAAATTTTGCTCACATTTTCAGTAATATCAACCAGTTTTCTTTTATTTCAATTTTCTTATAGAGTTAACCAATTGTTGTAAGGAACTTGAGTGTATAAAAACTATGGATAAAAGTTACTTCTTGTATTACAGATGCAGTTGTCATCAGACCCCAGACGAGTGGACCGTGAACGTCGCTATAAACCACCACCAGCATCCTCAGCACCAACTGAAGATCTAACAACTGATTATATGAATATACTCGGTATGTTAAATTTACTTATGTGAGCACATGCACTTTTTCATCTTAAAAAAAGATGCATAGATTCACGATATTATTGGTACCAGATGTGAATAAATTGAAATACACATTTTGGAAAATCCCGAATTGGGAGCTCAATTTTATATAATACAGTATAATATAAAATATCATACACAATATTGTAATACAATATAACCTTACAATATATTCATATAATATACAATATACAATGTTGAGAGCCAATTTCGCTAGTAATGAAAAAATATATGTAGATCGACTTTACGACTTATTCATGCCTGGTATGGATATAGTGTTAAATAAATACACACCAAATATATCTCATTAATAAGTCATCAAGGTTCATCCATAATACCTATAATGCCTAATACAAAAATGGTGATATAGAGGCCTCATTATTTGTACCATTAAGGTTAATACAAAAATGGTGATATAGAGGCCTCATTATTTGTAACCAGATATACAATTTTTTATAGAGCTTGTCTTAAGATAAGGAATGGATTTCCTATACCTGAAATATGTCTCTAAATTAGGCACATATTTCATTTTATTTATTTTTAATACAATAAAATTTCTAATTTCAGGAATGGTTTTCTCTATGTGTGGACTAATGATGCGCTTAAAGTGGTGTGCTTGGACATCTGTATTTTGTTCCAGCATTAGTTTTGCCAACTCCAGAATTACTGATGATACTAAACAGGTAACGTTTTATGCTGGATTATTTTTTGGATACCTTTTCTTTTACTCTCAATCAGACATTGAAGTATTTTACTATAATCATAATAAAGTAGCCAAATGATATTTTTTTAATATATAGGATTTTAGAGCTGCTCGCTATAAAAGAACAAGGTTTATATTTGAAGTCAATTACAGATGACTATTCTTGAGGATTAACATCTCTTATGAAAGTCTGCTTGGAACCACACCCTTCTACTGAAATGCAAGAATTGCTTGCTAAAAATAGTAAGCAATGCCTATTCCAATCCTTGAGCCATGAATTATCAATATTTCATTAAGAATTTAATACAGTTTCCCTTTTTCTTTCAGATTGTAAGTTCCTTTATGTTATCCATTTCTGCTGTAGTGATGTCTTATCTACAAAATCCCGGACCAATGTCACCTCCGTGGTCTACAGTGACATGATGAATAATATAAATGTTGTTATTTTAATTTTATTATTATGAAAATAAAGAGTATTCTTTAAACTACCTGTAATGCGTTTTTTTTTGTTTTTTTAATTACAGTCCTATACCTATCCTATCCTATATCCTATATACCTATCCTATATACTATAATATATATATATATATAGTGATTGACTTGGCAATCGCATGAAAAAAATGTATCTCATAAGTGATACATATTTATATTAGATTGTTTAGTGGGATTCCCACATCAATATATTTATTTAAACCGTTAAAGATTTGTAATATTGATATGGTCACCATAACATGTTGTTGGTTAGATAATCGCGTAACAGCTTAAGACAGAAGCTCCATTAGGTAGGGAGTAATTAAATTAATAACCGACTTTGTATTACATGGATATCACAACTTTTTTCGGTAGAAGAACTAAGTTGTGTGACTTGGTTTTTTGACAATTATTGTTTTTATGGAACAGCAGTTGCCAGCAAAACAAAAACTTAAACTATTATTAATATAGTTTTTAAATATGGCGCCTGCAATCAGAGAACGAGGAGGGGAGAAGGGGTGGGTTTTTTATTATCATAACAAATGTAAGGCAGTTAATTGAGAACCACAAAAATATATATTGTGTCACAACACTCATAAGTTACTATTTTGACCTAAAACGAAAAAAAACGTTATAATAATGTAAAAACTGTAATTAAAAATATACTAGCGTTTCATTCAATAAGACAGATAATGTATACCTTAAGTCATTTTGACAGCTTTAGTTATCTGTGTTCTGTGAGATATATGACACATGGGCTACGGTATTACGGTAATATACCGCACGTATTGTGAAAGGATTGATTTTCAAAAAGATTACATTTCGTGTTAATAACATCATTACGTGTAACTTTTAATTACGTACTAGTCAGGTAAACATTAATTATTAACATAATTTTTATAAACCGGTATATTTGAAAGGTTATGAATTTGTAGGCATTGAGCCTCATTACTTGAGGTATTAATAGTTTTTATTTTAGTTCCACGTGTATTATTAAATAGTACCTTATTTTGTAGTTAATCAATAATCACATTTGTGTCCTGGTTGTAACAGAAAACTTATTGTGTGCCCTTGATTTGACACATTTTAAAATGTATACTGGATACCTATTTTTGTATATTTATTAACTACAGCTGGTAACAAAATACATCTGGTAAATATTGAATAACAATTATTGTGCATATTTTAGTAAGGAGTCAAGTTGTAAATTTTATATGAATACTCTAATTTTACTGCTTGTCCTGTAATCTGATTTAATAAGAAAATTATTTAAATAAGGAAATTTCGAAATGTTTCCATCAATAAAGCAGTAAAGTGAAGTAAACAGTAGCAATAAGAATTTCTTTCGCTTATATCTATGTTATGTGAGACAGTATAAAAAAATATGTTATCACATTTCAGGATGCCACCGAAAAAAGTGGAAGAGCCCGAAAAAAAGCCACTTATTGGTAGAGTTGGCACTAATTTGAAAGTTGGTATTGTGGGAGTACCAAATGTCGGAAAGTCTACGTTCTTCAATGTATTAACAAAGAGTCAGGCTGCTGCAGAGAATTTCCCATTTTGCACCATTGACCCTAATGAAAATAAGTACCCTTTTTTTCATATTTTCACTTCAATTGACATGACCGTATATAGTTACTAACATAATACAGGTCATTGTGCACTACACAACTTAGTTATAAGCAAATATTTTAAACATTTGCTAGGTGATAGAACCAGCTTAGTTCAACAGGGGAGTGCCATCGCCACACCTATTTCTACGCAAAACTTTAATTTTTCACTTCTTTAGAATATTTGCTTCATTAATGTTACAACCTTTTATGGTGGTATCAATACAGTTGAACACTATAAGATAAGGTGTTAATCCACTAAATGGATTTCTCAGTTGTTCCATTCTTGTTACAACTGCAATCATAACTAGTAGCACAGGAAATAAATGAAGTTAATGAAAAATTACCCTTGCATACTACTTTTTTCAATTCATTTTATCAAAAATTTTAGAAAATTGTGTTAAATAGTGACAAAAGTGTTTGTATCATTGTGCCCAAAAACAATTCTATATACAGGGTTACAGGAAAAGTCTTGCTAGATCCGTTAAGGGTGTGGAGTACCCATAATTTCTGACTTATTTCATTATGAAACACCCTACCCTAAACTTGACACTTTTCAAGATATTCGACTTTGCCCATTTTTAGGCTACTAAATTTAATTTTGTTAGTTGTATGTGTCTTAATATTATTATTACATGTTTACATGTGTAATAAGATGCTTTAGGACGTCGTAGGTCGTCGTAGGTCTTTAGGTCGTCATAGAATTAAATACCCATCTATCCACATAATTTTCCTAAAAAGATATTCTAAGTTATTGTATATAGGTTTATTAATAACCTTTGCTAAAAACAATAATAATACTGGTATACACAGCAAATTAAATAGACAGTGTCAATGTCAGGTCATACATCAAATGTAAACAAGTAAAATAAATTCAAGACTACATTGAAGTCATGTTATCATATGAAAGATACGAAGATAATATTGCAGTAACTGATAAATATAATATAAAAGATGTTAAAATTTCCAAGGAAGTAACATATAATGGGGATATAAATTTAGTGAATAAAACTAAACATAAAGATGACGATCATATTCCTCCTTTAGCGGCAGCAGTTGTTGGTTTAAACAACACTTCAATGCCGCTGAACTCAGATTTACATTTCAGTAATCTATGGACAGATATTGACGCCCAAGAAGCCCATTTAAAAACAAAGCCTACCTGTTATTTAATAATAGGCAAACCAGGTCTTGGATCATACACACTAGGTGAAAGTCTTTCGAAGAAGTTAAATTGCATTCATTTGTCACCTAGAATTGTTTTACTTGAAGAAATTGAACAAAAAAGTTCTACAGGAAAGTGTTTAGATTTTAATATGAGGCATAATAAAGTTTGCAAATTTGACCACATACTGCCAATTATGCAAACAAAAGTGGAGTCACCTGTTGTTAAGCATAGGGGTTATGTTATATCGGGTCTACCCATTGTAACTTCATGTAAGTCTGAGCCATATCTTTTAAACAGATTGTGTGCAGAAGAATCTCTCACAATTGTAGACGATTTACTGTATGATTTGATTTGGAATCTTAAAAGAAAGAAGAAGAAACAAAAAGTACAAAAAACGTCACCACATTCTTCAGTAAGTAGTGATGTTGATAATGCTGGTGAAGAAGAGGTTGAAGAAGAACAAGTTGAAGAAGAGCAAGAAACTGAAGAACCAGAAGAACTACCTGTAGAGATGCCCAAATATCTACTAGATATTTGTGCTGATATAATTTTTTATCAAAATATTTCCTTCACTACTAAGACGGCTAACCTATTGCAGCAATGTCTGGATCTGTTTAATTTTAAACCTGATGTCATAATACATATTATTAGTCCAGATTTAGATACTTTAACTAAGAAAAGTCGGAAATACTTTAATTGTATAAACAACATAAGTACTTTTAATCCCTTTATATCATTTACTGATTTGGAAGTAAGGTGGCCCAGCAAATACACTATGATTGATTATAGTAAACCATATGATAGTCATGTATTTAATCCAAAATATAGCTGCAAACAGCCAATCAATTTTAAATGTAATTCTGTAAATCAAATATGCAATTACAAAAACAATATCAATCCACTTGTAGAACAAAAGCTTAAAGATTTTGATAGTAAATACATATTGAAAATTGATGGCCGTACTTCTGTTCATCAAATGTTACATTATATAATGGGGAAATTACTTTTTATACCCATCAAACCTGTTCTTATACCAAAACCTTTATATCTTGAAGAACCTCCAGAAGACCCAGAAGAATTTTGGAGTACTGTAAAACAGTTAAATACAATTAGAAGTGGAGTTCTTAATTTTAATCGATATCCATCTCTGTGGTATACTAGATGCCCTGTTGAATTGCAAAAGAGGCGAGCAGTTGAAGGAAAACCTAAACTAGCTGTATCATTATTTAAACATGTCTATCTACTATCATCATTAGATGCTATGATTTCATTTTGTAAAAATCCCCGACCGTATCTAAAGCTCGAATACTTGGAACCAACTTGTAGAGTGATAATTTTAGGCACTAAATCTTCCGGGAAAACAATGATTGCAGAATGCTTGTCATGGTTATTTGATACACCTATCATATGTTATAAGACCTTTTTAACCAATGAAAAACGAAAGAAATACGATAGCTTTTCCAAATCTATTTTATCAGAAATAATAGCCACCATCGAGGATGCAAGATTTATGAAGTGGCAGAGTGCAGAGATAGAAAGAACTTCATATTTAAATAAATGGTTTACGACAACATTACCTGAATTGGTAAAGTATGTCGCTTTATTCCGAAGACATTCAAAGTTTGTAAGTGAAGAAGAAGTAACAGAGGAAGAAAATTCTTTATCTGAAATAGAATTGAAAAAAATGAATAAGTTGAAAAATCAATTGTCATTTTTACCAATTTTGAATGATTTAGAATTATGTAAAAATGCTATTTTAGATTCCAACCTTCTAATGTATGCTCCGATCGAATTAACAACTGAAACTGCTAGACCTACTTTACCTATTCTCGGTGATAAAGATGTTACCGAAGCTATATCCGCGTACATATTAGCCAATGATCTGCAAAAAGATATCGAACCCACTACTGAAGAAGTAATGAATGAAATGACACAGATAATACAAACGATTGACAAAGAGTCGATGGATACAACCCAAAGGTATGGTAAATTTATAATTGATGGTTTTCCATCTGATCCAGAATTCTGGGGATATCTTGTTGATTACAAACTACTTCCTGACTATTCAGTAGTTTTGATAGAAAACAAAGAAATTGATATAGATCTTTTAAGAATATATTTTATTATCGATAAATCACTCAAAAATTATCAAGAAAGATATGTCTTATCATCTGACCCTCTAGTCACAACAAAGAAACAATACAAAATGCCCTTAGAGGACATTTATTTAGACATTCAGATATTATTACACGAGTTGTTGAATAATGTTTTTGATGGTGATTTATCAGAACAGAATAATGTAAATGATTTTACAGAAGTCCTAACATCATTTAGTGAAGCGATTGATAAGTTCCGTGAAGAATGGGATTCGGTGAAATTGAAATTGGAGGAAAATTCTAAGGCAGTAATTGTAGTGGAAATTGAGAATAAGACTGATATTGAAATATTAGACGAGGTATTGTTAAAGTTAAGACAATGTTATTACTTATCTTGCATACCTTTAGACAACGCTGAATTAGAGGAAAAGGATGAAGAGTATAACATCATCCAAGATATGTTAACATATAACGATCCTTATTATTTAGGTGAAACTAACATTTACTGCCCTATAGCTTATTATGACCATAGTGTAATGTGGGAAGGTAAACCAGAATTTTGCACGCAATTTGATAACAAATCTTATTATTTTTCTACAGAACAATGTTTAGAATTGTTTCAGAAAGATGTCACTAAGTATCAATCTCTTAGTAAACCATTTAAATCGTTACCACCTGTGAGAATTTGCGTAATAGGAAGCATTGGCAGTGGGAAAACAACACTCTCTAAACTAATAGCAAAGGAACTGGGCTTAATTCATGTAGATTTTGCCGAATTTCTCAATTGTTATTTGATACCTAAACATTTTAAGAAATTTGGTCGACAATACGAAAATAGCTTTAAAGATACGCCAATAGACGATGAAGCTATAATGGAATTTCAAGCAGATGAAGAAAATGTCAATTTTGCATCAGATATTTTAGGCAATGAAAACGAAATTCGACGTTTATTATACAATTACTTCGACAAAGGAGCTCCATTATTGTCTACATTTGTACAGAAACTTATTACTTTGTTATGGTCCACAGAGCCTTTTTCCAAAAGTGGATTTGTATTAGACGGTTTTCCTAAGTTACCCAGTGATGTAGAGGACATGATCTCTTGTTTTTGTATACCTGATTTAGTTATTGATTTACAAGGTAGTCCTGAGAAAACACTCGAAAGATTGTCTTCAAAAATGTTAAAAAAGTGGAAAAGTCAGTTATACGAAGCAAAAAATGAAGCCAGAGTTAAATTTGAAAAAGAACGACGGAAATGGTTTGACTCTATAACAAAAGAAGTAGTAATTAAACTAATAACTGATGAGATCTTAAACAATATATTTTCGGACATGAGCATGACTGAAATTAATCCTGAAATAAATACGTCTGTTCAAAGTACCATCATCGATGCTCATCCTTCTGGTTCTGCTAATGTAGATGCAAATTTATTTAATTTGTATCACGAAATGATTCAGATTAATCCAGAACCAATTGACCAAACGCAATGGGAAAAGGCAGAAGATGTTTTGGAAAGAATAAATAGCAGATTAGAGAGTATTTTTGAAATAGATGATGAAAATATACAAACATTGAAAGATATTTTAGGTGAACAAAAAATCAAAAACATATCTATAAATGGAAATAAATCTGCGGCTAAAGTCGCAAGAAGTTTACTCCCTAAGCTTTCTTTTTTAAGAAATAGACAAGAATCATTTTTTGAACAAACATTCATAATAACTTGTGATATTGCAGAAACACTATTAATGGAAGGATTTTACTTGATTAGTAAATTTAATCGGATGTGTCCCGTTTATATATTTGAAAATTCTCAGACTATATCAAATCCATACAATGCGTGTAAACGTATAAATAAAATATTTCCGGTCATTCATCGCTCCTTTATATATTTTTTGAGTTCTGTTAGTAATGTACAGAAATTTCGAAAAAATCCGTTAAACTATATTCAAAGCGATGCTATTAATTCCTACTGGGAATATCCATTACGACTTAGCATTATTGGACCAGGGAAATGTGGAAAAAGTGAATTGGCGTCAAAATTAGCTAAGCGTTATGGATTAATGATCATATCTAGAGGACAAGCTATAAGGCATGTTTTGGAAAACATGCAGTGGTCAGAACTAGCCACTAAAATGAAGGCAAAGCTACAATTAGGCGAATGCATTGATAGTGAATTAATTATGAATGCGGTGCATACCGTCACGATTGATTACCGTGTGGCAACAAATGGTTTTGTTTTCGATGGTTTTCCTGACAATCCTGCAGAAGCCAGTGCGCTTCAGAGAATTGGACTTTATCCGCTTATTGTAATCAACATAACTAGTAGTAAAATAACTGTTATGAAAAATAGCCAAAATGAAATTTATTTTCTCTTACTGAAACATAAACCACCTTATTCACGGTCATTTATAGAGTACCGACACGATAAATGGCAAGAAAATTTCTACGCAATAAACCAGTGGATAAACGGCGACATTCAAAATCTTTATACTGTCTGTGGAGACTCTTCTAAGTGGCAATGCTTACAGGATACTATTCATTACATTGAGGACATAATCATAAAAGTTAATTATTATTTATGTAACGTGAAAGCAAAAATAGTGCCTGCTCATGTAATGTGCTTTTCCAATGAAATATTTGAGCAACGAATGTCTTGCTTCAAAAATATGTGTCCAATTTGCCTACGTAAAAATGTTTTACGTCATAGTGGCTTTCCTGTTGATAAAAAGGGTCTAGTACAGTCTGGAAATATTTTGTATTGGTTTTGTCCTGATCATATGAAGTTGGGTCTATCTCGGCCAAACGTTTACTTGAAAGGAAAGATAAACGTACCAGAAGTTCCAGTTGCTGTGACAATAGTAAGCCCTACGTTACTTTATGAAAACGGAATTTGTATAGTAACATACGCAAAAAATTTGCCGTCTCAGAAGATTGTTAAAGGCGATAAAAAATTTGCGGCCAGTTACGGTGGAAAATACTATTTATTCTGCAGTCAAAAGTGTCAGCAATTTTTTCTAGCTAAGCCTCATACATATTATGACGTCACTGTATTCAAACGCCCTTCATTTCCTAAGTTATCCTTAAAGAGCCTACCAAACCTAGGCTACTTGGAACAAACTCTCGGAAATATTTTGACCAAAGCTTGCTGTTCCGTGACTGTTGCCAGACCGAAATATCCCGGTCTAGATATTCGAGTATCTGGTTTATTGCATGTAGCTTTGTTTCTTAAAATTAATAATCCCCTCATTACAAAACCTGTTCTACCGATGTATGAAAAAGTTTCCGTGGTTTATGATGCTCGATGCAAGCTCATCCACGACATAAGATCTCGTCTGCGATCTATAGATAACCCGTTCGCAAAGTATCCAACTCGATGCAGTCCACGAAGAATTGACTCTGGAACTGTCAGGAAACTTTCCAGCGTTGTATCAACATCAGGAAGTTCTTATTGTTCGGAATTTAATAAAGTTGAAAATCCGCTTATTTAATTACTTTATTATTATTTCAATAAATTTTATGTGTTTATAGCAGATTCGTTTTCTTATTATAGTTATTCAATTCGAATAGACGTTAGTACAAATATCTTAAAGGTAAAGTTGCTTCCTACCTTAATTGTAATTTGATGCTTTTTAAAGTTATCTAACCATGGATTGTCTTTGTTTCAGCAAGTAGGGTACCAGTCCCCGACGAGCGTTTCGACTACCTTTGTCAATTCCATAAGCCGGCTAGGTGAGTAAAATAATACCATTATTATCCATGCAACTAAAATAATCGGACTTATATATAATTTACAATCATTAGCGTATGTCATATATATGTATGCACTTGTTATTGCTCAAAGTACACGCGACATGGTAGATAACATTATTAATAATCGAGACATAATTCCGATGTTGGGGATAGCGACAGTGGGTCGCGACCCGGTGCAACCGCAACATTGGAATTATACCTTTAACAATATATTATTAATATCAAAAATATTACATTTTCATAAAATACATATGCACTTACTATGTATTCAATAATAAAATTCTTCAATGTAGCAAAGTACCAGCTTTCCTCAACGTGGTGGACATCGCCGGCCTCGTACGCGGCGCGGCGGAGGGTCAGGGACTTGGGAATGCTTTCTTGTCACATATAAAAGCATGTGATGCCATATTTAATCTATGCCGTAAGTATTGTTTATTGTTTCTGAATAACAATTAAAAGGACCAATTATTTACTAGTAGAGTTTTAGAAATTATTACACCAACAAAATAATCGTAAGACTTTAAAAGAAATGTAGTTAAAAAAATACTGCCATAATAAAATCAATATATTAAAATATAACTATACAGCGCTTAGCTTTCAAGCCAAAAAGAAATCAATCTATAATCTATATTCTAAGTTTGTTGTTGACTTCCAGTAATCAGTTTCCATCAGGTTGAGTATCTGTTGATTATTTATAAAAAATGTATAAAATATGAGCATCGTTTACAAAATAACACAATATTTCAGGTGCGTTTGACGATGAAGATGTGATCCACGTCGACGGAGATGTAAACCCGGTGCGAGATCTGGAGACTATCGGAGAGGAACTGCGACTAAAAGACGAAGAACAGTTGGTGCAGAGCATTGAAAAACTAGATCGTTCGGTGAATCGTGGTGGCGAGAAGAAACTCAAGCCGGAATATGTAAAATAATAACTTATTACCAGTAGCAAAGTATCTTATCGAGTACATTATATACGAGGTTTTTTTTGGAATATACATTGGAGGACCATACTACACTCTTGGTCACTCTTAATTATGAAGAGTTGGAACCACATACAAGCACCTTTTGTATGGAAATGATACCATATTGGACGCGTACGTGGTTTATGACACATTTTCAGAGAAAAAATTGGTCTACATCACTTTCTGTAAAGTGGTCTATCATTGTATGAAATTAAAAATAGATGTGATAAGTCCTTAGTTTATTCAATACACAAACATCTTGTAAAGTGTGTTTAAGTTTTTGTAGCATTTAAATATGCTGTAATCAACTCCAGATAAAACAATATTTGTACTTGCAAGTAAATTGGATCCCATCGAACGATTATATCACCCTTAAAACCTTAACACCGCAGCCGAGAAAACCTTAACACCCAGCAAAAGTCAAAGATGTCGCCATTCATAATAAGAGTAGAAAGGCGATTAAAAGTATTCATATATGAAAAAATATAATCATTTCATTTCATTTGACCTAAAATATTGTATACTCGTTTAGTTTTGATGACGTTGGAATGCATTAGCTTAGGGCGCGTTCCAAACGCCACTCAAAACCTCGCCCAAAACCTCGTTCCACAAGACGACGGCGGTCGTTGTGGTCGCGGCGAATACGTCACTCATGACGTCATGTCTTACGCCCACACGAAGCTCACGACGACTCATCGAATAAGATGGGTTGAAGTGATCGTTCCACTAGAGATGATGTCAGTAACGCTCGCAAGCTAGTGGAACGGGAAAAACTGCGGTCATTAGCGTGGACTTTGTGAACGTCTAATGAAATGCACTCTTAGTGACATCTTTCAAATCCAATATGGCGGTTGCGCCAAGATGGCGAACTAATAGTTTGTTGTGTACTTCCATTATATACGTATCGAATGAAAGCTTTGTTGTTAAAGACTAATTGCTTAAATATAAGTTGATTTTATTTACAGGATACTTTGATGAAGATAAAGACTGTTCTTGTCGACGAGAAGAAACACATTCGTTTCGGTGATTGGAGTGCTGCAGATGTGAGTGATTTTATTGTTATTCAAATTCTTAAGTATGTGCCAAATTATTTTTATGGAAATACAAACGAAAATTAAATTATGCTATTGAAAAAAGTGGATTTATTTTCGAAGATTTCGAATTCCTTGACCATATCATATGGACACAATGAATTATTAAATTATTTAAGATTGTTATAGTAGTATTTGAGTTTATAATTAATTCTAAATAATATTACGTTATGGGACATCATAGATGTCATACAAAATAATACAAAAACACACGAATAATTTCAGATTGAAGTCCTAAACAAGTACCTCTTCCTCACATCAAAGCCAGCCTTGTATCTTGTAAACCTGTCGGAAAAAGATTATATCCGAAGAAAGAACAAATGGTAAATATTATATATTTTCTATTTGTTTACGATATCTATATTGTAATATACAAAGCGTTATAAATACAAGGTAAGATGACTATGCTATCATAAGCGTGGAACTTTGAACTAACACATACTTAATAGATTTAAATTTAATAGTCCTTTGGTCTTCTCAGGTTACCAAAACTAAAAGAATGGATCGACAAGAACGACCCTGGCGCGCCACTGATTCCATTTTCTGGTGTCTATGAAAGTAAACTGCTAGATATGGAACCCCCGGAACGTGAGGCGTTTATAAAAGAAAATGTCCCCAGGTAAAATGCAAGAAATATTACAAAATTAAAAACGAAGTAGAAGTAGCTTCGAAGCATGTCTGTGGATATTAAAATTACGTTACGGATTTTAATGCTTTTTATTTAATAGATAAAGTGATTCAACAGGAATGTGTTCTGCGATGCACTAAGTTGTCATCCCATACATTTCATATTCACCAAACCTTCCGGATTACTTGAGTTATAAAACATGTACGATATAAAAGGCTATTAAAGAGCTATTTATTGAAAGTCTCATAAAGCGCTAGTCTTCCAAGGCGATATGGTCAAGCAATTTTCTTGACTTGATTTGTATTATCGCATAATTGTAAATTTAACATGTATGTTTACTAGTCAATTATCGATATTAAAATTACGCTAAGGATTTTCATGCAGTTTTTTAATAGATAAAGTGATTCAAGAGTAATGTGTTCTGCGATGCACTAAGTTGTCATTCCATACATTTCATATTCACCAAACCTTCCGGATTACTTGAGTTATAAAACATGTACGATATAAAAGGCTATTGTGGAGCTATTTATTGCAAGTCTCATAAAGCGCTAGTCTTCCAAGGCGATATGGTCAAGCAATTTTCGTGACTTGATTTGTATTATCGCATAATTGTAAATTTAACATGTATGTTTACTAGTCAATTATCGATTATCCTTATAACTAGCAAATAAACGAAGAAATAACATCCTGTTTCATTTTATGTTACAGTGCTCTTGATAAGATTATCGTTCAAGGATACAAAGCTCTTCAGCTAGAATACTTCTTTACTGCTGGCCCTGATGAAGTTAAAGCTTGGACTATACAGGTAAAAATGCATTAACAACTTGATAACACTTGAGTAAATATTGATTAAATCCCAAATAATGAGGAAATGTTACGGGCACTGAACGCTCTAAATGCAAACACGTTTAGCTAGGTGTCGTGTATTATGAACTATACTCCTACATGATAATGCTTGTTGCTGTTCTGGTCAAAAAATATTCAAAAACACTTAATTGCGAAGTGATACATCACACGCCCTATTCACTTGACCATCGGATGGCGCATCCGATTTACATCTTCAGAAGATACCAACATTTGGGTTGATTCGTGGATGGCCTCGAAGGTTGAAAAGTTCTCTCTGAAAATTGATCCGGTTGATGATGAGTGAGGGAAAATAGCAGTGGTTAGTGATGGGCAAAACTTTGAATGACAGAAATGTACCGTTCTTTCACAACATCTTTTTTAATTTTGCCAATGAACATGCAGTCTATACCATGGTAAGTGGCCACTGACTGTCGAAGACTTAATGTCTCCTTTATCACACCTTTCAAAAAAAGAACACAGCATTGCTTAACACTGCTCTTATTAACATTCTACCACTATTATATGTGGTATTTATATGTGGCTGTAGGCTACAAAATCAATGAATTAATGAATTATTTCTAGAAAGGAACAAAGGCGCCACAAGCCGCGGGCAGAATCCACACGGACTTCGAGAAGGGCTTCATCATGGCGGAGGTCATGCATTTCAAGGACTTCAGAGAGGAGGGCACGGAGGCAGCTTGCAAGGCGGCTGGCAAATACCGGCAACAAGGTAAATGTTAGGTAGAAAGGCTATACGAAACTGTCTATTGATTGGAATGGTATGCTAAAATACTAAAAATACTTGCAAAAGTTATTCTTATATAAATATATATATATACGTGACGAATAGATAACCTCTTTCCTTTGGGAAGTTGGTTAAAAAAACACCTTGTTAACTCAATATTGTGTGAAGATGTAGAACACTGCACATTAATTGGCTTACACAAGTACTTACATAAAGTTATTATGTTTGTCTATTTTTTGTAAGATCATTTTTTGCCTCCTCGGTTTATATCAAAAGCATTATTCTTCGAGTAATCTCTCTACTAACATGTTGACGGATCGGTTTAATCCAAGCGCAGTTTCCTTTTCTTGACTTACTTTATCAAAATAGATATTTTTATAAGATTGAAGTAGGATGAACATTTACGCAATTTCACAAAAAAACATGATTGTAATTATATAAAAAAAAAAATGATATAAATAAGAAAAAAAGACAAACTCGCTGAGTTTCTTGCCGGATCTTCTCAGTTGAGGTGGTATTCTGATCCAGTGGTAGTGTAAGTAAAAAAATGTAACTGACAATTTGTAAGTGCCCCCATAGGCCTATACAAAATAAAGACACTTCATTTGATTTCATATAGAACGGGGATTTTTTCTGCAGTCAATCAAGTTGCTACTACTGAGTACTAAGGTGGTCGCATAACATAATGTTAGCTGGCCACCCTTCCAGCAAAACGCAAGAACCGCTACACTTTAGAAATAATTGCTATTAAAATCTCTTTGTCTTAATCCCCAATTTTGCTACTTAATTCTATACTTGAGTCTAAGAAGACTTAACAGAGACCAATTAGCAAAATTAGGGACTAACAACACTGAAATGTCATTACTTATAGAATGAAACAACAATATTACATACCATAATTATATTAAGTTTCATTTTCATGTAGCGTAATATCAATATATTTACATTCTAGGTCGAAATTACGTGGTAGAAGATGGTGACATCATCTTCTTCAAGTTCAACGCGGGTGCTGGCTTGAAGGACGCTAAGAAGAAATGACGAAACAAAGTGTTTTTGCTCTTAGTACACATGTTGTACTTCAACCTCGCGTTGTACACGTTGCTACACGTTACTGACTAGGGCATGCAAGGACATTTTTTACACTAATACTGGGTACACGTAGCTATAGTGTATATTAATTTAAATCATAGCAATTGCATTTATATCATAAAGCGAATAGTTACCAGTACCAAAAATGCGGATTATGTTTCGTACCTAAAATGTATATAATTTAATTGGTTCACTAAGGTCATTAATTATGTGTAGCTAATCGATAATAGTCGTCTGTTGTACTATCCATTGCTAGTAGAGTCATTTTCCGAAATGTATTGTGATTTGACTGCGTTAACTTTTATTATGCATACGCATTTATTATACTTATTATCATATGTGTGATATGCACATTGTCACTTAATTTTAACAGAAGTTTGTTAAAGCTTGTAAGTTAAATGATTTCACATGAGAAACACATCTGATACACGAATACTATCAAGTATCTACGCGCTTATAGTGCACCTTTACAAACATATTTGTACGAAAACAAATGCGTTGTTCAGATACGTATGTACTCGCTATGTGTATTAGCGTATGTACGTATTAAACAATGTTAATGCTATAAATTACTTTGATTTTTTCAGTTTTGCTATAATTCACAATAATATATTTTATAGCTACGTGTGAACCGGGCCTAAATAATTTATATCTCTTCGCTATTATAAAATAATACATTGGTGTTTATAAGTAAGTGCATTATTCGTATAACGTAACAAATTTGTAAACTCACAATATATATATCGTATGTTGGCTTACATATTATATATTATTGATAATAATTATAGAACTTCAACAAGTTCTTCTATTCTTGTTATTTTATCTTTGACCTTTCCGCCGTCTTTCGTATCTTCAGTAACGGTAGTAAAAATATTTTCAAGAACAATTCGCACTTGTTTCAAGAATTTCTTGAGATTTATATGCGATAGAACATCTTGGTCGGTTATTGTAGCTAATTTCTCTTTATCCTTTTCGGTTTTTTTAATTACATTATTAAGTATATATGCCGTCGCTTGAGTTACTGCTTCTTCCCATTCCTGAGAATACACAATAATAAATACAAACATATATAGAATCAGTTTTACATTTAATATATATGAGGTGTCTCAGAATATGATTTTAGACTAATATTGCGAAATTGATACATATGAATATATAACGGGTACTCAGTTTTAATTTATTTACTTTCCACGTTTACTGAGAAAAGCAAAAACATTTTAGGAAGTTCAGCAGAGAAGATGGCTTCAAGTTAGCACGATCGTGGGATTCATTGATTAGTTTATATAAATCACAAATAGTAAAGAGTTCGATGCGTAAGGTTACCGCTAATGCTGCGTTCCATATTACGCAGCATTAGCTTACTAACCTTTTTACCTAAAGATTATTACTAACTTATTACCTAAAGATTGAGTCGAATTAGTCCTTGTTAACGGTTTTGGGTACAACCCATTATTGTCCCACTGCTGGGCACGGGTCTTCTCTCAGAATGAGAGAGTTTTTAGGTCAGTCCACCGCGCTGGCCAAGTGCGAATGGGTGTTAACGGTTACGCGGTGAATACGATTCATGCATTGGCAGTAAAGTAATTTTAATACTATAAACGAATCTCGAGTCCCCTAATATGTTGAATATTTGAAATACATTATAAAAAATTCATAAAGAACTATTAATACACCCTTAAAATATTCATCACCTGTGAATGTTCATATAAAGAACATAAAGACAACATCTCTTCTATGAGTTTAAACGTAAAATCTTCAACCACAGTATGTTTCAGTATGCACGTGACTAAGTTACCTACTGAAGACAATGTACATCCAGCTCTGTAAAATAAGATTAACGTTAATTTGGTATGAATAATAACGATACGTAATCATATGCATTAAAAGAAGTTACATAAAAATATATTGAATCTTAAAATATTTTAATTTTTTGAGACTGTTGCGAAAATGGTAAAAAGCGAAAATTTTGTAAAAATTGTTACCTAATGTAAGTTATAGTTACCGGCAAACTTTTTCTCTGCTCTCAATAACGTATTCAGCAGATTTGAGCAAGCGCTCATGAGTATCTCTCATAAGAAACTCCAAAGGATCGCAGTCACCTGGTGGTAAAGAACCGTACTGTACCAATAGCCGTTTTTGAATCACCATAAACTGCCTCTGTAGAACGCTAAGTTCGTTCTGAAATATTAGAATCTATTTAATTACTGCTCCGAATTTTAGTTTTGGACGTGATGTGTGCATGTGTTTATATCATTATTTTGTATATGGTCCTTAGCACATACAATAATAGGGATTTAACTTATTTCTTATGTAGAATAGTGCAAAAACTAACAAGCGTTCGATCAACTTTATATACGGTATAACCGGTTGGAATTTGACGTATGAAAACTCATTAAACATCGTTGTAAACGTAACAACTTTATTAAATCAAACTTTTTAAATATTAATTAAACTATTTTAATCTAAAATAAGACCTAATTAAAAATAACTTTACCTCCATAGTTTGTAACGTAATTCTTTCCTTGGCGTGAGCTTCGATACACTTCAAGAACTTGTGGATGATTTGTTTTATCAAGTCCGTATTCAACTGAAAGGAGATGCGAAAATTCTTCGTACCCATATGTGTATAATGTTCCGTTAATTTTTTGATGAAATTATCTAGTAACGGTGAAATATCGGAAAAATCGCTTGCTTCTATTGAATACCGTTGTCCATTATTTTTAACAGTGACAACTTGATTAGTAGTTCTGTATAAAAATGTTACTGATTGCACCGGCTCATGGTTTACTAACAATTCTTCCTTTGTAAAATCTACAATAATAAATAAATGAAATTTAGCTAAAGCTTTAAAGTCTTACTGCCTTACAGCCAGTGACTTATAATTTTAAAGTCGCAAAACACAATATTAGACTTATAAGAGGCCACCTTAGTCCTAAGCGTAGACGTGAAAATGTGCTCAATTTCTGAAAGGATTTTTTGTAGTTTATGAGCAACCTTGCCAGATATTTTTTTTTTTACTAAGTCGGGATTTGGGAATTTTTTGGTTGAAAAAAGCGAGACTTCATAGTCAAAAGCGGGACAGCGGTCCTACCTCCTTAGTGTAGGGGGGGGGGGGGGCGAGGATTTGGCGACCTTTTTTTCTTTTTGGTCGACTTACATTTTTACTTCCCGAAAAAGCGGAACTGAGTCCCGCACGGGACATTTAATTTCGAACAAAATCGGAACGTCCCGCCAAAACCAGGACGTTTGGCAACCCTGTTCATAAGCGACGTTGATTACTTTACATTTCTTCTACCGCATACAATCATTAAAATTTAACTGCATATAATATGTTTCAGTAATTATTTCCTTCATATAGGTATGTCTTACCTGTAAGTATTTCCCTCAAGTCAACGCATGGATGATTCGTAAGCAAGTTTATTTGGACACTGCTTTCAGCATCGGCACTTACTGGTGATAAATATAAGCTCAGTGGCAATAAAGTTCTCTGCGGGAGCACGTATATTTTTCCCGCACTATCGATTATTGTAAATAGAATTTTTATCCACGTGTCCGATATATCTGCCTCGCTGGTCAAAAACACTTGGATTTCTACAATTTCAGTACCGTTGATGCTATCCAAGCATATAGTTGGTTCAGAACATTCGAAGGGAGGGGAGCAATCGAATGTGATTTGGATACTTTCGACGAGCTTAGGATCTTCACACGTCAGCATCACGACAACTGGACACATCAATAAATGCAACACTTGATCATTATTCTTTATTGATGTTGGAAAGAGATTCTGTACCGGTCTACCAACGTCCGCCTTTATTTTTATGATTTGGTCAATTTTCGTTAAATAGTCAGTAACGTCTGAAATTAATAACAATAAAATTAAAATCTATCTTCTATTTGTCATGTCTCTATTTCTATTTATCTGTCTACCGCCCTGTTTATCTACGAGTACCTACATACGGAAATTCAGACACATAAATAGACTTTTATTTATCTACAATACCTTCTTTGTTGTCCAAAACAGTCTGAAGTGATTCTTCAACAGCTTTCAACTCTGCCTGTACTTGCCGAGGATCCATCGCATCGTTAATTGGCGCAGCGGTAGAATTCAAATCTGGTTCCGTACCCAAATAGCACACGTTTATAATTCCCCTGATGGAAAGAGTAACTAAACCACCAGGAAGGGAGTTTACAAAGCATCTCGATATTGCTACCACTCTGTCTAATAGATCACACGACCACAGCAATGTCGTGCCTTCATAGACAAATAATTTTGAATCATCCGATGCTATCATTATAAGCAGTCTTGCCCTCGGTTCTGTAACGCGAAAGAAACTACTTAAATCCTACGGGCTATTTACTTAACTTCTACTTTGGCATTGACTTCTATTTTCAAGACTATGGTATTTGAAATAAAAAGCAACATAACATTTTGCAGATTATTTTTAGCAGGTACATGAAGCTTTTTAATAAGGTAGAGTTGGTTTCCTATAAGTCTTGCAATCTGATTCCAGGTAACTTGCCAACTAAGTGAGTGTTAAATGAATGTAATTGAACTTCCTACAAACGTACCATAGTACCAACCAATGAGGTAAGCATGTAAGCAAACAGGCATGTAATCGAACCGAATCATGAACTTCATCAAACCATTATCTTGAAAACAGTACAAATGTCTTTCTCCAAGTGCTACAATGCTTGAAAAATTGCTGCTTGTCTGAAATAAGAAAATAAAAGATTCTTCATAAAACTCATTTAAATATCTAATTGTTTTAAATGTTTTTTGAACATTTTTTCCTTATATTAAGGAAAAATTGTTCAACAATACAATGATACAAATCATTGTTTCGAAAGCAGGATATAAGCTGTGGAACCTGATTATAAGGTAAATACCAAGTAGCTCTATGATTACGGTAAAAACTTACTTCGTAAATACGTTTGTTGAGTGTACTATAGATCAATTTAATATGATTACCCGAATAACTTGAACAGATAAGATTTCTTCACCAGCATTGTACGTCCATTGCGGAATATTCTTTTTATTTTGCCGTGCGTTCAGTTCACTAAATTCTTCTAACTGTTGGTAACTGCAATTATAATTTTACTTGCTAATGTACGTGTATTACATATATTATCAAAAAAGCTATGTCTCTAGGAATAGTCTTAAAAATAAGTACAAATGTAGAGTCATGAAGGTACCTGAATATTTCCATAACCCAATTCGACTTACAAATTACGAATACGTCACTATTTGCGATGTAACACACAGGTCCAGGGATTATAATATCATTAAATATACACATAAAGAGAAACGTGTCTTGATCGAAGAAACTGAGGGTGCCATCAAGTGCTTGTATACAAATTAAATCTCGCGCCTTAGAAGTACCGAATGGACCAATAGTCATATTGTAAGCTTTTCTCGTAAATGAATGTTTTATAATTAAAGCTGCGTAATTTTGTTCACCTGCAACACGATTAAACAATACTTTACGGATTTACGTACACTATAATTGTAGTTATCATAATACATACCAGTAAAAATTAAATACCTTAATAGGTATATATTGATTACTGATTTAAAATACCTTCTGTGTATATGAATACCCCATAAATAATATAATATAATAATATATTAAGTACCCACCTGCGTCATTATCAAGGCCCTTACTTTGCAAATTATAAACTGAATAGTTTTGTGGATGAAGAACTAATATTTGTCGATCTACAGCATCCCTATAAACAAGAATTACAATTACATACGCAATTAACGGGTGTTTATTTATTTGTATGGCAAAATAAAAGTAAATGGAAAATAAAATTAGAGCAGCGATCGATCGAAACTTGCGCTCTCTATCGGGAGGAGCGAGGTTCAAATCCCACGAGGCACGCACGACAGATTTTTCTAAAATTATTTGCGTATTAGAAATTAATTATCACTGCTTTACGGTGAAATTTAGTTAAACCTCTTCTGATAGAACACCCGTGCCCAGCAGTGGGATAATAATGGCTTGATGACAAAATAAAAATACAAGACTATAGTTAATGAAACTAATTTCATTAAAATATTGAATTATAAGTACCTACCTACCTATTTTATTATACAATGTGTAAGTACGTATTCTACACAGACCGAGGTTTATTTGTTTATTGCAGATATACTTATCGACTACGACCTATTTACATAGACTGTGGTCATGGCGAAACAGCGGTATTGGGGACAAACCGTTCATAAAATATACCTAGTGGTAGGTAAATCTACCAACCCAACTTCTATTTTGCTTTTATCTAGGTACCATACTACGACGCACTCTTTTTATTTGTATATTTACAAACTACACTGTGTTGTTTGTTATACACATACATAATTATATTTATCAACTTAGCTATCTAACCATTGAATTTAAAGTAGGCTCATTATAGAAAATGATTTTCAAGGTGGTAGAACCAGTGTAGTTCCACCGGGGAAGTACCACCCCGACACCTATTTCTAACGTGAAGCATTTCTTGCGTTTCGATAGAAGGATGTTGTTGCCGGCACACTTTCACATCATAGTCCTCGGGAGTAGCAACACATCTGTGATTGACTTCAGATGGAACCGATGTTCTGTATGAAGTTGATTACAGATGTCCATGGGCGGCAGTGACCGCTTACCATCAGGTGGACTGCATGCTCATTTGCTACTTCAGTCAGAAAAAAAAAAGATAAGCACATTATGCTTAGCTCCGTACCGTCGATACTTGGTATATAATCCTTATATGAGCCCCATTACAACTTTATCCTGTCTAATTTGGACAATCACACGCAGTGGAGAAATTTCGTCCCTGTAGCCTCGGGGTCAGAATAGGGCTACGGTATCCCCTGCCTGTCGTAAGAGGCGACTAAAAGGGGCTTCCGGGGTTGCAGACGGCTAGAGTGGGAGCTCGAACCGTTCGGTCAGGGAAACCCCGGGAAGGACGGCGGTATGTGTGGTCGCATACCGTCGTAAAGACTAGACGGAGCGGTGGGCCCAGCCGCCCATCTGGGAGGAGCCCGATGGGGCAGCGCGCTGGGAGGATTCCGGTTGAAGTCGTTTCGAGATCCCGGAGTCCTCCTTTTCAGCGCCGAGGACGGCCACCGGGGGGGTTTTAGTGCGGTAAAAATCCCACATAACCCTGCGTCGCTCCCACGGCGTCGGGTACCTTTGGAAGGTTTCCCCCTCGAAAACAAAAAAAAAAAAGTGGAGAAATTTACCTTTGTACCTAATACTTACCCTGTAAACTTTCCTGTTTCTATTTGGAGCACAATACTCTCCAATTGAAGCTCCAATATGGTATCAGAAGCATTTTGCGGAATGCCAGGTTTATAAATTTTGAGTTGAGATCCTTCGCCAACAATAAGATAGTCATTGTCACCATCCGAATTAAATTTATCGACTTTAATACAAGAGCAATTTTGTAATCCTTCGTAACATCCTTCGCTTTGTAATTTGTCATTAGACCACCATTCTTTTACTTTAAAAAGAGACATTTTAAATAAAGATGTTTATAAATACATGTGCGTAATGTTAGATAATGTATGAGCATGTTTGCATTTTACTGTATCTTAGCAACTTGATAATAAATACTGATCATTAATTAACTCAAAGCTCAAAATCATATGAGATATAATAAACTAATTTTAAGCCTTTGTACAGGTATATTTTGTACAGGCATGTTATCAATTCTTTATTATCAAAATAATTTAGTTTTAGAGCAGTAAGGTTAATTAGGATAATACGGGTAAAATTACAAGAGAATAATAATAAATTTGGGCGTAACCGAGTTGTATGCCTAGCATTTAGGTAAACAAAAAAGCACTTTCTAGGTAGAACATAAATAAATAAATAAATTTTAAAAGATCGTTCTGTTCCCTTTCTTATAAAGTCTCTTTAATATAATTACTCTGTATTGTCCTTTGATTGATAGGATGCAGCATCGCAATACTTGTAAAGGAACGTAAACTAAACAAATATCGATATTTATTTATTCATTTCTATGTCTTTAAAGAGTATAATTATTTATTAAAATTACAATTAAATAAATTTATTATAAACACGTTTTATTGATGGATTACAAATATTATTACATTTAATTTAGACAAAACATGTCAATGCGGTTTGCGGCTGCGCGACCATCACATATCCTTTTCCTTTGTTGTTTACTTCAAAATCTCAACCTCAAAAGACGATAAATAGAATTATTTTTACATTGGCATTGCTACATTGCATCGTTCGCATGTTTTTGCCAATAACTTGAATTGTTTCTTTTGTGCAATAACGGACATACATAAATAATTGTAATCGCAAATAATTAGTGAATTTGAGGCGCGGGAAAACGATAAAGTGCATCATTATGGCTGGAATTGAAGCTCTGGATAATGGTGAAACAGAACAAAGACCGAACGGCGGCGGAGATCAGGGTGACGCATGGGGTAGTAGCGATTCTTCAGCAGCTATGCGTCGTTATGCTAGGATGCCCGTCGATAGAAACGCTATGTACTACAACATGAACCACAAATACCGTGGTATGGCCATAATTTTTAACCATGAACACTTCGATATCCACAGCCTGAAATCTCGTACAGGCACCAATGTCGACAGCGACAACTTAGCCAAAGTGTTGAAAAATCTCGGATTTCGCATTACCGTGCTTACCAACTTGAAATGCGAGGAGATAAACAATTACATCCGTCAAACTGCAGATATGGATCACACGGAGAACGATTGTTTACTAATCGCAGTATTGACGCACGGCGAGATGGGAATGCTGTATGCTAAGGATACCCATTACAAGCCCGATAATTTGTGGTACTATTTCACTGCTGATAAGTGTCCTTCACTGGCTGGAAAACCCAAGCTCTTCTTTATTCAAGCTTGCCAAGGAGACAAACTAGATGGGGGAGTTACTCTCACTAACCGCACAGAAACAGATGGATCTTCCAGTGCATCCTACAGGATTCCTATCCATGCAGACTTCTTAATTGTGTTCTCAACCGTGCCAGGCTTTTATTCTTGGAGGAATACCACCCGTGGCTCCTGGTTCATGCAAGCCCTTTGTGAAGAACTTCGCTACTCTGGCTATGAACGAGACATCTTAACTCTGCTAACTTTTGTCTCTCAAAAAGTGGCCCTTGATTTTGAGTCAAATACTCCAGATATGCCATGCATGCACCAGCAGAAGCAAGTTCCGTGCATCACTAGCATGCTTACCAGACTGCTTCAGTTCAGCAAGAAGTAAAGAATGCTCCTGAAAGTGTATCATCCCATTTTGTTTTTATTATACCCACAAAGTGGTATGGTTATGTTTTAGCATCATTTTATTTTGTTTTTAGGTAACAATTATTATTATAGGAAGACCATTCCCATCATGTTTCTCTAGAATTGGTTTTAATGCTTGTCTCATGAAAAATTAATGTCTTATAATATTATGTCTTATATAAGTGCACCTTTTAAGAAATTATAATCGACCAAAAATGTTTATGATAACATCTATAAATGCTCAATAAATGTGCAAACATAATGCATGAGGCAAGATTTTCAAAATATTGTTTTATCAATATATACTTGATGAGTTTTATACAAAGCTGGCTGATCTTCCAATTTGAGTTTTTAATTTTATTAAATAAATATTAACAAGTTATCATCCAAGGGTGTGTAGATGAAATTTGTTGATGCAAGCATGGATTATTCCTTTGTTTATAAATGCTAATATTTTATAATTGCATGGAGTGTTTAGCTAATCCTGTTTGCATCTCAAATGTTTACCATTTTTAATAATACATACATAATTATACGTAAGTAATTATAACTGCCTTTCATGTCAAGGATGAATTAACCGTGACATGATTAACATTTTATAAAGTTTTAATGTAGTCATGTAACTTTTAATTGCATTTACGTTTCTATGAGATTATGTGAATATTGTACTACTTAGTTCGATTTTTTTTCTAAATAATTTATACAAAGGTATTAAACTAAAGGTTATGTGTAATATTTCTGTGAAAAAGAAATTTTGTACGAAATAGTATTAGATTTTATATGTATGTATAAAATTGTACCAGACATGTGCTCAATTATCTATTAGGAAATGTGCATTTTTTGTAATTCTTATAATTCTTTATTCACTGTTAGTGATTTGGTAATAGTCAAAAATGCAGATCTGATTTATGAAGTACTTAAAAATATTTTTTTACTTGTGAATGCATATTTTTACTTAGAAAAAATAATTGCATAATATTATTGGGACATATTTTACTTCAAAATATGCACTAGAAATTAAAATTATATATTTGTATTATTGCAACACATTGCGGAAGGATATAGTTTGAGGTATTTGAAATAATCGAAATCATCAATTCATAGCTCATTTAAGCACATATCATAAATGTAGCCAGAATGTTGATTGCCATTAAAATTAGTCTTAGTATATTATCTTAAAATTCATGTTTTAAAGATACCTCCGATTTTTATGAATAATTTGCCCATTTCTTTACCTATTATGTTATAAGGATTCAACCTATATTTTAAATAGTACAATTAGGATTTATCGATCAAAGTCTTTGTTAGTCTTTTATTAAGCAGTACTGTAATTTAAACTGCCATAATATAAGTGCTGATTGCCACATGCACACTTTTTCTAATTAATGTTAAGGTGCTTAACAAAAATTTTAGATGCAATGTTGATAAGTGAAATTTCAGGAAATTAGTAAATCTATGAATTTAGTTTTGTGGTGGTAAGTCGATTTCAGATTTAGATGTGTATGTGATAATGGTACTGAAATGACTGATATGTTAGGATATGGTAAAAATAAGTTCAAAATGTCTGTGAGGAGATTTACTATATCATATTGGACATTTTTGAAAACGTGCCTTGAAAGTCACAAATAATAATAATGTTATATATAGTATTCATTACTGCCACAAAAAAATGTAACAGAGGAATCTCTTCATAGATTTTTGTGATGCAACGAAATGACATATTTTGTTAACAAACTTTTGTACTTCAAGTAAGCAATAAATTTCTCTTCCAGTGTTAAATGAATTTTTATTTATATAACACCTTTATTTTCATACTTACAAAAATCAAATAAACTTGAAACAGACAATAAGTTACATATATTTTTTTTTACATATTGTAGATACAAAAATATTTAACAATATTTAATTCCATGTGCTTTTTCTTGCATTTCCCAGCACTCATCCCAGAATTGACTCAGCCTTTGTTCTTGATTAGCACAGAAATGTTTGAAATCACGCAGCATTCTCATTTGGAAGCTTTCATCACCGGTGGCGGGAGTCTGGGCCCACTTCCATTTTTTAGATATCATGTGATTCCAAGACCAAAGGAACCCCATCTGTTAAAAAAAATACAAATGTTAAAAATACAGTGGGCACGATTAGGTAGTAGCCTAACATTTATTTTTGTAATTAGCTCTTGTAGTAAGTAGTATTGTCTAAAGTAAGATCTTGAGTTTATTATTTTAAGCACTTCACGTCACAATCACTTATTGATCAGGTAAAATATCGCTGCCAGGTGTTATTACTAGTATTGTAAATGGTTACTTATATAGCTATAAGAGCACTGTTTAGCGTGATTTCTAATTTGGATATTGTTATAGTTATCTATTCATAAATTTCATATCATTGCTTCAAATTGTTGCAAACATGGTATATGTAAAAGTAACATATTATACTTAGTATTTGAATCTAAAAGAGCATATACATATAGACCACATACAGTTTTTGTTAAAAGGTGATGACAATCAATACTGACCCGTCGGTTAGTGTCGTAGTCGTCTTTGTTTTTATCGGTGACGTGTCTTGTGATATAGCCCTCATGCGGACTCGGCGCCGCTTCTGAGTGCACAGGATATCTGTAACAAAGGAAAGCCAAGTCATCAACTCCATTCTCTTTCTTTTCTTCCCTTTTATACAATTGAAGCAGCAAACGAGTTTGCAGTCCACCTGATGGTAAGTGGTTACTGCCGGCCATGGACATTTGTTTTCAACTTTATATAGGGCAGTGGTTCAATCTTAAGTCAATCATAGATGCGTTGCCACTTCTGAAGACTAAGACGGTCGTCTCAGATTAGTGCTAGCCAGTAACTACACCTTCTTAGCGAAACAGAAGAACTGTTTCACGTTACAAATAGGTGTGGCGGTGGCACCTCCCCAGTCGAACCACACTCGTTCTACCACCTTGAAAAACCTATATATTATTTACAAAAACCTCAATTCGCCATATTATTTCCAGTATAAAAACTAAGCAAACTCTTTAGCTTTACTTAGCGTACCTACTATAGAATCGTCTACTTTTTTGGCACTGGTATGATAAATTAATTATCACTTGCTTTGACGGTGTATAAAAACATCGCAAGGCAATCGACATGGCTGAGATCTCGTTATGCTTGTGTGCGACGTCTATTCCGTATAAGGACAGTGCAATCCATCATTATGCTCCAAAACCTACTCATTCTGAGAAGATACTCAGGCGGACTGTAATTGTGGTGAACGGGAAAGTAGTGTTGATGATCATGAATCACAAACCACAAAACTTATTACACTTAGTCACATTTCGTAGAAATCAAGCCAATTTAAAAATTTACTAGTAACAATTTTTTATACTTAGTGATATACTGAAGTATTTTAAGGTTGCTTCACAGAAAGAAAGCTCGTATACTAATCGATACGGCAATTGACCTCGCCGTTTGTGTAAGCTCAATAAAGGTCGATCTAACAGCAATCTCATATCTATTGTATATACCCAGACATGCTTAGTACCTTGACCTTTAATTATGTTTTATGGAACGAATGTTATTAGAGATTTTTCTTTGTGTAAACTGGCAAATGTATTTTTAATTCATTGTGTCTTGGAATTCATAAATCATATAACTGTTATGTTGACCTCAACATAACGATGTCCTTTTGCGACAAACCGGATTTATAAATCAGAAAGAAAGAAAGATTGTTTATGTCACGATGTGTATGAAAACTTAGGTCTCTACACCTTTATTTTGAAATTCTGCTACATTTATGCTAGATTACTAACGTAATAACGTTAGGTTTCTGTTTTTATTATTATATTCACTGTCATCTTAATGTTATTGTTTATTTGAATAAGGATAACCATATTAAAAGGATATGGATCATATTATAAGAATTAATAATCTCTTTTTTTTGGACAGTAGTCGAGTAGTAACTAATTAACATTGCGGATGGTCTCCTATATTTCGTCAACATCGTAAATCGAGCGTCAGATACAGCTGTATTTTGCTCGGTAATAGCATAAATGGATGATGAGCCACGTTAACTGTTTATACTTCACAAAATGTAAAGTTGTTGTGTATTCGTTTTAATGGTTTTCTAAGGCATAACTAAGTTGCAATTCCTCGCAATAATATAGGTATATTATAGGAATTCCAACATAGATGCAGAACATTACAATGCACATAAGCAGTAATTCTTCAATAAAGGACCTTGGGAAGGATTCGAAAATGCACCTGTGATCAGTACTAGGTAGGATACTTATTTTTTAACGCAGGTACAAGTAAGTTTCGAAACCAACTAACATTGAGTATGCTGTATTAGAAAAGGAAATGATATGAACAAACAAACACTATTTAAATAAAGAAATGTCGATTGCTGGTCGCCCGTATTCACGAAATAGAACCTCCTCTGGACTTTTCGTGATCATGATCTAAGTCGATCCGAGTAATTGGGATTACTTGTTAGAACATCTGATTGAAGAAGCAAACGAGTATGCAGTTCACCAGATGGTAAGTGGCCACCGCCGCCCATGGACACGTGTAAGCAACTTCAAATAGAACATGGGTTCTATCTGAAGCCAATCACAGATACGTTGCTACTTCCGTGGACTATGATGGCGGCCTCATATAAAAGTGTGCCGGCAACCACACCCTTCCATCGGAACGCAAAAAATGTTTCACACTAGAAATAGGTTGTTCGAAGAATTGGCGTGTAGTGTGCGTTGGCAGGACTTGGCATAAAACAATGTTGACCCACCAGGTTGATCTGCAGCTAATTGCTGAGTATCGCGAAAAACTCACTCCGGTTAAAATCATATTTCACTTAAGAAAAAAATCCTTGCCTTGCCTGTTCGAAAAATTTGCCCGCTTCGATCACCTCTACCACGGTTATAACTATTCTATGGTTTAATCTAGGTCATAGACTACGTGTGCGACAAATTTCATCGAAGTTCGTCTGGAGGTTCTTGCGTGAAAGAGTAATTAACACACATACTCACAAATTCGCACACACACGTTTGTACAACATTTATAACAATATATCTTATATTAATGTAAAGACTCTTTATTTTCTTTTAAATTTGAATTTCTGACACTGTCAGGAATCGATGTGTGAAAAATATGGCTTCTGATATAATTCATTCGCAAAGAAGAATAATTAAATAATTGGCATGGAAAATTATAGTTAGAAATAATTAAAAAATAGTGATTAATTAAGGTATCTACCAGATAAAAGATATGTTAACGTCGCCTGTTTAAATCAAGCGATTTGTGGGGCGGTTTGCGATACAACGGATAAATTGGTATGAGGAAGAACATGTTCCTGGCGACGTGCACGTACACGTGTACGCTCACCTGTAGGGGGTAGGACGTGTTCTCCATCGTACACTCGATCTACATATGCAGTAGTTACGTTACCTGTGTGCGTAGAACGGTTTTTCAGCGGATTGGCGTACATAAATTCCACAATCCAATCTAATTCGTAATCCATACTAATATTATAAATGTGAAAGTGTGTTTGTTTGTTCCTCTTTCACGGCGCCACATAGCTATTACATGATATGGTTTATATGCTGGGAGATAGTTAGGAGGGCGGTGAGTGACGTAGGTTACTTTTTACCGCTCTCTCATTCCCATGAGAATATTAATGTTTTGTTAGTTGATACATATTTAGTAGTTCCAGACGTTGTTAATAGATTCGCAAGTTCTGAATCACGCTATCAAATGCTAATGTTAATTTCCTTTGACTGTGCGGGCAAAGCCGCGGGTAAGAGCTAGTAAAAATATATTACACTTCATTCAGCAAATATCAACGCCACCTGTTCGAAAAAAATGTTATCAATATCATTTTACTACAACCGCTGACCTGTTCGCATTGAGTGGCTTGTTGGGAGGTTTCCGCAGTGCTGTACGTCGGCTCTTCACACTGGTGGGTATGAGGATGAACATGTTCCCGGTGACGTGCACGTACAAATGATCGCCTACGCCCTCGCCGTGGGACGTGCTCTCCACTGTGCACTTGATGAACCCGAAACGACCTACTATCGCCTCTTGGAATAGGAATAGCCGCTCTAGCCACGTGTCTTCCGGGAAACCTGCGTTAGAAATATTTAACGTTTTTAACCGACTTCAAAAAGGAGAAGGTTCTCAATTCGGCCGGTATATATATTTTTCAATTTAAAATGTGATCGCTATGTACGATCTGAGATAGAAAAATATAATACGATTGAATTGAAAATAGGACTACTATTACTTGTTTCATTTTTTTATATTTAACTCAATACTATAATTATTTGTTACATGTACTTGGAATTTCCTTAACGAAAAAATAATAATACTTGTAAATATAATTTACGCAATTGCGATTGTTTTTAAAAATTAAACTAAGTTACCTCTCAACCATCTTACCTTCAAACAAAGCGCTTTTATTCTTTAAGAGTGGCGCCTCATTTAGGGGAACGTATATGGGACCTCGTAATGGGTCGGATTTCAACGTGAATGGCAAGGCCAGAGGATCTGCTGGTATCGGTACCATTTGGAGGCGACAGTTCTGTGCCTTGCGAGCCCAACCGATTATCTGTGGAAAAACACGTTTATACCAATTCTTACAATAGACAAGTGACATGATTTGCGATAAATCGCTGAGTTTTAAATATATTCTCGTTTAATTTAGTTTCGTATTTCTATAGAAGTAAATTAAACATTTGCTTGGTTTCAGAGGTTTTTATGTCATTTTTGGTAATACTAAAACCATAATAAATTATACCTTAAATATAATATTGCATTGCAAATGCACTCAAATTTAGAATTATAAAAAAAGGAAGTTACTATTTTTTTATTACTCTATTATTGTCTCTCTGTTGGTCAAAACTTGCTAATGACACTACTGCCATAGTTAAAGTAACATCAATACATATTACACATGTATCAACGTCAAAACCATTCAGTATATATTCTGACCCGATTTATATGAAATTATTTGCGGTATATACACGGCAAGCTAGGACTGATCCATATACGAATTTCAGATACTAGCCGATTTTTTCGCCGACCGCAGCTGGTACCCCCTCCCCTCCCTCCTTTTTAAAGGAATGAGGCGGCAGGCGGAGGAGTATGAAATTACGCACGGTGATAGTTGATGTAGAGAAGCATTGCACAATGCTAATATTTTTTTCAAACAATGCATAAAACATACATAAAATCAACTAAAACACATTACACTTTGCATTTGACACAAACACATACACAATAAACGAAATAGAACATTCAATGTCATATGGAAACACATAACGTCAAAAATGTCAGATCACCCGCTATCTTTGTCAAAACACCCGCTATTGCTTTTATATGCAGCTTAGATAATAAACCTCTTTTTACCTTTAACGGTTGCGTTCAAAGTAACTTAAAAATAAATTTACTTGAATTTGAGAAATTTTCGTGCTACTTTGGACGGTATGAAGTTTAGTTTTTTAATTTAAATTACGGTCGAATTTCGACCGTTGGGTAACTAGTATTATTAATAACATAAATATAAAATAAATCCGCAATAGCATATTTCTATATCGTATGGTTAAGTCACAATAATTATTTTTATGCATGGTTTTGACATGGTAATAATATTACGGTGGTATTTGTTTCTATTGCCTTATTTTACAAAGTATGATTGGTGCAATTTATTTAAACCATCATTTTAAATATAAATAATTATTATTATGTCACAATAATAGATAATAATACTTAACACAAATAACATAACGTACCAATTCAGCGACAATGTTCCCGCTGGCGACGGCCCACTGGATGCACATCTCGTAGGCCTGGTCCGGCCGGAACGTGGCCTGGTAGCGCGCGTGCCCCCACTCGATGCGGTCGCTCTTGTTGTTGATGTCGATGTCCAGGTGCGTGTTCTTGTATAGTGGCACTGCGGGGGATATTTTGTCATTATTATAGACAGAAAAAACAATAAAATGTGGTGTTCAATATATGTAATGTAAGGTATAATAGTTACAAACAAGTATATATTTTTGTCATTATTTTTGTTTTTTTTTCAAAATAAAATATCTACAACAATTTTACCCAATGTGGGCGATAACAAGATATCACAAGGTATATGCTAAAAGCCGAGAGGTGGAAGTAAGGGGCTCAGAAAAAAATTGGAAGGCGCAAATATTGATTATTATTAATTTTGAATAAAAGCTCTTAATATTGTAATGTAGCATTATAATTTCTTTCTTTGATAAGAAAAGTATCGTTTAGAGATGGGTTTCTTTACCCTGATTTAGAGTAAAGGTTTAATTAAAACTCAGGTAAGACTAATAACAATATGTAATTGAGGTTATTAAGGTTTAAGGCGCTACAAAAGTGGGCCCTGGACGAAATAAGTTGCTTAGGAACTCTGATCTACCTATCGTAGCTAAAATGATAGATAAATTGCTCTTTGTACGAGAGGGTACAAAAGACTTTAGTAGCTGAAAGGATACATGAGACGCTAGCAGCTGAACTTGTCCATTATTCTAAAAGCATTTTTAATTTGCCATTCTCAACGCAACAAAACTTACCGTCAGGATCTGTTCCGAGTTGCATGTAGTTAGGATCGATGTTATCACAGAGGAAGGCCGGCACCCCAGTGTTGTCAGTCACGGGACTGTTCCCGATGTCGATGGGGACAGCGTTCGCGTCGTTCGCCAGCAGTGGGGAACGTGGGCCCAGCACCTCCACCTCCATCCATTCGTTCTCGAAGCTTTGTAAGTCGCCGAGAGGTTTCACGTAGTCCGATAGATCTGGGTAATATATGTTGTCACTTTACTCTTCGCAGAAAGTTGCAAGACGAACGTAAGAAAAAAAAATCCAGTTAAATCATAACTTTTCAATTATTTGACGATAGATAGAAACAAAAATAATGCTACAAAATGTAAAAAAAATATGAAAATCAAAATCTATCGTGATCCGTATGACAAAGGGCCAGATAATTTCGTAGAACCTTATCCGCTACACGTTTGTATGGCCGCTAATTATTTTAGTAACTACACATTCACTGCATATGATTAATATTGCGAACCTATGTTTAATATTTCTTGTCTGAAAAATCACGATGTTTTTAAATGGAGAATACGTAAGCATGAATAGACTATGAAACATATAATAATACCTTTGTCTTTCTTCTGCGGCAGAATGTGATACATGTAGTAACCAACGACGAATCGCTTAGAGGTATCGCCTGATGCGTGACAAATCATTTTTTCTTGGAGCAATTTCTGAAAAAAAATTTCAAAATTATTATGATGACCAGCAACGACTTAGGCATATTATGCCTTAATTTTTTACGCCCTGCACGTTACATGCTATTCGGATACAATATGGACAACATTTAAAGTAGCAAATGACAGAGCAGTCCATTTGATGGTAGATGAAGACTACCGCCCATTGACATCCGTAAGTAACTTCATACAGAACAAAACTGTTCCCAAGGTTCTGTCTTAAATCAATTATACATGCTTTGCTTCTTGCGATGAGCAAATTGGTCGCATCTATAAAGAGGGGCCTTCAATGAAATCCTACCACCGAAACGAACTGCTTCACACTATAAATAAGTGTGGCGGGAGTATCTCTACCACGTTCCACGTCCTTAATATATTTGATGACATCAGCCCCTTAAAACACTTACATGTAGATTTTTTTTTATCTGACTGAACTAGCAAACGAGCATGCAGTCCACATGATGGTAAGTGGGCACTACCGCTCATGGCAAACTGTAATCAATTTCATATAGAACATGGGTTATATGTGAAGTCAATCACAGATGCGTTGCTACCGAGGACTATGATGGTCGCCTCATATAAAAGTGTGCTGGCAACCACACCCTTCCATCGAAACGCATGAAATGCTTCACGCTAGATATAGGTGTGGCGGTGGTACTTCCCTGGTCCAAGTACCCTGATTATAGCACCTTCAAAACAAACACTCCTTTTACCAGAAATTTAAAATTACCTCCATAATATTGGTAGCCTTCTCATACGTGACATTCTCCATGTTAGCCTGGAGCCAGTGTATAGCGTAAATGGAGACGAAGGTGTGTGACGGCAAGCTGACCGTCTGCTGCAGGAAGCCCACGCCGAGGGTAGTGCTTCGCATCCGCTCGATGATCTCAGCTAGAGACGCGTTCGCTTTTAACTTGGGTTCTATTACACTGAAATGTTAATTAAATTCAGTCTTTATTTAAAAACAAATGTACTGACGCTTAGGCCTACTTGTCGAGTAAAACAAAGATACGAATAAACTCCAACAAAGTACTCTAAATTTCATTTCTAAATATATGCTAGTTGCTATCAAACTTTATCATATTAAATTTCGGCGAGTCTGTAAAATATATACCATGACTAGCTGTACCCGCGGCTACGCCCGCGTGCAAATCAATGTATCGCAAAGTTTTTCTCGCGCAAATCTCCACTCAGTGAGAATTCTACGGTAAAAGTAGTCTACATGTTTTTCCATAACATTTTCTATAGTAAAAAACCCGTAAAAATCGGTTTAGCCGGTCAAGGATTATCCGGACAAACACAGAGTGAAATAAACGAATTTTAAGTGTGTATTTGTGGGTAGGTGCATATTGTTATGTAAAATGTTATGAAAATAAGACGAATCAGAATATCGTAAACCTCTTTTTGAACCAATTTACAGTCTTAGTGGGTCACATTAACAATATCGGAATACATCTTTTCAAAGAACACCTCCACATTTAAACCAAAGCGCATCGATTATAAAGATGGGTTTTAACTTTTATGAATTGAAAAATACTATTTTAAGTAATTTTGGTCCTTTTCAATTTCTGAGTAAGATATAGGTGAACCTACTTTTAACCTTGACCTTGACAACCTTGACGACCCGCGTTGCGGAGCAGCTACCACACCCGGTTCGATTCCCGGCCAGACAGGAATCTGAATAGATTCATGTTCTGGGTCTCTGTGTTTCTATATACGTCTTGTGTGTCCATGGTACCCACGACACAGGAAAAAATCCTAGTGTGGGGCTATTGTAGAAATTTTCTATTATATTGAGTGTTGAAAAAAAAAGTTTGTGTGTAGAAAAAATTTAAGCGGCGCTCAGGTATGTTTATAGTTTATCTTTATTAAGCCTTGTTTGTGGTTCATTACATTAAAATTTGAATTTGTCGGCAAGGTAAATCCAAATTATTTTGTACTTTTACCTGATAGAGGTTAAACCTCTATTAATTTCATATAAACTTTGTGACACATTGATTCCCAGGCGGGCGAAAGCTTTGCATTTCCGATACTAAATAATATTTAAAAATGAGCTGGTTATTAAAAAAATATTACTAAAATTAGTATTTATGAAAAGTACAGATTATAATAATAATAATAATAATGTACCTACATAAGACAACTGGATTCGAACCCCAGACCTCGCGTTTCTAATCCGCCCGACTTTGCACCACACGGCTATCACGATTTTAATAACAGATGCGAAATTCACATACATAAGAGTTAAGAACATCATATATTTTGGCTTATTTTGACACACTAACTTAGAATAACAATTCTAAAATTAACTTAAAATATGTTGTTATTTAAATGCATGTTTTCTATAACATTATTTATAATGAACATATCCTAACTATAAAAAGAACAATAATTTTGACCTTGCTCGTTTGTTATTAGAGCCAAGTGTTCATCAACCATTCTTCAATATTCATAAATGCAATTATTTATCACAAAAGTTGCAAAAGCTTCTTTATAATAATAATTCATGATATAATTGATAAATCTTATTTAGATACTGATCGACTTATTAATGTTAGTATTTTGCTTAAAAGACTATCAATTGTATTTTGTCCTTAGAATTTATTTTCGCTAAAAATGTACGGGTGTGGTCAATAACATAACTTTATTTATGCAATAATAGTTAAGAAACTATTTATGTAACATGAACATGGAGTGACAAATGGAGTCGATAATTTTATTTTGAAACAATGTTAAAACATTTTATCGCCTTTGAATTATTGGATTCGAATAACTATTTTACTATAATAGTATGACGCGCCGTCTGTTATCAATTGGGAATCCCTGTACTCTAAGAGCGATTTTACATTAGGTCGCAAGCTGCGCGGCCGCAGCGCGTCAACGGATGCTTTTTTATTATTGAAATATTTCATAAATTTATAAATTAAATTAAAATCAATTTGAATAACATCTATTTTTATTTTAGATAATTGATAGTTACAAATTTATACGTATCATTTTTGAATGAATTCAGAATGGCATCCGGGCGGCCATTATGGCTACTGTCATGTCACACTACTGTCATGTCACACAGGTTTACATTAGAATTTAACAAAATACGCGACAATCCGAATTTTACGGATATATGTTGTCGACTCGAAATCAATGTTTTTTTATGTTTTATTATTTAGATAAGGTTTTAAGTAAATCTATCGTACCCCTTGACGGACTTGTCAATATGGGACTTTGTCAAAAACGAACTTCCATACAAACATTTATGCCCGATTTTAACGCTTTCAACCCATTTTTTTCGATAAAAAGCAGCCTATGTCCTTTCTCGAGTTCAAAACTATCTGTGTGCCCAATTTCATAAAGATCGGTTCAGTTGTTTAGGCGTGAATAAGTAGCAGACAGACAGACAGACAGACAGACAGACAGAGTTACTTTCACATTTATAATATTAGTAGGGATTTTCATATTTTATTTTTTTAAACAATTGATTTAAGTAGCAAACGAGCATGAAGTCCACCTGATGGTGAGTGGCTACTGCCATCCATGGATGAAGTCAATCAGACACACTACTCATGAAGAATAGAATAATTACCTCAAATTACTGGACCCGGCAATAACACCCTGCTATCGAAACGCAAGAATTATTACCACGCTAGAAATAAGCCATACTTAGTGTACCATCTTGTTACACATTATTCACGATTCATCGTACGCGGGACTCAACGTAGCAACGTCCACGGGACCATAAATTTTGCCATTTTTCCTATATTAATACGTGAAGCAAAAAATTGTGATTCGTTTTTAAGATACTTGCCGCAGGCGGAGGAGTATGAAATTACGCACGGTTATAGTTGATGTAGAGAAGGATTGCGCAATGCTAATATTTTTTCCAAATAATGCATAAAACATACATAAAAGCAACTAAAACACATACATAATAAACGAAATAGAACATTCAATGTCTTACTGTGAAAACACATAACGTCAAAAGTGTCAGATGATTTTGTCAAAATACCCGATATTGCTTTTAAATACAGCTTAGTTAATTAACCTCTTTTTACCTTCAATGGGTGCGTTCAAAATAACTTGAAAATTATTACAATTTATTTAAATTACAGAAATATTGGTGCTACTTTGGACAATATAAGGTTTAGTTTTTTAATTTAAGTTATGGTCGAATTTCGACCGTTGCAACGGGTGACTAGTTATACTTGTTATGCTAGAATAATTTCTTGACTTACCCGTCATCGTATGTGTCATCACATTCACCGGTCTGAGACTGGGTTCTCTCCAATACGGTTTTTGCCGCTGTCCTGTACACATAGAGAAAGTTCAAAATATGTACCCAAATTGTTATACATAGGATTATGAAATTTGATAAATGTCGATAAAGTGGCACTGAGAACCGAATCGCTAATGAAACACACAAATCTTTTAAGGAAGCATTTTGTTTTCGGATATAAAGAATGATTCTAGACTATACATATCGATCGAGCTTAAATGTTGTAGCTTAATTGTTGTTATTATATTCTACTAAAGAAGTTTTTACATGTAACTTTCTGAAATTGTAAGCCGTTAAATCGGAGTTTCAGTTCTTAATATTTACTATTTTTTATTTAAGAAAGCGTTAAAACAGACACAAAATGCTACCTTAAAAACCAAATGTGTAGATTAATTTTAGCTATTTTTAATATAGCATTTAAAACATAATCCCGCAACAACACAATTACAATTATATTTCATACTTTGAAAAATGCTGGGTTGTTATTATATTACGAATGAAGTTAATGAGATGAAATAGCAACATATTCTGGCACTGCTGATTAAGCAAAGAACTAGTCATTAAAGGATTGCATACTATTAAAAACACAAGTTAAGATTAATTCATATAAAAACAACATGTTTATGCATCTAGCTTATTAAATAGAAATGAGCGAAAAAGGATAGTACATATATCGTGTGTAATTATGTATTAAATGAATAAAAAATATCATATTTTGTATTAAACGATTGAATTGTAATTTTTTCGAGAATCGTAATACAAAATATGGTTTTAGTTATAGTTTAAGAACTTTCACAAATGCACTAGAGAGGAGGGCATGACCGGCTCATAGAAAAAATGGATTCGAATATCACTATTAATGTTGTAAGAAATTTAAATATTTTATTTATAAAATAGAAATGAACTGTCTATATAAAAATCAATATATTTAGTTATTTTTCACTAGTGTGTAACGATCTTCATAACTCAAAATAAAATGATAAGCTGTAACGTACTTACTTGTTGTTTTGGCTAGTATTTAGTGACTTAGTAGGTGAAACTTGCTGCAATGAAACATTCAATAAGGATAAGAATAACAAGCAACCAAAACTGGGCGCTTTACCAGGCATTTGATTAGAGAAAATAAAGAAAAAGATTAAAAGGCTAGATAGTTGAGAGAAAATTAAAAGGGCAATGTTATTACAATAATATTACCAAAAAATAATAATACAGGTTACTTTCTCAGATTTTCGGGTAAAATAATAAAAAAAAAATGTTACCCTAAGAAAATAAAAGAGATCCTTTAATTACATAAAATAATAAATATATGTGCAGGAAATATAACTAAGTCTGAAGCTAGAAATTTACATATAGAAAACAGTAACTAATTGCGAAGGCACCCTACCGTTCCCAAAGCAAGCAATTAATGGTACACATGAAAAATATGATGCAGAACAATTGAATTTATTATACGTATCTTTTATTAATCTACCGATTAATTCTGTATTCGGAACCTTAAAAATAATTTTATCAATTAATAAAACATACGTATGAACTTATTTTATATTTGCAATGCAATGAATTATATTTATATACATATAAGGATCGTATACGCAACTTACAACATATAATGAGACATTTCCTTTTAATTTAAATGAATTTCATTAAAAAAAATCGAGGCGATATGTTTGTGAACATAATTGTTAACATAGTCATTTTTATCGCCAAAATATAATTAAAAACAATTTGCATCATACGTCGTAATTACGTTGCCGTATACCACCTGTCATTTAATTATTAGATTAATATGACATAACAATATGTGTATGTATAGCGCCAACTTATATGACCGCTCTGAAAATTACGCATTTCGTTTAATTTACACTCTTGAATGTACCATGCGCACCGCGATTTAGAGGCCAAGGGGGTACCCATATTAAAGACTCCGGAAAAAACTTTCAAATTTCGACTAGTAAACCCCAATAAACAAGTTTTTTTGCTTATCAAATTGCCGAGACAAATATTTTAAACATTAGATGACCTTTTTTCCGAAATCGAAAATTTGTACATGGGTGTGAGTAAAAATACTTGATTTCACAATAAATTAAAATTTATTTGCGCAAATTCTAATTTACTCGACTGAAAAAAAACATTTTATTATGAGAATATATTGGGGAGGGAGGCTATACACCTTTAGTGCCCTGAAGCCTCCGGACCTGTAACACTTGGCCTTGCCTTATACAAGGATAACTAAATTCTATTTAATAATAAATAATTCAGAGCGATCATAAAGTGGCAAATTATACGAGTCGTGCGGTACTGACACAGCTTCGATTCGCAGCCGCGGGCGGTCCGGCAGCCGCGTGCTGCCCACGCGCTCCCTGAACGGAGAGCTCGACGCCCCGCCCTGATACACCACACACAACACTCGTTAACATCGCATACCTCTACCTTACGTCTACGTGCAGACTGGTGTTTATATCGACGTTCGATAATTGAAAAATAAACTTTTGCATGAGACTCTATTCTTTTTAAAGTAACTCTGATTAAATTCTAATAATAATAACAACTTATGCATAATATGCATTATTGGTAAATTTTTTTTTTATTATTTTCCTTTTTTATGCAAATACTAGGGTTACATTTTCATAAAACAAAAAAAAATGCAAAATAAATCTGGAACAGTTCGATAAAAAAATATGTGTTCGTTCGTCACTTTACATTTTCTATAAGTAAAAACTCTACGTCAATATCAACACCATTCTTTGAATAATCAAGTAACAGTCGGCCTACTCAAATAAAACATAACAAGCCAAACATTTACAGTAACGAGAGTGCAGACCGTGCGGTAAAATATTTTTAAGCAGTGCTCGTATATACGCATGTCACATGTACATATCTATCAATAATTTACAAGTGATGACTTACGAGAGTAGTTATCAAGCCGTGTTGCGTAGAATAGTCTACGTGTGGTGATTTCAAACTACAAAACTATTCAAAGGTATAAGTAGTAAACCCAAAGTAGCTGTTACGTCAAACTAAAGAAATAACCGGCAACTGAATTAGTTCGAATAAAAACCGTTAAGTGTTACCGTTAGTGCGGTTCAATGTTAAACTAATTGCAAAAGTTCAAAAGTCAACTGCCACACCAATCCATTAGGTCGTTTAATAAATTATTTAATAATCATATTACATAATATAATGAGCTCATAACTCATACCCCGAATTTAACGGACGTGGACAATCGGTAGCAAGTGGGAACAAATATTCATGCGACACCCATCGAGCATTTCCTGCATATATCACATCAAACGATTCATGTATTTTATGTTGACGAAAACGTATTTCTGATAAAAAACATTTCGTTGAATACAGTTGTTGTGACAGAATAAAGAGAAGTCATAAGACAACACACAATTTTATTACATGTTATGAGCAGGTAATATGTTATATTATTGTGTAAAGGACTGAATGAGGAAATATGCAAAATTACATAAAGATTAGTATAGGAAGATTTGGGAAAGATTGGATATTATGTTGATTTATCCTATATCCTTTAAAACGGGTAATCTAGAAGATCCCGATATACGAAATGATATATTTTAAATGTGACAATGAGAAAGTACGAGAAAATATAGTTAATGTAACGAGATTTTGTGTATAACATCAGTACGTGCTACATAATTATAAAAGACAAACTTTTTAGTCGCTTTGCTTTGCATGAGTTTCATGTTATCTCGACAATAATATTTAATATTTATAACTAGTTTTTGCAAATATACTATAGTGCACAAATTTGTCTTCAATTATAGTAAATTATAATATGATTATCTTTTATTTTATTTAAATCATAATAACATACAATACAAGTAGAATAATACTACAAAAATCCGAAACTAGCGGCAACAATCTGTAAAAAAAACAATATATGCGTCGCGCAGTGAATGCATGACGATCAGTGTTCAGTGTAGGGTGTGGGTGAGGTGAGGGTGAGGTGAGAGTGAGGGTGAGGTGAGGGTGAGGTGCGGGTGAGGTGTGTACCTGTGCGCTCCGCGGGAGGATGGAGGTGGAGTGGCGGCGCCGCGTCAACTCGCCCCCCGCGCACCCCGCGCACCCGCCCGCCATCTGCAGCGACCACACCGAACGTCTTCACACCCCGCTTGCCTCGCGGACGCGGGGCACCCATTCTTTCTTTTTTTATATACACAAAAGTAGCAAACAAGCCTGCAGGTCACTTGATGGTAAATGGTCACTGCCGGCCATGGACACATGTAACCAACTCCGTGTAGAACAAGTGCTCTACCTAAAGCCGATCACAAATGCGTTGCTACTCCTGAGGACTAAGATGGTCGCCTCATGACTGAGTCACCCGGCATTCGCCCTATTCCACCGAAATGCTACACGCTAGAAAAAAGTGAGACGGTGGTGCGTCGCAGGTCGAACCATACTGGCTCTACCACCTTTGAACGCTTGTCGCCTCTGGACCCCGACCGCCCAATGACAACATTGAGCGCCCGACGTTACGAGGCATCTATCTCGTGCGCTAGCACTTTATCTTTACTCTTATATTCGAGGAAACATCGATTGTAACACGACAGAACAACGACGCAATTTCGCACATACGATCACCTGAAGGTACAGCCGATTATTCGGATCATGCGTAGTCTCAAACAGGAAATTGTAAATCGCGTGCGCTGATGAAAGTAGCCGACATCGAACACTCATGCAGTAGTGATGCAGTATAGTATGACTTTATATCAAATATCTCAAACTGTAATTATTTTTTTAAGTATTAAACATGCGTTGTAATAACATACTTTCAATCACAATGAGATTTAAAATTTCATGTTTGAGTTCTAGAAATTAATTGGAAAATTAATAGATCGGATTATTATTTTTTCATTAATATTGAAAACATAGTGAAAGCATTTAGTTTTTTAACAAAACGTGTGCTGTACTTAGATTCATGCAGTGCAAGTCGTCTACGTGTCATACATACACATACATTCAAGTGCAAATAAATATTCATGCTAATTACATGTTAGATATAAACTTATGCACAATGTATTTTTAAATATGTTTGTCTGTCATTTCAATCTCAGAGACATGTGAGATCTTAGATATATACAAACTAACAACATAAGGACTATAAATGATTTTTTAAATTAATACAGTAAATACACTACGCTAATAAGTAATCTACAAGTAAGGATTGATAAGAATATGTGTTTAAAATTATTATCAATATTGCTCTGTACATTGCAGTTATCAATGTACAAATAAACATTTTAAATGTATTGTACTTTTGTAATTATAATTATTGTTTCTCCCAATAATGTTTTATATAGTGAGTTATTGACAAGAATCCCATACCAAATACATTATCGTGTAGAAATATTAAATTGAATAACACTCAAATTCGTCTGAAAGTAGAACTTGAATTAAAAGTACACATACGTATATTTCGATTTACACTATTTTTTCGAGTGTCAAGCAAAATTTAAAACACTTTGAGGAATAATAATGAATAAATATAAAAGAAAGCCTTCAGAATTGACATTATCTAAAGAAACATACCAATCATTAGTCACTATGTAGCGTACCAGACCATTTCTTAACATTCCCAGTGATTAATAGGAGAAACAGAAATTATACGTACTTCGACGTAAAACTATTTAGTAGATACTTGTAGTATATTCCCTATTCTACATAATACTCACCCTCTGCTTGTTAGGTCTTTTGACCTTATTAAAATACGTTTCAGTCATTTTTAAGAAGCCCTCGGTGAGGTTGTCTAGATCCTGCCGCGTGGGTGTCGGGTAAATGTCGCAATGGGTGGAGTCGTCTTCCAAGATCTGTTTTGTGGCGGGATTGTACAGCGGTAAGAGGAGAGTACGGAAACGCCAGTACTTAGCTGCCTGAAAATTGAAAAAAATACATTTTTGTTTAAGTTATACGATATCAACTAAGATAATTAATGTAATGTCAGATAAAAAAAATGTAACTGACAATTTGCAAGTGCCCCCATATGCCTATGCAAAAAAAAAAACATTTCATTTCAGTGTTAAAATGCACGGTTTTTGGTAATCAATATTTAAGGTTATCAATGATATTTAAAGCCACATTAACATATAGGTGTATAACAGGTTTTTCCGTTCATTAATCAAATTCAAAATTGCATTTTATATGCTTTTAATAAATTAGCCTTGTTTGTATGCTTGTAATGGTTAAATAAAACTGAATCTTAAGCAAGTTAACCTCAAGCGATTGAGTTGAAAGTTTGCATTCATGTTCAGTTTCAGTTCAGTTTTTATTAGTGGAGAATAAGATAAACCGAACATGAATACGCCGTAAGATGACGAAATTTGTTGAACAATTATTCATGTACTCATGTACTCATGTACTTCCATGATATGGGTATGAAATGGACGGGTTTTCTGAGAAGACTCCGAAAAACAAAGCTTTACTAAAAACATTTATATATTTTTTTAGATTGTCATAACTTCATTTCAGTAACATGTATTTGTATGTTATTAAATGCGGTGTTTGTATGCCTCCAGTTTGTAAAATATAGAAAAACCACAATTTGTAATGTTATACAAGTAAGATACATATATTAATGCAAATAAACGATTAATTATCTTACGAACCTCAACAAGAGCAAAGTCAGTATCGCCTCGCGTGCAAATGTAATGGTCCATGTAGTTCCAGTTGTAGTTTTCCAGCTTCTCTGTCGTGAACGACACCCAGGAAACCTCGTACGTGTCGTGGTTCGGCGCGTGAAACCGGTACCGGTAGTGGATGTTGAATGGTGGGTATGGGTGTCTGTAAGTGAATAATTTTTGTCCATACGAAACGTTTGTGAGAATGTATTGTTCTGGTAAAAATTAGATGTTAAATGTGAAAAAAAAAATAAAGGAAGGAATAAAACATATTTACATGAATGTTTCAGATCGCTTATTGCTTCAATTGTCAAGTTAATATGATAATATTGCAATATGAATCGGGGAAAAAGGTACTTACTTCACAAATTAACAGTTACTAAGCAAATGTCGTTTTTTTATAAATCGCATTAAAGTAGCGAACGAGCATACAGTTAAATTGATGGTAAATGGTAAGCTATGTGGCATCTGCAAGCAACTTCATATGGGAGAGCTTCACGATAGAAATAGGTTCAACTGGGAAGACCCCAGTATATGAGTTCTACTAACTTTCATAATATGAACGCGTCTAGGTTGTAAGGAAAAAATGCATTAAGTATTTCATTGAATTTTTTGTATTAGCGAAACATATTTTTGTCGATATAAATAATGAAGACCAATGTATATTTTATTACGATAACAAACTCGTTGCGAACTGTACCTGGGTCGATATCTAGTAACGGTGATAGTATTGCCAAGCAACGTGAGCTCGTGGAAGATGCGGCCGATGGACAGCAGGTATCTCTTGGCGCTGGCTGCGGGCGGCGCTCCGCAGTGTGTTTCTATAACTTCGTTCTCGTTGACGCCCACTATAAGTTGGAACCCCTGGATGCAAAGATATTGTGAGAGACTGATTACCTTCAAATGACACACGATTTGCAAACATCTTGAATGGAGCTACTGTAAAAATAAAACTATAGATAGAACTGTGATTTCTAAACTAGGACGGCAACTAACTATAACAATCGTATAGAACGGAGTGAAAATAATTATTGAAATTTCTATAATGTTGTTGCTTATTTGTATAAAATCGCATCAAATCGAAGCTTTAAATTATAATTTAAATAAATATATATGTTAATATTTATTTATACCTAACATCTTGAAGTAACTTTTGGTTTCTATAATATTTCAATAAAGGCGATCTATATTCTATTAAATATATTGTAATTAATAAAAATGTGTGCGTGTACTAGCGTACACTCGTAAGAAGTGAAACTTCTTTATGACGTTATTTTTCAAAAAATAATTTACTATATGCAACTTTACAGAAATTGGTTAAATAAACTTAAATTAGATAAAGTTTAATAAAAGGTTTTTATTAAACTTTATCTAATAATCTAATCTATAATAATCTATCTAATATCACGCGTGGTAGGGATAAGAAAAAGATGGCGCGTAACGGAAAAAAAGATGGGGCGTAACAGAAAAAGATGGCGCGTAACGAAAAAATGTTACACAAATTTTTTTTCCAACCCCGATAAAGAAGTTTCACTTCAAAAACAGGTAAGTAAAGTTATGTTATTTTTTAAAACTTTGGTAAAACCATTAAATTTATTACTAAAGTCTAGGCAATACATTTCCCCCATTTCCCCGCGACGTTAAAATCGTGACGATCACGTTAAGACATACCTGTGCCAATCGCTGCGACACCAATTCCTTGAACACTTCGTTAGTCGTGAGCGGTTCTTTGTAAATGGCTCTGTTTTGCGCGAAGTCTGCGTTCACATCGTCGGGTAGCAAGTTGTAATCCGAGACCAAGTAGTCATTTTGCAAGGAACGCTTGTCTGGGAAGTAGTCTGTTGTTATTGGAAGACAGGCTGGGATAGTGAGAGACTTCCAATCCACACCTGCAAGAAGAATTCACTTAATTTGGCAGAGTTATACGGATTTTACGATACAGCATATATGTTAAGCTCCTATATTAACTTGGTTAATGCCAATGCAGTTAGTGTAGGATTGTTAGTTAGTGACTATTCAATGCTGATATTCAGATTCTCTATTCAAAAGATGAAACTCATATCTATCAGATAGTTTCATATATTTTAAAGCATTTTGGTAGTAAAAAAATATAAAGCAGAGTACATTATTATGGATAATTTCCTTAGTTTTATTGTTAAATAAAGTAACACCAAATGTAATATATAAAGGGCAGTCGTCATTTATTATAATATTTAAAAAATAACAGATGAAGTAGCACATACAAACTAATGAAATTATCGTAGGAGAATAATACGGGTGAATAAGACTTTAAGTTATTAATTTATTTAATAACTAAGTCTTATTTTACAAGTAGATATAAGACTTAGTTATTAAATAAATTTATAGTTATTAAATATATCTACTTTACAAGTAGATATAATTATTCCGTAAGCAGATATAACAGCCGTATTGACGTCTATAAGTTTTTGTTAGTAAACAACATGCTTAAACCTTTTAAGCCTCATCCGTATAAACCTTATTGTAATAAAGCCTAAATTTCGCTACAATTATTGCCTTAGCTTAAGTTGTTAAAAAACATTTGATATATATATTTATAATAATTATTATTTTATTAAATATACATAATAATTATATTGGATTTGCAATTTAATCTGTATTAAGCAGTTTGCGAGTGAAAATAACTCTGCAAGTATTGCATTTGTTCTCATTGTCCGGTTATAGATGCAGTTACACATAGTACCTATTAGGTTTTTGATATTTGCATGAAACACACGAAATATATTTATTTATATGTTTATAGCAAATCACATATAAAAGCTTATTTAGGAATTTGCGTTCATGTTTATGCGTCAGAAGTTATATTTTTTTGTTGAAATTCATTAATATTTACCCAACAGTGTAATGAAAATGTTCCTTACACAGTTTCTTACACATAATAAAATATGGGTAATGACCCATATTTTATTATGTGTATTATGCTTTCATAAACAAAACGAGGACTACACGAGAGAGAGTGAATACTACAAATACGTCGCAACACGTTATTATGACTGCATATTTACGCTGCCTTATTTGTTGTTTTAACGTCAAGTTCATCCAAACATCAGTCTCTAAAAGTCCGCTACTAGACTATACACTTTGACTGGTTTTAAGCTGTCTTAATCCGAGCGCTACCCACTGTCTTCTTCAGGTCCTTAGCCTAGTTGGCTGCTCGTACTGCTTTTAACTTTACCCTCAAGTTTATAATGAGTGTAGCCCAGGAATGCGTGGACTTCCATATTACGTAACTGAATACATTATAATACTTAACGGGTACTCACGATATACGGTTAATGAATTCTTATAGAATTCTTTTTGCCGATATTTCGATCATACTAATCTAAAATCATATACGTAACTGAATCCCATAAGGTACTATGCTAATTGCATTTAAATCGGACAACAAATTACATATTGGACTTGCTATCATTCCTTATAAAGCATCTTGCGTTTATAAAACGAAACAATCCCCCAAGTGTGATATCGTTATTCTAACAGAAAGAGGGTACGCAGTATCTACTCGATGCGAATCCAATGAATGTGATATCAAACCTATAGCTCGGTTCGCTAGGCCGCAAACGTTCCAACCAGATTTGAAGAAATGGTTCAATGCGGCGATTTCATGAAACATTAAAATGATATGATCGTTTAGTTAATAAGCATATGACATACCAAATCTGTAGTATCATTAATGGGATACAAAGTGCACACCAGTTTAAACGAAAAATAATTACTTTATATATTTAACAGATATCATCTTGAAATCTATTAATGTAGTAGAAAAAATAGTATAGTAGTAATATAGTAGTGCCAGTAATGACAAAGTGTAGTGATTTCTCATTTAAATCAAGAAAATGAATAAATAAATGTCTTTAATTTAAAATATGTATGTAGAAGGAATGAATTTAAATTTATAAAATAGTCATCAAATGAACAGCCAGTGAATGGACGCTGATGGATCACCTAGAAGAACTTAAAAATCATGACAGTACATGCTAAAAAACCACTACGAAATAATCAACTCAATTAAACTTAAATTTATGCAAAATATTACACAATATATACAATTTACAAGAAAATGTAATTTTTAATTGAAGATTATTTACTTTTGTTAGCGTAAATAATTTTGTTATAATATTATTAAACAATGTTTTATACATAGATGTAATAATAATTAGTGTCTGTACTAGGGATGTAACGGAGGTCACATATCGGAACCGAAGTCAGAATCGGAGTAAATTCATTTTATCGGAATCGAAAGCGGAAACGGAATCGGAATCGGAGGTAGTATCAATCAATAAACATTATGGCAAAAAAGTGTTTTATTCGGACAAGTTTGTACATGTGAAAAAAACTGACTTAAATACTGTCATATCAACGCACTACCCAAAGGAACACTGTTTCCTTTTATAGTGTAGGTGAGCACCAGGAAAGAATTTTTGTAAATTACTTCTTCATGGGATAAAAATGGAGAGGAAAGTTTGTATGAAAGTCCATCAATTTGATGCAAATTTAATGAAACTCAGTATTTGGCTTTGTGGTTCAATATATTGTTGACTATTGACAAAATGGTAATGGATGAAACATATAGTGCTCTGTGCGAATGAAGTTGCGGATTCTGCTGGTACATTCTTTTGCTAGAAGAACATTCCCCTCTTTCTAACGCAGTTTAATAAGAAAGGTGAGGAAGGAACGTTTTTTTAAATTAATCCACCATTTTCTCTTCATATTTAAAAATTATAGCTTATTTCATTCCGTAAACTGAGACGATTTCAATGATACATCATTGAACTGCTAGTAACAACGTGAGACAGTAAACTTTTTTAACTTTAATTGCAAAGTAAAAAAATACACACACGACGATAACGAGAATTGGCATGTTTCCTATTAACATTTTCCCATAAACAGTTAACAAACGACCTAAATCAATTCGCTTCAGACGACCTCCGATATAAACCTCCGATATAATAATTTCGGAACCGGAATCGGAACCGAATGTGCAATTACAATCGGAAGTTCCGACTTATCGGAACCGGAATCGGAGCTCCGTTACATCCCTGGTCTGTACATCGCATATATCAGCCAAAATATAGTTTCAGGGACTGAGTATAAGTAATTATAGAAACATTTATAATTTTTAAAATTTTGTTCTTTTTGAAATCGCTGATTTATCGCAAAATTAATGAATATAAGTTAGAGCATTTATTACTAACTATATTATTTAAAGTAAATATCTAGAGTTATCGTTAAGACTTTCGTTTATGAAAATCTATTTAATCTATCAAGGAAATACTAGTATTAAATTTTAATTTATACTACATTTTTAACCACATGTAAATCGCGGGGCTCGGCTAGCGTATGTGTATGTAACATTTAGGAGATTAAAATTTTCAGCTATTATTTAAAACATATACCTGTCGTAAGCGCTGGTGTCCACTCTTGTTCGCCGGTGGCGCCCCACAGTAGCGCCAAGGAAGCGTTGTTCGTGGTGGACGGCGGACCCAGAGCCGTACCCAGAACGCTTAACGCGCCAGACGCGCTTATCATTCGCTTGCGACTCATCATGTTACCTAGAAACGGAATTACATACTATTTATTACTGACAATTTTTAAAATTGATAACGATTTACATTGATTTAATTATTTAATTGTGCGTTTTCTACTAGAAAATAAGTGTATAATTTATTGTACAGTACATGTAAATATGCAAAACTATTTTCGAATTGCATTTTATCGAATTGTACTACAATAATAAAAATACCTCTTGACTTTATATTACTGAATTATTTTATTACTGCTTAATGTATGCGGGGAAATCGTCTAAGGCCTTTACATGTGTTCCATTGCACTTATCGCAATAAAACAAACATTGGACAAATCTGCATTGTAACAACGATATATGTATCGTCCATTAAATGTAGAGAAAACACTATAAAAAGGTACGACCGACAACGGCACTGTTTCTCGATTAAAAAATAAATATAATGCTTTCCTACCTTTCACCACTCTTTATTATCTTCACTGGACGCTTACTAATTACAACTTGAACGATTCACGCTTACATATGAAAAAATATATATTTTAAAGTACATTTACCATCAACTTGATAGACGGGATGGTTGTTATTCATCATGGAAGACCCATTTTCCTTAGGGGCGTTACTGTCCCGATGTTCCTCTGTCCGCGAGGCCGGTTCCCCCGCCGGCCGCGCTTGGTAGTGGTGTTGCTGGATCAACACTCCCGTGGGACCTGGATATAGGTAAGAGAAATTAAATTGCTTTAACAAATATAAACCAGCCTTTACTTATCTAGTTATTTGTCACTTAAAAAATATTCTATTACAAATAATACATTAAAATAATTGAATAATGACCAGTGGCGTAGCGTGCCCTGTATCAAAATTAGTTGGGGACCCAAAAAAAAAGTCGCTAAATTTGCCGCCCCTCAAGACGTGCCATCCGATGGCGCTTGCAGCCCGGGGACTCCGTATCATTGATGCGTCTGATACGACGCACATGTTAATGGCCTCATTATGCGCAATCAATTTTCCAAGAGAAATAAAGGTCGAAGTGAGTTTTACTAAGTCTATGCTCCCGCGCTATAGGTCTCACACGCATATGAGTAGACGTACGCGCAGTGTTTTTGGTTTAATTTAGAAGGAGCTATTACCTATATAAGTCACATCACGAAGTTCCAAATACATCTAAGTCACGTAAAAATGACATAAAGAAGTGAATAATAAAAATAAACTGGGCTTAGGCACATTATGGAAATAATTTAAGGTATGTGATTGATTTAGTATTTAAAAACCTAAAATTCAACTGTGATTAAACTTCGTTGTTGCTGCCTAAATGTTAGCTGGCACAAAATGCTTACAACTTTAAGTCCAACATCATTTATTCATACATTTTGGTAACGTACAGAGTAAACAAATAACTATACATGATTTTAGACTAATATTATCGCGGAATTCACACATTTTAATACTTAACGGGTCCTCACGATATGCGGTTTTTGAATCCTTTTCGAATTCTTTTTTCCCGATATTTCGACACAGTTGCATGGATCGTGGTCACGGCGAAACTGCGGTGGCAGGGAGAAACCGTTGACAAGCACTAGTGATAGATTAACCTATCTACCCTACGTCTAGTTCGTTTTTCTTTTTTGGGTCGAAATATCAGCAAAAAGAATTCGAAAAGGATTAAAAACACCATAACGTGAGTACCCGTTAAGTATTAAAATAACTATACAACTAATTAACCCACCTTTAGGGAATATATGCGTCCAACGTCGTCTATTGCTAGTCAGTTTGACGGTGACATGCGACGGGTCGAAGGGGTTGATGAGCGCTCGGCCGGTGCGTATGACCGGCTTGTTGGTCGATATCGAGCTGCGGGGAGACAGCCGGTTCATCGATATCGGCGAGTCTGTTACGTCGCTGCTCGTTTCGTTTACGCTGTACTTATCTGGATACGATAAAAATAATAAAAAATGTGTGCGTGTACTAGCGTACACTCGTAAGAAGTGAAACTTCTTTATGACGTTATTTTTCAAAAAATAATTTACTATATGCAACTTTACAGAAATTGGTTAAATAAAGTTAAATTAGATAAAGTTTAATAAAAGGCTTTTATTAAACTTTATCTAATAATCTAATCTATAATAATCTATCTAATATCACGCGTGGTAGGGATAAGAAAAAGATGGCGCGTAACAGAAAAAGATGGCACGTAACAGAAAAAGATGGCGCGTAACGAAAAAATGTTACACTAAATTTTTTTCCAACCCCGATAAAGAAGTTTCACTTTTGTTTTCCAACCCCGATAAAAAAGTTTCACTTCAATAAATTGGTTAATTAAATGACACATCAAACTATGTTATTGTAAGATTTTTTACAGAATCCATTGTGAATTACAGCCGTTAAAGGTATACAGTTTATGACAAAGCAAAGAAGATTCCATAAAATGCAACTTTTTTTATTAGTTGTTTATAACTATAATGAATTCAAATTCAAATTCAAACAGGTTTAATCATATTGTGTTTATGATGTTCCCTATTGCTACTTCAAGTGCAATAGGGAATATCATAAACACAATATGAATAAACAAGTAATTAAGTTGTTTTATACTTTTGAATTCGCTAGACATTAGATATTTCGAGTAGTTTCAAATATGAAATAAAATTTTGAATTCTGTCTCTTTGTTCAAACTGTGTAAATTATAGTAAAATATATTTTGTACAAGAGCAGTGATAGCCTAATGGTTGAAACTTGCCCTCTCGATCGGGAGGTCCGAGGTTCAAACCCAGGCACGCACCAATGATTTATGTGCGTATTAGAAATTAATTATCACTGCTTTTCGGTGAAGGAAAACATCGTGAGGAAACCTACACACCCGAGAGTTCTTAAAAAAAAAAAAAAGTTCTCGGAGGTGTGTGAAGTCCACCAATTCGCACTTGGCCAGCGCGGTGGACTATGGCCTAAACTCTCTCATTCTGGGAGAAGACCCGTGCCCAGCAGTGGGCCAATAATGGGTTGATGCACATGCACATATTTTGTACCTGATAATATTCATACTCACTACAACTGGCCAAAATATCTCCAAGACTATGATGAATGTCGGGATCGGACATTTTCCTGTGGTGCATAGTCGACGCTGGCGGACTCTTTCTACTGATACCCTCCAATCCTGCTACCGAAGTTTTCTTTGTTCTTTGAACTCTTTGTACACTAAAACATTTCATTTATTCTTATTGCCTTTAATAATTAATTCACTTTAAAGTGGCAGACAGTGCATTTAAAGCAGCTACTAATTCTTTCCAATTAATGTTTTGGCAAATAAACGATCTAATTCTCCAAGTTAATGTTAAAAGTGTGTACATTTGATATCTGAATGATGTGAAGACATTTAATTCGTGCTTTGTGATTTAGTTGTATATTTAAGGTTTATGATGATAGTTTGTTAAAAAAAAATACATCTATCTAGTAGTAGTAAAAGTATACAACTAATATGTGACCAATTAAAAATAAGGACCCTGTTTTTTAATTTAATTACGTTCAAAGTTAATTTCGTTTACTTTTTTAATTGGTTTTTATAAGTATGAACCAGGAAACGAGCATGTCTACTGCACTTTCGTTTGTAGTCAAACTGATGGTAAATAGTAACTCACGCCCATGAACATCATTAAAAACTTAATATAGAAAAGAGGTTCTATCTGAAGTCAGTAACAGGCACGTTGCTACACCTAAGAACAAAGATGTTTGCCTTATATGAAAGTGACAGCATTTTGTTTGTACTTTAACAGAATATTTACCAAGTACTATGAGCCGGAGGTAGTTGAAACACCTGAGCATCATAGGCGTCATAATCAAAAATAGAATTATGCATGTATTCATCTTCCTTCAACAACTTGCTCTTATTTTCATCCTCATACATTTTCTTTAATGGTTCTTGACTTTTTCTCGGCGGCAGCTTGATTCTCGGTATGAAATTCGAATAAGCGACCTTTTTGTTAGTTGAATAGAAGGATAAATTGATCCAGTGAGGCATGGAGTAGTCGTCGATTGAGTTTAAGTTGCTGTCCTTGTTATGAAACTTTAGCAAAGGCACAGCGTGTAGTGGTTGTTCACCAACACACACCAAATCGCTGCCAACGCCATTGTCAATGATCCTCTGTTTTGTAACGTTAGTCAGCTCTCTATCCACTTCGAACACACCCACTCCTGGGGTGATGACCACGCTCAGTTGACCCGTCCGGTCGAAACATCTGTCTAGGTAATGTTTTTCAAATACTGGAAAAAATTACTTGTACATAAAAACATAGATTGTAGATTTAAAAAAATATATTAAAAATATAGCTACTTCATGTTATAAGGTGAAGTCATTCGATATTCATATTGAATGACTTCACCTAATATATTTTTGGCCAAGGCCGAAGCCTTCTAGTAAGAGGCCAAATTGAGCAAACGCGAACAAATGTTCGACATCGCAATGGGTGTGATTTTGCACTGGAGTAAGCACACACTTAGGTAATGGGCTTCCTTCGCAAGATTTGTTCAAGATTCACACTATTTTTCATATATTAACATATACGATTATATATTACCATTTAAACTCATATTGAGTACTTCAAGAAAGTTTCCTTGAGCAGCAGTTGAGTTTATAGCTGTTGGTATCTCCATATTGGGTCTTTCGTGATATTGTAAAACAATTTTTTGGTAATCTGTAAACAGTCTCCTTAGCTGAAGGAGTACGTTTGACCAGTCTTCATATCTCTCATTTTGGACTGCCACTCTAAAATTAGAAAATACCACATTAGATGTAGAAAAAGAAGAAAATTATAACTGGATATCATTTCAATTTGGTTTATTGGGTATTTCTGGGTTATGCCACTCAAAATCCGCAAAATTCAAATCACAAAAATAATGCTTAACATTTTCAACACTGACAACCTGCAACAGATTGCCGTCATCTGCAGTAAATCTATTTTTGAGAATCATACAAATCTATTACAGTTTAATGGAGGTGAGATCCCTGTCACATCACTTTAGTATTTCACATAGCTCTTTTCAACAAGGGACAGCAATGCAACTGTAAAGATTGTTCAGGTAAAACTTATAGAAACAGGTAAGACTAAAATTTATAGAAGACTGTGTGTTTGCTTTCCGCTTAACCTTCAGTTCCAAAAAACAATATAATAGTGTTGTTGAATCATAAGTACTAACAGCTACAATTAAATATGTTTGGAATTATATTAACAATATTTCAAATATATACCTATAGAAGTCCTCATAAAACCTGCCCCTATAATCTTTTTGTAGACATTCTTTCATATGTTGTGGAAATTCCTCCAAAGATTTTGCTTTGTAAAATGTTCTTGAAAACAAAACAATTGTCACTTCATGGTTACTACCATTTTTCTGCAAAAGAACAACAAAAACATTAATGTGCAATCCACTCTAAATATAGTTCTGTGTACCACTTCAAATATTTTTTTTTTGCTTCAGGCTTCCTGAATATTTTACTTATCCAGAAAACTGATAGATGACTGCTTCTACATTGAATCCACTACATTAAATATGTAGATGGGATATAGCAATAAATTAATGTAGACATATTAATTGTTGATATGCAGATATATTTGAATGAAATGTATGGGATTTGAACCTGAAATCCGTTTTAAATAGGTTATCATTGACCACAATTACTTCTTTTTAATACTACATTGTAAATGCATACCTTCCATTTCGCAAAGAGGTCTGCCAAAAAGCCATTGACTGCTTTCTCAAAGTACAGATCTCCATGGATGTCGAAATCCCACATCTCAGATGACATTTGAATAAACAAATAGACCATTGAAGTTGATGATCTGAATACAATTTTCGTGTCTTCTGTGATAACTCCGCAAGCCACCCTGTCTCCTTGAGACCACATTTCGTACACTTGACATCTGATAGCACCTCCACAGTACTCAATTTTTTTATTTAAATATACACAAGTACTGACCTGAAAGAATTAAAAAAAAACAGGGAATGTATTAATATTTACATCTAAAGATTTTTGTTACACAATACAGAAGAAGTAGACGAGCCTGTAGTCCATCTGCTGGTAAATAAAAACTGCTGCTCATAGACATCTACAATCAAGATCAAGGTTAGAATCTTAAATGAAATTGGCTATAGTCTAAGTTGGAACACTTCTGATAAGCATGTTTTCCATACCACTGTTACAACCAGTAATTTTAGTGCGGTAAAAATCCCACATAACAGCGTCGGATACCTTTTAAAGGTTTACCCCGCGGGAAAAAAAATAATAAAAATAAAGAAAAAATAGATAAGTAAATAAATAAAAAACTAACAATCTAAACAAAAATGAAAAAATATTCACATATTGTATGCATAAAAAATCTTACCAAATGATTTTTCAACCTCCACATTTCCGATCTTCCCATATATTGCTCCTTGAATGTAAGCTCCACAGAGTCCAAAGCAACATCTGCCACATTGACCTTGTTGACATAAACATCAGCAAATGTTCTCAGTTGAAATGTTGTGGCTATACTCTGTTCAACACTTATGGTGTCTGAAAAACAATGATTTATGAATATATAATTACTGGATTTCTTTATGGTATTTTACCAATACCTAATACTTAAATTACTACATAGTTATAGTACTGCATACTAATAACTTTTTTATTTTTTGAAAAGATTTAAATAAGAATAGAAAATTAAACTAATGCTTCATTAATCATAAACCTATACCACTATTATAATATTGTGAACTTTTTGTATTGTGAGTAAATACCAAAGTGCATATTATCAGTACATAACGCAAGGTCCATTCAGGGCGATCTTTAAGTAGCCCTAGGTACATAAGGATTATGACCATAATAAAGCGTGGACAAAGAGGGGCCCAGATCCACAGTTCATGTTGTGGGTAAGCAGTCATATAATATACAGTAAAATCAACTCTTCATTTATTAGGATTTCTAAAAAACATCATTGCAAATATTATTTCTTTACTTATCTACTATCTAAGTAAACTAAATTACATTAGTAATTATAACATTCTCACCTCTGCCTCGTCCAGACACATCAACTTTGGTCACTTGCAAGAGTAACCTAGGATAATCATTTTCCGGATGATAAATTTCAACAATATCTTTTTCTACTAATCCAGGATACTCCTTCAGATTGATGATTAAATCCGCAACTGATGTTAAGAAAAAAATGTACAATTAAAAAATGTTTGTGTAAAATAAATGTGAAATGATTAATCATAGATGGATCATAAGTATTAATAACATTCACTACTTAGCCTCACAAGATTCCTTTTAACCCCAGTTTTTGTACCTATTATTAGGTATATATATAGGCATGTATTTCAATATTTTATAAGTGATATACATCTTACTAATTTGTTAATTCCAATGAATAAAAACAATGTGCATCAATAGAAAAAGTAAAATGATGTGATATCATCATCCTGGTATATATTGCATAGTGAGAATAAGAAGGTACTAATATAAAATTTGCATTTTAAGTCATGATAACAAATAAATAACAAATTGTGTTAATATAGGGCTGTAACATTTATTTTAGTTTTGTAATCCTTTCTGAGTAAATCAAGTATTTTACAAATTGCTAAAATTCGGTTTTCTTATTATTCTTATTTCGGTTTTATTCTTCTTATTTTTGTTTACTTATTATTAAGCGATATGTAGAAGAGAAATTATTCTTCAAATACAAGATCGAAACAGATTGTCTAAATCTTAATATGTGCAGCAATTTAAATGCATGCTTTTTACTGAAATACCTAAAAACTATATACGAAAATACGAATGTTATGCAAAAATGTACAAAAGGACTCACGACTAAAGCTAGATTGATGAACGATTAGTTTAAAAGACTTCATCTTTAATTTTATATTTTGATTTTGATACTTCAGTATCAAATTATCTTGCAGCTTTAAGTATAAAACATATTTTTAAACATTACTAAACTAGAAAGACCTTATTATCATGAAATGGGTACGAATGTTAATTAGAGTAAACAAAAACACACAATGAACTTCAACTTCCTTGATAGACAAGAGAAAATAAAATTATCAAAAATAAATTTGACAACTGACATTTGACGACTTAACAGATTTTTTTCAATGCATAATACAGCCTTGACTTCTTGGCTTAGGGGTTAATACGACAGACAAGGCAAACGTAATACCACATGTACACATTCAAACACAGTCCCTGTAGTTCCGGGATCAAAATAGGGCAACGGTTCTATTTTGTGTTCAAAAGAACAGTTACACACCAATTACATTAATAATAAAATTATGTTCTTGCAAAATATGTGCGCTTTCCATTAATCTTATCTTTTAATACAATTCAAAGATAATTATGTCCAAACTTCTCAATAAATACAGTATGAAAATTAAGCAATTGGGACAAGTCTCATTTAGGCAATTTCTTACTTGCAGTCTATATCGAAATTTAAATCGAAAGCAGACTAAATCAATGGTACTTGATAATTCACTACTTAGCCTCGCAATACTCAGAACCAAAATTTAAGAGCACCAAATTTTTGGAACCGTGACATAAATAAAGGGATTATGGGAACAAACTAACATTATCAGAAAATTGACAATGACATTTGGTTGGCATCAATGTTCTTTGGTCGTTCCAGAACGCGATCACAACGCCCCAAACACCCAAAACATCGTTCCACAAGACGACCGCGGTCGTTGTACTCGCGACAAAAACGTCACTCATGAAGTCATGACTTACGCTCACGCGACGCTTACGACGACTCATCTAACAAGGTGGGTCGAAGTGATCGTTCCAATAGAGAATATGTCAGTAAAGCTCACAAGCTTAGAACTTATTAGAAGGGGAAAAACTGCGTTCGTGAGCGTGGACTTTGTGAACGTCTAATGGAACGCACTCATAGTCAATCTATGATTTTTTTTTTAACAATTGTTGTCACTTGTCATTCGTCATTTGTCATTTGTCGTTGTCGAATTGATTTGATGTTGTGTGTATTTGGGTGTTTTTGTAAATAATGATATAAATATTATTACTGAATGGAAAGGGAGTTATTTATCACATAAATGAAAATGAATTTAGTACAATTTAAAGAGTTTATTTCGTATCTTGCCATTGGGACGAATATATTGCAATTTTTATCGGGCATGTAAGTGATTATTTTTCGTTTTAACAATAGATGTTGCTGACGCTGCTGTTTAAATTCTGCTTACGTTTCCAATGTTTGGGAGTAAAATAGTGCTTCATATATTTATCCTCATATCCTCATATCTCTTCATATATATATTCTCTTTCGTTTTAGACTGGTTTGCAAACAATATGTTATTAAAAAAACAACCGGCGAAGCAACAGCTCTCCCGTTTATTTTTGGAGTTCTTTCGTAAGTACAAAACTGATGAAAAATAAAAATATATGTTGTATAAAATAAAGTAGTAAAATTTATCATAAAAAATCGAGATGATTTGATACAATATAATTTATTATTATTTTTTTTTATTTCAGCTGTAATCTTTGGCTGTTGTATGGAATCGCGAAACCCGATAACATAATTGTGTTTGTGAATACTATCGGTATATCAATGATGATCTCATATGTAATTGTATTTTATATATTTACTATTAAGAAGTCGCTACTTCTTCGTGAAATTCTAGTTACAATAACAACCTCCCTCTTTATAATTGGATATTTTTGCGTGGAAGATGACAACGAAATATTATTAAGTAGACTAGGTAAGTTTCATTTAGTATATTATTGTTTTTTATACATTACTAAAATATAGATGATTCCTGTTCCCTTAGGAGGAGATTTAATAGTACTTGAACCAGCTGTCATGTGTAATTTTTTTTTATTACTATAGAATTGCCAAGTCTTTTATCAAGCATCCTACCCTTATCAACTATCAACCTCAATAGCAAACCTTGGTAGTGAAATATCTGTGTAAGCCACTTACAGATACCTATAAGCAGCAGTGACCTCTCACCATACAGTGGATGCTTGTTTGCCATCTCAAATTTAAAAAAGAAAAATAAAAAAAATATTAAAAGACCATTTGTGATCAAAGAATATTAGAGTTTTACCAGTTTTTCACCCATGTACTATTTTGGTTGTCAAATGTGGGGTGCAGATTTGGATGCTTTTGTTAGATTAACATTAACTTAACTGACTTCTCATGTAAAATAAAAGATAGCAAACAGGAACATTATATCTGGGAAGTTGGCACTGTTTAGCAATTTTTATACATCAACAGTATCAACACTCATCTAACAATTGTGAAAGTTGTAGCTCAAATACATCATTTTTGTTTAGTGCCAAGATGGTGTGAAAATTTCACTCATAGGAAGATCTATGTGTGGAATTTTCACCACATAATTTTATGGAGAAATCCATGTAGTTAAACATATATTTTGATTAAGTGTGGAGCCCTCCACTCATGGGTTATCCTGTAATTGATTGTAGGTAAAATATGTTATATTACATAGGTCAATCCTGTGGCTCCGACATATTTACCATGGTTATAGATATACTATGTTTTAATCTAGGTACAACATGTGTGTGCCTTATTTCAGTAAAAACAAACTAGTAGTTTTTGTGTGAAAGAGGAACAAATATTTAGATATCCTTAAAAGATTTAGAATAATAATAAGATGTTCACTCTATTCATAATTTTTATTATTACAGTATTCTGTTCTATTCCAGGTCTCTGTGCTTGCTCTGTCACACTCCTAATGATTGCAGCACCAATGAGCAAACTATATTATGTGATTCAAACTAAATGCACAGATTGTCTACCATTTCCTCTTATTGTCATGTCTTTCTTTGTATGTGTGTTTTGGTTCTTATATGGTGTGATTGAAGAAGATTTATACATTTCAGTAAGTCCATAAATCTTTGTATCTCTAATAAAAAAATAATAAATCTTTGTATCTTATAAGAGAGCAGTGGTAGCCTAATGGTTGAAACTTGTCCTCTCGATCGGGAGGTCCGAGGTTCAAACCCCAGCACGCACCTCAGATTTCCTAAAATTATGTGCATATTAAAAATTAATTATCACTGTTTTCGGTGAAGGAAAACATCGTAAGGAAACCTACACACCCAAGAGTTCTTCAAGAAAGAAAAATTTCTTGGAGGTGTGTGAAGTTCACTAATTCGCACTTAGCCAGCGCGGTGGACTATGGCCTAAACTCTCTCATTCTGAGAGAAGACCTGTGCCCAGCAGTGGGATAATAATGGGTTGACGAGAATAATCTATAAATTGTGATATTGGTGTTCAAATTTACATTGTATACTGCTACTCATTCAGAATAATTATCTGGCATTGAAATAAATATAATAAATCAGTCTTAATTAAAAATTATATCTGACAAAAACAACTTGAGTCAGTAAAACTGAATGTGGAGCATATACAGATGTTATTCAAATATGCATGGATGGCATAATCTGAAACAATAACAATTAACAAAATATGCTGAAGAGTCTTATGAATATCTTTCTTTATGTTAAATATTACTTGTGCTCTAACTGTAGAAAATAATTATAGCACAATATTGACATTTTGCAGTAATGCAATAAATTTGATGTTTCATTATATATGTTTAAGTATCTAATTAGTACAGTCGTGTAATTTACTATTATTTGCATTTGCATGCATTTTATCCAATATTATTTTGATTGGACTTTAATAATATTTTTCATTTTTCTTTTCTAGGTGCCCAACTTCATTGGAGGTCTACTGGCTACAGCACAATTGTCTGTCTTTGTGGTGATACCTAAAAAATCGTATAATAGATTACAAACTAAAAGTATATTAGCTTAAAATAAGGTTTAGTAAAGTTAATAATTTATTTTCGTTATGTGACTGACACCGATTTAAAAAATGTATGTCACGCAACCATACTTAGATTTAAGACTGCATATCTATGTAATTCACATACTAAAAACGTCGATATCACTAATTTTATGCTTTTTACTTTCAGGTATGTGAACATTTTAGAGCTTTGATTATTTTTAGTGTCATCTGAATCAGAGATATGTTTCTAATTTCGTGTATCTAACTAATTGCGAATGTAGTATAAAAAGTTAACAATTCAAAACAAAATAATAAAAAAGAAAATTTGTCTTTGCATGAAGTGGACATGATATAGTTTAGTGCTTGGTAAATAATACCTAATTAGTCCTTTTCAATAACATTATTAGAAACTTGGGTATAATTCTATTTTTGTACTTTTATACAATATACAAGAAATTCACGAATAATCATAAAAGCAACTGCTGCAATATATCGCTACTTCAAAACAAAAGGGCCGCAACTCGAATAGACCTAATTTTACAGGAGAGCCATTTAAAATTTTGAAAATCAGTTCTTGTATAATTGCTCTGTAATTTTAAAACAGATAAATATGTGTTATACACTGTTAGAAAGGTATTTTTATTCTTCTTTTAGTGGCTAATTTGGATATGTTTTTTTTCTAAAAAAAAGTTATGAGCAGATAAGTCTCTTTTGTATATAAATATGCGGCCGTGCACAGATGTTGCAGCGTAAATTCGAAAATACAAAAAAGACGTCAGTAGTGTTTTTATTGCTTATGGTGTAAAATTCATGGGAATCTTTTTAAATTATGAAAATATATCGACAAAATTTGAATTTTTACAATAAGAAGGATTTTGAATATTTTTGATTTGTGGCCCTTTTGTTTTAAAGTAGCGATATATAAATAATTATAATGCCAAGTATAAGCTTTGAAGATTGAATTTCATCTCAAACTCACTGATATAGTATTTAGTGTGTTGTTTATTACCAAATTATGATACACATTATAAAAACAGAGAACTGGGAAAATCAGACTTCTTATCAAGGATTATTTGAAAAGGAAATACTTATGATACAAATGGGGAAGTGAAGACGAAGATAAATATTAATTGAACTTGTTATTTAATTGAACTATTTTATGATAAGATAAGGTTAATTAAAGCTAAATGTTGACTAAGAAGTCGCATAAAAAGGAACCTAGTTTAATTTTTCGATTGTGTCAGATAGCTGACAGGCTAAACCCCATAAAATCAAAACCTCATTGACAAACTGTACTAAGGGACACTCGAATATTATAATGTGTAACATAACGTTATCTAATAATATTAGGAAATATCTAAGTGAATCCAATATTTTGGTTGACGCATGAATCTTTTCACAGAAGATCGTGCAATTAGATACAATACAAGATGACAAGAATCTTATTATTTTAATGTAAGTTTAGTAGTAGATATTTAAAAAGATACCCCCTTTAATAAATAGTATTAAATGATTACAGTATTTAAGACAACATGGAACAATCTCAAATGGGTAAGGTTAGTTTGGGTAATATCAGTGCTAGGTGTATCACCATAATTTAATTGTTTGGTACTTCCTCGGTTGAACTACACTGGTCCTCATGGCACTATCTCAGATGTAATCACCCGTTTTATACTCGAATTAACCTTACTTACTGATCAACAGTAAATAATGTGAAAACATTTAAGCAAATGTTTAATGTAGTACAAAATTGTAGCACAGAATTGTTGTATAATCCGCGTCACGGACAAAAAGCATCCTTGAATAAAGTGAGTGAATGAAATAAGCAGTAATGCAATCATAACTTCTAAATCTCGTTTGTATTGTAAAAAAAATATATACCCTATTGATAAAACAAATGGTATATAATACTACTGTATTTGTGGTCTTAAACTCATAAGAGGCTATTGCAAGGTACAAAAAGTTAATATTTATTATTTACTAGTTGACCCTGCGAACTTCGCTCCGCCTAAAAGTCAAAAATCTAAAATTATCAGCGGTTATTCATTTTATTATACATAAAAACCTTCTTGAATCATTCTATCTATAAAAATACTGTATTAAAATCCGTAGTGTAGTTTTAAAGATCTAAGGGTACATAGGGACAAACAGCGGGAAGCTACTTTGTTTTATGCTATATAGTGATTCTAATTCATAAGGCAAAACTTTGTTATCCGTGACGGACATTACACAATATATTACTAAGTATTTATAACCTTAATGTAACCGTTTTATGGTGCTAATAGATAGGCGTAGGATTTTTTTTCTATGATAAAAAATTACATATGTACGTAAACATAGATAAATCTTTGTGAAATGAAATGCTGCGCTCAGTTAAGGACAATCATTAAGTTTTATGTATATAATGTCTTTATTTGTCTAAATTTAAGTTGTTTAGGATCTAAAACAAGAAAGAAGATGTTTTTTTATATAATTTAGGTCAATTTTATACTGAAATTACTCAATAACCTGTGAAATCTGTATTTTTTCTGTAATAAAATAATCTGAGTACTACCAGCTTTTTGGTTTTACATTTTTTTCCAGATACACACTTCACGGTCATTTGGTGTTGTAACAATTGCCCCCTGCGTATTATAGAGTTATGGTCTATAAATATTGCGCATGATTAAAGTCCTTATTATCTATGCAACAGAGTCCTAACCTATTTTCAGACTATATAAGAGCAGGTCCATAGTATGTTTTATTCATATCTTCATATAAATGAAAATGGTTGTACTTTAATGTACCTAGTTGAAATATAATGATTTGAGGCCTTCGTGGGTAATATAATAATAATTCGTGTGTAGGTATACACAGTGGTTATCCCTGTAGTTCCGGGATCAGAATAGGGCTACGGTATACCCTGCCTGTAGTACGAGGCGACTAAAAGGGACTTCCGGGGTTGCGGGCGGTAAGAGTGGGAGCTCGAACCGTCCAGCCAAGCGACCCCGTGTAGGACGACGGCATGTGTGGTCGCATGTCGTCGTAAAGACTAGAGGGAGCGGTGGGTCCAGCCGCCCATCTGAGAGGAGCCCGATGGGGCAACGCGCTCACAGGTTTTCGGCTGCAGTCCTTTGGAGGTCCCAAAGTCCTCTTCATGGCGCCGAAGACGGCCACCGGGGGGGTTTTAGTGCGGTAAAAATCCCACATAACCCTGCGTCGCTCCCACGGCATCGGGTACCTTTTGAAGGTTTCCCCCATCGGAAAAAAAAGTATTACGTATTATAGTTCAATAATTTTGTAATAGTTTAATGCATTTTTCTTAGGTGATCCCGTGTAAGTCACTTATCATTGTGTACCATTTTTTGACTCCCACCCATTTACAGTTTTTTTGACTCTATTATTAAGTCATGCTCGTGAACTAACTTACTGGAAGACCTCAAGTTTGTGAGAATACTTTACCCGTTTTTGTCTACAACAATAATTCTCGGTTCCGGCATGTAGAACTGGCTCCATTAAGTTTTTGCTAATAGTTTATAGGTAATTATAATTCGCTATTTAGGTATTGTCTTCTTTTTATGTATGTAGATAAAGGTATCTTTGTTATAGTTCTATGAATACCTTGCTCTGGTAATAAGTCAGTTATGCCTACATAGATTATTTTTTTATCTAGTTACAAACGAGCATGCAGACTATCTGATATTATCTAATATGCATTATCATACGGAACAGGGTTTTTATAAAATACGCACCGTGAGTACCTACCCGTTGAGTATTAAAATGTATCTATTCCGCCATACTATTAGCCTAAAATCACAAACAACAGGGGATAAACAAAAGTCTATTACATATCTATGCGTTGCTACTCTAGAGGATTGAGGTGGTCAACTTATACGAACGTGAGTCGGCTACCACAACCAGTAGCTGCCACCCAATCGCAAGAACTGTTTCAGGCTAGAAATAAGTGTGGCGGTGGTATCATCCTGGTCGGCTTACACTGTTTCTACCAATTGGCCAAAGGCATATTATATAAAGCAACGTCTTAATCTTATAGAATAACATTAGTTCTTGACTTAAGTCGTCAGTCAGCCTCTGATGTTGTACAAATACCTAGTAGGTGCCTCCACAGGTCACCAATAAGTACGATGAGGTAATTTGACTGACATAATTTCCTTTGAAAAGGAAAAACCTAGTTGTCATAGTGTAGTGGGTTTCTAGGGTCCGATGGATGAGAATGTCAGTGCAAGGTAAGGTATTATATAATGTGTACATATTTATATCAATTTAAGTATACCTACGTATCTGTGTCAATCTTAACACAGCCAATAGACACCGGCCATGTCTGTCAAAATATAAAAAAAAAGTAGGCCAAAGTCATAGTCGATCATTTCTAATAATTATATAGTAATACGTTAATATAATATCTAAGTCATTTTATAACTACCTAAAAACCTAGAAGCTATGTAGTCCATAGCGAACATCCATAATGAAGGATGAAATTAATTAACATAATTAATAATAATTATTATTAATTAATTAAAATTAATTAATTAATTAATTAATTTTAATTAATTAATTAACATTAATTAATTAACATCCATAATTCATAACATCATAATGAAGGCTGGACCCCTGCAAGTTACGATAGTTGCACGTCGTCGCACTATTGATCGCCGTACAAAAGCAGATCAAAAATGCGTTTTATGAAAGTTGCAAATTGAGCATATTTTTGGTTTAGGTTTTTTTCATCTAAGGAGTTGTACTTTATAATTATATCGTGAGCCCATTATTGTCCCACTGCTAGTCACGGATCTTCTCTCGGAATGAGAGAGTTTTAGGTCATAGTCCACCGAGTTGGCTAAGTGTGAATTGGTAGACAACTTTATCATTAAACATGTTTTTTATTTGTTACATTGTTTCGGTGTTGAGATCACGACAGTGCGATTATTTAGGAATTTTGATCTAGCATATTGTGTCTTTTCAGAGCCATATTTTTGCATTAGTTGCAAAGATAGCTATAATATATGATCTATATTTTTAAAGGAAGTTTTGTGTTTACTCAAAATCATGTATTCTTATTGTATTATAAAATAAAGTGTTAGTATTGTAGACCTATAGTTTTGGTGTAAAATGGTATTTTTTTTTAACTTCAGCGAGAGATTTAACAGTTGCATAGACTTTGAATAACTTTAAATAATACACTAAGTAACTATCTCCAACATGTATAAAAATCAGCTCTTGCAGTTTTGGCACTTACGATGTTTTCTGTAGGTACTAGTAGGTATGTTCTAAATTACGTTATCGTGGGAACCTGATTGATAACGATTTCTGTTGTTTTTTGTGGTATGTTTTGTGGTTGTTTTTTTTACTATAAAGAAGTAGTTAAAGCTTGGCACTCCCTAGCAATGAGAATTATGTCAATAAAAATAAGAACGGAACATGGTCCTATTTTCTTCCTTTATTTAAGGTTCACATAAGTGGGCAAGCAAGAAATTGCAGTTTGTCAACGTCGACCAAAAAAAAGGTTGCCAAATGAATACGAATTAAAGTTGATCTGTACATCCACCGGACCCAACACCAAGTCTTGTAGAAAACCTTGTCAGTATGTTGCACGAGACCATGTATGTGAAGCATGATGCAGTAGGCGGAAGCCCACATCGTCTACACCTTACGTCGTCACTAGGGCCAAGGGGAGCATCCTTACGTGTGCGAACTTACCCCAGGCCTGGCCTAAAATCAAATTACAATCTTGTGTTTGAAATTAAGATACATATCACTACATAGTACAAAACAAAGTCACTTGCACACGCCTTCTGTCTGCTTCGAGCTTTAAAACTTCGCTACGGATTTAAATACAGTGATTCAAAAGGAAGGTTTTGAAGTAGGTACCTATAATTCATGCATAATATAGTGGAGGAACACTGATTATTTTAGATTTTTGACTTTTAGGCTAAACGAAGTTCACCGGGTCGACTAGTTATTAGTTAATAAAACAAAAAAAAACAATGTTCACACGAATTCCTAATGTTTATTGTGTCAATAACATTAACTGTCCTACCTGCAATCTAATGGTAAATTTCAGTAAAAAAAACCATGTGTGAAAACACGTTGTATCACTCACAGGATGGTTTGACTGCCGCAATATTCATTATGCAACATGGTGGTTGGTATGTCACTATAAATCTCCAAAATTCACGTTGTTTTGTTTACTGTACAAATGTGGTCTGCGTACGTATTGTGACGACTTCCCCATAATGATAAAAAGCGTTAGGTGGCTAAGCCCATTTTTTGTAGTTATTAAATATTATACAATATAATATTAAACATTTAAGTTATAATAATTAATTTCATTACCCTACTATTCCAGTAATCCTATTTTTACTATTCATTTATAGTCTTCACAAGCACGACTGCAAACACACACATATGCACACATACAAACACATTCACACGCTGGCGCACATGCACGCACATGCGCTCACACATTTATAGCATGTATGAACATACCTTGGTCTTGTGTATTATAACAACATATTTGAGTCACAATTACACAGATATTTTGTTGAAATATGGGTTAATTTAGTACCATAACATGTATAAAGTGAATATTTTGTATGTATTGCTGTTGAATAATCAATATCAGGGGGAAAAGCTGGTATTTTTACTTTAATACAGTAATACCACAGTATGTCTACTGTGGTAATAGTCCAAACTTACGCGATATGTGGGACTGAGCGATAACCGTGTATGTCGAATTCGCGTAAGTCGAGGTATAAGAAGAGCGAAACACAAAAAAAGTTGTAGCTGCGTGGTTCCGTCCGCAAAAACATGGGGATTCGTGTGGGATAGTAAGTGTGTATGTAATCGCAAACAAATTGTGTGACGCTCATACAAAAGATAAAACGAAGAGATTTGAAAACCGCGAATTCGCCTAAGTCGGGTAGCGTACGTGGAGGTAGGTACTTTTAATAGAGTCATTTTAATAGGTAAAATTTGACACTCCATCAAAATTCTACTTTATAACCTTGTAACGGCGTAACATAAAATAATATATTTGTTTCGCTTTGTTAGAACTGCCCAATTGCTTAATTTTTCTATCACGATTACATATATGTATTGTAGGTAATAATGGTCGATACAAGTAATTTCACGATTTGCCTTCACAAATAAATAATTTTAAACATAATAAACAATTTCTGATCTAAAGAACTGACGTCGTTACAATGTTACGTCTGTTAAACCTTTTTATTTTTAAACACTAAAATATGGATTTTACCAAAGAGTAAAATAACTTACAGGATGTTACTCTAAAAATCTATAGCTGAGAATTAAGCGCAATTACTTGTTAAGAAATATCACCATAAATCATAACCACGTTGTAAAAAATACAAAAAATAGAAAAATCATTGATGTTAGGTACAACTAGGGTGAGATGTTGCTTATGGTTGCAGGTTCATGTCGATGACGCCATTACATGTATCATTCTGTACAAGTTGATAAAGCACCAACTCAAGCAAATAAGAAGCAAGAAATCGTGACTGGTAATAAATGGGTGTGGATGCAAGTCCAACTTTATTAAAATTTGAATTCTAAATCTGTGAACAGTAACGTAAAGCTATCATTGACCGTTTATTCTTTAGCTCTGTTTTGTTAATTATCTACCTAAACTTTACTTATTGCACCTCACCTTTCTATATTTATTACTTACTATAACTCCATAACTTTAGGTCGTCTGGAAGAAATCGCTGTTTACCGATAAGACCGCCTTTTGTATTGTTATTTAAATTTTGTGTTCTATGTTATCTTAACTTATTGGTACAATAAAGAGTATTATTATTATTATTATTATAAAGCGTACAAGCTCAATAAAGGTAAAGCAGCTAAAGTACTATGACTGTACAAACTATGGTGTGTTGGAGTGTTTATAAGTTAATATAAGTAACAATTCGTCGGAGTCGTAATAAATAGGTAGGCATGCTATGTGAAAATTTAGCTTAGGGTATTTACTTACTATAATTATTAATATATACCTATAATTAATATCCACCAAGGGGGACACATGCTTGATGTAGCCCTCTTGGTATATAATTCGTGCCATGGATAAAAATATTAGGTACATTAATTTAACAATATTTGATAATGAGTGCATTAAATCAGCAGGACTATAGTAGCGAATTATTATTCATCGTATGTAAGTTCAGTTGTTAAAAAATCTGCTAATCTATGTATTTAAAACTACGTTATTAATGTATTTAAGATAAAAGTAAATGAAGGATGGAATAAGAAATAGGGATCTGAAATGAAAAAAATGGCTAAGAACCAGTTTTTACTTACATAACGAAATTTGAATTGATCTAAGCACACCTACATTTTCATTTTTTTATTCTTATATTTCTTTGGGTGCAATAAATATTATAAATATATAAATAAGTACCTATTTTCAGCGAAAACAATCTCAGTTATCAGCTTTTTGTTTTGCAATTTTTCAATTTTTCACAAACACAGAATCCACGGTCATTCGAGCTTACAACACAGTAGCCTCGAGTATTATATGGAGTTATGGTGTCCATGTATTGCACAAGACTAAATTCGTTGTTGTGTTTCTGTACAATTGCTTCGTAACCTATGCTACCAGGTTCTACAAAAAATGCCGTTACATAATACGTTTTGTTTTTAACGAAATCTTCATAAAAATGAGTCCTTAAGATTGTTTTTATTTTAAAATCGCGACATTTTGTACACGGTTTTGTAACTGTATTACTTGCTCTCTTTTTTAAGGCGTCTTCCGCTACTTGCAAACTTCGAACAACATCGGTCTTTGTTTTGTCAACAGCACTCATGTTATGACAACTGCACCATTTCTCGTCTACACCGGCGTCTGCGCAAGTTCTGTGAACCGATATTTCTTTAAACAAACTCTTGCACAATGGGCATGCTTCGGATATTGCGGGTTCATTGGATTCCTTCGTTATTTTTAATATGTTCCACATTGTTAAATAAAAATCGTACGGTGTGACTAGTCTGTCCTGGTTCCGTTGTAAATTCTTGTATTCTTTAGTAAACGTCTCCTTGAACTTTTTTGGCACCCAAACGAGGCACATTGGCAGACGTTCCTCGTAGTAAGACTCCATGGGAATCCTCATATTCCCATACCTGATTCCATGATCACTTAAAAATATAATGAATGTATTATTCATGACACCACTGTTGTACATGTTTTTGAAAAATGCAACAAAGTCTTTGTCAAAAATTGTAGGAGTATTATCTCCATTGTGACTGCATGAATTTATCCAAAACATTCCAAAAAAATTATTTGTTTTGTAAGCATCTGAAAATTGGTAAGCGTAATCTAATAAATGGTTTGGCGATGGACGTTTTTTCGTGCAGACATAGTTTCCTGAATTCGTTTCACCAGTAAGAAAGAACGGTCTCATGTAATGATCGGTCGGTGGTTCGAGAAATCCATTATATCTTGTAAATGTGTCAGGGAGTCTTAAGAATTCTTCTCCATAAGCAGTGCTGTACCCAGCTTTTTTAAACTTGTCCCAAATAAGAAATTTATTACACACATCCAAACCGTGTGAGCAAACTTTGTATATAGTGGATATATGCTTGCCCGTCATTAAAGACATTACGTTGGGAAACGTGTTGTATCCAACCTGAAAATAAAATAAAATGTTTTAGGCTACATAATACTAAAACCCTTTTACAGTAGTCGGACTGACTTGAACTGCAGACTTATGGGATTTGTTAAGTGATCTATACGACCACATAAATAACGTATTGATTACATAAAAAACTAATGAAGTTTTCGATTGCTTATAGTAGTGGCTTTTCCATTCATAACCTTAGAAGTACATACGTATTGGATAAAGTTCTCTTTTTCGGAGGTTTCGCCACTGTCAATGAACTTGATTGGGTGTACCAACTACTGATTGGCAAACGTATTAGATGTACGGACAGTCGACTTAGGGGCTGTCCATTAATCACGTGAGGCTCAAAAGGGGGGGGAGGGGTCCATAAAAAAATCACGAAATATCACAAGGGGGGAGGGGGGTAAAGTAATAAATCACGTGTACTTATTTTTCGGCAAGCGCGCCTGCCTTTTTCGTACCTGCAAAGAATCTATTTTTTATTTTTAAAAAAATACTGGTACAAGTATGCTCAACCGATGTTGATCTTCAACAAAGCACTGTGCCAACAACTGACTTGCAAGATGCTTATCCAGTTATTGGTGTTGAAGAAAGTCTCGCTACTCCGTGGTCCGAAAATATTGTACAGTAAATAATGTTCATGTAGAACTAGTACATTAAACGTTTTCGCATTTCTTTCATTATTTTTATGTCAGTCAAAAACAAACTACAACCTTTCTGTCTACCTCTGAACGTTATTATAGTAGTCTTTAATTTTCTATAATAACATTAGATGATACTTGTACCAGTATTTTTTTTTAATAAAAAAATAGATTCTTTGCAGGTACGAAAAAATACACGTGATATAGGGGGGGGGGGGGCTAGTCTTAAACCTCACCACGTATCACTAAGGGGGAGGGGGGGTCAAAAAATGCCAAAAAAAACATCACGTGATTAATGGATGGCCCCTTACGTCGTTTCGATTTACGTCGCGTGTTTCCAGAACCTAACATGCCGTAAGTACGAAAACTGCCTGTGCTTTTATAAAATCCGCCTGATTGATTCTTATTTTCTGCATATTTTGTCTTCGTTACCTTTTGTGCTATTAACGAGAAGTATGAAGTGGTGTTATTCCACGTTAACTAAGACGTTACATATGGATTGCAATGTGATTACATTCTTCCAGGAATTTTAACGTAAGTCTATTGGGCAATTTACCAATAGAGATAAAATATTCTACATTAACAATTGATTGTAGTATAATGTTCACAACTTTAGGTACACGTAATGAGGCTGTATGCCTTTTTTTGTTCTCGAGGGGGAAACCTTCAAAAAGTGCCGATGCCGTGGGAACGACACAGGGTTATGTGGATTTTTTACCGGACTAACAGCCCCCGGTGGCCGTCCTCGGCGCTATAAAGAGGACTCCGTGATCTCCAAAAAAACGCAGGAAGCCTCTGAGCGCGTTGCCTCAGTTGGGCGGCTGGGCCCACCGCCCTGTCCAGTCTTTACGACGGTATGTGACCACACATACCGCCACCACATTGAAATATTAACTGGATTTTTATCTTGTATAGTTTATTGCTTTAAGGTCAAGTTGGACAGGCATTACATCTTCTTGTTCCACTGGCATTAAAGTACCTACCTTTGCTAGTAGAATGCATGATCGTTTAGCATGGAGTCTGCTTGTAAGCAACTCCGTAAGATACAGTGGCATCGGACCTCAGGTCCGATGCGATACTATTTCGAGGAATAAGATGGTCGCACCAGAACCTGCACCCGGCAACCTCATCTGCTACACACTAGAAATAGGTGTAGAGATGGTGTCTCCTTGGTCAAATCACATTCCTTATATAACCTCGCAAAATGTTTCCGTTTGTTTCTTTTTCATAACTTGAAGAAAACCTTTTACATATTTTGTCGTTATTGTGATTTTAGATAGATAGCTACTTAGTGGTAGGTAGGTACTTCTGATATCTTGCATCTACTATGTTTTTTCCGAATACATGTGAAGGGAGGCTTGTTGACCGTATTTATGGTCGGTCTTTGCATTTATGTGCTGCATGCGGGACCAAACAAAGATTATAAAAAAAAAAAACACAAATAAGCTTCTTAACGCGTTCAGCGCCTTATATTGTTTAATTGCTATTGTAATACAATTATATTTTAGGTTATTGTATTACTTGTGTCATTGAAACAACAGATTTATATAGGTACCTAAGGAATGAAATTTTACGTTTTAGATCGCTAGAGTTCTGTAGTTTGTTTTTCGTTTTTACTAGGCTTGTTGCTGCATATTCTGTATATTTTCTGTATTATGCACTTATCGTTTCTTATCGGGTCATCGTCAGAATACTGAATATCTAGTTACTATTCGGTCAAGTAAGTACTTATTTAGGATTTTTTCAGTTGTGTACCTAATTGATGACAAGTAATAATGACTTTTATCATTATGTTTAATTGGTAAACAAAGTACCCATGCATTTGATAATGCACCAGGAACAGTAGGTATTTGAGTTTAATTTTCCTTGTTATTGTTAAATACTATAGGTATTTATAAATCCCCGGGCTTGGGCCGATTGTGATGTATTTGAATCAACAAAAAAATTCTGACAAATCCTTTACTCAAAGCTTTGAAAATCTGCTAATTTGTGTTTAAAACGTGTTTTTTTCAGAATTGGCACATCTTTTTAATGCACCTACGCTCACCGAATACTTTATGAATGTTCTGCTAACCGCCAAAGTAGCTAAATGTATTTCAGTATTCGACGTTTTGCCCGAATATGCTATTCGCTGTAGGTCTTATCTTTTGTACCTGTAGTTCCGGGACCAGAATAGGGCTACGGTATCCCTTGCCTGTCGTAAGAGGCGATTAAAAGGGGCTTCCGGGGTTGCGGGCGGCTAGAGTGGGAGGTCAAACCGTCCAGCCAAGCCGGGTAGGACGAAGGCATGTGTAGTCGCATGCCGTCGTAAACACCAAGAGATACGGTGACCTCAAATGCTCACTGGGGAAGAGCCCGAAAGAGGCATCGCGTTCGAAGGACTCTGGTTGTGTTCCGTTGGAGATCCCGGAACTCTCCTCGCAGCGCTGAGGACGGCCACCGGAGGGGTTTTAATGAGGTAAAAATCCCACATATCCCGGCGTTGCTCCCACGGCGTCGGGTGCCTTTTGAAGGTTCCCCCTCGATAACAAAAAAAAGGTCCAATATTTACCTTTTGATATCCTCGGAAGTCCAACCAATTGTGTTCACGTAAGTACTGAGCTGTCTGTGGCATACTTGAAAACAGTCGCGCTCGAGACATCGTGTCCATTCCCACTATTAGAACATTCCATGAATTGTTATTTGTGTTTTTTTGTTTTTTGTGCGTAAAACGTTTCTTGAGTATTATATACGCGTCTTCGTAGATAGTCTTTTGTTTTGAAGTGCAGGAAACTGTCACAATTTCATGTTCTAGTGGTATTCTCGATCCATTTTGGAATAGTATGCAAGTGGAGTACCTGAAATATTTATGCGTTATAAATATTAGATATTGTTACGTTTCTACTACTTAATACTAAACTATTTAATACTAGCGAGTATGCTACCTTTAAATTATTTTATTAATATATTGATAATAGTAAATGCCGTAAAATGGCTTGCGGATAAAGTAATAGGTACATCCAGTCTAATTAAAATTTACATAATAATCTAAATACCTATGTATATTTTATCCGTTCAATCACCCTTAACAAATGTTGTCAACCCATTATTGTCCCACCGCTGGGCACGGGTCTTTTCTCGGAATGAGAGAATTATAGGCCATAGCCCACCGCGCTAGCCAAGTGCGAATTGGTGGATTTAACAAATAGTTTGCTTTAAATAAAATGTTAAACAAAGGTATATTTTTTTAATCATTAAGGTTAACAAAAATGTACAAATACTAGGAAGTATGTAGGTGTATACTTAGTATAACGAAGGCGCTAGGTACATGCTATATTTTTCTCTGATAGATCAATGTTGCACTGTGCTCTGGTTTAACGGAGATGGATTGATATGGCGTATGAATGACACATTTATTTTACACACGTGTATACAGTACTCTAGGTCAATTTCAATTGGTATTTCTGCCTATTAGTCGTCATATCATAGGTAATAAATTAATTATTACAGAATGATACAAATTTCCGGTTGGTGCTAATACCTTCTAACACGCGGCCGCCGGCAACGGCGCCTCGTCCCTGTAGCCTCGGGGTCAGAATAGGGCTACGGTATCCCCTGCCTGTCGTAAGAGGCGACTAAAAGGGGCTTCCGGGGTTGCAGACGGCTAGAGTGGGAGCTCGAACCGTTCGGTCAGGCAATCCCGGGAAGGACGGCGGTATGTGTGGTCGCATACCGTTGTAAAGATTTGACGGAGCGGTGGGCCCAGCCGCCCATCTGGGAGGAGCCCGATGGGGCAGCGCGCTCGAGGATTCCGGTTGAAGTCGTTTCGAGATCCCGGAGTCCTCCTTTTCAGCGCCGAGGACGGCCACCGGGGGGGTTTTAGTGCGGTAAAAATCCCACATAACCTTGCATCGCTCCCACGGCGTCGGGTACCTTTGGAAGGTTTCCCCCTCGAAAACAAAAAAAAAAAAAAAAATACCTTCTAACACACATTGTGTGTTAGAAGGTATTTTTTTTAGAAGATTGCTTCTAACACTTTCTATAATCACAGCCCCACACTAGGATTTTGTTCTTCGTCCTAGATGTCATGGACACTTCCGAAGACAAATACACAAACAGCCAGAACAGAAATTTAAATTCACTTGCCTTATTCACCTGTCTGGCCAGGAATCGAACCAGGAACCGATGTTAGGCCAGTAAAGTGTCCGCTTCGCCTTATAAGTACGGGTCGTCTTATAATTAGGTACTAGGTAGACATAAAAACAAAAGTTAACTTACTCCAGTTTGTTCAAATTAATTTTTCCAGATTCGTTCATGGGACTTGCGAATCGATAGCAACACTGGTATGTTTTTCTATTACTATAAACATCCATTTTTAGTTTATCTATTTTAAATTCAATTTTATCATTGGAAATTTTATTAACAAATATAGCTCGTACACCGCAGTATTTGTTAAGAAACTTTGTTTCTTTTATTTGGAATGTCTTCGTATAATTCGGAATGTAACAACCTGGAGTGTTAATTAAATACTTTTCTGACCCTGTTAACAAAAATACCAAAATATTTATTACAACATAATAATAATTTGCGCAAGGATCTAGGTGTTATTCGTTTGTTTCTTATGGAACCCAAAAGATGAAGGTGGTCTCTTTTGGGGACGCCAAAATTTTATAAATCAACGCGTATGTATATCAATAGCATCTGTAATTATATCAATATCAGTAACAATTCATTGAGGTGTAATATCATTCACCAATAGGGGCTAAGAGGCCAATTCCATGCATCCAGTGGTCATTTGGGATCTTCTAACGGGGGTTGGTTGTTGCTAATAGTCATGACGTCTAGCATGCATGTTGGAGACAGCAGTGGGCGCTAAATAGGAAGCAGCTGCTGCCTATCTCCTAGATTTTAGTCCCGTGATCAACTTCTACGGCATCTTCGGGTAGAGAGGGAGTGATGCCGTTCAAAACAGCACTTGGTAAATATGAAAATTAATGACATAAATCAAATAAAAACTATGAAATAATGGCAGTAACTTCAGTTAACAATCTGTGGGGCTGAAAAATACGCTATGCCTCTTTTGCTGCGCTTTTAAATATTACTATTCCATGGTTCAGAAACTCATTGACACATATGTAAACGCGAGAGCTGATAATATAATGATAAGATAGAAATCGAATCCGGTTAAATAGTGCAGTGTGTGCTGTTTTGATTCACAGTTTCAATTTTAATCATTGGTCAGCTACGTATTCTAGTTTGACAAAATTATGAACCCAATTGTTGTATTATTTAAATTATAATGATAGCCTCATGGTACGAAGTAGGTTTCTCGCAATGGAGTCGAAGGGTTAAATCACGCAAGCACATCCAGCAAAATTTTCAAAGTTATTTGCGTATTAGAAATTCATTATCTCGTGTAGGTATAGATCGAAAAAAATAATAAGGAGGTTCTTAAAGATGTACTAACTTTATAAATCAGCACTTGGTTAGCGATGACCATGGCGTAAAACACATATAGACAACCTTGTCTCATATGGCTAGCCTTAGCTTTGCATCTGGTTCATCATAGTTTTGTGATTTTTAATTTTTTTCTCAGAAAGTTTGGAAAATCTTCCCTTTTTTGTCAACCTATTTCTTAAGTGGCAAAAAAATCACGCTGGGTAGGTTAGAAATTGTTTCGTTTTTCTCAACCAAGTTTCTGAAAGAGGCTGGAATCCAGGGATTTAAGAAATTTTATTATTTTTTATTTATTTATTTATTGCACCTTTATAATATAAAAGTTAAAATATGTAGGGCACACTTAATGCCTTACAGAATTATCTATCAGTTAACCATGGGTGGCTGGAAATTTTTGACAAAAAAAACTATAAATAGTGTATATTGTAACTGCATATCGGCCAAACAAAAATAGTGTTCAATACTATTTTGGCTAAGCAATAAACGTCGCCGCCTGGGAATTACACATATTTAAAATCAGAATTTCCCCCTCGCCCTCCCAGTATATAATGCCTAAGGCCGTGTCTCCCCCTGTCCCCTATATTTGCTACTGCTGAGATCGCAAACGGATAGGTCACTTCGATTATACGAGCAGCAAGAAGCCGGTCGCCACGCAGCAAAACTTGTAATCTACTCTACTTTGTGCGATTAAGTCGATTTAATTGTGCATTAAAAACTTGGATTTTAAGTGCAGGTTATAAAGTCATCAAGTAGGGACAGTCGCCCATTGATATCAGTAGACGTTGGGAATAATAATCTTGTTACAATCATGAGGTAGGTAATATTGCATAGTTTATGATGAGACGCGAGTATGAAGTCATGTTATCAATAGCAATATTATGATTAAATAACAATAAAAATAATGGAACAATAGGCTGTATTTTTCGCACTTGTATAATAAACCTCTGTAACGTTAATATGACCGTGACAATATCTATTATGCTTTATTCCAATTATTTTATCATTAGTGGTATACCGCGAAATGATACGATATAAATAAATACTATCGTTAAAAAAATAACTCGATGAACAATTGATATTTGGCAAGCGCCAATTTCCCTTGGCCCTTACCCTTAGAACGAATTTATTGGATTTTCGCAAAACAAACAGTGTTTACATTATAATCACGGGCGAAAACATAAAACATTAATTGTATTGAGGAAACTTAATAAACTAGTACTAAGGACTACTAAGATATAAGCCTCCTTGCAGTATCTTTTTTTTAACTACGAAGTAGCAAACGAGCATGCAGTCCACGTGATGGTAAGTGGGTACTGCCGTCCATGGACATCTGTAATCAACTTCTTACAGAACATGGTTCCCATCTGAAGTCAATCACAGATGCGTTGCTACTCCCGAGGACTATAATGATCGCCTCATGTGAAAGTGTGCCGGCAACCACACCCTTCTATTGAAACGCAAGAAATGCTTCACGCTAGAAATAAGTGTGGCGGTGGTACTTCACCGGTTGAAGTACACTGGTTCTACCACCTAACAGTAGGAAAGTACTTAATAGGTTTTTGACGAGCGTGTAAAATACCTGCCTTTATGGGTGTTGTTGTAGACCGCAAAATTTCTATGTCTGCTTTGATTGTAAGTACTGCTTGCATATGTATAGATTCCATTTAAATTATTTTTGTAATAGAGTAGTGAAATCCCAATCCATGACACCAAAACTATTATTTTTGCCCATTGGTATTTAGCCATCCTGAACTGTTCTCAATTGCTGAAACAAAAAAATGATTATAGTAGTTAAAGACAAAATTTATGGAATACCAGTTTAATTTTACTTCCAATAGCCTAACTAAAAAAAACCTAATTAACATGTTTTTATTAGCTTGGTACTTATTTATCTATGTTTACTAATTACGTATTTTACGTACGTACTACGATTACGTAACGGAATCACTGAACCTGATTTTTAAACAGTTTAAAACGTTGTTTATAAGTTGGGCTTAGCTAAAAAGAGATATTCTGAAATGGGGTGGCATTGCAGAAAATGTCTTCTTAGTTGGGGTTTTGGGAGTTCGTCAATTTTGACGCGATTAAAAAAAATGTATTAGATGTTCTGGTTTGATATAATGGAACATTTATTTTGCCGTTTTTGGAAAATCAATCTGTAAGTATAAATGTGGCACCTACTGCTGAAAGGCTAATGTTGTTATTGGACCTCAGTTGGGCATAGACTGTTTATAAAATACAATGCTGTTATTTGTAGAGCGAGCTATTAGTAGTTAGTCGCGTAAGTAAAATCACTGGATGGTATTAGAAAAGAAAAAAATCATTGCTCAAAGTTGACAGAGAGAGGGCACAATGGAGTCTTCATAGCATAGGACATTATGAAACGATTAGATTACAAAATAAATCATATAGCGATCATATGTGATATGTATTGAAATAGTAAGAAATAATCGGCTTTTATTGCGTTAAACGCATAATATTACTAACGCGTTAAATATTAAATAAGGAAAAAGAAATAATTATTCTTTATAATACTAAAACACGGTTTTGTACCTACCTATACTATACTATATAGTACAAAACCGTGTTTTGTACCTACAACAATACCTACCTACCTACAGTACCTACTACAATAGGTAGGTACAAAATGAATATTAATTTAAAAACCTAAAAGAACATGCCTTTGTAACTCACTAAACTAATACCGAATATAATTTTCTATTAAAACTAGCTGTCCCGACAAACGTTGTTTTGCCATATAAAAAATAAAAAAAAATGTTAAGGGTGGGCAACCCTTAAGGGGTATGAAATATAGATGTTGGCCGATTCTCAGACCTACTGAATAAGCATATAAAATTTGGTAAAAATCGGTCAAGCCGTTTCGGAGGAGTATGGCAACAAAAACTGTGACACGAGAATTTTATATATTAGATATGAGTGATTAAAAAGATCGAGAAGAAGAAGAGAAGAAGAAAAGCGATCTTTTTATCGTGAAAATGCAGGGGGAGATTTTAGAATTTTTGAAATATTTTATTATTATATTACTTTTACCGATATATTTCAATTTTTATTATGTGTCTTTGTTTTATACGATGTTTTTAAAATAATTTGCGATCAGTAGATATCATCTTTTATTTAGATTTTTTTCGAAATACCAATCTTTTAGAAAAGAAAGTAGAGTAGGTAGGTATATAATGAAAACTGTAATAATAATAAAGAAGAGCCGGGATATTGAACTCACCGTGTTTTTTTTCGCTTGGTACCTTGAATGATCAAGGGTCTAGTTAGATCTAGTCTTACCTCTACACTTACACACACTACCTACATGTTAACGCAATTTTAAAGACCTGATTCTGATAATAAACATATTGTCAACCTGGAGGCTTATGACTGCTTAAGTGAAAAAACATACTCCGTTTTCATAAATTTGGTTGGCGCAAATAGGCGAATAAAGGGGAAGTCGGTGGTTTAAACGGTCAAGATCCCGGCTTAACATAGTCGAGAAAATTGAAATAATTGTTGAATCAAGGTGGCCTTTTCTTCTCTTTTTATTCTTGACCAACTTTTTCACATTGGAGAAAAAATGTCATACTACTACCAGCACGCTACTACTTCTACTAGCGGGCATTTTTTTGTGCGATTTCCGTTGATGGATTGTTCACTTTTCGCGCTACGATAAGGCGTACTCGTATACGCTTACACGAAGAATCCTAGGTGTTATCAATTAATAATGATTAATTTGAAGTATTATAGATACGACCTTACGTCACATTTCCGTGGGCTTTAAGACTAATTAACATTGAAGATGCTATATTCATTCTTTATTGCATTTAAAGAAATTTACCTCTGCCCTCTGGTAAAGCGGTTAATTGGTTCTATGTGAAAAGCTTTCAAGAATGGTTCAAATAGTTTATAAATGTAAATATGAAAGTAGCAATCGGTCATGTCATTAACTGATGTTAAATAATGATATTCTGTGTATTCGTAGTTAAATAAATTTGGAATCGCATTTTGACACACACATTGGTCTTCTGAAATTGGCATGTGACGAATTTCACGCATATGTAAGTACTGCCAACTAGCACACTATTTAGATCGGAAGCATGAAATAATGAATAATTCCGCGAGTAGCAACGACTCATCCGACGTAGGTCACGCTAAATGCGTCGTAACAAAAATATAAAACCTAATTTAAAATATTGCCTCTATTTTAAAATCTCGAAAGTAGCAGATGCAGCTTCGACTGTTATGGAATCATTGCCAAACTTATTTTGCGTTAATATCGTAATAATTGTTACTATATTTAGTTCTCCAGGTAGTAGAACCTGTGTAGTTCGACCGAGGAAGAAGAGTGGGAAAGTTCTAGCGTGAAGCTGTTGCCGTTCTAGCGTGATGTGGTTGCCGGCATACTTTTATATGAGGCGATCCTAATCCTCGGGAGTAGCAACGCATCTGGAATTGACTTCAGAATGACCCCTGTTCTATATGAAGTTTCTTACAGATGTCCATGGGCGGCAGTAACCACTTACCAATAACTGGACTGCATGCTCGTTTGCTACTTAATCCTTATAAAAAAAATAGTAATGCGCCTGTAATCGGCATCGGGTAGTAGAAGTAGCATATAAAGTTACATAAACTATTAAGTATTTATACGTAATGTAGTAGATATATTAAAAATATATTTACTAAGTATAAATATCTTTTACAATATCGCGTTATTGCTCACAAGGCTATGTGTATATGTAATAGTGATGTAACGAATATTCGCATCCGTGTTTGCGAAGTACGAATGTTTTTAGATATTCGCATTCGCAAGAATTGTGCGAATATTGAATTGCAGTGCTTTGCAATAGATCGCCAATACAAATTTAATTATGAACTGTAGTTTCTCAAACAAAAAAAATAACGCTGCCAAATTTATATCCTCCGACTCCCTATACCTAGAACTGAAAAAAAATTACATTTGAATTTAATAATTAAATAATTAAATTAATTTAATAATTTAATTTAATTCGCGAATGTCAGTAAGAAATATTCGCATTGTCGCAATGTCATATAATAACATTCGCTACATCACTAATGTGTAATAATCCTCATATTACTGATGAATATATGTTGATCATGATATTAGGTTGCTGCAATTGATAAATGCACATTTAAAATAAAAACTTTTTAACAAAAAATATCTACCGACTTCCATGTCACAAAAAAGTAAAAAATAATTTAAATATATTTTGGTCTAGAACATACTCAGTACTTAGTACATAGTCCTGAAGTCGGTGCTCGACATATTTCGCTGGACGACGGTAACTACGTCCTATATGAGCACCGACTTCAGAACTATGTACTAAGTACTGAGTATGTTCTAGACCAAAATATATTTAAATTATTTTTTACTTTTTTGTGACATGGAAGTCGGTAGATATTTTTTGTTAAAAAGTTTTTATTTTACACTTTTTAGTGACTATATTTTTATGTTTGTATTTAAATAAAGCCTCTAAGTTTGCTTTGTGCATCTACATATTCACAAAAATTAAACATAAAACACTTTTACAATTCATACAAACAGGGCGCCCCCTCTGGAAGTACCCCTCCATCATCAGGGTTGAGGAGTTGAAGGTCAAATTTTTCATCTTATATTGTTGCTTAGTAATCTTATAACATATACGTTAGTACCAGGTGGCTAACTTCTATGGCTCAGGCTTGCAGTACCCTGCATCATCAGGGTTTAGGAGTTGAAGGTCAAAATTTTAATTTTGTGCCTCTGTTTGGTATTATTTTTACATACCCGTAAGCACCAAATTGCCAACTCCTATGGTTTAGAATTGAAGTACCCCTTCATCATCAGGGTCGAGGAGTTGAAGGTCAAAATTTTAATTTTGTGCCTCTGCTTAGTATTATTTTTACATAACCGTAAGCACCAAATTGCCAACTCCTATGGTTTAGGATTGAAGTACCCCTTCATCATCAGGGTTGAGGAGTTGAAGGTCAAATTTTTGATTTTATATTTTTGCTTAGTATTTTCTTTACATAACCGTAAGCACCAAATTGCCAACTTCTATGGTTTAGGATTGAAGTACCCCTCCATCATCAGGGTTGAGGAGTTGAAGGTCAAATTTTTCATCTTATGTTTTTGCTCAGTAATCTTATAACATATACGTAAGCACCAAATGGCTTATTCCTATGGTTTTGGCTTTAAGTACCCCTGCATCATCAGGGTTGAGGAGTTGAAGGTCAAATTTTTGTCCCATGAATTTGCTTAACAATTTCATTATATATTCGCAAACATCAAACGACCAACTTTTATAGTTCAGGCTAGCAGTACCCCTGCATCATCAGGATTGAAGAGTTGAAGGTCAAATTTTTCATAGTAAATACCTACATAGTAATTTTATTCTATATTTTACTCAATTGGACTTCTCCAGCTAAGGTTCGGCCGACTATCACTAATTTTATTATTTTGCTCCAAAAAGTTGAAGATCCTATGATTAGAACCTTATCAAACTCTTATCAGACTACCCCTGGAGTACATCCTTTCTAATAAAAAAAGAATCATCAAAATCGGTTGGCGGGATATTGAGTTATTCATACATTTATCGCGTACATTGAAAATGCAAATTTAAGACTTATGCGTTTTTCTTATGGATGCCCTAGTCAAAAAAATACTAAAAAAAAATGGGACCCTATGACACGCACTACCTTTCAAATAAAAAAAAAATCATCTAAATCGGTTCACCCAGTCCGGAGAAATGAGGTAACAAATATAAAAAAAATAAATAAATAAAAATACAGACGAATTGATAACCTCCTCCTTTTTGGAAGTCGGTTAACAAAATTTATTTTACATTATCTCGATACTTCCCACGTAATGTTCCGGGACAAAACGATTAGATATATATGGACAGCTTTTGCCTACAGATTTATTGTTGTCAGTTTTTCTATGATAATATATTGATTTATTTATTTAATACAACAGAAGTACCGTACAATAATATCTATAAGTTAAGTTTAGATTTTCAAATATCTAATAAAAAAATTAAGACCTATTGTTGATATAAGAATATTGCTTCCGTTATTTCATTAACTAACCATTTTTTAATTACTGTCTTGACAATATAATATTAATTATTTGGTCAAAATGTTTCACAGATATTAATTTACATTATTATTATATAAAAAGATGCCTACCTATGCGATATGAATGCGCGGGCTCGGCTTTTAAAGTTTTGCGATTCGTTCTCTTTTAATCTATTATGTTCAAGTGCATTTTGAAGAACTCCGAGTACTTAACACTAGTCACCCGATATTGTCACAGGCACTCAACTATAGTTACGACAGTTCAGTTACTCATCCTTATTTACTTATTGAATTACTATGACTAATTATGCAATTTCCCTCAATAATGTTTAAGAACTAAATAAAATTTAAGCAAACTCGATGGAGTATAAATCAGCTTGAGCAATAATTTTGTAGTAGCCATTTCACGTAAACAAACTTAACAATAATTTTGTTTCATATTTAATGTAATTAAAAGTTGTACCACAAAAATATTGCATTTATATTTTTTACAACAATAAACTTTAGGTACTTTTTATCTCTTAATATAAATCTAAAATGATTTAAATAAATAAGTGGATTCTGTACTATCTCTATCAAATATAACAATAATATTCTATAAACCTTACAATACTTACGAATTTCGAAAAACAAATAATTTGTGGATAAATCACATATTTTTTTAAATCACAACTAAGACAAACTTATATAGAACGCATCATTAACGACACTAAATCACATTTTCAGTTACTTGCATATCTATTGCACACGTAAATATATGCTTCCGGCTCATGTGGAACGTCTGTTGAGTGTGACTATCATTGGTTCACTGCCAGCCTGCTTTGAACATCCCGTATGCCACATATCTATTATATTGTTAAATCTTCTCGTACTTCATATTACGAGACTCTTAAACTACGGGTTGACCTTAGAGAGGTCGAGGTCAAAACTGGGTTTTCAAACACCCTTCAAACTTCATGTCTGAAAAACAACAAAGGCCTATACTAGTGGTGTCTATAGAAGACAGCTATTTTTAGTCGCGTGTCAGCGTTGTCTAACAGCACTTTAATTATTTTAAAAATAGTAACAGCGTCTACGTAGTAGAATAGTAGACATATTTTGCCCTTCAACCACATATCTAGTTTACATAATTAATTTTGGAAGATCTTCCATTTATTGTCATTACTATCTCGTCAACCCATTAATGTCCCACTGCTGGGCACGGGTCCTCTCAGAATGAGAGTTAGAGTTAGGCCTTAGTCCACCGCGCTGGCCAAGTGCGAATTGTTGGTGGTCATAACTATAATCTATGTTGATTCATATTTGGTTCTTACAACTAATGCTAGTAATAAATGATTAAAATGGTTATTTAATTTTATTTTATTCCTTATTTGTAAAATATTAAAGTATGTGCTCATAAAATTACGCTCTTGGTAACATATGAAATGAAAATGTACACAAATTTGAATGTGTATCATAAAATAGACGTTAAACCCATATAGACTTGATAAATAAGTCTCATTCCACATCTTCCCGGTAAAATAGTTCACTTTATAGAGATATTGGATCACGTAATTTATTTAATGCTATAAATAAGTCATTAATTAGTCTGATAAAGTCATGCTGTGGTAGATTCATATTTCTTTTTCAATACTGTTTTTTTGTTTACTTGGTTGGTTCTTTTTAAATTAGAATTCTATAATTTTAATACTACTACTATAATTTTACTACTGTATACATTCATGTCTATTTTTGCAATAATAAGATGTTTATATAAGTATAAGGCGTAGGAGAGATCTGGTGTATTCGAATTCCTTCATAACTAGCATTGAATCCGTGACATTTCTTACGTAAGAAATGAAATGAAATGAAATGAAATGAAATGAAATGAAATGAAATGAAATGCAATGAAATGTCTTTATTTTGTATAGGCCTGCGGGGGCACTTACAAATTGTCAGTTACATTTTTTTTTTCTTACACTACCACCGGATCGGAATACGACCTCAACTGAGAAGATCCGGCAAGAAACTCAGCGGGTTTGTCTTTTTTTCTTATTTATATTCATTTTTTTAATATTATGACAATCATGTTTTTTTTACATGGTAATGAAAGTTAGCTCCAGTATCTTGCCTTGCAGTTCAGTAAAAGAGAGCCCTGTTTGGTAAGATACGCTACACTTTGACATTTATTAAATATACTATAGTAATGCATATTATTGCTCAGTCCCAAGCTGTTTTGTCTTCTATGTAATCAGAAATTTTATAATACGCTTTACGGCAAAGTTTAATCTTAATCAATGCTTTGAACTTATTCATTGACAAATTTCTGATTTCAACAGGAAGTTTATTATAAAAGCGTATACATTGACCCATAAAAGAATTATTAATTTTGTGAAGACGAGTAACATGTGCAGAGAGATTGTGCTTGTTCCTTGTATTTATGTTATGCGTATCACAATGTTTAGCAAAATTATTAATATTTTTCTTAACATACATCAAATTTTCGTATATAAATTGGGATACAACAGTAAGTATATTTATTTCTTTAAATAATTCTTTTAGTGAACATTTCGGACTTAGGTTATAAATGGCTCGTACAGCCCTCTTCTGCAGTATAAAGACAGTATTGAGGTCTGAAGAGCACCCCCACAGCAGTATGCCGTATGACATAATGCTATGAAAGTAACTAAAATAAACTATTCTAGCTGTTTCTACATCGGTGAAATGTCTGATTTTTTTTACAGCATAAACCGCTGAACTGAGTCTACCCGACAATTTTTCAATATGGGGACCCCATTGCAATTTGGCATCTAAAGTAACGCCTAGGAAGACAGTTGACTCCACAAGGTCCAAAACCGTTCCATTGAGTTGTACATTGGTTTCAACCTGCCTAACGTTGGGCAGTGAGAATTTTATGCATTTAGTTTTTTTCTCGTTAAGAAGTAAGTTATTTACGTTGAACCATTGTACGACCCTCGAGAGAGCATTGTTCACTTCGTCAAACTTGCTTAATTGTCTTTTAATTTTAAATAGTAATGAGGTATCATCTGCAAACAAAACGATCTCGTGATTATTTGCTACATAGTAGGGTAGGTCATTGATATATATTAAAAACAAGAATGGTCCGAGTATCGAACGCTGTGGAACGCCCATGGTAACAGATGCGCCGGGCAATTTAGTGCCATTAATAATAACCCTTTGAGTTCTATCGTTTAGATAAGAAGTCAAAAGGTTAAGAGCTTTGTTCCTGATCCCGTAGTGGTGTAATTTCCTGACCAGTATATCATGATGTACACAATCAAAAGCCTTAGATAAATCACAAAACACGCCAAGGGCATCACGCGATCCATCCCAGGCCTCAAACACATGTTTTAATAACTGAATTCCTGCATCTATAGTAGAGCGATTCCTTCTAAAACCAAATTGTGTGTCATGAAGTATCTCATTGTCATTGAAATACTTCAACAAATCGTTTAAGATAACTTTTTCAAAAACTTTACTTAACGTTGGTAGTATAGATATTGGTCGAAAATTACTTGGACAAGAAGTACTACCAGATTTAAATATAGGAATCACTTTACTTTGTTTCATAAGGTCAGGAAATACACCGTTAGTAACACAAGCATTGAACACAGAAGCCAAGTGCGGAGCTATAAGATGGATAATAGAAGAAACGGCTCTAACAGAAAGTCCCCAGAGGTCTGCCGTTTTCTTGCGATCCAGACTATTGAAAGCATTGATTATATCTGCTGCATTGACCCCTGAGAATTCAAAGCTCGTGCTACGTTCTTTTACACACTCTTTAAGCAAGGCCTCAGCAGAGGTAGAAGATGACTTCAGAGCTTTAGTTGTTAACAAAGGTATATTAGTGAAGAAATTCTCAAACTCTGATGCCACCTCCAAATCCTCTGTTACATCTTTATTATTTATTTTTAAATTAAAATTCTGGTTATACTCACATATCTTATTAGTTTCGTCGTTAATAATATTCCATGTTGTTCTAATCTTATTTGTAGATGTTTTTATCTTATTTCTTAAATATAGGGATTTAGCACAGGAACAAGCCAGCTTAAAAGTTTTAGAATATTTTTTTACATATTGCTTAAATAAAGGGTCATGATTATAAGACTTTTCATAGTATAGATCGTACAATTTGCGTCTACTAATATAAATACCTCTCGTTGCCCATTCACAAAATTTGGTTCGTCCATGACTTACAGTTTTTGGTTTAAACACTTTTTCAAATTCACCACTGATAAGGTTAAACAACGAATTATATAATAAATCAGGATCATGGTGGTTAGGCAACAGAAACCACTCTAACTTCAGATTAGCAACAATTGCCCATAGGCGACCTAACTTATTTAGATATTCATGTTACATTTCTCATATAGTTCACAAAACCAAAATTCAAAATTCACAGGTGGTTGAACAAACGTAGTTCGACCAGAGAAATGCCACCGCCACACCTATTTCTAGCGTGAAGCATTTCTTGCGTTTCGATGAAGGGTGTGGTTGCCGGTAGGTACATATGAGGTGAGGTACATAGTCCTCGGGAGTAGCAACACATCTTTAATTGACTTTAGATAGAATCTATGTTCTATTTAAAGTTGCTTACAGATGTCCATGGGCGGCAGTGACCACTTACTATCAAGTGGACTGCATGCTCGTTTGCTACTTCAGTCAGATAAAAAATAAAAAAAAAATAGAAGCAGCGCTCTTAACACTGCTATTATTAGAGAGAAAAAAGCCTAGAAGAGGTGCCACCGGAGTCAATATGGTTCGATATGGTTTGAAGAGTGATGTTAATGGGTCCTATTTATTTGTAGCTTTGATTAACTTTGATCTTAGAGCCAACAACGCATCTGTGATCAACCCTAGGTACTATCACATCTGAGTTTGAGCACAGGTATCCATGGGCGGCAGTGGCCGTTTATCACCAGTAAGATTGCATGGTCGTTTGCTACATCTGTACCTAATATATATAAAATAAAACTGTCGTAGATTTTATTTTGGACTTAACTAGCGGAAGAAGCCTTAATGAGGATATAATCAAGTATATAGCATAAAATAATATAAAGCATAAAAATAGACTAACATGTTCAAGATGAGTTGTGACATCTGTGTTGACAGAATTATTTGTTTAGGTTATTTCTCGAAGTCCCTATCGAAAAATTATGATATTTCGATTAAATATGGCTAATGTATTGGGTAATTTACTATTCCCTTATGTATATACATAACGCTACACTGTTATATTTTGTAGTGGACATAAGACTTGTCTGGGCTGGGCCCGGCCAATACGACCACTCCTTAATTACCCTAACGCTTCTAACCTAATTGAAAATTGAAATTGGCGTCTAGAGACTGAAAAAGCTTTTAATTAATACGATGTACCTACCCATCTGTAGTAACATTGCTCGGTATTTAAGCAAACACCATGATAATTTAACGTTTACTCGTTGTAGAAGTTTCATTATTTCAATAAGAGAACGGGCATTTTATCACAAATTTTATTATTTTGAAGAATGTGCATATTAACAAGTCACAAATTTTATCAAACCATAAAGTAATTTAAAAATAATTTCATAGAGAACAATTTTTTGTTCAATTTAAAGTTTACAATAGTCCAAATGTAACTGTTAGAATAAAAAGTTACACAATTATAAATTATCGTAGAAAGTTATACTTACGCAGCGTGGCGTTTACTTTACATAATTATATTAAAAGTCGCTAAATAAAAAGGTTATTAAAATATAGCACTTTTATATCACAGACAAATTATAACGTTATATTAAATCACAAAACGGAGTTAATACGACAATTATCAGTTTTTTGACAGACGCAAAACAAGCGATCTTTAGTTCTAGAGTCATTTAATTTGGGAACAACACATTTGCCAAGTCCTCTGTACGCCGATATTACACTTACCGGTCCCACGATCTTCATTTCTGACCCTATTCGTGAAACGCTTGCTTCATACGACACATTTCCTGGGCTCGTGGTAAATGCAACAACGTAGATTAATTTTATCTTAGCGTTGTCATAGTAAAAATGTATCCTAGTTACATTTTTCAAAGAAAGATCCGAACAAGCCCAACACCTTTTAGTTTCAATTCTTCTTATCATAGACTTTATATTTTCCACAACAAATCGAACGACCTTCATTCCTTCTGAGTCTTCAATGCCCAGGGGGTACAAATTGTGGCAACTGCACCATTTATCGTGAATTGTGACATCCTGGCAAGTGCGATTAGAGCTAACAACATTAAATAAGCTTTGGCACTTAGGACATCCTATGGAGCTAGAAGTCGAATTGGTACAATTTGATATACGGTTGATGTCTTGGAGAGTATTATACAGATCGTAGTGTGTAGTCAAACGAAACTGATTGATCGCTAAGTTCTTAACCTCTTTCGGGTGCTTCCATTTGAAATGCAAAGGAGGCCAAATAAACAGTATCGGCATACGTTCATCATAGTATGATTCCACTTTACTGCGCTGACTCCCGAAGCGTATGCCGTGGTCGCTGAAAAATATCACAAAAGTATCCGTTAGAGCGCCGGTATACGAAAGTCGGTTAAAGAAGTTTTCAAGCATTTTGTCTGCGTCTTGAGGTCGGCTATTTACATTATGGCTGTAAGAGTTCATCCAGAAGAGACCAAAAAATGGTGTGTCTTTGTACGTAGTAACAAAATCTAGAGCGAAATCTAGCAAATGACTCCCGGATGGCACTTTTCCTGCACACACAAGAGATTTATTGTTGATTTCAGTTTCGCCTTTGACGAAGAATGGTCTCATATAATGATGGGTAGGAGGTCTGTGGAAAGCGTAGGAGTTGCTAAAAGTATCCGGCAGCCGTAGATAATCTTCTCCATAAGCTGTCACGTAACCGGTGGCTTTGTACATGTTCCATATTAAAAATTGGTTGCATTCGTCCATTTTGCCTAAACATTTTTTGGAAATATCGCTTAAATTTCGTCCCATGAATGCTGCCATCAAATTTGGAAAAGTATTATCGCCTATCTGAAATAATGATTGCATTAACCTGTGTCATCACAAATCGTTATGCATAAGATTTATTTTTAATAATGGTGTACATTTTTTTAATTTTACCTTGTGATATCCTCGAAACCCAAGCCAAAAATTGTCTTTAAAATAATTGACCGTGCGAGTCATCGTTTGAATGAAGCGTGGTAAAGACATTGAATCCATTCCAAGCATCAGTACGTTATATTTTACTTTACAACTAGTTTTATTGTATTTAGGCATATTGATCTTTTTGGCAAATGCATACACATCTTCATAAATTATTTGCGACGAGTTTCTTGCTCCATATTCAAAACATAAAACATTAACAAAGTCAGATTCTAAATTATAGCTATTTCCATTTTCTATTATTCTGCAGGGCGTATCTCTAAAACAAAAGCATTTTTAATTAGTATGCAATTTTTATTACTTTGTGTTAGATATATTAGCTAATTATTTTCGTCTAGTCGTATGACGTAGAAACATAATGATACGAACTTCCTTTTTCGAATGTCATATGAATTTATTGAAATGAAGAATAAATTGAAATTTACCGTATTTTAGTGTTTTGATAGCCTGGACTTGGATAATTTCTAAAGAACCTATAACAACAGTAGTAATCTCTACTGTTTTTTAGAAATTCTCTCAGGATTTTATCTTTAATAATTACACGAAATTTTACATCATTCCTCGTTAGATATACAGCTCGTTTTCCGCATGAAGTTTCTTTGATGTTTTTCTTGAGATCGTAGGAGACCATTGCTAGTGGTATCTGGCATCCTGGGGTGTTCAACATTTGAGCTGGAAAAAATAAGAATATAGTAATGATTTGAAAGTAAAATAAATTATTATAAATTCAGTTACACTATATCTTCCGTATACCTTTTTTAATATATCGTTCTTCGAATTCTACGGAATAGTCCTTTTGATCTTTAAATATTTCGTCGAGCGGCACATGTTTAAAACGTGTTCCTTGAATATTTCTACCCGTGGTGCTGGTTATGAGTTTTTTCAGTGGTGAAGGAAATTCGTACTGTTTTGTTAGAGGAATATGATACAAGTAGTAAATAAGAAGAGTTATAAAGCAGGAGCCGATTGTTAAAATCCAGATTGCTATTTTAATTTGCCGCATATTGAGCTTCTTGGTTATTTTTCTTAGCCTGGAAAAATAAAAAATATATAGAGCTTATGACACGGACATACATCGATAGGCGTGTGTGGGTGTTTTTATCAAAATGTTACATTATATCAAATGGCACACGGTACCTACTAGACTAACATGATAATTGAAAACAATTCGTCAATTAAAATGTATATGGGGTATTATCAAATTAGCTAATCGTTGTTAATGTTTATTTTACTAAAAATACTTAGGTATAACGCATATTTCGATTTTCTCCCGCTTCGTGTATGCTATGGGCACAAACAAAGAGCTATTATACACTAACAACCAGACCCAGAACAAAAATCGAAATTCAGCATTCAAATTTAAAATCTTTCAGATTTGGTCGGCGAATCAAATTGGTTTGATGAGCAGTTACGGGGATAAATAAAATTAGCCTGGTACTTAGTTATTTTTAGAGTATTTATTTATAATAGCAAATGACGACGATTGCCAAAAACTAGCGGTTTTACCGTTGTTATGTAATTGTAATTTTTATTGACTACCAATCATAATTGCTATTCTTTTGATCTTAGCATCTCATGTAGAGTGAATATTTGAATAGCTTACAATGGTATTACGAATGCACTTAGCATTATTGCATGCATCTCATTTCGCGAGGTCAGAGGTACAATTTGAATCTATGAACTGAATATCATAGTGTCTATTAAAATTTATTTATAGGTGCGTTTCTTTGCTTATAATAATTTGATACGTTATTTATATGATGTCAATGTTTAAGAATATGTCATGTGTGTTACTCTATGACACATAAACTACTAATCGCATTTCGCTAAAATTTGGCACTTATGTCGTTTAGGACTTAGATGACTTTATGTGTTACATGTTTACACATTGTGCCCCCCACATATGTCCCAAAAATAAAATTGCGTCCTCTAAAAAATTCAAAGTAACATTTCAATGAACTATGTTTAAATCCATCCATTCATCCATCAGCCCTTTGATGTCCGCTGCTGGACATAGGCCTCCCCTAAATGGCGCCACTCCAACCGGTCCTGTGCCCTCTGAATCCAACGGTTTCCCGCTGTCTTCTTCAGGTCATCGGTCCACCTGGTAGGGGGGCAACCTGTACTTCTTTTGCCTAAACGTGGTCGCCACTCGAGGACCTTTCTTCCCCATCGGTTATCGGTCCTTTGAGCGATGTGTCCGGCCCACTGCTACTTCAGCTTGCTGATTTTGAGAGCTATGTCGGTAACCTTCGTTCGTCTACGGATTTCATCGTTGCGAATCATGTCTCGTAGCCCTCTCCATAGCACGCTGAGCGACTCTGAGCCTTCGAATGAGGCCTTTAGTGAAAGACCACGTTATGTATAAATATATCAAATTAAACACAACCAGTAATGTCAGAACAGAAATGCAGCTTAGTCAATTAAATTAAATTATTCATACAATGGTTGTTTTTTTTTAATAACTTTACAACACGTAGGTACACAGCCAAAAAATATAAAATCTAGATTCTATACTCTACACATAAAATTGTTAACAGGTAAGCGAGTTTTTAGGTTCTCATTTAAATTAATGTTAAATGCTCTCAGAGTGCTGACTAATGTGTATAATTCGCGAACTCTTCAAACAGGATATTGAACAAATGCATCCGTCATCGTAGTGTTAAAAATATACCTACACCTTTTCTTATTACTATGAAAAAACATTTGCAGGTTAATTGTCGTCACATTGACTCATTATTACATTATTCTAAATTTTTAAATATTTTATCTGTAAACGTACTAGCACTAATGAAGATAAAATGCGATCTATTGTTCGTAATGTAACTAAATAAAAAGTAATTGTAACAATAGTAAGTGTTAAATATAGAAATATCTATGTTAGATAAATAATTATGAACTCCTAGAAATTCAGACAGTATTAAACATAAAGCTAATTAACATTTTTATTACATTTCTACTTCTACACTAACCTTGGTATGGGTAGTAGAAAACATCTTAAAACTTGAATACAAAACGAAAATGACTTCTTCCTTTCGACTTCCATTATTTTGATCTTAAAATATACTTATTTTAAAGAATTCCTTATTTGGTATTAATGTTCTTGTTAACTTAAGTAGTACCTTACGTACACATAATATGAAGACCTACGACGAAATAAACATGTTACCATAAGATTAAACGCACTCAAAACCAGCTCTGAGGTGATATGTAAATAATAACATGAAACGTTCTCAATATTTGTAAATAATAACAAATATTTTGTGTTTATGATTCCTATAAAAACATCTGTAACAACTTGTAATATTGACATCAATCCACTACGGATACAATGTTTGTCTCTATCGTCCGTAAAACCGATTTTGCTTACGATCCTTTTTTTATCGTAAAGGCAAGTGATAATAATTTTCTTCTAACATAACTATGGAATTGGAGTAGTTTGATAAAATGACTGTGATTCACGCTTTTCCGTGTCGTACCTAAACAGGGACGGTTTCCCAGAAAACGGTTATAAAGTGTAGCCTGCCAAGCGACATCGAAAATGATACAAGTGCCGACGCCCGGCTATCAGCTTGCTACAAATCTAAAGAGGCTACAGGTGAAAATAAACAGGCACTAACCTTAGTGCCTGTTTATTTTCACCTCAATATAGGGGAGAGTCGGATATATTGTACCACTTTTTACATTTACAAATATAACTCGTTTTAATGTTCATTTAAAAATACTATTTCTAGTGTTTAACAAAGCTTAGAATCTCGTCTAACTTTTCCCGAAAAATCTGTAACATATCTATTTGTATACTATTTTTAACATTTTTTTTTCTGGAGGCTTCCCCTTGGAACAAATTATCCGACCAGTCCGATTAATTGTACCACAGGTATGGTAAATTGTACCACTAAATAGTTTAAATCAATACAATAGCTAATTTGTTTAAAAAATGGTTTAAATAAAATATAATGCTTTTATTAATAACGTTTTATATCAAAATTATATAGTTATCTAACATTATCGTTCTCAATAAAAAAATGTCAATACATTCTTTTCTGAGTTTTCACCGTAGTTTTTTTAGATACGTTTGTTACCCTGTTTTCTTTCTTTCTTTGGCCCTTTTGCTTTTTTATCTGCTTCTTGCTTTTTTCATCTTTCTGTATTCTTTTAGCGTTCTACCTTTCTGAATTGCTGAATCAGTGGCAATCTTATTTCTCTTTTTGCATGTCGCAAAATGGTTGGTTTTGGAATAGAATAATTTGCCGATATTTTATTGAGACTCAACTTCTTTTTTTCTAAGGCCAATAGGGCTCTTTGTAAGTCCTCTTCGTTCCACCTATAGTATTTAATTTTATCACCGTCCGTCTGAAAAAAATAAATCTTAAATGGGTCGGGTAAATCGTACCAGTACAACTTAGACAACTACCTAGTGGTACGATTTACCAAACTAGACGATTTATTAAAACAATATTTTTAATAAAATAACCTCAAAATATAATGTGTTTGTTATTTTACAGATTGAAAGACTAATAAATATCGTTCAACATAAAAGAAATTAAAAAATCATATCTTACCTTTTTAGTGCGTAATATCCTTAGGTTTTAACATCAAAATTTACATAAAACACCTGCAAAAACTTTATTTATCTTTGGAACTAAATTTACTTGTCGGACGCCATTCCCAACTGACAAATAGGTGAGGGCGCTGTCTGTTCTTGTTTTTGTGTTGACAGTAAAAATATATATGACGATTTAGTAGAAAATCTTGAGGTGGTACAATTTATCCGGTGGTACAATATACCCAACTTTCCCCTACCTATATTTAATGAGGCGCACAGATATTTTTGTATTACTAAGTTATTCGTTTTCGTTTATGTTAATACCAGTTAATACGTGTTATACATAGTTGAAATATTTATACATCAAGTAAAGCAAATTGCCTACAACCACTGTTCTTAAAAATGTATACATTTATAAATAGTAATGTTTGAAATTTGTTGGCTATAAATTCTGTAGATTAAATATCTCTGCATAACCTTTTTTGTAGAAACATTTGCAAATAATTACTTATATGAAATATGATGTAAACACATTGAGAAACACGGTTTACACGGTAGATAACATTGAGTGATGTTACACTCAAGTTAGTGGTCACGATTTAACTGATGATTAAGCGTGATGATTACCACAATTAAGTTTTGAAGGCTGAATGTTATTGACGTGTAAATACCCTTTACTGCGTTTTGGTCGTGCTTAAATTATTATATTAAATTTTAGTTCCAATTTTAATAATAATCGTACACAAATAGTGAGTTAGGTTCTTCACGATTTCTACATTTAATTACAAGTAACAATGATCACGTATCTTTGAATATACATTTTTTACATAGTTATACAATAAGTTATTAATTTTACTACGATTATTATTCCTAATACTAGTTTTAAATCATTTCTTACAAATAATATTAGTCTTCTAATAAAATGCTGTATGATATTCGTTTATTAAATTTATCTAGTGCTTATTAATAGGTATGTACTGTTATAAAAAGCTCTACCATTGCCATAAAATTACCGCCAAAATGAGCCACTAAAATTATGATATTTATTCCTTGAACAAAAAAACCTGCTGCACTTTATAAATAGCACGTTACGCACAATAAGCATTTAATATTGGAACTTACCCATTTTTGTTTCTTCTTTCGAAGAATTTATAATGTTTTGATTCTCCTTTAACAAAATATTCTTCATACCATTAACCGAGATGTTGAAGCGCTGGATGCTGGGACGCCATTTTAGTTTTTGGGAGAAGTGCATGGCGCCTGCGCGAAATTATTGTACTGTACCTTATGTTTATAAACGAGCTTTCCCGTGACATAATTTACTTGCATGTGCATTGAAAATATTCACAAAATATTATATTTTCGCCGTTGTATGTTATTATTTCGCATGTTATGCATTTCGAACGAACTGCAACAACTTTTAGTCACTCTTCACGATTTTTGAAGTGAAACTTCTTTATCGGGGTTGGCAAAAAATTTAGTGTAACATTTTTTCGTTACGCGCCATCTTTTTTTTCCGTTACGCGCCATCTTTTTCTTATCCCTACCACGCGTGATATTAGATAGATTATTATAGATTAGATTATTAGATAAAGTTTAATAAAAGCCTTTTATTAAACTTTATCTAATTTAACTTTATTTAACCAATTTCTGTAAAGTTGCATATAGTAAATTATTTTTTGAAAAATAACATCATAAAGAAGTTTCACTTCTTACGAGTGTACGCTAGTACACGCACACATTTTTTTTCATCTGATTGGAGTAGCATACTGAGCACCTGATGCAAAGTGGTCACTACTTCTCAAGGACATCCGTACGCAACTTCATATAGAACAAAGGTTCCATCTGAAGTTAAATTCAGAAGCGTTGCTACTCTCTAGGCTAGAATAGCCTAATATAAATGTGAGCCGGCAACCACATCTTTCCAACAAAACGCAGAAACTTCTTAACACTAGACATAGGTATGAGGGTTGTATTTCCCCGGTTGAACTACACTGTATGTACTCAAGATGTTAATATCTACGTCAAATTACTAATTGATTACGTAATTTGAACTACTGTAGTTCAATGTAGATTTTACTATGCATGGTATGCTATAGTAAAAACAGAAATTGCACACAAGATAGTAACACACACAAAATATAGTAACAGCTTTAACCATATTTCATGTCAAATACCAATTCCAACTTCCTGACTGTCAGATAGATTGTTAGATATAGTTTTGGTGTAGTTACAATAGATTATTGATACCTGGGCCCCTATAACAATGAAAACAAATGGCGTTGTAAATTGTTATGTTGAAAGTAATTCGCTTCAGCATTGTCCAAATTTAGCTGGTGAATTGACACAAAAAGAGAAGAACAATGACTGACAATGAATGACGGAATGAAAAAATAATATATTAAATTTTATTATTTGACATGTTAATTGTCATAATCGAGGGGGAAACCTTCAAAAGGTACCCGACGCCGTAGGAGCGACACAGGGTTATGTAGAATTTTTACCGCACTAAAACCCCCCCGGTGGCCGTCCTCGGCGCTAAAAAGAGGACTCCGGGAACTCGGTCCGACCGCAACCGGAATCCTCTGAGCGCGTTGCCCCATCGGGCTCCTCTCAGATGGGCGGCTGGGCCCACCGCTCCGTCTAGTCTTTACGACGGTATGCGACCACATATACTGCCGTCCTTCCCGGGATCGCCTGACCGGACGGTTCGAGCTCCCACTCTAGCCGCCTGCAACCCCGGAAGCCCCTTTTAGTCGCCTCTTACGACAGGCAGGGGATGCCGTAGCCCTATTCTGATCCCGAAACTACAGGGACGGATTGTCATGACCTACTTAAGTATACTCTTCATTCATTTATATCAATTTTATAACAAATTATCTATTTGAAATACGGCATAAGAATAGTCTTATTAGAATGGTACAACGTTGGACTACGAATATTGGGAGTTAATGTTTAATTTGTTGTTATTCAATATGCAATAGTGCCATCTGCGCGCCCTGCATGTTCTTGTGTGTCCACTTCCTACAACTCATTAAGAGATGGCGCCACTAGCATTACTGAATCACGCTATTGAAGTATTCTTAATACTCTGCATATATACAAGTTCCGAACAGAGACTATCGGAGCGCGGCTGCTCCCCATGCATGATGACTTAGCTTGGCGGAAGATCTCCTTTGCTAAACTTGTAAATTTATCGCGGTGCCAGCAACACGCCAGGCGTGCTCAAAGTATCCACCTTGTAAAAACATACAAGGTACTTTAACCGCAGTAATTACTAAAAATACATTGGCATCGAAGAAGATTCGTGAAAATCAAATGGCATTGAATAACACATTCAGTAAGGTAAGCAAGTAGAAATATCACGAATTAGTTGTTGTTGAAAGGAATCATTTGTTAAGGGTCGTTTCAAAAATGTCGCAATCATAGAATACATTATTAAAAATATTATCACGAACATGTTGGTAGGTCCTTATAAATAGGACAATGCTGATAAAACTAATGAAACCGGGCTCATGTACCTACGCATGTATGGATAGTAGATATTATGGATTAGAGTTGGTATATAAAGCACAATTGCCATAACATTTTCCCTGAAATAACAATGTTATTCACTACTGTGTAGTTTGATTGGTATGGTAATAGATAACGTCCTTTCATTTCGGAAGTCAATGAAAGAGATCTAATCCTAAGTTGTTAAAATTTATGGATTGTTGTGTAATTTTGTTGTTGTATAGTTGTATAGTCTATTTAGTATGTCTAAATTCTAAGCCAAAGTAAGAACAAGAGCTAATTATAATTTTCTGGCTTGTAGTTAACTGGGTCTCTTGATTTCGCTCTATACCCCAATAATATTTACTGCGGCTAGCTTTTATTGGTAAACAAAATTAAACACACCTATAAGCATACAATCAGAAACATTGCACGATAGTCCAGTATTTTTTTATATCACAACCCGTTTAAACTTAAGAAACGGGCTTACCTCATGGTAAGTGGCCACTGCTGCCCATGGACTACTGTAATCAACTTCATACAGAACAAGGGTTCCATCTGAAGTCAATCACAGATGCGTTGCTACTCCCGAGGACTATGATGGTCGCCTCATGTGAAAGTGTGCCAGCAACCACTCCTTTCCATCGAAACGCAAGAAACACTTCACGCTAAAAATACTTCACGCTAGAAATCGATGTGGCAGTGTTACTTCCCCGGTCGAACTACACTGGGTATACCACCTTCATATCTTCAAAAACAAATGCGTTACAACTCCCGAGGGCATGAATGATTGACATTTTTTTTTTTACATTTTAATAGACACGCGTTTGGCCTCGATCTCACCTGATGGAAAGTGACGATGAGGCCTAAGATGTGACACACTTGTCTAGAAGGAGCCTATTCACTCTTGCTTTGAAAACACCCATATTGTACTTATCGGGAAACACAGAGGCCGGCAAGGCATTCCACTCTTTAGCTGTTCGTATTATAAAGGACGAAGCAAAGCGTTTCGTCCGAGCCAAAGGAAGAGTGACTTGATAGGAGTGGTAGCCTGCCGTGCGTCTGGAAGTTCGATGATAGAAAGGGGCTGGGGGTATGAGATCGTGTAAAAGTTGCGCACACTCTCCAAAATGTATACGGTAGAAGATAGTTAGGCGGGCTACCTGCCGTCGGTGTTGTAGGCTCAGGAGCTTGTCTTTTACCAACGTCTCATCACCAATGAGTCTCTTGGCACGTTCCTCCACCGAATCTAGAGCCTCCAAATGATGCTTAGCTGTACCGCCCCATAAGTGACAACAGTACTCCATACAGGAGCGGACTTGTGCTTTGTACAGCATAAACAATTGCCTAGGTGTGAGGAACTGTTTAACTTTGTTCCTAGTTTTTTGGCAGCTGTTTTCACTCGTGACTCAATATATCGAGCAAAGTTGAGGTTGGTGGAGAAGTCCATACCTAACATCTCGAGATTATCGGAGATCGGTATGGCCTTATTGCGCAAACTAGGAGCCAAGTCAAAAGGTATCCGTTTATTAGTAAAAAGACACGCTTGAGTCTTAGACGCGTTGACGAATTTTCGAGTTAAAAAAAAAATGACATATAAAAGTTAGACGGCAACAACACCCTTTTACACAAACGCTAGAACCGTTTCACGCTAGAAATAAGGTGTCCGTTGTACCTCCCCGGTCTATGTATCTACATTTTACCAGTTTTTCAAATGTATGCATATCATTGTCGACCCCTGTGCTCAAACATTTGTTAGCCAATGATGTAAAAAATACAACTCCATCTAACGATACGTCTGAACAACACTACAAGTTACATGTCGCTGTAGGTATAATGTAGAGACGCAGTAGTATCGTATAGTAACGTACACATAGTTTACACGTACTAACATAGATGGCAGTGTTAGTGTAGATTTTTTTTTATATAAATGAAGTAGCAAAAGAGCATACAGTTCACCTGATGGTAAGTGGTCACTGCCGCCCATGGACATCTGTAAGCAACTTTATACAGAACATACATATATCTGAAGTCTATCACAGATGTGTCGCTACTCCCGAGGACTAAGATGGTCGTCCCATATAAAAGTGTGCCGGAACCCACACTCTTCCATCGAAATGCAAAACTGCTTCACGCTAAAAATAGGTGTGGCGGTGGTACTTCCCCGGGCGAACTACACTGGTTCTACCAACTAGTAGTACTTTCGTACTCAATAGATCCTATTTACAAATACTCGGCATGCCAGAAACTGATTGTGATAATCAAAATAATATTTTTCCGTACAACGTTTATTTATATTTATATCTATAAATTGTTATTATAATTAACATGGCTGCGCGAACATGTGGCGAACTTGTGAATATATTTTTTATAATGTGTACCTAGTGGCGGTGGGACCACCCCGGTCGAACTACACTGGTTGAACAATTTTCTTTTTTTTTATTCAATTGCCTAGTTTTATTTCGAATAGTTAGTCTTTTTTATATCTGACTGAAGTAGCAAACGAGCATGCAGTCCATCTGATGGGAAGTGGTCACCGCCGCCCATAAACATCTGTAATCAACTTCATACAGAACATGGGTTCCATCTGAAGTCAATCCACGGATGCGTTGCTACTTCCAACGAAACGCAAGAAATGCTTCACGGTAGAAATAGGTGTGGCGGTGATACTTCCCCGATCGACCTACACTGGTTCTACCACCTTCAAAAAGTCTATAATAGGTTTGCTTGAAAACAAACAACAGTCCATTTTAAAGCAAAATAATTTATTTTTTAATTTTGATTTATTACATACATTGATAAGGTATTAAAAAATAAAACAGTTGTTATATAATGTATAAATATATTTTATGACATTCACACACAAAGACACTCTATTTTACAATAAGTTACAATCATAAAACTTACGCTAAACTTAGTGTTACATATTAACTAAGTTGCATTACAATAGCTTCATGTACTACTAAACTACAATAATTGTTAGTATTAACAATGATAAATATGCTCCTACAAGTAAATCAAAGTAACTACTACGTTATTGCCTACTTAAAGTTCCTACGTAAACGGAAAATAATTTAATTCTGTGTTAAATCAAAATATGAACCGTAATGTTCGAATAATCATTTGTTCGCTATAACTATAAAGTGTACGAATATATCATAGACGAATTACTAAATAGATTCCCAATATACTTTAATTTCCTACGCCCCCTTAATCTCCTTAACAAAATATGTTTGTGAAACACGAATTAGGTACCTGTAAAACGATTTTGAATAAATTTGTTTTGAATTTGGATTAAAATACGACATAAGAATTGAGTAATGCATAGTATTTTGATTGGCCAATAAACAGTCATTTGACTTGTCTCTCACCAACAAGCCCAAACAGATATTGTTTTGCCAAAAAAGTAGATCTTGACCACTATTATATTTTTAAACCGGAACCAACAATTCACATAAAATATATTTTTCTGTGGAATTGGTTTAAAGAAGCACTTTATTAGGTTTAGGAGTCTATTTTGGTTCTTCGTCTATGTATCAACGTATTCGCACTCGGCGACCCCATTCTACTTCGGGTTCTTAAAAATCATAAGCACATTAATAAATTACATGCAATTGACTTAGTGTACTAAGAATAAAATAGTGCATTTCAATACTCTTATACAAATCCGTATGTACAGTGCAATACTATACTAAACATTAAGGGCGCGTTCTCATTATACAAAGGTTAAGGGCAAAAAAAATATTAACTATAAGTTATAGGTATTGTTTCTTTAGGTGTGGAAATATTATTTTTTATGAAACATATTTGTGTAATGTGCTTCATAACAATTTTAGCTAGGTACTTAATTTATATTGCTTTTGATATTGTAATGCTTACGTTATTTTATTCTACACCTATAACAATATATGAATATAGATGCTTGTCTGCGCGGGAGTCAAATCTCGAATCGTTTGTAAAGCGCGTCTGTAAAGTCAGTTTGTAATAGTTTTAGCTGCGCGTGTAGGTCATTTACCATAAAATTAGAACTCTAGTCTTCTACACTAAAGTAGGTCCAACAGTATATTTAAGCTAAAACCAAACATTCACACGTGAAAAAATAATTGAAATCGGCAGAGTGGTTTCGGAAATAAGTGTGTACAATCGTACGATGCATTTAAGGAAGATAATATCAAGATTGTGTATAATGAATGCGCTCCCAAAATGTAATGATTGTCAAGAAACAGTGCCAGAGTATCACTCCTCAGTCTTATCGGATGTGTGGTTTACATTAAACACTTAAAAATAAGGCCAGTTAAGGTCAGCATTACTTATGTACAGTTTAATTATGCTAATGCTACAGTTACACGATTTTAAAATGTAGAGTCAAGAGTTTGCAATTTTTCGTAAATAATCAAATACTTTGAATTATACTTAAATGTATACCGGTTGGAGTGGTGCAATTTAGAGGAGGCCTACGTCCAGCAATAGACCTCAAAAGGCTGATGGATGGATTAATTATACCTACATATCTTAAAATAGTAATGAATGGAATGATAAATTGATGAAATAATTGAAGCGATACCCGACGCTAGTAACCTACTCGATTTGATTTAAATTCGTGTTTTCTTTCATGTTTCAAGTAGATTTATTTAAATGTTTATTTGACAATGCCTTAGAATTAGATACGTTCATACATTTCTCAATTAGAACATGATCATGCCATAATCGGCGCCATTTTCAGGTTGGCAGACTTCTCACTGCTTTGAGAACATTAATTATGAAAACGCTTTTTTAATTTTACATAAAACTTAAACATTTGAAGTTATTAATATTCTTCATAGAAGCAAGGGAATAATTGATCTACTAACGTGTCTTTAAAATTACTATGCTATTGATATTTATTTATATTGTCTAATTTTGTATATCAATAGGTATTTGATGCAAGGAATCATCCTAATCGTATCATACATTTGGATGAATCATACAATCGTATCAGACTGTAGTGGATGATAGTAGAAGTAAAGTAATATCCGCAAATGTCATAATATCGTTTTGTTATCGCTAAACAACCTCCATACATGTACAGTCAAGAGTATCATTGTCTCTAATTGTTATCATGAGAGTTAGGATAATATGTGCTTATATGCTCGTGACAGAATTACGTGTGTACGTAACGTATATATGTAACCTAAAGATAAAATTTTGTCAAAATTGTTTGCGTTTGGTAAAGTTTCTTTCAACTGCAATTAATATAAATATTATTATAGATAAGTTGATATAGTAAAAACAAACATGTTTTTATAATACTGAAAAGATAACGGTATTTGTTATTCGTATCTGCATATTACCTACATTAAGAAATGATTGTTATAGAATTTATTAAAACTATCCAAGTTTTTAAAAATAGTACGTATATCATAATTGAGTCTGTTTAAAATGCATAAGATCGTGAAGCGATATGTTAGGTTACTAAAGTGTTGAGATCCATTTCGGCTCGCAATTTCACTAAACTATTTTTCAAGCAGACGGTGGTGGTGCTGGACACCCTGAAAATGAAAAGGAAACGATTTTATTAAATATTTAATCGAATATGAAAAAATTCAAGCGTAAAATTCGAAGTTATTAATTCCTTTAATCATGAAAATTATTGGTCGCCATTTTCCAAAATATGTATTTCACAAAAAATATGATCGAAACGAAATTATTTTCTGACTAAACGGACCTTACAGGGTGATTCTCTGTAACTCTTGACTAAAGGTCCATCTCAATTGATTATTAAAAATTAGCACCTGCGGATAGTAAGACCAAAAGCATCTGCAAATTGCAAGATTACTGACGAGAGTATGATCTGAAATGTGTATCGAATTATAGACATCCGCTTCGTTTCGTTATAGTAAGTTTGGTAGATAGTAAACATACCCCAAAAACTTTAAGTGCTAACACGGTTTTGTTTCACAGATAACTCTAAAGTTTATAAAGTTTGTTAACAGATTATGTACCCTAAATAACACATATTCTTACAAGGGGACGTTCCTTGTAGGTATATGTTTTTTTAAGATGTATAGCAAATTAGGACGCAGTCCACCTGATGGTAAGTGGAAACCGCCATGGACATGTGTCAGCAACTTAATACGGAACAAAGGTTCTATCTAAATTCAATCACAGATGCGTTTCTACTTCCAAAGACGGTATGATCGGGTCATACAAATGTGAGCCGCCAACCGCACTCTTCCACCGAAACGCAAGAACTTTTAAGCTCTAGAAATATGTGTGGCGGTGGTATTTTCTCGTTCGAACCGTAAATTGTACCACCTTTAAACATGTTAACCTGAAACCCAAGCAACTCTACGCACACTAGTGGGAGCTCGAACCGTTGGGTCAAGCGACTCTGGGAAGGACGGCGGTATGTGTGATCGCATGCCGTCGTAAAGAGTACTCACTGCAAACGGAGCAGGCGATCTCGTCGCTGTTGTCGCCGCAGCCGTCGCGGCCGGAGCACGCCACCGCCGTGCTCCTGCAGCGCCCGTTGCCGCACCGCAAGGGGCAAAAGTCCGCTGCTCGCCATCTGAAAATTGTTACTTTCTTAATTTGTGGCATAGAATTAGCAAACGAACATACAGTCTACTGGGGCAATTGCAGCAGATAACGTAGTGGCAAACGATCATGCAGTCCCCCTCATGGTAAGTTAACATAGCCGCCTATAGACATTGTTAATCAATCCCAGATAAAATCAAGGCCTTACGTATAAAAATATAAAAATGTTTTATCGATATAAACACATTCACATATAAAAGTCGCAAGGGCCCGGTACTAAGTTCTAGACCTGTGTACAGGTACACCGTTCATCCACAGAGACAAGACACGGTTTGACTGTATATGACTAAATATACGTTGATACTTGTGACGACTAAGTTGTAACTTGTAACTCGTTGGATATGTTTTTTATACCTCACCTTTCAAACCAGAATACAATACTGATATTACTTGGCAGACATACAATACAATACAATACAAAATATCTTTATTGTACACCATAAAAACAATAGAACAAAAATAAAGACACATATTGAAAGGTACAAGAGGCGGTCTTATCACTTAAATAGCGATCTCTTCCAGACAACCTTAATGTGGCTGAAGGAAATATTCATCTCCAAGAGAAGGTAGGGTGTACAAAATAATAACATAACAATTTTGGTATGTCAGCAGCTAATAATATACAAAAAAGCAAATAATAAAAGACATAAAATAGATAAACAATACGACTTCGGCAGCACCTGAGATAGGTGCTGCCGAAGTCGAACTACAAAAGGTGCCTTCAACTTCAAAGGCTATAATTATAGTATTATAGGATTTAAGCCACGAATGAATTGCAACACCTTAGAATACGTCCCAAACTGTACGTTACCTATAGGCACGCAGAAATAGACGTGCTACCAACATGTCACCCGAGCTGATCCACGAAGAGTTCAAATATCCACACAAAAATATATGTTACTTAATGTTATGCTAAAACACAAATAGTGTACCTACCCTTGTTGAAATTCAGTGTCAGAATGACATTGTAAAAAATTATTAGCACGAATTCTAAACTCACCTCACTTAGCTACGTCTGATTTTTCGACGTTTTAAAGTATTTTATCCTTGGAAGAACCACGAATAATAAGGCCATAAGATATATTATTATAAGTTACAATATCTTCAAAAGACAAATTCAAGTTAGGCAGTTGACAAAGTGACTTCGTTCGTGCAATAATTCTTGATAGAGCGAGTTCTAAGTTCATAGAAGATACTAGTCGGTTTCCTTATGTGTTGCTCCAAATAAATCCGGTTGTAAGTATATTTTGTCCAAGATTCAACAATAGTATATTGTAACATCTTATCAGATAACTAGATTAAATGTGAGAACTACATATATAATACTATATAAAGAATAGTACCAAATTCATATGCGAATAATGGTCCAATTTTTTTATTAAAAAATACATGTGCTTAGGTAATACGTATGAGATATTTAAAAACGGCTTTTAATAAATATTTTTAAAGTTCAATTTGATTCTTATTTATTTCAATGATCAACAAAGACTTGTATAATGTATTAAGTTGTGCTCTACATAAGTTTTTGTATGTTCCAAATTTTCTTTTGAAGTTCGGTATCGAAACGAACCGTTATTGTTTGAACGAATACGGTATGCATAGCTAACTTGGCGATTGTTCGGCTTAATATGGCGTACATGGGACAAATTTCAATAATACCGTTAACAATAACACCTATAAGTTTTAGGAGGTCAAATTGCACATGCACCTTCTTTATAATGATGACATACTTTCCATTATGTTGCTCTAATCTTATTGGAACGTGTGAATTATTCATTCACAACTATCTAATCCTAATAAAGTGAGTATTCATTCATTCATTCAGTGAGTTTTTGTTAGTTTTTCTCATCCTCAAACAATCGATACTAATTTCCTGATTTAATTAACACGCAAATACGTTTTACGATAGAGAGCAGAACTGTGATGTATGAGCGCACGGACCGAGCATAAAATTGATTTTAATTAAGAACAGCATCCATTGAACCGCGAATCCTCAGAATTGAACTAAATGAAGAAATCATAATATTATAAAAAACTTTATTAAATGTTTTTATACTAAGCGATTATTAAAAAATAGTGAGCTATGCATATGTACCTACGAGATTTGAATATAAGGTGCTCATTATCATGATCAATACGATAATGATATGTCATGATAGAAGTCAGGTCCGTAGACGAGATTTCTTTTCAGTTCTCTTCGGTTTTGGTTTAGAAGGAAATTATTCGATTGTTTTCGGGGAGTTTTAAAGACCTCAAATACGGCTTAACAATGAAAATGTTTTTAATCAAAATGCCCTGTACAACCTAATTTACCTAGTAAGATCTTCTAGCAGTGATTCAGCTTGACCCACCTGGACTGTTCATTGCAGAGATGCGGGGGCTCATCAGACGCGTCCTTGCAGGAAATAATGGCGTTGCAGAACTCGTAGTCAGGGAGGCACTCTCCCGACCCGCATCGGAATGTGTGTCGGGGACAACTGGAAAACCGTGGAAAAACTCGTTTTAAATACTGTTAGACAAGTTACGGTTCGTGGGCTTAAGCTTAACATGCACATATGACGCACCGTGTCGCACCATACACGACAGCAAACTAGCAAGAAAGTCTAGACGCGATGTCTTGTTTATAAACTCTAGAGAACATCGTTGGGAATTTTAATCATGTTTCAGTAATTAATTAATTTATTAGTATTCGAATTCTGTAATATGTAATTCGAATTCTGCGTGTTTGTTTTGTCGATTGTTAACTTCTGAAAGAAATTCTAGTGAGTATGAAAAATTATACAAGTCAGTTTATAATAAAATAGATTTACTTTTTTTTTGGTATGTTGAATAACATTGTACAGGAAAATCTTTAGATAGACCGGTAGTCCTAGCACGCTAACCTATAAAGGCGTGTTATTTTTATTTACTCTATTCTTTAAGAATTATTTTACTTCTTAGTACTATACTGTGGTATCGCCTGATTTATGTTTATAATCTCACCATTACAAACGTACTAACCTAACCTGGACTTTATATTGAAGTTGAAGCATAAAATAAACAAAAGTTAATGCATTTTTGTTTATTTTTTGCTTCAACTGGGTTTGTATTTCTGTATACCCGAGCGTTATGCGCAGTCGCAAAGTCGAAGTCTTAGCATCCATTGTGCCAGCGTCTTTAGAACCTTCTCTAAGGCTAATAGTGAGCTCGGACACGAGACAGGTGCCATTTATTCCTGCTGGGCTTATCGTTAATCTGTTGCGGAACCCGTCCTGTCCCTATTCAAGTTGATTTAACTCCCTGGAATTTCTAGGCCCGCATGTCCTTACGTGCGCGGAAGTTACCAATAGTTTTCTTAGTCTTATTGGTAGCTAGGTGCATCATTTATCACACTTAATTAACTTGTATAAAATAAGTGTTATTTAATTCGAGTTATTAGGATTGACTGAAATTCGATTTTAATTTTTTTTGTGTCATTCTATTATGCTATTTTTATATAAGTATCCAAATGAGTTATCTTGTTACATCGGTTTTATTTACTTATAACCGAACGAGAAAGATACATAGATAAGATAAGATTAAGTAGAAGATGTAAGAAAGATGCAATTCCTAATTGCGTTGCAGTTGCAATTTGTTGTTGTTATTTTTTGTGGTAATTTTAGCATGTTATAATTATAGTTACAACCTTTTTATCGAAATACGATAACTGCTTCACATTAGAAATAAATGTAGCGATAGTACTTCGACAGCCGATCTTTTCCTACCACCTATAAAGTGTCTCACGGCCACAAGTTTTGTTTTCATTAATTGAAACAGCAAACATGTATGCATTTCACCTGATAGTAAGTGGTAACTGCTATCCATAACCCATTGTAAGCAACTTCATACGGAATAAGGATGATTCTATTTAAAGTTAATAAGAGATGCATTGCTACTCTCGAGGTCTAAGATGGTCGCCTTATACGAATGTAAAAGTGAGCTAGCTACCACACACTTCCACCGAGACTCAAAAAAATACTTCACAGTAAGAATAGGTGTGGTAGTACCTCCCTAGTCGAACTACGCTGGTTCTACCACCTGGTAATAGCACATGATTACAAAACGAACCACCATAACTGCTTTTCACTAAGAATAATTATAGTGTTAGTATCTCCACGTCTGATCTTCTTCTACCTATGAAATGTAGAGATACAATTAGTGATCATTGACCACCAACAATTATATTTAGGTAGTGACCTTCGATAGTTGTCCAGTAACATTGACTCACCCTTTCCTTCTCGTCGCGCGGCAGTTCCTCTCGTCCTCTCCACCGGGGCACTGCGGCGTGCCGTCGCAACGCGCCGCTCGCGACACGCAGCGGGAGCCCGGCCCGCCGCACCGGAACGCGTGCATCGGACAGCGTTCACCTGTGCCGTCTGATCATACGGTTTACAAAGGATCGTGTTAAAGATATTGGATCAACGAATAAAGTGCAGCAGAAACTAAATATTAGAGTGAAGGCATAAATTTAAGCAGAAAAATTATTCGCCGGCTGGTACATAATATGGTTCAAACAATGATAGGTTTTATTACCCAAGGCTTTGTATGATCAAGCATCATGTGCTTGAAAAACTCAGTCAGAGAACAGGAGAACAATAAGAATCTAAAGGCGAATAAAATACTCTTTTTATAATATGGACGTAGAAAACAAGCATGCTATCCTAATTGGATTGGATGCTTATTTCCTGATGAGTGGTCACAGACGCCCATGTTCCTCTCTAATAAACCCCAGATAAGTCAATCTTACTTGTGGTTGGCCTCAGAAGCATTTTACCTATGAGGACTAAGTTTAAATGCATTGGATAATTTAAACGCCTTGGATAAGTCATGTTAACTTTTTTAGCATTGACTCGTTCCTAACGCTTTACAAACGCATTACAAATGACTAAGTATTTGACAATAAGCATAAATTGCATCGTAAGGATAGGTTGTTGCAAGTATAATTAAATTAAGGTATTCAAAGCTACTTAACATTCACCGAAGATATATAGTTTAAAGCGACACTCTACGAGCAGCGAATCTATTTACAAACTACATTATACATAGTAAGGTCTAATGTTAGCTTTATTTTATCAATGTATTGGTAGAATAAACTAAAGTAAAGAATCCCAAAGCCTAGAAAATAGGGTTAGGTAATGGTTAATATCTCGTGTGCGAAAGAAAGAAAAAGTGCAAAAAGCTACCAACCTTTACCAATACCTAGGCATTTCTCGTCCGATCCGTCCGGGCAATCCTTGCGACCGTCGCAAACGAAGTACCAACTGATGCACGCACCCGTTGACCGACACTGCAGAAATTGAATTAAAGCCAATTGAACACTCAAGGGGACCATGACTTCCATTCATGTTTACACTTCAGATTTAGGCTAATATGTCACTGTACATGAATTTGATTATATCACTTCTGTAAATAATAAGCTGAGATGTTTCGTTTCGGTTTAGTTCCATTTTTTTTTATTTCGCTTGTTGTCTTATAACCATAAGTTAACATATAAGTCCAGCATTCCGGGGATAAAAAAAATAGCTGGAAAACAGCTCGAAAGTTCGAAAACTATGGCCACTGATATGCCGACCTTCTTCCTTTTTCTTATTAGATCCTAAATCATAACTTGTTTATTAAATTGCTTGGTCTTGTGACTGCGTAAACGATAGATACAAAGTCGCAGTAGTATAAAAGTGAATAATGTGTAGAAAATAGAAGTGTACTCATGAATACCTGCTTACACGTATCCAAATTTAGTATTTAATTTACTTTTACTGGGAATCAATCCTGGACTATGGCATTCATATTAATTAGAGTTCTATAAAAGTGAATAAAACTTACTTGGAAAGTGCCCGGTAAACAACCTCTATTACGCGCAGAGCAAGCTGACGTAGAATTTGTGCGGTACGCGCAATCACATCGCTTGTTAGCACATCGGGTGTGAGGATCCACCAATTGACACTGATCGTCTGTGAAGCATGGCATACCAAGAGACGAAGGGCCAAGTTCTATGGCTGGAATGGCATCTGCACGATTTCTATGCTTGTCTGAAAATAAATAGTAAGACTGATGTACTTATCCCAATTTCTTTCTTTCACGTTGAACGAATTTAGATGGTCTAAATACAAACCTTTCAGCGAAGATTTCTTCTGATGTCCATTTTTGAAGGGCTTTCCTTGTTCTTTACTCGAAGCGCCTTTCTTATTAGATTTCTTCTCAACCGTCGGTTGCGTTACGACTCGGTAAATTGGTTGATCATTTGCATGCAAACTAGCCGTCATTTCATCGACCCTTATCAATTCGTTTGGTTCACCATCTTTTCTATTTGATACTGGTAGCCGTTTCGGTGGTTCGCTCGTGGGTACTTTCAAATCACTTTGTAATGGACTATTTTCTTGAGTAGTGAGAACATCATTCTTGCTAGAGTACAGTGGTAATTTACTTGGTTGCACTTCGTCTGAATCAATGAATACATTTGATGGACCAAAGGGATTCTCTGATCCTGGGCTTCTATTATTAGGAAGTTTTGGACTTGCATGTGATAATGTGACGTGTCCAATAGTAGTGCCGTTTGAAGAATCAACAATAACTGCTTCCTGTTCAGCAATTACGGCTTCAGTAGAGTAGGCTGGTTTATGACGTATGCACTTGTCTCCAGTTTGGCGGAAGAGCGAATTACATGCGCATCGTCCAAAGAGATTCGGTATGACAAATTCACAGTGAGTCTCCTTGTCCCATAAACGACAATGTTCATTACTGTAGCAGACGTGACTAGGCGGTGCGGCTGAAACATAGCAATAAAATTTAATTTACAGCGAATTAGCTTCAATGAGGCCTGTTAGCTTGTCGACAGACGTGATTATCAAAGTATTAAGTCGATGCAAGTCGTAGTGGTTAGTAATTTTCTTGACACTGACCATACGGCCTGACGTTGCACGCTCTAATAATCGACTGTGTATCTGAGATTACGGCTTCAACAGAACAAATACAATGTTGCAGTTTGTATGTCACCTTAATGAGGTATTTCCAGGTTAGCTTACATATAATTTTCTTATAAATCACATGTTATAAATTTTTGCCAGACAAAAAAGGCGATAGCTGACCGATACATAGATTTAGTAGCCAATTTGTCATCAAATAAATACTTAATTGTTTTCCGTGGTACACAAGCACCGTTTTTAGAAGGTAAGTTATTGTTTAATATACTCTGTATGCACATGTTGATTTTTTGTAAAAAAGTAAGCTTACTAAAAAATATACATTGTAGCTAATTTGTCATTAAATAATTGTTTTCCGTGACATCCAAACGACTTTATTTATTACAGGAAATGATAATTTATTGCCGCACAAGTAAAAAATATACGTGAAAATTATTTACTTTTAACGTCGTGTAAGTATTTTTTATATATTTTTTACTGGCATAATACTACATAGTTTTACATACATAACTATTAACAAACAAATACATAATAATGACACGTCGATGTGTTGTATCGGTGTGGTGAATGTACAAATAGGAATGATAATTCGATGGCTTATTATATGCAAATCTCGTACCGTAAATCACGAAATGCGAATGTTATTCATCGCGTAAGTCATTCTTAATTTAGATAATCACGACTCCATTTGTTTATTATCATTGCTGGCATACTGATAAATTATTATGTGTGAAAGTATGTTACTTAACATTTTGTTTGAAAGTAATTTAACGCTCTCGCTCATGTTTAAATAAGTAATGCTTTGTGTATTATTTTAATTCCACTCTTCGATAATTAAACTTTTTGGTTTTAAAGTCTTATTAAGTAATTGCAATTTACTCGTATTATGAGATCTATACTCGTATTGTAATATTTTTATACATTAAAGTAGTATAGCTGCATGTAGTCTATCTGATAGTTCCTAAGAGCTACCTTTTTTATCTGATCGAAATAGCAAACGAGCATGCAGTCCACCTGATGGTAAGAGGTCACTGCCGCACATGGACATCTGGACAACTTCAAATAGAACATGGTTTCTGTGTGAAGTCAATCACAGACGCGTTACTACTGAAGATTATGATGGTCGCCTCATATCACCACACCCTACAATCGAAACGCAAGGACTGTTTCATGCTGGAAATAAGTGTGGCAGTGGTACTGTAACTGCGGCCCATGTAAAATATTCTTTTTTATCATCGATGTTTTATAGACAATTATACTAACATAAAATTATCTACATAGAAATTGTTACTCTTGCCAACCCAGTCTCGTCAACTTGTCACTCTTGTCAAAGCAGTGGGACAATAATCTTCTCTCAGATTGAGAGTTTTAGGCCATAGTCCACCGCGCTGGCCAAGTGCGAATTGGTGGACAGAAATTGTTACACGGCAGTAAAATTTATTATTTGCAGCTTAACTGTATTGTTAATGCAAAATATCAGCTTTGCTATAAATGTAATAAGTACTACTTATAGCGTTATGAGAATTATGAATTGTGCTTTGGGGTCAAATATACGTTCATTCATATTATTCATAAGTTTTTACAATTGAAAGGAACTGTCAGAAAATGGGTGCCATTCATTTCTCAGAACAATGCAAGTGTTCGCGTCGTAACTTCTCAAGACTGCCTTCATTCTGAGACAGAACAATCATTTCATTCTATTACTTTGTAAAATATCGCAGTAAAAACAACTATAACCGTTTTAATAATGAGGTACCTACCAACCAGTTATTTTATCACGTAATCATGATCAGATTTATTCACAGAACGTAATTACACATTTAAATTTAATTTAAAATAATAAATTAATAATAAACGGTAGTAGAACTATTGTACCTATTTCTAGATCCCTGAGAAAATATTAGGAATATGAGTATGATATTTGAAATTATCTATTTCTTGAACGGTAAAGGAAAATATTCATGAAACCTACATGTCTGAGAATCTGCAGCAATGTTCTTAAGTGTACGTCAGCCCGTCCCTGTAGCCTCGGGGTCAGAATAGGGCTACGGTATCCCCTGCCTGTCGTAAGAGGCGACTAAAAGGGGCTTCCGGGGTTGCAGACGGCTAGACGGAGCTCGAACCGTTCGGTCAGGCAATCCCGGGAAGGACGGCGGTATGTGTGGTCGCATACCGTCGTAAAGACTAGACGGAGCGGTGGGCCCAGCCGCCCATCTGGGAGGAGCCCGATGGGGCAGCGCGCTCGGAAGATTCCGGTTGAAGAAAAAAAAGTGTACGTCCGCCAGCCTACACTTTGAGAACTATGGGCTAAATAATCTCAATCTGCGTGAAGACCGGAGATCAGCAGGAGACAATATCGAGTCGAAGATTCCAAAGAAAACAAGAGTTCTTGTTAACAAAGTTGCCCAACTGATGAGTTGATTACGTGCGTAGTACCTACCTACTTATTTAAAGCTATTTAAAGTTACTAAATGGTTAATTGGCCCTGATATCCGGACTTTCATCACGTTGCTTTATGGAATTAACATGGTGGCTTAACTTATTTAGGCGTAACGTCGATATCTTTGTATCATGTAATTCATAAACCACTGAACCATGGAGACGAAATCGAAAGTAAAGAAAGAAAACGAAATATGCTGATCTTATCACTCTCTCGATGTGAACGCTGGGACTTTTTTAATGTAGATAAGAAATAAAGAAAAAACACGTTGAAGTCATCAGTATGGTACCTCCCAAATTATAAGCAAATTGTGGAAATAACCACTTATATTTCTTCTATGGATGGATTAGTGGCAAATATCCATCACATTTATTGTTCCGGAAGAACTGAGATTCAAAATTGGTCAAAGCTAGTAATAAATTTTCAAGGTCCATCTCATGCTCCTAAAAAATCTAATTTGACTAATAACAAGGTTTGGAAAATGTAACAATGAGTTTGTCAAAAGTTTTTTTATCTTAGAAATGAAATGCACCTAAGCTCTTGAAAATCTTTAATTAAAATTAAAATTACACTTCTTGAACACCTTGATCATATAGCAATGTTTAGTTCTAACCCACTTAATAGTTTATATTCAAACTTGTACACGAATCGATGTAAACCCAGTTCTAGCATTATATTATAAACTCCTGTGTTTTTTTCTTAATGCTATTTAATTGTAATTGTTAAAATAATTGTTAAATGATGAATAAATTAAAAAAAAACCAACAATAAGTGAAAGTAAGTAAAACTAAACTGGATTAGCTTTCAAAGGATATTGATATCAGCTTAGTTATCAGAGAGAAATTTCGTTCCACTCATATGCTTTTACTAAGTAGATCTATCGCAATGATTGTGTAATTATTCCAGACAGGATTTCACGTCATTTACTAGTAGACTCACATTTACTGTTAACAAGACAGCATAATAAGAAAGTAACATACGAGTTATACGAGCAATAGAGGCTTATGCTTAGGATTCTTATCAATTAGAAGTCTAGTAGATTTGTCTCCTTGCGAATTTTCTAATATCTGTTGCGACCACCATTCTCTTGGTCGCATACTTATTTATAACTGTTAATAAACAAACATGAAGTCTACCTGAGAAACATGAAGTGGTAAGTGGGCAATGTACTTTAGAGAAATATGTAACAAAAAAAAAACACGCTTTCTACACTCATACTCCCACAGTAGGATTTCTCCTGTGTCGTGGGTACTATGGACACACACAAGACGAATACACAAACACCCAGATCCAGAACAGGAATCTAAACTCATCATCCAGATACCTGTCTGGCCGGGAATCGAACTCGGGGGCCATTGCGCGTCAGACCGGTATGGTAACCGCTGCGCCATGTGGGTTGTCACCACCAACCCCAGATACGCCACAGGAACACTGTTACCGATACGATCTAGGTTAATACTAAGTATCTATCAGTACTCTTTGATCTAGTGTTGGACCATTCTTAATCCCACAGCCACCTTCTACAACAACTTCGGGAAGAGGGGCCGGAGCTACTCAAGATTAACACTTCACGGCATTAAATTAGTAAATCCTCTGTTAAAAAGTTATAAGGTATAAATATATAGGTATAAATCAAAATAATAAGATACTTACGAGAAAGACAGGTATGCTTCCGGAACTGTAAATGTCCGTCTGTACAGCGGCATACTCCATCTAGGCACGCACTGTACGCCACTTTCAGTGTACATTGTTCCGAGACCATACATTCAGAACCCAACAGCATCGCTGTAACAAATAATTTGATTATATTCATATGTAAACAAAAATATAATAAAAAATTACTTCACTATTACGTATATATTAAATCTTTTCAGGTATTACCCCCCCCCCCCCCCCCCCCCGAGTTAACAAAAAAAAATTCTATAAATTATACAAATTTCTATTTTTACTTATTTTGAATCCCTCGAGTCGCTTGTTTACACACATAAGCGATGTACAGACAAAGCAACTTTCATTTAATTATACGTATAGATATAGATTTTTAAACACGAACTATGAAAGTAGATGATAAATTAGCCACAAAAACAGCTCATTAAATTTCACTTGTTATTAACACTAATGGATTGAGAGGCGTCTTCTATTATCCTCTAAAGCGTGAACGAAGGTGGACACTCAGAATGAGTGACGGGTTCATGACCCGAGGCGTACGCGACCCTATTCCAAGTTCACCGTTGCCTCGGGTGTGGCTATCAATTTGCATCCAATGGACGTATTCCTTCTGACGTTATTTCAAGCATGTAAGCCACATAATAAGGTTAACACCTACATTCCACGAGCGATCTCCGCGATTTGACAATCACTACCAAAATATCCAGAAGAATTCACATACCGATTTGTATATATAGTGGTAAACGAAAATGAACGTTGATAGCCTAATGGTTCAAACTCTCAACCGAGGGTCAGAGATTCGAATCCCAGGCACAGTTTTTTCTAAAATGATGTAGAAATAAGAAGATATTTTTTATTTATATTATCACTGCTTTACGTTTAACGAGAATTCTTTATAAAAAGGGTGGCAAAGATGTGTAGAATCAACCAATTCACATTTGGCCAGCGCGGTGAATTATGACCTGAAACTCTCTTATTATGAGTTTACGACATAAACAAGAACGCAGTCCACTAAATGAGAAGTGGCTTTTTTTGATCTCGAGGGAGAAACCTTCAAAAGGTATCCGACGCCGTGTGAGCGACGCAGGGTTATGTGGGATTTTTACCGCACTAAAATCCCCCCGGTGGCCGTCCTCGGCGCTACAAAGACAAGTGGCTACTGCTGTTGATGGCACATATTAACAACCCTCGATTAAAATTTTATTTAAGGTCACCCAAAGATCCGTCGCTACCCTTGAGGACTAAGTCGTATAGGAAAGCCCCTTTACCAGGCTCTTCAAACCAAAATACAGAAAAAGTTAACACTGCAATAAATAAGATTAAAAAGGAGTCAAACCATAATATGGTTTATAAACGAATATAGACATACGCCAAATAACTGACTGAAAAACATTCAAATCACTTACAAAAAGTAATTGATATGATTGGCATGTGTTAAAAAAGTAATCTACGGTACAAGTTAATTAAATTTCCGAAGTCGGCACCTGTCATCATGATTTATTGTTGTTCCTCAATTGCGTTGTATTTGTTTTTTGACACTTAATGATAGCTAAATTTCTTTCCGCATAAACTTTCAAGCGATTAAAACATATGCAACTGTCACATCACATAAGTAGCAGTTGTTGGCGACAGTTCTTAGGCAAAGTAGTTGAATGTTGATTGAGTCATTAAATATCCGTGTAATTTATACACACGAATAAAACATGAGCAATTTTCTGAGACCCATAACGCCTTGTTGATTCCGTATACCACTACATTATTAGAGTGCTTTGGCTCTAGATAATTTATTACGGCCGCTCCCTGATAATTGCATGAAATTAGTTTACTTTGTCAGTTTTCTAAACAAGAATGGTTAATTGATGATACCGTTTCTCAAATTTTCAATGCCATTATTTTTTAGAGCTGTCATGCTTCTAGGCAGAATCAATGGTTATCTAATCTATAAACAATAATATACCGTGTTCAGCAATTTCTTAGTCTTAGGTACTTAGTAATGGTTAGTCTATCGTGGATATCGTTTCACAACATAGTTTTTTTTACATTTTATTGCTCCCTTACATTGAGAACAGCTCGTACTGAATCAGGCAGAAATGCGTATACTGCTATTTCCAAACATTAAGTCCGCTACTCTTAATTCGCAATGAGAACTTATCACGTTCATTTCTCGCTGACAGGTAGTATTTAGCTCATAGATCTCAATACGGAGATCACGGAGGTGAATCTTGCGTTTATTAGATTTGGCGCGGTACGACGGCCGTGAAAAAGTAATAATTTGCGTGACTTTTCCGTTTCCAATCAAAAGATTAAATCTTCGGCCTAATTGTGAATGTGGGTGTTCGCCTCGGTGACCGCCTTTGACTCGGTCCACATCTGATATCTCAGTAATGGTGTTAAACGATTTGTATCGACGATTTGCAATTAGACACCAATGCGGCACGTCAAGGTCGGCCAATTCGTCACTTGCAATGGGGTTTTAATTTACAATTAACTGCTTAAAAATAGAACTGATGAAACAATCGACAAGAAGCCGAAAACATATACTTTTCGTATTAAACTATGCAGTAGTTAATCCTATTACAAAGTTACAGTGCTCACGATAGTTTAACAGTTTTTATTTATTTATTATCTCATGACTTATTTAAAATTTTATGTCAGTTACATTTTAAACAATATAGCAAGATACCGTCAAGTGTTTTTTTTGGATATGATTAAATGATTTTTACCATTCTATCACAAACCAAGAAATCTAAAAAAAAAAAACTTTACAAAATAGTATTTCGATAAATGACATCATTATTGTGTTCGATTGGTCCACGCAAGTCAAACAACGCACATTTACGGAACTCCGTTCACCCACATAGCTAAGGCAGCTTATAGTAAAGTTCAGGCCTTTTATAGACCGCAGGCCCTCTATCTACATAACGGTTACAATCATAAGAGTCCTAAATCACCTTTTGCGAATTATCCGTGAGAACGGTCAACCGAGACGCACCTACAGAACAGCTAACTTCGAACAGTATCGATTGTAACGTACCGCAATGTAGGGACTGCATTAATTTTTAAATGTTCCGTTTTTAGCATTGTGGTTAATCGTAAGGTACCTAAATTATTTTATTACACGTTTGATATGATTATGACAAGTTTGATATTAATTCCGAAACAATTGTCGAGCGGCCGGATCTATGAACCCTGCGTGGTACGAGTAGAGCACATCACTACGTCCCTGTAGTTCAGGGATCAGAATAGGGCCACGGTATCCCCTGCGTGTCGTAAGAGACGACTAAAAGTGGCTTCCGGGATTGCGGGCGGCTAGAGTGGGAGCTTGAACCGTCCAGCCAGGCGATCCTGGGGAGGACGGCGGCATGTGTGGTCGCATACCGCCATAAAGACTAGATTAGGTGGTGGGTCCATCTTTTGAAGGTTTCGCCATCGAAAATAAAAAAAAGAGCACTTCACTAGTCTCATTTTGAGAAGATGCTTGTGTCCAGCAGTGGTGCAGTAATGTCATAGTCACAAGTAACAATAACTTTATGCCATTATTGCCATTGTTAAACATTTGTTATGTTAATTTATTATTAGTATTTAGTATAGTATTAATAGTTGATTGAATTTGTAGTTTGACTTGGTAAGATTTAATAAAAAGTTCATTATTATTATGACTTTGTTAATATCACGTTCTTTCATATATTGTAGAAATAATTACTGGGCTCTGAAGCTTCAAATATTAGCGTCATTTCTTGGAATCCATTACCATACTTGTTCACCTGCTATGCATATCTGGGCTAATGGACAGTGCACCGTACTTAGTACGGGCTCCCCGGTACTATTGTCGTATCATGCTCGCTTACCGTGACAGGTAATTATCAGAACTGGTGAATTAAGCCATTCTTCGCCGTGTTATTGGAGTAAAAGCCTTTTTTTAAATTGTATTGCATAACACGTACCTATAGCCGGGTTGAGTATTTAAAAATATTTCCTCTTTCTCCGGAGATGGGTGTAGATGATTGGACTATCTACTATCTAGTTCTGAGCTTAGCATAATTATTATAAACACGAAGATTATTAATTTAAACGCATGAATATTACGTACAAGCGTAACCCATTTCGAGTCCATGTATTATGCAACTCTTCCCTTACCCGTCTTAAATTTTGCAGCAGTTATGTTTTTTTTACCATTTTTTAAAATATCATATCATTTGATATAATGTCATTATTCCATGCGCATCTTTAGATTAGGTATATTTTAAATTGTATATATGATTTTTTGCTGTTTTCTTACATTTCATAACCTTCATTATTGTGAGTTGGTATTATTGAGGTATGCTTTAAGTTAATTATATTCATTATAGTAATACATATGCATACCGTTTCATTAATTTTGGAAGTCAACCTTTGTAAATTTATTGTTGTAGTAATTTGAAATTGCCGCGTTCTCAACTTCTCACTACGTGATGACGTTTGAGAGTTTTGTAAAACGTTCTTGCCGCCATCTCTGCTATAAAAGTGTTTGCTAATGTGTATTATTCTGTTAAAATAAATAAGTAATTAAGTATAAAGCCTATTAATTACATCAGGTTATGGGCCCAGGACGTAATCTGTTTGTAATAAGTATCAGTGAGAAGTAATATCAGTGAAATAACGATATACAAAGTCGCCGGTCATTAAAACTGACACGACATAACCTAAAGCTGCGTGGTTTGTGTAGAAAAATATTTTTTATACAAAATGTCTTCAAATACAATGACTCTTATCGAAAAGTTAAGTGGTCGAGATAATTACAATACATGGAGATTTGCCGTGATGACATATTTACAACATGAAGACCTCTGGTGCTGTATCGAAAATAAAGGCGAACCTGTTGATTCAAAGCTCGACCTGAAAGCAAAGGCAAAAATTATATTGTTGGTTGACTCAGTGAATTACATACATATACAAGAGGCAAAAACGGCAAAAGAAGTGTGGACCAATTTACAAAAAGCTTTTGACGACAAAGGGTTGACAAGACGCGTGGGCTTATTGAGAGATATGATTACAACGACGTTAGAAAATTGTCAAAATGTTGAAGATTATGTTAACAGAATAATGAGTGCAGCACATAAACTTCGAAACATATCATTTGACATCAATGATGAGTGGCTGGGTACATTACTCCTTGCTGGATTACCCGAAGTCTACAAGCCAATGATTATGGCCCTCGAAAGTTCTGGTGTGCCGATTACAGCAGACTCTGTAAAGACTAAGCTCTTACAAGAAATAAAGAGCTCCGAGTCAGTAGCATTGTATGCAAGTAAGTCAAGTAAATATAAACAAAAGGACTCTGATAGTTCTCCGAAGTTTAATAAAGGTCCCCGTTGTTTCAAATGCAACCGTTATGGTCACATAAGTAAAAATTGCAAAACAAAGAAAAAGGACCAAGGCAAAGAAACTGGATATGTCGCTGTGTTCTCGGCATCCAGTGCAGCAAATGACAGTAAGAGCTGGTTTGTTGATTCAGGAGCGTCCATGCATATGACAATGAGGCAGGACTGGCTATACGATGAATCATCACCTCCAATTACAAGCATCCGTATTGCTGATGATAAAATGCTTAAAGTGAAGAGCTGTGGAAAAATAGATCTGCCTATATGTAATAGTGTAGGACAAACACAAACCATACAAGTAACCAATGTGTTGTATGTGCCTGAGTTAGCAAGCAATCTTCTCTCCGTGAGTCAGCTGATAAAGAAAGAATGTTCTGTACAGTTTAGTAACAATGGCTGTAAAATATTCAACAAATCTCAAAAAGAAGTAGTAGCTTGTGAATTAGTGAATAACATGTATCGTCTGAACTTAAGTAGTGCACAAGCATATGCATGTGATACAAAGGAAAGTGACAGCTACTTATGGCATCAAAGGATGGCTCATCTCAATATGACTGATCTGAACAAACTCTCCAAATGTGCAGAAGGTGTCAAGCTTACTGACAATAAGCTGGATATGATATGTGAATTTTGTCAAGAAGGAAAACAGTCCCGGCTGCCGTTTCCTAAGGAAGGTTCTCGTGCTAAGAAGGCTCTAGAACTTATACATTCCGATATCTGTGGGCCACTGGAGGTGAAATCAGTTGGAGGAGCGCAATATTTCCTCACATTTGTGGATGACTATACCAGGAAAGTATTTATTTATTTACTTAAAAACAAGTCTGAAGTATTTAATAAATTTAAAGAATTTAAAGCATTTGTGGAAAATCAACTTGAATGTAAAATAAAGAAATTAAGAACTGATAATGGAAGAGAGTATCTAAGTAACAAGTTTATTGAATACATGCAAAATTGTGGCATTATACATGAAACTTCTAATCCATATACCCCACAACAAAATGGGTTAGCGGAACGTATGAACCGTACATTGATGGAGAGAGCTCGCTGTATGTTGCTTAATGCTAATTTACAGAAACACTACTGGGCTGAAGCAGTGGCGACAGCTGCGTACATAACGAACCGCTGTCCAACAAGATCCATTTCATACGCTACACCTGAGGAGTTATGGTCCGGGAAGAAGCCAAATTTGAAGCACCTTAGAATCTTTGGATGTGAAGTCATGGTTCATGTTCCTGATGCTAAACGTCAAAAACTGGATCCTAAGGCAAGAAAAATGATATTTATTGGCTACTCAGAAGTCACTAAAGGTTACAGACTATTAGATACTAAAACAAGAAAAATTCTTATCAGTAGAGATGTTGTATTTCTGGAAAATTCTGTACAAAGAAAATATTGTATGGTTCCGCTAACAGAAAATAATAATAATGTTAAAATATGTGCTGATGAAACAAAGAACATTGATGAATCTGTTGAGCTAACAAATCAAAGCACAAGAGAGTTAAATAACTCATCTGTAACATTATCCGATAATGATGAAGAAGAAACATTCTTCTCCGATGATGATCCTGCATATGTACCTGAAAAAGAAATAAATATTAGTGGACCTAGTAATATAACACTTAGAAATAGAAATAGAAAATATGAAACTAATACTTACCTCTGTCAAGGTGGAGAACACGAAGAAAATGATACTCCAATAACTTACCGAGAGGCTCTGTCATCAGTGGATAAAGATAAGTGGAAAAAGTCTATAGAAGAAGAGTTGCAAGCACACAGTAAGAATGAAACATGGGAGTTGGTGAAGAAGCCAGATAGAGTGAGAACTATTGGCTGTAAGTGGGTTTTCAAAGTAAAAGATACACCATCGGGACTACTGTATAAATCAAGGTTATGTGCCATGGGCTGCTCACAGAAACACCAGGTTGATTACACAGAAACATTCTCACCAACTGTCAGGTATGACTCTGTAAGAGTTTTGCTTTCTAAAGTGTGTCAGGATAACTTGCAAATGATACAGTTTGATATCAAAACTGCTTTTCTCTATGGATCCATAACTGAAGATATCTATATGAATCCACCAGATGGTTTAGATGTACCTGAAGGGCATGTTTGTAAACTTAAAAGGTCATTATATGGGTTAAAACAAGCACCCAGGTGCTGGAATCAAACATTTGATTCTGTTTTAAAGAAATTTGGTTTCACCAATAGTCACTCAGACAAGTGTATCTATATTGGTCAGTTAAATGGTAGTAAGGTGTACCTAATACTGTATGTGGATGATGGACTAATAATTTCCAAGGATAAAAGTGTGTTAAACAAAGTTATTGATGATTTAAAAGTAAATTTTGAAATAAAAGTATGTGAACCTAAAAACTTTGTTGGCCTAGAAATTGAGAAAGGAGAAAACTACATATTTCTACATCAGACCACATATATACAAAAATTGCTGAATAAATTTAGTATGACTAATGCCAATGGGAACAGTACACCAGTAGAGACAGGTATCAAATTAGAAAAGAATACATCGGAGCTAGATAGAAACATTCCATATAGAGAAGCTGTGGGCTCCTTGATGCATCTAGCTATAGTCAGCCGGCCTGACATAATGTTTGCGGTTAGCTTAGTCAGCCGATATCTGGATGGTTATGATAGTACTCACTGGAATGCCGTAAAACGAATAATGAAGTACCTCAAAGAAACTAGTGATTATGGTCTGTACTATACACCTTCACAAAATAATACACTAGAAGGTTATTGTGATTCTGACTACGCTAATGATACTGAAACAAGAAGATCAATGACAGGATATGTATTCATTAAGAATGGTGCTGCTGTTACTTGGGCCAGTCAACGTCAGCAAACGATAGCACTATCTACAACTGAAGCAGAGTTTATGGCTGCCTGTAGTGCTACAAAGGAAGTTATTTGGTTAAAGAGACTTTTGTTAGATATAGATGAATATAATCAGGATTCTGTAACACTTAACATAGATAATCAAAGTGCAATATCTGTCATAAAAAATGAAAATTATCATAAACGATGTAAACACATAGATATTAAATACAAGTTTGTTAAAGAGAAATATGAAAGTACAGATATTGATCTAAAGTATATAAGTAGTAATGAACAAAGGGCTGATATATTTACTAAACCCTTATGTAAAAGTAAATTTAAATATCTAAGAAGTAAATTAGGTATTAGGAAAATGTAACTGTACTTATAAAACTTGATTCTGTAATACTTTGTTTAGTAATACTATGTATGTGTAGAGTAACTTAACCTATTGTTTTTGTTAGTTACTATTATTTGTTTCACTTTACAATGAGGAACGCTGTAATTTGGAGAGAGTGTTGTAGTAATTTGAAATTGCCGCGTTCTCAACTTCTCACTACGTGATGACGTTTGAGAGTTTTGTAAAACGTTCTTGCCGCCATCTCTGCTATAAAAGTGTTTGCTAATGTGTATTATTCTGTTAAAATAAATAAGTAATTAAGTATAAAGCCTATTAATTACATCATTTATTTTATTTAATTATAAAGAGAGATTAAATTCTCATCATCTACTCAAGTTGCTGACTAACATCGTTCATAATGACGGCAATATTTTCTCATTCTGTCAAAACCTTCAAGATTATATTAAATATAATGACCGCTATTTCTCATAATGGTGAGGCTTTCCCATTGGGTAATGCAGGGAAAAGTAAACGACGCATAATCTCCTCATATTAAAAGGTAAAGCCAAGCGCTACGCATGTCTACCAATACGAGCAGCACATACTTATAATTTCGTAAGATATATATTTTATTATTTAAGGTTCTTAATTAAACTAACCGAAATGTTTTTGGTAGGATATGTAAGGAAAACGTATTTTGACAGATCATTGAGCAACTATCAACGGGTATAATAGAAATAAATTAAAAATGACTTCAGAGGTTTAAGGAAAATGAAAAGCCATTTAATTTACACGGTTTTAAGCCTAAAGGCGGTATATCATTTCATATTTCGCCATTTTAGTAGATAACTGTAAGCTCGTTTATTGCTTCAAATTAATAAAAAATGCAATAATAAATATAATGTAACTAAGTATATATTATACACAAAAATGTAGCCGATTTTAAATTGTCGGTAGTATACCAGCAGTACTTAGCTTAATGTGTTATAATATATACCCGTCGTTAAAGCACTAGGCCTCAGGTGTTCTAAGATTACAAAATGGAGCAACTAAAATATTTTAAAGATCTACCGGCACGATAAATGGCGTTGTAAATGTAACTAATGAATCCTTTAAATTAAATACTTCGTACCTTTAGAACCATTAAAATATATTTTCTTATCTACGTATTATGTTGCAGGGAATGTTAAGTTTCTTGTCTTCGTCTATGTTTGTTTATTTTATCGTATAACGTAATGATTGTTCGGTGTTTATTCCTTTCAGTTTAACGGTGTTTCTCAATCTTCATGATCGATTTTAGAAATATTGTATATTTTTTTACACCACTTATAATATTTTTCAATAGAATATTGGGGTTCCGTACCCTAAGCGTAAAAAACGGAACCTTATTAATGACTTCGCTGTCCGTCTGTCCGTCTTAATGGGGCTCCCATACAACAAACGAGACTGTTTGTCGTATTTTATAAAAATGGTACGGAATCCTTAGGACTCGCTTTTAGTTGGTTTTTGCACCCCTTCTCTCAATGGTGATTGCCATCATTATGTTTTACTTTATTTTTTCATGCGGCTTACGCACTCAGGCTAAGTTTACCACGAGACAAAATGCCTATTTTTGACATGTGTTAATGCAGGTGTCTAAAGACGGAAGAATTCTTTGAGGTTTCAAAAGCACAACTGCCTCACCTATTTCAGCCAAATAATAGTAGGTAGTATTATTGGTCCGTTGTTGTTCTGGTCTGACAGGTGAGATGAAACATACATATATCTGAGGCATTTCAACTTAGTTCTTCTGAGTAGCAACACATTTCTGGCTAACTTCAGACCAGACTGAACTTTTTTTTATAATTTAACCTAACGATAAGGCAGGCGGCCTACCTAATGGAAAGTAGTCGACTTCGCCTATGCCCATTCGTATCACCAGAGGAGTCGCCAATGCAGCGCCGGTTTAAACCTTATTTAAAGTAGATTACGGATGTCCATGGTCGGCAGCGACCATTTACCATTGCATGTTCGTTTGCTAATTCAATCTTCTAAAGAAAAACGTGAAGTTGAGCACAGCTGCCCTAGACGGATGCTGCGATCAATTTGCGAGTGCAGACCGGACGGTGGACGGTGACCGTCGTTACATCAATAAGCCCATTCCGAACTATCGCACCACCCGCGGCTTTGTTGGCGTTTATTGGCGTTAAATATTATTATGAGTCGTCCTAATATCATTATACATATAATTTTACTGTTAATATAGTTTTCTTAGTTGTATGTGTGAAATAAGTTGTTTCTTTTTATAATCTTAATCTGAATCTTAATCTACATAACGGAACTGTTTATTTACTTACATTTAATAAATCGAAAGTATTAAAATTTATAATGACAAATATTATAAAATATAAATGTATTTAAAACTTTGCCTACAATTTTAAGGTAAAACATGAAACGAAAATGTTAAAATAGCGCATTCCGTAATAATAACACAGAGACGACTTCCAAGGATAATAAACTTTAGCAGTTCTTTTTTGCTACATTCTACGTAAAGACAAAGTAATTTTACAGTATATTGCTAAAATAAAGTCAATGTAACAAATAAACCAGTTTAGTATATTTGCATTTAAACTACTTTGGAGTTGTATATCTTATTTGCTTTTAAATTTCAATAAATCACATCTCTAACTCGCAGTTCATTGCACGAAGAAGAATGTCCACAACAAAATAATGATTAATTTGATTATATTATAAATGTTAATAACAGTAATTTATAATTTACTTTATTATGGAATGTTAAATAAACTGCTTAGTAACGTTTCCTGTTAAAATATTTGAAATACCTTTGGTGGTTCGCTTAGCGCTATAACGGAGAGCGCAATAACTAAATAAGGGTTCCGGGTTTTATACCCGGTTATGCAAATGTTTAATTGACGTATTGAAATGTTTGTTGGTCTTATTGCATCTATTGCATCAACGATAGGTACTCGTTGATGCAATAGATGCAATAAGACGAATATTGCATCTATAATATCATCTATTGGATACCTTATGGATAAGACCACGACGGTGAAAAGGGTTTTTTTATTAGTCATTTATTCATCTATGTAATCAAATACTTAGAAAACCTGAAAAATCGATAACTCATCTTAATGTTGCTCAAGATACGATGTTGGACGAGTATGGGATCTGGGAAAGTACCATCGCTGTACCGAATTTTTAGGGTGAAGCAGTTTATACATTTTGGTAAAAGGTTGTGATTGATGACCTACTCTTATATAAGACGATCTTAGTCTTCGGAATAGCAACGTATCTGTAATTGACAGCAGTAAACATTTACCATCACGAGGATGGTGATTGGTCTTTATTCGTTCCTACTTGATTCGTATAATGAAATCTTTAAGTGAATATTGCTATGATATTCAATAATAAAGTACGTAAGTATATAGTACAAGCTGGAGGACGCGGAATGAGGATTTATTGCGACGTCTTCCATTAAAGTGCGAACAAAATAAAGTATATCTGGTCTGCAAACAAGGTCATTTTAACGTCCACATCTCTTACTCTTTCATTAAAATGATTTGAAAAATATCTTCACTAACCAAGTTGCACATAGTATTGACCTATGGAATTTATTTTTAGGATTAAATTGATAATATGATTTGTTTAAGATTGACCCAAAATTAAAAAGCATTAAAAGTATAATTAAATTTAAAAGCAGGATAAGGCCGGTGATATTATATTAGCTGCTTCTTATGTATCTATTTCTAAATGTAAACACGTATATCTCTATGTTCTCTACTAGTATATTTGTGAAACAAATAATGATTTAGCACCATTGTCTAAACGTTGAAAGTATTTCAGGAACTTGTTCTATTTGCATTTACATCTTTAATCATGGCCGTGCATGCGTTGCAATATTTGTATTGAAACAAATTGAAATTACAATCCATCGCTGCGGGGCCTCATCAAACGGTGCGCACGTTCTGTTTTTCTACATATCTTGTACGAGTTATGAGTACACTTGTACACGCGATGATTGGTCACGTTTGGCACACTGACCACGAGGGAACTCGAACTGACAGCTGACAAGCACATGTCTACCATTTCGCATTTAGTCCTGCCTTTGTATCTCACGTGAACCGAAATCTTCCATCATCCTGTCACGAATGTCATGCATCACGTTCGTTTACGTTCATTCAAACATCTCAATCTAACGTTTCGTATCACGTTGCTCATTCTGCATGAAATCCGATTAGAAGTTAATTATGCCTGATGTGTAACGATAACTAACAAGGCGGCCACAAAAAATAACAAGTACTCGTATAATCAAATTGTATTAATGTTTCTTTCGTAGTTCATATGTGCCTAACTATTGACTGGACTATTTTTTATGAAATTGTAACGGGGCGGTATTTGTATGTTAGTTCAAACGTCACGCAAAAACAGTTAAACAATTTAGACATGACTTGTGCAGTTTGAAACCAATTATCTTCGAAGTAACGCCTGCTTTAAGTGCAATAAAAATGGTTTAGTTAGGAATAACCAGCGAGTTTGAACATTGTCTTTGAATTCTTGCTGTCATGCGAAAATTTGGTCTTAAAACACCTTTTTAACTCAAACGAAGACCATTTTTTTTAATATTAAATATAATCTAGATTTTTCTGTACTACTAACGAATACATATATTAATTTTAAAACCAACATACCGTAGACTGCAAATGCAGTATTTCAATTTTAAGGATATTTAAGGCGCAAATTTAGTGGGAACCTTGAGTGAAAAAAAAATATAAAATCTGTAGTAGGTACTTGTTCACAATGATTCTGGCAAATTTTCTGTTATGCCATACGCTTTTATTATTCAGTAACTGTATAAAACCGGAAAATTTTGGAACGTTATAATGACGATCCTGAGTATAATGAACGGACTTAATATGTTTTTGATGATAATTAAAACCACTTGGTTCCTTTGAAGATCTATTTATTGGCAAAGTTTATCTTGAGCTTCATATGTATATAGCTATATCGTGTACAATCGTAGTACACGATTATATTTTGCACTAATATCGATTTCAGATCTCATATAGAATGTCTTTTATCTGAGCGAAAAAATGTACATAATTTTCCTTATCTTCTTCTTTAAATTTTTAAGAGGAAGTCTAATCAAAATTGAGCTATTACCAAGATCGGTCAATAATTATATGTAGATGGACAAAGAGTCCAAGAATTTATTTAACCGTAAATTATTCTAATCATAGCTGTATTTGTAAATAAGCCAAATTCGAAATATAAATCATGAGATACAACAGAAGATTTTATGGAAGTTATTTGAATACAGGAATATATTTCCATTCAAGTGATTCCCTTATAAAGGGGAATGAATTAGTAGATAAATTGAAAATTCTGATGGAGTTTATGTGCTCCTTTGTGAATAGGTGCTGTCACTTAACCGGACTCAAGGATTCAGTTTGAGTTGTTTTTTTTTATTTATTATGTATTTTTTTATATTTCTTTAGTTAGTAAATATAATATATATACTATGTACCAGTATATTATGAGTGTTATTAAAGAAAGATGCTATTTGTTGTAAAGAGGTCTAAAGGTATAATACCTTTAGACCTCGTTATTGGTTCTAAAAACTAGACATTTTTGTAACAAGATTAACTACCGCACACGTCACAATTAATAGTTAATACTGCCATTAATCGGCAGATTAATTTGTAGATATGTTACAATGACGTATTATAGAAGATAATTTGTAAGTGGTTTATTGAGCCAGTGGGTTGGTAGAGCGGGCATCCTGGAATAAAATGCAGTTTGACTGGATAGGGACCAGTATAGACCGTGTTACTAGTATATAACTAGAAGTCACATCCGCGACGTATTGCTTATACGACCGTAGTGAAAAATTGTATATCATTTTATATCACTAAATACATATATCTAGTGTCTAGTATTACTAGATATATCGGTTTTAATGCACTACGCCAAAGTATATGATTCATAATAGTATTTTACCTATATATCTACCTAACTGTTTTGAGATCCTGTTCTGATATTAATTCATTAACAGGTTTCTACTACAGAAAAGTAAATAAATTCATTGAATAAGATGTAAACATAATAATATGTTTATACTAATATGATAAATGTGCGTAACTTTTACTATTACCTTTTTGAAATATCTTTACGAGAATCTATTTTATTTTGCAATTTGTTAACTTTTTTATATTAACTTATTTATTTATTTAGATACAACAGACAAAGTAAATAAAAATAAATAACATAAACTGGACTAAATAAAAACTAAAATTATAAATAAATAACAGTAAAGAACTTATTATTATAAATAAAACAAGCCACCTAAAAATGCCGTGTGAGGCATGGTTCCTATAACACTGCCGGTATTACCTTGCTGTACGGCACGACTTAATCTTAATTTCATAGCACTGAAGTCTCTTCATAAAACTTGGTTTACTACATTCATAAGCATACTGTCAATATACAAACTTTAGGGAAGTCTACAAATATCCTGAATGGAATAGGAAAGAGATAACAACGATAACAAACTGTGAAAAACATTGCTACGGTAACTTACAGAGTTAAGAAGATAAATTTTAAGACGTTTTGGTAAACAAAACTCCCCGCTACATATCTTATGATGCTGAGATCCATTTTCTCATTCGGAGTCCCGGAGAAAGGAATCGCAATAAACCGAAGTATAATTATAATATACCTAAGTATAATAAGGTACAAGAGATAAGTTATAAGACATAACTATTATATAAGAGATTTTATTTTATTTTTATTTTTATTTATTTGGGAAACAAACAATTCACCTTTTACACAAAAAAAAACGATACATACAATGTCAATCAAACGAATACAAACAGTTTCCACTATTAGGTAATACAAAAAAAACGCAAAAAAATGTACTTAAATTACAGTGACACATATGACTGACACAACACAAATGAGATAACTATTTAATGCGGGTTCGATGAGGAACACATTAAAATAAAGTAGATTCATATCTCATACAATCTAATCAGATTTGTTTGGATGAAAATCCGCACCAAAGTGAAGGTAATTACAGCTTTTGATTTTCGTGGTCTTTGAATGACATAAAAGGGAAAACTGTTATGTTAGCAACACTGCCCTCCATAGGACTACCAAAGTCAGTTGCGATGTTCGTGATCTACTTACCCGTTTTGGTCGGAGCCCACATTGTGGAAAGAATCGAGTGAAGAAAGTAAGATAAGCGTGGGATTATGGGACGATCAAAATAAAAGCCTTCGATAGTGAGCGAGATAGTATCGCTTCGCTAAATTCTCTTCGAATAAGGCGCGGTTGAAACTATTGAACAAGATGGAATTGAGGTCTATTCGCATCTTTTAATTTGTTTAATAAGGTTTAATGTTCAATTTTATCTTACGATAATTTATTTTATCTTTAAACGATTAACACTTTAAACAATATATTACCAGAAATATAATAATAGCGATATTAATGCGACTTGAAAAAAGGTTTTTTTTTGTACAATAGAAGTAGCTAGGAGCACGCAGTCGATCTGATAGTAAGTGGTTACTGCCGCATATGGGTACCAATAATCAACTTTAAATAAAACCAGGGTTTTCTCTGAAGTCAATTTCTCACCAATTCGCACTTGGCCAACGCGGTGGACTATGGCCGAAATGTTTCTCATTCTGAAAGAAGACCCGTGCCCAGCAGTGGGCCAATAATGGGTTGACGACAATCTCTGATGCGTTGATATGACCGAAGTCTATAGAGCGACCATCTTAGTCGAAGTCGGCAACCACACCGTTCCCCAGAAAAAGAACTACTTGACGCTAGAAATAGTTGTAACGGTGGTCCTTCCCCAAATAAACCACACTTGTTCAATTTCAATTATTTAACCTTTAACTTAAATTCTATAAGTAAGGTTACGATTAAGAGCTTGTACTTCAACGAATAAAGTAATGTTTCTTTGTTCATGCTACTTTGGTTAAAATTGTTTTTATTGTAAATATCTCAAAACTAAAATACCTCTATGTATCGAAAAATTATGCTAAATAAGTAACGGACTGTCAGGCTTTAAACAAAATTGCAAAAATTACAAGTTATGTTAAGATTGAAATATTATCTTACAACACATAATGTTACAGCAACGACAGCGTTTTAATTAGAACTTCCAATTAACCTAAAATTAAGCAATAATAAGAAAACACAAGCCATTTAAACATTACTTAGCGACCGCAACCTTGCATCTTTATTAGGCATCATTGGAGAAGATGCATAAATATAGAATTTCCGTCATGCAATGCTGAACAATTTGCGTGGGACAGGGGCCCTGGCATCGCATTTGCAAGCTTAGTTGCTAGGGACCACGGCAAGATTTGATTCCACCACGGAACCAGGGTTATTAACGGGTATGAAATAATATTATAAGTAATTACAACTGTATTTTAAAGATTCTATAAATACGGAATAGTAAAATAAGCCATTACACGTTTATTATTTAATCACTAAACTCTGCACCAAAGTCTGGATTCCCAACAGCCCACAATATAGAATTTTATTACACTTAAGATACAAGAAACTTTCACTTTGGCTTAAGTAGTAATTAAACGACTAAAAGGCCTAATTCGATACCTGTCGCCTTGCAGTAAACGATAACATAAATACAGCTTAATAACCCACTTGGGCTATAGAAATATTTCCCGTCTGTCGTTCAATAACTGACAGTGATGGCTTAATTGCGAATATTTGAATAAAAATTCCAGTGAAAGCAAAGTTAAACTACAAAGACTGTGTTCAATTATGTATTGTGCATTTAATACCTACGTTGATACTCATTTCAGCTTTATTTTGAAAAGATTTTACGATGTAATAACCACTTATATGATTGTAGTAGTACCATCACCACTACTACATTGTAAAACCGCTTTAAAATTGCAAAATTTTGGTCTGAATGATGATGTGAAACATTCTAAGTTAGTGTTTAGAACAATGGAGGGTACAATGTTGCCCATGGTACCTTTTATCAACATATTAATGGGCCTCTATCCTATTTGTCCTCTTTCTAGTTTTGGTCAGTTGCAAATTTCCATATGTGGTAGAGACTACTTTACATCAAAACTATTTCATAGGAAATGTTAAAAATGGTGTACCTTTTGAACTATAACGTAAGTGCAATAAATCATCATACCGTCTAATTAGTCAAAAAAACATTTCCACAAGTGCCAAACCATGATTATTGTCTCCCTGCTGTAAACTCGTTTTTTTCTTAGAAGTAATTTCGATTTTAATAAGGAAGAAAATTGAAGGCAGTACCCTGGGTCATGTGTATTTTCCTTTCTCTCGTCAACCCATTATTGTCCCATTGATGGGCACGGGTCTCCTCTCAGAATGAGAAAGTTTAAGCCATAGTTCACAGCGCCGGCCAAGTGCATATTGATGGACCATATTTTGCTTTAGTCAATCGTATTTGCACTTATCTTGTTATTGGAAAGGTGCAAGGTGCTACTTATATTTCAGTCAGAAAAATGATTGGTAGTCACAATAGACGGTATTTTTCAAAAGCACAATTCGGCACAAAAGTTTTTTTATGGATCTTTATGGAGACCCGCCGACGGTAGTTGTCGATCATTTAAGTGAAAGTAATTTAAACGGCTCACCACAGAATTTACCACATAAAGAAGATTAGGCACTTATGTAGCAATCGGGACGGTTGGAAGTGAAAACCACAAACAAAAAGCAATTGTCGTAACCGTTGATGGGATGTGAAAAATACCATTTACCAGCTTAAATGGACGGGAATACATAACTTTTTTAACAAGAAATTGCCAGTCACATTCTGTAATACTTACGTGAAATGTACATTTTTCTGTGGAATAATTTATTTTTTAAATAAATCACTGAAAAAGTTTTTTTTATAAATATACCCTTTATTGTAAATAAAAAGGTATTACTTAATGCAAAATGTTTATTAAAGAGGAGAAAAAGTTAAATTAGGTACCAAAATTGTATATTAATTATGATAATTAATTAAATGAAGTCATTATTGTATCCATCTGGATGGTACTAATATGGAATGATAGGGAAGATCTCTACTTTACAAGGTCAATTATAGGCTACTTTTTTATAAGTTTAAGGATTTCTCGGGTAATTACGGATGATAATGAGTGGTAGATACCGGGGAGACAGTGTCATAAAAAATAGCATTTGATTAAATAATAGGTATTACATCTCAGTCCTACCTATAAAACATTTTTGTTTTTTGCAATTCTTTTATAACCTTTCGTAAAGCAACACTTCCAAGGAATAATCTCTATAAATAGCATCGTAAACACTCACATTCAAGACAAGTAGAGTTGTCAACTTGTGCGTAATAAGGTTGACAAGCGCAGACTCCCTTGTTGCAAAGGGAATTTGAGATTTTGCACTCCGCGTTGCTCCGACATTGTGCCCCCAAGAGGGTAGTGCCACTTGCGGCTTGCATCTGAAACGAAGAAATGGAAAACAGATAAATATGACGTAAGCTATAATCGTACCTTAAGTGTTACATGTAAGAAAAATGAAAATTCCGCACTAAAATTATACATTACTTGAATTAGAAAAAAAAATGTTAAGAGAATTGACAATGTGTAAATTTATTATAAGTTTCCATTATTATAGCTTTTGCATGATTGTTTGTTGCATATCGCATATATGTATCTAATACTAATAAATTTATTTAACTTAAAACTTTAAAATTATTACTATAGTCTTTCTCTTGAGATACCATTTATTATGTTATTTACATTTATGGATTCTATCAAAGTTATTACAATATAAAGTTATAGTACATTTTTTAAACAACAGGTGAAACCGAGTGGCACAATCAGATAGCAATAATTTTCTATGGCTATAACCTTGTACCTAATTTATATTCAGTAATCCATTTGCTTTAAAAATAGTTTAGATTCAATTGATACGTATCATCGAGTTGAAAATACTATATCATTGTAGTTATTGTGAGTCGATAAAGGATTAACAAAGATAAAAAATGCAGATAAGTTATATTTTTATTTCGTTTCGAAATCGATATTTTTTACATTGTATTCATTGTTACAAAAAATTTACGAGACGTTTACTATTCTGTATTTTCAATTATTCGATTAACTGTATAACTTTTTAAAGTGTTGTATTTGAATGCTTGGCAAGTTTAATTCACTGCTACTTTTTATCTCGTAACTCGTAACTTGCGGCAAATTCTTTGAATATAAGAATTCGGAGCTTATATTTGGTGACCTTTTTAGTCTAAATTTCGTGGGAAACATTTTAAACCACTTTCTACGTACGTGGAAGAAAGTAACCGAAATAAGTGACTCAGTTTGTATTTTTGCAAGCTCATCAACTCATTTATTTTTATATAAAGTAGTTAGCTGAAGTTGGTTAATGAAAAGTTTTTACTACAACTTGCCAACATATGACGGACATTTGACGACCCGTATGGCCGAGCGGTTACCGTACCGGGCTGACGCGCAGTGGGTCGCGGGTCCGATTCCCGGCCCGACAGGTATTTGAATGATGAGTTTAAATTGTTATTCTGGGTCTGGGTGTTTGTGTATTTGTCTTTGTGTGTGTCCATGGCATCCACGGCACAGGAGAAAATCCTACTGTGGGGTTATGAGTGTAGAAAGCGTTTAAATTTACGAAGAATGCGTTGAATAAACTCATATATACACTGATATTGCAGAAACACAGTGAAGTAGATATTTTATTGAGGGAATCCAGGCTTATTAAAGCATTCTAAGTTTTATAGCTTTAGGACATATGCTTTAGCCCATACCATCATAAACTCTACACCATAAAGAACAAAAAAGAATGTTATATTAGTACGGGTATGTTCGTAGGGGATAGGTCGTAAAACTTTGTAAAGGCTTAACAAGACGAGGGAAGATTCTACTTCACGTCTTGTCAACGGCGGTTGCAAGAAAGCATCAGGATGGTAGTCGTGTTTACAAAGAGTCTACATTTTGTCTCTTAAATTTTTGTTTTTATTATTTTTACTCGCACTGTAGTTAACGAGCTACTATACCAGTTTTAAAGAAGACACGTATTTTTTAGAAATATAAGACCTTTATGCTTTGCTTTAATATATTGTAACAATAAGTAGAGTTAAGAAATCGTAAAATTATTATTTACTACGAGGCCAGCAAATTGTTTTATTTTTGCGCATGTTTAAGGTTTTATGAGACACATGTTTCAATTTACCTTGAAGGTGGTGGCACTCTCTGGAATTTGAATAGTAAACACGATCGAAATGCCATGTGTGTGTACTTCACTACATAGTATAAAACAAAGTCGCTTCTCGCTGTCTGTCACTATGTATGCTTAGATCTTTAAAACTATACTACGAATTTTAATGCAGTTTTTCAAATATATAGAGCGATTCAGAGGAAGGTTTATATGTATAATTTTAGATTTTTAGGCTTTAAATTATATTTAAAAAATGCTAATATAAACGACATACCGACTGATTTTTAAGGTCTCCTAATCAAAAGTTAAAAACGGAATCCTATTACTAGACTCCGCTGCCCGTTTGACCTTCTGTCTGTCAAATTATGAACTTATGAACTGTGATAGCTAGGAAGTTAAAATTTTCAATTTTAGATGATTTATTTCTGTTGCCGCTATAACAATAAAAACAAAAAGACTAAAAATAGAATAATATAAATGTTTACGAGGTGTTCCATACAGCTAACATGATTTATTGCCATTTTTATAGATGAAGTTACAGAACCCACATTTTGCGAGTCCGACTCGCACTTGGTGTATTTTGTAGTTATATTTAAGGAGAATTTTATTATATCCTGAGTTATTCGGCGATCGCTACCGGTCGAGTATCGCTTGATGTCGGTCCACTTTGCATGCGGCACGTGCACGTCATAGTGCAAATTGCTCTGACAATCTTAGCTAATGTAAGCGTGTCTTCGCGAATATTAGGATGTCCGCTAAGCCCACGCTGAAGACATATCATCCCGTAGGAGACTAATTATTACGAGGCGACATTAACCAAATATTACCTACTTACAACCCAATGTCAATGTCTGCATAAATGTATCTACTTATGATCAACGGTATGACACCCGCGTTTAAATATGCGACATAAACTGTGATCAAATTTATGTAATAAAATTTATGTAATAATGTTAAATGATAATTGAAATGCGGACTATAAAATAAATATGTTTTCATTTTTTAAATTAATCCACTAGTTGTCGTTTGATGAGGTATCATGCATACAGACAATTTTAAAAATGTCTATTATTACCTACTTATTTACAGTTTTCCAATATTGTTTTACCTGTAAAAAATGTGATTATTAACTAATAATACTTTTAGTTATATTAGCAACTGCTAGGTTTTCATCATTGGCGCGTTATTGTTTAGAGGTCTAATTTAAAACGCCCCATACTTTACTGAAACAAAGCTTTACATCGCTATTTGTTTACAAGTGAAGAACGACTGAAAATAACGATATAAATAGAATGAATATCATTCTACAAGTAAAACTGAATATTTCCATAACACAAGGAGGGGACCAAGAAATGCCTATTCTGAATTTCCCTATCGACTGAAATTAAAATTTTACGGAACAATTCGGAAACGTCGCGCCTATAACTTATTCAGATCCGGAAACATGAAATTATTCAGAATGGAAGAGGGTCCAACATGTAAGTTGTTACATAATTTATTACTGAGCTGCTTTTATAACCTATTTCTATGGGCTCTATTTACATTCAAGAAAATTATTTTATTGAGTACTAGCTGTAAAAAGGTTCCTAACATAATTTCAATTTTTGTTAAGTTTTAAATAGTAGATGAATTTTGATGAAAGACGGAATAAATATTGTTCCAGGATACGGACTATGAACATCAATTCTTTAAATTTAATTCAGTACTTTTAGTTTGATGCGGTGTCAAACATACGGGCATATAACGAACGAAATTTCAAAAAATTCTAAAAATGTCTATCACTTCTTATTATCAGTCTTTCAAACTATCTTTTTTGCAAATATGTTCCTGTATACGGCACATTGAACTTAATTCATCGTATTAATAGTAAGTAGGATTGGATACATATATCTATCAAATGCTTTTTTATAACAGTATATCTTTTTTTTATCTGACTGAAATAGCAAACGAACCACCTACCATCAGGTGGACTGCATCCACCTGATGGTAGGTGGTCACTGCCATCCATGGACATCTGTAATCAACTAACTCAACTGAAGTCAATCACCGATACGTTGCTACTCCCGAGGACTATGATGGTCGCCTCATGTGAATTTGTAGATCCATATAACTACCGCGATATAAAAATATACCTATCCTATATTCAATAAATGAAGTCAGTGTTCACAAAGCGATTTTTTCCTGGTAGTTGTACCAAAAGAAATGAGGAACATTATTGAAATAACATTGTTACTGGTACCGATTGCTACCTATAATATTGTTATAATGATAGATTGAAACCCAATTGAGGCACGAACAAAACTTTCAACAACTTGATAAAACCACAGACTTTCATAAAGTTCGTCGGGACCACATGTAATAAGCAATTTTGTGTGTTTTCTGTTTTCTAATCAATAAACTATATGAAGAAGGATTCAAATTGCCTAACGTGGCACTCGGCAACCTTATTAGAAAATTACAGACTACATAGTAGTTACAAACGAAAGTAGGTATAAAACAGAAGTCTTGTAAATATTATAGTTTTCGGTAAAAATTTAGTCGTCCAGATTAACCAGAAATAGTCTTTATTTAAATTCATGCGAGAGAGTCTCATTGACGAATATGCAATGAACCGCTAATAAGTTCCGCAAACCAACAGAAGACTATGGGCCAACTTCTGTCACGTCGTCAACCCATTATAATCCCACTGCTGGGCACGAAGCTTCTCTCTCAGAATGAGAGAGTTTTACGCCATAGTCCACCGCGCTGGCCAAGTGCGAATTGGTAGACTTCACACACCTCCAAGAACTTTTTTTTAAGAACTCTCGGGTGTGTAGGTTTCCTCACGTCGTTTTCCTTCATGGAAAAGCAGTGGTAATTAATTTCTAATACGCACATAAATCAGTGGTGCGTGCCTAGGTTTGACCTCGGACCTCCCGATTGAGAGGGCAAGTTTCAACCATTAGGCTATCACTGTTTTAAAATATGTATTATGTAAAGAAAAAAATACATTTTTAAAGCAAAAGTAATATATTATTCCTCGTCTTGAATAGACAAGTAACATCATTAAATGGTTGCACCAAAAATCCCGACTGCTTAAAAATATTGATTGGTTGATTGTTTTGATTAGTCGAATATTTTGTTATACAGTAAGGTTTTTAATTCAACGCTTTTTTGAATATATTTTAAAAATATCCCTTACCCTTTAGTCTTAACTTTATTTAAATCAAGTGCTGAATCTATTCCAGCCCGTGCGCTGGTCAAAGAATACATACCACATACATATATACAAACACAAAAACAAACATTATATACATACATACGCCAGAAAATACATCCTTCTAACGCAGTCGAGTAAGAAGTTCAAGTGTAATCCTATCAAGAGACACAACACTTTCCTTGATAGCATTTTAGTAAAGTTTTCTAGGAATCATGTACAATATCTCTATTTGGCCATTTAAATGTATTTAGTTGAAAGGTTCACGGCTCGAAAGCTTTCCAATGCAAAAAATAGATTAGCGGTCCGTTTATCTGCAGACAACAAACAGACTTAACGAGTTTGAAAATATCACGACTACAATCAAATGAGGAAAACTTTCATTCCTTTGATGCGATAATGATGTTTGAATAGTAGGTGAACATTGCCGGCATTCGCTGTAATACAGAAATTGACGACATTCCTATAATAATATTGCTGAATGCTATATTTGACTTCAGATCGTCAAGCCGTCTTTTTTCCACTGTTGTCTACTTATAAAATGATATGAGATATTTTATATAAGTTGCAAGTAGCAAACGAGCACGCAGTCCACCTGATTGTAAGTGGTCACTGCCACATGGGCATTTATAAATAATTTCATACAGGACAAGGGCTCAATCTGAATTCAGTGACAGATGCGACGCTACTCCCGAGGTCGCCTCGAGATCGAGGACATCTTAGTGGTCGCCTCAAATTAATAAGTGCCGGTAACCACAAAACCATGGTAAGTTAAATTGATGTATATTCTTCTTCTGCAGAATTATTTTTCAGTTATTATTCATCTGCACTACCGAAGGTAGGTACTGAGGCTATCAGATGAAACTAACTTAGGATCGGATTGCGTTATCAACTGTCAAGTTACAGCAAGAATTCTTGTTTCTTTTATTTTCTTATCATTTTTTGTATCTTGTTTAATAATTGCAATTAAAATTTAAATTCTTGTCTTATATTTGACGTAAAAATTGTGAGCAAGGTATGTTTCGTAATTTATTAACTAGGTGTGAAAAAAGGCATTGTTGTTCGGCCCCAAACTGATTGTGTCAATCTAATAATAATTAGGTGTAGTTTGTATAAAATAAACTTTGGTAAATGCAGTAGCTATTCCATGATCAAAATATATAAAATCTAAATATAATTACCAGAATCTATAATTAAAGTACCGTGATGACACAACCGCCGATGATTATGTTGCGGATAATTTTAATTACTTTGGCTCAACGATGATATCTACACGGCAAATGAAATGAGAATTTTCCCATTTATGTAACCACGAGAGCGTAACAAGAGAACACATGGGTATTATGTTTCATTGACTTTAAACATAATCCCATGTTACTGGAACTCAAGGAATGAGATGTGCCTACGTATATGGAGTATGTAGAATTACAGATGCACATGCCTACGTAAAGAATGTATGAGTTACGTGTGACATGACGTTGAACTCCATAAGAAAATAACAGTATTCTCATAAGCTTTGAGAAACATTCTCAAGGTAGCAGTACATGACAAGAATATTGTAAATTGATAGGTAAACCTACGACATAGATTTATTATGCAGGTGGTAACCCTCCAACGGGATAACATCGAGAATGAAAAATTTACAAGCCCATCGTTGAGTCTTATAACGTTAAACAGGTTAATGGCTATTGCCCTGTAAGATATAGCTACGCCCTATATGATCGTCCATTTATGGGTCAATTATACACAGAATTTTCTCCATATATCTAAAGTTTAGCAGACGTGTTACAAACTTACAAGTAACTTTGCGATATCTGTTTTTTTTTATTATAAATGTTTTGAAACTTGAGTACCGCTTTCAATATTTAAGCCAATTGTTTGTTAGTGATAAAATTGGAAAATGCTGATCAAGTTTGAAGGGATTTTAGAGAAATCAGATAACTAAACTTTGCCATACAAACTATAAATTATATATGAAGGTAAATGAGAGCAGCGTGGAATTTGCGACATTACTCGTTAGTAATATGTTAAAAAATATTTAAAAGCAATTTGTATTTAAGATTATCATTGATAATAATACAAAAGTAGGTATCTTCTTTACGTAAAATAAATAGCAGGGCCTTAGCGCTCTACAGTGTAAAATGCTCCCCAAGGAGACATAACCGTAAGCAGATAATGCGGCAAAAAATCGAATGTTTAGTTGGCGCGAATGGTTAAGGATATCTCCTTCAAGTCTCAGGACGCCATTCGTGCGGTTTTGTCGCTTTTGCAAATTGCCGCCGTGGACTTTCGTTATAAAAAAGCTTAAGCACTGTATGGAATTACAATTACTTAATTAAAGGTATAGTTATAGATTCCGGATTATCAAGTGAATTGCGCAAGGTGTTTTTATTTGCTATCTATAGTTTTCGCGCATGCTATCCTGAATCCATTTCTATCCCACTTCTGGGCATGGTATTTTTATACAATGAGAATAATTTAGCCCATAGGCCACCACGCACTCCAAAAAAGAATGGGTCTTTACATACCTCTTACACCTTATTGATATTAAGTAATTGCATATGTACGAATCTGCTTAAGTGTTAACGCTTAAAGTAAATGATAAGTAATTTCGAAACTACATATAACTGGCAAAATCAAGTGTGCGAGCCAGAGATTCGAAGCCTGGATGAGGTTTGTAGACCGAATGTAAAATCTTTAAGACTAGAACTACGACTATTACTGCTGTCACTGACCTCCACGTTTCTACCTAGAAGTTGCGGTTTAATGCACCTACTGGCATTCGTTAATTAAGGTTACCTATATTAAAACGAAAAATAATATGACTGTTTACCCGAGAAATGTAAACAATACATGTCATGTCAATTAGGAGCTGAAGCTGAGTACGTTCAAATATTCAAGAGTGCACATATAAATGTAGAAGAGACTCGTGGTTAAAATTAAATTTTATTGTGGTGCGTTTAGGAGTCATTTAGGATTGGATAGCTAGGTACTGACGCCGGAAGTTGATGTGCGTGCGAACGCTCAGAGCTTTATAATGAAACAGGTATATTGTTCACTGGTTACGGCTTGTGGTGTCTTTGTACGTGAGAGCTGCTAATTTTAACTTAGTGATGAACATACATAAAATGGCTTATAAAAAAAACATGCGTGCGTACAAAGTACACATGTCAGAAGTGAAACTTCTTTGGCGAACTAATTTATAAATCTTGTTTATATTTATACAGATCTAAAACTTTAAATTTCCAAGATTAAGAGGAAGGGAAAAAGGCGTGATACGACGTTCGCTCTATCTCACTTTTTCTCTCAATCTTTCTCACTCACTTGCTCCCTACTCTCACTCCACGGCTAGTTGCTCATGCTACGTTCGCCCTGTCTTACTCTCTCCCAATCGGTCTCGATCACTCTCTCTCTCTTTTCCGACACTTCCGTTGCATACCGGCGTGACGTATCATCTGTAAAAATTTTACCCTCATGCGCCTAAAGAAGTTTCACTTCAAAAATCATAAAAAAATCAATCATAAAAATCAACACTACTATTGCTTATTACTTAATTTGTAGATACTAAAATACTATTATGAGTATTTATAATTGTTAATTCCTAATATTAATTGTTTACCGAAATATTTTCTTTTCTACGTCTAGGCACAAATATATCTGGTACATAAAGATACAAGAAAATGGCCTCAAAAAGTTTAAATTTATTTTATAAAACATCTAAACATGCAAAATATTTTACTCCTATACAATCTTCTCTAGTTATCTTCTATAACTTAATAAGAAAATAGATTTAATATGCTAATAGCTTTAATGTGCTCGGAAGTTGACTTTTACTGTAAGAAGTGCACAATTTTAATGGTTATTCCTATGTGAACAACCAAGTTCGCGTGAGTAAAGACATTATAATCTTGGATTGTTCGTCGTATGTAGGGCTGCCACATCAGTCCAGAAACTTGAGGATTTTTTGTCAAACTATAACTATAAACCTAAGTACCAATGCATAATATAGTACATACAGATCGGGAATTGATCAAAAAGTCGCGTGATCTGTAGAGTTCAAAAGGTTTTTAAATATAAGCACTTCAACAAATTGAATTTGAAAAGCAAATGAAATAAAATTAGTACGATGTATTATTTAAGCGAATGTAATGTACCACATTTATAAGTTCAGATATGCTTCTATAGAAAGAATTGTGTCCTTGCTCAACCTTATGTTTTATTAATTGATCCATACCGGTATGATTTTGTATTTATTACTTGTGGAATTGTATTTAAATTGGAATTGCATTTTCATTAAAAAATGATATTATATTATTGTAATCATATCTACTTGTAAACTTTTAGTTATTGTAAGTTAATTCTTACAATATTTACGTAGGGTTTTAGGTACTGTTAGAGACTTTAAATTATTGTACTTAATATAAAACTTAAGCAGCAGACAAATCTTATTTATATTTTTTTGGAAATAACAAAAATAAACTTTTCTAGATCTCTGTATGAAATAAAGACGGATAATATAAAACCCATATTTGGAAAGTCAAAGTAAAAACTAATAAGGCACAAGTTTCATCATTACCTATTGTAAATTTTATTGTTTGGTGCGATTTATTTGATTTATGTTCTAGTTCTCTCTTGTTGACTTAAGAGCTACACCAAAAACTATGTGTAACCATAATCGAGGTTTATTGGCAAACGTGACCTGCACTCCAATTCAATTATTTCAACCACGGCTAGTGAGCGCAGTATACGGCTCTTGGAATAAATAAAATATGTAGAAGTCCTATACTAACTTATTTTTATATGCAAGTTTCTCTGTATCCGATGCATTTAACTGTAGGTTTATGTCTTCGAGATTAGGAATAATGTATAAAAAAATGTGTGCGTGTACTAGCGTACACTCGTAAGAAGTGAAACTTCTTTATGACGTTATTTTTCAAAAAATAAGTTACTATATGCAACTTTACAGAAATTGGTTAAACAAAGTTAAATTAGATAAAGTTTAATAAAAGGCTTTTATTAAACTTTATCTAATAATCTAATCTATAATAATCTATCTAATATCACGCGTTGTAGGGATAAGAAAAAGATGGCGCGTAACGGAAAAAAAAGATGGCGCGTAACAGAAAAAGATGGCGCGTAACGAAAAAATGTTACACTAAATTTTTTTCCAACCCCGATAAAGAAGTTTCACTTCAAAAACATCCTGTTTTAAATAACACACGCAAATCTAAAGTGTTTTTTATTTTAAAAAGACGTTTACAATTCTAAATTTAAAAATTAAGTATACTGTAATGTAATGCGCTTTCTGTTTCTTCGACATTCTAAAACAGAACTCCGAGTATAAATTTATATTTCGGTCGTGCGTATTGTCAAAAATTGGTGTGAACTTGAGCTTTGTGTGTCAAAGGTGAACCGTTAGTGCTGTTATAGATTGCGATCTCATGAAAAGAATGATAGATTTATAAGAAATGTATTCGCTTGATGTAACAATATCTATCCGTGTTCTTTTTATCGCTCCGTAATGTTGAGATGTCTGTGGCTTGGAATTATATGTAATATTTGTTTCTAGCTACAGAAGAGGAATTTACTCTATATGGACTTATCGAGTTCTTTAAATATACCCATGCTTATTTTTCGTTTACTTTTTGTGAAGTGTTAAATAGTTCAAAATAAATGTAGGAAAAACCTACATGAATTACACCTAATATTTAAAAATATTTTATATATGCATATAAAAATATTTTTACCTACAAGGTCTAAGCCGGGACGACTAAAATACTACTCTTTGAAAAAATATAATGACAATAGGCGATACCAGGCGTTTCTTACTTCAGATTTTTGATTGCCTTAATGGCAATACTTTTGGAATTTTTATCACGGAAAAAGTATATAGGTAATGTATTGACATGTATGTATTTTTAGCCATATTCCATACATATTGTACTCACTCGTGCTTAGCCATAGTTTAATTTGATTCCACGTGACTAATCACCCTATTCCAATCAGTATTGCACGCCTAACTGGTGGTTAAAAGAATCGGTGCAATTTCATTCGCAAGAGGCGTTTTATCTAAATGCACCCGCATCTGTCACCTCGTTCGAGATTAGGTGTCGAGCTGGTCAAGGGTGGTAATAGCCATTTAGCGTAATAGCGCTTTTTGCTCTCTTTACGTCCCTAGGTAAGTGGAAAATGTCTTGACGGCTCTAAGATATTTTATTTTTTAACTACCTGTACCCTGCGCACGTTGCTACGCCAAAACAAAAAAAGAGAAATACACCAGAAACCTTCGCGAGCTTATGAATAACAACATTGCTAAAGATCATCATCTGATCAAATGAATAGTTTACGATTCTATAGAGGACATACAGACAAACATTTATTTTTATAAAGAAGAAGACTAGGTTATTTCCGCAGCTTTGCCCGCTTCGGCCATGAATACCACGGTATTGATTAGGTATCCTATGCTTTAATTTAGGTCATAAACTGTGTGAGTGGTAAGTTTTAGCGAAATCTAAACGGTTGTTGTTGCGTGAAAGCGTAACAAATAAACAAACAAACACAATTTAATATTAGTAGGAATAATATTTATGACATGATGTTAGTAACAATATTTTTTTAATTTAAATCTCCAAGAATGTACTAAGAATGGATGAATATTTTTGAAAAAAAATGTTTCGTGTACGAGGTGATTAAACATAGTAAAAATTGTTACGTTAGGAAAAAAACACTAATGGAACTAAGAAAGATGACATACCTTAAATATTTAGAAGGTTAGATGTAATTATCTTAAACTCACACACTAAATTGATCACTCATTATAAATATCAACTCAAATAATGTTTTATGACTGTTTACATTTTTCTCAAAACAAGTCATCCGTCGCAACAGTCGAAATACGACCGTAATTTAACTCAAAAACTAAACTTAATATTGTCCAAAGTAGCACGAATATTTCTCAAATTCAATTAAATTGTATTAATTTTTAAATTATTTTGAACAAACCCGTCAAAGGTAAAGAGTGGTTTAATTAACTCAGCTGCATTTTAAAGCAATAGCGGGTATTTTGACAAAGACTTCTTAAATATTTGATGTTATGTGTTTTCTTAGTAAGACTTTGAAAGTTTCGTTTATTATACATATATGTGTTTGTGTCAAATGCACGGTAATGTAAAAAAATATTAGCATTCCGTAATCCTTCTCTACATCAATTATAACCGTGCGTAATTTCATACTCCTCCGTCCGCGGCAATATGTTAAAACGGATCACAAGTTTTTGCTTCACGTATAAATATATAGATGTAGAGACGGTCCTAAACCCATCCGCAAACGTGAAGGTATTTGATAAGGTTGTGGCAAATTGAATATAAGTTTATCGTTTCGTAATATTAATATCTCCCCCATACACCCCAACGTCTAGACCAGCGGTACTCAACATTTTCGACCCACTTGTACATTTAAGTTTACGCACGTTTTTACGTTATGCGTAAGCTTAAATGTAAGCATCAATATAGCCTTGTTAGGGGCGAAGTAAGGGGACGTAGTAGACATACATGTAAGACGTGATAAATGCATCTATGTATGTGTTTAATGCTGACGGGTCTGGCTGTAATTATATAATTAGTGATATTTTCTTAAACAAAGATATAGTTGAATTTTATTCCAAAGAAGATAAAATAGGTTTAAAATATATTCTTATAATTATTATAATTTTAAAATTAAATCATTTTCATAAACAGCAATCCTAGTGTTAAATGAATACCAACGCAAACAATTATTTGAAATTATGTTTAATGATATTTCTGTAGAACAAAATCGATTATAAAATGAAAATAAATATAAAAAGATAAAAAGAATTGCCTCATCACTTCGTCAGTGTTTAAGCCAGAAAACAATAAACCTGACGCTCTTAAAACATATTGCACGTATACCGTTTAACACGGTGAATTCTACCGCCTACGATGAAACATGGGATACAAACCGGTCTTAATAGCGACCATATAAATGCAGTAATTCTATTCAATTTCCAATAACACGTTTACTGAATGTTGTATCGTTTGATAAACATTCGAAGTATACAAAAACTGACTAATCATTTAATCTTCTGCATGTTTGAAAATGGTAAAAATTGACCCGTCAATACCAGGATCAGGGCATTTCAATAGAGTGCAGAGTCACCCCTACGCAGTCGTTGGAAACTAATCTTCTTTGCCCAAGCCGGGCCTATCTGCCGAGTCTATAATTGGGTATTAACGTTAATATCCTCGTCCTCTCGTATAATCTTCACCTTACATAGCAGATTACGTAATGTATAATAGAATACGTGAAATATTAAACAGCTCCCTCTTTAGGGATAGGTTTTCAAATAATGCTACTGTACTGTATTGCTACTACAATGTAAATACTGCGGTGTTTATTATAATATTTAACTTAATCTTTGGTATAAATAGAAACTTTTTAAATTTTAATGACACAATTGAATGGATGAGTGGTTTATAGGGTACATACACTTCGTGTCTAGTCATGTGCATATATATTACGTTTGCATTAATATGTCTACTATTCCCAATATTTTACGCGAGGGTTTAACATACCTAGCTAACATGTTTATTTACTTAGCAATCCGCACATTATTTATACATCTAATAAAACTGACATCGTACAAATTTGTCCGATGTATGTACAATTAATTTCCGAGCGGGTCACGTGCTACAATTGTTGTCATCGTCGTGTGACCGGTCGGGATTATTTGCCGATAGAAATGCGGTTCTTACGGACAGTGATTTATAGAGCGGGGGTGGCAGCCACCCTCACGAGGGGCACCGGCCACCACACATCGCAAACGACATTGATTTCTGGAAACGAAAGACAAGCTTTGTGGTATCGAATGACGACTGTAATAAAATTTGGGAACATTAAATTTGAAATGTTTGCGTTCGACGTAATTTTTTTTGACTGAAATAAGATGATTTATTTTATATGTGCAGAGCTACAGATATTTAATTTGATAAGTGTACACGCAGATATTTAAATTGTACAAAATTAGTATTGGTACTAAATAAATCATGTAATTAATGAACAGCAAGTTAATTAAATGAAAACATTAATTTGAAAGTTGAAAGTTTCTTTAAATTGAAAGTTGCTTTTTAAAATATAATTTTAATTATAAAATAAGTAGACTTCCATAAGTATATTAGCCTAATAATGTAACTACTTAAATGTCTCTTATATCGTAAGATTTCTGTTTTTTCTTCAAAATATCTTATTCATATAGTCTCATCATGTTTTAACGCAATAAAGTGTGTACCCGAGAAAAGACGAACGATAAACAATACTACCGTTCGAGGTCCATACATTCGCGTTCCGTGTGAAGCGATGTACGAGTAGATAAGATTATTCACACAGCACCATAGTGTCATACCCTGCGGCTGCAGCACGTCGCACACTCGTCTTTTTATGACGGCTGTGGGTACACTCTATCTTTTTATTCAGTTGACGTCTCTTTTATTCTACCGAAATGTTTTCCTCGATGCAAACTAAACAGCCCATTTCCAACTAACGGCATATTAAGTGCAAGCCCAACCCGTTATGTTTTATCTAACTCTTTTGTGTCGGAAGTAACTGTGTTAATTAATAACTACTATCCTGATTAGTTTTATTGCCTGTGTGGGGTAAGTGGGTCGTATGTCAGATGAGTGGATAAAGTCCGCGGACTCAATCATCCGTTCAGACTTTTTGCCGGCCGTCATGTTACTAGACAGCGCCTGTCAATACGGTAATTGAATTAAACGCTCCACGTGCAAAAAACAAAGATGTACTAATTAACTACATTTCATTGACACACCTACGAGTTCATGTCGTAAACATTTTTATTGTCCGTCGTGTATGTGTAGCCAACTAGAATTGTACGCTGACTTACACTATTTTACACAATCGAAACATATTAGTATCGCTTTACGAATGACCGACATATCGCTCTGAATATAAATCGTGTTACTTTTACCCAAGGGTAACATTGTGGAACTATCTATCAACTGCAGATGTACTACGTTTGCACCGTATCTGCTTCAATTCTAAACCATATCTATATTGAGTCGTATAAAAGTCTATTAGCATTAACGTGTCGTATCATATTAAGAATGGTGACTTAAGATAAACGAGCATAAAAGTAACTTTTATGCTGAATGATATCAAAATGACAACCATGTATTCAAATTCGCTAACTATGAAGTCAACTATGAATACTAACCTGAACTAAGTATTGCCTATATTTTATCTCAGCAATTATTATTCAATTCATGTATAGGTATAATACATATCGATCGCTAGTATAATATACAAAACAGTAATGATCCAGGGTATTAGACGTAGCTTTAATGATATTGCTCTATAAATATTTAATATATAAGCACACCAACGAGATTGAATTTATAGTTGACTGTTAAGGCATGAGTAATAAACAAGCTGGATTAACCGTTGGTGTTTGAACCTTGTGTATGAATGTTGGCTGAAATAAATTATGCTAAGCAAATTGCTATGTCTGGGGGCTGTAGGACTTATATGGATCGATAGGGCAACAGGGTCGAACGGCGACCTGCTGGACCATTGACGGTACTCACGCAACGGTACTGTCCATTCATGACGCTTAACAGATTCAACAGATTTAGCACTCGTAAGATCGAGGAAAACATGTATTCGATAGACAAGTAGATATTGCTCAACTCATAATTTATTATAAATGGGTACTTTTGCTGACAATTATGTTTGTTTTATGTAGGAACAATACATTGGGTTGACAACCCACGCAGCAGTCCATAATACTCGGAGAAAACTATTTTGTGTGGCGCTATCAATATTGAAATTATTACAGTTTACTTGCCTTATTATTTACGCAAAATCTAATACCTAATAACTTATACATCACAAGTATACCAATTATAATTCTTACCAAACAATCCTGATTATTTTTAAGGGATATTACATTGCTGGTAAAATCACTCAAACGAAAAAAAACGCTGCTAGTTGACAAACGACAACCACGTTGAATTATTTCTCTGATTTTCTCAGTCGAAGATAAGTTCTAGAGCGGTAGCAGACCGAGAAAGAATACTCAATGAAGAGTATTATTCAGAAATAATTAAATCCTCTATGTTATGCAATAGGTAGACCTCCAAATATTGATGTAAAGATGGATGAGAATATTTTTTAGTCATATGGCAGCTTTGTTGTAAACAGTGTTGAGATTAACAGACGATAAGTATCAAACCTATGTGCGATTTGTGTTTTGTGTATCATCCACCTGTCTCTTTCGAAACCATGTTGTATATCATGAGTGCACTCTACGGAACTCTAATTTGTATACTTAATTTGATATTGCATGAGAAAATGTAAACTGCAAATGCATATTAAATTTAGGAGGACTAAACAGCTTCATTCTGTTACATGTCTTTGAAAACGTAATTTACAAAGGCGTGTAAAAGATATATTAAGTATGGAGATTATGAAGACCACAAGTTGCAGGTTGACTTGGCTTGTCTTTTAACTACATATATTACCAACTTAATTTAGTGTACAGTAAAATAAACAAAAATAATATGATTTTTGAATAATTCCTACTTATGTCTAAACTAGAATGATTAGACCAGGGTCGATAATTTTTAAAACCAATTAAAATCGCAGTAGGATGAAACCCATTAGAAAAGGAGGGGAATAGTATAGAAATGAAGGGAAAAATAATTTACGGGCGATCTGAGGTCGGGGAGGGGATGGGGGTGAGTTTTTAAGGGTAAAAAACGGTTTTTCTCGATTTCCAGCAAAACTAAAAGTCCTATCGATAAAAGTCAAATGGCAAAGTTGTAGGTAATAAAAAGATCTAAAACTTTTGTATTTACACTTTTTTCGCATAACCTCAAAATTTATGTGAAAAATTTAAAAAACCATGTTTTTGGTTTTTTATTTTTATCATTTACAAAAATTGTTTTTTTTTAACGAAATTTGGCGAAAACTTATCTTTTTATGTCCCAAATACGCTGTAATTTATTTGATTAAAAATATTTATTTTTTCACCTTATTTTGAATTAATATCGAAAAAACACTCTAATTTTCAATCGAAAACTCACCGAGACTTAAAGACTCACCCCCATCCCCTCCCCGACCTCAGATCGTCCGTAAATTATTTTTCCCTTCATTTCTATAATATTCCCCTCCTTTTCTAATGGGTTTCATCCTACTACGATTTTATTTCACTTTTTATTATTTTTAAAGGCTTCTACCCTGGTCTAGATGGGCTTTTGATGTTTACAACAAAATAAAGTAACAAAAATAGAGGACATTGGCACTTAACAATTATACCTACTCAAAGCGCATACGTGCAAATAAGTGAAGCCATGTAATTTCTGCCCCATAATTTTACTGCGGTGTTAAGCTGCTGTGTATTGATTTGTATGATAAGAAAGACAAATATTTACAAGGTAGATAATATATAATTTGTTTTGTGCTCAAAAAATAATATCAAGCAGGATTCTATGTGTATGGGAAGCGGTAACTAAGTTTCGTTTATTAAAATATGTGTAAATATATAAAATTATTTTGTTCTACACTTTTTTACTCAAACCCAAGAACGAAATAAAGTGATGCACGGTTAGATGAAATATCTATATCTAGCTGTAAGTTGTGTTACTTGTTCACCATACATGTAATCTTTGACCCTAATTTAAAATGTTGGTACCTACCAATGAGTGTCCAATACAAAACTATTTGCTTAGTAAGTTGGACGTTATCTATCACACAAAAAACCAGATGTCTATGACCATCGTCGAATTTAAAGTCGAATAAAAGATTGAAAGAAACAAAAAAAGAGATGTCAATTATGTCACGGAGAAATACAACAGACGAAGCTGTACTGTAAAACAGCTGGGATAAAGGAAAAAATAGGACGAAACCAGGTAAGATAACAGTGCAACTAATTTGATGTAACGCGAGACTATAACACAATCCATTGTGTTTTGATGAAATTCGCTCAATGCGTGCAAATGTTCTTTATTTTTCGAAAGCCAATGTGCTGAATTGAAATCCGTTCGGTATTTCAAAGTTCGTTGGCCTGAAGATTAACTAGAGAAATGGATTTAGGACCAATGCTATTTTATAATAAATAATTTGACTCTGGTAATTATTTGGCTTTTAGACAAAATATGTTTCATAGTTTTTTTGCGTTTGCTCTACACTTAGTCTGTTGGCGAAGTATTGTCTAAACAAAGATCAATTATGAAATGATTGATAATTATTTTGATAATGTATTGTTAATGTTTTTATTTTATTCAATTTATATTGTTAAATTTGTCGTATTACATTCAATTCCAGATATGTTGCTTTGAGCAAATATCATAAAATACATTTTTTTTGTTTTTTTTTTATTTGACTGAAGTAGCAAACGAGCATGCAGTCCACTTGATGGTAAGTGCCCACTGCCGCCCATGGACATCTGTAATCAACTTTATACAGAACATGGGTTCCATCAGAAGTCAATCACAGATGCGTTGCTACTCCCGAGGACTATGATGGTCGCCTCATGTGAAAGTGTGCCGGCAACCACATCCTTCTATCGAAACAAGAAATGCTTAACGCTAGAAATAGGCGTGGCGGTGGTACTTCTCCGGTCGAACTACACTGGTTTTACATAGATTCGGGTACCTATTGCGGTATTACCTGATTACTTGAGTTCTCGGAACATCTTTCGTCCCACTGTAACATAACTTAATATACCTTCTATAATTATGTGGTACGTAACTGTTCATTTGAACAATTTTTTTTATATTTATCCACGATAAAGTTTTTTATAAAATTGTTAAAAAATATTCTTCACATTCGTATTATAACCACCGAATAATATAAAATATAGTCGCTTTCTAGTTGTTCTTACCCCGAAAAAAAGTTTTCTAGTTATTCTTTACTCCGGACGTGCACACGTAAAAATCTGGAAATATGAAAGGAATACTCGTGGGATATTTCGGAAACGCTATGACACGGCACTCGTTGAAAAGGTGTAAAAAGATCGCTTTTTGATGGCGTTGTTGCACTGGTGAAATTTCTAGTGTTGAAAATGCTTTTTTTGTATTCGACGGGGAAATTTTCATTCCTACCGCACTAACCCCTGCCCCCGGGGGCCGTCTTTAGCGCTGCAAAGAGGACTCCAGGATCTCCAAGGGAACGCGACCGGGGTCCTTTGAGCGCGTTTCCCCATAGTGGCCCACCCAGGTGAGCGGTTGGGTCCACCACTCCGTCTGGTCTTTACGGCGCGACCACACAAAGCGCCTACCTAATTGTTATTCCACTGCCACCTATGGACGCTAGTAATCAATAGGAAATAAGATGAGAATGTCATCTTAGGGCGGCCACAGATGCAATGCTTCACTTGAGTAAAGGGTTGACTAAGTTTGAAAGCTTGAGATAAGTATATTTCCAATGTAATAAACTTCAAAGTAAAACACAATGTAATAATTATGCACCTGTGTCGCAGAAGCTTATTCGAAGTCGCACAAATGCTGCTACCACTCCTAACCTTACCTTTGACATAAGAGCTCCCGTTTTTTTAATAAGTTTTATATACCAACTGATAGCCGTTAGGTATTCCTAAGTTCAAATAGGTCACATAACCGTTTTTATTTCTATATAACAAATAATCGCAGATACCGTTGCTATACATGACGCGTATGAAATTGAAAGCAAAAAATATATAATAGTAAAACTTTGACCTTTGCGTGTGAGTTGAAAATATTTGGATGATTGGATGATTTGCGACCGTGATTTACATTGTCGAAATTTTATTTTTTTCATTACAATTGCTAATACACAAGTAGGTACCTGATATAGAGATGTGCAGAGAGTTGATTTTTATTAAGAACGTTTAAATTGTTTAATGAAAAAATTATTTATATAATAATTATAGACATTACATTTTAAGCGTTAATATTTGAAACATTTATTAAAAATAATAACCGGTTAACATTATAACGTAATGTTTTATATGGAATTAATAATTAATAAACCAATTCATTTTCATATCGTTTTTTTATCTGATTGTGGTAGCAAACAAGCATGCAGTCCACCTAATGGTAAGCGGTCACTGCCACCCATGGACTGTAAGTAACTGTAAGTAACTTCATATAGAACATAGGTTCTATCTAAAGTCCAGCATCACGCATCTGTGATGCATTGCTACTTCCGAGGACTGAGATGGTCCCCTCATATAAAAGTATGCCGGCAAGCACTCCCTTCCATCGAAACGCAAGAAATGCTTCCCGCTAGAAATAGGTGTCCACACAGATATAAATATGCAGATTTTCTCATATTTAAACTCATAGTTAAACAAAAAAAAAATTTCAATATCGAATACATGTAAATAAAATACCGTATACCTATAGTTAGGTCTTATAAACACCAAACGCTAGTGGCAAATCAAACCATACTTCCCGGAGGTTTTATCGGGGATATATGTTAAATTGCCCGTAATACCGGTTTCAATATTAATTTATTCCTTACTACCCAACCTAACGTATCAGTAACTATCTCTAACCAGTTTCAGAAGCACGCTGAATTCGAACTTCGAAGAACTCTAAGCCGCTAGAACAAATAGGACTATTTTTCTCAATCCGTATCTATTTCCGCTGATAAACACTGAATGATAGTAGGTATAGGTAAGTAGTAGGTCGCACACTTGCCGGAACCCTTTTATATGAGGCAACCATCTTAATCCTCGGGAGGAGCGACGCATCTGTGATTGACTTCAGGTAGAACCAGTATTCTCTATGAAGTTGATTACAGATGTCTATGGGCGGCAGTGACCACTTACCATCAGGTGGATTGGGTGCTAATTTCCTACTTCAATCTTATAAAAAAAAGGTAAGTCTATCCATATTTAAGGATGATACTTGAAGGATAATGGAAAGGATAAGGGTGTACGTACTTTAATTGTTCTTCTTAGACGCTCAGTAATGGGATATAGGTAAGGGCACGAACTAAGTACCTATATGAACTCGCTAAAAAAATAAGCGCTCACGTATGTCTGCGCTTACATGAAAAGTCAACAAAGCTTTGTGACTGCGAGTCTAGTCGTTTTTGCTTCACTTTTTTGGCTACAGCTCCATTGTTAGGTGACTCTAAATGCGTTAAGCTTTGCTACCATATCGCAAACGATCGCAGACCGATGTTATCACACGATCGTAAATTGGTTAACGCTTAAAAAACCAATTTAATCTGAAAAAAGTCATCTATTAAGCAATAATAATTGGATCGGGTCATTGACATAAATACATGGTACGCAGTGTACACAATGTACGTAATGATTTTTTAGTCTAATTTTCGCAAATCACTTTCGCACTTCATGACGGTAGGATGCGTGATACTTCAAGCATGTCCGTTTTTTGCTATGCGTGTCCCGCTTACAGCAAAAAAACTTCATTTAGTCTGTTTATTTGAAAAATTTATAGAAGGAATAATAAAATAATATATAAAGAATGAATACGCACTCTAGCATTGTATTATGGAAATCTACATTGTTATAAATATATTAGCATGTTCATAATGTACCTTAACATGAGACAAAATAATAGTCCTAGAGAAAACTTTCGTTTGCGCTAACTTAACATAACGAACGTACAAGAGTTCCCCATACATATTAGCATAGCAAAAGCACGGGAACAAATATGAACATGGAGTTAAGTAAACACGCGTCTGCGAGACGGAATGTTCGGTACTCAGTACTAGTTATGTGCCGGATCGTTAAAAAATAGATCCGCGGTTACGGATACGAATACGAATTATTTTTGTCAAGATCCGCGAATACGTATACGGATCTTAACTTTCTTATAAATTTATAATTTACTTGACGCACGTGTCCTTGTTGCGTCATTGACATCTGTCAACTCTTAGTTTTAGTTTATTGAAATGTAATAACGACTAGTTGCCCCGGCTAACTTAGTTCCATCTAAAGATCAAAAATCTAAAATTACCAGTGTTCCTCACTATATTATGCATGTATAATACAAAAAAAACTTCCTTTTGAATCAAACTATCTATTAGAAAAACTGCGTTAAAATCTGTACCTTAGTTATAAAGATCTAAGCCTACATAGGGAGAGACAGCGGAAAGCGACTTTTGTTTTATACTATAGAACGATTGGAAAATTTAACATGTAATGAATTTATAAGTGATATCTATTTAATAATAGGTATAAAAGATCTATAAAAGATCCGTCTAATAAGTAACGAATACTTATACGGATACAGATCTTTCGTCTGTCTCGCATATCCGCGCATACGGATACGGATATCCGGCACATCACTATCAGTACGTCTGCTGCACTTACAACATAATGATTTACACTTTATTGCAGCGGTTCCTCTTAAGTGTAAGCATGTACTCTTACGCGCACTTTGCCATACAACTGCGTCTGAGTAAGTAAATTAATTAGCTTTTATATAAATTCGTATTTTGACGTGCATTGTAACTTTACTTGGCGTTACATAATTACTAGTTTACAGACTGTTTTTAAATTGTCCTCTATTTAAGTTACGTCGACGTATTTTAGGCAATATAATTGATATTCATAAATTAAAAGTATCGTAAAAATTACAACGACAACATTTATATAGGTAATATCAGTATCAATATTAACTATTTACACTACGCTACGTTATTTCAGGTGGGTATCCTGTTATATAAAATATATTATGTAATATCTTATTTGCTCTACATTTTTAAACCCTATCGGTACTTAACCAATTATCAATTACAACTTACAGCATTTGTTTATTATTTAACCACTATTTACCACATATATCCTACATTTACCTGTATATCTATAAGCAAACCTTAAAGTTAACAAGATTTAAGATAGCACTAAAAATGAAACAATTCAAACAGAAACCTCAGTGATTGCACGCTTTATCTCTGCAATCTTTACAACGTGCGAAGGCGCGCAGTTGACATTTTTGTGGTTACTTTGTGGTGATGCTAGCATATTCATTTTCATAAGATAAAATTGCCTGCGGGTAGGTAAAGATGTATAATGACGTGTTTGAACAGTCTGTTTTCTGTTACTAAGTATGTGTTTGCATTTATGAGAATAAATAGTCTGTTACTGATTTCGACATATCTATTTACAAATATAAAATGCCTGTAGCACTAGTATAAAACACTACATAATTGTTTTAATTTTAAGCCCATTTGACTTGTAGCGCGAGTTAATTTTAGCAATTGAATGTTTAAAGCGTTTATTTCTTAAAATGCACACAGTGGTAGTCTCTATGAGTGCAGTATGGACTACATTTTTAACTCTTGTTAAAATATTTGGGTTTCTAGGAGAGAAATGAAATGCCATGTACGGAGGGCATATCGGTGGAACCGCGCTTGAATACACGCAGTATTCAATAAAAATCCGGCCAAGGAAAATCAGTTTCACGCTATGAGAATTCCGTACCACCATACGATAATTTTTTCAAGCGCAAGCCCGAATTACGCTTACCTGTATTTTATAATTTTTTGTATAGCTTACTCTAGAGTTCGCAATATAATTGCACCAATTTTGATGTTAGTGCGATTTACCGTTTTTACAATAAAGCAACAAAACGTTTAAAGTTTAAAGTTTCTTATTTGTTAGGACGTCCGTAATAATACTATACCTACCTTCTGTGAACAATTCAACTGGTTTAATACGTTAAACGATGGATGGATTAAGTTTAGTAATAAGCATAGGGAACCCTAAAAAGATAAATAGAGACTTGCTTTCTTCCCTTTGCTCCTTTTCGGTTTGGACATGAAAAAACAAAGGCACGGAATGAATCAGCCTGTTCTGTGGGTAAAACAATATTGAATTTATACGTTACAACGGGTATACCTGTTTGAACATCAAAGGCGAGCTTTTGCATTGTTTCCGTATCGCCTCTTCCACATAAATAAACTTGCAAGCACTTGCTACCAACGTGAATAGAAACAAGAATGCAGCACGCACGCGTGAATCTGATTCAAGTGCGTGTTACATTACAGTAGGGATGGCGTAATGTTGTCGTGGATGAGGAATTTAGGCTTGTAAAAACAGTATTAGGAATACGTTCTCGTAAATAACTATATGTACTTTACACACATTGATACATATACACTTGGAACTGTTTTTTTTAAATTTGAATATCGTTTTTGAAATTGTTACGTACTCATCTCACAACCTAAATATTTTTGTCTAAGACATTAAAGCTTGATTCTTGGTCAGAAACAATTTCTCACACTTTAAAGTTTTTTTAACTAATTTGAACGTAACCGATCTCTCGTCAACCCAATACTGTCCCACTGCTGGGCCCGGGATTTCTCTCAGAATGAGAGAGTTTTAGGCCATAGTCCACCACGCTGGCCAAGTGCGAATTGGTGGATCAACCGTCAAAAGTAACCGATCTAACTAAACTTTAATACTTAGATCACATTTCAAAAAAATAAATATTAAATTTCCCGAATTCCCGTCCTTAAAAACCTTATTTTGTTCTAACTAGATCCGTCTCTGTGTCCCTCAATAGCAGGTTTCAGAATCGTAAAAATAGCAATAAAAGTAAACAGAACGTGTGCCGACTGTGTTTGTCTACTCGGGAGGTTTGATGGCATCGTGAAGGAGTCTCGCAATAAAAACATTGCCCGCTGAAGGTAATTGAGCACCCTCGCTCCCGGCATTCCCTAATTGCACGGCTGGATGTGATTCCCACGCGGCACTGGATCAGTCTCCTAACCAGAGTTGCCAGATTTTATGTATCTATACATAGAAATAAAATTGTGTTGCCTGTTCGTAATTTCAAAACAAAATATTTTTACTTTATGCATAAAAAAGTATACTTGATAATTATAATAAAAAGCCAATTACTGCTAGTTTTTGTATGTCTGTCAGTCAGTCTGCCTGTATATTTGCTCTGGCTAATAATTCCTGAAACCGCTGAACCGATTTTGATGGGATTTTCATTGGTCGAAACCTGAAGTTGTATAGCGTAACTAAGGCTCATATTTAATAAAAAAGTGTTTGAGTTCCCAGCAAAAAATCTTTAATATGCAAAAATGCGCGCGCGATCTACGCGTATGCAGCCGTTGCTGTCATACCATCAGTCCTATTGGAAGCAATACTATTTTGTTGAATTTTTTTGAGGACAAAATTTGGGTTATATTACCAACATATACCCAAATTTTGCATGTCAAGCGTATCAGTTACATTTTTTAAACACGGGTAAAAATACGGGACTCAGTGTTAAATGTATTTAAGTTCTTATACGAGATCGTATAAAAGCTCGTCTTATTCATTATTCAGAAGTGAATCGAGCAGAAATATCTGAATGCTTTTACTTTTGTATGACCAGTGATATGTAAGATCGCAAGAATAATTACCTTGTCGGAAAAATTGTCCGTACTGACCGAATCTAATCGCAATCAAACGATGCTCTTTGTTTTGATAATAGTGTTATATCCTTTATAACTGCAGCGAAACGATATAAAATAAACTTTTGAAAAAAAATCGTTTGCATAAAAAATACATACATACAACACGATAAAACGACAGTATTTTAGACTTATTAGACTAATAAGGAAATTTTATCGAAAATAACATGTCAACATGCAACTTTAGAATACAAAGACGAGAAACCTGTGTCATAATGAATTTAATTAACGGTTTTATTCAAAATTGGTCTTAAATCGATTATATTCTTTAACCGACTATAAAGAATGCGAGATTTTTTGTTTACTTACAAATATGATCTATATTATTTATTACTTTTATTATCTTACGCTCATCTCAACGCTTCATAAATATATTTATATATCTAGAACTAAATTAAATATTTCTTCTCTCTTCTTGATCTATTGTTAATACAATTTGACAATACGACGTTTTTCTAAACTCCCGTTTTAAAATCTCGCACATGGCAACATTATTAGAGACTACTCCGTTCTTATGTAACTTTAATCAAAATTCCTTGAATCTCAGTAGGAGGGCTCTGTACGTTTGTCGGCCCGTAATGAATAAGATAGCGTCCGTAATTAAATTATCACCAGGCACACGCTCCAGTTTCGCATAGCGTATTTTCATGCATCATTACAGAATACAGATACATCAAAACAGTAGAATCGTTTTTGGCAGTTTGTATCTATTGAATATTGATAATACTCACAGAGTAAACAGTTTAAAATTACAATAACAGAAAAAATAACGTATATTAGAAACGTATAGAGTCGTGTATTCAAATTGTAGTTTATTTGAATTAAAACGCATTATTGTTGTTTTTTAATGTCAAAATAATAAACAAACATATTCTGTTATATAACAAATAAAGTCACTTAATATGTTTTATTTGATTTGATTTTATTTCAGCCTGATACAGCACAAGAAGCTTGATGGAGCAAATATTATATTAGGAAATAGTAATTTTAAAAGAAAATAAGTCGAGAACTGATCCCATAAAGTACTTGTCTAGAAACTGGAAGGCATTTCGCTAGTAATCACACGGCTATGAACAGGCATCATGTGAACCAGAGTCAGTAATCGGTGCAGCCGAGCGGCGCTAGTAATTGATACGAAAGCTAGCGGTTCTCCGTCGCATGCGGCTAGCTACGCCCTTCAGTGTGTGGCTTCGATCTGCTTCGATATTAGCTCGTTACGCCGATTAGTTTGGACATGTTTAGATAAGGCTTTAAGACCATTTTACGGTAAAGCTACAGCGAATAGCAAGTGACGTAACATTGCATGAACATTTTGTGGTGTCTATTTCTATCTAACAATTGTAGTGTTAAGCCCAGTTGTATTTTGGTTTGATAAGTATACTTAGGGAGGCATCCTCATCCGAATTGTTTCAAAGTAGAGTCAGGGGTAAAACGCTCCTATGTTTGACTACGGTTCAGATTGAAATTATGATTATCAGACAACTACATATGTATATTTAACACATGTATTTTTGTTAGACGTTGTCTAGATAAAAATATACATAGTGACACAAAATGTATAAAAACAAAACCATATAGTCAACGACGTCGAGCCAGTTTGCTTGTTGTGCTCAAAGCACGAACTAATTACGGAAAGAAAACAGTCACTGTTGAGGAAGCACAAATTTACAATAAGTTACCATTCAATATCAAATTACTGAATTTATTAAGTTAAACCAGTCACTATTAAAAAAAATAATACGTTGGAGGGGTATGATTTTTTGTATGAATCGGCGAATGCATTTTTGTTATTCCTAATTATGTATTTTTTCTCATGTAGGTAATGTAAATGTTTTATGAGAATAAAGATTCTTTAAAAATAATTCTAATCTTATCTGCGGTTGATCGCATGTGTGGACGACAATGGCCAACTACCGTCAGATGCTCATTTGCGACTACTATAAGTAAATTAAACGACAGTCACATGATCAGATCGAAATACATCTATGGGTATTTTCGCGCTAAATTATGACCTGTATTAAACTCCATGAGATATCTAATGACTATATGTTACCTATATTCATTAGTTTTTGAAGTATCGGTAAGTAATTAATATTTGCAAGCTAATAATCCGGAGTTCCGGTTATCTAAACCGGAACTGAATACTCTGCGCTCGAAGTGCGACAAAACTTAAAATAGCCAATCAATAATCTAAAAACAGCATTCGGTGTGGTTTAGGTGTGCGGCTTTGACATTCATGGTGGATTAAAGATGATCAAGACGTGAGACGTCAATGACAAAATATCTCAGACCATATATCCTGCTCTCAATAGTGTTGTAGCCAAAAAACGTACCTTCAACGTACATGACAGCATAATTATAGAATTAGCTGTGAGTCCTAACCACCTAATTTTGGTCTAATGTACCTTGCTATACAGCTTGGTACACGTTTGTTTCTTCCTAAGAAAACCTCAGAAATGGAAATGGATGCAACGAAATGCGACTTGTGTTGCGACCTGGCTGACGTCCGACGCTCATCGGTACCCGGGCCGGTAAGTGTGAAATTGGCTATGAAACTGCGACTGATTGCTTAACATCAGAGAGAGGCCCTTTGACAAAAAAATCTTAAGACATCATGCCCCATTCCCATGAAGTCACAGCACTCTATTGGTGCGTGGAATCACCATAAATACAAAAAAGATGCTTGTCTCTACACTCGTGTTCTCCAAATTTTTTTTCCGGTGCAGAAACGTGGACACTGAAATCTACAGATCGTAAGCACATTGATGCATTAGAGATGTGGTGCTGGAGGAAAATGCTCAGAATCCCATGGACAGCGCATCGAACCAATGAATCCATATTGCTACAACTCCAGATCGAAAAAAGACCTCGGCTACCAAACATATATACCTCCAACTTATCTTCGAGTTCTTCGGTCATATCGCACGCAAAACCGGTAACAACCTGGAGAAGCTGATTGTGGCTGGAAAGGTTGACGGCAAAAGACCTAGAGGCAGAAGTCCTATGCCAGATCCGCACAACACTTGACACAAAAGTTTCAGATGCTTTACACATTGCACAAGACCGGGGAAGATGGAGGTCTATCATAAAGAAGAGGCTTCTTTCCAACACCCAGTGACGATTACACAATCCCTAGCATTGGGGAATCGATTCAAGAAAGAGGAGGACATCTTAGTATTTTGGAAAGGTAAGCAGGGATACCTACTGATTCGCTAGGCAAATGATTTGGGCATTTACTCGCAGCTTCTTGGTCATAACTAACTGCAAAGGCATCTGGATGGGAGTCATTAATAAAAGGTCATTAAATAGTCAATAATGCATATTCTTTGAATTTCATCAAATACGTAGGCATGCCTATATACTTTCTTAATGAAATAGAAGTAGCAAGCGATTTTGCCGTCCATCTTGAGAAGCGGCCAATAAAACTTGGATAGAATTGGATTTCAAAAGGAAACATATAAGTACAATTTTGTTATTATCGGAAAAAAATAACGTGTGTCGGTGATACCTTCAGAGTCAAAACCTGTTGTAGGTTCGACCATCCTAAAATCCAATCACGAGACACTATTTTGTCACTGCATAAAACATATTACTTATCTTTTAAACGGCTCTACCATTAAAATTCTACAATGTATGTTTAGGCAACTCGTCACTTTCTATCAAAATATAATAGAGCCTAACACAAGGAAATTGGTTACGACAAAAAATAACTTGCTTCTGGGCGAACATGCACGATGCAAGATGTTGCAACACTTACAGTTACGAGATGGTTATCTTCATCTTATGGTAATGGACTAAACGCCCGCCAGTATTAAGTTGTAAATCAATAAATAACGTAGTCGAGTAACATTCTTTGTTTTATTTTGATGTTGTGTGTGTGCTGACAATTTACATTTCAATTTGATTATTCATAAGTAGAAGACAATTACAGCATTTAATGTTATCGGTACTGACCACATAGGTATACCCCGGTATTATATTTCATTTGTTTTTTGGGGGCACGCGTACCTATTGTCGAAAGCTGTGCCTTGAGGAAAAAATGGAAGTTTTTTTATTATTTCAAAACATAATGTCTTTGAAAAAATACGTGAAGTTATGTTTTCATTACTTCCAATTTTGATATTTTTGTAATTTCCTTCGGGGGACACTGCATGCCTCCACCTGCCCTCACAAAAAAAACCCCGCATATACCTACCTACTTGCTACATCTAGTATAGATTATAAACTTTAAAGTATAAATAAATTGATTTAAAAGAATTACTTTTTATAATTTATAGTTTAGCTAATTTTACTCTTAGATAATTTTAAAATCTTACATGTAAAAGTACACTTAATTATAACAATCGATTTATGATTTAGTAACACTTGAGAGACATCTAAAATGTATGGGAACTTAAACTCAATAAAATCAATTATATAAAATCGCCAACATAGGGTAAGTAGGTACTAATTGTTTTGGGGATCTCCTGGTATTTTCTAGTCCTATAATTAATACCGAAATACTTATTCTTATTTGGGACCATCAAAATCTTTAAAAAAATGTAGGTACACAGCCCAAAAAACACACAATTCAAATTTCTTAACTGATGTGATTCCTAATAGAACCTAATAGTTATTTTTTGTTTCTTTGGACATAAAGTTTTATGATCCTTCAAAACCACATCGATGTATTAATTCGTGTAACGATTTGAATGGTAATAAAACACCTATTATACGACTAATTATTTTAATTGTCGAGAGCAATAATTACACCAATACATAAAATTGAGCTTGGAAAAAATGGTCGCCAGTATTAAGTTGGTGCAAGTAATTTTAATGACTACTTCGACCCATAAACGGTGAAAAGATCTATTACAACGTGTTACCTTATATTTACATTCTAGAGAATTATGGTCAGGTGCGTATTATCTACCTACCTAATTGGTGAAATATTTATTTAAGTGTTACGAAAGTTTGTTTTCGTGACTAAATTTGTACCATTGAATGCGTATTTATTTTCTTTCCTATGTTTTTTTTCGAACGAACAATTACTATTTATAACTTAGTCCTATTGATTATCTTCATGTAGCGAGCAAACACAAGGAACGAAGTTAAAGCTGCTTTATTGCTTTATAGGTTTTTAAGAAGTTCAAGAGTCATTGTGAATATAGTTACTATTCACATTATAAACAGTACAGTCGGTAAGTAAAATTGGCAAACAAATGATTAAACATATGTTGTCCAATTTTACTTACCGACTGTACTGTTTATAATTTTAAAATAATATTATCATTTTATTATTATAATGAATTCATAGAATGATAATATTAAGGGGAGCAGTAAAAATTTTAACGAGTCAGAAACGTTTATGGTGTCTGGTTAAAGGCTTACATGAAGACCAAAAAGTAATAAAATGAAATAACAATCAAAAGCTTACCATGATCATATTTATGGCTGCGACCCATCGCAAAATCGTAAAGATCGTTCCCATCGTCATCGTTCACGTAATCACATAAACTTTGATTTACGATCTTTTTCTATTGTATTCGCGATCGCGAGCTTACGTTCCCGCCAAACGGTTGGGATGGTGGCAACACTGCGCACGAGCGGTTGGCGACGTTGAACCCGCCAAACTGAAGCACCGTGAGAGCTTCGCGAACCGTCTCTGGTACTGAATGGCCCACTCCACGGAGGGCGCACATTGGCGGGAGGGACGATCTTGTAGGGGAAACCACGTCGACCGCCTCCGGTAATTCACTAAGAAAAGTTATTTACTGATTGCCTCACAGATTCGTAATGGAAAGGGAAAACGTTTTATAACGTTGTTTATAGCATTTGGGTAACGTTGAAAAATGAGGAAAACACAAATCAAATACCTGCTGGGCATTGTTTTTGGCTAGTAGTAGTTTTCCAATCAGCTTCGAGTTTTAACCACTACCTGACTAAATAATACGTGTGTACTATTGTCCATCCAACTAGTAGATAAACGTAAGTAGGTAGGTACTACAAGGGTAACACTCTTATACACATTTAACACCAGGGTAAGGGGGTAAAGAAGTTTAATAATTACTAACTACCTACCTAACTAATAAGTATATATCAAAATATTAAAATTAAAAAAGAGTACTGTGGAAATCTTTTTAGGAAGCACTTTTTAAAATGGATATAACATAATTCTTGTGTAAGGTACCTATTTTATGTAGACTACCTACTATTTTACTGTTGCCGGTACAAAAGTATTACCCAAATACTTACCTACTTAAATGTAAAAACGCTAACTTATTATTCTTAATTTATTATTTAAAAGATTTCCGTTACTCATAATTACATGATACTAAGAAATCAAAATTCATGCTCATAACCATAACTTAATTATGTACCTACACTACTTAGTTATTATTTTTAGTTACCTATATTTTGCTGAATATAAAGCGAAAAGTAGAATATTTAAACAGTCGTAGAGTTAAAGTGTAGAGTTTAGTTCAGAGAGTATCACGGTAACATAGATAAAAATGAAAACTGTAGTATAGTATTCTTTATTTAGTAACGCCGTATACCAAGACTTTGTTTTTGTTTTCGAGGGGGAAACCTTCCAAAGGTACCCGACGCCGTGGGGGTTATGTGGGATTTTTACCAAGACTAGCATACCTACTTCTTAAAACCTCCTTTAAAAATAATGCCACTGTTCGTATACTTAAGTTCCGAAAGATAGCAGTTTATGCGCAATCTGCAATCTTTCGGAACCTAAGCAGGTGCTTAAATCTATCTCTAGCATGTAACTGTTCTAATATTCCAGTAAAAAAGGAAATGAAATGAAATGTCTTTATTTTTTGTATAGGCCTACGGGGGCACTTACAAATTGTCAGTTACATTTTTTTTCTTACACTACCACCGGATCGGAATACGAAAGTTGAGGAATTACAATACAATACAATTTTGAATGCACAAGCATATCTCCTCGTTGACTATCTACGTGGCGCGGCGGTCTGAAACGCATATATAATAAAATAAAATGAATAATTTAATTAAATTTTGTACCTATTTGTTTTGTTTTTCAGAGTACGTGTATATCTCATAAAACAATACTTGTCGAAAATCCAAGTCTCGCAACTCAGTTCTTCTACTGAAAAAAGTTGTGAAATCCATGTCAATATCAAGTCGATTATTAATTTACTCAGTCTCCACATAAGGGACTTTCTATCTTAGGTTATTACGTAATTATCTAACCTAACAAAATCTTTTAGTAACCATAATTATCTCCATTAAAAATCTTTAACATTTTAAAGATCTTTTCTTTTTATAGGTAAATATGACACCCAGGCCATAACCCAAGAAATAGGACTATGAATGTGACCTAGAGGAAAAGTGCTCAAGATGACATAGGTACTCTGATAAGATGACACAGCAGCTTTATTCATTAGATATTAATTAACGTTAAACGTAAACCGGTGAGGTATTAACGAGTGCCCCTGGCTATCGATAGTACCTACCGAAGTTTAGCATGGCGGACAGCGAACACGCATTGTAAAGTAATGGACATTTTCGCGATTTCGGGACGAGCAAAATTTTTCTGATGATTTTATTGGGTGGTAAAAATATGCTTTTAGTAAGAATTTTGCATTTGAACTAATTTAAATCATGACTGACTCTGACTGACATTGACTCAAATACTAATATTGAAGGATGCTTACCTATAAGACTTAGTCATGATATTTAAATGAAACTTTCGTTATCAATTTGTAAGATGACATACTAAAGGTCGTTATAAGATGACATACTTCGTTATCATATTCCTGGAAGGTATGCTATTTGCTTCTTACCCGACTGCGTCAGAAGGAAGGTGATTTTTTTAAACGTATGTATGTATGGATATATGTATGTATGTATTTTCATCAATTAAAAGCACTAGTAGATCAGTCGAGTTTGTGAATCGGCGTACTATGTTCGATATAATTTGTAATGGAATTCGTAAAAAAAAAATTAACGGGGCTGTAAAAGTTCCCCGGGTCGGACTAGAGGTTTTTACTAAAGGTAATTATTATTATTATTACAAGTAAGAAAAACACTACAGACATATGTGTAGGCACACATATGTCTTTAGTGTTTTATGTGTTAATCTAGGTCAGAGGTTCCCAAACTTATTGCGTCTGACGCCCCCTTTGAAAATCATTATTTTCTTGCATCATCTTGCACTGTATATGTGTCATCTTATATACGTTGTAATATGTGCAATTATTGTTGGTTTTTAAATTGTACATTTTGTTGATTATTTTATAACTACTATTATGTTGATTATTAAACTTTTCAAAGATATGCTACAAAGCTTAAATGACTTTATTTATTTTAGATATATGTGTTGAAACAAAAGGTATGTCATCTTAAGCACTTTTCCCCTATCATTTACTATCACTTGTTGTACAAGTAAGTAATTTATTGTTGGTCCTTTCACGGATCATGACTACAAGCGATTAACAAGATGACATTCTTGGAGCTTGATGCAATTTAATTATTTTATTACCAATATCCTGCAAATATCATTTTAGAAACAACGTTTCCTATAAAACCATTTAAGAACTATCAATTTCCGTTTTGTACCTACTTATTACGTAGATGAATTACATGCAGCTTTATAGCATTGAGCATGACCATGTGTGAGAAATTAGTTTCGGTTGTTATCATTGAGTACCTAAGGCAAGAGTTAAACTTCGTCGAAGGCCAGGTTCAATAGTTTCCAACAGAGCCAACCGACCAATAATCAACATTAAGCAAAAATATTATAACTTAGCAATATATATATATATATTATGACTATTCTTTACCTATTTAAATTAACCAAAAATAACATTTCTTCTAACAAACCCCGCCTTCCTCAAGCGTTCAGTTTGATCACAACGATATGTAAGTATACCTATATTAAATGCGTGTCTTTATATGTAGGGACTTCACCTGCGACTATTAAAGAAACGTATTTTTCAGTGTTTTATACCCAGGTATTATTATGGTATTTATACCCATTACTAAATATGTTAAAATGTAAATAGCGTTGTGAATGTATATTTTAAATTCCGTCTCCCTTTCTTCCCGCGGATTTCGTAGAAGTTGACTAGGGGACATTAAACAAGGTGAAGAGCGGCAGCATCTCTCTGTGAACTTTTAAATATTGTGCGGTCACTAACACGAGCAGCCAAGCAAAACCAGCTCCAACAAAACCCCGCCCCCAGTCCTCGGCAACCCCGCTATACCTGATTATGATAGCGGTTAGGGTTATGGCGAAATAGATGGTGCTAAGAATCCCAAGCAGAGGCTGAGCTACCACAACCGACGACTTCTACCATACTTTTAGCATACCTCATCTCAGAGTACTCAGAGGAGTATACTCATTGAAGGTCATACAGGTATATGCGCCGACATAGACGCACTTCGATGACGAGGACGAGGTCGATGTATTAACAACTAATTCCATACGTACCACGAAATCGTATTTCACAGTTATGATGGGGAACATCAAGGCAAAGCTGAGCATTCGATGTGGCGATGAGCTGAAGGTAGACTTAACAACTTTCAGCTACCCAAACAAGCCGGATTCCTAAAAGGCTTTAGTATCATGTACCACATAACAAAGATACATATACCTACTGCGGCAGTGTTGATGAGAAAGCCTTTGATTCTATCAAGACATTCGCAAACGAAATAGTCATCATGACAGAGTCCATGGAGCATCATAACACCATGTTCAGCGAACATTCTGGTGCCTCTCAACGGGAGACTCTCAACTCTTAAGATGAACATAGTCGAGACGAAAATCATGTCTAACGTCTATGTCACATCCATACCTACATACCGATCGTTGTTGACGGCACCACTGTCGAAGTTGTTGACAAATATATTTATTTAATGGGGCCCAGTGTAGGTAAGTCGTACTTCGAGAAAGAAGTCAGTCGTAGAATCCAATTCGCTTGGGCAGCGTTCGGAATCTGCACCATACCTTCCCGCCCAATATACCTCATAGCATGAAGTCAAAGATGTTCGAGCAGTGTGTGTTGCAATTGGTAACATATAATAACGAGAATTTAGAATTAACTACCTACTACATATCTACCTATTTACCTCAATCTTTTTACATAAGATCCATAATAAAATAAAATAAATAAATAATCAGTCGTGAAAAATCTAATGATTTTTACCCGACCTTTAACGTTTACGGATATCACGAAATGAATTTACGTACTAAAAAGTTTAACTTAAAAACAGTCAAATTATTGTATGTTACCTATAAATGTAACTAGTGTCCTAGATTATGATTATTATTTTAACCGAAATTTATAGTTTTAGCACGAGATGGTAAGCTACTAGTACTGCCATCTATTATTTAAACACTGAATCAAATCACTCTAGGTGTACTATCTGCTTGCATTTTTTCAGCAATATGTAAAATATTAATTATATTGTTTTATTTGGTTTGTAACAATATTAAAACATAAGCTATGTACATATTCATTACTGGAAGTTAAATATTTTTCGAGGTCGCTATATAAAGAATAACGCCATCTATTGATCGGCAATAAATATGCATCCTTGAGTTATAACGCGTTGTTACTAATTTTTAGTATGTATCTTATCAAATACTTTATGTGCAGATTGTTTTATCATTATCACTATTACTATCTAGTTATACTAACTGTAGAACTTATTATCTTATCATTCATAGTGGTTAGATATAAGAATTTACCACAAAATTATTTACTATGAAGACAACTTGTGGGTATGGGTCAGAATAATAAATGAAAAATAATAAATACTGGGTTATATTTATTAATATATTAAAATATAAGAATAATAAATAAATGCCACCAACACAAAATACCCTTAATTCCAATACATAATTGTGATTACAAATTGTGAACAAAATATAATATAATCATTTAAAGATTACTTTTTACATTATTTGTATAGAGTCATTTTCCCAAGCTCTTTTTCAGGTTTTCAGCCAACTTATCCATGAATTCGAACGTTTCGAAGTAATCTGATCTCTTCACGTTGCTCATGCCCTTAATGCAGATTGCAAGATCTTTGGTCATTACACCGGACTCAATAGTATCAATGCACACCTTCTCCAAGGTTTCAGCAAATGTTTTCAGTTCATCATTCTTGTCCAGCTTAGCTCTGTGCAAGAGACCTCTTGTCCACGCAAATATTGAAGCAATCGGGTTGGTGGAGGTTTCTTTTCCTTGCTGATAGAAACGATAGTGTCTGGTCACAGTACCATGTGCAGCTTCTGCCTCTACAGTTTTTCCATCTGGGCAAATAAGGACTGAAGTCATTAATCCCAAAGATCCATACCCTTGAGCCACTGAGTCAGACTGGACATCACCATCATAGTTCTTACAAGCCCAAACAAAGCCACCTTCAGATTTCATAGCATAAGCCACCATATCATCAATCAAACGGTGCTCGTACCAAATGCCTGCAGCATCAAATTGAGATTTGTATTCCTTATCATAAATTTCTTGGAAAATGTCCTTGAAACGTCCGTCATACTTTTTCAAGATGGTGTTTTTAGTACTCAGGTACAGAGGATACTTTCTATCCAAGGCATACTTGAACGATGAATGGGCAAAATCAATAATTGAGGCATCGGTATTGTACATACCGAGAGCAACACCGGCGCCCTGGAAGTCATTAACCACATGCCTAATAGGCTCCCCAGAGGCAGGGGTAAAAACAAGCTCCAGTTTTCCTACACCTGGTACAACAAAGTCAGTGGCTTTGTACTGGTCAGCATGAGCATGACGGCCAATAATAATCGGCTTTTCCCAACCGGTGACGAGACGCGGGATATTCTTGCAAATAATTGCCTCCCTGAAGACAGTTCCTCCTAAAATGTTACGGATGGTACCATTAGGACTCTTCCACATCTTCTTCAGATTGAATTCTTCTACTCTCTTCTCATCAGGAGTAATGGTGGCACACTTGATACCAACATTATACTTCTTAATAGCTTCAGCACAGTCAATAGTGACTTGATCCTCAGTTTTGTCACGGTACTCAATTCCTAAATCATAAGTATGAAGCTCAATATCCAAGAATGGCAAAATAAGTTTGTCTTTGATCAAATCCCAGATAATTCTTGTCATTTCATCTCCAAGGATGTCTACAACTGGTCCAGCCTTGATTTTCGACATTTTGTTTGATATTAATTGGGTCTGAAACAAAATTTTCATTTTAATAATAATAATAATAATAATAAAATTCATTTATTGCCACACAACAAATAACACACAAATAAATTAAAAAAAAAAAAACAAAATTTATAAGGACAATAAAAAGGAAATAACAAAATAAAAAAATAAAAAATACACAAAAAAAAGAAAACCAAATGTATTAGAATTGTGGGCAAAAGGACGTGTCTCAGCATTATTTGACATGAGGACATGACCCCATGCAGTGCTGTTTTTCAGACCCGCCCTCCTCCCTAAAGATGATAAGTGGGAGAATTCCCCGCTACTGTGCGTGCCTGCCTTGTATGTAAATATGTGTAGGTGTGTGTATGTGTGAGAGTGTGAAAGTGTATGTTTGTGCATATACGCGTGTAACTGTATTTATCTCTGATCGAAAAACTCCTTTAGGTCAAGAGACTTCCAGTAGGCATGCTTCAGTCTCTCCGCAACAAATTGCCTTTTCAGCAACGCTGATTTGTATTTAACTTTAAAACATCCATTACTCATTTGAATTCTCAGAGGAGGGGGTAAATCATTCCAAATTTTTGTTGCGGAGAATTTTAAATTATAGATAAAAAAATATTTGTATAGAATTTCGAAATAGAATATTTAGTATTATTATTTTACTATAAGGTCACCAATACTTTGTGGTAGTTAAATTGCTGTATAATTCAATGGAATATTTTTACTTGCACTTTAATGATTATAATGAAAACCACTATATGTACTTGTGTCAAGCTTGTTTACAATGAAAACTTTTTATTTGTTATTGTATTTAGAACAGAAGTGAATTTTTAAACAATTGATGATGTAAGACTTTGCCGAGAACTTATCACCAATGCAATATGGCAATAATAAGTTAAAATCTGTTAAGAGTATGAAATAAGTTATTTATAGTAAATGAGACTGATGACCCGCACATCGTAATAACACATTTCATAATCTTATTGAAAGTGAAATGTCATCCTGATAAGAGATGTATGCGAATATTCGTACATACTGGGTTGAAAACATAATCTATTTGATAATGTAGTTGTTCATCGTATATTATTTTATATATGTTTATGAACTGCTTTAATATTTTAGTACCGTTATGATAACAGCATATAATTATTTCATTGGTGGGTTTATGCATTATGCAATATAGCTTTAAATGCAAAGATTAAAGTTCTTTATCATGTTTTTGGGTTGCCAAATATAGTAATAAAAGGACAGAATATGTTAATGTACAGTATTGGCATTATTGCTGAGACTAAGTAAAAAGTAGTGTGGGAAAAAATTAAGGTTACTTTACTAAAAACAGTGATTTGATCAAGGATTTTTTCTCATTTTTGGCAACAATTATTTGCAGTCACCCAAAACTTCTTATTTCCTAACACAATACAAATTATTGAAGTCATTATTGATGTATAAAGTAAATTTAATATATTGGCAGCTAAGTAGACTCATTTTCCTGTTACCTCCAAAGCAAAGAAGGTATAGAAATACGCCAATTTATTCATCTACTTGTGACAAGTCTAATAATATACAAAAGTACAGTTATTTGACGTATTACAACACGCATACTAACCAGTTCAATTTAATTTAAATGAAAAACCTTGAAAGTAACTTTAGGTGTTTGCAGATCAAAGTTCAAGTGGAAACTCAACTACTAATCAATTTACCTCTATACATTTGAAATGAATGACTTTTTTGGAAAAAAAATCTCGAATCAAATTACACCTTTTTATTTACGAGTTCCACTGTGACAATTAATTAATCTGATTTTGTAGTTTAGTACTACCATATACTAAACTACCATATATCTGAATAATTAGTATCAACACCATAAATTACGATTTTTAAATATATCTTGTTCTTATCTGAGAATACCATGATTTATCCGGTTTTAATCTTACTGTAATGGCGAAAATGTAATAATTTGCATTTTGGCATTCAATGTGTAATCGTTTACTATACTATATTATGAATAATTTTGATAAGTTAACTATCGATTTATATACGAAAACAATTGAAACTCAATACGTACATTTACAATATAAGCTATTATTTTATTTATTTTTATATTTTACCTTTTTATCCGTTTAAATGTCACGTCACCGTCACAAGTCAAGTAAATACCAGTGCCAATGAAGCAATAGACGATTGCGCTATCTCTTTTCCTTTAAATAGGTATCGTAGTGATTTCTCTTGATATTTTGAGTGAGCACACTACAATTTAAATCGTTGCTCTAGGTTCTCTAAATATACACTCGACTACACTCAAATATTTCTGCACTTGGTTATTTGACAATGATGAAATAACTACCACTGAACTTATATAACTATTTAATAAGACGTATTAAAAATGTATTTAAAGTATTCGATGTTACCGTTCGGTACATCGAATCAAATAAAGTCCGATGTTTTGTAGCTCAAATCGTGTTAACTTGAGTCCCCATAAGTTGGATTTTATGTATCAAGGTGTGTGTTGAATAAAAACAAATCAATCAAGACGTAATCAAGACGATATTTATTTGTTCATGCCATCGAATAATTAATACATTACAGATTAATACACTACTTAAATAGTAAATAGTAATAGTAGTAGCAATAGTATGTTATCATTATATCAGTATCGATTAAACACATTGACATACGAATATTTAATTTAAGACCTTTGTAAACTCGAAAAAAATGCGCCTTGAGTTAAAATTTAACCAATTCGAATTGATCGCAGGCTGTGCTCGACTTAGTTAATTGAATTAATGCTGCCACTTTTAATGCTAAGCGATTTTACATAATTATCTCAAGTTCCGTCTAAATAAAAAATAATTCTGCATATCAAACCTTTTTACATAACATTTCTGAAAGCTTACCAGTCAGAAGATAAAATATAATTAAATGATCATAATAATTGTGGCTAGTGAATATCGTTATCGTTTTGTCGATGGTGGAAACGAAAAAATAAATTGCACTGTAAATTTTTCACTTTACATGTTTTTTATCAATTTGTTTAATTAACTTTATATTTATTTAATATATTTTATTTATTCTTCTTTATTTAAGTATCTCAAACCTTTGTTTATCAGAATCCAATTAGAGTGAATGCTTATTAGTACACCAAGCTAAGCATCACTAATCGAAATCGTATTTCGTTATTCGTTATTATAATCGTATTCGTATCGTGAAAATCAGGCATCCCTAATTGTAAATAACAAATTTATGTGTATTGATTTATTTTCGATGAAAATGAAAAAGAAGTAATACAAAAGTTCTTTAAAAGAGGTATGCAAGTGTTTTGTGACAAATAGTATTTCGAGATGGTGATTCAAAAGAATTGGAGTAACGTCGAAGCTTCTCATAAAATTACTACAGGGGAAACTACCCCAAGCACTACATGGAGCTTCCAAGCGCCTTCTAAAACATTGCAAATAACACGAACGAGTGTTATTAACAACATGCAGGCGGTAAGTATTTTATTTACGTAAATCATTAAGGTGGACAAATGTATACGAAAATTGAATCGTTCATAAAGACGCAGTATCAAATAAACACCCTACGCACGACAGATTCTGGATGGTGTCATTTTAGTAGACTGCGTCTATAAATATTGGTTTTCCTTATAAAGCATTTGTTTTAAATTTGAGAATTTATGCGTTTTTGTAACTTATACTAAGATTACCGTATGGTCGGACTGTCACCATATTTAAGACACACAGAAGATTCCAAGTTCCACCACTTGGCAGTTCAATCTTGAATGTAAATTACTGCTATGGGTCTGGGTGTTCATGGCACTCACATCGTAAAATGCTAGAGTCCGTGTAAAAAAACAGTCTTCTCTTTTGTTCTAGAAGCAACCAATAACGCGGCAAATTGCAATAAACACATTAGCGGCGATGCACAGGAGGTTTAGTCTTCCTGGACCCGTACAGCCGCATTCAAGACCGATTGCCGAATTCCGGGCGAGTGCTAATAAGTCCCTGGATATGCTTCGACAAACCATACAGTCTTCTGTTACTAGAGAGATAGATCAGGTCATCAAGAAGTATTTAGAAGTGAGTATGCTACAATTTCTTTTACCCGTGATTGAATTTTTGTAGTTGTACTTGGTAGCACCACAAACTTCTGTGGTCTGCAAGGTAATCGTAACTGGTGTGAAGCTACTAATAATCTGCTAATGTGAACCACAAACTTCCTAGATGGCCACACTGGTCAGCAAAAAAGTGTAGTTTATTGTAGTGTATTGTATGTAGTGATTACTTATTATAAATCAGACAATGTCACAGTATTTCTTCTATTATGCATTATTGGCTTTTAAAGAATTTCAAGAAGACACTGGTGGCCCAAATAGAACAATAATATAAAATTAATCTTTCCCATTCTTGATTATGTTTTCATGCATGTAGTTTGTTACAGTAAATTGTCGTATATAAAGATCTTTAATAGCAAATATTTATAGTTAATCCAAATTTGAAAAAGTGGTTTTCTCTTAATAGAAATTCCTGGACAAACTATAGGTTTAAAATGTTCATTACTCTATATTTATTATTAATTATATTCTTTGTTTTCAGAAGTTCTTCGTACCAGCAGTAAACAACATAAGGCTGAACTTGGGAGATGAATCTGTTAGTGAAGATCAAGTATGTGCACTTTTCTTTTATAACAATTGTCTTTTGTCATAATTTAGTGGTTATTAGACCAGTGTGTTGTACTATTCTCTAAGCCTTACTTCGTTGTTTGAAGAGATTTGTACAAGTAAATAAAAATGGGTAATATCTACAATATTGGAATATTGCATTTATACTAATGTTGTGGTGAAAACTACTATTATTATTTTTATTGATAAGACTATGGTTGACCGCCCATTTGCTCCTATCATCAGATCGACTGTGGTTAACACAATTGACAAACCTGCTGTCAATCTATTCAATTCAGCTCAGTTCAGCAATTTCAACAACTCAATTGCATAAGCGATAAAAGCAAGTGATCAGCCTAAAGTCATCAATAAATGCCAAAATTTAATAGAAAATGTCTAATAAATTCTAGAAATAAATGTAATCTTGTGTTACCCTAATTATGTGAAGTTGATAATTTGCTTTAAGGTACGAGCAGTATGTAGGGCTATGTTGGACGCAACTCGCCTACTTTATACAACTCCATCTAAACCAGCCCAGCCCTTCGATACAAGTGATACTGATACTAGTACTTTAGATGGCAGATCTGTAAAGCAAACTACAGTGAATACAGTATGTATTATTATTTTCAAACATTATGTTACAAATAAGTGGTATAATACATGGAGTAACAACATATTTCTTAACATTTATTATACTTCACAAGACAATTTTTTTTGTCATCGAAAAATAGTAAAAAAATCATTTTTAAAAGTTCGTACCTCTTTTTTCGGAAATATTTTTCGACCAAAGGTCGTCATTTTTTGTATGCCTTTTAGAGGAGTGAGAAAGGATTCTTCTAAGAGTAGCATTTGATTGATTGTTAATCAAAAGCAAAAAAAAAATCAAAATTTGTATATTTATGTACGAAAACTTGTTGCTTTCCAGTAAAAGTATTGGCAATAGGCCTCATTTTATTCTTGATGTTGTTCTCTGTAATTCTTGTTGTTTTTAGTTAACAAGCGCAACACAAAATAAGCGTAAAGATCCTGAAATTGAAATTGATGGCACCAAATGTAAAAAGATAAAGCAAGAAGACGGAACGGAAAGTTTGTCATCCTCCCCACTGCCATCACCAGCTGTTAGAGATCCAGAAAAATGGGACCCTGCCAGGTTAACCCCGGATACTTTGTTTATAATGGGATCTCATGCTCATAAAGTAAGTAGAATAAAAAGTATTATTTTTATCCAATTACCCCACAAGGACTACAGCTCAAAAGTCTTGTTTGTTGATTTTGAGATTGTTATTTTCACCAAGTCAGCCTTTTGTTATTATAATGATTTATTTAGTTTATAACAACCTAGACCATAGGTCACTGTCACCCATGACCTATTGTAAGGAACCTTACTTATCATTTTCTCTGAAGCTGCTCACAGTATTGCTACTCTGGTGGACTGAGAGAGGAGACATCATATTCATGTTTGTTCATGTTGGGCACGGGCCCAGCAGTGGAAAAATAATGAAAAGACCAGTGGTCATCTCTCAGAATGAGAAAGTATTAGGCCATAATCCAACGCACTGACCAAGTGCGAATTGGTGGACAATGTATTCATCGCATTTGTAAATGTAATAATCTACTGTATCTTGCACATATTTGTGCTTGAACCTCTTAATTTCGTTATTAGAACAATAAAATTAGATTGATATATATCATAGAGAATTCCTGCAGTGTAATTTATTAAAGTAGTTTTGATACACAGTCAAAAGTGATGTTTAATTTTTTTTATTACAGGTGCTTGGGCTAGGTAATTCACGGGGTCGATTGTACACTAGGCATGCTGGCTTGTTAAGGTATCCTGCTGACACAGTTGATAAGGAATGGATAGCCAATCATAATTTGGTAAATGCTGTTGGTGGTAAAACTTACATAATGGTGAGTATTTAGTTTTTACATAAAGCAAACGGCCGAAATAAATAATTAATGTATTGGATAATGAACAATGTTTTTTTAGTTCCATATTACAATATCTACCTTTACAGGTTTTAGAGGATATAGAAGAACTTGCAGCCAGTGATGCTTATAAGCATAACTCACTTCCAATGCTAGGTGAATTGACGGGATTTAAAGTGCCACCATTCATGTTAAGGAAAATAAAGGCATATGTGCTGAAAAGGTCTATGAGTGGAGACATTAGTAATGCAAATAGTCCACAGCCATCTACAAGTAACATTTCAGAAGATAAATATAAAATTGATGATGTGAAATTGGAAATAAATGCAGATACCTATGATACTGGGACTTTTGCAAGTCAGTATATCACAAATGCGGATCGTTCGAAAGACTTCGCTGGTATTTCCATGCCAAAAGAACAAACAGATTTAGCAGATATAAAAGTGGAAGATATTCGTGATATCAAAGTTGATATAAAAGTCGAAGATTTGAATCAAATGAAAGTCAATGGTATTAAAGTTGAGGATTTGGATGGACATGAAATAAAAGTAGAAGACATTGATGACATAAATGTTGAAGCAATCAAAGAAGAGAATATAAAATCCGAAAATGATAATGCTTTCGATTTATGCAAAGTTAGTAATGATGACCAGAGTCACTTAGTTGATGGGTTGTTGGAATCTGATATTGAGTTCTTGAGCAGGAACTTGGGTAACATTGAGAGTGACGCTGATGCTAGGAAGACAATAGAAAAGTTGACAGGCGCCAATCCAGATACTATCACATTGGTAGGTGATGAGTTTGACATAGGAAATGCCCTAAATACAAGCAATGTAAGTAAAATTAATCATATCATTTTAATTATAACTTTTTCAGTGGTATTAATACAAAAATCCAAAAATTATTTCAATTACCTACCATTTGTCGAATGAATTTTTAACTAGTGCTGTCAAAATTCTGTACTAGAAGATATGACTAACAAATAGATATGTTTCACTAATACTATGTTTTACTCTGGGCCTTCTACTCTATTAAATTTAATTTTATTACAATTTAATATTTGAGTTCAAATCGAGAACTTCTACTGCAAAGCAATGAAGAATGATAAATACTCAATTGAATTTTAATCTCTAAATCTCCTTTTTACCAGTATGAGTTGAACTGACATACTAATGTAGTTCCTCAATCGTTTTCTTTCAGTATCCGTCAACCCAGAACACAAAATGCATCACAGTAGCGTCGACCACGAGCGGCATGATCCACAGCGTGCCCGTGGCGCACATCGCCACGCCGCCGCGGATCACGGGCAGCACTGTCCACTACTACACCAGCGCCGGCATCCAGCCGCCCGGACAGCGGACCATACACCATTTACCGCAGTCGACCATCACTATTCAGAATATCCCAGGGACTAATTCTCAGATGATTCGTGGGTGCGTTATTTCCGCATGATTATTAAAGATTACGTAATTTTAAAAATTAGATATTGACTTATATTATTAAGATAGCACGTATTAGACTTTTACTTGGATAGAGAAAAAATAGCTAATTGAAAATTTTACATTAGACAATGACCGAGGACGTAACTATAAGGACAATTGTCAAAGTGAACAGTTGTTAAGATTGTTGGCTAGATTATTTAATTTAATTACTCCCCCTCTTCCTGCGAATATAGTATAAGTAGTCAAAGTGACATAATCTCGGATGCAGGCAGCAGCGTCTATTTAATTTAATTACTCCCGCTCTTCCATAGCATTACTCTCTCTCTTCCTGTGGATAGACAAAGGGACATAATCTCGGATGTAGGCAGCAGCGTCTATTTAATTTAATTACTCCCGCTCTTCCATAGCATTACTCTCTCTCTTCCTGTGGATAGACAAAGGGACATAATCTCGGATGTAGGCAGCAGCGTCTATTTAATTTAATTACTCCCGCTCTTCCATAGCATTACTCTCTCTCTTCCTGTGGATAGACAAAGGGACATAATCTCGGATGTAGGCAGCAGCGTCTATTTAATTTAATTACTCCCGCTCTTCCATAGCATTACTCTCTCTCTTCCTGTGGATAGACAAAGGGACATAATCTCGGATGTAGGCAGCAGCGTCTATTTAATTTAATTACTCCCGCTCTTCCATAGCATTACTCTCTCTCTTCCTGTGGATAGACAAAGGGACATAATCTCGGATGTAGGCAGCAGCGTCTATTTAATTTAATTACTCCCGCTCTTCCATAGCATTACTCTCTCTCTTCCTGTGGATAGACAAAGAGACATAATCTCGGATGCAGGCAGCAGCGTCTATTTAATTTAATTACTCCCGCTCTTCCATAGCATTACTCTCTCTCTTCCTGTGGATAGACAAAGGGACATAATCTCGGATGTAGGCAGCAGCGTCTTGTTATGTAACATCAATACCTACATTAACACGCATACCAGATGCGATGAATATTGCCAAAAGGGGAAGCCTATGTCCAGCACTACCTTATAGGGCTGATAGATGATATCACAATATAAGTAAAAAGCAGTGGAGTAAACCATTAAACTCGTTTGAATTAAAATGGTTAAAGAATTGTTTTTCTAATTAAGTTGATCATGTTATTACCACAACAACAATTTGATAACTCGAAAGATATTTGGGTACTTCGATAAGATTATTTTCAGCTTCTTTCAAGAATTTTAAAGTTTTAATTTCGGTTTTAATTTAATATATAATAACTTATGTTCAAATATTTTGTGTTACAGATTACCCATCAATCCGAAAGGTGGGACTATCAGCACGGTAATGTCGCAGGGAGGCGGCACCACAGTGATCGGTTTCGGCACCAGAACATCCAACGGTACCATCATAGGAACCCCCGCTCAGTATGTCAACGTATCGTCTAAATCCTTTCCAACCGGTAACATTTTGCACAACGCAATCGTATCGCGCAATATTATAAACCGTACGAACATGAACACGGTGTCATCGGGAGTGTCGTTCAACGTGACCGCAGTACGGCCTGCGATGCACACCACATCGCCGAAGATTAACACGATTGTTTCGGCGAGCGGGAACGACTTCGACAGCATTAACGGTAAGGATTTGATGGATAGTGCCTGTGGTTCATCCGTTATGCTAAAGAAGGTACTCACTTTGGGCAGCGCTGGCGCAGCCAAGTCCTTCATGATGCATAACACTCAGAAGGTGTTGTCTACTGGATTCGCTAGCGGCTCGACACCGCCGCCTAACGTGACGATCGTTAGCTCGGGAACCAGTGGCATCTTAAACACTGGCCCACCAAACGTCGTTTGCCCTACATCTGGTAACTTGAGTGCTACACACGCCACTCTGTCCGCTTTATTAGCGTCCAACGCTGAAAAGGCCCAGTCTAAAATTTAATCACTTGATATCTAGATGTCTTAATGCTATAAGCTTTTAAAAATAATCACTACTAGCTCAGGATATATTTTTCATGTCGGATCCAGAAATGGTAGATTGGAAACAAAATAAAGGTATTTTATAATTTTCTTCATTCTACTCTAATAAATATCTCGTAATGTTCGTATCTCGTATCGTTCATCTCAAAAATTCGTGCCATTCTGATTATTATGATATTTATTATTATTATGATCTGACATTGAAAATATATACTCAAATATTTTTAACAAAGAACAATGATCTTTTAAAGTATTATACACCGATCTCAGATTTAGTATTTTAGTCAATAACTATATCCATTAGGTCTTATGTCAGGTTTCTACAGAAGAAAATATTTTTTGATCTACATTTTTTTAATACACACTGAATTTTATAGGTTACTCTTAATGTATACCAAGACAAACATTTTTGCTGCCATTCTGTGTTAGCATGTTCATGTTGTATCTAGTAATTGCATTCCATATTATGCTTGAATTTAAAATACTCATTCTCTATTTGTAGTTCTAGTATTAAGATTATAATGACATGTATTATCTACCTCTTAGGTTAGTGAATTGTTTTAAGTTGATTTTCGTATATTAAGGACAATCATGGTTGTGTTTATTGTGTGCCAAAGAAATATCTATGACATTACATATTTTACGATCAAATTGATCGTAGATCAGTATTATTTGTGTGATATTTAATCTATTTATATACTACGTATATTTTTAAGCAATCGCTTTGAGTAAATTCTAGAGTTCAAAGTTATACTATATTTTTAAATATCAAAGTCAATATTTAATGGTCTAAAATGTAATATTACTTTTTTAATTACATTTAATTATTGCTTGAATCAGTGTGATAGTTTGCAAAAGATTCCAGTCACAAATATAACATTAATAATATTTTCTTATTATTTATTTATGTAACATTATCATATTGATGCAATGTTTTGTATATCTTATAGAGTATACATAATGTCTTAGTACATATTATTCTGGTATCTAAAATTACAATGAGCTTACGAAGAAAGTTCCCATATTGGGTAACTAGTTGACCCGGCGAATTTCGTTCCGCCTAAAAGTCAAAAATCAAAAAAATATCAGTGTTCCTCCATTATATTATGCATGTATTATATATAAAGACCTTCCTCTTGAATCACTCCATCTATTAAAAAAAGCTGCATTAAAATCCGTAGCGTAGTTTTAAAGATCTAAGCATACATAGAGACAGACAGCGAGAAGTGACTTTGTTTTATACGTAATGATGATGGTAATATTAGTAACTGAAAGTTGTTTTTTTATAGATTTGTTCTTACCATTGAATGATTTGCTCAAACATTAAATTACGGGAAATTTTAAAACACGTATCCCTCAGTTACTAAAGCCAGCTTTATTGCCAGCCAGCCTATTGTGATTTCAATATCCTTTAAATACTTAGATTGTTATTTGTTATTTGGATTGGAATCTATTGTAAATATCTGTAATATTTTAATCTAAGTCCACTGTGTTGTTTTTAATTTAATGACAATTATTATAGTTTAAAAGAAATCAAACTACAGGTAAATCTCGATGGATTTCATAACAATTTATAGGTCCCTACAATTATTATGAAATCCGTTATATGTATCACTTATTTTATGTGTTCATGTTATGCATTTGCATGCATTATTTTTATGTAATTTGTTGTTTTAAACTTAATTTATCATGAATTGCTTTAATGATACGGTTATTGGGGAATCAAATTAATACAATTTGGATATTAGTAATCTTTTGCATCGATCTCTAATATATTAAGAACGACTGAAATGAATACTGTTATTTTATACGCTATTTTGTGTTTTAGCAATTATATTATTATTTGTTGTTGTTTGATAAGCTTACAAAAGTTATTAAGTAACTCGACGAAAGAAAGTGATTTTTCTGTAATTTGCCTCTTTTTGCAATGTAATTGACTTGCTTATGATCGTTGATTATTCGTTATATTAAAAAATACATTCGAGTTGAGAATCTCCTCATTTTTGGAAGTCGGGCAAAAATTAAATGAGATTTTGACGAAGATAACAATTATAAAAATCGGAAAATTAACTCAAAAACAGTACTAATCTGTCCTGTTTTTTGTACGTTTTACGCGGATTAAAACTAAATGTTCGCCTACACAAATTTAAATAAATGTATGTCTGTATTCTATGATCCATATTACAGTTACTTCTGATGAAGAAACATTTTCGTTACGTACAGCGAAATAACTTCCAGTCGACGATATTATGTTTGGATAGCTTGTTTTTGTTTTTAATTATTTTTAATGTTTCGTGTTGCAATGCTATGAGTAATTTGAAGCTTTAATAGAAATATTTTTTATGCGACGCTTGTGCAATTTATTTGTGTTATTAGCTTATATTTATTATGTGCATTATTATTTTAGCTTTATGGTTTAATTATTTGACAGTGTACAAGTATCGGATTTATATATAAACTTGCTTTTACCTGTGGTTTCGCTCGCGTTGATGCCTTAAATAAATATCAAAGATCATTACTCTCCAATAAAATTGAATTAATGAGATTCAATAGACATTTTTTTTATTTATTTTTTTACATAAAAATGTCCTGTTTTTTTAACACTAAGAATACGTGTGTAAAATTCATCACAATCGGTTGAGTAATTTTAACATAAAAGCGTAGCAAACTTCTATTCACATTTATAATATTAGTAGGGATATGGCATAATATGAAATAGCCTAAAACTCAAAAATCTAAAATTATCAGTGTTTCTCCACTATATTATGCACGTATTATACATAAAATCTTTCTCTATCTACTAAAAAACGGGATTAAAATCCGTATCGTAGTTTTAAAGATCTAAGCATACACAGGCACAGACAGCGCGAAGCAACTTTGTTTTATACTATGTAGTGACGTATAAGTGACAGTTTTTTTTGTTTTCGAGGGGGAAACCTTCAAAAGGTACCCGACGCCGTGGGAGCGACGCAGGGTTATGTGGGATTTTTACCGCACTAAAACCCCCCCGGTGGCCGTCCTCGGCGCTGAAAAGGAGGACTCCGGGATCTGGAAACGACTTCAACCGGAATCCTCCGAGCGCGTTGCCCCATCGGGCTCCTCCCAGATGGGTGGCTGGGCCCACCGCTCCGTCTAGTCTTTACGACGGTATGCGACCACACATACCGCCGTCCTTCCCGGGATTGCCTGACCGAACGGTTCGAGCTCCCACTCTAGCCGTCTGCAACCCCGAAAGCCCCTTTTAATCGCCTCTTACGACAGTCAGGGGATGCCGTAGCCCTATTCTGATCCCGGAACAACAGGGCAAATGTCTTCCTAACAAACAATTTCATTACTAATCAATTTAATAAAATAATGGACTTTATTGGAATCGTTAAAGTTATAAAGGAACTAAATATTTGGAAAGTTTTTCTAGTTATGGCAATAATTGTTTTTAATTTGATTTGTGCACTGTTACATATAACCTAGTTTTTATTTTCATAGCTTAGCTTTCGACTGAAATAATATTTATTATATTTATAGTGACATTGCCTGTTATATGGATTTTTGCTTGTTTTTATATTTTTGTTACTTGTTTGTTATTTTGTTTGTGATTGTTGCTTCATGTCAATGAATATGCAATAATATACTTGTCTAATTTTAAGATCTTTTGTTTTTTTTTCTTATGAAATTTGTACTGGTTTTGCGAAGCGTGAGTATTCGGTATTAAATGGGCGTTGGATCTTGTTCAAAGGACCTATGGATTGTAGGTTCTAAGATGAGGTGTGATGTGATGTGTGTGATAAAGTGTGGAACATAAGAAAACAAACACTTCACTCAAGACATTGATCAAATACACTCCAAATGAAACAATATGTATTCTGTTATTATATCTGTCATATAGGTTCTACATAAAGTAATGTTTATTTATATATTTTTTTAATCCGGCGACTTTAATGATATCTGTATTAAATGCTTGTTATTTGTGTTGTGTGTAGTCCCTCTATCTTTAGAAGTACTCTCATAAACTACATACAAATATTAAAGCGTTTTCACCCATTAGTAGAGCAATGTGGAGGTAGAGGTAGAACCTCCTGTGAAGGTTTATAAGGCAGACATAAATGATGTTTGAATAAGGTTAAGTAATTGACTCTCTGTGTGTAACAAGCAATTGACTCAAAACAAGTTTCTAAAGTTAAAAATGAAATGATTGGTATAGCGGGTGAAATTAATGAATAAAGTATAACAAGGCCATTGGGCGGAGCCTCATATAGGGCGGTGGGCGTAGGGCTAGTCACAAGGAAAACAACACATGACAACTTAGAACATTTATATTCGAGGTATTATTTGCCGTACCAAATAAAATATTAATAAAACAAACGTTTGAAGTGTTATAAAGTATGGATTAATTTGTCGCGGTCAATTTCCGTCTATGAGCCTTTGACATGGATACAAATTACGTCGGATCAAAGACTTAAAATATAAAAAAAATGTCTTATGAAAAAGCGTTGCAATCCACGGAACCATAGAAACGCCATCATAACTAATGATGGCGTTGCTATTGTTCCGTGACTCTTACGTTCTTGATCGGATATGCTACCGTATTTTTTTCTATAATTTTTTATTTGCTAAATGTTGATTAATTTAAAAAGTCATAGTTTCCGCTTAGTGGTAGACATTCGACCAAATTTCATTATAATGGACAATCTTAGGTTTTTTTTTATTGATAAGACAATACTTCGTTAATATGAATCACATTAAATAAAAAAGGAAATCTGTTGGAAAACTAAAAAAAGTGTTATTTTTCTATTTAAATTAAATTGCATTATTGACACTTTCGTATATTTGATCAATTGCTAGGACTAAGTACCAATGGTCTACAATAGTCCTTTTTATATTTTACTTTAGCCAAAATCTATTAGTATGCCAATACAGTGTTAAATCCAAGGGAGGGCTTAACCCAAAATATCGCTAAGAATACTCTCCTGCTACATACATATATGAAAACAATTGGTAGATAAATTTCCATATATGTGTACAAATTTCTATACGATTTTAACATTTAGATTTAAAAAATCTATTCTTACTGTGTGAATGTTATATTGGAGCTTCACTTGGTGTATGTTGCTACATTACATAAGATATACAGGATTAGTTGAGTATATTAAATTTGTAGTGGTTTAAGTAATCAGCAAGTATTTGTCAACATACTTTCAATTCCAATATTTACGATCTGAAACGATTAAAAAACGATGAGACAACTTTTTATCAAGAAAAAAAAATGTGATAGAGGTCAATGAGGATAGCTTGTACCGTGTGTATTATTTGTGTACATTTTGGTCCACACGACATAGGTTTCAATGACATTCCTTCTCCAATGCACTTTGCTAAGTGAAGATCTACCTTAATAAATTAATTAAATACAATTTGTATGTAAGCTTTCATTGCTTAATATTGCGGCTGTGTAAACTAAGAGTGAATTTCATGTATTTAAGAATTCTATGTATCATGTGGTAGAGTTGTGATGTTGTCTTATTAATATTAAATGTGTTATATAATAGTGTTCATCTTGTGAATGTGAAATTTAAAAGGGTCTATGAGAACCTACTTAGTATAACAATAGTTTGGATGAATTAATATTTCCTTCGTAGCGACACGAACTGTGAATTTTTTGAATGGTATTTCTGCAAAGCACGTAGGCGATTGAATAATTTAATATGATCTAAAGAAATTTTGGATTAAAAAACCGATTAGTCCATTCTGAAAAACGTAATAGGAATGTGTAGTTATACCATGTAGAGGGCCTAATTTTGTTTTGTGAACTACATGTAAGAAGATAGTAAGCTACATTCCGCTTCAGAGGATGCAAGTATTCATCGACTCGTCTGCGCTTAGGTGAGTGATTTGTATTCGTTTTAGAATTTATTTATCATTCATTAATTATTCACTTACAGTAACTTATCATGTTAATTTTTGTTCATGTGTTTGTTGCTCTTTCACGGAAAACTACGGTTGGATTTCGCTGATAGCCACACACAGTTCTTCTACTCATTACTGTGGTAGATGTGGCCGAAGCGTTATCTTATCGTTTATTTTATTCTTAACTAGTTGACCCCGCGAACTTAGTTCCGCCTAAAACTCCAAAATCTTAAATTATCAGTGGTCCTCCACTATATTATGCATTTATTATAGGTACATAAAAACCTTCCTCTTGAATCACTCTATCTATTAAAAAAAACCTGCATTAAAATCTGTAGCGTAGTTTAAAAAATCTAAGCATACATAGGGACACACAGCGCGAAGCGACGTTGTTTTATACTATGTAGTGATAAATTATACCCTGTAAGTCGAAGGAAGTTAGATTTAGATCCATACATTTTTACAATAATAATCATTTAAAAGACTAAATTTGCAAACTGGGCTGCAGTTTTAATTTTAGACCGATTACCCAATATTGATTTTACCTAGATACTAGTTCGTCTAGTTCTAAATGTAGTCTGTTGTGTCTACGCAAATTGACACGTTGAAGTGTTAATAGAATACGAATTGTATAAGTTAATGCGGCATTATATTCTTGGAGATTAAATTTCTTGTAATATGAGTATTTTCGTATTTTTTTTTAAATAAGGACTAATTTTCGTCAAAAGGAGTAAAAGTTGTGTTGGATTAATTTTTTTAAAACATACTTGGATTTTCCAAAAAATCTTATTTAATTTAGGTCGATATAATGAGTGCGAGCTCATTGCCAGATTTTAATTATTTGGCGATTTACTTAAATGGCGTGGCTATAGCTATCGTGTCGTTATCAGCATATCTGTTTTTGTCTCTGTCCACAAAAATCCACTGTAAAAATCCATTGATGGATCTTTTTCCACGTTTGTGTCCATTTTAATCCTCTATTTATGATTTTATACAAAGTAGATTTTTTGATACTAACGCGTGTCAAAAAATCCATCATGTTTAAAGCAAACTGACATAACCTTCTTTTTATAAACTTTAATTTGGTTTCACCCGTGATTTTTGTCATGGAATCGCATAAATTAAATTTGATCCACTTCAGGGTTATCGATTGAGCTGAAATTTTACATACATATGTAAAACACGTGACACGCAACCTCATCGAGTATGGGCTCGTTTGGTTTATTTTGATAAGTACTTTGGTGCTACGTGGTTACCAGGGTCCGACGAAGAAGTGGAAAGTTGGCCATAGTAACTTAGTAACAAAGCGACACAACCTCGTTAAGTTTGATTCGTCTTATTGAGTGGACCGTCTTTGATGGCTGGTGAATGATGCTGATTTGGCGGATGTGAATATGCAACTGAAATAAAAAAAAAAAAAAAAAAAATTTAACTGCTCCAGGTGGGCTTCGAAGGAACCTTATTATATTGATACATTAAATGAAATGGATATAATGAAAAATGTTACAAACAACTAACCAGTACATTACATATCTAACGCATTAGGGTTGCCTGTAATGTTAGATATAAGTTTCGATACAATCAATAATTAAATTACTTCCTTCCTATGACCCTTTCTATGAGTTCCTATGATCACCTTCCAGCTCCATCATCAGATCAGCACCATGTCATCATAACATTGCATTGTCACGCGTTTGCATATGTTTGTAAATTTCTGTTCAATCGGTGACCCTGAAGTGTATGAAATTCAATTTGCAAGATTCCATGTCAAAAATCACAGGTGAAACCAAAGTAAAGTTTGTAAAAAAAGGGTATGTCTTTAAACGTGATTGATCTTTAAATACGCGTTAGTGTCAATTAATCCACGTTTTTATAAAATCATAAATAGAGGATCAAAGTGAATACAAAAGTTGAAACAGATATGTGTCTTTTTCAACTATTGTAACCACTTTAATCAATGGATTTTTATGGACAGAACCCTGTTTTCGAGAAAAGTTCAATACAAATGCATTTTTACTAGTAATTGAAGGTCCAGTCTTTTAGTCTTTTAAGTTATGTTGAAATTACTCCACTTGCTTTTACCGACTACGACTCTACTATTTCTTCAAGTCTTAAATTTTTAGTTAGCTATAAGACTAAATAGTAAGTCGAAATCATTTAACTTTAATAATGTGTGATTTCTTCAAAGATTTACTTGCAAGACTTGAAGGGTAATGTACACGCATGCTGGAAATGTTTTCCAGTAGACTTTAAAACTATCCTTCCTCACAAAAGAAGTACCTACTTATATACATTTTCGTCAAAATGTCTTACCACAGTACTAGTATCTACAGTATTATAACTTCTTACAAACGCACGAAACGCAAGTTGTACCTACGTGCCACGATTTCGGTATGCATTTGGTACTCAACAGATAGCGAATGTGCCGTAAACACGTCCAGTGTTAATAATTTTTATTTTGGTTGGTAAAATATTATTCAGTGTGAAATTTATAACTATTATTTGTGTACGATTTATTATTAAGTCTCTTAAATATTAAAAGAACGCGTTGTTTTTTACCTTAATCTACTAAATAAAATACATAATAAGTAAGAAAGAAAATCAATGTATACTTGATGTATTAAAATACTTTAGGCGGGTAGCCCTAACGCGAATTCTCGTCTAGCGCGTCTGTAGGTATAAAATTCAAGGACACGGCAGAGTTAGACTACTGTATGATATTAATACTATGGTCTTACATACCTCGAACTAGGTTACCAGAATCAAACTCAAGTTATTAGTCTAAAAAGGCTTGACAACTGAATCTTAATTTTAGAGGTATATCGTGTAAAAATATGTCGTGTTTGTTTTTATAGATTTCAAGGGGATGATCCACACCGCGCCACATTACCTGTAGTTTTACCGAGTCGCCATTTTTATTCATTTATGAAAGGACATCAACCTCATGCACTAGGAAGTTAACTTATAATAATAACTATATAACAAAATAATCAAATTAAATTTTATAAGTAGTATGTATTTATAGTCACTTAAAATGTTAAGTTATAAGTATCTACCTTCAAACTGAATAACTTTTTCGAATAAGCATAAAATAATTTTTACATCATAAGTAATGTACCTATGCCGAATAATTACAAACTTATTTTAAGAATGCGGAGTCATCGTCATTTTAGTTGGCGTGAGACATTAATTATTCTCCGAATAAAATAAATATAACTCGGAAGGTATCGATCTGGTTCTAAATCTATCTTTGGGAAGCTGCAGTCGGTAGTTATTTTTGCATGGAGGTTCGCTGGCACATCAAGTAGCAATTTAGGTCAATTTGTGCCGGAGTTATTTTAATTTCTATTGTAACTGTACTGAAATAGGAGTTCTAGGAAAATAGGGTATAAATCATCAGCCAGAACTGACATTAGGATTTAAATTGGCATTAACAAGCTTATTTAGTATCTACATTAACTTTATTAGCTGCGGAATTTATACATATTTTACGTTTTGTCTCAAACAATAAAACCAATGAAACTCAATACTATAAAGTCTCCATATTCGCGTGGGCTATGTTGCGCTCCTATTCCGCGAACACGTAGGTACGTACAGTAGGTACGGTCTACATCCGTGAATGAAGAATGTTTAAGCTGCGAATACAAGAAAATGGTCAGAACGTTTTATCCCGCGTTTATCGAAGACGCGAATTCAGAAATTATACCTACTAATATTAACACTTGAGATAGAAACTTCCGATTCTTTTTTAACCGACTTCCTTAAGGAAAGAGGTTATCTATTCGTCACGTATATTTTTTATAGATACTGAGGACACGGAGTGCGAAATATAACATAGTAAAGTTAATGTAGAGAAGAATAAAATATACCTAATACTGTAGTGTAGTGTGTTACAAATAAGTAAATAACAAAATAAAAAGTGAATTGTTTATATTGCTGACAGTATAAACACAATGTCAACAATGTGAGATTTCTGCATCGAAAAAGCCAAGTCAATTGAAGAAGTTTTAATAGTAACTTGCAGATATTAGTGTTAATAATTACTTAGATATTTATAATGTTTGCAAGCCCTTTTTTTAAAAATTAAAAAATAATAATAATGCACAGGTGAAAAATGCATAAAAAAGCAACATTGATTGATGGCAGTAGATAAAAACGGATTTTTCATTAAGATTTATGTAAAATAATAAAATATAATCTATTGTTATTACATTTTATTTATGGTAAAATCTATTGAATATGAAAACGTTGTTATTTGGATTCAAGTACGTTCGAATTTAACTACTGTGGCGAATAATTAATATGAATAAAAGTTATTAATTGGTATATTTTTTCTGTTAAGTTCGTAGTGTATTAAAATATATTTTAATAACATGGCAAATATAACACTTATTAAGGTTCTAAATTATTTATACCTACTTTCATATTTCGCAAATGTTAATCAGCGAATATGCGCGATAGTGTAAACAAGAGGCCTGCAAAATATCTCATAAATAATTAAAATTTTGGTTATGTATTTGTCTATTCGTAGATAAAATATAATTTTGTTTATTTACTATAAGCTATGTAAATATGTTCGTAAATTGTAGCTAGCCGCATCTACCACTCATTCACTCATTCATTCGATTTTTAAATTCACAATTCGTGTCGTTACAATAGAGGCGATTGGGATTACCTTCGCTAATACATTCTTACATTCTTTTTATTATTTTTTTATTTATCTGTCATGTAATAGAGTACTTTATTGACAAATAAATTTCCTTAAAAATTTTCATAATAATATTTGATGTAACTTTTATTGTATCATGTACAAGGTCTTCAGTCCACTTTTCATGTTCTAGTTGTAAGATTATTAGGAAATAAATGATGTGTTTATAAATTATGTAAAGTTGTATGATTTTAGTTCATGGTATCCATACGTAATATTTGCTAGTTGTAATTTTAACCTTTCCATTACTTAATAATGCTTCTTAATTAATTATTTAACAGTGTCTACTCATAGTTTCGTCAACTTGTAAGTTGCATTGAAATGGTTTGTGTTAGTGACCCGTAACGCGCTACTATTGTGTAGCATTATTCGTAGCTAGCGTAGAGAAGGCATTCCCTCGCTTTGGCGCGATTTCGCAATACTTCTCCGCCCGATCGTCACTCGCGCATCGTTATCTCTGTTAACAATGTGGAAATTTAAGAATCACGTTGTTAGTGTTCGTGGCGAACTGTAAACGCGTGTGTAAGTTGCGTCACGCGAGGAAAACATACAAGTGATGAATGACGGCCAGGAAGTTTTTCTACGTAGAAGCGTAAGTGGAATGATTTCTGTATAGTCGATAAGTTTCGCAATGATCGTCGGTGAATAGAATGTTTGACAGGTGAAATTTGAAAGTTTGGCCAAGGTGTGGGGGTGGGTCGCGGGCAGTGGGAGCGCGGTGGGCGTGCTCGCGGGGCGGCCGGCGTGCGCGGCGTGCGCGGCGCGGGCGGGGCGGGCGGAGCGCGAGCACGTGGCGCGCGCTCACGTGGTGGTGCCGGCGCGCTGCTCGCGTCCATCGTGCCGGCCGTATGAATAATTGTGTACGGAGTGAATGAATCGATGCGGCGGCGGCGCGAGAGCGGCGGGGCGGCGGGCGGCGGCGGCCGCTGCGTGGAGGGGTGCGCCGCGGCGCGGCAGTCTCGTGCCGGTAGTCGGTAGTGCAACCGAGCGACTCCGGGAGCCGTCCCCGCCGCGTCGTCGCTCGCTCGTAGTCGTAGTGCGCCCGCCGGCTCGGCCCACGCCGCCGGCGCTCGAGCCCATGGAAACCCAAAATCAGGATGTGGCCCACAGCCCCGCCGAGGTGCCCAACGACCCGGGGTACGTGCACTTCCTAGGATGCACCGGCGCTTCCGTGCGAGTATCCGCATCTAATCACCGAATGTTTGTCTTGCAGGAAGATGTTCGTCGGAGGACTCAGCTGGCAGACTAGTCCAGGTACGCTAGTCGGTCGTCCGCTGCGCTCAGCCCGCGCAACCGACAGAAGTGCATCCGATGCACTCACCGGCGACGGCTAACTATTCGCTTATTACTCGTGAATACGTTCTCTCGTAACGTGAAAAGGAAAATCTGATAAGTTTTCAGTGATGAAACAAAAGTTAACTTTATAAACATCGGCAAAAGTTTGGTAATCAGCTGATTAGTCGTGTTCCGAACTTGTTGTTATCGGTGAATGGCATGTAGTGCACGTGATTATTTAGGCATAAGATACATGTAGGGATGCGTCTAAAGCCCCTTTATCGTGTTATGTACGTGCTGTAATTCAGTTAACATGTCAAGGTGTATCGGCAGTCAGGTGTGCGGTGGCGGCCATGCCGGGTGCGCGCGCAGTTTCCACTGCTCTTCCGTTTTGTCCCACCTTCGAGCTGCAAGCGAGATTCGTCCTTAACGTAAAACATTTTCAGTGCCAAATTCTAGTTTAGCGTTCCTTTGCCGGCTTTTACTCTAAACAGTTATCACAACATAACCTCAATCTTAAGTACGCAGAACCCGGTACCGGCTCGTTTACGTGTTCAAAAGATACCTGTATGGTACAAATAATTGGCAATAAGTAATATTCTGTATCTGTACTTGTAAATTTATTTAAATACACGTCATAATCAAATTATTGTTTTATTCCAATCCCGTTACGTAAATAATAACAAACGATCGCGCGCTAGTTTTCCGATAGATAAATCTTGTTTAATTTTTGATTGGATCGTAATTACGTTACTGGTCGCGCTGTATTCAAATATATTTATCTAGTAATTGGGTTGCATTATATTATTCGTCAATGGAATGCTCTGTATTAAACGAGACGTGAAATCGTAATAACAGTCATCAATTTTATTGTGCAGCAGAAATTAATTGCACTAGTGCATCTCGTAAAAGGCCGGGTGCGCATGCGCAATGGATGCGCCGCCCGCGGTATTAGGTCGTGCGCCCACGCCGCACTTTGATCCCCCTATATCTATGCCAACTTTGTTCTTCTCTGGAGTAATCTAGGCCGATGCATCAGCGAGACTCGAGCACTATCCGATCTATTGATCTTCAACCTTTCCGGGAACATGTGTATGTAGTTAGTCTATATTAGAAGTCGACTTCTAGAAAGAATTGCTACGTGATCAATTTTATGGCATATTAATTAGTCCTGAATCTTCAGTTACACAGCACTACAGTTTCAAATTGATACCAAAGGTTTCTATAAATCTGTAAAAACAGCGATTAATTTTCTGTGCAATAATTACTTAATTGTACTAATACAATTTTCGCGTTTTAATTAGGTATGTAAAGTCTATAAATTTATATACAAATAAAATTAATCATGTACTTGAATCTTTGCTTGTGGCCACGCCGCCGTTTTTTACGGTGCTTAGTCCGCGATGGCTTCTTGCCAACCGCTACTTGAGCGTAAATATTCGTTTTATTAAAAAGGTCAACAGGGAAAAGAAAACTTCGCCTAAATATCGCAAGACTCGTAAACTTACAAGTTCCTTAACCGCGGGATATTGATTTGTATTGTAAAATGTGCTAGGAACGCGACATGTTTGCTTAAGATGTTTGCACGTCGATTTGACTGCGGCGATAAGATAACTTTTAAAATTACTGAGTATCACGACACTTTGACTGTTATCTCCACATAAGGCGTGGAGCGCCGGGCGGGTTAACTTAATCACACGCACGAATATTCTTTAACTTTTTAATGCGTAATATTTCCAGTAAGTATATTATCTCCCCAAAAATTCAATCACAACTTATCGATAAGGTTGAAAGGAATATAATAAATCTAGAAAGCTATCACGACTAACTCTTCAATCAAATATTATCTGAGGTTTTATTTTTGACAGTAGTATTAAATGCAGTAGGCATATCTAAAAATACGATAATATTTAACAGATATGTACCTACGTACGCGGAAATATTCGTAGAAACACACAGGAAATTAAAATTAAAATTCCTTTTTTTTACTTGGCGTGTATTTCACAATCTCAAAAGCGTATGATTAAAAATTCTTGGGGCCATTTTAGTTTTACTCGCAATTTTCACGAGAAAATATTTTTTATTCTTCGAATTTAAAATACGCGCCCCTTTGTTGCGATATCTGAAATGGTATAAAATGGGGCAAGGTTAGATATTCTAACTTGGTTTGTAAAGGAGAAACTCATTATTTCAACGTCGCAAAGCCGTTCCAGCGAGTAGGTAGCCGTAGACAAAAGGTAGAGCTCCATTATCTGACTCACTTCTCGCGCCTGACATATCATTGACACGTTGACTCGAAGATTACATTGGACGCAAATCTAGGACTTGGATTGCATTTTCAGATGAAATTCATTGGCGAGTAAACCAAAGTAATAATAGAATAAAATCAATATATTTTTTCTAAAGAACAATCTGTTACATTTTTCAGTTGGTCTCATTGCATTATGTTTGCTAGAATCGCAATACCTACCTGTTTAAAAACAAGCCAAGTCTGGTGTTATACATATAAACATAAGATAAGGAAACTAAACTTTCCAGTTAAGTAAATACTAATAGAGTTTTTCCTTAGATTATTAAGAAGTAATGTAATACTTGACATTACCTACACCTATTTAATGCAAAAGTGATTATTTGACAAGTTCTAAAAAGCGGATATGGGGACAGCTAGTAGTAATATTTAATTGTAGGTATATTATAGCCAAAGAACCATCACTTACTGTTTGTAGATTTTCCAGCTATGTTGAATAGAAAACTAATTTTCTTCGGGACATTGTACGCTATAGCGTAGATAAACGCGTAAGCGTAGTAACATTCAATAACTAGTATGTATATTAATACTAAGCTACCACTAACTGTTTGTAGATTCTCCAGCTATGTTGAATAGAAAATTAATTTTCTTCGGAACATGGCAGGTCATTGCGTGGTCGGCTGGACCCGACACAATGTGGATGAGAACGGGATAGGTTGAACTCGTTACGGTTATTACCATGACGATTGTTAGCCTCGTTCGCGTTCGCGTGCGCGCGACTCTGAATATTGCTCAACCGTTTTGTTACCTAACTTGTGTTTTATCGGTAAATTCGTACCTGATGAGATAATTCGCAAAACTTGTATTTGTTAATCTGGTAACTTCAAACTAGTTGGGAAAAAATCTAATTCTTAATTTTATTACCAAACGTATCCGTTATTGGGCACGAGGTTATTAGGTAGGTACTACCGACTCCTATAGATCTTACAGATAATATAGTACTATAACAAATTCATTACGATTTGTCGTTACTCGTTAAGCTAAAGACTTTGATTTGCATAGTTATATTTTCTAAATTAATTTCGCACTAACCTATTAGTGTGCCGTAATTAACACCCTATTAAAATTCTCTATATGATAATTTATACATGAAATCTTCTTTACTCGTATTTTGTGAAGCCTAAGATGTGTCATCTCCTATAATACATATGTATGAAAGTAGACATTTCAATTTATCATTTAATATACTGTCGAGAAACGAGCGAATCACTTTCAGAAGTTGAAAGGCTCACGACTCAATTCCTTCGTCTCTTGCGAGGAATTCACCTTCGACTTCATCTATTATTAATCCAAGGATTTTGCATACGTTGAATAATGCATTGAGTGACTGATGCAGAACGAACGGATTGTCGTTATTTAATTTACACTCCAAAGCTCCCTTGATGACATACTAGACGCGGAAATAGACAAATAAAAAACCTATGTCCTCGCCGATATGACTTTCAATACCTGTACCTATAGTAAAAAAAACAATCCCGTTGTAAAATTTTATTTTAGATTTTCTTTCCACCGACTTGTTCAATTCGTTATTATAAAAAATAACAACTTCTAATGTATTCGAAATGTGTCGTATTAAGTGAAATAAAACAAAATATTTTTTAATAAAATATATCATCTATATCTAACTTCTGAATACATTAACGAAATGCTAAATTAAATAAATTGTATAGGGTAGGCTTAGAAAACACGTGACATGAGTGACGAAGGCGAAATAAAAGAAAAGTTGAAATCAATGAAAATTAACAAGAAAATCTCTTCTATGTGGAAATGTCGACTTCAATCTCAGTATGATGATTTAATAAAAACGATAAATTTTATAGCATCGGTACCTAATTTGGATCCAAATGTTAAAAATAGGTAGGTATTCTATAGAAAAAGTGGGATTAATTTGTCAATTATGACTTAGTGTCAGTATGATACGCAAAACTAAATAAATCAATGTGACTATAGATTAAAAAATATACACAATGAAATTTGTTTATAAAATAATATATTTTTTAGTTAAATTAATAGCTACGATTTCACGGCTAGTTACTGCCGGTTTATAGATCGAAAGTAGTGATTTTTTGTTTCGTTTGTATACTTTTAATAGAACGAATTTACATAACTATATAAAACAAATTATTTAAGTAGCTTAATTTAAAACGTCGGAGTTAAACCGTGAAATTAATGCTTGCATCATTTTATAAGATATTAGGAAATGTTTACCTACTTGAAACTAAATTATAAATAATCTTTAGGATTAACATTTATCCATTTATCTTTAACAAAATGAAATTATCTGTAATAATTCTTGGCTTGTTTAATCTTATAAGCATGACACTCAACAAGCACTTGATAACAACAAACGAGTGCCCACGTGATGCAATTGTGTAGACGGTCATGGGTTCGATTCCAAAAGGAAGTAAACATGTAGGTAAATAAAAAATGGTTTTAGTCCTGCATTTGGGTGCAAAGTCCTCTTTGTGGTCCACGAGTTCCGGTGCGAGGCTACAATTATGAAAGCGTAACTTAGGTATATGAGAAAATTAAAGTGTAAGTACTTAGTCTTTAATTTGCAGTTGCGAAATAGTTTTTGCAATCCTCATCTGACTGAAAAAGGGAAAAGGAAAAGTGGTCAAAGAGAAAAAAGTACGTAGCGAGTGAGAAGTCGACCGCATTACCGCAAATCTGGGAATAATCCTCTCTTATGTAGCGTTGAAGCAGTAGTTTAGAAATTGGCCGTAGGGACGGATGCACGTCTCGTTTCCATAGTTAATTCGGTTGCCCACAAATAAATAAGCGAGACCGGTCTGACACGCATTTGGTTACAGAAAAATAACATACACGTTTTAAAGAGTATATTTAGATACGGAAAGACTTCGATCTACGGGTTACTCGTTGCATCCGTAACAATGACTTTAAAACATTTTTTAAAACTGGTATGTTTTGAAAAATAATGCTAAGTATTTTTTTAATTATTGTTTTTAATTGCTGACAAATGTCATATTTTTTGGCAGTCCAGTTTAGACAGTCGCAAACAACTTTTGTCACGTTTAGCTGGAGTTTTAAGATGTAGAATGGAAAACTTCACATGTTTAGGTAATATCAATCGATATAACATACGTAGGTATATCTATAACTATAAATCTATAAAAATATCAGCTATATTAATAGAGAAAATTTTTAGGTTGACGTAAACTATAATCATGGACGCCATGTGTTATCTTATTGAAATTTAGGAACCTTAAAGTTAATAATAATGATATGACATAAAAATGAAATTTCATCACAATTTATTTTTTTCTAACCGTTTGTATAAAAGTGTAGGTAGGTACTTTATCAGCAGACATAATTAATTTGAATTTTAAATTCTTGATCTTTTCATGGTTCAAGTATTTACTGTGGATACCATGGAAGATAAGATCGAATTTATAAACTAATTTTTGATTCTTTTTTTATGGTACGAATATGTTGTATGCCCATATAACTTCATTTTAACGACATAACTACAATCTTCTGCACGTATTGTGCAGAAGATCGCAGAAGATTGTGAAGAAGATGTAAAACAGATTAGACAAATTTGACAAAATTGTATTGTAATACCCCCGCTATATGTATCATCGCTATACTCAGAAAGAACATAAAAAAAGGAACCACCTTAGTACCTACCTATAAACCTCAGAATGAACAGCATTGTATTGATTAATCAACTACTAGTTTCCTATATAACCATTACAGCACAGTATTGTCTGGTATTTATACAATCTTACGTGTCACTCTCAGAATTTGGATTCACGACGGGAATCCAAGTTTGCATTGTCAGCTAGAAATATTTCTGTGTAGCTTGCATAACTGCAATCCATACATCCAGACGCACATCTGGGAACGTTCGGTTTAGACGACACACGCCACTGCGTTGTTGTCATTACTCATGTGTCGCGCACACGACTTCACGTTACGGACCTGCCATCGCTTACATAAAACGTCTTAACTCATACAAGATGCATGCATAATGGACCTAAAATTTTAGTCGTAAAGATGATTTCTGTTTTCCCCCTACTCCCATGCTGCCTTAAGAAACGCGACGCAGAGAGCAGCGCATCTTCAAACGACATGCTAATTGACGTTGGCGTGAAGCGAGAGCTTGAACCTAAGGTTATTTTTTTAAATCCTATCCTACCGTGACGTTTGTTCTTTAACTAATAGATACTTCACTGAGCCTCGGGTGCTAAATTGAGAAATTACTAAGTTATTCACCTTACCGTTTTCGATGTTTATCGATGTACTCGATTATCGTTGATTTTTAATCAGAGCGGAGCATCTTTTTAAAGTGTGACGCAAGTTTTATCTAATATCTAATATTTGTATACTCATTCGCGTCATTATAGAGTATGATAATAGTAACAGATAAGTAAAATCTTTCTGATCAGAACATGTCCTATTCGTGCCTACAAAAATGATGTAATATTGTGGATTGTTGAGAAAGATTAGTTACATCGGTTTGTCATAGTTGCTAATATGAGATGTAGGTATGTACTTCAGAACAATAGTCATTTCAAATTAGTATTTGCAGAGCATTAAAGGTATCAGAGAATAGGCACTTATCGTGAATGAATAGGTTTCTCACACCTATTAGCTATTTCTAACAGTTGGTTTCTATAATTTCCTAGTTAACTATATAGGTAACTGTGTAAACATATAGTTTCTTAGGCAGATACGTTACTTAATTATTAATTTGTGCATTATCTGTAATAATAAAATAGTTATGTATAGTATGTTCTAGGCACGTATATTTTTACATTTTATTGTAATTTTAATTTAATGGTGCGTTTAGTAGGTATACTTCCTAAGGGTATGGAGATATCGTACTTATATCAGATGCCGTATATCGTTTATCAGAATTAATATTTACACAAAAATCAAAAATCACCATTTTACTTCCAAACAACTACTTTAAATTTAAAATAATTTAGACACTACAAAAGAGAGAACTAAGTGTCGACTACCATTATAAAGATTTATTACACCGACGCCGCAATAAAATCGTACCTAGTCATACAGCCAGGTCTAGAGTTCAGAAGCAAGAGAAAATAGCTTTAAAATAATATCTTTATTAAGCACTCCTCGTGAGATTCTTAGCGAGTCATGAACGTTTAAATAGCGTACTTGAAAAGCCTCTGCATACCAGATTAATGTTCGTTTAATAAAAGGTAAGAAATTTAAACACGAAGAAAATATATTCTTCCTTTAACTAGCCTTTCGCTTCGCGCATTCGGGTTTGGAATGTCTGTTATTCTAAATTAGCATTTATTTATCTATTGCTATAAGTAATTTTTAAATGGTTCTAGTATATAGGTAAGTATCTACCATATAAGATAATGTTTGTTATCTAAAATTTTCTATCGGTAAAGTTATAGAGGGGTACTGTAAATTAAACTTAGGTAGGTACGATTTTTAACAGGTTTTACGATTTTATATCATTTATAAACTACATTTGGTTATCATGGTTCAATTCAAGCTCCATTAAAGTGTAGTTAGCTGTGACCAGCAGTAAGTATTAAAAAGGGCCTTATATAAGGAATGAAGAAATAAACGAGCTTGCAATTTATCTAATGGTCACTGCCGCCTATGGACAATATAATTATTTCCTTCAACATGTATCACAATCAACAATACAAAGGAGGGACAACGTTTGTTTTGACATTATCGTTGAATTTCATACAAAGAGCCAATTTTCGTAGCCCACTACCAATTTTTGGTCCACCATTTGGGAAGTGCTGGATAAAGGTTGCCGCCCATTGGATACTATCGCTTGAACAACCAGTTGCTTTACTGGAGGGTTACTGGAGCATTCGTTTAGTGTCATTTGGAGCTGCAAACATCAGCGTTGGAGTTAATAAACATACATACTTACATACTAACCCACAAACATTGCGAGTTAAATAGAAGCTTTTAAAAACTGATGCTTTTGCTTGCAGCTCCAGTAGAATATTTCTTGTGACAGTCGGGATAGCGTCTACTACTAAAACGTAGTGAAACGTCCACGCGATAAGCTAAAGCTGTCAAAACTGTTGCAAATAGGCTATTTGACAATGCGAAAAATTAAGTGTCAATTACTGTTATCAGTATTTAATATGAGTTTAAGAATGGTTATTTATTAACATAAGTTGAAAATAATAATTAAATTTATTTAAAAATCCTTAAATAAAAATGCATTTTTTTAAACGTTTGTCACGTGACACAAAATGCTCCTGATTTGGTGGGTTTATGATGACGTCACTTGCTTGTAAACTTTCGTTTTTTGTTTACAACAAATATATGTGGATGACATGAGCCACAGATGACAATACAGGCAAGTGACGTCAGCAACCCGCCATATTGTCAAAGTAGCGTTTTTGCGCGCTATTTAAATATTGAATTTTTAATTTGATATTTTTCAGCAAATATGTACCAAAATTAAAAAAAAACAACTTTTACTGGGTTCCTTGACCTCTGCTAGATAATATAAAATGGATTTTAAAAACCTGTCAAATAGCCTATTACTCGGCGACTATTCAGTAACTAATGTATGTGTAAAGAAGATAAACAATTGACTATCGATAGATTTTTCAGTTAAACAAACAACAATTTTGATTCCCGAGGACTGCAGCGGCTCAAACAACTGTTCAATAGTTTACGCGACACCACGGCATCTTTAGCAATTCAACAGATTGTACCCAATCGGAGTATAACGTTAGGTGTTAATTTAGTTATATGTAGGTACTACTAGCAGACCCGCGCGACTTTGTGTAAACCAGAGGCTCTAAAACTCATTTCGTCTAACGACCACTTTGAAAATCAATGATTTTGTAGCGTCTTCCATTTTCTTTCACCTTAAAAACTTAATATTGGTCACGATTGGAAATTAATATAACTAAGCTAAATACCAAGTCTCAGTTTGCTGGCATCAAATTTGGCGGATTTCTGAAAGAACTTCCAACCCATTTATACTACTTAACCCAACATTTTACCCCCTTAAGGGTCGATTTCTCGAAAATGGTGGAGCACGTTTTCAATTATATCGAACCAAAAAGCTAAATACTCAGTTTCATTAAGGTAGCATTAAAATTGGCGGACTTTCATACATACGATCTCCCTCTTTTTACCCCTTAGGAGTTGAATTTCGAAAAATCCTTTCTTACATTTGTACCAATTTTCAAGTTTCTAGGTACAGTAGTTTCTGCTGTGCGTTGATATGTCAATAGTTAGTTCAGTTTTCCTTTTATATAAACAGATATTTATTCAATTAAGTAGTTCAATTTAATTAATTATTAACATTCAATTAAGAAGAGAAATGGTGGTCAGAGTGGCCAGAGTGGTCACTATACCGGTGCTACACGCAGCTCTAGGTATGATCCCCGGTCAGATACATCTGAATCATGAATTAAGATTCAGATAGAAGATAAGATTAAGATTAAGGTACTATTCTGGGTCTAGGTGTTTTTGTGTTCGTCTTTGTGTGTGCTTGTATGGATCAGAATGTAGAATTTTTATGGTGTATCATCGTGTTTGATAGCTATCAATGGTTAACGTATAGAGAATGTTGCTATGTTCGTCCACTGCTTCGCTATAATAAATATAATGGTTATAATATTATAAAATAAATACAGGATTTTCAAAATTAACTACATATCCTATATTAGGTTGCCACAAAAAGCACCATTAATTCCCCCATCTAATTAACTTAAATTATGGACACATAATGTTTACGTAGATATAATTAATTGCAAATTATACATCGCGTCATGAGTATAATTGTTAATTATAACCGTTTATAATTACTTACGATTGAATAAAATTTTCATACGTAACCTACATTTTATTTAGGGGAAACGAGAAATTATTCATAAGATATATTGTTACATATTCATAGTTTACTTATAAAGCCTTGTTGATCGCTCAATGTTTATACTAATTAGAAAGCTAAGATGTTAGTGATAAAACTTTTACATTTAGTTTATCGTCATGAGTATTTCTACCTTAAGCTCTACTATGTCCTGGTTCATTTATATATTAGTAGCATCAAACCCTTTAACATGTCGGAAATACAATCACCTTACAGAATTTAACATTTTACAAATGTTGCAAATGTTGACTGAAGTAAAAATGGAACTTTTAATATGAATACCATTAATTTGACTTACTATTAATTACCAATAATTTTACTTAACATACTTAAATAAAAATTAACAAAACCTAATAAGAATTTAGACTATAACTACAAATATGTCAATAACATAAAGATCCAAATCCGAAATGATTTAATATCTTAAATATATAGATAGGTAAATGTTCGGTACCAACTTCGCGATTTCCCAGTAGAAAATATCAGTGAACAGAAAAGTTCCTAAACTGTTGATTTGTTTTCATGACAAGTATTCATTAATTTTTAGGTTTACATGCTAAATAATTGATATATACCTACCTAAATCATTTTTTACTTTGAAATTATAGTTTGGTCTCTTTGTCATAGAGCAACTTTGTTATTTCTTGCAAAAATCTTGTCGCATTGTTTTGTCTTCTCAAGTCTTAGCCTGTCTTAGTTTACAGTTAGGAATGCTAAACAATATATTATTGTCTTCAACGATCTTACTTTTTCAGATGACGGGAATAAACCCGTTAATCACGAGCAGGCGCTGAAAGCATTATACAAAGTACCGGATAGATTTTAGATTTATTTTGTGATATTTTACTGCCATGTAGTAAAGCCACAGTGGAAAAACACGATCCAAATCGCGGAGGATTATAGAAATAAAAATGTGCTCCAATTTTCATTTGTTTTTCATCCAAAAATAATTCTCTATCTAAACGCAATATTTTTGAGAACACATCTGGTCGCCCCTCCATATTTTATTTATGAATCTCGGCTCTATCATTCTTTGACCTTGATTGAGAATCAGGCTAGCTGATATTGCTCTGATCGGATTTACATTTAGAAATATTCTTAGGGACTTAATATTACAATTGCGTTTTATCCTTTGTTTGGTCATGCTTTAATGACGGTCCTAATGGATTCCTTGGTAAACGTAATATGTGGAAAATGGAACTTTTGACTAAAGTCAATGTTTTTAAAAGTGTTAAATTACTTCAATCTATTATGGGGTAAGTATTTTCTTGGTAGTTAGAGAAATTAGCAAGGAGTCTTGCACGGGCCCCTCGCACACTTGTTCAAACCCTTTTGTATTAATCAGAAATCTACATATCTACTAGACTAGGAGTCAAACCCACTTTAAAATACTGGTGATGATGAGTGGTGGTTGTACTGTTACTAAATAATTTACATAATTAACTACACTACGCTATGCTGCAAATGAAATGAAATGTCTTTATTTTTGCATAGGCGTACGGAGGCACTTACAAATCGCCAGTTGCATTTTTTTATACTACCCCCGGATCGGAACACGACCTTAATCGTATTTGCCACACTCTCTCTCGTCAATCCATTATTGTCCCACAGCTGGGCACGAGACTTCTCTCAGAATGAGAGAGTTTTAGGCCATAGTCCACAGTGCTGGCCAAGTGCGAATTGGTGGACGAGTGGTGGATTTGCCATAGGTGCACTAAGTCACATTACATAAAAAGATATCTTATTTATTTATCATGAAATTATTGATTCCCAAAAATATAAATAAATACATTTCGATACCGGTTAAAGCGACCTCTCAATGGAATTAAAAAAACCTTGCCAATTCCAATAGTTTCTTTTTAATAAACGTGCGTATTAAAATAATTTACAATCAATTGCCTTAATGGCAAAGAAAAACATCGTGAGAAAACCAACATACATTTTATTTTGATAACATAAGATGAAAGGAAATGAAATAATTTATTGCGTATTTAAATTAATGATATTACTAACATAATTTAAAAACATGTCGGCATAACAAAATTTAGGGCTTTTTACACTAACAATTTTGAGAGTAACTATTTACTTATCTCTACCATATCGCAAGGGTATCCTAAAATGAAAAAGTTTTGGCTAAAGAAACTGGATAACATACACGCGCTTTCACACTTTCTTCCCTCATAGCCCCACACTAGGATTTTCTCCTGTATCGTGGACACACACAAGACGAATACACAAACACCCAGACCCAGAATATGAATCTAAACTCATCGTTCAGATACCTGTCTAGCCGAGAATCGAACCCGGGACCCATTGCGCGTCTGACCAGTACGGTAACCGCTACGCCACGCGGAACGTCAAATTTACGATCTTTAAACATTACAACTAGATACACCTCAATTGAGTGTTGTCTAAACAATTGTAGTTAGATTTTGTTATGCTGATGAGAGTTCAGTTCACACAACATAAATACATACATACGTACATTAACATTTATCTAGTATTTGTTGCAATCAGGAGCGCCTGGTTTCCGTATCGTGTAATATTAATTAAAAATTCATTGAGTTCGATGCAGGCGAAAGTAATTATCTCGGTAATCAAGCGACGCGTTTTCATTAACACTATGAGTTTAAAGGGATAAAAATCTATATATTGACATAAATATATATATTGAACTACTTTATATAGCAGAATTAATATTTATAATATTTAATATGCATTTTTTTTGACATTATGGTATAGAGTAGGTAATGGATTATTGACCCTGTAAAAATTTAAATGTAGAAATTTAAATGCTATCTTGTCAAATGTTTGTGAATGCCACTTTGTTAAGATTATTTTTTGTTTACATTGATATAGGTTATTTCTTCTTTAAGTATCTTATTGCATGCATGGTTTAAAGATAAGGTAAAATATAAATGATGTAGCCTTTCTATAAAATCAAATTCATATGTATTTGAAAATAGAGAATGTGATTTTTTATAACTGGAAATAGATAGGTAGAATAGAAATAGATAGGGTCTTTGAACTAACAATTAAGTAAAACTAAACAAATCAATGTGAAACGAGATTAAAAGGTAAACCTAAATATTAATCATAAGGTTAAAAGATACTCACAGGAAATAATCGAGTCAGATAATAAAACTTTAAATCTTTTTCTTGGCGACGAACAAGTAGGTATATTTGTGGAGTTCATCCGCTTCTGTCATTGTAGTATATTTTCTCATAAAATTAATGACGATCATCATTCAGAAAGAATTATTGAGCAATTGTTTTTTTGACATAAGGCTATTATTTTATGTGAGAAAGTTGCTAATGTCTTTCTATCAGGTCAGTAGCTGCTAGGGTTTTATTGTAACAGTACAATGGATTTTTAAAAACAAACCATTTTTTATCTAACTGAAGTAGCAAACGGGCATGCAGTCCACCTGATGGTAAGTGGTCACTGCTGCCCATGGACGTCTGTAATCAATTTCCACCATTCCATCGAAATGCAAGAAATGCTTCACGCTAGAAATAGGTGTGGCGGTGGTACTTCCTCGGTCGAACTACACTGGTTCTACCACCTTCATAAATAAATATTCTCATCTTATAATATAGTGCTAGACAAGCAAAGCCGGTTGTGGTACTTGCACTTGGAAGCCACAGGCTGAAGTAAGAATAGATGCTTTAAACTAGTTTTTACTAGAGTAGGCCAATAGCCCAGTAAACCCTGACATAACCTTGTAAGAGTTACGACCGTTTCAGACTGAAAGTTTGAAATCGATTGATCTAAGAAAGAAATTTTATTCTACTAAAAGATACTACAAAACAAAAAGTTACGAAACTGTCAGTCAAGCGAATATTGCAATTTCTATCGCAATCAAAATCTGACAAGAAAAATCTGTGTTACTTGTTTGGTAACAACTCAAGTTTATAAAGAATGATCGAAGATTGAGCTTTATTTAGGGGACAGTGTTATTAAATTCCGTTTCAAGATGTCTTTGGCAAATGTATTTTAAAACTTTCATTATTTGCTTACCAGAGAAATAGATCAAGGTTTAACTTTTTATTAAAATCTTCTTCATCTCTCGAAATCATGTTAGCAAAAAGAGCGTTCCGAAGATCTTGCAGAAACTTTAATTGGAACTAGACTAAGTACATCAGATTAGAACATTTAATACTACAAAAAAGTAAATTTCTTTCCCACGTTGACGTTTCACACCTTTTTTACCTGGTTTAATACATGCAATTGATTGATTTGGGCAATAACGCACCTCGACTCTACTATAACATGAAATTTAATGTAGCGTTTGTTTTATACATAATCACTTAAGGGATAAAATTCTACTACAAAACAAGTTTTATTAGGGGCTCGGCTGTTCAATTTTATTACAGTTTCCTGATTTAATGGAAAGTTTTTGGCAGTATGCCAATACATGTGTCTCGATGTCATGATAAGATCGGGAAACGTAGGACAAACACGTTTACTCAATCCGAGTGTGACGCGAATTAACTTGTAACTCGTAAAACCATTAGCGAATGCTTTTCGATTCGGAATGATGTCTCCTAATTGATGAGCGAAATATAGTGGGACTTATTCGCTACACGTTAGTGATTTTAAATAATACTTCAGCTATGTTATTTAATTTTTTATTGAAATTCCTGTCCACATATTATAAAATTGGCTTTTTGAATAAATGTTTTAAGTGACAAAGTACACTTTGTCCGAAACACATAGCGCGAAATCATTGCAATTAACAAAATCGATATCGTTTACGATACATTATCGTAATAGTAATATTTATAATTACATACATACGTACATTATAGTAATATTTATAATTTTTCAATTTAGGAATTTTATCTTATAACAGTTAGTTGTAGTAGCAACAGGTTAACCTAGGTTTAAGCATAAAGCAGAAACAGTGGAAACGGTATTCTGCCGATGTAATTCAAATAACAAACAGCTTTAAATATAAATTAATTATCATTAACTACGATATATGCAGCTTTAGATACTTACTTGTAGTAATCTATCAGTATAATCAATAAAGTTATGTGAATACGTAGTAACAAAATATATAAGAACTTCGAAAATTAATTATTTATTAAAAAAAAATGTTATAGTTCTGTTGTTAACAAGATATTTGCGCATTTGATTGTGCGCATTTGTAGACATTATTTCAGAAAAAAACTTCATAGACACTGTATCATCTAGAAGTATGGAAGCAACTTTTACAGGATGGACTTCAAATACAAAAAAAGGGAAAAAGAAAAACGTGACGGTTTAAGCGGTCATAATTTTACACTGCTATTTATAACAAGTTTTCTCCCGCGGCACCGCGCGCTGACTTCCTTTGGACGAAATGCTAGGTAATTTGAAGTGATTTTTCATCAAAGTCAATTAAGTCATCAATACATATCACCTTTACCAACAGATATTTTAAGGTCCTAAAAAATATTATAATTATTAATAGTAAAACTAGTAACAGTTTTCGGTGTCGTCTTAATAATGTGCATAAAAAAGCTGTTATATTTTTTTAATTACTGGGGAATATTTACTGCAATTTAATATATTTGTATAGTGGTGTTTATGAACCTTAATATGTTAAGACGTGTGTCGCCATTCCGAAGCCATAGTAAGCTAATGCTGTAGAGTAGTCAATAACAGGCACAAACGGTGACGCTTAATAACTTACTTAAAGGGTATTTTTAACGTTCCATGTAAATCGTAATACGATAACGTACACGAGATTCTTGCATCATTATTGCCAGTAAGATTCTTCTAGACATATTTACCCATCGTTACTTGTAATTGGACTCGCTACCGTCCGTTCTGATAACTGGGAGCTCAATTTAAAGTTATTAGGTAACTGGAGCATGAGATAGAACGTATGTTTACAATTCTAATGTTTGGTGACATATGCGTGGGCGCAAGTATGTATTTCGTGAAATGATGAATTTTACATTAAAAAGACTTGACTTTCCCGATTGCACGGGGCTGTCGCGTGCGCATGATTTCGATGCCTTGCGAAATAAATGGGTTGTGGCGGTTTAAAAATGCATTAGTGTAATCGCAGGTCGAGTACAAAGCATTACCTATTTCTGTCGTGCGTGAATGACAGCTAGCGAGTTGCTGAGCAGCGTCGATTGCACAGGCGACCTTTACGCTGCGCTCACGCGTTGCATCGCATCGCTGGGCTATGATAGCCCGATGCACTAATCCACTTAGACATTGATACCGTGGAGTAGGTGAAGTGTCACGTCATTGAACTTCGTTACGTAATCTACATTAATGGTCTTAGTTTCTAGATAACGGGACATAAAATAGCAAATACGTTTTCATTGGCTGCGTCTTAATGCACCCATTCCAAATGGTGTTACATATAATTCCGCTGGCGTTGACACACATCACTCGCCGCAAATAGCAACAGTTAATAACTTTATTGTTTGAAATCTTTTCTGATCTCTCTTTGCCTCGTTGGCACTTGTATGCGGACGTATGCAAAACTAAATAAACAAAATGTTGAGTCCATTCACACGGCGCTGACATTTCTGCGCTATCTTTCGTGTCATCTCTAGTCGATTGTAGTTAATTAATACACTTTTTATTGCTTTCATTGGTTATCTACCAGTTTATGAGCTGGACGTAAACGGCTAGGCCAAAGTCTACCACGCTGGGCAATCGGGAATTGGTTAAGTTCACATACTAGAGAATGCATTAGATCTTATAAATGCAATTAAGTGATAAATATTGATAATTTAAAATATTGGAAAATCATAGATACGTCGCATTTCAACTCGCTGCATTTGATTCTTAAACTAGAGGTTAATAGCATCAAAATCGTGAGTCAGTAAATAAGAATGAAATAATCTGCTACAATTTCAATGCGCAAAAATATCTGGCGTTATCAAGAATAACAACAATAATATGTATTATCGTACATCTATTCTAAATTGTAGTTCACAAATATTTCATATCATAGATAAATAATACATAAATTCTACATGGCATAGAAGTAAAAATGCGTAAAAACAGCTAAAACGATAAGCTATCATTAGTTTATTATCTAGTGTTTACTTTATGAATTATTTAAAAAAGATTCGAAAAATACGTAAGCCATTGGCGAATTTTTATAAAAGGTATATAAAAAAATACGGTATCGCATAGAATAATTTATGAGCCGTTTTCATTTCAAGTGCTGAACGATGGAGCCAATAAATATTAAATTCTAGAATTTTTATCACCTATTTATCCATGTCTGGATGCTTTGAGGGCTAAAAGTATCATATGTATGTATAATATTATTATTTTAGACTGTGAAAATTACGTTAAGGGTTTTATTCGGCTAAGATTATATCCTGGAGAATTATGTTATACGCATACGTATTTTAAGATGGTAGAGCTATTTGTGCTTTGACTCCGGAAGCATCACCAGCCTCAGGTTGGACTCATCTTATCTGGGGAGATTACAGATGTCCATGGGTGGCAATGGCCACTTATCACCAGGTTAGCAAGCTCCTTTGCTACTTTCATATTATAAAATTTACTATTCAAATCTGTTTAAGTTGTAAAAATTTTCAGCAATCTCATTTACTATTATTTTTTCTGTATAATAATGCTTACTGAGATTGCGGTGAACACTATTTTACTTCCTTGTTTACATACCTACTTTTATACATTTTAAAAATAAAGTTTACAATTTTAAACCTAATTAAAGTCATACTAAAGAGCTAGCATTTTTGTCAGTACTAAACTTATATACCTATATAAGAACTTTTGAGATTATTTATAAATTTACCTACATATAAAAGAAGTTACAATTTCAGGATTCAAATAGTAGTCCAATAGCTGTGGCCACTTAATAAGAGATAAATCGCTTATTTGTTAGCTACTTCTAATAAAAAAGAACATTTACAACGTCTGTAGAGAATTAGCGTACTGAAAGATAAAGTAGGTAATATAATATATTACGACATTTTGCTCGGCCTCTGCAACGACTATATTTCAAGGCAAACTACAAAGCTAAAATAATGTACATCGTATTGTAACTCTATAATTAAAGTGTGAAGAGAGTCGAACTACTTCAAAAATAGCTGTTTGTATGACACCGTAAATCTTGGTTATGACGAAAGTTTCAGCGTAAATCGTTAGCCCCTGCGCGAATAAATGGTCCATTGAATCTCAGTGCGATATATTACCACATAGGCGATATGGTGTGTGTGATGAAGTCGTATGGTGTCCTAGAATAAGATCTAAGTACCTTGGTTCTGCCTAATAGCAGCAGTTTCTGGCGTTTTATTTTATTAAGACTCATTCCAATTGGTCATCTACCTATTGGTCTGTGGGAGCAGTTTGCATTTATCGAACATCGATTTATGTGCGTATTGGAAATTAATTATCACTGCTTTTCGGTGAAGGAAAACATCGTGAAAAAACCTACACACCCGGGAGTTCTTTAAAAAAATTACTCGGAGGTGTGTGAAGTCTACCAATTTGCACTTGGCGAACGCGGTGGACTATGGTCTAAAACTCTCTCATACCGAGAGAAGACCCGTGCCCAGCAGTGGGACAATAATGGGTTGACGATATACAGTATACACTTACATTTTGTATCTCTGAAATAATATCAATTCACTGTATTATTTAGGAATTAATGAGAATAATATAATACGTATAAATTATAATGTGCTTAGTAGACTCGCTCGCCAGTTTTGAATTTTTATCAAGTTATCTGCTATCTAGTATTTGATTGTTTATTTAGGGCTCGTAAAATTGTAGTAGTTTGATTAAGCTAGAGGTGTTTGTTATGTTTACGTTTTGGTGGTGATATGGTAATATTCTTACTAATAAGGTGGTAGAACCAGTGTAGTTCGACCAGGGAAGTAGCACCGCCACATCTATTTCTAGCGTGAAGCATTTCTTACGTTTCTTTAGAATGGTGTGGTTGCCGGCACACTTTTATATGAGGCGACAATCAAAGTTCTCGGGAGTAGTAACGCATCTGTGATTGACAATATGTCCATGGGCGGCAGTGAACACTGGTGGACTGAATGCTCGTTTGCTACTAGAGTCAGATAAAAAAAAAATGTGTGCGTGTACTAGCGTACACTCGTAAGAAGTGAAACTTCTTTATGACGTTATTTTTCAAAAAATAATTTACTATATGCAACTTTACAGAAATTGGTTAAATAAAGTTAAATTAGATAAAGTTAAATAAAAGGCTTTTATTAAACTTTATCTAATAATCTAATCTATAATAATCTATCTAATATCACGCGTGGTAGGGATAAGAAAAAGATGGCGCGTAACAGAATAATGAAAAGATGGCGCGTAACAAAAAAAGATGGCGCGTAACGAAAAAATGTTACACTAATTTTTTTTCCAACCCCGATAAAGAAGTTTCACTTCAATAACAGGCATTTCATTTACACATTAAACTTCTGACTGATCATGTATACAGGTGTAAACCCATAGACATTGGGCCAATAATAAGTATATTGCTAATTTCATGTTTAATTTAATAATTTAATTTTAAAAATACCTACAGGCTTTGAAATGTGGTGAATTTACCACATCGAACGAAGCAAAATCAGTGGTGATTACATTTAGGTCACGCGTGAGACACCTCTAGACAAAGATCTGAAAAAGACATAAGTATATAGAGGATCTATATGTATACAACATTGGACTTTTCTTGGTAGTCATACCGGTAATATGACATTAAAAATTAATAGTCTAGAAGAGTGATGGGCGCTGAAATTGAAACACTGACAATCTGTCAGCGCTCACGCGGCTACACTTTTTAAAGTGAAAATGTAATTCAAAGCCACTTGTTACCAAGAGATTACCTAATTGGTAGGTCAAGAACTGACGAGATGTATAATAGGAAGTATCCACTGACATGAATTTTGTGAGACCAATTTCTTGGTTAACTTCCATTAGGTCACTGAACTATAGGTACTTGCCAATAGTTGTTCTTATTGTTATTATTGCAAAATTATTCTTTACAAAATTTAGACGAGTATGCTTATTTTTGATCTACTAACTTAATGAAAAATTAATGGGATAATGTTTATAATTTCCTTATAACCAATGTATAATATTTTATTAATACATACCATACTTTTAAGTTATTCTTTTAAATATACATATAGTTATAAAAATAGTTATTTAATATATTCACATAGTTATTTTACAATTAATAAAGATACATAAATTGATACACAACATGAACGTCCATACTACATACATAGCCAAATGGCATTATTTACATTAATCAATTTCTATCGCAGTTAAGATTCTAGTTACGTATAAATTTTATTAATTCTTTTCTTCAGCTATATAGAAACTAGAAAAGTCAAAGAAGCTGTCAAAGAGGCAACAACATTTTTATAATAATGCGAATAAATTCAAAGAAATTTAATTGATATTATTGTTATAGGCCTAGATAAAGGCTTTTTTGAATTGTGCCCTGTCCATATTTAAAATCTTTTTGAATTCTTCCATAAGCGCTGGATATCCGTTTAAATGAATATGAAGCGCAGATGTCAAAGTACATTAATATGTCAGTATTTTGTGAACGGATTATTCATACATCAGTTTTATTGAAGTCAATATTATACAGATAATAGACTTGATTTCATTATTGAACCGGAGAAATAACAAAGCCCATTGATCTACTGCAAGTTCATTATTTTCCCAGTGATTGTCAGTTGTGACTTATTTGTTTATTATTGTGTCATTTTGTAAATATTATTTTAAGAAAGTGCATTATGTAAATATAACTCATGTTTTTATATGTCTGTAAGTAATGTTCAAGACCTAACCGCAGGCTCCTGCAGCCAATTTAGCAATGGTGTCGAGGAAAAGTCGGTGCGGTGTCAATTGTGCTCTCAACCACGATTATTTAAAGGACAAAGAGGTTTGAATATCCACATTGGAAAAGTACACTCGAAAGTATCTAGTCAGGATACATCTCAATCAAACCTAAATGCACCTCATACCTCAGCAAATTCATCATCGTTTTCATATACATTAAGTCGGTTGAAGGGCTCTGTGGCAGTAGTAAAACGAATTCCTCGTGGTGCCCGTTTTACTGTTGCTGCAAGCCTTTCGGAATCTATTAGAAATGTTTTGTCAACTAATTCTATAAGAAGTTGGGAGCTACTTTTGACATTTGCTTATTTTAAACTACATGCCAGAAAGGATGGCTTAAGCTCCCTTACCAAGATCATAAAATCTAATTGTACTAACCCTGTTTCTCTCGTAGATGTATTAAAATACCCCAAATTTTCGACTTCAAATCTCAAAAAAAAATTGAGCAAAAAGTTAGCGATGGCGATCTTAAGGGAGCTTCAACTCTCCTTTTTTCCAATGACACAATTGCTACTGACTCTCCTGATACAGTTTCGGCCCTCAAAGACAAGCATCCTTCTCCTTTACCATCATTTCACCTTCCAGATTCTCCAAAACCCGATGATATTTACCTGCAAGTATCTAGTAAAGATGTTTTGGCAGCGCTGATGTCCTTCAAGGGTGGTTCTGCAGGTGGCCTGGATGGGCTTTCTCCTCAACACCTTAAAGATCTGGTGTGTACCTCGACAGGAGATGCGGGTAAAGCCCTTTTGGAGGATTTAACTCAGCTAGTTAACTTCATGCTTGCAGGTAAAGTTAACGATAATATTACTAGTATTGTTTATGGCGCTAATTTATGTGCACTTAACAAAAAAGATGGAAGTATTCGACCAATTGCTGTGGGCAGTACATTCCGTCGACTTGCTTCCAAAGTCTGTTGCAAACATATTACACCTATAGTTTCACGTCAATGTTCTCCTGTGCAATTAGGCTTTGGAAGCAAGGGAGGGTGTGAGGCAGCAGTGCACGCCAGTCGTACATTTCTTTTGAATAACGGAGGTGAAGTGTTGTTAAAGTTAGACATAAAAAATGCATTTAATTCGATAGATAGGGGCGCCTTGCTACAAGCAATTAAAACGCATACTCCCTCAATTTTCAATTATCTTTGGCAATGTTATAGTTCCCCATCTAAATTAATGTATAAAACAAATGAAATTCTTTCTTCGGTTGGTTGCCAGCAAGGCGATCCACTTGGGCCGGCCATTTTTAGTCTAGCCATTCATCCCATAATATCACGACTAAATTCTAAATTAAATGTTTGGTATCTAGATGATGGCACTTTAGGAGGGGAAGTGGATACAGTTATTTCAGATCTAAAAGTTATCATTGAAAATTTTTTAGCGATAGGTCTTAATATTAATTTTTCTAAATGTGAACTTTTTATCAATGAAAATTTGGACAGCTCGGAAAAATCTAGTATTATTGAGAAATTTAATGAAATAGCTCCCGGAATCAAAATTTTAAATAAAAATTCACTTCAACTTCTTGGTGCTCCAATATTTCTTGAGTCTGTGACACCTCTCATTGGTCAATATATCCATAAATTTGATGAAATTTCTCACAGACTTTTCGAAATTAAATCACATATGGCTATGTTTATCATCCGACACTGTCTTTTCGTTCCAAGATTTACATATGTATGTAGGTGTAGTCCAATTTTCAAATTATCAAATATTCTAAATTCCGTGGATTCTATCATTAAAATTACCCTGGAACGAGTTTTAAATTGTCATCTTTCGGAAAATTCATGGTCTCAGGCTTCTCTTCCTATAAGGTTCGGAGGTCTGGGAATTCGCAAAATTTCCAGTGTAGCTTTACCAGCTTTTTTGGCTTCTTCACATAGCACCCAAGATTTGATTGATAAAATACTTAACAAGTCTTTTATCAATCATGAGGTAGCCTATGTGAATGATGCCAAATTAGCCTGGACATTGGCCTGCCCAGGCCAAATTTATCCAGAGTCAAAAATTGTTCAGAGATTGTGGGACGAGCCGATTTGCAAATTATCTTTTGATAAACTTTTTCATTCCACTCAAGATCTTAAAGATCGGGCTCGTCTTTTAGCAGTCTCTGAAAAGGAGTCAGGATTTTGGTTGCAGGCTTTACCATCATATAACTTAGGTACGTTTTTAGATGATTTAAGTTTTTCCATTTGTGTTTGCCTGCGTTTAGGTATAAAAACAAACGAGCCACACCGCTGTCTGTGTGGGGAAAACGTCACCCAGTTTGGCCATCATGGACTGTCTTGCCGCCGAAGTGCAGGCCGTTTGTCGCGTCACGCATGCGTCAACGACATCATCCGAAGGGCCCTTGTCACCGTCAACGTGCCGGCTATCCTTGAGCCGAACGGTATAGCACGTGACGATGGCAAGAGGCCTGACGGTATGACACTCGTTCCCTGGAAACAGGGGAGGTCACTTGTATGGGATGCAACCTGCGTTGATACGCTGGCTCCATCTCATATATCAGTGACCTCGACGCGAGCATGTGGTGCGGCAGAAACGGCCGAATCTGCTAAGCGGCGCAAATATGCAGCTCTTGGGGAAGGTTACATATTTGTGCCGTTTGCGGTAGAGACTTTAGGTCCATGGGGGCCAGAAGCACGACGGTTCTGCAAAGAACTATCGTCGCGACTGGTTGACGCTTCAGGAGACCCAAGGGCTGGTGCGTATTTTGGCCAAAGAATCAGTTTGGCCATTCAAAGAGGTAACGCCGCCAGCATTCTTGGGACTCTCCCAAGAGGCAGTGATATGGACTCTTTGTTTTATTTATAGTTTCTTTTTATTTTCCTTAACAATATTTCCTTTTTTAAAAAAAATATGTTTTATTTATATTTAATATTTTGTTTTGTATATAGTGTAAATAGATTTGTTTCAAAATAAAGATTACTGTTTATAGGTAAAAAAAAAAAAAAAAAAAAAAAAAAAAAAAAAAAAAAAGAAACTAGATGTTATTAAATATTGAATAACAGTAATTATATTAAATATTAAATTATATTAAATGTTTGATAAACTACACAGTAAAATACCTTTGTCCTTATTATTTCATGTGGGATTGGAATGTATTACATTCAATTGGCTTTAGCTAATAAATCTTTTATACGATTAAGATCAAATAAAATTACATATTTGCTCATAAATTTAATCAAAATTAGCAATAAACTTTATTAAACGATTCGATTGTTTAAAGTACTATATGTAGTAATGTACACTTTTACGGATAAATTTATAAAAGTATGATTACTATACTATTATTCGACTAAGTGGCCAAATATGCTACGAACAGGTAAAAAAGCATGTTACATTTTAAGTTTTATAATAGGTATGAAGAATAATGTGTTGTTGAAAAAGTAAAAATAATATAGATATCGAAATTGTCGAAATTAAAGTAAGATACGTTATTATAAAAAATATAGTTACAATCCAACTTGTCGTCAACCTCCACTGCCCCACTTCTGGGCACGGGTATTCTCAGAATGAGAGAGTTTCAGGCCGTAGCCCACCGCCCTAACCAAATGCGACTTGTTGGTCAATATTTATGGGAAACTTAACGAAGATACGGGAAGTATGCTATAATAGCATAACTACGCAAATAAAATCGTCTCGTTTTCTGATTTCTTGATTACTGACCGTTCAAAGATTTATATAACTCTTATGAGTTTGCAATAAACTAAAATATATACAAAACATAAATTATAACCTAAATCCAACGCAGAGTGTTAACAACTTGTATGTCATTAATAAATCATTCCATTAACAGTAAATGTAATTGCATCGTGTTCCATAGGTAGGTATATGATCAAATTAATTAATCTTTATTTACTATATTGTGAAATTTATTATAGATTGTAATGATTTAGTATAGAAATATCTAAGCAATTAGCAGGTATTGATATCAGTAAAATAGCTAAACAATTTTAAAGGACATGAGGCTAGAAATCTATTAATTTTAATAATAAATAATTCCGTACTATAAATATAAATATGAATGTTTTAAAGAATGTATGTATGTTTGATACTCTTGCACGCAGAAACTACCCTGCACACACATAGTTGATCACCTAGATTATCACATGGGATACTCATTACCATGGTAGACTTGACTGAAGCGGGCGAAACGGCAGGATTAATCAAGAAGACATTTTTTTTGTGCCGGGGAGGAAACCTTCAAAAGGTACAAGACCTTGGGAGAAACTCCGGGTTATGTGGGATTTTTAATCACTAAAACCTCCTCGGTGGCCTTCCTCAGCGCTTGTAGGGGACCCTGGATCTCTAACGGAACGCATCGGTGTCCCCTAGTGTGGCGCCCCTCACGGGCTCATTTCTTGGGAGAAGTGTACCATCCCCCTTCAGCATCCGGTACTTACGGCGAGATGCAGGCATACGTACCGCTGTCCTTCTCGGGGTTGCTTGTTGGACGGTACGAGCTCCCACTCTAGCCGTCCGCAACCCCAGAGGCCCCCTTTTAGTCGCCTCTTACTACAGGCCGGGGTACCGTAGCTGTATTCTACTCCCTGACTACAGGGTGATAGCCTAGTATACCTTCTTTTTTGTTTTCGAGGGGGAAACTTTCAAAAAATACCCAACGTCGTGGGAGCGACGCGGGTTATGTGGGATTCTTACTGCACTAAAACCCCCCCGGTAGCCGACCTCTTCGCTGCGAAGAGGACTCCGGGAACTATAACTGACCGCCACCGGTGTCCTCAGCGTGTTGGCCCCATTGGGCTCTACCCTGGTGGGCATGAACTGCTCACCGCACCTTCTGGTCTTTACGGCAGTGCATACTGCCTTAAAGACCATAAGGTGCACACACATGCCGCCGTCCTTACCGGGGTCGCTTGGCACGATGGTTCGAGCTCCCAGTCTTCCCGCCAGCAAGCCCGGAAGCCCCTTTTAGTCGGCTCTTTCGACAGGCAGAGGGGACCGTAGTTCTATTCTAGTCCCTGAACTACAGGGACAGCCTAGTATACCTAGTATAAGTATACGTACCTATTTAGGCAGCTGTATAATTACCTGATGCTGTTTCCATTCCAACGCTTTACTAAAATCTGAGGTGAATATTGCAATCGGGTAAACATTTCACATTTGCTTATGGTAAAATTAATTCGGCAGAAGTTTCCTAAAATATAAACCGAACCAAAACGCGAAGGTAGCGGACATTATTAGGTAAATACATAAAAGGCCATTTTTATTAAATGTTTAATAAGATCTCACTTTAATCTTTTTATTTAAATTAAAAAAAAAAACAAATAAATATAGGCGTAAATCATTGATCTATTATTGAAATCAAAATAAAGATTAATCTGAGATTTTTGTTTGCTATTAACTTGCTAAATGGAACTTGTGATACTAATCAAACCTTGAGACTATGTTACCATTGAAATTGTTCAATTATTGTATCGCGTCCGGCGCTACCGACCTACGCATTGTTTTTATGCATAACTTTACACATATAAGAAAAAAAATACATGCGGCACTCAGGGACTGCCGTGGTGAAGCTATTGCATAGCATTTTTATCAACTTGCGCAATTATATTTTTTTATTTATTTATGCAGTATTATTTTCTTAGATATTAATTCAAGTTCTTTCTTTGATACGATATACCAACTTTCTCACAAACAGCTGCTTGCATATTCGTCCGATTTCCGAGCAGCTCATCTCGATCCGTGCGAGCTTAGTACTGCGAAAGCTCGGCCGCGCCACATGGTAGGCGGAGTGGGGGGTGTTAGGATTTTTTCGTTACGGAATTTCTTGATTCGGTCGCCGCGCTCAGAGCCCGCGATAAGAGCTATGCAATAGCTTAATATTTTTTTTTATATTTATACATCGAGTATATTTCTATAAGAATGTCTGGAGGACAGAAAACATATGATTAAATTTCTATATTTTTTACAATTCTTGTTTCCATCTTTGTCTGTTTGTTTGAAGTCGCATTAAACCAAAAGTACGGAATTTAATATGAAGAATTTACAGCCATTATCTTGATTCAACATTTACTCATTATTTCATTGAAATGCGTCTGTCGACATTTATTATATTTTTTTCGAAACGCCGGTGAAACCGCCACATCTAGCGTAAAATATAATAGCTATAACGTAATTCGTTGTTTCAACTATCTTGTTGAGATAGTTAACAACACCGGGAAACATCTTACAAATGACGTATCGTATGATAAACAAACAATAATCCAGTTCTGTAAAGGTAATAAATGTGGAAGTGATACAAAGCATGCAGGTAAACATTTCATGCGGGTTTATCTATACGTTTGTTTGCTCACTAGTAACGAACTATCGGTGGAAATTTATGTGGATGCAGCTTGCCCTATAAGTAATTTCAAAATAGATTTCTTTATATTATGAAAGGTAGAATGAGAATGAGAATGCTTGGACCGAAGAGCTACCACCGAAACAGCTTTTTCAAGCTGAATCAGTTATTCCTTCTTGATGTAGGGAAGTTTCTCAAACTTTCGCTTCCACGTACCACGTTAAAGTTTCCAAGTGACAGCGATCACCCTTAATTTAACGAATTATACATATATAATATAGATGATAAAAAATATTGACCGTCATCCAAATTGATAAATTACTTAAAAAATGTGAATTTAATTTTTAAATCATATAAGTATGATGCTTTTCGCAGTAATAGCTCTACGCCAGAAATATTTATGTTGTAGATGCCTTGGAAAATAATCGAAAACTTCAGAATAGCCACACATATATATAGTGGTCATATCTGAGTTCTACGATAGTACTGCAAACATTGCTACTATGAGTATCGATGTGGTAACACCGGCCCTGTGTGAACACAAACCTTTAGAACTGACCTTTTCATGACAAACCATGCGTATAATTTTCAACAAAATTCAACGTTGAAAATCGCATGCAGCGTATTTTATTCCTTTATATACATAATCCTACTGAATAGACTAGAAGTGCCCTATCGTAGCGGAATGATATAAATCGCAAACGCAGCGCGCACTAACAGCTAGTTTCCAATGAATGGGTCAGTAATCATCTGCATTTGAGGCCATTATCTCAATTGGCGAGCGCTCAATGAGCGACCTCCACCGCCGGACACCGCACCCGCTCGACTTACAATGACTGTTTGTTTGCTTTTCAATGTGCTTTTTACGGAGCCAACTATACTATACTATAGTGTACTAGTTTACGCTGTCGACTGTCCCTAATGGATAGCCAGTGCTTTAAAAGACACGCTTTCATGAACGGCCATGTTGCATCCGCAAAAATACATGTACACGTAAAAGAATTTAATAGTAAAAAAATATATATTTTTAAGTTTCATGTGGTGCAATTTAATGTTCTATGTCAATTGTTTTTTTGACATTACTTGGTACTCTAGTATTTTAAATTTCGAGACCAAGAATGACATTTACATTTCACAAACATCGGTTTAGGCTATATTTTTTATATACATATTTTTATTTTTTATTATAACTATCGAATATTACGCAATAACAAGTTAAATCAAATCAATTTATTTGTGAATAAGGTAACATGGGTACAGTTGGTATTCAAATATTTTTGGTTAATCACTTATTCTGCCACTGAGTGGCTTACAAATATAAATTAAAATAATTAAAGTTGTAATTTTAATTGATTATAAATAATATTTAGTAATAAATGTCACTTAATATTGTGTCCACAGATTATTAAATAAGACTTACACTTATACACGAGTTCACAATGACAATTAAAAAAAACACCGTAATATGTGGTCTGTCGAATGCGAATTGCAGAAGTTTATACTTACTCATTACAATTTCTTTTTTACACTTGCTCACCACAGTTAAAGCTAGCTTACGTTAATTGGCATTAATAGTTAACATTACCTAAAATGACTAAGTAAAATAGTATGTATTATTATTTGCCTACCAACTGTATTAAGAATATTTTACTCTTTAATACAGTACACAAGACATACATAAAATTAATCAAATGCTCTACTTTATTGCTCTATGTTTTTAAGACTGTGATTTTATTATTTGCTAATATTATTGGTTTTAATACTTATGTTGACTGAGGATTGGTCGAGTTAATATATCAAGATATTGTCAGACCATGAGCTTATGGTATTAACTGATATGGTAAAGTTACGAATCGACATAGATTAATCTTGTAAACAGTCACAGAAATCGCCAGATATACTTGAAATATATTTCGTAAAGTACATACTATTTTGTCCAAATATAGGTCGTTATTATAAATGACCCGCGTGGCGCTTCCTATACAAGGTTTGACATGCAGTGGGTTCCGGGTTTGATTCCCGGCCATACAGGTATCTGAATAAAGAGTGTAGATACTTTTTCTGCGTCTTGGTGACGTCACAAAGACGAATACTCAATATTCGTCTTTGCGTGTGTCCATGGCACCAACGACACAAGAGAAAATCCATTTTACGTCTTAAGTTAAATTATGACGAAAAATTGCATCAGGGGCTTAGAAAAACAGGTTATTAACGTAAAATATAAATAAATTATTATTTTGCGTTTTATTTGTTATTAGTTTCCATGGGGTCACAAGGAGCATCTTACTACTAGACTTGATTACTGATTCGCGTGACGCATTCGTGAGACGATAGCTATGACATTGAGCGGTAGGTACGTTATAGTGATGTGCCAACTCGGGATAAACACCAGAGTCAACTAGAGTTAAAATTGACGTAACCGGAGTTAACTCGAGTTAAGTACCTGGCAGTAAGAACCATCGGATGACTGACTTTTTTTGTGGTTATACTTCAACCAGTATATATTTGACGACTTTTTTTGATCCCCCAACTGGAACCAGGATAAATTTGACGACCTTTTTTGGTCGTCAAGCTTAAGAATGCGTAACTCGAGTTACAACAAATTCAAATCGAGTTACGCCTAACTCGAGCTTGCAACTCGAGTTGACCATCACTAGTACGTTACGTATTAACGGGAAAATTGTAAAAACCATATTTTGTTTCAGTTGACGTTATTGCATTGTGATACAGCTCAATTGAATGATGTATTTATCATTTCGATCAATATTGTCATAAACTTCTTATTTATAAGATTGAAGAACGAGCATGCAGTTCACGTGATGGTAAGTGGTCACTGCCGCCCATGGTCATCTGTAAGCAACTTCATACAGAACATGGGGTTCTATCTGAAGTCAATTACAGATGCGTCGTTACTCCCGAGGACTCACAATAAGATGGTCACCTCATATAAAAGTGTGCCGGCAACCACAACCTTTCATCGAAACGAGAGAACTGCTTCACGCTAGAAATAGGTGTGGCGCTGGTCGGACTACACTGGTCTACCACCTATGTTCCTGTGAGAAAAATATTCCATCTCGTGTTAATAAGCCCGCAATGATTGACGTCGAAGGTATTCTGCCTTACAATACCAGTTTTCTGATTGTGGTAAGTGAGACATTTATCCGAGGCCTCCCAACTTTATTGTCAGGGTTAGCGAAGGGTCTTGCCGATCTTAGACTCAAATCTTGTCTGGGATTGATTACAGATATCCAGATGCGGCAGTGCTTACCATTAGGAGGTACATGCACTTTTGTACTTCTTTCTTCTAACCTTTTACGTGGAGTATGTTTGCTCTTACGTTTTTCTTCTCCGTTCTGTTATGCGGCAGCCCCTGATTGTTCTTTTAGATAAAACACTGACTGTCACGGTACAGAAGTTTATTGGAAAACTTTCACAGAAAAACTTTCCCTCACTTTTCTTTTTTTTTTAAACAAATTAATATTTACATGGACGAAGATTAGGCGCAAGGGCGCAACTATCGGCCATATGGTTGCAAGGTGTTTATATTAATTAGTAGTGATGAGGTCGGCGATATATGCCCGAGTAGTATTGAATATAACAGTGCGAACAATTGCTATCATCATAAACACATTGTCCCATTGACATATTTATTTTTTTCTTAGAGTGAGGAACGAACATACCATAATCCACCACCCGGTTACGGCACATTAGTAGACTCGGAATTAGAAGGGTTGTTAAAGAGAAGGGTAATAACCATTGCACTAAACGCGTAATGAACGCAAATATTTTTATGGAGTATCTTAAGAGGTTTTCAGAATTGTTTATGAAAGTTTTTAAAAAAATCTTTACGGTTAAGTTAACAACAGGATTAGGTACTAATGATAAATGTGGCACAAGAGTACCATATGAGTTTAAGATTTAGAACACTTAACGTGTTCGATTTCGGAAAATAAATTATTATTCTAGTTTTTTTTTGTGATCATAGAATTTATGATACATGGAAGCGAAGATGCTATTAGTGTGAAAGTATGCTTATAACTTATATTTATTGACTTATTACTGTTTTATGAATAAACCTTCTTATGTTAATCAATAACAGTCACTCAAATTCAATAAATATGTATATTAAGTATGAATCGAACCCGTATCCATCTACGGCAAAAATTGATAATGGTATTAATATATTGCTTATTTCAAATGAAGTGGTAACACTACCGGCATGTCAGTATGTGCAATAGTGAAGTATCTAATTAAGTTAAGCAAGTTAAGTGACAAACACCGTCAAGAGGTCTGTTGCCACAAACTAGATGTTTAAGAAGGGATACCGTTTGCCAACAGTCACTTGTAGCTGTTGTAGACAAAGCCATTCTGATTGGTTTTATATAAACGTTTTTTTTACCAAATTAACTCCTTCGGGAAGAGTCTCGAGTAGGTAAAAAGGAACAGAGAGACATTATGACACAGAGTTGTTGTAATATTTCACTATGCCTTTTTTCTTTATCTAATTCTTCCTTTGACTAATATTATTTTTTGACTAATATTTTTCTTGACATCTTTATGATTCCACGTCCATTTATTACCACAGATCTTTTATATATCATATTCTCAATAATAAGGTATCACGAATCTTATTGTCATAAGGGTTTAACGTCTGAGAATATTGTTATTTGGTAAATTAACAAATAACATTATCTACTGCATTGCGTACTCATTATTATTTGATAGCGAAAGATTACAAATGCCGCGGTTTGATAACACACAATTGTCAATAGTAAACGACGCAAGTTAACATGGAATTCTTAATTAAACTGAGTACTAAATTTATGTTTTGTTGTGTTGTATAAACAATACGTGCCTATATTGTGTTCGTTTGTTCTGTAATTACATTAACACACACATCAAGACACATTTTTTAGATTATTATGTGGGACTCGTGAAGGGTAGGTATTCATGGAAAAACGCGTTTAAAACCACCAAATAATTATTTTCGCATTTAGATTAATTTAGAACGTATATCTATTTCTATATTACAATTGTCGTCAACCCATTATTGTCCCACAGCTGGGCAAGGGTCTTCTCTCAGAATTAAACAGTTTTAGGCCATAGGTCACCGCGCTGGCCAAGTGCGAATTGGTGGACTATATTACAATTACACAAAGCTAATTCTAATATCATATTTTGCTCCTTGCTTTATTTGTAAGATTTACAAAAAACATTGACAAATTATAAGAACTTTTATATATACTCGTATTGTTCATTGAGATCCATTAATAAGCTAAGAGAGCAGTGATAACCTAATGGTTAAAACTTGCGCTCTCGATCGAGAGGTTCGAGGTTCAAACCCAGGCCACCACAGATTTTTCTGAAATTATATGCGTATTATTAATTAATTATCACTGCTTTTCGGTGAAAAAACATCTTGAGGAAACCCAGACACCCGAGAGTTCTTTAAAAAAAAGTTCTTGGAGGTGTGTGAAGCCAACTAATTCGTACTTGGCCAGCGCGGTGAACTATGGCCTATAACTCTCTCATTCTGAGAGAAGACACATGTCCAGCAGTGGGACAATAATGGGTTGTTAAACTAAGAAAAATGTAAGTACGTATCTATAACAGATAATAAATGAAAAGTAGAAAATCCGACTATTATCTATTTTTCAGTAACAAAGTACGTCTATGCAACCCTTTTCCTTTATCCGTACAAAAACAATCCGTTTATCGCGAAAAGTTCATGACGATAGAAAGGAAGGGACATACGAGTACAATAGTAATATGTAAGTTATTGAACAAATATTGCTTTATTATTTATTCTGTTTTCCCAAACCTCAAATAGGTTTTTGTTCTAAGCGAATCGCAAAATTGGATGGAAATGATATATTCTGTAATAAATTTCCTTTATATTTATTATTATTTTTTATATCTAATATTACCTTATTAGTTTTTACCGCTTCTCCGTTCGCATACATATTTATCATACTAAAGAATATATTATGTGTTAATTCATCACTACATAGTAAAAACAAAGTCTCTTCCTGCTGTCTGTCTCTATGCTTAGATCTTTAAAATTACGCTACGGATTTTGATGCAGTTTTTTTTAATAAATAGAGTGATTTAAGAGGAAGGTTTTTATATATAATACACGCATAATATAGTAGAGAAACACAAATAATTTTAGATTTTTGACTTTTAAGTGGAACGAAGTTTGCCGGATTAGCTAGTTAATAATAAGGTGGTTGAACCAGTTAAAGGTAGAACGTATATGATTCGACCGGGGATGTACCACAGCCATATTTATACAGTGAAGCAATTTTTTCCTTTTGGTTGAAGTATGTGGTTGCCGGCTCATTGGCTCAAGAGGCGCTCATCTTAATCCTCGGGAGTAGCAACGCATCAGTGATTGACTTGAGATAAAACTTCTGATCTATGTGAACTTGATTTACCGTCCATGGGCGGCAGTGGCGAGTTACCATCAGGTGGATTTCATTACCGTTTGCTACCTTAATCTAATAAAAAGGGTGGTAGAGTAAAATTACATAATTTGAAATAAGTGGGCTTCTGTTTGATTTCGGCCGCATGTTTTTTTTTAAACTTTATGGATAGGTGGCTATAGGTATACGTTTATATGATTTCAGGACGATAACCTGTCTAATTTTAAATCTATTAACTACGTATATAAGAAGCCAGGTGCTGTTTTAGAGATAAGGAGAAGCAATCCGTCGGTGAACGATTTGCGCTGCGAATTATATTCTGTTTACATACATAGAAAAATCCACACATGACGTTAATATTAAATAAAAGATAACTGCCGGTTTATTTCTTTGATATCGTAAAAAACATCCATAAATGTCGAGAATGGTTTAATATCTCTTATCATATTTACTGTAGACATGTACATGGTACAGTAGGTGTATGATTATAATAATCACGTGTATGATTATCGCGAAATGCTTTCCTTGTATAATAAAATTAACTCAATCCTTAATAATATTCATATATTCCCGCTTATGTATAGCAGTGATAGGCAGGTAATTATTAACACGGGTTATTCCAGATTCTCCGATGCCCTCATATAGTCAATATTTTTGTGTATGATATTTTTCTTATTGTGCTCTTATTTTGTTATGAAAGTTATATAGAATATTGAAATAGGTGTTCGGATAATAAGTCCACCAATTCGCACTTGGCTAGCGCGGGCAACTATGGCCTTTAACTCTCTCATTCTGAAAGAAGACCCGTGCCCAGCAATGGGACAATAATGGGTTCCCGAGAGTTCAGATAATTGTATCTAAATATTTGGAGGAATCGAAAACGATGAATTTGATGGTGTCTTCGATCAAAATACAGTTACCTACTTTTGAACAAAATATCAAAACCGATATATTCTTTAACTTGATACATACATGATGTAGGTACATTCTACACTTAGAAAAAGTTATATAATTAGGTATTTAATTTACATGTCCGCCATTATATGAAGTTAACAATATTTTACCTTTTACTTTGTGATAATGTGTAAAAACTGACAGTTATTATTATAATTCTCATTATTTTATAATTATCATGTGTTCTTATCATGCGCTTGTGTGATCATTTTCCATTTTTCCATATCATAAATTTTCTCTACATTTTTAAATCATTCTACGGAAACATAATAATGATATTAATACAATAAATCTTTTACAGGTGATACGATACGATGCTTCTTAATATTTTCTCTCAATGGTAATACTGACTATAAATAATATATTATAACACTACTATTTTCTATTCCGTAGTCTAAAGTATTTCTTATTTACCACTCTTGTCTCAGTACAACTATATAAGTATGTCGTACATTGAACAATATTGATTAGTTACAATTGCTACAATTGTGTGTTAGAACCATGTGTATACATAGACGAAGATATTGTGTATTAGTTATTATAGAGTTTATTTTATAGTACGTACCGATTAGCGGTTCTTAGTTTTTATTTTGATTTTTTACATTATCGTAGCCGAGTTCAGTTCCTTTGGAGTAAAGACACCAAAATGTAATACAACCACTATATAGTACAAACCCCTTATGCAGAACAACCCCGACTTCACTAAGTATTAGCAATGTATACGTAAAGCATGTTGTATTTACAGACACGTAACTGATTCACAAATTGAGACAATATGCCCTGTGTAATATAAGAAAAATCACTGTAATAAGAATTACTTACACGTTAGATTCACGGAGAAAATATTTTTCCCAGGGTTACGCAAGCGGTAATTGTGGTGGAGCACCTTAGTTGCCATCTTCCGAAGTTTGGTAAGTGAGGCACTCCATTTTTACACAGTCTGCCCGACGTGATTCCGGAGAGAAATATTTTGTAGATTGTACCGCTCGTGCCCTGTTAACACAGCTTCTGACACGAACAATCCATGCGGAACATAAGCATAAATAGATCTTTCCCGGGAACCACCGGATGCAAACCTTACACCGTAGTCTAGTCGCTTGAGACCAAGAGCTTTCTAGATTTGAGCCTAAAACGGTCGATATCACGCTATGCATGAATACGTTAAGAGCACGATTAGTTACTCTAATGTTGACATTTAGATGTATTTTTGTGTATTTTAGATTTCATTTTGCACATTTTATGCCTTTTTATTACTCTTATATCACTTTAAAATCTTAATGCCTGCGTTATTATATTATCTACTGAGATTTGTTCATGCAAATTTTTGTTAAATTGAAGGAAGCCGTCGCAGTAATCGTAGAAGATCCAGGAAGGGTTTTACCCAGTGAACCTGAGCGCAAGCCAATTGATCCGTGTAATAGAAGTCTCCGAGTTTGGCCCTCCGCCTCCGTCCCTCTTTCTTTACGTGTGTGGTAACGTCTACATTTGAGTGAGTACACGATGGTTAATCCGTTTTCGGTAGGTTATTTTATAGTATATGTTGATGTGGAATCTCGTGGAATCGTCTCTCAAAACGAATTATGAATGGTTTAGGGTTGTTTTGCGGAATCGGTAAATAACATGTAGTTAAGCCGAGTTGAAGCGCATTTATATGCGGACATCGTACAAGGCGCATACGCTGGCAGACGACACTCGCCCCTAATCCGATTATGTGTAACAAAATGCTTCGCGCAGCCACTCTGCGACCAGCGCGTATTCACAAACGACTTATCGAATCCACTCGCAAGGCGCATTCACCCCTGTACCCCCTGTAGGAGTCTATTACGTATCTTAAAAAAAATCTTTGTTTACGTTTTCGCCCGTACATGTCAATGAACCTAAACAACATATATATAGGTACATTGTATGTTTATTTGTTTGTTTTCGACCTCAACATGCGATAAAGTTTGTAATGATAGGCGAAGGCATAAACAATAATAGATTTGAGGAAATGTAATAAACTATTTCTAAGGGCATTGCATTTTGAAAATGTAAAGAAAATGGTTAGCGGACAACGATTAGATGATGATGATAAAGCGGTAAAATCTATTCAAGGCACTTTTAACTACATTTATTAACGTCTTAGCAGTCTAATACACTATTATACAATTATTTGCAATTGTATTTTTTAAAAACTGCATATTAATGTTAGTCTTCCAGCTACACAAAGGTAGTCAATCCGGCATAAATAAAAAAAATGTTACAATAGGGTATTGTGTTTTAATAGTTTTGGACAATACTATTTTTAGGAGAAAATAACTGTTGGACAAGGATTCGATCACTCCATTCCGGATAGAACCGTTTTGTCGACAGAGCACGTCGTTAGTGGGCAACACTGAACATAAACCATCGTATATATTCTTGCATAGTATGTGTTCATGTCTTATTTGTACTTACCAGTTTTACCACCACTTAGGGCTACCATTATCGCCTTGGGTTAAAGAACCTTTCGCGGCTTTTCTCAGATCTTTCTAAACTTTTAACTTAAGCTCACACGGTTTCTCGTGTTGACAATGGCAACGTAGAAATGTTAGCTTTTAACGGCATTAATAATACTGACCAAAAGTTAAACAAATCTATGAATTTAAAAATGAATTATTGTTACACGTTTTCATTGTTTGTTTTCTTTGAAAACGTTTTTCGTGATTCGTAACTTTACAAAATTGATAAATAATTACATCTATTTTAAAACTTTTATATTTTTTTTTATATGTTATTATGCTGACATAATAATTAACCATTTAACATAAAAGTTAATTTATTAATTTTTACAATTAATTAATTTAACGATATTTATCGCGAAACAATAAAAACTAATTAAGTTTATTGTAATAAAATACCTATAAGTTATCATCTAAAACGCAATGAAAGGGTCAAGTGAAGACAGAACGATCCATAAATATATGTTGGCTTGGAAACGTATGGCAATAGGAATTGCACAATAATTTCTATTAAAATAACTTCGTTCTGAGGCTTCCTTGGTTAAAAATAAAATGAATGACATTGAATATTAGCTCTTTTATCCACATCTTGTTATAAAAAGGTTATTTATACATACATATAACTTTTGAAGTAAAATATTGATTCGGGGAATTAAAATGCTAAGCCACTAATAGTTTTATAGAGTTAGCACTAGCTCATAAAGTGAACAAGTATAAAAGTCAACACTATACAATTTTAGAAAGTCTTTCCATTGAGGATTCTTAGAACCGCACAAATGTCACTTTCGTAGTTCCCGAGTAATCCGATTACGTGACAAAATGCCCTGTCATTCCGCGACCTTCGTAATCTCTCACATTAAATTTAATCGTACAATTTATGAAGCTTGTTTAGAGTGATCTTATATATCTACACGATAGTTTTGTTGTCATTACAAGATTCTAAAACGTATAAAGTGCATCTTGTTGAGGCGAAATAAATTATTCAGATGAGTCGTTCCCTGCCAAACACTGTCGCATGAGCTCGTTGATCTATTGAGCTGAGCCGGCTAATTTCGTTCCTTTGGCATATGTGTCCTGGTTGTAAAGAGGCGGTTGGATTTATTGAAATATTAATAAACATCATGTCTATTAGATTAATAAGTTATTTGTAGTGTAACTTGTCTACGCAAGTTTTACTGGTAGGTTCTGTTTTTTTGTTTCAAGAAAAAAAAACAAAGTAGTTGTGGCGCTGGTAACTCCTTGGGCTAACCGTATAAATACATTCTAGCAGCATGGAGCAGTTCATAAAAGTAATTCAAACCACATGGGAGCAGTTCATAAAAGTAATCCAAACCACATATTTTAGTGTACTGTGAATTAGTTCATTTTTAATATTACGAATAGTAATATTGACTTTTTGGGTTAAGGAGGGGGCGGGCGGGGGGTTGAATGGACAACCTCATGGTATTAATAATCACCTTCACTTTGCGGTATTGCGGAATCCAAAATCTCAGGAATTTTCTATTTTTAAAATAAAGCGCTTTTCAGGGAGTTTTAACGATAACAAAATTACTGCACAACCAGATTTGTTTGTTTTTTATTTTATTTTATTACATTCGGTTCACTTCTATATATGGTAACTTGGCAACCATCTCAGCCCTAAGGAATAGCAACGCATCTGTGACGCAACTACATAGTATAAAACAACGTTACTTCCCGCTGTCTGTCCGTATGTATGCTTAAATCTTTAAAACTATGCTACGGATTTTAATGAATTTTTCTTAATAGATAGAGTGGTTGAAGAGGAAGGTATTTATGTATGATACATGCATAATATAGTGGAGGAACATTGATAATTTTAGATTTAATACTTTTAGACGGAACGATGTTCGCCGGGTCAGCTAGTTATGTATAACTAATCCTATATGAAGTTGCTTACTAACTATCAGGTCGACTATGCACCTTGATTGCTATTTGAGTTTTGTAAAAAATATATAACCTATAATTATTCGTAAATAGTACCAAGAAATTTGCGTCAATATGGCGTACTGACATAATTATATGAATTATTTAATTTGTTACAAGTAGAATGAAAACTACGAAGCGACTTGTATAAAATTTTATTAACGTAAAAAACATGATTGCAAATATATTAAAAAATGAGTTGTAAAATAACAAAAAAAAAACAAATCCACTGAGTTTTTTGCCGGATCTTCTCTGTTGAGGTCGTGTTTCGATCCGGTGGTAGTCTAAAAAAAATATTTGACAATTTGTAAGTGCCCCCGTACAAAAATAAAGACATTTCACTTCATTTCAAATGTAAATCAGAATCAGTAACTACATTATATGGAAATAGTCACGGAAAATGCCTTGTTTATGTATAAATACGCTTAAAGTAACTCGACCACAAAATCAGGCCGAGGTACAGGATGTTTTTAAAAATTCAATTTCTTGTTAGGGTAACTATTATGTATTGTAGTTCTGCTAGAAAGGGCAAAGATTGAGTGATAAAATATTGACAGCGTACGCGCAAAGAGGTGAAACTAAATTAGATAGAGACTTATTGAATAAACAAGTAGCTAGGAAGAAGCGCGTAGTACGGATTAACTAGAATATGTTCTAAGGACTATCTATAATATAAAAAAATGCAGTCAATAGAAACAATATAGGGCGGTTGTTCCTACGTTAAACCGCGTAGTCGTTTCTCCTATCTTATAGACAAAATTTATTAGCATTATCATGTCATCTGTTTTGGTTAGGGTTCAATTTGATGTCATTTATATATTTACAAATACATTATATAGATATCGATTTCGTATCTTTACAATTTTGACGACCTGCATGGCGCAGCGGTTACCATACCGGTCTGACACGCAGTGGGTCCTGGGTTCGATTCCCGGCCAGACATGTACCTGAATGATAAGTTTAGATTCTTATTCTGGGTCTGGGTGTTTGTGCATTCGTCTTTGTGTGTGTCCATGGTACCCATGACACAGGAGTAAATCCTACTGTGGGCCTATGAGTGTAGAAAGCGTTTTAAGTTTAAGTTTTAAATTTTATTATTCTTACATAACAATTAAGGTCAGTGATCTAACATATATCATACAGTAGAAAATTTTGATCCGTTATACACAAATAAATCTTAATTGTATCCACATACGAGTATGTTATGCTTTGATATATACCTATTCACGTTTTCATTATTTAGCATAAACCTCATGACTTTTATGTAAGCTTTTCAGATCGGAAATGTATTTCAGTACGAGTATTTGTAGTAATATTCAAAACAATCAAAATGTACCCTATAAAAACGAAAAAACAATTACAACGTGAAACAGTTGGTGGGAATGAATTCACAAACACAATAAATGTCAGTTACGAAGAATTTGAAAATATAATAACGTTGTTTCCGAGGCCAATAGTCGGAAAATAAGTAGAAGGCGCTTTGTTTATTCATTTTTGATAAGCAGTCGACTTCGGTAGTTGAGTGAGCACCTAATAGGCTATTGTTCGCCGTAGTCATGTTTAATTAATAAATGACCTAACGTTACGACTTACGGTGAGCTGTAGACTGCTATAAAATGAATTAATTTCACCATTTAAAAGGGGTTTCCTGTTTCACATTACGGGAAATAATTACCGATTTTTCATGCAGTACCTAATCCAATTAACTATTTTTATATAATAATTTAAATTCTTAAATTATTTTGTCTCATATTCCTTTTTCCTTTTATAATACTCGGTTTGGTCTCTGAAAACAATCGTTTTATTTGCATAACATTCGACTCTGTGTTTTGATTTTTTTTTTGTTTTAAAAGTAGTACTTAATTTATTTTAAGATTCGACTGCCTGACAGTTCATTTAATTTTATCCAATTGATCATTTACTTTTTATGAAAATAAATAGATTTACATTTTAATTCACCTATGGTTTATTTTAAATCGTATCTTGCTTATTAAGTATTTAATTTCTCGTACGTTATTATTTAGAAAATATTTACGGCAATTTTTCCGAGTAGTTTTAAAGATAATAAATTAAATTCTTACTTATTTCGAAAACATATTACATATAGTATTTTTTTAAAAAGAAAACTTTTTATATAAAATGTATTTACGTTAAAAAGACGAACTACAGCGAATCACTCCCGCAAAATCATTCGGTCAGATTTACTTTTTACTGAATTCACCGGCAAAAAGTTAAATTTATATGAATCCATTAAAGTAATGAAGATAAATATCATTTATCCGATTCTATCTCAAATCAAGGTCATATTTAAAGTAATAAATATACGATTAAGATCCACCTTGATTAAAGTTCGCAATTTATTTCTGTGATCATACACACAGAGTCAGTGAACCTTTTCATAAACTATAATAGTATTACGCAGAAATGCATACTTAAAATGAAATAAAAAATCTAAATTCGTATGTTGACAAAATTAATGGGTTTGTGAATGGACCGCTCCTCTATATATAGATGGAGCGGGATGCTTTTGTGAATGTGGATGGCAGTTGTGTCATAGTGAATTGATGTTATAATCGTTGCCATACACTCATTTATATCGTTCACGCTATGCGTAAAACGCAGCCGTGTCGTTTCCCGCGTTTGTTAGGATTATGATTAAACTATATGGTGGTTCTAATTGTAAAACATATGTATAGCACAATTGAATATCTATGTAGTTATTTATATGTACGTATACCTATGTGATTAATAGGTCCTGTAACAGTAGGACACGCAAGGAGGTAGTCCTGTTTGCAACTTATTAATAAAATGAAATGTCTTTATTTTGTATAGGCCTATGGGGGCACTTACATTGTCAGTTACACTTTTTTTTTACACTACCACCGGATCGGAACACCACCTCAACTGAAAAGATCCGGCAAGAAATTCAGCGGGTTTGTCTTTTTTGTTATGTTGTATTTTTTTCAATCATGTTTTTTTTTACATTATAATGAAAGTTAGCTCCAGTATCTTGCCTACTGATTTCTATTAAGGTCCAGAGTTTTCACTGTGGGTCAGAATAGACGAGTGAGCATATGTATAAATTACTTATAAGAACATATGTACGATAAAACGGAACTATTGGAAAAAAATGTACTCAGAAACAGATCTAAGTTGGTTATTTGAAAGTCTGCTTTGATTGAAATCGACTCGGAACTGTATGGTAAACGAGCCCACAAACATCATCAACGGTAATTACAAAAAACCAGTAAAACAATTTCATAGTGCCAGTCAGCACATATCAAAGACGAGTTCTCTCTTACTAATTTCGGGATAACACATTGAAGTAGAAACAAGCGCGAACCGGCAACAACTAACGACTAAATTAACAAACGTCAGCGTCCTCTTCCGCGACAGGAAAACAGCACTTGCGTGCACATTGTAGACGCACTTAGACCTGCGAGACAGAACAATTTGTTATGCGTCACGGCTAATGTCAATTCGTCTTCGTTAGAGATCCGAGATGCTGGTTACGGTTTATCTGAATAACCAAGATGTCATAATTAGGAGGCCTGAAATATATAATACTGATTCATATTTATACACCAAGATGTGGACTGTAATGCATGGAAATTAAACACAGGTGAGATATAAATGGACTTCCAAGAAATACTTCGCTGTGGCTATAAAAATGAGATTATAAGACTGTTGATTCGGTCGGGGCAGGTCGTATAAAATTTTGATGTATTGTAGTTGTGTCGAATAATGGTAAAACACTAATTTAGGTAGCCTTTTTGTACATAGATAAGTGAGTCAAAATAATGATATGATCTGCTCCAGTCAGCATTTAGTACGTAGCTCACTTTCTACTAAAAATTGTATTTCCTAAGTGAGCGATCATATTGTATCTACTCATTATTTTGAATTTTATTTCATCATAATATTACGATACGTTTGAGAGAATTTATTCCTTAGCTCTTTCGTTTAATGAAAGAGAGATTGTTGAAGTGGTCATCTACTAGCACATAAAGATCACAATTATTAATATGTAGAATATTTTGTTCACGGACTAATAAAATAAATGGACCTTACGAGAGTTCATAAATTTGTTATGAAGTAAATTATATTTGTATATTACACACGCAAACGTTTAAAACAATCAGGTACTGTAGAACGTGTTTAGGTAATTAATATATGATGAAATTAGGTCGGGAATGAAATAGTAGGTAGTAATAACATATTAAGTGCAGTTGGATTATCACGTTTACGGACCTGAGCATATGTAGTAACGTATCGAATGTTCTGTTTATGATATATACATAGTTTGCCTTTTGAAAAAAATAAGGGTATTAGTTCGATTCCGATTAACTATAATTATTGTTGCCTATACTTCCATAAATATTGTGTAATAGTAATTAATTTATACCAATTATAAATTATTTTTTGGCAAAGCGTATAAGAAACTTAGAGAGACTTTGACTCTGATTTTTATTGCAAAGAATTTACAAAGAAATAATTTATCTATTCATTCGATATTTGGTAAACAATTAATAATCAGATTAACTTTGACGGGATTAAAATGAGTCTGTAGATTACGTAACAAGTGCTCGCAATGGTCGTGTATAAGAATTTGGGTGTCCAATAAGGCGAGGGGTTCTATCTAAGCTTAATCATTGATGATTTGCCACCTTTAAGGAGTAAGTTAAAACGGCGCATGTATTCGCATCGTCACAATCTTAGAACAGTAGTGTATTGGCAATGCTACGAGCTATATATATGAGGCAGAAATATTTATATAACATAAATTTAATATATAAGGTACCTGCGGCTCGAGTACATCGTAACTGATCTACAATTTCCCTAAGTGCCAAATTTGCGAATCTTAGGTCCAAATCGATTTTTCTAGGCTTTTAGAATACCTAAAGAGATCATGGGATGGACAAAAATATCTAGTTTGACCTAGCATTATTTTGTAACACCGTGTAGATAAACGTGGGGTGTACGTAGGCGAAATCGCGTGACAGAGCTAGTTTTAAATAAAACAAATTATTTCATACGTTCATCAGAGCTGGCTAGATAAATAATCAAATAAATCAATCGTGATTTACATTACTGGGAAACGGATTGGAATAGCGCCCGTGATTGGGGATTCACGAGTAATAATTATTTCAATTCCATGATAATAATTTTAGAATAGTAACTATTCAAAACTCCGCTCACTCAGATTCAGACCATAACAGTATAGAAATCCTAATTAGTTAATATTATAAAAATTAGATTTATGATTTCATCGATCCAGTCCTCTCTCCAGTCTCTTTCTTCATGGCCTAACAAGAAATTAACCTATATTTCACTCAAAGAAGTAGAAGGCCAACACTCGGTTGGTCGCTCTCCGGCCAGGTGGACTGATGACCTGAAGAAGACTGTAACTGCTACATTTAGATAGCTCAAGGCCCATCGAAGTGGCGCAGGTCAGGGGAGTCCTATGTCCAGGACTGGACTTTTAAGAGCTGATGAATGGATGGTTTCCATACCGACGCCCAAGTTTAGGTTAGTTTACATATTCGAGACCAATATTGAGATCTTTTAAATTACCCATTATGTTTTCCTTCGCAATCGAAGTAAGTGATAATACCTATAAATGTAAAATTACAAGACTTTTGTTGTCTATACATTTTTTTAGGATAGGTCAAAATTCATGGCAATCTTTGGCTTTCTAGTAAATTACGTCCGCAAACATCTTAATTTGTGACTTGCTAAAAATAATTACTTATTAATAGTGAATTTCACCAAATACCTTACATATTACTAATTAAACTACAAAGTAAGTGAATGAAAGGTATGTATTCTCAGCTGTGTATCTCTAAAATGAAATATTTCTCAACGTTTTGATAAAGAATGTGTGTATTTTGACAGCGAGATAAGAATCCGTGTAGGCGACGCAACAAAATCTTTGGGTAAAAATCAGGATGTCTTCATGATATGTTGTGCCGTTATCTAAAAACAAACAGAGATTTCTACATGTTGGTTCGGATTTGACGGGATAATAGGGACGGAGACATGACATACAAATTTATTACTATTTTATTTTGTATATGTGTGTGAAAGTAGAGCAGTGAATAACAACCTAAACAACCTAATGGTTGAAACTTGGCCTCTCAATCGGGAGGTCCGAGGTTCAAACCCAGGCACGCACCACTAAATATGTGCGTATTATACATTAATTATCACTGCTTTTCGGTGAAGGAAAACATCGTGAGGAAACCTGCACACCCGAGAGTTCTTTAAAAAAAAAAAGTTCTCGGAGGTGTGTGAAGTCCACCAATTCGCACTTGGCCAGCGCGGTGGACTGTGGCCTAAACTCTCTCATTCTGAGAGACGACCCGTGCCCAGCAGTGGGACAATAATGGGTTGACGACGATGTGTGTGAACGGTGTGTAACAGTTTATTACTAGATGGTAGTCGTAAAAACTGGTGTTAATTGACACAGTAACTATCTCCTCGCAGACATTTTTTACTACTACATTTTCCCCAAATTCGATCGTAAACTAGATATAGGTTTGCATTTGCAGGACAGATATCCTGTTTTCTACAAACTATATCATTAGATCCTTACCATTATCTTATTATGAATTCATTTCTGATACAGAAGTAATGTTGATTTGGCCCTTGTTTTCTGGTCATCATCTATCACGCTTATACAAACAAGAAAATATCCATCTTCCGTTAAAAATTGTTTAGATGTTTTTATATAAATGTAGGTAGATACGCACATTTTCACGGGTGTTGACATAAATCAAAGTCGTAACACAAATATTTGATTCTGGATCTGCGGGCGAAACTTATTTCCGATTCTGATAAAAATGATTTTTGTGAAAATAAAGTTTCATTTGCACAAAGTATGATGCAAAACAGTTTAAACGATTAGTTCTCCCTTTTGGTGTTATTTTTATCTTGCAAAGGATTAACCATGTGACGTATTTATAGAGATCAGTCATTACTATTATAAGTCACTATCATTAAGCTTCGTATTAAATTTATTAGGTATTAACGTGACAGCTATAAAATATGAGTCTACGACTGAAATAGCAGCGCGTATTTTATGAATAAAACATAGGTGCATTGTTGAAATAAATTGAGAGATAGTTAGCTGTAATGTTGGGGTACGATTTATTATTACAATAGAATCTGGTAGTAAATCTGGATATAATAAGAACTTCGTTTTTTTCCTTCATCATAATCATGGAAATTATTAGTCGATAATAATTAGCAATTTTGTTGTATTTATGTACCTACACGCACGTTTCTAAATGTGTACCATTTATCTTAGCATTTCTATAGCTGAACAAACCCGATATCCACAATGCTAACGCCAGGTCGACGCGTGACAAGAATGTGAATGTCGATACTAAGCTCCATTTGGACATATTTTCTAAATTTGCATATCGACGCATTCCCGAACGAATCCGCAATAATTAAATCGCATGCGATTCGATTTTGAACGTAACATATTTGAATGCAGGAACGTCTCTTAAAATACACTTGAAAATATTCCCGATCAATTGAATCTCTTCCCGAACCACTGAATTGAGTAGGATGCGCTTAGTTTACGTTCCGTTTTAGAGCGTTTCTTGACTTTGCCAAGGAATAACAGTTGCCTTATGGTAATAAAACGACTCGGAGCGAAAAGTCTTAGATCGAAATGGATACAGGAGGTCAGCGCAGCTGGCATGTATTTATTTAAATGTAGATGGGGGCATGAATAAATTAGATGCAATATCAATGCCAGATAAAGTCAGTAATTGCCCTATAAAGACGCGAAACGATGTCACAACGCCTAGAAACGCAATTACGTTCCCGAGCATACTCTCACGGACGCACTCGTGGCTATAAATGTTTTGTACCACCCTTATCGACTAACATGTCCGACGCTTTAGGGCGGTAAAAATCTATTTGCAAAACTGCTTACAGAATTTTTATCACTGTTTGTGAAGCGATGTCTATTTATCAAATACTCGAATAACTACGCGTCTATTTCATAGAGATATCACGAAGCAAATCGCTGCTACTTCCGTTAGATTATATATAATTCTTATTCTTGTAGCAGAGTTATGAACTGCCTTAGACTGTGCGCACACGCACGATTTGCTGTCTATGTTGTTTAAATTATTTGTAGGGTTGCTTTTTTTGCATTTTTTGGTTACGGTCAATTTACTATTATTATCTACTTTTTTATTGTGATTGTGAGAATTAAATTAATTCATTTAGTTGTTCATAATTGTCCGTTTATTTTTCAGTATTTTATTAAATATAAAGTGGTAGTGTGTAGGACTCGTGCAGATAAACGTATAACAGTAAAATAGAGGCAACCAAGTGAATTTCTCCAATTTTAGACTGCCTTTGATACAGTACTATTTCTTTGATTATGAAATGTTATATTACCTTATAAATTTTCCATATCATCCTGGTGTAAATGTCGTGAGACTTTACTTAAAAACAATCCGGCGAAGCTATACCATTCTCGCATAAGATTTTCTCTTCGAAATCGTTAGAAAGACTTGTGTAAATTGGAGCTTATTACAAGTCGAATAATCCTGTAACAGCACTTAGAGCCAAATTGATGACAATATGGAACGTTTGCTAAAGCGTTTTCAGAAAATAAGATACGGGATCATAAAGTGTCTTCACTTCATATGAGTATAACTCAAAAATTTGGCTGACTTCATGGCGCATGAGCACAAATGGAAGTGCATCTAGTAATATGGTCCACAATGTATGTCGGATTTAGGGTATTTTCAGAGTTTCCTAAAGCTGGATAAATATGGTCGTAGTTCACGCGTTGGAAAATTCCGTCGCGATTCCTTTCAAATTCCTTCCTTGAAGCGTATTGTGGGGGTGAAATTTTCCGATAGTCGATGAGGTTATTAAAAGAAAATTTTTATACTACCTTTAAATTGTGAAAGTATACAACAGTTAATTTAAAACAGAGTTAAGTATTGATTTTGAATTTTCTTAACACTTTTATGTGTTTTATTTCAGATTTCAATTTCGTTTTTGTTAGACACAAACAATATATGATATTATCGAAATGGCTAAAAACGACAACAGTGAACTCACTTAGTTCCAATTACTCTACGTAAAGTGCAAAGGTCTAATTTCTTGGACTTATTATTCATTCAGGTAAAAATTATATGTACCATTGAACCTACATCGATCGTTTAACTCAGAAGTCAGCTTAATATAACGTTAGTGTGAAATTAAAGTAATGATGTTGACGTATCCGTATCCGCGCTGTTACGTTGCACTTGTTAAAATTTATTTATGCGCGCATAAATTTACGAATACGTACAATGCGCAGCGTAAATGCTCTTCGGGCCAACTTTATTATACACTGCTCTAATCTGTGGAAGTTTGTTCCAGACTTCGTTTTGGGTTAGGGTCACTACGTAATGTTACTTTATTATGAAAACTGCAATTATTAAAAATAGGTTTATAAAATGCAAGTTTGATGCTGTTATTTTGTTACTTTAGGGAACAGTATCTTAAAAGAAAGATGTCATGAAATTAAAAGTAACTGTCTAGTATATTTTAGCCCGACTTAGTCGTAGAGATGGTTGCTTCTTTTATTTAAATTAGCAACTGTGCCGCTCGGTTGTATTACGGACTCGGAAATTTTGTCGATAAGGAATTTGGCCTTTAGAACATATTTTTTTATAAAATTTCGAAAAAAATCAACAGAGAAAAAATGTATTTTTAAGTGTTTCTACAGTAAATTTCATGTGTATTTATCAACATAAAGAGCAGCGACACAACGGTCTCAACTTTGGAAACAAGAGACTTCGTGAAGTTTATTCTGTCGCCGGGAAAGCCAAAGCTAGGAATTCGAAGTAGAGCACATTGAAATTTAGCAACTGTCTGTCGGCCGGCATTACGGACTTCGCTACCGTATTTATAAATATTCGGCGGCCATTTGAGCCCGTTGAGTTATAGGTCAGGATATTTGTAGCTTAGTCAGAAATAAAGACATTTTTATCTGAATATAATGCTTTTTACGGCTACTTACTATGCTGCGGAATTTTAAATATAAATGAGCAATTATTTACATTTGTCTGATAAAAATATAGGTTAGATAATATATACTTATTTATTAAGGATTAACGGAATACTAGGTAATTGAAATGTAATCTCTTTGATTAAAGAGGATTTATTAGTATCAGTGTACTAGATTTTTGTACAACGTACTTGACTTACTACTAAACAATAATTTATATTTACGAATAAAAAAAATTAAAATGCAATTTTATTGACACAACGCCATAATTAAATATTCAAAAATGCAACACACGAAGTAAACAAGATACAGCAAACTTATTTATAAAGGATTAAGTTTTTACAGAGTTTAATAATTGCGTCGGAGTATACGCTGTTGGATTATTTAAGCCGTCTTTTCAGAGTATGAATAGCTCACTGCAAGCAAAACATCTACTGCTAAAACTATACAATAGAAATAATGGTGGAGTTCCGAGCTCACTGCTTGCGTAGCGTTTGTTGTAGCTCATACGACTTCGTTTTTAATTCAATTTCAAATTGTAAGGTAAGTTTTTATCCGTTAATATTCAGGTAATAAGAATTTTGTAGATATTGTTATTTTCTTTTTTATTAAATATTTTTTTAAACATTATTAAAAGTGAAAGTAAATGTTGAATAAATCTTGTTATGATGAATTTATATTGAATGAAGAATTTATAGGATGTGGTAAAAGATAGATTCGATACTTTTATTTAATACCAATTAGTTATGTAACGAATGTCACTATTTGTCATTCGCGAATGCGAATGCGAATGTTGTTTTTTTTCAGTTCTTGGTATAGGGTGCCGGAGGATATAAATTGGGCGACGTTTTTTTAGGTCGACAAACTGCAGTTCAATTTCAATTTGGATATATGTGGTCATCTTTTTGCTAAGCAATGCAATTCAATATTCACAAAACGTTCGCACCAATTCTTGCGAATGCGAATGCATATGTCTAAAAACTTGTGAATATTCGCGAATGCGAATACGAACGCGAATATTCGTTACATCACTAATACCAATGCATGATTATTATAAAATTCGTAAATGCTCGAATAAAATTATAACATTCATAAGTACTGTGTCGATTAAATTATTGTGTACCTATATACACTTGACCTTCGGTGATCGAAAGCCAGATTACTAAGAAATTGTCGTAAAGTATTGTTTCGAAATGTCGCAGGATGCAGCCTATCACAACTAAACCCATGGCATCGAATCTACTATAACGTGCAGAGAAAATGTTAACCGCGCTGACATATGCGTGTATAAACAGTCATTAAAAGCAAATTTTGGCTCGCTTCCAACCCTCAGAATTATTGTTTGCCGTCTTTGCAGAAAGGATAAGTATTCACTCTTGAGATTATGGGTTCTTGGTGATTCTTACGTCCATAAAATAGCGCGTTTTTACCCTTGATGGTGTAATTGCGTTTTCACCCTCGAAACTTGAAATTTGACCTTGTATATAGATTTTAGAAATGTTAGACGTAAAATTAAAATGATATAATTATGTGGAAAAGTGTCATTTTTAATCTCAGAGATTGGTTCTTAGTAACTTCGAGGTGCAACTTGGTAAAATTGGTAACAAAAAAATATGGGTAAAATATTTAATGTATTAATTTTTTATTTTGGTATTTATTTTTTTGTTCTATCCACTAGGACGTGTTCCATAGTAAAACGTGTATTATTATTCATTAAGTATTTTAAAAAAATATTTAAAGGTAAATAAATTTATATTTCATGTTGTAGAGTAAATAATTCTATGAAGATGAAATTATTAGAGGTAGAATTAATTTTGCGTTTGATAAACCAGATTTGAGATATCAGTTATTTAACTTTGAGATGGGTATGAGGCAGTAAAAAGTTACGGAACAAGAGAGAAAAATAAAATAACAAAATATATAAACCTAAAAAATTAATTTACATACTGAATTTATTAAGAACTAGCCGTATTACCTATGCTTTGCTACGATACGTAAACGTCATGAAAATAGTCGCCATCTTTAAATAGTACACAATATCGAATTCAAAAGTATGGTTTAAACTGACCTGTAAAATAAGCAACATCTATACAAAATTTAATGTAAATGGGACAACAAACGGACATACACCATCTCATTTTTAAGGTTTCATACCCAAAAAGCATAAACGGAACCGTAGTATTAAGGGTCCGCTTTCCATCTATCTGTTGAAATTTTCACAGATGATGTATTTCTGCTGCACATGACAACAAATACAAATATAATAAAATATACATTTAAGTGAGCTATACAACAAGCGTGATGAACCCTTCGTGCGTGTGTCTGTCTCGCACTGGGCCGGTTTTTAAATATTAGTACCTATAGAACGTCTTACTCACGAATATAGTCACGCTGTAAGGCTGTGAATAAGATATAGTGCTTCTTGAGTATTCAAGAATTGATTGAAAATAATATACCCTAAGGGACTTATACGTATCATATAACATAATTATTCGTACGTCCTGTTCAGTCTAAGCCAGACATTACGACCAATCTTGAATTACATAAGAAGGTGACGTCACGTGTGAGCTAAGGACGAAACGTAAGACTGAAAATGTGAGCTCATACCTCCTTCATGTGTATCGTGCTTTATGAAAATGTATGAATTTATTGTCATTGGTTTGACATAAATACGAGTATGTGTGAAAGTGTACGCATGCACATAGTTCAACTGTAAGAGTTTAGTCCCGCGTTCAAATAGTAAGAACAAAGCTAAAAAAATGTTATAAATAGGTATAATAGTTGCTAAGTCCGGTGCAACGGGTCACATATGTATTACGACATCGTTTGGTATGGTAATTATATAAAAAATATTACATCAAAAATGGTTTAATAGTTACGACATCCAATCTAGAAGGAAAATAATGTTTTTTTTTTAACTTTACGATAAGTAGATATCTTTTCGTAAAGTTAAAAAAAGTGAAGCATGTAAAGTTGAAATTGGCCCCCGTCTTCTATGACCAGACCATTAGTTACACCAGAGAAATAGTGATTTTGAAGGGGTTTTGAAAAGAAATTCCTTTTTAAAAAACAAAGAAGATCGTGACCCGTCGGTAGACTCGATTTCTGTTTGTTACTTTTTTTTGATTAATAGGACCTCTCAAAGTTTTACCCATAGATATTTTTTGTAACAGCATAATCTACATAACAAGAATTTATGATACAGACAAATTTAATCCAACACTGTCTGAATTCAATGCTAATTAAAATCCACAAGTTTTGGTTCGTTAACTATATTGTTTAATAACCTATTGAATTCAGATAAACATACATTAAATATACCTTACGTATTTACATAGACACAGCTAAATAATTAGAAGCCACATAAATTGTAGCATCCCATTCACACCGATAATAATCTAAGAGCATTAACATAAACTGTATGCTTTTGCATTGCAACTAAGAGTTGTTTAGTCTGTCAACGGGTCGTTATTTTCGAATATCTGTCTCATTGGAATAATGTACGCTAACACTCCAGTATACAACGGCATTAGTATGGTTAAATATGCACGAATACTATTTACAATCATTTAGTATGCACAGTTTGTGAGCAAGATAACTCGGTTATCGTATCAATCTAATCAGTGTCTCTTTTTAAGTTGAGTATTAATGAGTCGATTATACACGTGGTGTTGCTCGCTTTGGTTAGGTCTTTTTTTGCTGTCGAGAGAGAAATCTTCAAAAGATACCCGACGCTGTAGGAGCAACGCCGGGTTGTGTGGGATTTTTACCTCACTAAAACCACCCTGGAGGCCGTCCTCTGCGCTGCGAGGAGAACTCCGGGATCTCCAATGGAATACAACCAGAGTGCTCCGAGCGCGATGCCTAAGACTCTTCCTCAGTGAGCATTTGAGTTCGGACAAACTGGATGGTTCGACCTCCCACTCTATCGCTCGGAACCTCCGAAACCCCTTTTTTACTTTAGATTTTTTTATCACCAAATATGAGTATGGTGGCTAGTATGACATTGCGAGTAAATGGTTCTAAATATTTATTTTTGCATTTACGTAGAATTTTCATTTATTTTAATTAAGGTAACTATGACGTTGTCTGAGTTTAATGTATAAATTAAATAAATAATGTTTATGATAATTGCCTTTACGTCATTTTTATTTCATAATGACATAAAGGGTATAAAGTAGAGATGAAACGGATAGTGGTTTGGCCGGATACCGGATACCGGTTATCCGGCTAGCTACGAGGCCGGAGCACCGAATATCCGGCTACCGGATATTTGGCCCTTTCGGCGCAACCAATTTGATTTGAAACTAATGAAAGAAGATAAAACTGGATCCAACTTGAAGCTCATGACGTTTTTTGGGACTCTTTCAATGAAGTGGCAAAGGAAAATAATAATAGTACTTGTCATGATGAAGAAAAACAAAATCCAATTGCGAACGAGATTGACTTTCTCTTAAGAATGTCTCAAATCGACTGCAATCACGAGCCATACACTAAATATACATTTGGTGGTCAGTTAATTCCATTCAGTTCCCTCAATTGTCTAAGTTTGCTAGAATTTATTTTTCACCATTTAGCAGTAGAGTTTACAGCGAAAGGCTATTTACAGAAGCTGACTGGTACACGAAGACATAATAGAAGAATAAATGACTGAAAATTTGGTATTAATTCACCACAATTTGCCATTCGTTAATTATCAATACTAAATTAATTTATAAAACACGCATTTACTGTGATTTTTTGATAACGATATTACTGTGTGATTTTCTATATGTAAAATAGTGATTGTTTTTTTATATTTTACTATTCGGTATCCGGCCGGATAGTGCACTTCTATCCGGTATCCGGCCGGATAGTGAAAACAGGGCCGGATACGCCGGATACCGGATAGTTACCGGATATCCGTTTCATCTCTAGTATAAAGGACACATCGACTAATCTGGAAATATTCCTGGAACGTAGAAGTACAACTAGTATTGTTATTTTATAAATAAAACTGAACCGTCTCAGTTAATAATTTATTTCATTACAAGATGAAAGTCACGTGTCTTTGTTTCAGTCATTAGGAACGGGGAATCACTGTCATAATACCAGCCATGAGGCATAAGTTACGACATTTATCAATGTCTGAACAATTATTTCTGTGAAGCTTTGAAAAGTTAGTCACTCATTAGTAAAATTTCACTAAGAATAGTTAGTATCATTATAAAGTTTTAGTTTGTCTATCCAGGTTAAGGTTTATGTCTTTGTAATAGTTCAGGAATATATATAAATAAAAGAATATTCTGCATTTCATTCTATATTTTTTGTATAACCATAAGTGTAAAGTACCGAAGTACCTACTTTAAGTTAAAGTTCTGCCAAAATCAGTTTAGCGGTTTTTGAAATAAGTCGATACTAACGTACAAATATAGAGATTTTTATTTATTGCAACATAAAAGAGCTGTTAACAACGCATGCGAACTGAATATTTTTTTAATATCTTTTCACTGGCTAAAAAATATTGAAATGCAGTCGATTACAAGGAAAAATACCTTCAATTTCTTACCAATTGTTTCTTAATAGTCTTACTAAATGGACTTTTCTTAGAAATTGCTGGTTCGTTTTTAGTAGAGATTTACAGTGATAGTAGGAGCAGAAAGCGATGTAAGTTATTTAACTACGGGCTATTAAATTCGAAGTAGACATGTTTTGACCTCATTGAGATATGATATCGTTTCGAAAGGCTTGTTGAAAATTTAAGTATTATATTTCAGTACAAGTTAAACAGTTATTTCTACATTCTTACGCTATCTGAGCACTAAACATGTTTAGTTGTTTACATTGAAAATATATAAATTTAAATCGTTATATAATCTAAAACACCATGTTTGGCTTATTACTTAGGAAAGTGATCACAGTAGCAGTTTTTGCTTTTTGTAGCACTCTCAGTTTAGACGTTTTTGTGTGTAAACCCAACGTCCAATAGTTTTTAGGTTAATGCTCATAACTAATAAATGGGTTAAAAATACAAAGACTTGTAAAATGTGACGACAGATTACAAAGTACAACTAATAGGCCGTTTCTCCTGTCCCTTTTCTCTAAAAATGTGTGCTAAAATTTACTTCTTCGTCGGCTATTGTCCAAAAATAAAAATCCACATTGATTGATGTCTAGCTTCATGCTTTCTAGTTTTTGACAACTTGCCGTCAAGAAAAAGGAGTGTAAACCGACATGCTCACGTTGTTTCAATTTTTTTACTGTTCTTTGGAATACAACACCAGAAGATATGCCGGTCACATGATCTAATGAAGTTGAGACTTTTTTTGTTCGAGCAGGAAATTCACCGTCACAGTAGAAATAACACCCAAACATAATCGGTTCGGCATACGACACGTGTGCTCCTTCTCTTCAAAATACTGTCAGTTTTTTTCACTCAGAAGTTCTAATTTCATCTACGAACATTGCTTACCGCTTATATATAGATACGCGCAGACCCACACATTCTAACGATTTTTATAGAATTAATATACGAAGAGAAGATATTTTTGTGAACTGACAAATACAAAATTTGTGGAGATAAACGAGTCTTTTGCCATATACTTAGTAGTTATGCAGACATAAATATCAACAGCAAATATTTCAGTTTTGAAAACAAGTCTAAGCTATTTTGTTTGACAAAAACCAAGCATCAGCTTAAAATCTTACTTCAGCGAACAGTTTCAGTTCTTTTATCGCATTCCGCCGAAGAGTAAACACTGTTAAAGGTTCAGCAATTGGATAGATGATTCTGAAGCCCGAGGTGGCGGTGGGTTGGGAGAGGGAGCCTTCGCACCACCGGAGATTGCGTCCCAGCCTCCTGCGCAAGCCGCCTAACTCAATCATCTGCGTGAAAATATCGAATAAAACTTGCTCCCGGCGACACTTTTAACTGAACACGAGATTCGTCGTTCCGCATCGTGCAGTAGTTTCGTTTGCAGACGGGAATAAAAATGTAACTTTAGTTTGAATGTGAACTAGATAAAAGTTTTTGTTCCTGGTACGAACGTGTAGAGATCGGCGATAGATATCATTATCATATAAGTCAAAGAATCGAATTGTACTAAGAAGTAGTCCAACATTGAATGACTTCATAATATGCCATATATGATTATATTCAACTTTTTTTTGATGAAATTACATTTTGGTTATAAGATAAAGGTAAGGTAGAACATTTAAAATATCTCAACCATATTAACAGTCTTCTTCTGATACATAATAGGTACCTAATTTTAATGAATACAATGAGAGTACAACACGATGTCTATATTTTCAAAAATATTTTAAAAACTTAATTTAGGTTCTTCACAAGTGATTGTATCCTAATTGGTTATTCAAAACAAAAAATAAATGGGTATTCAACTATCACATCACTCAGTTTTTGTGGTTATATGCTAGAATTCTCATATAAATGTCCGTAGTAAAAAAAATCACATTTCGTTTATAAAACAATGCGATTCCAATTTAGTGGAGTTGGGATTCAGGCGGGAATTTACTGTTTTTCGATCACATCAAGGGTCTAGTTTCCGCATTCACGTGATAAACAAGTTATTGGCGTTAGGGGTGATGTGTCTCCCACTCACCCGTGTAATTAATAAACGGATTGAAATGAAATCAAATGTATTGTGCAGGGGATTACACGAAATGTATACGATTAGATTATGATGTAACTAGTGTTGTTTTAGCCAGAATAGAGTTATAGTTTATCTTTACATGGATAACGTAGAAAGCGACTAAGGCATTGAAACACTTTTTAGAGGCAAAATGTAAAGTGGGCTTTCAAGGTCTGATTTTTTTTATCTGACTGAAGTAGCAATCGAGCACGCAGTACACCTGCTGGTAAGTGGTCACTAACGCCCAGGACATCTGTAACCGACTTCATACAGAACATGGTTTCCATCTGAAGTCAATCACAGATGCGTTGCTACTCCCGAGGACTATGATACTCGCCTCATGTGAAAGTGAGTCGGCAACCACACCCACTATCGAAACGCAAGAAATACTTCACGCTAGAAATAGGTGTGGTGGAGGTACTGACGCGGTCGAACTACACAAGTTATGCCACCTTGAACCTCCACTTGATTAAAAATATTTTGTAATATCTTATACAATATTGCATTTATATGAGTAATATACATATGTTCGGCCTCAGATAGAATCTAAGATCACACTGAACGTAGGTCAGTTGGGCAACGCATATTATAACTGACCTCAGATAAGACTCTAGTTCTATTTTAGGTTAGTTATATTTGTCAGGTGGAATGAATGAAAATGAAATAAATTAATTCACTAGGATTGTTAAAAATCTTTACTATTTACTCACTCGCCATCAAGATGTGTAAACGTTAGTGTCCTCTAAATTCAGTGAATTATCTAAATATTCACTGAATAATAGTGTTCAAAGAAAATTTAGCTGAAAGCGTACAAGAAAAACTGTATTCATGTGGCCCAAACCCTATGCCTCGTGTCACTCAATCTTCCACACACACCTGCCTAAAGCACGTTGGAGCGCATATGCCCGAGGTCACCAAATCTGAATTCACGATATTCCTAAAATCCCGCAATCTCGTTTTAATGACACATCGAAAAGTAATCTTATTTAATTTACGCATATTGACGACAAGGCGGCAATTTCACTTGCTCGTGTACGATTGATACTATGTAGAGGGTAAGGAAGTCCACTGTGCACTGGTCTCGTTTTCTCCGATTTACACACACATATTATTGTCGAGGACGTGTCAAATGTCTCGTTGCGGCCGCGATAGAATGCACTGCGTTGAAAGCGACCGGACCTGTTTGCTTATCTAACGATTTTTACACTAAAGGCGACTTTAATAACTGTACGCAAGGATCCCTTTCCCTTGAATATACTTCTGGGTATATATAATAGCAACAGTTCATTTGTTTCTCTAAGCACTTCGCTGTAGTGTGCGACTTCTTCAAAGTATCGTATGTTGGACTCTCAATAATTTAAGTCTCACGACTCCGCGTCAATGATCTATTAAAGAGAGCTGACTAGATAAACACCCTGCTAAAATAAATATAACAGGACCATCGTCACTTAAAAACATTTTTTCCAGTTTTATTTAATTTTTGTGATAAGCGTTTTCTCACGACTTAGTGTGGTGAAAGTAAGCTGTCATGATTTTTCATTTAGTATACAATGACAAAAATGTATGTTTTGGCATTAGTGTGACTACATCTATTGTGAAGTACAACACCTGCAAACAATAAATAGGAAGTAATAACACTTTAAATAGAATAATGCGATCTTTAGTAAGGGATAATGAAAGATTTAAATGTAATAAAATAAATCGTACCTACATTATTATTATTCTAATGAGCTTCGGAGACCATTCTACTCAGTGATTTCGCGAATGTCTGTGGGGTCGTTTAAATTAACGCAATTAACATGGAAAAGTGCCCAGAGTGGCCCATTGCCGGCCAAACGATTTGTTCTGGTTAGGCTGTTATTAGTAGTATTAGTGGTTTAAATTTGTCCCTTCGGCCCAAAAGGTCGGTAGGAATGTTTGGAGAAAAGTCTGCGAAGTAATATTTTATCTAAACTAGTGAACGAGTTTCGGAAATTATCGTAACTTTGTGGTAGTACGATTAAACCAGCAGATTAGAGTTTTGAGTATAAATATGAATTAACTATTGATGTAGTTAGTGTTAGGTAGAGCTCTGGAATTTGGCATCCGTTTTGAAAATCGGGGGTATGATTTTTAAGTTTATGTATAAATGTTTATCTCAATGAATTTAACTTACTTTTTGTATTTTTTTTGAAAATCTTTCATGAACAAGATAGGCAAAATAAATATACGATTAATTTAGTAAAAATTGAAAATTTATAATCATAGCATTAAAACAATCAAGTTCCTTCTAGAAACAAACTAAAGGTTGTTTGGTGAGAATTATGGTATTTCGATACACCTGGATATGGCTGTAATTGGGATAAATATTCTTAGATGACCTTTTTTACGACTTCTAAACGCTCTTCCTAGGACAAATCTATGGAAACGTGGATTTATATCATGATCTATATAACGTGGATGAAATCTTTCTTACTATGGGGTAAGACGAAAGTTCAGCAGTGGCATTAAGTGGATTGCAAGATAATGATCATTATTCAGCATACATCATACTTAATACTATAAAGGCGAAAGTTTGTAAGTGTGTGTGTTTTCTACTTCTTCCCGTCTAAACAAATGGAGCGAATATCATGAAGTTTATTAGGGAGTTAGCTGACACTCGGGATTAACATATAGGCTACTTTTGAATGTGATAAAATGTCTAATTCCCACGGGATAATCAATACGTCGATTTTTTAAACGCGGGCGATGCTGCGGGGATCAGCTAGTATACCATATGAACAATCATATGGTACGTAAGAAATGAATCTACAAAGATTCGTTTCTTCTTCTTCCAGAGCGTTTACATCTTAGTCTTAGAACTTTTGATTTGGCCAACTACTTGCAGAAGATATTTGCCTTAAAGTTTTTCCATTTTGAGTAGTTTGTAGAAACTTACGTCTCGATTCATTCGTTGTTAGAATTTGAATTTGTTTTAGATGTTTATGGGATTGACAACTTATCGTTTTACTTCGATCTATAAAATGTAGGTTAGTAGTTCTAGTGACTATAAATAAAACCTTTGACAATTTTGTGACAAAAGAAACAACTCGTTGCGCCTATCTCGTACAAACTACAATGTATGTATTACACAACACTACGAGTAAAAACATTCATAAACAACTTTTATTTGTTTCAAAGGAAATGAAGTGAGTGCGCATCGTCCTTATTTTTTTAATTACTAGTTGTACCGTTTCCTGTTGACTAACCAATTGTGTCTACTTTTTCCACGGGACGCCAATTAGAACATTGCGTGTTGGGTTGTACCCGTATGTAACTAATTACGCTATCAGTACAGAATTGTTGCTGTTAGCGACTGTTAGGCTGATAAATGCAACGGCTTCTTTGAATTCGCATACTTTGGTATAGTATTCCGTAATTAAGTCGGAATAATTTAATATTCTTATTTGGCAATTTTCACAAATATTTTTTATTACTTTGTAAATTACTTAAATTACAAATGTGAGCAAAAATATGTAGGTAACACTTCATGGGATTCAATTACTTGTACCTATCTTCATGATCTTCATAGAAGCATACATTTATTTAATCATATTTCGAAGACATATTAGAAAAAAATCAAATCAAGTCAAATAGAAAAAAGTCAAAAAGTAATATTTGTAAAAACTAAGTTTATTGCTGGATCTTCTCAGTTAAGAAAGTGTTCCGATACCATGGTAGTATAAGAAAACATATTGTATGTGATAATATGTATGTGTCCCCGTAGGCCTATACAAAATAAAGACATTTCATTTCATATATTTTTTCAATTTTAATATTGTAAGTTCAACCCCTACACAGCTGGCACTTGTACCAGGTTTGCTCCCGAAATTGGGGGATTAGGTAACGTATCCCACAGCGGCTATTTTGTGTGTTCAAGTGTTTGTTTAGGACTGTTACATATCGTTATTTTGTTTTCAAGTACACACGATTTTGGTCTTGCCATAAGCAGCGGATTTTGATAAGACTGATCTTTTGGCATATTATTATTGTTGTGGTAAAGCGGTCACCATGATGGTTTGATAGAGAATTCCGGGTTTGATCCCAACGATTTAAACAGCTCATTTAGATTTTTTCTTAATTTGTTTATGTTTGCAGATTTGTCTTTAGGTTTCTGTACTTTATCTTATAACATAAGTAGCGCACAAGTACATACTCCAGCTGATGGTAAGTGGCCCCATGGACGTCCGTGATAAACCTCAGATAAAATTAGAATCCTACCTGAGATTGATTACTGACGCGTGGTTACGCCTAATGGCTTAGTTGGAACATTTTGGAAAACTATTTTTATTTATTTAGAATTTCACATAAATCTAACAATATATGACGACTCGCTTGGTGGAGCGGTGACCATACCGGTCTGATGCGCAATGGGTCCCGGGTTCAATTCTTTTATAGGTTTGTTTATTGCCGAACTCGTTATTGTAGTTTCGATTATATATCTAGACTTTAACTTTTAACTCTAGAATTTCATAAATTGCTATAGATTCTACAGTAATCATAACTTTTAAATGTACATAAATCTAAATATTTAATATAGTGCTTTATATAAAATTGTTGTTCTCATTAAGTTCAACTTGCTGACTTGTGGACAAATACTCAATTTATTCAATGAGTTAAAACAAAGTTATTTCTTACTTTCCCTACAGCAATGTTATTGAATTTATATGCAAAAGAATCTTGTTTACTGGAATTAGCCCCCCGTGGCTTCACGATATCGTTACGTCTCATTTTGCTACTCGTATTATGCTTTGCTACAATTTGTAACCATTGAAAAGATTGACGACATTCAATATATCATTTCTAATAAAATCTTTTGATATTTAATGTTACTCATACTTTTAGGTACTCTTAATTGAAGAAAGGTATATATTATTTTATAAGGACGTGTTGTTGCTTTATATGCTCGTGGTTCTCAGCGTCTCGAATAATTTCATGGCGTAGCGCTGTATGACATGTAGAAAGTACAATATTCGATTCCTAGTGACTTGGAAATGAAGAACCCTACATTTTCAATTTGAGTCGTTAAGTTAATGGAATATGGTAGAGCGGGGCCGGTTGTAAAAAATAACATTTTATAGGAATAAAAAAAAATGAGGTCTGAAATATCTTTGAAGGATTTAGACTATGACATTAAGCCAACTTCATCTGACAGGAGACGTGTGCCCAGAAGAAAGACAGTCATTTGTAGAGAGCTTAATAATAACTAGTCAACATAATATACCTACTATACGCTTCAATTTCAGAAGGGCCATATGCATTAAATATAATAATTCAAATATTCTAAATCCTTAGCTATTCTAAATCCCTCGGGGGAGTTAGTTGCCATTATATTACACTATCTCGCTTCGATCCAGCTAAATGGACCGTTATCACCGCCAGACGGTAGGGAGAGACTGTTGACAGGAACTAGGGGCAGACGAATATATCTACCCTCCATCTTATTCATTTTGCTGTGTTCATACCTTTTATGGCTACTATGGTGTTCGTATTCACGATTTATTTAATGTTACATGTGTGCATTTTTTCTTTTTATATAAATAGGGCGTAGCTTTAAGGTACCTTCCTTATTGCATCCTATAGTCTAGTGCAGTGGTTCTCAAACTTTTTGAATGAATACTTGATGGAACCCTAAAATAAACAATTGTTTTTATAAGTGTATTTTTTATTAATCAGCATAATAAAAGTACAATGTTACTAATTATTATTTACTTCACCACTTGTCAAGGACAATAATAGAAAACATGAAAAAAATCAAACTAGTGGGAGGTATGAAACTTTTTTTTCTAAATTCTTGCGGAACCCCGACAGAGGTATCACGGAACCCTAGGGTTCCACGGAACGCACTTAGAGTATAGCTGGTCTAGTGCATAGTATACTGCTGTATTCATGGCAGCTTTACCAACAATTTTGAAAGCAAACAACTCTATGATGTTTACCCATCCATTAATCAGCCTTGTGGTGCACTGTTGAACACAGACTTCTCCAATGACGAGCCGCGCGGCGGAGCGGTTACTTTTCTGGTCTGACGCGGAATGGGTTCCGGGTTCGATTCCCGGCCAGACAGGTATCTGAATGATGAGTTTAGGTTCATGTCCTGAGTCTGGGTGTTTGTGAATTCGTCTTGTGAGTATCCACGACACAGGAGACAATCCTAGTGTGGGACTATTCGTGTAGAAGGCATGTTTTTATGGGTAGTTATTGCCTTAAATAGTCATGCCTGTCTGTTGAATTTAGTCTCTTAGTGTTCCAACATCCACTTAATCAAGACTAACATAGAACGGCACTATCTTTGAGACAAGGATATCGTCTTTATATACACAGCCTGCGATCTTCTGCATGGAAGGCAGACACAACAAAATTTTTGCTATTCTGTTGTTCCACTAATTAAACTGAACGCGAACTTTCAATCATATCGCAGATATTGCTGGAGCATTTGCATTGCGTAAATCCGTAATAGATTAGTCGCTTTCATTGATTGGAAATATGTAACGCTCTATGTAACACGCCCACGAGCGGAACATGGGTTCTATCTGAATCACAGATGTGTTGCCGCCCCCGAGGACTATGATGGTCAGATATAAAATGGTGCCGGCAACCACACCCTTCCATAGAAACGCAATGTTTCACGCTAGAAATAGGTGTGGCGGTGGTACTTCCCCGGTCGAACTGCAATGGTTCTACCACTTGCATTATACAGAAATAGATGTGACGGTGGTGCCTTTAACGTTCAACTAAAATGATTCTATCCTACCTATATATATTTTTCTTTAATGAACAAATAAGTAATTTTTGTTAATCATTCTGATACATGTATTTTTTAGTTCAAATAAAGTAACGAATTATTTCATCATATTTACCGGAACATTACTTTAACACTGAAGTTGTACAAACATTTCTGCCATCATTAAAGCAACGGATACATCCACTATATAAATGCGAACAGATTAATCAAACAGCGACCTCGTCAGCGCCACGCAGGAACATGGAAACGTTAATGAAATACTCCGTTTGACTTTACGAAATTGACTCCTAGAAACTGGATTTCTGTACAAAGTTCAAACTGTCCCTGACTGAGGAAAATTAACGCTGAATCGTGTTACGCAAACACGGACTGCAATTATTCAACGAAAGTCAACATCAAAAATACATTACGGATTGTGTATGCATGTACTGGATGTACCTAGCAGTGATCCAGGCACTAATAAATACTACGCTTTTTTCAAAATCCCTTGATTAAATGGCAGAGAATATGCAGAGAACCTATCGTATGACAGATATTCATTATGTCTTAAGTATGATGTCTACCTATTATGTAGGTGACTACTATTTGAATTTTGTGTCAAGTTTAGCATAAGTTTAGGTGTTAGATTATTTTTACATATAATTATATAAAGTGTATGTGAGTGTGTGTGTGTGTCATTATTCTTAGATTTCTAAGAATAATGAGGTTATTAGTTATGAAAACATTTGTCTATTTTTTTATTTTTTACAAGGGGTAATAATCATTCATTCATTGATATAAATTACAGGTGTAATTATTATTACATTACAGGTGGTAGAACCAGTGTAGTTCGATCTGGGAGGTACCACCGCCACACCTATATATTTCTAGCGTGTAGCATTTCTTGCGATTCGATGTAAGGGTGTGATTGCCGGTACACTTTTATATGAGGCGACCATCCCGAGGACCATCATCTGTAATTGACTTCAGATAGAACTCATATTCTATATGAAGTTGCTTACTAATTGGAGGGCATGCTCGTTTGCTACATCAATCAGATAAAAAGATACAACTATTCATTATATTCTGTTCCTTTTGATCGCTGAATGACCAAAAGTCCCTCGTAAATTTTCGTACTATGTTTCAGCTTACAAATTTAAGTGAACAGTTTCAGATTAACTCGTTAGGTACATTCACATGATTACAATAATAGCATAATCTGAATAAAATCGATTTGACCGCAAGATGATGAAGTGGCCACACGCTCAACCGCAAGATATCGACGGCATGGGAATATCATAAACTGCGATTAAAACCTTGTCGTCGCTCGGTTTTACGACTAGTCCGTGTACTCGGTGTCGGCAGGCGATTTATTGCAAACGGTACATGTATCACCTCCTAATAGTAACTCGGTGAGATGAATCTGTACAGTTATACACTGTTTTTATACCAATACTGACTTATGGTACCCGACTCACAGGAGACAATCCTAGTGTGGGGCTATGAGTGTAGAAAGCGTGCGTGTGTTTTTTTGTATATATATGTATTTTTTATTTTTTTTGTAGACACGAAGCATTTTTCCTCCGTGTTTGTTTGTGAATGGCGTTCTTACCTAATTCTTGTGAATATCATGCTGATCAGTAAGGTATCTTTTTTGGATTGAAATCTGTTCGTGACGACAAAGAGGTGTGCATCTTAGCCAAATTGCATGGATATTTTCTTTCATTGTTTAAAAAATTGGATCCGTGGTAAAATTTAACATTATGTAAGATTGAAGTGGTAAACGAACACGCAGTCGCCTCGTATGAAAATGTACCGCTCATACCATTCCACCGAAACGCAATAATTGCTTAACAAAAGAAATAGGTGTGGTGGTGGTACTTCCTTCACCGAACCATACTCGTTCTACTTTTCATTTATTTCATTATTTGAAATTTATTTCTGTTTTGATATGGTATCTGCTAATTGTATCGCCGATTAAAAATAATATCGCCTAGCTTGAAGCTCTAGCTTTCTGCTGTAAGAACGACAACTACCCATTCCGTGCTTCGCTGGGTGCAACAATGAAATACCTTACACAGGCACATTACCCTGCCAGATACCGCTATTGTTAATATATTAGCTCGTAAATTGTCCTTACAATCAGTCATACAGTCCGCTACGTTGCTACATAATTTTCTTTGCGTTTTCATGGCTAACATAAAGTACCGTTTTTCATAACGTTACTTGGTTACTTCGACCTCGTAATACAGATTACCATAATAAACATTTATATTATCGTTACTGTAAATAAAACTGCCTATATATTTTAATATAATCTTAAGCGATTGTTTCTTTTGAATATTCCATTGACCAAGATATGAGAGTTAAATAATACGCTCAAAGTAAGCGTGTGGGCGATTAAGAGCAGGTTGTGGAATAATCAGTAGGTAGTTTGAATAATATCTAATATTTTTAATTAAGGTTTGGGTGCTTAATTGTTTTATTAATATGAATCTGATTCTAATTAATGGCTTACTGCAATATAAATAGTTCTGGAGCCTTAGTCACTATGACTTAGGGACATAACGCACTCTGTCGCAATAATTACATGGTCTACATTCATGCTTAGTTTCATCTTCTTTAGATCCACTTTTAACTGGTTTTAATATTTGTATCAAAGGGCCATATGATTTCTTCTTTCGTGGTTTGATCAAGTTTTGACTCGACGCGGTATCGCCAACGAATCCTGACTGTCATAGAGAATCAAGCCCTTTTAGTCATTTATAGATAATTAACAAATTAAAGAAATTATAAAATGTCCATTAGAAACATTAAATGACGAAATGATACCTTCTTCTCTTTGGAAGGTTAGATAAAAAGATATAGCCGCACTTAATTATCCATTTAACAATACTACGCGGTTAGCCTCAATTTTATACACACTAAATAGTTATATCATTATTATTTTATGACGTGATAGTAATGAGCATGCATTCAATCCAATGGATTTGATCAGTGATGGACATTATTGATCCAAAATAAGACAGAAGTCGTACGTGAAGTCGTAATGTATGTGACATTGTCTCTCCTAAAGTCTGAGTCTGACCTCTTCGCGCAAATTCTTAGGCCTTAATACAATGCGAAACAAAATAAAACAGTTCAAATATGTAGTTGTAGCAATGACGACCCGTTACCATACCGGTCTGACACGCAGTGGGTCCCGGGTTCGATTCCCGGCCAGACAGGTATCTGAATGATGAGTTTAGATTCTGGGTTTGGGTGTTTGTATATTCGTCTTTATGTGTGTCCATGGCAGCCAAGATACGGGAGAAACTCCTACTGTGAGGCTATCAGTGTAGAAAGCGTTTAAGCGTTTAATTGTAACCCCTGCGTCGATTTACGAATACTTTTACCACTATACAAATTACTCGTTCCACTATTGAATTAAATATATAACTTTTTCTAAGTTTGCTCTCCCATTAGACCAGAAAATTGGTTGTTATCTTCCACCGTAATGCATAGTTCAACTAACAGTTTAAAGTCAGTGTAGTCAGTGGCCCATAATTTGTGCTATTTGTGACATGTTGATAATCGTATTAAGATTACTACTGTTATCTCTAATATGGTTGTATTACTATACTTTTTAGCTACTACTCACGTTTATTACAAATTGTTGTCGTTTTCAGAAAATAACACTGCTTATGACCATGACTTCGAACGGTAATTGAAAGCTGTTATTATGAATTAAATTTTCTGGAAAAAAACTTTGGTTGATAGCTGTTTGGCAAAGGGAGATCTCCCGCCAGGCTAGGTGATCACGCCTGGGGAGTGGTCGTGCTCCAACAGTCGTTGTTCGGAACTTGTATATATGCGTGGTATTGAGAATACTTCGATAACGTGTTTCAGAATAGTAGTAGCGCCATCTCTTGATGAGTTGCGGGAGGTCGCCACAGCTGTTATAGCTTTTATTAACCTTAAGATATATATTAAATATATATTAATACTTAAGACGTCGATATTGTACAAGCAAGTTTGTATATTTGAGAATTGACACAAGTACTTAATTCTGATATTATTTTACTGTAAATAAGTACTAACGGTGTTTGTTATAAATAATCACAGAAACGTCTAACATTTCACGCCATCTTAAACAGTTTTAATCAGTTTAGTGTGCTGTATAAGAATATATTCCCAGTTATTAGAGCCCATACATTAAAAATGACACCCACCACCCAATGGATTCGGATTCCGGGAGATTGCGATAAACAGCCTGTACTACATGAAATTGCAGATGTCCACGGGCTGCATTGACTCCTTACAGACATCAGGTGGACTGCATACTCGTTCGCTCCTAATCGACAAAAAAAAAAACGAATTTTAGGTACAGAGATTTTCTTACGGTATAACTGCTGTACAGTTTATGGCACAGTATGAGTTCTAACACATTACTAACCTACTAAATACTACCGCCGTACCCGTAGGTACGCCGCACCGAACTTTGTAAATGCTACGTATTTTTCTAAGGTCTTTTTAGCATACAGTAAAACTGATATTGAGCATACACACGATTCGAGTCGTAGGTACGTTATCTATTTATAACTTTTGTTATGGAATAGTACTTTATAACTAATCAACCAACAATCGACGTCCTCTGCGCTCGATAGCATTAGAAGAAAAAAGTTTTATTACGGGTAAACGATTGCGACAAAAAGGTACAACGGAAATAGAACCATACAGTATTTTTTTAATATAGTAGCGAACGAGTATTGACCACTTCTGGTGGTAAACCGTCCCTGGATATTTGTTATAAACTCTGGAAGGATTCAAGTGCTACTTGAAATCTATGCAGATGCCTTACTTTCTTTCAGATCTATATATCTAATTCTTACTAAAAAATGACAGAAGCAATTAACTCTTTTGTTATAAGTCTGAAAGAGGTGTATCGTGGTACCACGGTACTACCTCTTTTAATATTTCTTCAATTTTTAAATATCATAATATAACTCTTATATCAATGTAGATAAAGATATTTTTAAAAATAGTTCTGAACAGTGCCAAATAAAAACAAATACTTATATTCAGAATATTTATATTTTCGTACATGTCAGTATTTAGATCAAGTTAAATGAACCACGGCCGCGGCACGACCCCATTCTTTAAGCAATACGTCTTTAAATTGCCATTTTATTTATTCGAGGGGAACTTTATATTTCGGAAATAACAAATGGTAGTGTGTCTGTTTCGTGAATTTAAAATTTGTGATGTTTTCGAGAGAAACAATATCTTATATTCTATCGCTTGCCCATAGATCATCTTTTTGAGGTTGATTTTTGAGACAATGATGATAAATATTCCCCCGATCTGTCTTGCGCTGTCGCACAGGTAAATCGCTCCGGTAGATTTTCCTGACTTTAGTCCCAGTATGATGATGTTTACATAAGCTAAGGTCTTCCCAACAATCGATCACTGTCATCGGAATGTACCCGTTTATTATCATCGCGGTTCGTTGACCTCTTTCCTATAATAATATTTCGTAGCTTCCACACACAAAAACAGCATTGTACCTATTAAGTAATCTGATAACGCTTCTCATAACGCAACGCAAGGCAAACTTCTTATCTTGTTTGCTTTGTAACAAGTTAAGATAATATATCCCCTTTGGTCACGAATTCTTTTAGAAATATTTTAAGATCGTAAAGTTTTTTGAATTAAATTATCGGGATCAGATGGGAGTAATTTTTAAAACGCAAATACAATTATGGATGGTTTAAAATAGATTTATTGTGAACTGGTTCGACGACTTTAATCTCAGGAAAATATTGCGCGAGTCACTCACGTAGTACTATGTTCAAAAATAGAAGCTCGTTGCTCTCCTTGCAACTTGAAAACATTCAATAGTCGGTTCCTGCTTCGGTTATTTTTCCAGGAATGCATTTTGTAATTATGAATACCAGGCACGCAGTCACGCACAAGTTTGCTGTGATATTCTTTGAGTAAACAGAGCTTGAAGGCCTTCGACACCGTATCATGCTACCGTTGCAGTTGTCTCCTAGAGCTTCTATGCAAATAGGTTAAGAGAATAGTTGTTGCTGTATCAAGATATTGATGATACTCGTAGAAGTGATGATTTTTTTTTAGTCCGATTCGATGGTAGGTTCAGTAAAAAGAAATATAATGTATTAAACCGAAAAAAATAGCCTCTGTTTGAGCCGGCCTATAAAATATACATTTGAATTTAATTAAAGCGATAATAAAACCTTCAGTACATATACTTTTATGTCATGATGACTGCCTTCCATCGCTGAATGAAGCCCTTAGATTATCAAAGTACACCTATAGTCAATCTGGTTGGAAATGCTACTCTTGATTACGCAGTTGGACCATGCAATGTTTCTTCAGCTCTTTTTAAAATATAATCGTTATACTTTAGATAAGAATAAATATTGAAGATGCCGTCTCGAACCGCAAGTTCTACTATCTCAAAACGTGATGATGAAAGTCAGAAATGAAACTGTGACTTATGGACTCTTTATGGCTTCATCACATTTCGTAACGTTTCCTCCCTTTGGTGTAGTTGTTAAAATTGCCGGTTTTCCGTCAGCCGATGGAGTCGCAACGTAAACAGCGCCACGTTGTTTATACGCGGGCTTCTTAAGAAACGTGAGCTCGCCACCGCTCCAGATGAGACGGCTGCGTTGAGATACAAGTGTTGTTTATTTTCCTCCAGCTCTTTTTGAATGTTAGGCTCGTAAAGAAAATTATGCCCGGTTTGTTTCTAAGATAGTTTAAGTGTACGTGAAATGTCCAGAAATATTTTTGCATTTATAATTTCTTAAAAGATTGCAGAAATATCCGCGCGACAGTCTTACGTATTCAATAGGAAGCGGTTCCCCCAGCCTATTCATTGTCCGGCGCAGTCTGCTAGTTATTACCGAGGAAATAGGGCATCCGCACAATGTCATTGTTGAGTGGTTATTTTACAGTATCCACCTATTGTGGAATAAAAATGTTATCTTTTCATGTTTTGCAGAATTAATAGCCCTTAATAGAAATGATAAATAATTTCGTCATAATGATGTATGTATTTATTTACTCCGTATATTTTGGGCCTTTTCATTTAAATGGTACGATAAATAAATGAACTTTGTAAATGTGTGTAAAATTATTAATTTTACTTACTACATAAAAAGAGTTTTGTCTTATATAAAAAAATGCAGTAGCAAATAAGTATGCAGTCAATCTGATGGTAAGTGATTACTGCGGTCATCTGTTAGAACCTTCACATAGAACAGGAATTCTTTCTGGACACCGTCACAGCTTGGTTGCTACTCCTGAGTGAAAAAAGTAAGTCGGCTACTGCACTCATCCTCCCAAACGTAAAATTGCTTCACGCTAGAAATGGTAAGGCGGCGGTACCTTCTTTCTCGAACCATACAAACTATGTTCAGTACATAAAACACATAGCGTATACTGTGTATGTGTTACGTATCTATTACGTACTAGGCGAAACGCCATAAATGTATTTATCATAACCCGATTCATGGCGATCCATTATGACAATCGTACTCGTCAGAATACATAAGTGATTCGCGTTTTCAGGGTGTAGATTGGTGTTCGTTAGCGAATCATCCTTGATTCGTGCGCTGATCTTAGTTAATTAGTTAATGGTGTTCTGACTGCAAACACTACTATAGATCTAAGTCACTTAGCACCTTGTTTGTATCGTAGAATAGTCGGTAAGTATGTCCAGTGTATATTCCTTGAGAAATAAATTAGACACATCAGGGAAAGGAAATAAATAATTAATTTATAAAATCATTTTCCGTCACTCAGTAACTCAGTCACTTATGTATGTGATGCATTTGTATTTTTTTGTAATTTAGGTACATTGATTTCAGCTAGTCAATTTGCATGATCTTGCATTATTAGGCATGAACCTCTTATTATTTAAGGTTTATATTAAAAACAATATTTTAATCACCTAATTGCGAAAGAAAATACATCGGGAAACTCATATATTTGAGAACCTATAAAGTTCTGAATGATGTTGAGATCTTTCAATGTGTATATTGGTAGCATAATATGCAATATGTAGAATGCAGATACTATGTGGCAAAAGTGTTGGACTGATGATGATGGCTATGATTAAATGTGATACAATATATTTGGCCTCAAGTGACTGTAATTTTAATAATTCAATATTCATGATTGTAATAATCAGACGAGTAGTATTTTAATGAATTTCTCATTCTATTGCCAAGACACGTATTCAAGCACCTACCTTGTTAGGCAGATAAGACAGTGAGACTTAAAATTATCGAGTGGATGTATCTAATAATTCAGAGAAATGGGTTCCTGTTATATACTATATACTAGTTTAGTGGGTTCTTCTCTAATCTTTCGTTCTCAGATTTGGAATGATGTAAGGTGATGCAATGCAGTTTTTTTTTTCGTGGGGAGGAATCTACGTTTAGCATTGGATAGTATAAAAGGTCGCAGCCAATATGGTTTCTTACTTATAATAGAACATAAATCAACTAACAATACAAGAAGACTTAGGACATTCAGTAAGCCCAAGAGTTAGTATGTATGTGGAAGTCTGAACAAATGTGCACCCAGTGATAGTCCGTGGTAAGCCCCCGTGCTTACGCTGTCTCTAGACTTACTATCGCACATTGCACTCTCGTTGCTTGTGGCAATATAATAGCCTGCTTCCCTAATGTTAGTTATTTTGTTTTGGAGCACTCATAATATGAGTATATGATGGAATTATTAACAATAGAACATAAATCAACTAACTATACAAGAAGACTTAGGGCATCACTCAGTAAGCCCAAGAGTTAGTATGTATGTGGAAGTCTGAACAAATGTGCACCCAGTGATAGTCCGCGGTAAGCCCCCGTGCTTACGCTGTCTCTAGACTTACTATCGCACATTGCACGTTGCTTATTGCAATTTAATAGCATATTTCTCTAATGTTATTTATTTTGTTTTGGAGCATTAATCATGCGACTATGTAATGAAATATAAGTAGGACATCAGTGAAACTTGTTTTGACATACTCGTTGATGACCAGTGTGGTAAAGCGGACACCATATCCGACTGTAACGAAACGAAAGGATCCGGATTCGATTCTTGGTCATCTAAAACTGTTCCTGTTGTTCATCTATGGTTTCTACGCCAATTTTATGCGAATGTCAGAAATACAACTCAAAAAGATTTAGCATCGTAATAAGTTTTGATATTATCACCCGCCAATTTTGTTAAGTCTACTACATTCTTATCAGGTTTCCGTCAGATGACGTATCAGGTGTAAAATAAAAAGGACAGTAATCGAATAAAATAAAACGAAATGTATATTGTTCAACTGTCAAATACCGATTGCACAAGGTTAATTCTGTGGAAGCGTGCGCTTGCCGATATCACGCTCTAAGCCTCCACGCTTACGTCTCTATGCCTGTTATCGCATGCTGCACTCTCTGCTTATGCCAATGCTGATGGCATAACTGGTTATTAAGTTTCACCTTATTACTCTGTTAAATGATGTCACATTAAAGTCCATGAGGACATATGAGACTTAATAGGATAAATCAATGATGCTGTACTTTGTACACAATGCTTATTGACTATTGGTCGTGTAGAAGCAAAATTGTAATCTTTTGGTTAGTAACATAAGACATTTGGTACTTGGAATAATTACATATTATTTATTCAGTATTTTAGCGTATATCTGCCTAAAATAGTTACTTCGGGTTACCGTTAAGAAACATTGTTAACATAGTGAGCTAAAGAAAAAGGTCGTACAACTCTTCATAGTTTCTTAGAAACTGTTAAATCTATTTTTGCTTCTAGGAGAAGTTTTACTATTGCTGCACTTAGATTTACAGGGTTAAATTAGGCACTGACTGAGGTTTTACAAATTACTATATTAAATTATTATCAGAGACGTCTATGTCGCACTATTTGGGTTTGCTGGGTGCAGTATTTAGGCAGGCTCAAGATCGTGTACCCTTTATATTATATAAAAATGTTTCCCATGGACAATAGCAGCATACGCAATGTGGTATAAACTTTGCCATATTAACAACTTAGGTGGGTAAGCCTCTGGACAAAGGATTCTCATTTTCATTTCCCATTTTCTAAGTTTAATCCCGTACTGCACCAGAGCAAATTTCTCGTAGTGAAATAATTAATATTGGAGTAGCTGTAAGTTTCAATTACTTTTGCAAAGTTATTTGTTAGGTTTCTAAGTTAGTATGTTCTCTGATTTTATATCATTTTTGACGTCTTTGAATTTTTAATCACGATATTGAAATAATTTCTCAAAAAATATGTTTAAGCTCATATAATGATTTGCAATTTTTTTCTATGTTTTACACACGTGACGTCCTTTGAAGTATCGGTACTCATTTAGGCGCGAATTGAGTTGTTTCGATTAACACTGTTAAACTTAAAAAGGAAACAAATGCTAAGTACATTGAACCCCAAATTATTCTGGGACTTAAATTGAAAAAAATAAAACAAGCAGTCATAATGATCACCGATAGAGGTGAAATCTTAGAAAAAAAATTGACTCAAAATGTTACAAAATAAAATATATTTAAATTGGATATTGTCCACTAAATATTTTTAATAATCCACAGTCATGGATATTTATACGTCACGAATAGACATGTCGATGAAGCCAACCCGTAGGTTTTTCTTCTACTACAATCCTTCAACGCGCCCGAAAAGGTTTTCAATTCAAACCACAAGGTGGCAGGCTGGCAAAGCCGCGAAACCCATCTATAACAAAATACTGGTGACTTGGACGCTTGGCACCAATACCAAGTCGCAGTTGTGTTCTAGAGCTTAGAAGCCTTGACAGGATCCAATAGCTTAGCTTGAAGATTATTGTGCATCATATTTCCTTGCCAAACCCAACATTGGCTGGCACACTAGCTTTGTGGGTCTTAGTCACACATGGATGCTGTCGTAAACTTACGAGCAACGTCTCGCATTTGACTCCTATACAGATGGCGATGCAAGCATTATTTATATTTCCGTTGAATCAAGAACACGATATTTACAGAGTTAGATACAAATGTTGCAATTAAAAACTGGTATGTATTAAATCTGATACAGTATGTTTTATCACATTTAAAAACATATACATTTTGTTTAAAGTCAGTGTATTACTGTGGCATTATTTTGAAGTTCACGACTAGCGGCGGGGAGCTTTGAATATACTCGTAACTTTGTGTGCGTGAGGCTAGTCGGCTCCAAAAAAGCTTGGTACACACAAGTGTATTTAAAAAAATGTCTCTTTATAAAATTATCATGTGTTAGCCATGAATCTGTATACGTCTCTATGAAATTTCTAGCTAATGTTTCTTAAGTTATCTATAAATAGTATTGATACATTTAGGTAATGTGATGTAACACTATTAAGCCTTAAAATTTACATCAACTGTTCAAAAATTCACTACCAAAGTTTAGTTCAGCAGCGTTATTCTGGACACATCAAACAGACGAAACTATTCTAGTGTCACAGTCTGGGTTGGGTCAACAGTTATTTAAAACAAGTGGCCTGATGGGTCCATTAATGTTGCATGTCAGGTAGCCTAACCGGGTCGGATATACTCGGAACGATCGAAACGCGCTATTATTGGATTGTTTCGGCCGAACGCTTCGGAAATTGAACCGTCTTTTCCTGTCCGACTCATAATGCCATGCAGCGAGTTGATTAAGCCAAATATTTTAAGCTCCGTTTAATTGCGTTGTTCGTCGTATATTTGTGAAGTATTTTAACTATTTGTTTATGAAATAAAACTCGCGTTTAAGATATTTAAGTTAATAAGATTAAATGTTTCTTTGGTTTAGTAATTTTAAATAAGAATAAAGTAAAACTAAAGAAGTAAAGTAAAACTGAAATGTAAATGTTGAATAAAATATATACCCATGTATTAATAATAATAGTTCAGTGGTAAAAAATTACATTACTTATTTAATAGTCATTTCGGATGAAAAATTCTAAATAAATAATATACGATTCTATAAATGAATTGAAAACAATGATCATACCACGGTAATAATACTATAGTAATAGATACTGTTACCTAAGGCGAAAGTTTGTGAGTGTATATGTTTGTTACTTCTTCACGTCTAAACAGCTAGAGCGATTTTCATGAAATTTTAAGGGGTTAGCTGACACCCTGGATTAACATATAGGCTACTTTTTACTTTGGGAAATATCTTATTCCCACCGGACAATCGATACATCGATTTCTTTATCGCGGGCGAAGCTGTGGGGTTCAGCTAGTATTTAATAAATGGCCAAAATATCAAGAACTACTTATGAAATTTAAGTGAATAGTTATAGTAACTAGTCACCCGTAGCATCGGCCGAAATTCGACCGTAATTTAAATTAAAAATCAAATGTCATCTGACATTCTTGACGTTGTGTCTTTTCATTTTCATTTACTAAGTACATATGTGTTTGTGACAAATGCAAGGCAGTGTGTGTAATGTGTTTTTAGTTGATTTTATGTATGAAAAATGCATTATTTGAAAAAAATATTAACATTCTGCACTCCTTCTCTACGTCCACTATAACCGTGCAAAGTTTCATACTAATCCGTCCGCGGCATATTACTTAAAAATCCGTCACAAATTTTTGCTTCACGTATTAATATAATAATAACGTGGGGTTCTATATTTTCGAAGGGTTCTATATTTTGAATAAACTGTTCTATTCTGTCCAAACGCGTCAGAAATTGAACCGTTTTTTAGGCCACGTCCTAACGACATGTGCCCGTTGATTAAAAGCGAGGTAATAAATGTTCTCTCCGTTTAATAACTTTTACGGGCCGCGGGAAACCGACGTCGTTTGTTTATAATAGTCATATTATTTTTCGGGTTACGTATGGTAAGCCCAAAATCGGCTTACAATAGATGCTTTAATGAAAAATAATTCAACGAACACTTAGGTAACAGGGCTCTTTGTTTTAGTTCCTAAAACATTCGTTTCAATTATTGTTATATTAATGTATGGTTGTTATATTACGTTACGGGTAATTAAGGTAGTTTATATACATTTATTCTATTTTTAGTACTGATACGTACGTATTATAGCGTTTGTTATAGTACCACCGCCACGCGCCACACCTATTTCTAGCGTGAAGCATTTCTTATGTGTGTGGTTGCCGGCACATACTTTCACGTGAGGCGACCATCATAGTCCTCGGGAGTTGCTACGCATCTGTGCTTGACTTCTGATGGATCTCATGTTCTGTATGAAGTTCATTACGGATGTCCATGGGCGGGTCACTGCCGCGCATACTTACCACCAGGTGGACTGTATGCTCGTTTGCTATTTCAGTCAGATAAAAAAAAAAGGTTACAAATGGCATAGCAGTTAAGCAGTAGCATAGGGATTTTTGCTTTAATCTATAATGACTTTTTTATTAAATAAAATTTATGAAATGAGGCAGATGTTTACGGATGCCATATAAAAATTACAAAGCTTTTGTTGCTCTGCAAACCGAAACAATTACACTGATATGTCATATGTTGCCATCTGTCAAGTCAGTTGGGGATGTAGAGCATGCCATACACTCGAAAAACATTACCCATCTTCTGACATAATCGACTAAAATGAGTTGTCTTTCAAGGACTAAAAGACAGAAAATCTTTCATCACTAACACAGTGGACGCAAAATTGCTGTTACATATGGATATATCCTTGCAAAATTGCTACAGGACGATTCTTTCTACTCATACATCTTAGTATTATGTTATAGATCTAAAAACACAGACAACTTTAAACCCGGTATATTGAAAAATATATGAATAAAATGAAATAAGACCAAGATAATGCAATACATTCAAGACTCCAATTCAATTACAGTAAGAAGATAGAATAGCACTAATACATTTTCTTCTTGTTTCAGGTAGAATTATGCAATAAATTTGCGAGAAGTTCTTTGACTCAATTTCCAGCGATGTAATGAGGAAGAAACGTAAGTTGCCAAGTTATTAATGAGATTATATTCAGAGAAATGAGTTATGAAAAATATTCAGAGATCTTATTACCGTTGTCTTGGATAAGCCTAACGGTAGAAGAGATAAATTGTTACGGTATATTAAGAATATTTAAATTTTATTTTGAGAAAATGTGGTATTGTCACTGATTTCACCAATTTAGATAAATGAAATATAAATTACTTGTAATATAATCATATTATTAACTATCATACTGTTAATGTGAATTTATATCTGCTTAAATTTATTATTATTCATTTATCATATTATAGTTGTGATGATTATAATAATTTATTTTATGACAAAAAATATTTGATGCGATGCAAGTTAAATAATAAATATATATAATATTATTAAACCTAGCGTGATTTTTGCAGTTACTCTGTTGCGATGTGTTGGTCTAGTTGTGAAAGTATTAAAAAAAAACTTTTCAACAAATTCCCCGCATTTTTTTTTTAAATGCTTCTGATTCAAATAGACTTCATATAAATTTATTACTTTCATATTCATTATGATGGCCATTGATCCCCTTATAGAACCCGTAGAGAGCTTTACTTGGTAGTCAAAGTAATCTAGGTGGGTTGCGTAATTCCTACGGTAAGCACGATTATTAAATATTCATATTGCATTGCAATTCCTGCTATTAAACTTAAATCATTTACAAACGCAAAAAACAATTGTACCATTATTAATAACATTTTCACACTTCTTAGCGGCAAATTTAAACGCGGTGCGAAATAACGAGTAACAAAACGTATCAGATTTTTAGAATTCCCTCGAAATTTAATGTTAACAATTTAAACAGGAAAAAATTCCTCATTGTTGGCTTTAAGCGCTCGGAGGGCGAGTGTAATAATAGGACATAATATATTCAGGGCGAGTCAAATAAAATTAGCACGGTGAAAAATGTAAACGGTCCTTTTACAGCCGTGGCGACGTGTAAGTATTAGGAGAGAATTTTGTCTCATTCCTAAGGGACTTGTTCGACTGCCGCCCTACTGGCAAAGAAAGGTTTATCATAATTTACTTTCTATTTCGAGAATAGGTAAATTCTGGTTCATAGCAAAATATGATGTTCTGTTAAGTGATGCGTTGCAGAAATTCACTTTTTTAAACAAGCTTTTGAAATTAGTACCTAAGTTTAATCTTATTCAGTTATTTAGGTTTGATTAAGATTAATTATCTATTGTTACATCTTGTATATAAATAATTGAGCAAAAATAATCATACAAGAAAATCAATCTTTTACGAAAAAAACCCATCGAAACTTTAATGTATTAAAGGCACTCGGGCGTCTTTATCATATTGAATTAAGCAAATAATATAACTTTTTTTTCTTAAACGAAAATGTCGCTTTTGTTAACTCGTCAATAGTCCACGATGGAAAGAATTCATAAAGCTTTAGTATTGGAATAGACTGTTATTTTTGTACTGTTAGAATTAGAATTAACATAGAAATTGTGCGTAACGAATGTTTCAAAAATAATTACTTTTCAAACGAGCTTCGTATGTATTTAGGTTAAAGAGTTAGGTATCCACGTATGCTTTTACGCTAAACTAAATTTAATTTTGCTTTTGTTTGCCGTATAATTGTTTCCTTTTTTATAATATCCATGAAGCAAATGGTAGTAGTTAACAATATGGTGGCCACCTCAGAAAAGCCTAATTCCTAGTTGCGTTGAACTTAGACTTCTTCCGATAAGTATGAACCACTCGTCAACCCAAATCAAAAAATCGCTGAAATTTGCTGGTTTTAGGTTTTTTTTTTTATTTTTTTCTATGTTTTTTATTTTTTATTTTTTTATTTATTTTTTTTGTTTTCGAGGGGGAAACCTTCCAAAGGTACCCGACGCCGTGGGAGCGACGCAGGGTTATGTGGGATTTTTACCGCACTAAAACCCCCCCGGTGGCCGTCCTCGGCGCTGAAAAGGAGGACTCCGGGATTTCGAAACGACTTCAACCGGAATCCTCCGAGCGCGCTGCCCCATCGGGCTCCTCCCAGATGGGCGGCTGGGCCCACCGCTCCGTCTAGTCTTTACGACGGTATGCGACCACACATACCGCCGTCCTTCCCGGGATTGCCTGACCGAACGTTTCGAGCTCCCACTCTAGCCGTCTGCAACCCCCTTTTAGTCGCCTCTTACAACAGGCAGGGGATACCGTAGCCCTATTCTGACCCCGAGGCTACAGGGACGTGGTTTCTAGGTTAGGTAGTTCTATGCTATGCTATGTTATTTATGATGGTATGCTATGCTATGTTATTTATGAATCATTTAACAAATATTTTCAGCTACATCTATGTATAAAAAAACATCTTATTGTGACTCTTTAAATTAAATTAAAAGAATATTACGTTTTTCGCTTTATAGATCAAGTATTTTTTTATACAAGAGAGGAAACGAATGAATGTTCAGTTTATACTATACTAGAATACCGCAGCTTCGCCCGCGTTAACAAAAATCAATTGTCCCGTAGGTATAAGACATTTTCTCCCAGTAAAAAGTAGCCTATATGTTAATCCAGAGTATCAGCTAACTAGGGAGTCAAATATTATGAAAATCACTCCAGCCGTTTAGACGTGAAGAAGTAACAAACATACACACTCACAAACTTTCGCCTTCATAATATTAGTATGAAGTATATACATAAATGCATGATAGCTGCAATAATAAACGTAACAAAAAAGAGTTTATTTGAAAAGTAGGTTTTCACTTTTCGTAAAAGACACTTGTAATGTTCTCGCCATTTAGAGAAATGTGGACGTGTAGGAGACCCACAGAAGAATATAACCTAGTTCAGCTCGTTTCAAAAATGTGTCAAGAAAATTTCGCAGCTTGTAAACCTACGTATCTTTTAATTTCTTTTTTGAATTTTTTTGGATAGTCTTAAATTATACGTTGCCATCTCTTTCTTAGTTTAAAAAAATCTATTTCGTTTTGCAAATATAAACCTCGAAAGTTAAGAGAGAGGATTGAAGCCTATATACTTGCAAAGTGTGTCATACTTCGTTAATATATGAATATAAATATGCAGTATTCAAGTTTTGTAAATAAAACAAAGTAAACATATTTTTTTCATTATGAAATATTTCAAACAATGTATTCATTGTTTTCGATTATTATAACAAGTGCCTTACTAGTGATTATTCATTCTTATTACTTTAAAGTATCATTCCTATATTATTGGTAACTGACATATTCATTCAAGTCGTATATAATGCGGAAGTCATGCAATTTATGTACATAAAATAGTGCACTACTCAGAATTCGATACACATCCTTTAATATTTCTGGGAAGCAGGAACATCGATTCATTTCAGCGTTTTCAGGCCGACAGTGAGTAGAAAGTCTAATGATTTGAGAAGTCTTCCTGTAAAATTTCTCCAAAGCATATAAATGGAGCTAATTGGCCCGTGTGTTCATTTGAGTCTTTCAACATCAAGAGTTAGGCTAAATCTTGCATAGTACCACTAACTAGTATGTTGGTTTTTTGGGATCATTATAGTGTTGAAGGTAAAGAAAAGCTTTCCAAAATAAGACGTTATGATGTAGTAGTTATGGATCACCAGAGGGAGAAAATAGCAATTGATGTGGTCACAGGTATGCTTTTTCTGCAATTGGAGGAAGTACGTACAAACTATCAACAATGTGGGTTGGTCGAGATGTGTTTTAGCATAATACCTAATATTGCACGCTTTCTACACTCAAAAACACGCTTTCTACACTCATAGCCCCCACACTACGATTTTCTCTTGTGTTATGGGTACCATGGCCATCATTCAGATACCTGTCTGGCAGGGAATCGAACTCGGGACCCATTGCGCGTCAGACAGGTATGGTAACCGCTCCGCTCACGGGTCGTCAATTACATACTGTTACGTAGGATATAAACTCCTATTAGTCACGTCATCCTTAGAATTATGGACTTTAATATAGTTTATTTTGTTTATAGCTCAACTGCATTTATAGAACTAAAAGTAGGAAGTTTTATATTATTAAAACTATATTAAATGCATTACGACGTTTAATCTCTTGCAAAAGTAACTTTAGCTGTATTGCGGCACAAGTGAACTAAAATTACTCTATTTTCCTCCTCTGGTTAGTGTGCGTGGTAAGAAAGCATATAAGTGAATTGTTGTCCTACGGCTGGGTACGGGTCTTCTCTCAGAATGAAAGAGTTTTATGCCATAGCTCACCGCGCTGGCCAAGTACAAATTGGTGGACATGTATAAGTAGAAGTGAATAATAATATACTTACAAAGCCTTCCAACTGTATAAGTATAGATGGAACATTCCATTTATTATCTGGCTGAATATAGTTGCTGATCGCGACCTTAGATTCGGTCCAGGTTTAATATATAACTAGTATATGATAACTAGTACATGTAGTATGACGACCCGCGTGGCGCAGCGGTTAGCGTACTGGTCTGACATGCAGTGAGTCCCGGGTTCGATTCCCGGCCAGACAGGTATCTGAATGATGAGTTTAGATTCTTGTTCTGGGTCTGGGTGTTTCTGTATTCGTCTTTGTGGGTGTCCATGGCACCCACGACACAGGAGAAAATCCTATTGTGGGGCTATGAGTGTAGAAAGCGTTTTTTTTAAGTTTTAAGTATATTCTCTATACAAAACTTTAGCATTGCTATACGAGTATGAATTCAGACTGACATTGACATCTCCGTAAAAAGACACACCGAGGTGTTTCTAAACTCGTAAAAGTTAGTAGGTTATCGTTGTAAATAAATAGTCTTAATGATGCTGCCTCTGAAACAATGTTGCATACGATCAAAGTAACATTGACTGTCACTCGTACTCAGTGGCAATAACAATAAGACAAAACGATAGCCATTACAGTCGACCTTAATACTTAGGAACTGCATCAACCATTCGTCACACCAATAAGTTTTGTTATTAGATTAAAGTAGCAAATGAGCATGCTGTCGACCTGATAGTATGTGGTCACTGCCGCCCATAGACATCTGTAAGCTACTTTACATTGAGTATGGGTTCTATCTGAAGTCAATCACAGATGCGTTCCTACTCCCGAGGACTAAGATGGTGGCCTCATATAATGTGCCGGCGCCTCCACCCTACCATCGAAACGCAAAAACTGCTTCACCCTAGGAATTATACCTGTGGCGATGATACGTATCCCGCTCGAACTACATTAGTCGAATTGATTCTCGCTTGGGAAAGTCACTGTAATATTCTTTTTTTTTATTTGATTAAAGTAACAAATGAGCATGCAGTCCACCTGATAGTAAGTGGTCACTGCAGCCCATGGACTTCTGTAAGCAACTTCAAATAAAACATGGGTTCTTTCTGAAGTCAATCACAGATGCGTTGCTACTCCCGAGGACTATGATGGTCGCAACGACTGGTCGCCTCATATAAAAGTGTGCCGACAACCACACATTTCCATCGAAACGCAATAGAATGTTTCACGCTAGAAATAGATGTTGCGGTGGTACTTCTCCGGTCAAACTACACTTGTTCTACCACCTGCAAAACATTATAACATAATTATGTATATAGTTAATATACCTTAAAAATATCTTACAGATCTTATTAATATTATAAAGAAAGTTTTAGAGGATAAAGAATACATATATATTATTGTTTGCCCCAAAAGTTAGGAGTATTGGTCTTATTTGAAATATTTTTTTGCACACCGATAGTTTTCATCTTGCATAGACGTATAGGATACCTTTTACCGTGATTAACAAGACTACATGAAAAATCTTGAATTGCTAACCTCCTTGTTTTCTTTCATGCTTCTATCTTCCTATCTGTCTGATAGAAACGAATATAGCACACACAAAACAAAATCATCGTATTAATTTAACAAATTCCTATAGAGCATGAGGAAATATGAATGGATCTAATTGGACCATCGGCTCATTGAAACGTTCCCGTGCAGTTGGCCGGCGCTGGCGGCTCGGTGCCAGTTGGCGGTCCTCAATCACTCCGGGTACATTTTTGAAACGGTCGCAAGGTTGTCGAATACGGTCGGAGAAACTCTACTTTACGCTTCTAATTAGGAACGTTAATGAACTTTCGAAGCTATGATGGACTTTAGCAAAAAACGCGCTTTGAACGGCTTCCAGCTTTTAGTTCGTAGTGTAATTAGGATATGGATTCTGCAGGTTTTCGGATCTTTATTGTGAACAGTACTTACTGGATTTTTTTTCGTATGACAGAATTGTATTGTAGTTTAATTGAATGCAAAGAAATAATATGAGTCGAAATAATAATTATTTTTTTAAGTAGAATTTATATAAGTATTCGTGAAGTTATTAGTTGGCGCGTAACATTAATGTTTTTGTTTGTTTTCAACTTACACATTACACATAAGCGTGGTAGCACTTACTATACTCGTATGCAAACTTTTGTGTCAAATTTCGAGTTCGATTCCCGGCGAGTCACATTCGCTGCATTTGGACTACCTACTGTTTTAGGTCTGAGTGTTTATGTACTCGTTTTTATGCAGTTAGTAAATAATGCACAGAAAAAATGAGTGTGATGTCTTGCATATTTTCAATGCCACCATTTATACCAACATTATTACCCGACTACATCAGAAGGAGGTATTGTTTTTACAGTCTATGTATGTTTGAATGTACGTCTCTGTAAAATCTAAAAAAACTGTTAAGCTTAATAGATACAAAAACATTACTGCTTAAAAACAGTCAATTGATACCGACGGATAAATCATTTTTAAACAGCCGGGTTTTTGTTTTAACAATTTAACAATGTTGCTTGTTAATGGTCATTATAATATAAAAGTTTCAATAAAATTTTCCGTACACGCTTGCAACGTGGCGATAAGTGCTGATTAAAAGTTTCATACAAGTGTAATGAGCGGCCATATTGTTATTGCTGCTAGTGTAGAGCTTATTAGAGGAAAGCTCAGCTGATATTAAAAATAATCTCGCTTTACATCCATTACGCCTGCGGTCACTAGACGCAGGCTAATTGCTTTAACTTGCTAAATTAATTAGAATTAGATTAAAGTGTGCGCAAGACTTTTACTACAGCGATAAGTGTTGAAATTTATCGCCCTAATTTACGAATTTACAAAGTACATAAGTAAAATAAATACGATTTAAGTTTAGTGTAATTCGCTACTCAAATAATTTGTAAAGACTTCAATACTATGCTCATGTCTAGGTAATACTTTAACGTAATAGACTTTTTTATGTTCGTCCCTGAGGTTCCGGGAACAGAATAGGACTACGGCATCCCCTGTCGTAGGAGGCGACTAAAAGGGGCTTCCGGGGTTGCGGGTGGCAAGAGTGGGAGTCTGAACCGTCCAGCCAGGCAAGCCCGGGAGGGACGGCGGTATGTGTGGTCGCGTACCGTCGTAAAGAGTAGTCGGAGAGTAGTCGGAGTCGGAGTAGTCGGAGAGTCGCTCAGAGGATTCCGGTTGCGTTCCTTTGGAGATCCTTGAGTCATACTTGTAGCGCCGAGGACGACCTCCGGGGATTTTAGTGCGGTAAAAATACCACATAACCCTGCGCCGCTCACGAAAAAAAAACACGCTCCCACTTTTGTATGTTGCAATAGGTTTATGTATGTTAATGTATATTGACTTATTTAAAGTATCATATTATTATTATTATTAACTTCTCTTCTCTTCTCTACTATTACTACTACTTCTCTACTTCTTATCATATCTTAAAAAATAAAGATACAGACAGACACGCAGACACAGACATCAACATCATACTTTTTGGCGTGAAGGGATAATTTAAAAAATAGCTTCCTGTTAGTACATAGATTTTAGAACTCTTTAAGCTCGCCTAGTTAGTCTCTCGCTAATCTCGCCTGATGGAAGGTGCAGTCACGATTTTAGATAGAACACGCCTGCCTGGATGAAGCCGATTAATTATGTCTCAGGGAAGTATCGACCTGTCTTGTAATTTAAAATTTATTTTTTTTGTTCAAATTAAAAAAGATAGTAATTTAATAATAAAGTGGAATATATAGGAATAATATAACGAACATGATTTGATAGTAAATTTCCAGAATGATCTTTCTATTTAAGCAATCCTGGGAAGCTATTTAAAAAATAATAGGCTCTTTGCCTCAGCATCTTGGTAAATTTAATTCCGATTGGGGTACAACCCATTATTGTCCCATTGCTGGGCACGGGTCTTCTCTCAGAATGAGAGAGTTCCTATTTCTCATTATTCTCTGGGAAACACACAAAAATCAATTTAATTTTGTTTGTAACACGTCTAAACTCATCGAAATGATTGAGGATTCTTTAAGTATACATATAGCTTCCTTTTAATTCCGAGTATTTACGACTCGATATGAAGTTGCTTACAGATATCCATGGGCGGCAGTAACTTATTACCAATATTTGTACTCTATACTCGTTTGTCACATCAATCTGATAAAAAATCGACTAGATATTCACTTCGTACGACGCATATAAAAACAAAAGGTTCGTTTCTAAACTATAATGTATGCTAGAAATGCTTTATAAACGAAACTATAGAGTTACTAGCACAAATTTAAGAGTGGCAGTATTTGTATAAATCCAATAATAGCCGACGTATATTTGTATAGCGTCGCTGTCGCACAATCGGAATCTGTCAGTACTGGAGATGAAAAAATAGAGCACGTGTTTATTTAGCTGATTAGTGACAAGCTATGCATAAAATAATACTCGCAGTCTACAAAAATATATATCCATCCAACCGTGGAGCGGTCAGACTGAGTAAAAATAATAAATAATAATGAAACTCCGTCTTTATTATATTTTTTAGCATCACAAATGTCACATCGCAACGTAGTCTCTTAAGAATTAACAGGTAGCACTATTCCGCACTGGAACTTGGTGATGAAATGCATCCTGCATAGGGAGATCGGTTATAATCTTTACATAGAAGCAGAAATGACATAAATATCGATTTCAGGCATTACTTCTTTTTTATATGTCCGTTAATAGTAACATTAAAAGGATTAAAATAGTCATGATCGTAGTTTATTACAATAATAATAATATAATTGGAAGTACATAAACACAGCTTTATTAAAGTAAAACGTTGCAAGTTAAATAAAAGTTTTTAAAAATTAATCAATAATGAGGCAAATGATTTGTATTCTATTATTCTTCTTATTCCATCAAAACATTATAAAAATATGTCAGATTTTTCCTGAAATCTAGCCTAAGCAGAGACATGATGAAATTATTTTGGTTTTTAATATTTGTAAAACGTAATTTGAACTCACCTTGAGTTTAAATTGACAGGCGTTGATACAAGCGAATATTTTAGTTACAGTTTTGAATGAAACATCAATATTAACAACATAATTGTTCTTTGTTTTTAAGATGTTACATATATTTTTAAAGTCTATTTATTATTGTGCCCAGAAGTGACAGAAGTGAAGTAGGTGACTGAATGTAAAGCCGTTTTGTCATCAGAGACGATGAATGAAGCAATTTCCGTTGGTTAAATTGACTCCTCTACGTTTCGCGTTCCATCTAAAATGGGTTATTAGGCCAGTAAGAAAAAATATTTCCAATTAAGTTGTCAAATATAAATGATACTATAGTCACGGTTATGATACGCCTCTGCGTTTCAGACCCTCTGGTCTGTTGTTCGATCCTAAGTCGGTCAAATTCGAATAATTTTTATTCAGTCTTGTTCTGTGTTTTGGTGATTTTGTTTTATTTTTATCTTTATGTGTGCAAGGTACTCAAAATGTTAGTCATTAGAATGTAGTAAGAATTAACTTTTTTGTAAACTAGATGAGCTACTCGATATTACCAGTGTTCAAAAATATATAATAAGTTGCAATTACTTTTAATAGAGTAAATGGATTTAAAACTAAAATTAAATATTAAATCAAGATACAGACTATCTTTACAATCAAGATAGATCAATCAATCAATCAGATATATCTTTACAATCGTTTAAATTATATTTAGTAGTTTTGGTTTCATGCGATTTTAAACACACAGTCAATGAAAAATCAATTCAAAACATTTGTAGGTACTGTTATTACCCTCTTTTATATGCGATGTTATAATGACTTCAGGTATTATTCTTACTTAATTGAAACATTTACACATTTTAAATATTCGATTTATGTTAAGTTAGAAAGTCGAAAAGAGTAACATTCGAATAAGAAATTCAATCCGGGAAGCCATTAAGGCGAGACGAGTAGCAGATCACTATAATTCAAAGGTCTTCCCCCACTGTGAGGAACCGCCATTTTTGCAGTTGTCATGTTTGTCATGACAAGTCATACAATATCTTACGAAATTGTATGGATATAAGATTAGAACATCTTTGTAGTTCGGGTGTTGCGATAGCAAAAAAATCGAAGGTCGTCGTTTCTCAAACCTCCGAAAGAAATAAATTTCTAAAATCTTATATATACATTGGGCTCCAGTGCATTGGTTCACGTTGAGTAATTTTCTATACTCCCAGAAGTAGCAAACAAACATGCGTTCTACCTGATATCCTCATACATCTGGTGAGTGGTCACTGCCACGCATAGATATCTTTATAAACAACTTTATATAGAATTGGATTTCTACCTGTAATCAATTACAGATACGTCGCTTCCCTCGACTAAGATAGAGTCTTTATATCTTTTCCTGATGTAGGTTGTTACGTCACCTATACCTGTAACATGTCGTAAGTCGCCTGATCAAAATAGATGTAGGTCCCTTTAGATCACGTTGATATTCCTGTGACTAACCAGGATTAGGTTTTGCGGTTTACCACTTCCTTCTAACCACTAGTGTGAAGTTTGTACGCTATGGATTGTGGAAAAAACAAGCGTAAAATAGCATCGATTTCAAAATCAGCGTTAGAAAGCACTCCGTCTACATAGGAATTGAAGTAAATTTTAGCCAACTATAAAAGTTTCTGTATTCTGAATAATGGGGGAACGACTTTGCATTATTTACATCAGAGAATGCTTTTACTTTGAATTTAATATTTAAACTTTAAACGAGATGAGTGCAGGTATTTTAAACTATTTTTATCAAATGTTTTTTTCCATGTGAAATCTGAACTGGCATTAAAACTATTATATTTTAAAATATTTAGAAAAAAACGAGTTTTTATACTTGTTTGTTTTTAGTAAATAAAATTGCTTTTTCTCTAGGATTTTTTGTGTACTTACTATGAACGAACACATAGAAAAATCGGAAAGATCATAAATCTAATTAGAACGTTTATATTTCTGATGCTTAGGATTTATTCTGGTATTAGGTATTTGGATTTAAATCAGACCGGTGGGATTCTTTAAAATATGTAGGTTGCTATTATTACATTCAATATGTTTTTTTTAAAGATTAGGATATTTAAAAAAAAAACATGTTAACTTTAAGTCATTGGAATTATAATGTGGATTAGTGAATTAAAAATTAATGCACGAATTACCGAAATATTACAATTTTTACCCTGTTCAGACATACATTTTGTTAAGATATTGATTATTTACTTTTGTTTTATTATTTTATAGGTCAGTCCTACCAAGAAATGTTAGTTGCGTTTTATTTTGTTCTAGGTTTTCCGTTCACTAAACATCTAGGTGTTGAGACTAGGAATTGTAAACTGATATTGCAGTAACGTGACCTTGTTTAATCTCTCTTGTTACTTGATCGGACGCGATTTTTCAACGATTATAATTAAGTCTAAAGTTTTTTCCATCAACAACGATGAATTTGCACCATATTTTAATATTGTGGGTAAATTTTACAATTAATATATGTATATATTTTATGAGTGCGATTATATATTTACCGGACTGCATCAGAAGGACGGTAAATATACAATTCGTACTCGTAAAATATATGTAATTATTCGAGCATATACCTATAGATAATGTTTATTACAAATAAATATAACTTGTTAAGATCATACATTATTTCTAACTAAAAGTCTATCCTCGTTTAACGCCTTTAATGATATAATTAATGATTTAATTACTGCGTAGTTTATTTAATTGCACGCAATTTACATGTAGGTATATAATCGTAATAATTATTTCAACATAGAAATAATGACCGAGTATAGTTTAAACTGTTATACCTACAACTTTATTAACTTTTTAACAGGATAAGTTATGAGACAATAAGCCAGTTATCTAAACTATGGGCAGATATTGTCCATATTTGTAATGTAAACTAAAAAAAACATGGTAACTCCATGTCTTTTCTGTCGACTGTAAAATCTTTTGAGTAATCTCCATTCTATTTCCTTTTTGTTTAAGGTTTAATTGAACGCTGCTCTGAATTTTAATATAATTAGTAGTGTAAATATGCAAGATGTTAGTCAATAGTAAATATATGAGTATATTGATATCATGTGATTTGAAGGTGGTAGAACGAGTGTAGTTCGACCGCGGAGGTACCACCGCCACACCTATTTCTAACGTGAAGCATTCCTTGCGTTTCGATCGAAGGGTTTGGTTGCCGGCGCACTTTATATGAGGCGACCATCCTAGTCCTCGGGAGTAGCAACGCATTTCTGATTGACTTCAGATAAAACCTATGTTCTATATGAAGTTGCTTATAAATGTTCATGGGCGGCACTGACCACTTACCATCAGATGGACTGCATGCTCGTCTAGTACTTCATTATTATAAAAAAAAGTTAAAACGTCCCGCTTATTGGAGGTGAGAAAGTTTCTGATTACTAACCACTTTCGTTCTTCAGAGTGATAACAGATGGCGCTTGTTTTTATTATTTTAGATATGAATTTGTACAATAAAAATCAGTTATATTTATCTCTTGTAAAAATAACAGACTCAAGAAGGTTTAATACGTTTGCGGACAAGTTATTTTTATTGCGTACTGTACAATATTTACTCTTAATAAACGAAAAATTCGTCGCATAAATTATGCATACTTCAAAGCAGCAAAGTTAAACACCTGCAGTGCCAAGTCACCTAGGTGTTCGTACAAACTGTCTCATAGTGAATAAACACTCAAGGAAAACAAGACACAACTGCGATTAAATCGTAAACAAAACTCCAAGTTCTCTTTGTAATCAAGAGCTAAGGCGACAACTTATTCAATTTACATAAATAGTTTAGCATAAGCACGGAATATTTTGTCTTTTAACGAACCTGGCGCGTCGTAATTTTCAACGTCACGGTTAGATGATATAATAAACACATTGATGATTAAGACTTTTAACCTCCCCGCTTGTGCCGTTTCTTTACTTTTCTTAATTGTTAAAGGTGGTAGAATCACTGCAGTTCGACCTGGGTACCATTACCACACTTATTTCTAGCGCGAAGCAGTTCTTGCGTTTCGGTGAAAGATTGTGGTTGCCGGCACACATTTGTATGAGGTGATCATATTAGTCCTCGGGAGTAGCAACGCAGCTATGATTGATTTATTATATGCTTAGAGATATCCGTGGGCGGCACTGACCACTTACCATCAGGTGGACTGGATGCTCGTATGCTATTTTTCTTCATAAATTAATTGTTAAACAGATATCGTCAGCTTGGTACCCAGCAAGTTCTTGTAGTGTGCATTTTTACGATTATACATTTAAAAAAAATTGCTAACTATTGTAAGTTTGACTAAGTGTGTAGTTGAAGATTATTTCGCCCGATTGAAGAAGCAAACGAGCATGCAGTCCACCTGATGGTCATTAGTTACTGCAGTCGATAGACATCTATATGTAACTTCATAAAGAACTTGGGTTCTACATATTTGAAGTCAATCACAGATGCGTTGCTACTTACGAGCAATAAGATGGTCGGATTATATAAAAGTACACGTGGGAAGTCGTAAATAGCTTGTTTCTGAAACCTTTAAATACAATACAAAGCTCGTCAAGAGATGGCGCTACTAGTATTCCGAATCACGCTAACGAAGTATTCTCAGAATCCTGCATATATACAAGTTCCAAACAACGATTGTCGGAGCATGGCAGCTCCCCAGGCATGATCATCTAGCCTGGCGGGATCCCTTTGCCAAACAATAATTAATTTGAGCACGCACTTAAGACACGTTACTAAGACAGAGGCCCTTGATAAAAATTATTCAAGTCTTATTCCACTTATATGTGTACGGCACATATCTTTGAGAAGTTTTTGGGGAACTCTTTGACGTTAAGGTAACCTCACGATATTTTTCATTACGGTAAAAGCTTCCTTATCTTAAGAGCAAATAATTCTTAGCAAACATATTTTCGATTTATAGTAGGTACGCCATTAGTGCCAGGTTGTGAATTGAGGAAAGTCTTAAGGCATACGCGGTGTTTCAACTAAGCCTGTTTGTTCAAGAATCCAAAATCTTTCATCTACTTCGTTTTAAATGACATTGTATGCTTTTTTATATTTGTTTAAAGAGTGAATATTGTACATATTGTACAAACTAATAATGAAGTATATTAGGTACTCAGGTCTGAAAATAATCCGGATTTGTAATACTATTAATGTTTTTTTGCAACTAACCTGTTTTATTAAATTGTAGGCACAAATTGTAACTTGTATGTAGTTAAGTAAATGTTTTGTTTTCTGTACGCATAATATTGTATTTTTTAAGTGTTTTCTCAGTAAGTGAATTGTAAATTCTAAATGAGAAATAATAAAGATCTTAAACCATATTTAAGTGCTTTTTTGGGTAATAACACAAGCATGATAAAATAATTTTTATTGAATAGTTGGTAAAAACGTACCTGTAGTTACCTTATCTATTTTTTAACAAAACTGCTTCTTACACACACACTTAGGATATAATCAGATTGCAATTTTATATCAAATATTTGTTACAGTTTAATAGTGCTTATTAATTATTAAACTTCTATTTTAACATGCACGTTATTACGATCGCGAAGACATCATTTGTATGTTAATTGCGCTCATCTGCGTTAGATGATGCGTCCTCGAATGCTTGCAGATAGTTATAAGCGATTAGGGCGTAGAATCTCATGCATATTCCTCCCTTAATACCCGTCGCCACTTCCGCTATCATCCCACATTATTGGGAATTTAAGAATATTTTCATATCTTTCCGGATCTAATATTTCTGTGCCATTCATGTTCGGGGTACATGTTGAATAATATTTTTATATCGGTACTGAATGTGTATTGGTATTATTTTTGTTTGCAATAGGCGATATTTAAGGTAAATTATTATATAGGTAGCTGAACCTCAACATATAATAGATTGTTGTCACTAGGATCATAGGCAGGTCTTGAAGGATGGAACGATTTGAATCATTATTGGTGGTAGAACCAGTGTAGTTCGCCCGGGGAAGTACCACCGCCACACCTATTTCTAGCGTGAACCAGTTTTTGCGTTTAGATGGAAGGGTGTGGTTGCCGGCACACTTTCACTGGAGGCGACCATCATAGTCCTCGGGAGTAGCAACGCATCTGTGATTGATTGAAGTTGCTTACAAATGTCCATGGGCGGCAGTGACCACTTACCTTCAAGTGGACTGCATGCTCGTTTGCTACTTTAATCTTATAAAGAAAAAAAAATAAACAAAAACCTAGATATACTAAAGTTCATAAGTAGCTACCAAGTATTTATATCATTATATCTTTCACTCTGCCACGCACATTTTATTTTTGAAGCAACAAAAATTTCGTTACATTTTGGTTTGAACTATGTGGTGAGAGAATGAAGAGAATGTGGTTGCATTATATGTTATCTATGAGCAATATATGTATAATGCAACCATATTCTCTTGATATGCATTGGTCATTTGATAGATAAATTGCAACCCTGATTCTGACATAAAACCTCCACGGCTCTACAGAATCTATTATCCAAAGTACTTTCCTCTACTGTAAATAACACCGCTGCTCTATTTATCTCCTGCATAGAGTGCAGATAGAAAAATCAAACTAACGTACTAATCCATTTTATCTATTGTACAATATCGCAGGAAGTGACTAGGCCGTGGGAATAGCTTGCATCACACTATTGTGCACAATACTAGCGCTCGCATAAAAGATGCGGTCGACAATACCCGTCTCTGGAAACCACTAGCCAGCCTCCGTTCACACGAGCGTTCGGCAGACGAGCTGTAAATAGACATCCTTTTAATTTGCGCGAGGACTCACTAACGGATAACTCACGTTAGTCATTAACCTATACGTTTACAAGGTTTCGTGTGCAATATTTACTAAGTATTCCTTCGAAGAATTAAATTTTGTATAGGCGCTGAGCTCTGAGCTGACCTTAGTACGAGTTTAATACGTTTCGTAAAAAAAAACATTACGTTTTTATACACAGATAAATGTACTTTGTTTTTACGTTTTCGTTTTCAGACTTAGGTAATACTTTTCAATTTATACTTACGCTTTGCTTGCACTCCAGCAATGAGCACTCGCTTTTCTGTCACATCTGTCATTGGTCATGTGATTATTCTGTATGATTATTATGTGTTCTGGCAGTATAACTGTACATGAAATAGTGGTCAATATTGTACCTAACCACGAAGAAAAATGATTTCTGTCACCGTAGCGCGATAAAATTTAAATCACATTCAAGTCTAATATCAAGCTTGTATGTACAGGTGCTTCATTAAAATAAATTTATTATTTTTGCATACCGCTAAGCAAACAAAACCGTCAATCTATAATTTTATTAGCATTTATCATTAAATAGTTTTTCTATTAACGCATACGAAAGCAATATATTTTCGTAACTAACGAAACCGCATTAGTTCTTTAGCTTATTTTTATTATGACAGTTTGTTTTGACACATGCACGTCGGTTGGAAAAAAATATTCCGTTAATCCCGAAATAACTTCTACTCTCGTTAAATGTCTTGAGTTCGAATCTCACAACTCTTTCGTTGTTTAGAGCAAAATAAATATTATGATTAGTTAAATTTCTAAGAACAATGCATACGTATGTAGTGTCTACAATTCATAAGCTAGAATAAGTAACATAACATCGGTAATGTCAACATCATAAATAATAACAGAACTTAAAAGTCACACTAATCATCATTTCTTACCACATTTGTATTTTATAAAAAATATTGTAAAGTAATTATCAAAAAGACAACCCGGATGTCTGTCAAAATACACCTAAGTAAATTTGGACGTAGCATCGGATGTCCCACTTTAAGCATTTTGTTGACGAAAACAGCATACCTTGGAATAAAAACTTTTTTGGTGCTGTATAAACTTTGTACATAAATAGGTACCTAGTATGATCTTTTAAAATACGTAATTGAAGTTAAATAGGTGCGCTATAGGATAGAAAGTAGGTATCGTTGCCTTTAAGTCAATTACAGTTCAGTGTTACTACACGAGTTATCTAAGTATGACCGGCTAGAAACTATGAAGCTTTTAAGAATCCGATGTAATAGCGAGCTGGAAATACTTCGGAAACTTCATAACACATCTTGAACGTTAAAAGATCGTGTGAAATACATTACAATTTGACACAGTCAATAACCTATTTCGGAAATAAAAGACTACATTCAAGCTGAAGTAGCGGCGGGGCGGGTTGTTCTGTGACAGCTATTTTCAGGTTTGAATTCAGGCCTCGATCGATAGGCTTTAAAGTTGGAGCTGCAATGTCACTAGAAAAGTGTTTTCGCATATGTATGCATGTGAAAACATCCCTTGTAATAGTAAGTTAATGAAATTTGATGTTTTTTTTTTACTTTAGTCAAAGCAACGGCATAGCTTAATAAGATTGTGAAAGAAGAAAGAAAGAAGTGAAACTTCTTTGGCGAACTAATTTATAAATCTTGTTTATATTTATACAAATCTAAAACTTTAAATTTCCAAGATTAAGAGGAAGGGAAAAAGACGTGATACGACGTTCGCTCTGTCTCACTTTTTCTCTCAATCTTTCTCACTCGCTTGCTCCCTACTCTCACTCCACGGCTAGTTGCTCATGCTACGTTCGCCCTGTCTTACTCTCTCTCAATCGGTCTCGATCACTCTCTCTCTCTTTTCCGACACTTCCGTTGCATACCGGCGTGACGTTTCATCTGTAAAAATTTTACCCTCATGCGCGTAAAGAAGTTTCACTTCAAAAATATGGGACTGTAGTCCCCCTGTAACTAATATATTAATATCTAAAACCAAATTATTAAATTGGCGTGAAAATAAGAATAATTTTTAGTTCCAACTCAAGATGAACTAATAATTCAGTCATTTCAGACCATAATGAGAATAAATAGACGTATTAAATATCTTAGTTATATATGCAATGAGTCCTCACGGACGTATTTGTTTATTTTCAATTTAAATAAATAGACGTTGTAACAATAGAGCGTGTGTGTGTACTTTTGTTATGTAATGATATACATAATTATGTGTATTTAATCGATCAGTTTATTATAATGTTGACCAATTTATTTATATTGGGTGAAGATGTTTTGATACTACAATACATCTTCACACAATATAAATAGATCGGTAGTTTGAGTCGGACTCGCGCACGAAGGGTTCCGTACTGTAATCTACAAAATATCAAGTTTGTTTTATAAGACCCCCCCAAATTTAAATTTATTTTGTTTTTAGTATTTGTTGTTATAGCGACAACAGAAATAGAACATCATATGTCTAGCTATCGTGGTTCATGAGAGACAGCCTGGCGATAGACAAACGGTTAGAAGACCAGACGGACAGGCGGACAGCGGGGTTTTAGTAATAGGACCCCGTTTTTACCCACTGGATACGGAACCCTGCAAACGAAGTAGTTCTTTCCTGTCAACTCCGTTGCCTTCTTTTATTAAACTACGCAATGGATTTTATACTGTTTTCACTAATGGAATAATAAATAAATAATTTATATATATTTTGTTCAAACATTTGATCTCATTATTTATTAGCGTTGTTGAGTTTCAAGAGCGGTATTTATCTACTTTTTAAAATAGCTTTTAGTGATATTACCGTTTAGCAGTGATTTTTATCGTGGTTAAGCTAATAATCCGATTACACAAGTGTTACCATTATTTTTGCTCACAATAGAATAATACACATTATTTTATTTTATTACAGATTATTTAAAAAAATGTAGTCATTAAAAAATAAATATCACTGTTTTATGGTAAAACCTGAGAGTTTTTAAAAAACAGGTGTGTAAAGTTTGACACCAATTCGCGCTTGGCCGGCGCGGTGGACTATGTCCAAATACTCTCATTTTGAGAGAAGACGCGTTCCCAGCTGTGGGACAACAATGGGTTGGCACCAAAGTTTGATAATCTACATTTGGCCAGTACGACGGACTATGGCCTAAAATACTCTTCTTCTGAGAGAAGACCCCGGCAGTGGAACAGTAAAGGGTTGATGAGGTGATGCTATGTGGAATGTTTATTTTTATTTTTAATACAGTATCACTCATCGTCGTGTATACGACACGTACCTAACCACACATTGCTTTGAGCTCGTGACGCAATACTCATGCAACGATACATTGTGCACATACGAACAACGAACGGCTGTATTCAAGGTTCTCTAAAATCACTTCTAGAATTGCTTTTACTACTACTAAAATTATTCGCGTTGTACTAGATTTTGTGGAAAAGGGGCTTATGCGCGAGTAAACGGTATTTTAATTTTATGACTGAGGTAATTTACTTCACCTATTTCTAGCAAGAAGCGGTTCTTGCGTTTCGGTGGAAGGGTGTGGTTACTGGCTTATACTTAGTCAACGAAAATATCAACGCGCCTGTGATTGACTTCAGATATAATATATAGGTGGTAGAACTAGTGTAGTTCGCCCGGGGAAGTACTACCGCCACACCTATTTCTAGCGTTAAACAGTTCTTGCGTTTCGATTGAAGGGTGTCGTTGCCGGTACAATTTTATATGAGGCGACGATCATAGTTCTCGGGAGTAGCAACGCATCTGTGATTGACTTTAGATAGAACTTCATGTTCTATATGAAGTTACTTACAGGAGTTCATGGGCGACAGTAACCACTTACCATCAGGTGGACTGCATGCTCGTTTGCTACTCAGTTATATAAAAAAAAAGAAAAAAAAACTTTGTTCTGAATGAAGGTGTTTACAGATGATTATGGGCGTTAGTGGCCATTTATTATCAGGTGATATGCGGGCCACCTTGTTTGCTTTTCAATCTTATATAATAGGCGTTTTTGAGATGTAGTAATTTTAAACCGATGTGGTCTAATACGAGTATTTTACTGTTTTATACGTCAATGTGTTTCAAAAATTCTAAGCGCAAGTTTCTAACTGTGAAAATAAATATGTTATGAAATGTTCGACGTGATTTTACGTTGAAATATAGTTGCCTATTTGAGTAATAAAAAAAATGTACGAATCAAATTGACCAAAGACAGGTGAACTCTATTACTCTTGAGGTAATGTTTAATTCTTCAGGCGAAACGAGAAGAGACTTAAATAGTCCGAATTTTGTAGACATTAGGTACTAAGTATTACCTATTAACATTTATGTGTCTAATGTCTTATTAAAAGCGTATAGCATAGACTTCATATGGTTACTTTTTTGTATTATTAACTTTTGAGGAACAAAAGTAATTGAACGTATTTTTTCAATCCCAATACAAAAGACATTGTCTCAGATAAGATAATGGAGCAAGGTATTGAAATAATAAATAATCTCAAATCTTAATAAATTATTATTTTCTTGCCTTTTGAACTCTTCTGGAGTATCAGTGTCAGCAATCTGTGAGGGAAATTTGAATAATTTGACTTTTATCCATCAAAGGATTTCATTATAGGGCAACAAGCTCTCGGTATCGCCTCTAATCGCAATTTGAATTTTGGCGTAAACCTTTTGAAAGTTCAATTGCATAATTTTCTTAATAATTCCAGAGTTTAAGTAGGGTTTAAACCAGAGCTTTCCAGACTTTTTATGAACTTTTATGGGAATATGTAGCTGAGTTCCTACCACTAATATGACAAAATTTAAATTGACGATCATAAAATAATGTCACCAAATCTAAATATTCTTCTGCTTCCTAAAGGTGTCGGCTGGGGGTGCCACGCCATGACCACTTATCTGCCTACATTCATAGGTGAAGTCAAGCCAACATTTGAATTTTTCACTATCAAATGCAGGTGAAATGGCGTGGATCCCCCTTTTTTCTTGTCACGTCAACGGGGGTCTACCCCTGTCGAATTCCTCGTGGATCCCTTAGGGTTCACCTGAAACACTTTGAGAACTAAAGGCATAAACTGATTTAATGTTACCAGGAAATATTTGCGGATTGACAGTGTGTGTAAAGTGAGGCATCGACACGTCGGATGTGGCCAGGAACGTGACGGCATCCGGCACCGGGCACCGGGAGCCGTGTCACGTGTCGCCAATTTCCACGTTGTCCTGTCCTGTTCTGATCCGATCAATAACACTTTAACCTCCCCCATATGTTAGCGTACTTTAAATGCTACCACTAAAAATTACCTATTAAAAAGGTAATAACTTAGGTTGATACCAATAACAGAATTTACAAATTTTCTATCGTATTCAGGACGATAAAGAATAGGTACTGATTTTGTTTTTGTAAGATTAAATTAAAAAACTGGCATGAAGTACCTAAGGATATATACTTACTGCCGCCCATGTAGGCCCAACGGTTCTCTCTGAAGTTAATCATAGATGTGTTGCTTCTCCCGAGGACTAAGAAGTAAGGGCTTAAACTGTCTTAACGTTACCTGTAAATATTTGCGGACTGACAGTGTATGCTGTGAGGCATCGACACGGATGTGGCCATGAATGTGACGGCATCCGGCACCAAGCACCGAGAACCGTGTTGTCCTATCTTGTCCTGGTCCGATCCATAATATTTTAACCTCCCCTATATGATGCGTACTTTAAATGCTACTAATATAATAAAAGATAAAAACTTAGGTAGAACTAAGCGTTTAAATTGATTTAACGTTACCTGTAAATATTTGCGGATTGACAGTGTGTGTGTCGTGAGGCATCGACACGTCGGATGTGGCCAGGAACGTGACGGCGTCCGGCACCGGGCACCGGGAGCCGTCACGTGTCGCCAATTTCCATGTTGTCCTCTTACTCGATCGATAATACTTTAACTTCCCCCATAGTATGTTCCTACTTTAAAGACTTTAAAGATTGGATGTTAAAATATATATTATAACTTAGGTTGATACAATTAACTGAATCAATACCAATTTTCTATATATTCAAGATGACAGTTTGTATTGATTTTTTTATAAGATTAAAGTATACAACGGGTATGGGGCTGCCTGCCGGTGGCCAAAGGCAGCATTAAGCATATATCTTTTTATGTGCTTACTGCCGCCTATGGACATCTGTACACTAAATGTATAGAACAACGATTCTCTCTCAAGTCAATCACAGATGTGTTGCTTCGCCCACAGATTTAGATTGTCGCCTAATATGAATCAATCTTACCCATTCACTAAAGCGCAGGAACTTATTTACGCTAGAAGTAGAACCATACAAAAACCAGTGGACTACTGTCCCACTGGAACCATATAAATTCTACCACCTTACTTGATTGCATCTGCAATTACGTTGATTCTGCTTTGTCGATCAAAGGTACTAATAATTACTCCTGTTTTGCTGTTAGCTCGCGCTGCGTGATTCTTTAAGTAAATTTTTGCTCACTCATTGCACGTTTACGTTTTCAGCCATCATCATTCAGATACCTTGTCTGGCCAGGAATCGAACCCGGAACCCATTGCGGTACGGACCGTTATGGTAACCGCACTGCAAGGGGGGTCGACATTTATAGTATAAATCAAAATAACGGCGTACATACGCATACAATATTGACCATAGATAATATTTCAATGCGTACGTCTATGATATGTGAAAGCAATATATCTGAAGCCATCAAAATGATCATCCGGTTATACTAGTTATATCTTCCGTGTAAAAACATTTGACTCAAAGAAACACCCTATCAAACGTGGCACATTCTTGGAACAGTTTTCCTAAAAAATAATGGAATGACAGGGGTTATATAATCTTAATGTGGCTGTCATTGCGACCATGAGTCAGCCGGCAATATTTGTTTTAATTTATGGTTCATATTGCCTAGAAAAACGAGCAAAGCCATACATTCGTATTTTTTTTCGATATGTATATCAGTACTTAAAATGTTCTAATAATAGGTATAGATACCGGTTCACTTTTGTATTAAGCGACCACCTTAGTCGAGGAGAAAAGCATCTGCGATTGACTTCAGATAGTATGTAGTTGACATCAGTTCTATATGTAGTTGTTTACAGATGTCCTTGGGCGGCAGTAACTACTTACCATCGGTAGCGGTGGACGGCATGTTCGTTTCCTACTTCACTCTTATAAAAAAAGATAATCTCGACCAAAAGAAATGAAGCGCTTCTTAGTTGAAATTTTCACAATGTCGTTACGAATGAGTGTTAGTAACACGATATTCTAGCCTAAAAGCCCCTAAAAATAAAACGATGCGAATGTTAAAATAGAGAATATTATTAGTGGAGATGTAGGAGTTTAAAATTATAGGTACTTAACCTCTCATATAATTTACTGCTCTATTCTCTTAAAATAATTTTAAATGAAGTCATGTTTGAGGTTTTAAATAAAGAAATGATTTTACGTCCTTAACTATAAATGTACCATAACTTGCGCACTACGTTTCAGGGGATTGTCATATTTCATGCAATGGCGATTAAATTTAAAAATATTTTAAAGAAGATTTTCCAGGTACCAGTATACTTTAGCGGGGCAGGTACTACCGCCACCCTTATTTTTAGCGTGAAGCATTTTTCGCGTTTTGATGGAAGGGTGTGGTTGCCGTCAGACTTATATGAGGAACGATCTTAGTCCTCTGGAGTAGCAACGCATTTGTGATTGACTTTAGATAGAACCTAAGTTCTAGTATATCAAGTTGCTTACGATATCCATTGGCGGTAGTGACCACTTATAATAAGTTTTTCCGGCACACTTTTATATGAGGCGACCATCATAGTCCTCGGGAGTGGCAATGCATCTGTGATTGACTTCAGATAGAACTCATGTTCTATATATGTACTTGATTACAGATGTCCATGGGCGGCAGTGACCACTTACCATCAGGTGGACTGCATGCTCGTTTGTTACTTCAGTGAGATAAAAAAAAAGTTGACCTGCATGGTTGTTTGCTACTTCAATCAGATACGAACCATTATGTGTACGTAAAGTTTTTATATCTGTGATCACAGATTTAACAAATGTATACAGAGTGGTTCTCTCAACTATAATAGTCAGTGCTAGACAGATTTCAGTTAATTATTCCTCTGCTTCGTTAGAGAAGATCTTCGGAAACTTAACAATTCGCTATATCGGTATTGTATTCCACTCTTGTAGTATTTGAGAGACGGGTATGTGTAGAAGCGTATTATCATCAGCTTTCGTTTTGATTAAACTTAAAACAAACTGACAATGATTGCGTCGCCTTCGACCAAGCAAAGATCTTGAAATTAATATTACAGTCTTATCTCATTATAACCTCCTGAAAATGCTACATTGATGTTTGTCGCCTATCGTTTACACGTTTACAGTGACACAAGATACTCAATTTTATAGCGACGTGAGATTCTTCGCGTGTTTTGCGGAGTCGTAAAATTATACTGTTTCTACAGACCAGTCGAATTAGCAATGCTTCCAGTTATAAAATCTATCCACAGTCGCACGCACAATAAATTTTATGTAAATAACAATGCGTTGCACGCAAATATTTTGGTCTATTTATAATACAATTGTAATTACTTTGGGCTCTAGGAATACCTATAGTGTGAAGACGATGTCATAGTACTATTAGTGTAACAGAGTGGCGAGACAGCACAAGGTGTATTCCACTTTGATCCTGGTGATATCGCCTGGGGGATCAAATTGGAACACATCTGACACGATGAGAAAGGTCTACTTCAAGGTGTGACTTGTCTACAGCTTGTGAAAACACAATTTATATATGTTTTTTTCGTCAGAGTTTTCATTCATGCTAAATTTTGCTGCTAACTCTGTCGTGGTTTGCGTTGAATCTTCCTTAATTCAGTAATACGTCGAACATAAAAAGTAAAACCACACTATACATGTGATTGTTTCTTGCAATGTTAGTACAAAGTCTCATGACAACGAATTTTACACTAATGAATAGATTGTTTTTCAAATTACACTGATGATTGAAATGAAATGAGTGTCATATCTCTTGTACGTAACAGATAGTATACTTCAAACATTTTCACGTGCACAATTAAATAGTTTATAGCTCATACGTCCTCAGTATCCATCCATTAGCCCATTGAGGTCCCTTGATTTTTTTATAATATGTTATTAATGTGATCTGTTTCATATGAACATTAAACATAGGGTTATGAATGGGTAATCCCTTGAATATGGGTCTTCACTAATTGGGGTTTTTGTCTTTGCGTCTAGTATGCGTGTTGGTGTCATGTACTGCATTTGATTTGCTTTGAGATTATAATTAGTACAGTACCAAACATAATTCAAGACATAGTTTAAAATAAGAAATTTCAAGATGGCATCGTATTGCAGCGTATATTTTTTACGATTAACAAATAACGCCATTTATCATATAAACAACTACTGTTTTTTTACAATTGGAGTTGTATACGAGCATGTAGTCTAACTGATGTTAAGTGGTCACTGCCACCTGTGGCAACACATATGTGTTAGAAACTTCATGTAGGGGTTCTATCTAACGTCAATTATAAATTGCGTTGCTACTCCCGAGGACTAAATTGTCGCTTCATATGAAAATGAGCCGGCAACCACACCTTTCCACCAAAACGCAATAACTGCTTTGCTGTAGAAATAGATGTGACGGTGGTACCTCCCCGGTCGACTTTTGCTCGTTCCATCACCTTAAAACCCTCCGGAAGGTTTTAAGGTGACTAAGATGGTCGCCTCAAACAAAACAAAGTTTACCGGCAACCACACCCTTCCATCGAAACGCAAGAAATGTTTCATCCAAGAAATAGGTGTCGCGGTGGTACTTCCCCGGTCGAACTACACTGGTTCTACCACCTGATAAACCTACCTCTGATCAGAAGTTTATAGTTCAACACTTATGTAACTTGTAAGTTGTAGGTTTTCTAGGAAATACCTTTCAAGGCGTCACGTGTCTAGGAGACACGAAACGTGCTCAAAGTCTCTCTTCTCGGAAATGGTGCTTCGTAGTTTATAGTTGTTTATAGTAAAGCTAACACATACGTGTTTAATTGAAATAAATTTCAATATGTCTTTATATACGTATGTTCTTCGTAATTAAGTGTAAATGAGCGGAAAGTTCTGATATTGCCAGCTGCTAATGAACATGTTGGTTGATATTAGTCAGAAACTTAATCATACTTAGATAAAACCCTATGTTCTATATGAAATTGCTTGCAGGTGTCCATAGGCGGCAGTGGCTACCATCAGGTGGACTACGTGCTCGTTTGCTACTTCAATCTTATAAAAAAGGGTCTTCAGTGAAGTAATCAATATAATAATTAAAATATTAAGGAACCGTAATAAGATTGACCAACCTTGTTCGTATTCATAATGACTCAAGAAATGCAGACATTAACTTTGAAAATTATTTTACTTACTTAATTTGTTACAAAAAATTTAATAATCAAATTTATTGGACTATTTATTCACTACGCGTAGAAAAAGCAGAGTTAACTTATTGTTATTGTTATAAGTAGTTAAGCAGTCATATTAATACTTGTATTCAATTGAAGCAATATTTGTCAACGTGGATCCTTACACTTTTTGTTTTAAGATTACCGCGTTACGAGACAAAACATCTCATTTCTACAACTAAAGCCCCACAAAACGAATGTACCAGTTGCATAACACAAACGTTGCGAGGTAAGATTGAAGCCAGAGTCGAGCGTGGGTTAATGACTCCACAGAGGTCGGCCATTGTTTTGGTAAACAATGCGCCGCGTCAATCCTTCGAGTTATACGCCTCACTAGGTGACGTTCGACCCTTTTGGTTTTCACATTGAAATCGTTGAAATACGTAACTTTCTAAGACATGTACGCAGTAATGCAATGTTAAATTGACTCTGAGAAAAAGTGTTTATAAAGATTGGCGTTTAGACATAGGTATCTGCTTTTTTTTTGTTTCTTTTTAAAGATCTCTCGGGTGTGTAGGTTTCCTCACGATGTTTTCACCGAAAAGCAGTGATAATTAATTTTTAATACGCTCAAAATTTTAGAAAAATTTATTTTATTTTGTTTTTTTTTTTTCTTAAATTTCCACCTACCGCAAATTTTCCAGCCACCCAGGGTTGACTGGCAGAGAATGCCATCAGGCATTAAGTTTGCCCTATTGTAACTTTTATTTTATAGAGGTGCAATAAATAAATAAATAAAATAAAATAAAAAAAAAAACATTGGTGCGCGCTTGGGTTTGAACCTCGGACCTCCCGATCGAGAATGCAAGTTTCAACCATTAGGCTATCACTGCTCTGTTTCAGTTCACTAGCAGTCGACAAATTCGGGCTACTTAAAGTTCTATTCATTATTTGAATAAGAGAGTCCTAAGGCGTAGCAAGGCTTCTTAATTGACGCAGATATCAAGTAACTGATGTCAAGGAACTGTGATGTGCACTCTACAGCAGCCATAGCCTAGCGCTTTGAAATTCGTTCTCTCAACGAATGGTAATACCATTCGGTTATTACGAACCCGGATTACATGGAGCTACCCATTTTTTAAACTTATGTTATGTTATTAAAATTTACCTATCGCAAACTTTAATAGATTAGTTACCCTAAAGATCTCACCAATCTACAGTTTCTTTACAATCCAGCGTATACATTTAATATCAATAAATAAATATGTCGTCGTCAACCCATTATTGTCCCACTGCTGGGCACGGGTCTTCTCTAGGAATGAGAGAGTTAAGGCCATAGTCCACCGCGCTGGCCAAGTGCGAATTGGTGGACCAAATAAATATGTATGATAATATAATTGATGTTAATTATATTATCAATCCGTACTTGGCACGATAACCTTGGCACTAAAGCACTCCTTCTCTCTGAAAGAAGATCCATGCTCATCAGTATCACAGAGTACAGTATATTTTACTAATTATAGAGTATAATATAAGAGTATAAATAGGAGCTGGAGTACTCTACTAGGAATTAATATAACTATATTTCTGGCATTAATTAAGGCCCGTTGTAAAAATACAATCTTACGTTAAAACATTTACTGTAGTATTTTAGTATGCTTGCATTTTCTGATATGTTGGTATATTATGATGTAAAAATTTATTAAAGTCGATACCAACGCTTTCTACCACTACTGGCCTATTTTATGATATTTTAAATAGTTATAATATTGTTTAGAGATAAAAAGTTGCTAGAAGATTGTTGAGCTATTTATTATAGCCTTTTTAAATATTCCATCTATATTAACTTTCAACAAATCAATGGAAAATAAAAATAGGCACACTAAGGCAATGGTTTGATTTATGTTGAGATGAGATAATATATTATTTGGTAGTTTTACTGTATTATTTATTGAGCTACACATTAAGCCTGAAAGTATTTAATTCACATTTTAAAGAAGTTTTGTTTTATGTTAATAGTACCTACTAATATGTTACAGTACTTTTTAATCGTCTTTTTTTCGTAAAAAAATCGAATAGTTGTCGAAGTAACGTTTATTCTCAAATAGTTAACAAAAATTGTGAGTCTTTTCGTGATGTGGGTACTGCTCAAATCAATAGTTTCAATCAAGTAATCAAGAAATTTAGTAAGTAATCATTCCATTCCAGCCATTTAAGTAATCTATTCTGGTATCTATCTTAGTCGTGTCCGTCTCTTCTGCTTTTTTGAGTTTATCCGTTTTGAACCTGAGAGAGTCTGTCTCTTATCGGAATATTTGTGACCATCATAGTCCTCAGGAGTTGCAACGCATCTGTGATTGACTTCAGATGGAACCCATGTTCTGTATGAAGTTGATTACAGATATCCATGGGCGGCAGTGACCACTTACCATCAGGTGGACTGCATGCTCATTTGCTACTTCAGTCAGCTATAAAAAACACATTAGCAACATGCCAATAGCTTAGCTTCCTCGCTTACTGTGAGGCATGCGTTTATGACGGATCGGTAAGCGGGTGGCAGAGGGCGGTCAGGAGGGAAAAATAACTGGGATCGCGGATAATTAATGACTTCATTTATGTTTCTGCGCTTGAAAGTCTTGATTGTGCTGACCGCCTTTTACTTTTTTCTCAGAATAGGCCTCTTTCACGTTCAAATTGTTATTGTTCGACCGAAACCAAATTGAAAATTGTAAGGGTTCGATAAAATCTTTGAGGGCAATATCGCGAATTTTGCAGTCGGCACTCGGTACCTAATTGTACGTATTAAAATCTGAGGAAGCTATTCCGAAGAAAGTTATTATCGAATTTTAGTACCGCCCCGGTATTTGGTTTCGCATTTTTATCCGTAAAATTTCAATCTAAAACCATTTAGGTTGAAAAAGAATTGAGTTTGAGAATTAATTTGGATGCTTTTGGTGGTTACTTAATTATTGCAGTTATGGATTGAGTACCTAAAGCCGTTTTCGTAAATTTATCACGTTGATAAAGAATAATTCTTTATAAACTATTTTAGTAACGTGTGAAATTGATGCTAAGGTTTAAAGTACTGTAATACAATACATTAAAAAGAATAAAAAGGTATTTTTAACATGAGTTTTAGGTACACCTTTAACTAGAAAGATTCCAATCTTCCTTATAAACGCTGTGTTTTTAGTTACCTACGAATATTATGTGTGTGAATTGTTAAAGTCAAAAATGCGTTTGAAGAGTTCACTTTTATATGAGCTGACGATCTTAGTCTTCGGAAGTAGCAAAGCATCTGTGATTAACTTCAGATAGAACCATTGTACTGTACGAATTTACTTACAGTTGTCCTAAATGTGATGAGGACAGATTAACTTTTTGGGACTTTCTGTCTTAATTTTCATAAATGTGAAATCCAGTAAGTGCAACTACTACTCTATATGAAGTTAGTGGATCTATCGCTGGTAGTAAGTACCTACTTGAGAAAGGTTGAATGCTCAATTGCTACTTTTTTTTAATAAAATTGTTTTATCATATGTTTACACCTCAAGATCTTCTGAAAGAATAAGAGAGCAAGTTATAAATAAAAACTAACTAAATGACAATTTATATTTTACTCTTAAATCATGTGATAGTAGCCAACGGAGAAAGAAAGGCGGAAAACAGTTTCAAACTTGCCGAGAAGGCATTAAAATTCTCCTTGTCTGTGGTAAACAGAATATTAAGTCTACTTTATGACTTACTCCGGCGCTAAGTTTAAAACAGCAAGGTACAACTTGTCAATATTGTAGTCAGTTATGACGACCCGCGTGGCGGAGTGGTTAACGTACCGGTCTGACGCGCAATGGGTCCCGGGTTCGATTCCCGGCCAGACAGGTATCTGAATGATGAGTTTAGATTCGTGTTCTGGGTCTGGGTGTTTGTGTATTCGTCTTGTGTGTGTCCATGGTACCCACGACACAGGAGAAAATCCTAGTGTGGGGCTATGAGTGTAGAAAGCGTGTTTCTTTTCTTTCTTTAGTTATGTAAAATAATTGTATTTCCTTAGTTACACTTACATGTTATAATTCTGTAACACATAACTGCTTAGTAACTCTTGAAGATAAGAGGAGTTAATTGAAATATATGATCAAAAAATATTTAAAAAACCGTTAGTAGGTACTAGAATGACATTACAATATTAAATGCTTAATACAATTGACTCCTTGCTTATTAAAATTTTAAGTATTTTTTTTAACTGACTGAAGTAGCAAACGAGCACGCAGTTCATCTGGTAGTAAGTGGTCACTGCCGCCCGTGGACATCTAATCAACTACATACATATGAAGTCAATCACAGATGCGTTGCTACTCCCGAGAACTATGGTGGTCGCCTCATGTGAAACTTAAAATTAAGTAGGTACTCATGTCGAAGTGTTTTTTTTAAACAGAAGTCAATTTAATTTATAAATTACTAATATGCTTTAATTATGGTATTACACTAAATCAAATATTTAGTTAACAACGTACTGACCTGTCAAGTATTCAGTTTAGCCATCATACACGACAAGTGTCTAAGGAGAAAATTCAAATTTAAGGGAAGTAGAAAAAAGTAATGTTTTTATTTTGGCAAAACAACGTTGCATAGGCCAAGAAGACGTTTTAAAATAATAAAATTTAATTAAATCTTTATTTTTAAATTTTGAGTTAAAATATTTATTTTCAATTTAAGAAGAAAAATTAAAAATAGTAAAAACATAAATCAAAGTAACAAATGAGCATGCAGTCCATTTGATGGTAAGTATTAACTACCGCCCATGGACAACTGTACCTTCATACAGAACAAGGTTTCTGAAGTTAATCTGATAAATCTAATATTTTATAATCTCTGAATCTAATATCCTTACTCTAAAACATGCACAAGTCTAACGCTTCGTCTCAAAGTTCCCTCCCGTCCTTAGTAACAGATGTCCTTATCAAGTTGCTTGTATAAAAATCACTCCTGTCTGTTATCGTGTGTACATTCTGTTATGCAGATTCGTCGGGATTCTAAACGTGAGTATTGTTATTCGCGCCACGATCGCCCGGCGTCCCGATTACGTTCCCGACAGCCGTGACCCTTTGAACTCTCGGGAAATGTCACTGCTACGGGAATTTTTCTCACTCAAGTTTACACTGTTTGACTTACTGTACAAGTTAATACGCTTATAATTAAATGTGAAGCGTTCGTAAGTTTCGTATGAGATGCGTTGTTTAATTTGTCTCAATTTTTTTTGAAGTTGAGAATTGTTTTAGATTAGTTGTCATATACCTTTGAAATCTATAAATTACAGCCGTGACCCTTTGAACTCTCGGGAAATGTCACTGCTACGGGAATTTTTCTCACTCAAGTTTACACTGTTTGACTTACTGCACAAGTTAATACGCTTATGCGGTTAAATGTGAAGCGTTCGTAAGTTTTGTATGACATGCGTTGTTTAATTTGTCTCAATTTTTTTTGAAGTTGAGAATTGTTTTAGATTCGTTGTCATATACCTTTGAAATCTATAAATTACAGCCGTGACCCTTTGAACTCTCGGGAAAGTCACTGCTACGGGATATTTTCTCACTCAAGTTTACACTGTTTTACTTACTGTATAAGTTAATACGCTTATGCGGTTAATTTGCGCTTAAATGTAAAGCGTTCGTAAGTTTTGTATGAGATGCGTTGTTTAATTTGTCTCATTTTTTTTGAAGTTGAGAATTGTTTTAGATTCGTTGTCATATACCTTTGAAATCTATAAATTACAGCCGTGACCCTTTGAACTCTCGGGAAATGTCACTGCTACGGGAATTTTTCTCACTCAAGTTTACACTGTTTTACTTACTGTAAAAGTTAATACGCTTATGCGGTTAATATGTGGTTAAATGTGAAGCGTTTGTAAGTTTCGTATGAGATGCGTTGTTTAATTTGTCTCAAGTTTTTTTTGAAGTTGAGTATTGTTTTAGATTAGTTGTCATATACCTTAGAAATTTATAAATTACAGCCGTGACATTTCCCGAGAGTTCATACATTGTTTTACGTACAAATTAAGTTTAATTTAAGTTTTATTTAGTTTAATCAATTTGTACGTAAAACAATGTAAACTTGAGTTAAATGTGAAACACTTATAAGTTTCGTATGAGATGCGTTGTTTAATCTGTCTTAATATATTTTTATTTTGAAGTTGAAAATTGTTTTAGCTTCGATGTTATATACCTTAAAATTTATAAAAATCACAAAAATTGCTGAGGATTGATACAACTTCACTTTTCTTTTACTATTGGCACTTAAAGTTACATTTTGTGTAGGTATAGTTAACCTGTTAATATATCTGGCACACAATGTAAATTTTGAAGTCTTTAAATTACATACATATAATTACATTTGACTATCTCGTGGATTTGACTATGTTTTGTATCCATATATAGACATACAGACATAAATATCATATCAGACCCTACAGAACTGAAAAATGTTACTTCATATGATACTTAAAATAATATAATTTTCTTGTTCATTCAAAAAATAATGTTAAAATGTATCTATTGTAACTTCAGTTAGGTACTTAGTGTGCAACAAGTCATAGTACAAAGTATTTGAAGTATGATATTTCAAAGTATAATTTTTAAATATTTTAATATTTAAAGACGATTGCCTCTTTAAAACTTGTTATTTTAAGATGTACCTACCTCGTAGACCATCATTCTCGTCAACACATTACTGGCCCTCGGCTGGGCACGGGTCTTCCCTCACAATGAGAAATTTATTGGCCTCAGTCCACTGCGCTGGCCAAGTGCAAATTGGTGGACTTCACACACCTCCGAGAACTTTTTTAAAGAACTCTCACGATGTTTTCCTTCACCGAAAAGCAGCGATATTTAACTAATAAATAATAATACCTACCCACAGAATTCCAGAAAAATCAATGGTTCATGCCTGGGTTTGAACTTCGAACCTCTCGATCGAGAGGGCAAGTTTTAACCATTAGGCTATCACTGCTCATCCATCCAGTCCATCATTAGGAAAACTCTATTATATAGATTTTTGCGTTAAATTTATTAGAAAATACGTGTTGCCTGACTTCTGTAATGTTTGACTCAACATGTTTATATTTGTCCACGTGCTTCCAAGACTGTTGCTTCAGATTGTTGGTAAGTACCTACCTGTAGCAGTCATGGTGCGATTCCTTCATTGCGATGTTATTTGAGTGGAAGCCTACTAAGGGGATGTTAATTATGTAGTAAATATAAAATGTAGGAAAATTTAAAACTTGTCTTATTATAATAAAAGTAACGTAATTAAGGTTTTGGTACCCTGATGATACTGGAACTCTAATAATAAGTGAAAGAGAAATGTCAATGGTATTCATTGGGAGTTTTTCTAAGTGTGTTAAGTCCTCGCAGACTAACTTTGACCACAGTTTATAACTAGGTACCTACTTCGTTGAAAGTGCAAAATCTATAGCCGATGTTATATTGGTTATTAAAAGTTGTACGATGAAAGTTTAATGGAAGAAAACTACGTTTCAAAGATTTCCAGCAGCATAAATGTAAACAGTACAACTTGGAGTGTTTCAGTCGACTATAATAGCTCTCGCAGACTGTTTTTTTCTAGACTTACCTATTTTAAATAGTTGGTTAATGGGTACGTCCTTAATTAGAGCTGAACTGAGAGAAATAGAGCCTTCTCTTCTGATTTAATGAGGGGCAATCGCGTGATCCCTTTCGCACAGGTTTGGCCCCGCCTACCGGGCGGTGAAAATCAATAACATACTACAGAAGTGCGTTCGGTGTCCTACCCCGCTGACGTCGCCACGGACCGATGTGAGGGTCACTTACACACTTGCTAACGACAATGCTCACCGGAAGAGTGCGATGCCATGATTTCGGATTGCCCGCTTAGATTACACTGGCGATGTCACTTTTATCTAAACTTTCCTACAGTGCCGTTCCTATTTAAGTACGGGAAATTGTTCAGTTTCCAGTAGTTTGCAATGGTAACATGTTTTAACTATTGCATCAAACTCTGCGTAACTTAAGTAGATTACTTTTGTATTGTTGCAGTGAATGATATTTTACTCATCATAAAAACTATTTTATCAAATCGTTGCCTACTACAAAAATAAATCATAGATAAAAATCTATGGTATCTGCAACTTTAAAATTATGCAATTGAATTATTACTTCAATGTAAATATTTTTCATTTTATTGGCACCGTTACATAATTAGTTCATATTTCACTGTATTCCCTAAAAATATGAACCGTTTTTTTTAATAAAATGTTACATGTTAATCGGAAATAGTCCACATGTTAGAACTACACAACAGAATTTATCTTATTGGAAGGAACTTTCACCTTTTTCGTAAATCTACATTTAAATTGAAAACCATCGTAATTGCGATGGTTTTCAAATGAAATTTTATGAAATATCTATAATTACGTCTTCTGAGATTATTTTTAAGCTGTTGAATAGCTTTTATCGCGGGCTTCGAGTGGGGCGAACGAATCAAGAAATTCCGTAACGAAAAAAACCTAACACCTCCCACTCCGCCTACCGTGTAACGCGGCCCAGCGTTTGCTTAATGTGTATGTATAAATATATGGTACGACAATACGAAGCACGCATGGATCGAGACGAGCTGTTCGGAAATCGGACGAATACGTAACCAGCTGTTTCTAAGAAAGTATATAGTATCAAAAAAAAAACTAGAATTAATATCAAAGTAAAAAAAACTGCTTAAATAAATAAATAATTATAATTGCATAAGTTGATAGAAAATGGTATGCAATAGCTTTACCGCGGCAGTCCCCAATTCCCGCACGTTTTTTTATTTATGAGTAATGTGTATGAATACATAATTTCATTAAATCATTTATAGAAATCTTATCTCAAGTGTAACGTAAATACTCGTAGTGCCAATGCTCTTCTGGGAATGGGCTTTGACAATCGTATATGAAGTAAGATTTAATTCAAGTTAAACTTTTAAGCAGTAGGTAATCCGTAAAAAAACAAACCTTAAATCGCATTTTGGTAAATAAAGGAATAGGTAATTAATTTATTTGGCATACGTACGTATTGTGGAAAAAAGTATATTGCTTACCGAATTGTATGTAAATAAGATTATTTAAATTGTCACAGTGTAAAATACAAAAGTATTCTGAATGTCTCTATGTTAAAAATATTTTTAGAAACATCTTACAGAAATCACCTATTAGGCTTGGTTATTTGCCTAGAACTATTCTTAAGAACTATAGTAAAGTTTATCTTACACTTAACCCTTTTTATAAAAGTGAACTTGGAAAGTATTGCAAGTAGCAAATGAGCATCTAGGCTACCAGATGGTAAGTGGCCACTGCCGCCCATGGACATCACAGATGTACATGGGCGGCAGTTGAGTCTGTAGTTGAATCCAGTAGTTGAATACAGTATTCAACTACAGATAAAATCGGAGCCTTATTATTACGTACTATTGCCATTAAGTTAAAGATTATAATTATTACTAAAAGTTCATTGCATTAAGTGCACTTTACTTTAAAGACTTCATAAATGGTTTATTCCTGGGGGAATAATTCGGGCTAGATTTACTCTGTAATATAACCCAAGCCCACAATCTATCTTATCTAATTATTTAAGACTGTTTTGTGGATTGGCTGAATTTTCCATGCCCTTTAAAATTTATTAGCCGCTTAATTTCCATAAACAAAAGGAAACAGGGCAATATTTCAGAAATCCTTTGGAAATGTGATTTTTTTATATTACTTTCATAATCTAACTGTTCCTAATGCTTTATACGCAAAGATTCCCAGTGTCTACATACTTAAGGAAACTATTTAGACGTTCTACAATTAAGAGGATGGAAAATAACAACTTCAGAGAATGTGAATGTTATCAGAGGTCCATTCATCTTCTTCTGAAATTACTGCTCGTTATCTTAATTCACTTTAACCGTCCCGGGTATCAAACCGGGACCTTGTAACCACACGCATTTTATCAGTAAACCTTACACTTTGTCGATTGTTAATTTGTTATTAGTTAAAATATTTGTACTTTCAGAATAACAGTTTACTTGACGGGTATCAGAAAGCGTATTTCCGATAATTGCCGAAGGTTCTCGGAAGGTTAACTCTAGTACGAGCACCTGCATTAATTACAAGATTTAACGTCATCCCTTCCATTAATAAGGAATAAGCGCCCACTTTACTTTCTTTGCGTTCGGTTTGTTTATTAAAACGAAAGATTAATTACGATACCGAATTTTAAGAATTCGCAACTTTGTCGACTTGGCGGTATTCAGAATTTAATTTAAAAATTCCGAAGTACTACGAGACAGGTGAGCCAAACAGCTGGGCCGTTATGAATTTTATCCCGCAGTAGTTTCGGGAATTTTTCCCGCGGACTCTGAACAACTTTATGGCTTATCCTTCAGGCGTATTCATACAGAATTTTCGGATGTGGCTAAAATTTTACATAACAATTTAATTTTTCACAACGCTTCCGAATTTTTTCGGAGTTTTTTCATTACAAATATAGAATTTAAAAGTTTAAATTACATATATTTGCTTTCCAATTTTACGCATTTATTGTTCTATTTTTCAATGAGTCGAGAGTATAAACGATAAAAATACTTCTGTTCTACATCTATTTCTATTTGACGTGTTTCTAAGCACGTCAAATAGAACAAGATCCACCTTTACATACATTTACATACGAACATCTTTTCTTGAAGAGACAGGTAGCTGTAGTTGTGTCAAACACTTAACTCTGTTTGCGCTCTACGTTTCAGTTCTTTAATTCTAATTGGTGCAACTTCGTTTTAAAGTTTTTCTCTGTATAACACAAGTCGCGAAATGTCGCGATGAAATCATTATGTCACGTCTCAAGTGCTAAATTATTTGGTGTTATACTTGTGGATTAATATTTAACTGCATACATTTTCAACTATTATAATTTTTTTAGGTAATAAGAATTTATATTATTTTATTGTACGATATAAGTCAAATGATTCTACCTGATGATTATGGGTGGTTATTGCTATCCATGGCCATCTTTTTGGAACAAAATATTGAATAAGTGTTTTATCTGAAAGCAGTTACAGTTGCATCGTTTCTCCCGAGGATTATATTGGTCATATCACAAAAGTAGCTGGTACCAATATTCTTCTTCCGAGAGTTAGAAATTTATGAGAGTTATGAATTCTGGTGGGGCCTCCCTGGTCGAAAAATACTCATTCTGCCATCTTAAGTTTATAATGTAAAAAAATATCACATAACTTAAATATACATACAAACTTTCAAACATGTAAAGAGATTAAACGATGAAGTTAAATGGACATGAAACTAATTTCTACCATCAAAAACGTTAAAAAGGATACCTCGAGCCTATACGTGCATAAGTAGACACTTAAGTCTTTCCTTAAATTCTTCTTCCAATAATGGTAGATATAAAGAGATATTACCATCTTAAAATAAAAAGCACTTTAGAAAGTGTTTGAATAATATTTTAAAGTTAAATTTCATACAAGCGGTACCTCTAATATTGAAAACGTACACCAGGGATTTTTATATTTATCTTGTACCAGCCACCTTACCAGCGACAAACTTCAGATTCTATACAAAATGCATAGATTAATTTATAGGTATTTTCCGTAGTTTAATTATTTAGAACATGCTATTTTGTCTTTTTGACAGTTAATTACATTTCTTATATAATACTATGTGCATAATTATTTTACATACGACATAAAATAATGCCAAATGATGACTTAAACTTTTGGTAATTTTCTAGTATCCGTACAAATAGGACACCTTAGTAACATTTCGATGTTTCATATCGAAATCAACTATTCCATTTATTTATTTTTATGTTTCATATATTTATATAAAATGTGAGTAGTATATTATAATCCGACATGATGCCGTGGCGTACCTGCATTAATTAAGGGACTTATCCCGGAAGTTAAGCGAAGGCCGACGCGGCGCCCGGCGTCTCTAATAGTGCACTGATTGATTTAGGTAAATATTTAGCCTTAACGTAATATTTGTGGTGAAAATATATACAGAAAACCAACCTCATAAATATGTCATTATATAAAAGTCTGATTTATAAAAAACACGTAGGTATTTTTTAATACATTTGGGATATCTTTAATTTTAAAAAGGGATAATTTCATCCACAACGGACGTTGACTTTTCGCAAGTTTAAAGTTAAACTTTCACGATGGTAAACATAGCAATTAAATAAAAAAAATAAAATTAGCATCTTATTTTTGTGCTACAAAAGCAAAGCGTCAAGCTTCCATGAATTAAGAAATTTTACTTTGAAAAATTGTTGAAATTAATACTGTGCTATAAATTCATTTTATATGAAAATGGTTGACAAACAACTGAAAAGTGGGAAACTACAGAATCGAGACGGCGTAGGTACCTGTACCCTTAGTACGAAAGAATCTTGTTTTTGCGAAACAAGAATTTTTCTTGTATCGGCCCATATTTGATGGCAAGCAGCGCCCCTAGCCGCTTGTTTCGGAACTAAAAATTTACAATACAAGATTTTTGATCGAGCTCCGGCTCGGTCAAACGATGCGAATCGTACAGAAACAGTCGATAAAACGCGATTTCGCAGTATGACTGTCATATTTGACATTCGAAAACATGCAAATGACGTGCAAATGACGTCATTTACAAGATTTTTGATCGAGTCGTAACTCACCAAAAATTTGTTACCGAGTTGTCGAAATTCGTAGGAAATTTGAGAGAAAAATGTTTATTGCTAGGTATTATTTCGCACTGAGAGTCATTGAAGAGGCTGTAGAAGTTGACCGTCGGGATTGGGAGCAACGTTATATAAAGGAAATACAAAAAATATCGCAAATAAACCGCATCTCGGAGAAAAAGTTTATTCAATTGTACCAGCCCCAAATGGACCTTTAATTATTATTTGTGCCAACTATTATGAGAGAATAATATTTATTTTACAAATATACATTATAAGAATAATATAAGTTTGTGATTTTTGTGCTTGTGCGTTAGTGGAGACTAAGGTAAGATTATGTATGATTTCTGTTGATGTTTATTAATAGATACTTATTGTACAATATATACAATTCTATTTACGAGTTCTATGCGGTTTACTTTTTTATGCCAATGGGGATTACCAGCGTGTTATTTTTTTAAATAGATTGAAGTGACAAACGAACTTGTATTGTATGGTAAGTGGTCTCTGCCGCCCATAGAAATCCGTATGAAACTTCTTATAAAAAAGTTTTCTATCTGAAATCTATCATAGATGCGTTGCTACTCCCGAAAACTATGATGGTCGCCTCATATAAAAGTGAGCCTGCACCAACACCCTTCTATTGAAACACAAGAATTGCTTCACGCTAAGAATAAGTTGGGCAGTGGAATTTCACCAGTTTCAATTAAACTAGTTCGGTCACCTGGTAAAGCTAAGTAAAAGTATTAGTGAAGCTAAGCCGGCCATAGATATCTCTAAGCCGGTACATATTTTAAAAATTAAATTCTCATGGTTGCTAGAATATTGACAACAAATGAAACAAAGTTCAGCATTTATTAATTAGTGCTCACATTTGTGACACCAAAGTTACATATCTGATTTTTTTTAGTTTCTATGATATATTTAGGTTTCCTAGTCTTATCGGATGCTATTTCATTTCACCTCCTATTTCAAAATAGTGAAGCCTATGGACACATTATTATTGTAGGAATTTCCCTCACTGAATGTGCATATACATAGTAAGTGAAAATGTTTATAAGAAATGCACATAATAACTAACTTATAAGTTATTATCTTGTCAGATTTCTGATCATTGAAGCCAAATATTATCAGTCAAACCTAAATATGGTGGAGCCAACTATTAAAGATTTCATTTGCTTTAAATAGCACTCAATAAATACATGTATGAAAACATTCAATCAGAATGGTGAATCTGTTTGCCTTCTAGGTTTCACAATAAGTATTCAGTCATATTCATGACAGGGTGATTACCAGACTACATAGAGCAACCATATGACTTATTTATTGTTTACTTACCCGTATAATGTTAAATGACATTATGTGGACATAGAATAATTCATTTCAAATATGTAAAGCAACAAGTTTTTTTTTACATTCTACAATATTGAGTTGCTGATTTATTTGGAATTATGGGATGTACTAAATGATGGTGTGTAATGAAGATTCAAAAGGACATAGCACTTTAGTGATCCTGTAACACTTTGTTTTAACAAAGAAGTAGTAGTTAGTGATTTTTTTCTAATGTTACCTCTTTTTAGGTTTATAGGTACAATCAAAATTGTTCATTTTATGTATTTAATAATTATTGTTATTCTGATTTCAGATCAGCACCTTGGCCTGCTATCTAAATAATACAGACGAATTGAGAACCTCCTCCTTTTTGGAAGTCCATTAAAAGTAAAGCAAGAATGAGCCGTGATGCCGGCCAAGATGACTATGAATGTGGTGTTTTTAAAGTGCATTTGGAGTTTTCTTGCACCGTTTCTTTCTCCTACATATATTTCAGACATAATTATTCTGTGTAAAGTGGTAGTAGAATAAAAAATATGATTGTATCCTGCATTGTTATTCCTTACGCACCTTCCCAACCACCAATATACTAACAAACTAGTGGATTTTAAGTTATTTTTTCTTTTAATCTAACATATATATGTATATTTACTAATTTCTGACTTAGGCATACTTATGAACATTAATAAAAGATGGTTATTTTGTAATAGAAATATATTTTAAAAGAAATTTTAATTTGACAACTTTGATCAGATTTATCTAATAACATAATATTTTGATAAAAAGTTTCTGAAAATATTTCACAATAATATACTATTAACCAAACAATACTTTGCATTAACCAAGAGAGAAATTGCCACTTAAAATAAAAGCACAACAAATAATTATATAAACCAAACTTAACAAATTGACATACAATAATAAACTTTTATTTTATGCCTATATGACTATTTCCTCATACCAGTTTAATCAGTACCTTTAATAGTGAATAAATCAATCATAAATTTAATTTGACAGAAGTTTGATCAGGTTCATCTATTTACATATTTATTTGATATAAAATAAATGGCAGTCTAAAAACATCTCACAATAATATACTATCAATGAAACAATATTTTGCATTTATCAAGAGAGAAATTGTCTAATAAAAAGAAAATTATAGAAACCAAACATAACACATGGACATACAACAATAAAACTTTTATTCGATGCCTACATGACTATTTCTTCATATCGGTGTAATTAAGTGTAATAGTGATTAAAACAATTAGTGAATTATCTATAAAAACCACATACAACCATAAAACATGAAACCAAAGAAAAATTTTACATTCGATTTTATTGTTTATAATTTTCTATAGTAAAAGGTTAAATAAGTTATCAACAGTTAATAGGTATGAATACCTTAAACTTAAGTACTACGCGATATAGTTGGTTCAAAAGAAGTTTATTGTTCTTTTTAATTAGGGTAATATATTTTTTTTATGAAATATGGACACTTGTGTACAATTTAGTATTTCACTTTTCACATATCCGCCACCTTATAATATTCACTGAATTCATCATATTATTATCAGATTTAATAACTTAAACGATTAAATGTTTTAAAAACACGATTAAAGATTTAATTATAATTTATCTTTAATTTCGAAAGTTGTTTTCATTTAGAATTTTTTTTTTTATATTATTTTTACAGCCATGGCATCATGGCAATTGGCATAGGTAAATAATAATATGCGGCCATGGATTCTTCGCATTTAAGCTTGATTTTTTTCACTTTTATCAGTATGTAAATTTTGTTTTTATATTTTATAACATATTGAAAATTTGTGTAAACTTGTTTTGTTTGTATTATCTTTAATTTTGAAACAATGTAAAGTGCAGTATAAAATGTTTTTATCGTTTAATTTATGTAGTCCTGCTAATTCTAAAAAATCAAAGTAGATGAACCCAATATCTTAAACGTTTAAATAATTCTATGTAGGCACATCTAAGATTTTGTTTTATTACACAAACAAAAAATGCAAAACATGGATTTTAGTATTGACTATTATATTTGTAAATTTTGTTTATTTTCGATGGTGTATTTGCAAGTATACATACGAGTATGTTATCGCTATATATCAAAGTCATTACCACAATTTGTTATTTCCAGCAACAAAAACGCTAAACTAATAAGACAAATTCATAATAACGGATATAAGATTTAATTCAAATTTAAATACTCATTTAATGGCATAATGTTTATATAACGTCATACAATAACTTGCATTAAAAAAAAAAACTTCACGTAAACGTTTCGAAAAATGTCAAATTTAATAAAATGGCGTATTAGACTTAAGGATGTTCCAATACCCCTAAGATGTCGATTGAGTACTACTCATACTTATTCATATGAGTAGTACTCAATCGATTTTTCGATGCTACTTATATGAGTACCATCAAAGTATCTATACTTACTCATAACGATACATTTGTTTTTTTGGCCAATTGATGGCCGGCGCTGTAGCCGGCTGCAACGCAAACGGCTTAATGGCTTGTGACTTATGACATATCATAAGCATGTGCTCAGCTTGCAGTAATATTCTTGGAGAAGGATTTACTAACAAATGACAACTTGTTGAAAGGTACGTTCAAAAAATATTTAAAGTAACACTCGTGTAGTAAGATTCGATTCGATACTTTAATCGATATTTAATTGACACATTTTATTACTTTAATTAACCGATTATATCTCTTTAATTGACTATTTTTATTATTTAATTTCACAAATCAATTTGAATAAATTTATTTTCAATTATTCCTACGTACCGATGATTTCATTTACCAACGTTTTACGACATTGTTATTTTATTTTGAATTAGCTGATATAATAATATTTTGTATTTTTTTTCTCATTAGTTTACACTCGCTTTCTGTGCATGCAGTCTACACCTTTAATTATAATGACACTTGTCGTTTTTCTAATGTTATCTTCTGCTTAAGCTGGAATTAGTGTACATTAAGTTGGTGTTCAAAAAAATAAATAAATAGATACCAAACATTTTCGTTTCGATAGAAGTTAGTATCACAAGATTTTCATCTTTGCAAAAAGAATTTGGTACCTACGGAGACGAAAGTATCAAGTATTTACTTCTATCTGAATGGCCTTTCATTCGATTCGATATCAAATACTTTTATTTCAATACTAAGTAAGTATCGCAAGATTGATTCGACACTAAAAAGTACTTGGTACCGAAACAAAAGTATCGAGTACTCGTATTTACTTGTATCGGAAGAATCATAATTATACTCTGTCTCACTTTTTTGTGAACGTGTGAAGGAGACAAAAAATTATCGATAAAAAATCACTCGATCGCTGCTCGGTCGATAATTTTTGACACTTGTACTACTACCGAAAATGCGAAACAAGATTTTTAACCGAGAGCTCGCGTCGATCGTGCGAGCTCGATTGAGTTTCGTACTAAGGGTACTGATAGGATTAAAACTCAATCTCTTTTTGTAACGTGCCCATGAGAGATAATACGTAGTGACTCGCTGTTGATAAATGAAGCTTACTAAATTGTATTTTGCCCATAATTTTAAATCTACGGCAGGAATTAAGGTGAAAAGAAGCGTGTAATTAGCATCTATGTATTTTAATATGTTTATATTTTGTATGTATTATTAACTGTATACATCTAAATATATTGGTTGTGTTTTAGAGTCAGTGGTGTTTGTTTTTAGAATGGCGGTAAGACCAGCATGTTTTATGAAGTGGTATCTCGGCAGCGATGAAGGGTTGCCAGCTAAGATACATATGAGGCGATTGTATTAAGTCTTATGAGGCAATGTAGTGTACTACACTGATCTATCTGGAGTTGGTTATAGAAGTCCAGCTGCAGCGAAATGTCGTGCATTTTCTCTGCAAGCCGATTATGTAGAAAACAATTAAGGTAGTTAATTTATGAAATGTCTTTGGTTTGCATAGGCCTACGGAGGCACTTACAAATTGTCAGTTACATATATATTTTTTACACTACCACCGGATCGGAACATGACCTAACTGAGAAAATCCGGCAAAAAGCTCAGTGGGTTTGTCTTTTTTCTCTGTATATCTTTTTTATTGCCATGTTCTTCTTACATTGGTTAAAAACGCCTAAAAGCCTTAAAGCCTTTTATCTTTCCTTATATTTGGCTAAAGGTATCTGATTTTTATGGAATACTTTCACGCTTTTAGATTTTTATAGAGTTTAGGTAAAATATCGTTTCATCAAAATACCATTTAACACCTAATAGAGAGAATGTATGAGAGATATTGTTATAAAACGTGTTTTAATATTACAAAAGGACCATCAAGGTACATAAAATATATGGAATAATTGATTCATAGATCTATTCATAGACCGGTGATCCGTACGAAGCCAATCGGGTTTGAATATTCTAAAAATGACTCAAGCCGATATTGCCAATTTTATTTGGCAAGCATGATTTTATGTCAATTACTCGCTATTTTGATGTATTTCATAATATTTCTAGCAGTGAGATCGTATGCTTAGTTGGCCTACTTAGATTATTTTATACTTGCGACTTTCAAGCGACTGTGTTGCGATTTATGGTAGAATAATTGTATGCAAGCTTAATCTTAAGTATTTCTGTGCAAACTTACTCATGTGTAGGTATACAAAAAGGAAGAAAAAAACATTATTTTCATTTGGAATAAAAATTTAGAAAATTCCATTAACAACGAAAGTATTTTTGGTCTATCGCAAATAGTATTAACGTCTTATAACTTGTGTCCCATATGTACGCTTGTTAACATATATAAAAAAATAATGGTCCTACGTTAAACTTTTCCGAAAATAGCAGCAAACATTCGCTGCTGTAGGGCAGAAGTACGTGTTCAGGTGAAGAACAGGCTATAATATTTTAAACACTCGATACTCAAACGTTTTTAACAATCGCGTCGAAGAAGTCGCCAAGTCGCAAGTGTATAATCTTAATTTGTTCCTAACGAGGCCAGGGTTGACTTTGATGCGGTCAGTGCAACGGTCTATATCAATCGCCAGTCCTTCTGATACCACATACGTACTCTTAATAATATGAATATACCACCCTTTGAACGCTACATGAACGTATCTTGTATGTAAATCTATTTTATACTGAATATCAATTCACCGAAGGAAAATAAAGGACGAGAACTGCCGTTTGGAAATTGTATTTTGAAGATTGTGTATTTCTAGCTTCATTTAAATTTGAACTGCGGCGTTTTTTATTTTAATATTTCTTGAGTTTTATGGTATTAGTAGATAAGTTTGTATAAATAGCACAAATATAAAAGGACATTAAGTAACTTGTTGTGCCTTGTGCCGGCACACTTCCACATGAGGTGATCATCATAGTACTCGGAAGTAGCAACGCCTCTAAGATTTACTTCAGATAGAACCCATGTAATATATGAAGTTGATTACAGATGTCCATGAGCGGAATTGACCACTTACCATCAGGTGGACTGCATGCTCGTTTGCTACTTCAGTCAGATAAAAAAAAAAACCTACCTGATGATTGAGTACGGTATCATATCGGAATCCTTTGACGTTACATTGAACCTAATTTCGAAATTATCACCATCTTACAGATTTAAATCAAGTTAAAAGTCTTTTTATACGAATTGATTATTGATGAATAATCAATAATCAATTTCGTAACAAGAAAAATAAACAATAAGGCGATCCAATTGTCTTGTCAGCAAGGGTATAAAATTATGCAAAGGATTAATTAATATTGACTTCAAATTTTAGATTTACTACCCTTTATTTTTTTGTGAATTTAAAAATTAGTTACCAATTAACCTGTCGGTTTATTTCACGATGGAAAAGTGTTATTAAATCAATCAACTCAAAGATACTCAGATACGGTACTACCTACGGTTGGTTTTTAGATAAATTTTGTTCAGAGTGACATTGATATTATTCAAAAATGTTTTATAACTGTTAATACTGTACTTCAATTTCATCTGTTAGTGGGAAAAACCCAAATCATTTTAATTCATTTACTCGTGCTAGATAATCCTTTTATTTTCATGCGTGGATATTGAAATTTTTCAAAACAAATGATGCCCTATTGTTTTCTTTATTTGTTTGCGAGCCGATACGGGCAGATACGAAATACTGTTGTTACAGCGTCCAATTCTATTATTGTTTTATATTTTATCCAAGCTGAAACATTTTATTGCGTTTTTTCATAGTGGAATTCGAGAGTATGACTATTTATATCTACAATTTTTATATCTAGTCCAATCATTGTGGTCGGAGCTCTTGGTGGTTCTACTTGTATTAATCCATTCGCCTCCAGTCTTATAACATGAGAGGAACAGGGGAGCTCACACTTTGAGCTACCATGTCCTTGTTTATAATGTGGTTATGTAAATGTGCTCCTACAAGTCACATTGGCTAAGTATTAACAGCAATGCCTCCGTGATGGACTTCCGATAGAACTCATGTTTTACTTTAGGTAAATATTTATTGGATAGCACCAAGATAGCATAACACATACACTCTAATAATTTTGTTTTGCGCTGCAAATTATAACATATTTTTGTGGAATCTAAAGACAATTTCAAACCTAACTAGATTGCATAATGTTTGCTGGATTCCTATTTCCAATTATTAAATGAATTTCAAGATAATATAGAAATTACAGTTAATGTATATGTAACACATCTATATGTAAGAACATCTACAATATTTCGGTTTACTACAACAAAATATAGATAAACTATTTTTCATGTAGTAATACAAAATGCACGATACAAATACACGTCGTTACGATAAAATTAGAAACTTTTAAATACTTATAGACTGTCTAGAACATCACAAAACATCGTTAGGAAATTTCGCAATGGTGTCTGGATATTTTTGGAATGGAATGGATAAGAGAATCCAGCGGAGCAAAGCCGCGAATGACGAGTGGCCGATGACAAATGTTTAGTTTCGTTGTTTAGTGTGTAGTGAACAATGATAAATATAAACTTTGCCAGATTAGATTCGGCATCACGCATCACATGACGCTGTTGGAGCGTGTTAGTTGAGATATTTAATGAAGAAATACTCTATGTCAACCGATTTGCTAATACTACTGCCGGCACACTTTCACATGAGGCGACCATCATAGTCCTCGGGAGTAGCAACGCATCTGTGATTGACTTCAGATGGAATCCATGTTCTGTATGAAGTTGATTACAGATGTTCATGGGCGGCAGTGACCACTTACCATCAGGTGGACTGCATGCTCGTTTGCCACTTCAGTCAAATAAAAAAAAAAAAAAAAAAAAAAAAAAACTAATTCTTCAGTGCATTTTAGAGTACTAGTCAGTGATGATTGCTTTATTACAAAAGTGCTTTTTATTTTGTGTGCAGTGCAATAACTTTGCGTATTGGAGTTAAATTAATTTAATGCCTATGCAGGACTGTCTTTGCAGAAAGTCTTCTTGAAATCGATACATCCCTACAGATATTAGCAACTGTGGATATCGTCTATGACAAAGTTAATAACTAAAATACAATTTTTATTATTATAACGAAACTAGTTATTTTGAAATATTATCCGCAAGCTGACGGTACCTACTATATACCTAAATATACTATGTACCTAATATTTTAGGTTATTCTTACTGCGATAATTAGGTGACGATGCGGTACACTTGAAACAACCAAGCTTCATTTACATCTGCAGACAGACGATAGACATACCATAAATTATATATTATATATAACATTTATATGTCATATATTAACAGCAACGAAACGCATCTGCTACATTAAATATTCGTACGTAATAACGGCCGCTCTACGATTTTCCTTCACATCCGTAAGATGTAGTTTTATGAAATTATTCTAAATCCATTTTTAAAAAAGATAATTCATATTTGTTTTCTGATTATTTCTATATCATTTCGACGAAGGAAAACATCGTGAGGAAACCTACACACCCGAGAGTTCTTTAAAAAAAACCCGGAGATTTGTGAAGCAATTCGCAATTGGCCAGCGCGTTGGAATATGGCCTGAACCTCTCTCATTCCGAGAGAAGACCCGTGCCTAGCGGTGGGACAATAATGGTTGACGATATATTTGTATTTGTAATAAAATACTTCAAGACTCAGGACAGGACAGGACGGGAGCACTTATGTTACTCTGTAATTTTATAAAATTAGGAAGAAAAATAAATGAAGTAAAAAATAAATGAAAAATAAAATCCCGACAAACAGAGTGAATAAGATATGCGTGTAGCTACTTCAACTCAATAACAGAAATACTCTTACGTCTTTCTAGACAGATCTTCTCGTTTACAACGCGGGTGTGAGCAAAATATTCCGCGGTTTAGAACGTGCGACGATCGTTTCCATTCCGTCGTCACTTAAAGTCGTAGCGTCACGTCGCTGCGTCGGCTGCGCTTGCGCACCGCGCACGTCATCTCTATGGTTGCCAATTACTAATATTATTAGTATTAAAGTTGTAGACTTTCAATTTGTCAACATTAAATTTAGAGTACTAGATTTTTATTAATTTAAACGTATCGACGCTAATGGCCTTATGTCCTAAGTCGATGTTTCTTTGCCGCATATCGGCGGACTCTATAAGTATTATTTTCTGGTAAAGCTTACATGAGTATTTTGAGTTTTTAATTTATATAGTAATAATTTAAAACAACGATAAATATCAAAATATTAATCAAATAATTCTTATGGTATAGCGTACAAATGATTTTGTTACTGCAAAAAATAGTATACTAATACTAATACTAGAAAAAATTAACATGTTTAACATCTGTGCATCATCCTTTTTTTAAAAAATCGAAGTTGCAATCCAAAAAGAACTGCATTTGATGGTAACTGGGTAATATCGCCCATTGATATCCATTATCAACTCCACGTTGAACGAACGTTTGACCAAACGTCAATTACAAATGAGTTGCCACTTCTGAGGACGTATGGGTACCCCCTGTTTAACTGCCATAGATATTCATTATGAACTCCACGTAGAACGGACGTTTGACCAAACGTCAAATAAAAATGAGTTGCCACTTCTGAGGACATAATGGATACCTCTCGTTTACCGGTGACATGGATTTACCGGCATTCACATCCTTTCAACTAAATTCTAACCTCATGAAGCTAGAAATAGGTGTGACAGCGGTAAGAACGTAATAGTTCTATCACGTTATTAGTAAAAAAATAATTTGGCTGTATTTCAAACAAATTTTGAAATGCCGTTCATATATACCAAAGAAAACTACAGTCAATGACTTATATGACGTAACATAGTTAAAAAAAAAAGTTTACGTTAAAAAGTTGGCAACCCTCACACCGCGTGACTCCTAGACTTTATCATACTACACTGATAAACTCTAATTGATTGCCAACTAATAAGGACTGACCATGTTTATACATCGAACTCGGTACTTGCATAACTGCGTTTACCCTTGGCTTATTAGATATGGCGATGCACTGATAAACCGCAGTATCAGCAGGCGCCAATTCTTGTTTATTTATCTCAATGAATGTGTTTTTCATTAACTGCACGCGTTCTACACTCATAGCCTCATACTAGGATTTTCTCCTGTGTCGTGGGTACCATGGACACACACAAGACGAACTCACAAACACCCAGAACCAGAACATTAATCTAAACTCATCATTCAGATACCTTTCTAGCCGAGAATCAAACCTGGAACCCATTGCGCGGCAGATCGGTATAGTAACCGCTCCGTCACGCGGGTCAGGCAGTAACGCATTAACTATTTGAGGCAGTGTTACATGTTGACATGAGAAATAACAGAAGATCTAGAATTAAATGTAAAAGAGCCCTTTATTGTTCCGGATGCACCGCTGCCATACCTAACTTTGCCTTTAAACAGTAAATACTAGTAAATGCTGTTGTATTATGGTTTGAAGGGTGTGGTCCCAATGTAGTCTTCAATGGAAGTAACCGAGTAAGGGTCCAATCCTATCTGGGGTTGATAAGAGATGGCAGATGGACTGCATGTTCATTTGCTACTTCTATATTAATCCAATACCCTTGTAATATCAATAAAATGTCGCAGTAACAATAATTAACAAGCGATACGACAGACCGAATCGTTAATTAAAAATGGACGCGGTCGATTAAAAAGAATAATGTTATTACAACGTTTTAGAAGTGCGAGTTTTCTTTTGAAATATAAGCCGGCATATTGTTATGGTTTATTTAAATTTATTTTTCCGACACGTGCGTCAGCGGTCGATAGCACAGTTGGCCCAAGCGACCGTCATGTGACTCCTGCTAATTCCCGTTATTTTCCAATGTCTAAAACTGATTGGTACGAGTACGTACGATTTAGCTCTAAAATACTTCGGTTACGTTCACTTGTGAAATGGGTACGTGAACTACGCTATAAATATACGTCGTTCAATAAATCAGCGTACGAAACACTAAATTATATTCTCAATTTAGTTTATTATTTCTGTTACGCCTTGTATCTATAGATGTTGGATACCGATTGTAACGAGTTATTCTTAGGTGCTTTCGAGTGGCAAAGCAAACAGCTATCGTTAATGTTCTGTAAAACGGTGGAAACAAATAAAAGCTCGAGTTTCTAGGTAACCTAGGTGTTCGTTTTCTGACGCTGATATTCATCTACGGTTTCTTTTCCTGCGTCATGCAATTTACATTTCCTCGACTTCTCTTATCTAGAAAAGGACCCGATTAGCTTTCTATTAACATAATCGCAACTGTTATTACTAACTTACTAAGACATTGTTTGTTTTAATGGATTTTTTTATAGATTACACAAATCATAAGCTATTGATACTCTCTGTCTGTACATGAAAATAGAATTGTACAACGTAACTAATAATTACATTCATATATATTTAACTTTAACTCTTTGGATGCGCCATTCTTAAAATCCAACAAACCTACACGTTTATTTCTAATGTACAAGTAAACCGGGAAGATTTTGACAGATCGTGTCAAGGTGTTTATTTATTGTACATCCATCCATCTTCTCTATCGCTATTAACGACTGAAAAAGTGTTTGAGAATTTTGCCATTGTTTATCTAATTCGCCACGAGCTGCTTTATTCGTGCAATATAATGTAGTTTCACGAAAGTAGATATTTGAGTGTAGTCTATTCAATAAAGCTCGTCGAGGGATTTGTTTTAAAAATGTGGATGTAAATTCTTTCAAAACTTATCAATGTCGATTCTGAATTAGAAATTGGAGTTTAATAAAATAAGATCACGCGTGTAAGATATAAATTAGGCACGATTGAAGGAGTATTAGGTAAAGAAAAAGCAGTCAAAATATTGATAATGAATTCAAAGTATTTCGGGCGTGCGTTGAGTGGTTAAGATCCGTCTCATTATGTCAGGGAGCGTGTGATAAATGAGGGTATTGGAAAACGCCTTGGCACGCCTCTTGCGTCACGATGACAGGATATAAATGGGTTTTATATTGTCTATTCGCACCTAAGCCCTATCTCAAGCTCCCTTGATGACCGATCAGGAAAACATAAGGTGTCTAAATGTCTACTTGTTTAGTTCTTTTTGCGACTAGACCAACTTAGACGACTGCATGAAATGTTTGGCAAATGTCCAGAGCTGTAAATTAACGGTATTGTTTTTTCTTATTTTCAGGTAAATCGCCGAAAGATCTTCAGGGAGTCATGTGAAGCCCGAGATATGTGACGGCCGCATCGCGTTGCCCAACTTTTGTGACGTTGATATTTGGGAAATGTTTTAGTTCCCTCGGGATACACGATATTCAGTACTATTAAATTGATAGCAAATAAAATATGAATATTGTTTAAAAGTGATTGGGCAGATTCTCTTAGTTAATTTATATTGTAATGTTTCGACTCCATCTGTATTTTAGATACATTAAACCTAAGATTAATTATTAAGTTAATAACATAAATGTACCCTACATCTTAAGAGCTTTAGCTTTCAAATACTATAAAAAAGACTTGAATTTTTAAGAATTTGTGGGCCCATTGATATGGCAAAGATATTTTAGCAAATAAATGTAGTATCTATATAGAAACTAGTTGTAGCTCCGTAGGTTTACTAGTACACCACCCTAGAACTTGTAGCCCTCTAGAATGATGGTGCTGCCTATTTTTTAGCTTTATAATTTTAAGTATTTCTCATAACATAGCATGTAGTAAGAATGAAATTAGTATTACTTGGGATATATGATATTATAATATACCTCCCATTGCAGTTTATAGTAATACAGATGAAGTCGAAGTATTAAGAAAACAAATCATAAAGACTGATACGCGCTTGCAAAAGTTTCAATGTATGTGTAATGTTAATCAAATATTGTAAATACTAATTATTACAATACAAGTTTTAACAGCACGATGAGGTTACGTTTTATTCCACCGCAAAGTTCTATTTTAATTAAGTCTCTTGCCTTCATGTTAGTTGGTAGTTGAACAACAAAAGCATATTCTAGATCAGCTACTCGCAAGATGCAATAGAAACTTTGTGCATGATATTGAGAAAACATCTCAAATTAGCGTAGGAAATTAGCTAGAACAAGAGATTACAGCTCCGAAGCAAGCAAACAGTTGGATATTGCATACACTTAGGATGAGTTCACACTTAACGTTTAATTACAAACAAGAAAATAACCATCTTACACTACTAACACTTGCATTAACTTCTAAAATATTATTACTGCTTAGCTGGTTTGTCTTGATTTATCTATACAATGTATTTGTAGACTGTCTATGGTCATTCATTTATTAGACACACTGAAATGAACTAACATACATTCAGTACGTTGGGACAAACAAAATGTACAACATAAAAGTACATAGTTTTACTTATTATAAGTGGTCACTGTCGCAATCTTTAATTAAAAATAGGATTGGAATCTTTCATGTATGCTATGGATGCACTGACTTTATTACTTAGAAGGAATGTCTATCACATTTACACTCTTCATACCAGAATACAACAGCACTTTTAAAGCTGTTATGAGGCAAAAGATTGTGAAATGGTAGTGCTGCCGCAATCGAGGCACGGAAAGTTGTGCCGCCTTCTTAGTTTAGACCAGAGACTGACAAATCCGGAGAGAGTTTGTCGTATTACACCACCATAACAGTTCTATTTATTTCTAGGTATGTAAAATTAAGAATTATTTTTTATTTAATAGGTTACAATAGTGCTGCACTTAGTATATATATAGGTTATGACAGTTTTAGTCTTAGAAACTAGGCCTTAACTAGTAGTGTAGACAACTTCTCGGGCCACACTTATATAGGGTTGAAGTGGTTCACTTGCTCCTATACTACGGGCCGTATTGATTGCTTAATTGTTTGATATATTTTTTTTATATTAGTCATTACTGTTAAATGGCAATCTGTCCAAGGACAATAAGCCATTACTAGAGCTGACTACAAAGCCTGGGTAATACTTATATGTTTACAGCTTCCATATATGATGTAATTATTACACCGGAAGTGACTCTTCAGTATGTAGGGAATCTGGTACTCAGTGAAGTTATATCTTATATCTTTATCTTATATCGTATCTATTTCTTATATCGTTATATAAAATTAACATCTTAATATCTACTTAAAACCTACATTTAGTAAGGACTTTTAATTAATCATAAATATGTATTTTTACAAATAAGCACTTTCTGGAACGAATAAAACGTAGAGGTAATTAACTGACAACCCGATCGACCTATAATTGCGTACTATTAAGACGTGTCTGATTATAAAATTCTAAGCATCGAACATATTTTATTTAGTTCGATATTTCTGTGATCAGTATCTAGGTCCTTTACCGAATCACGTCAATGAGATTATTTCAGAGTCATTGATGTTATATACACGTATTTTATTAAAAACATGACTAGAAACGGATTCAAAAAAGACATTCATACCTGGCTCAGCCAAATGGACTATGATGACGTCGAAAGTATGTTATTATGATGATATTTACGTAACAAGAAGACAATCACACACAAACACACACACACACACACACATACACACACACACATTCAATTCAATCATTACTACAAAATTCAATACATCTGCACACATTATATCGTAATGAACATATTTTTAAATACCGACAAAAACTGGGAGAAGACGCTGATATAATACCCGAGACACAGTTTCGAGCTAATTCGGGGATCAGAGGCTTCATTTAGTTCAATGAGTGACCTGGATATAGCTAAAAAAATGTTAGGTTTAACCCATAGGAAAAGCTTAAACACACGGGTTGCTTATTGTAAGCGATTAAATGTATAAAGAGATGAACGAATGCATGTTCGATAGCGATCAACAGGCGTCGAAATTTGAAAACTACCGTCCGCTCCGAGCAATAAATTTGTTGAGCTGTCGCTGGCAAGTGGCGACCGTTCGCGATTGTAGATTGATTGGTTGATTGAAGAGCACCATTCGTTTCAGCCTGTACTGGCACAGTCTTAATTGCCATCGGAGATTGCAGTATTGAAGCGGGTATGCTATTCCGATTTATGAACTTCACCTTGCCTCTTGCCTTTATGAATGTTGATTTTCTAGCAGATGACCTCGTTCGTGTATCAATTGTTTCTGTTAACAGTATTCATGGGTGAAATAAGTGATTTGCGTGTTGGGAAATCTTACTATTTATGTTATCTTAAATAATGTCGCGCAGAGTAATAATAATTATAACGATTTTAAAGATCGAATGTTCCGAGTTTGATCTTGGAATAAGCAAGTATTTTTTATTGTGTTACATAATTATAATGGTGTAAATTTAGTTCCTTACCATTGTTTTCGTAGGTATTTTTTATAAAAATAAAAAAAACTAATAAAGACTTTTACTGACTGGCTTACATACATGTGAGTATACAAATGATTCCTTTGTAACCCACGGTTTAATTTAAATTTCCCAATCTATCGTTCAGTTCTACAGTAGATAAAAGAGTTCCATTAGTTTCAAACCCACACATGGTCTTAATTGCTGCCGTAAATTGCATACAATCTGTCTCACCTGTACATCTGTATATGGTTGTTGATTATCTGTAATTCTTAATCGTTCTTTGTTTCTATTCACTGTAGGGTAATTTTACGTTTCCAACATTTTAGAAACATGTGTTTTAGATAGATTTAACTTTTATTTAAATTGTATGTAGAGACAAATTGATCAGACAATGTTATTCTTATCACGGTTTTATAATATGTTCTATATCAAACAACATGTAATTCACTTGATGGTAAGTGGTCACCAACGCCCATGTATACAGCGGAGCAATATCAGATAAGGTTAGAGTATTAACAGACGACAAATTTGTTGCTACCTCTGAGGACTGGATCATTTTTTTTCTTTACCTTCGTAAAATGTTTAATCCTAATAAAATAATATAAAAAATATTATTAACACGAGCTTTTTTTTCAATGCACTGAAAAGAAAAAATAATAATAATATTTATAGTACAATCAATTTGGGTAACATTGAACAGCGGTGTAACTTTGAACAAAGTTGTGAAAAAAATATATTAATTTATTACATGGAAACTTCTCGTTGTTTTAATATCGTACCTGGGTAAAATGGTTTGCCAAAATGTTGTAATAGCAATGAAAGTAAAAAAAAGGTACCTGGCAATGTCATAATTTTAAAAAATACCGCCTTTTCCGTAGTGAAGTTGTTGCAAGTGTTTGATGCTCCGTTTTGAAATAGCAATTATATTAAAAAACTTACCATAAACAGGTATGTTTTGATGTTTAATCTTTAAAATGTATATTGTATATTATTATTTTGAAACTGTACTATCCGTATCCCATGTTGAATATTGCGTAAAACTGCTAAACTTTTGACGACGTCGAAATTGGATGTAATGCGGGTAACTTTGAACGGTTCAAAGTTACCTGTATCATAAAAAAATATTTTTTTCGGAGGCTCAGGGTCGCTCAGCGTGCTATGGAGAGGGTTATGCTCGGAATTTCGCTACAAGACATGATTCGCAACGATGAAATCCGTAGACGAACGAAGCTTACCGACATAGCTCTCAAAATTAGCAGGCTGAAGTGGCAATGGGCCGCCACATCGCTCGTAGGACCGATAACCGATGGGGAAGAAAGGTCCTCGAGTGGCGACCATGTTTAGGCAAAAGGAGTACCGGTCGCCCCCCTACCAGATGGACCGGTGACCTAAAGAAGACAGCGGGAAACCGTTGGATTCAGAGGACACAGGACCGGTTGGAGTGGCGCCATTTAGGGGAGGCCTATGTTATGTCCATGTTCCGTCCATCCTTTTTTTTTTGTTTTCGAGGGGGAACCCTTCCAAAGGTACCCGATGTTCCGTCCATCCTATGGATGGATGGAATAAATAATAAAAAAAAAACTAGTATCTTATTTTACCACCAAATTGATCGACCTTGATTCATATGGCAAGACCAAGTTGTCTATTGTATTTATATATCAAAATAAATGTATTTTTTATAGATTTGGTTTTAATTAACAAAAATATGTTAATTAATTTTACTCAGACCTTAAAATATTCGATTAATGACGGATTTTATATCCTCAAAAAATTATATTCAAAGTTACCCAAAACTAAGGATAACTTTGAATTTGAGTTTTAGGGGTAATTGTGGATAGTTTAATTGTTTTCTCCGTAAATTTATTGTGTTAGATTAATAAACCAGCTAAAAAGGACACTATTCATTTAATAAAAACAAGGTGCAATAAATATAAAACATATTATAATATCACAAATATTGTAAAAAATGTTCAAAGTTACCCAAATCGAGTTTACTCAATTTTTCGTACTCATTTTGTCGCATTGTACAATGTTATATGATGCAAAAGCTAATCTAATTCATTTTTCTACGGCCGCCATCTTAGATTTGATTTCGTTTAGTGTTTTGTTTTGTTCTACAAATTAAGCCCTTTCATGTGACACCCATACTATGTAGATTGCAGAAAATTATATAATCTTCTATAGTTTTGATGGCAGCCATCTTGGATTTGATTTTTTGTAGTGTATTGTATTCTACAAATGAAGCCAGGAAAAAATACTAGTCCGCCATTTTGGATCATCTGCCATATTGGAATTACAATGACGTCATGTAGTTAGCTACATGTTTAGACAATCATTGTCATGCAAACTAAGCGTGTATACCGAATTTCAGCCCAATCTATTAAAGATATGAGTAACTGCTCCAAAATTAAGTTGCAGGATTTTACCTTAACCAACATACATACGAGTAGGTACGTTGCAAGTTAATATAAAGCTTGTAAAAATAATTGTCTTGGGTTATCATAACATACCTACATAGTTTTAAAGTTGAGTCTGGATAATTTTAAATAAATGCAGTTAAATACTCGTAAAATATATTAATACATTTGTACAGTTAATGCTAAGTAGGTATAATTAATAACAGTAGAATACTGACAATTTTACATAAAAACTAGTTATATTCTTAATGCAATTATATATTTTCTGTATATCTTCTAGTGATGTATTCGCCTTCGCATACGCGAATATTCGCATGTTTTTAGATATTCGCATTTGCATTAGTAGGAACTGGTGCGAATGTTTTGCGAATATTGAATTGCATTGCTTTGCAAAAAAGGTCGCCAAATCTATCCAAATTGAAATCAAACTGCAGTTTGTCGACCTGACAAAAAACGACGCCAAATTTATATCTTTCGGCACCCTATACTAAGAATTGGAAAAAACAACATTCGCATTCTTGAATGAAAAATAATTTTATTTGCATAAAATGTCCTTCGAATATTTAAAAAAACATAATTTATTACAAAGAAGATTATAAATGAAATTAATTATTAAATTTATATTAAACTAGTTGACCCGGCGATCTTTGTTCCGCCTAAAAGTTAAAAATCTATAATTATCCGTGTTTCTCCACTATACATATATCATAAAAACCGTCCTTTTGAGTCACTCTATCTATTAAAATAAAGCATTAAAATCTGTAGCGTAGTTTTAAATATATAAGCATACATAGGGACAGACAGCGCGAAGCGACTTTGTTTTATACTATGTAGTGTTATAATAAACATAATTTTTATAAACGTCAAATGTTATGTCAGAAAAAGATACGCAAGTTGTTTCTTTAGTTCCTCAAAAGATTACGCTGTACGTTCTAAAACTTGCAAGTTACTTAATCAATATTGTGAACGAATCTTTAAAATTAGGTCCTTAGTGCAACAAAGGAGGAAGGATCGTTCAAGTGGGATACAGAAGAATGGAGCCGTGAGCAAGTGGCCGCCTCGAACACTTGGGCAATCGTCGCACCACTTCCCACTTGAGGCTTGCACATTCGACTTTATTTGTAACATTTATTTTACACTAGCTTATTCCAGCGAGTCTTTTTTTATTATTATTTTTTTAATTTTTTTTTTACATTTTAATAGACACGCGTTTGGCCTCGATCTCACCTGATGGAAAGTGACGATGAGGCCTAAGATGTGACACGCTTGTCTAGAAGGAGCCTATTTACTCTTGCTTTGAAAACACTCAGATTGTACTTATCGGGAAACACAGAGGCCGGCAAGGCATTCCACTCTTTAGCTGTTTGTATTAAAAATGACGAAGCAAAGCGTTTCGTCCGAGCCAAAGGAAGAGTGACTTGATACACTTGATGACTCTGCCCGTTCTAGTCATATTCCGGCAACTCCGCCCGTTGTAGTCACCATGTTTTCCAAGGTAATTAGCATTATGCTAAATCAGGTCGTAAATTATCAATGTGCCAAATTTTACGGAGATCGGACCAGTTGTTTTTGTGTGAATAACTAATAAGAGTGAATAACTAACAACGTGAGTACTAACAAGATTCTTACAACATTTTGCCTTTATAATAATAGTAAGATTTACATTACACATTATATTACATAACAGTATTATGTCAAGTCAATCAATAAAACGAATCAGGACATAATTACAGATATCAGTATGATTTTATTTTGCGACTTAATTCAATATATCAAAGGCGAGTTAAAGTAAATGCTAATTAATTTTCAACATTTAACATAAATTCAAAAATATTATAAGTGCATTAACACACATATCTAATTATATTTCCAATACTAACACAAGCGACAGCGTAGGCTTCAATACTATATTTGTATTTGTATAGCAAACCGAGGCAAAGCTTATTATCAGAAATCGCATAAACCAGCTGTCGTAGTGAATTAGCCCGCATACTCCGCCAAACCGCGTAGAGCTTCGAGGGCCATCGACAGGACAAAGGGACCACAGAAATGCCAACCTGACCAGTAAACTACTTCATAATATAGTACGCGTGGTTATCGGTAAATTGGAGGTCGATAATGGTATTTTGATTTTATCGGTGCTAGTAATTTTTATAATTTTCCTAATGTTCATGTCGATTAGAAATTATTTTTATATGTAAAATGACTTTTATTTTATTATGTAAGATTACTTCCGATACTAGTTTAAAATCATACTTGGAAATAAATTTGATCTAAACAGACGAATAAGATGATTTCTGTTGTCTTAAATTACAATACTCATATTATACTCATGTAATTCATGTTTAACAATAAACTGTTAAATTCTAGGTTTTGTGGTTAAGTTGCCACCTTAAACATCTAAGAGTAAAATATTTACAGGTGAAGTAGGGGTCAATTGCATCATATGTTACATTGGTGTTTGTATTTATTTTAAGTGAGTTGTATTATTCATTGCATGTAATTCTAGGATAAAACCTTGCTAATATCAATTAATTTTCAAAGTAGATATATTTATTGAAATCTCATTTATATAAATCTTAAACCTATATATTAATACGTGAAGCAAAAACTTGTGATCCGTTTTTAAGATACTTGCCGCAGACGGAGGAGTATGAAATTACCCATGGTTATAGTTGGTAGAGAAGGATAACGCAGTACCAATATTTTTTCAAATAATGCATAGAACATACATAAAATCAACTAAAACGCATATATAATAAACGAAATAAAACATTCAATGTCTTACTATGAAAACACATAACGTCAAATATGTCAGATATCTTTGTCAAAATACCTGCTATTCAGCCTCTTTTTACCTTTAACGGGTTTAAAATAACTGTGTTTAAAATAACCTGTTAATTATTACAATTTATTAGAATTTGAGATATATTCGCGTTACTTTTGATAATATGCAGTTTAGTTTTTTTGTTTTTTATTAAATTACAGTCTAATTTCGACCGTTGCGACGGGTGTCTAGTTTCAATTATCGTATGTGTTTCAGAAAAAGGAATTTAGGTTCCGAGTTTGAGAGTAGACCCTACTCTACTACTAGATCCATATAAAAATGACTTACTATAGTATACATTGGGTTATTATTATATTAATACGTGAAGCAAAATGTTTGTGACGGATTTTTAAGTAATATGCCGCGGACGGATTAGTATGAAATTTTGCACGGTTATAGTGGACGTAGAGAAGGAGTGCAGAATGTTAATATTTTTTTCAAATAATGCATTTTTCATACATAAAATCAACTAAAAATACATTACACACACTACCATGCATTTGTCACAAACACATTTCAATGTCTTACTATGAAAAGACACAACGTCAAGAATGTCAGATGACATTTGATTTGAATTAGAGAAATATTCGTACTAATTTGGACAATATGAAGTTTAGTTTTTTAATTTAAATTACGGTCGAATTTCGGCCGATGCTACGGGTGACTAGTAAGTTTTAATGTACATACGGAAGTCTAAACAAATATTCCTAATTCCTGTCTTTGCGTCAACATTATACGTACAATTAACAAACCCACACTCTGTCTATGCTATTGTACCTATTATAAAACGACTATATCACATTAAATTAATCACGCTAGGTGTTCGCGAGACAGCTACGTCATTCACACCAGTATGCTTCCTGGGTTTTGCAAATCACGATCATTAGCACACAGGCCGTTTACGCCCGATGACATCATTAATATCATGAACTATTTCATCAGATTATATACGTATGTAGGTATAGTTTATTAGGTACAGATATAATAAATACTACGGGTTAATTAAGTAGCTAAATGACTATTAAATAGCTGAGAGCAGCGATAGCCCAACGGTTTAAACTTGCCTTCTCGATCGGGAGGTCCGAGGTTCAAACCCAGGCACGCACCACTGACTTATGTGTGTATTAGAAATTAATTATCACTGCTTTTTGGTGAAGGAAAACATCGCGAGCAAACCTATACACTCGAGAGTTCTTTAAAAAAAGTTCTCGGGGGTGTGTGAATTCCACCAATTCGCACTTGGCCACCGCGGCGGACTATGGCCTATAACACCTCCATTCCGTGAGAAGACCCGTGCCCAGCAGTGGGACCATAATGGGTTGACGACGAAATGATCAGTAATTAAACACGTTATGTTATGTATCAGCTTAGTCGTCATGTAGAACTTAATAGTTTTTTCCCAATTCGAGACATAAAAAAAAAATCTAAAGGGAAAAACGGGTCTTTGTTTATCCGTCTGTCACAGGGCTCAAATTCTTTCGGCGTTTTTCAGTAGATAAAAAAATGATATAAATATAAAAATAGTAGCTATTCCAGATATCCATACATATACTCTTATAGCTGCTATAATCATAAAAACTTAAAGCTAAAAAAAAGGTTTGGTGGTATGGGACAGTAACTATGTGAGTTCGACTCCGCTTTGGTCAATTATTTTTTGTAAGTTATGCTTGAATCAGTCCTGTATAGTGTGTTACTAAGTTTATTTTTTTAGTATCATAACGATATGGTAATTAAATAAAAGCCAGCAAACATATTACTTATGTTACTGCCCTACACCAAAATACCCCACTGCTTAATAACAAACATCTGAAACCGGAGGCAATCATACATTTAAAAACAGACGAGTTTATTGTTTTAACAATTTACGATGTTAATTGCTTGGTAGTCAGTACGGTTTAATATATAACTAGTCACCCGACGCAACGGTCGAAATTCGACCGTAATTTCAATAAAAAAAATAAACTTCATATTGTCCAAAGCAGCACGAATATTTCTCAAATTCAAATAAATTGTAATAAGTTTCAAGTTATTTTTAACGCACCAGTTAAAGGTAAAAAGAACTTTAATTAGCTAAGCTGCATTTAGAAGCAATCGCGGGTATTTTGACTAAGACATCTGATATTTTTGACGTTATGTGTTTTCATCGTAAGACATTGAATGTTCTATTTCGTTTATTATGTATGTGGTTGTATCAAATGCAAGTTAGTGTAATGTGTTTTAGTTGATTATATAACATACATATAATCAACTAAAACACATTACATTCATTATTTAAAAGAAATTATCAGCATTGCGCAATCCTTCTGTACATCAACTACAATCGTGCGTAATTTCATACTCCTCCGTCTGCGGCAAGTGTTTTAAAAACGGATCACAAGTTTTTGCTTCGCGTATTAATATATTGAGTACTTTGATTGTATTCATAAATTTATAGACGTTGCCTGCACGAGTAAAGGTCTAGATAAACCATTTATTAAATTGTATATGTATTACTATTGTTTAAGGTACATTATGGTTAAAAAATAAGTATTCAGTAAGTGCAAACCCTTTGTGATTCGATTTCAGACGCACAAATTTCAACAACCATATGCTTCTCCGAGGCGTTCCAGCTTAGTACTTAGTAGTAGCAACGCGTCAATCAACGACAGGTCTCTGGTCAATCCATTATTGTCCTACTGCTGGGCACTGGTTTTCTCTCAGAATGAGAGAGTTATAGGCCATAGACCACCGGGCTGGCCAAGTGCGTATTGGTGGACTTTACACACCTTTTTTTTTAAGAACTCTTGGGCGTGTAGGTTTCCTCACGATGTTTTAATTCACCGAAAATCAGTGATAATTAATTTCTAATACGCACATAAATCAGTGGTGCGTGTCTGGGTTTGAACCTCGGACCTGATTGAGTGGGATCTGAGGGGATTGAGAGGGCAAGTTTCAACCATTACGCTATCACTGCTCTCTACGTCAGGTAAGACTACTCATATCCGGTGTTTTTTACATAATGTCTGGGTGACAGTGGCCACTTATCACCAGGTGCACCACATTCGCGTTAGCCACTTCTACAAAAACTGTTCTTATCTGTAAACTTAAATCTGTTTTATCAGGGATTATAGTAATACGATTGCCTACGACAGTTTTACAAACTGATAAGGGAAACCAAATCCCATATCACACTGCTACGCGTAACGTGACGCTATCGTAGCTATAAACAGGTGATAAGTGACCATCAATCATGACAACAGTATATTCTCACGTAGATAACGTTGTACAAGTATGATTAATATGGTTGTAAATTTTAAAAATAGCCTACAAGGTAAAGTGTTTTTTTTTTTAGTTTTGAGTACCTAGTAATAAGGATACAGTCCACTTGATTTAAAGTGGCCACTGCCGCTTAAGGAAATCTTTTTATATATACCTGAACCTGGCGATAAGGCAGATGGGCTACTCGTTGTAATGTAGTCACTGTCGCCTGTTGTCATTCGCAACACCAGAGGAGTCGCTAAGGCATCGCCGGCTTTGAAGGAGAGGTCTTTTCGTACCTTTTTTGTAGAGCCCCATGTCATAACGCTCCGGGAATACCTCCGGGAATCTTTAGTCAAGACAAGCATTAGTCATACCTATGGTTGGTCACATATGCGTTGCTACTCGTGAGGACTGATTTGTAACGCCTCGTATAATTAAGTCCGTCTTACAATATCCGTCAATCCAAAACACAGCAATGCTTACGCTGTTGTTATTAGATAGATTAGGGGGATGGTGGCTACGGGAGTTGAAATACAAAGAGTTCTACCACTCGCAATAAAGACGTATATATGAGCACATTGCAAATACCCATCTAATTTTCAACTTTTGATATTATTTAGTTAGGTAATCATACAATTACTTGAAAGTAGATGAGATATTTCAAAAGTAAGATTTGATGGAGCCTTGTTTAAGAACTTTCCTGGATCTCAAACAAGGTTATTTGGCAATTCACTTTTGATCTAAATCATATTTTATCTGAATATCCGCCTTGACCCCTATCACATTATGTTATTGCGTTTATTATATGCTAAGTTTAAACTTGGCAAAATAGTTTCTTAATTTTCAGTAGGTATAGGTACTCAGTTGTAAAAAGTAAAGAGAAATAAACAAATACTGTAATAACTGTAACGCCACTTAGGTATTGGTGTGCCAAATGATTGAAAATGCATTGTTACTTTAATATAAAATTATTAATTCCAAATATAGGTTGGTACTTTCGAGATCATACCGACAGATATGTGTTTTTATAGGTACTTCAAAAAGTACCTAAATTTAATAAGTTCTTTAGTAGTTTATTTGATTTTATGTGGAAGGTTCCTCATATAAAATCCGTTAAAATTGATAACAGAATAAGGTAGGTACTTTAGTAAATTACTTACTTTATGTACCTATCTATATAAATCAGTAATTCCAATTAAGCAAATGTAATAATAAAGTTAGCAGGTTTACAATTGCGTGTTTTTACAGTGTAAATCTTTGTAAAAAAATAAGAAATGCCTCTTAGTTTCATTTCAATTCAAAAGGGTTTCGGTTTCATTTCATGGTACTTATCAACATTAATGTTCTTAAAAAATTAAGACCGGACATTTTGTCATAAATTAAAAAATAAAATTATTCACCCACGTCGAATCGCACGTATGCAACAGCAGTGAACATAGACGCATAGTACATAGTAATGAAAAAAATATTACCTGGTGACATAATTATTCTAGGAAGTTGATATCATTTTAGGCCGAAGCATAAGTCTGGCGTGTTCTCAGCTTCAGCTTGCACCGAGTTCACAACGTAGTCGAGAGATGGCGTTGTACTTAATTCATTTACTTGGGTGTCTCTTAAAAAAGTTGCGCCAAAATGCACCAAGCATAAGTAATAATTAAGCATAACATTGCAATTTCATAACGTACTGTTATTTGAACCATAGCCTTATATTGTCGATTTTTGAGTGAAAATTGGCTTCGTGCCCTGAGAACTGAAAATTGCTAGTCACGAGAAAACTTTGCGATGCATTCATTAAAGTGGCTTCAAAACTTCCTTCAATTCCATGCTGAAATTACTCTCGAGTCATCGCTTTCTTCATTATTCACTATGCAGATGTGATAGGTCCGCGAGAAATAAACTTTACCATTATCAACACGTCACATTGTCAGCGGAGAGCGATTGGCGTACAAATCTACGTCTACATCTAACAAATATTATTATTATAAAGGTACTTACTTATATATTGCAGAATCGATTTATTCCGTTACTTATTTTGGGCGCATTAATTTGAATACATTCAATAGTTCTATTTGAGCGATAATTACGCGTTGATTTCATGCCTTATAATATATTCGGATGTTTTACCTCGTAAATATCTTTAATTTCGTCAAACAGCGCATTATTTAGGTTTGCTACCAATTCCAGTGTACAAAAGTCGTTAAGATCAACAATAAGTGAATATATATATATTTAATATAAAGTTAATTATAACAAATAATTTTATGTTTGTGAGTAACACATCATTGCTACCTGTTCAATAAGGTTTTACGCTATATTACATATTTGAGATATTTTCTATTTTTTATATTAATTAGATTCCGCTAGAGATATTTTAATAGCTTCGTTAAATCGCTACTCGTCACCTGTTAGTGGTTGAACAAACTGAAGCTTACAAAGGTCTCGATGGAAAAAGCTATTTCAGAACTATTCGTAAAGGAATTAAATGAGCACAGTCAATTGAAATTCCAATTAAAATTGAAAGAAAAAGAATGGCAAGAAAATAACTGAGAAAGTAGTGACCGGTACACTGGTTTTATTGTATCTTATGTAGTAAGGAATTTATTTTGTTTCTTTGTCTAGGGTCTATCTTGATTGAAGTAATAATACTATGTTTTCATTGCAATTAAAAATCTGAGATTTTTATAAATTGTCTATTCTTTCAGCCAATCGCAAATGATTCCCTATTTAGCCTACATCGTCATTTATGCAGGCATTAAATCGAGAATCTCCCATAAAATAGTATATAGCAATTCTGGGTACTACCTATACATAAAAAGTATTAAAACACTTTTAAGGAATACTAACATTATTCAATTGTTTAAGAACTTAGACGTCTTAGTAGTAACTAAATACACAAACAGATGTTTGAAAGGCTGGAATATACGTAAATCCGTATGGATTTGCAAAATAGTTATCTATTATTCTAGGGCCACGAAACGTTTGCTTTAGGCCCCATTTAAAATTTTGAGCCGACATCAGCCTATGTTGGTTAATGTATATCGAATTCCGTGGTTTTATAAAATCAACGTTAATTTGAATTCGACTGCGTCGAGAGGAAGATAACATTCTTTGAACGCATGTATGTATCCATGTAAGTATATGTATGTTTATGTATGTATGCATGTATAATAATAATAATAATAATAAGCCTTTATTGATCTTTAACTTAAATTAACAAAGAAAAATATAGAAAAAAATAATAATAATAGATATAAAAATTAAGTTAAAGCCCCACTACGGGTAAAAGCCTCCTCCAAACGTCCCCATTCCGCTCTATCCTGTCCTTTCGCTACCCAGTCTTTGCCCGCTATTTTTTGTATTTCGTCACTCCAACGATCTTTTGGGCGACCTCTTCCTCGCTTTCCCCCAGGACCTTTCCATACGGTAGCTCGTTTAGTCCACCTTTCTTCCGGCATTCGGGCTACATGTCCTGCCCATTTCCACTTTAAACGTTGGGCGTGTTGTTGTGCATCGACTATCTTCGTTTTGTTTCGAATATCTTTACTTGTTTGTTTGTCGCTAAGTTTTATATTAAGAATGCTTCGCTCCATGGCACGTTGGCAAGATCGTATTTTTCTTTTAGGTGTTTTATTATAAATCCAGGTTTGGGCGCCGTATGTCAAACATGGCAATAGACATGAATCCAGTACTTTTTTCTTTATTTTTATTGTCATTTTTGATTTTAATATTTCTTTCAGGCTCCAATACTTCTTCCATGTGAGGTTGATTCTTCGGTCGAGATCATCTCTATGTCTGGTATTTTTAAATGAGATTTGTTTACCAAGGTATATATAGTAGTCTACGTACTCAATCGGCTTTTGGTTAATTAGTATAGGTGTTTTTACACTATTTGTAGCTACTTTTGTCTTTGAGATGTTTAATTCTAAACCAATATTTCCACTTACTGTATTTAGCTCTGTTATCATTTCTTCTAGATTGCTTGATGATTTTGCAAATAAAACAATGTCGTCTGCAAATCTGAGGTTACTAAGAACTGTCCCGTTTATTTTTATTCCCTTATTTTTCCAGTCTAAGTCTTTCATAATGTTTTGTAATACCGCTATAAATAGCTTAGCCGATAAAGGGTCTCCTTGTTTGACTCCTCTACGTATTTTTATTATTGGACCGAGTTTATCTAATTTAATGCGGCTTGTGCTTTTATTGTATATATCTTTAATTATGTTAATATATGTATTTGGGGTGCCCTGGTTTTCTAGTGCTTGCCAAATGCTTTCGTGTGATATAGAGTCGAATGCCTTCTTATAGTCAATATAAGCAAGATAGAGTGGTTCTTTGAATTCTTGGTGTTTTTCCACTATTTGCTCTAAGGTGTGGATATGGTCGATGGTAGAGTATCCCTGACGAAAGCCTGCTTGTTCCACTGGCTGGTTCTTTTCTATAGTTAGATCTATTCTTTTTTCAAGGCACATTGCAAACAGTTTGTATATCGTGGGAATTAAACTAATAGGTCTGTAGTTGTTTATGTCCGTGGGATCTCCTTTTTTATATATGATACTTATTCGTGATTCGGCCCATTTCTCGGGGATTTCTTGTGTTTCTAGAATTTTGTTAAATAAAGTAGTGAGAGGGTCTATTAGAAGTGTTTTTCCAAATTTTAGGGCTTCACTAGGGATATAATCAGGGCCAGGGCTTTTTTCCATTTTCAAAGTTTCTAGACTTTTCAAAATTTCATTACAGTCGAATGGTTTAATTTTTTCAAAAGTTTTATTTAATTTTCCATACTTGTTTTTGTTGTTGGTGGAATGTTTTTCATCGTATAAGTCTTTGTAAAAGTTTGAGGCTATATTTATTATATCTTTTCGAGTCTGTAATCGGAAATTTCCCCTACTATTTTCTGTTTTTAAAACTGGTATCCACTTTTTCTCCGTATTTAGTTTTTTATATGCTTGTTTTTGGCTTCTATTGTTCGTTAAATTGTTTTCAATTATTCGCATTCTATAATTTTCGTAGTCTCTTTTTAATAACTTGTTTGATGCTTTATAGAGCACTGCAAGTTGCTTCCTTTCTTCCTTGGTTTTCATTGGTTTTTTATATAGCTCTGTTCGATTTCTAATCACATTTTTAGTTTCATCAGATAATATATCTCTTATATTTTTTGTCGGTTTTTCAGAAGTTACAGCATTTAGACTATATCGTATACATGTCTCTATTTTCGAGTAGTAAGACTCTATGTTATCATTATCTTTCCAGCATATTTCTTTTACTTTTATCCCTAATGTATTTGTGTAAGTGTTTAGGTTGTTCTTGTTAAGATGGCAGATATTGTTGTTATTAAAGTTTTTCCGGCATTTCTTTTGTTTGTTGATTGTTATGGTAGCTCTTAAAAGTCTGTGATCGCTCGGAAAAGTGTTGTTTATTACTTCTATGTTACTAAAAAGTTTGGGATACTCGCTGAGGATGTAGTCTATTTGGTTTCTATTTTTCATATCGGGAGAGGTCCACGTCCATAGGTTTTTAATTTTTTTGTTGAATAGTGTATTAATTATATTGAGATTGTTTTGCACAGCATACTGAACTAGTTTTTCGCCTCTATGATTTCGTTTACCATAACAGTAAGGACCCATTATTGTGTTTTCTCCTTGTTTTCTTTGTCCTATCTTTGCATTTAGGTCTCCCATTAATATTATTTTTCCAGTTGCGAGCATTCTACTATGCATGTATACTACAATGTATATCCAGTTTTTTTGGCATGTGCTCTACTAGCCCCAATGGGTTGACGGATTATAACATAATATGGCATAACATTAAAATAGGTTCAGTTGATAGAATTACTTTTGCTATAAACTTTTGAATATGGCTCTTGCCGTTGAGAGAAGGGGGGGGGGGAAGACGGTTAAACTAAATAAATTATTATAAAAATAAAAAGAAACCTGTCTGTTTAAAAGCATTCAACTGAAACTGAAGTCAATCGGTAGTTTTTAAAGCGATCGGTTTTTTTTTCTTTACCAATTTAAAAATGTTACTTGTTCATTAAAGCTGTCGCTTGTAGCTTAGAGCCAATAACGCTTGTTTCGTGGCCGTCGGGTTAAAGATTTCATATCAATGACAGGATACGAATGCGCATGCAAATCGTGATCCCATACAATACCGTATCGAGGACATGTAGTTCAAAAGATCGATCGTAAGTGGTTCGTTTGCGATCCAGATAGCGAGATCTAATCTGAGGAAGTCTGGGATCACTGCAGGTCATTGCAAGTACACTTTATAATGTATCAGTCGTTTTTACAAGCGTTTGTTATTACAATAGTCATCACTAAGAGCTTTAATTTTACTGGAAAGTCAGTAACTTTAAGAAATATATGAATGTAGATATCCTTTCTTTTGTTATAAATATATAATAATTGAAGGTCCCTTCGTGTTTATCTTCATACATACCACCGCTACATCTAATAATTGTAAAGCAATAACTTAGTCTGAGAGGATAGCAACGCTTCTGTGGCCAACCTCAAGTAACATTGACCTTGTCTAAAGTTAACATTTGTCCATAGGTAACAATGGTCATTTGTCATCTGGTATTATACGTTCAGTTATTACTTCCATTTAATGTTTTATGTAGATTTCAGGTTTGTTACGTTCTGATTTTGTTACGATTTATTATTATGTAAATTTTCATAATATTCGCTTCAGTACATAGTATAAAATTAAGTCGCTTCCCATTGTATGCCTATGTATGCTTAGATCTTTAAAATTACGGATTTTAATGCAGTTTTTTTAATAGATAGAGCGATTCAAGGAATAATGTTTTAATGTATAATGTATGCATAATATAGTGGAGAAACACTGATAATTTTAGATTTTTTTACTTTTAAGCGAAACGAATTTTGCCGGGTCAACTAGTTTTTATTGTAAACTAGCTGTACCCGCGGCTTTGCCCGCGTGCAAATCAACGTGTCACAAAGTTTTTCCCGCGCAAATCTCGACACCGTGGGAATTCTATGATAAAAAGTAGTAACATTGAAATCGGTTTGGCCGCTCAAGGATTACCTGGTCAAACACGAAAAAACGAATTTAAAGTGTGTATTTGTGGGTAGGAACGTATTGTTATGTATTTTTTTGGAATTGGAAAATACTATTTGAAGTAATTTTGGCGGATTCAAATTTCTAAGTAAGATTATAGGTAAACCTACAATTAATATTAATTTGTGTTCAGGAGTTCCGGAAGGCATTAACGAATTCAAAAATGCTGTTGGATAATGTACTGCTTCCTCCATCTCAATGACTGTGTCTAGCGAATAGTAGATCTGTGACGCTGCTTTAAATTTTGAAAAAAAAAACATTTATTTTATCGACACGTTCACTGGTGGGTTGGTATATAGCCGTCTTTTGGAACCAATTTATAGTGTTATTGGTTGTATTAACAATATCGGGATATACTTTTTCAACCAACTCCTCTACATTTAAACGAAGACGTATCGATATAAAGATTGATTTTAAATTTTCCGGATAACAAAGCACTATTATCTACTTGACGTAAATCATTAGAAAATTGGTATATCACTGAACAGCGACATATATTTTAAGTTCATATTTTGTTTCATGTGGCCAAAGATAACATCTTTTAAGAGGTGCATCGGGCTATTTGTGTGCGTAAATCCCGCATTGTTCTTTGTAAAGCAGAAGACATAATCAAAACACTTTTACAATTCATACGAACAGGGCGCACCCGCTCGCAGGGCGCTGCCGCACCCTGCTCGCTTATTTTTTATGTTTTCTTTTATGTTCCAACCTAACATAACCCATCCTGTTTAAAAAGCTACAGCTAAATCCAACTCTTAACAATAACACTCCTGCATTTTCAGGATTTAGGTATTCAAAGTGACACTTCATCATAATGTTCCCTCAGGAACGGGTTGTAATGTATTGTAATCGATAAGTACCAAACTCATACGGCTTAAGTAGGTTGTGTACTATTATCAGGGTTGATGAATTGAAGTTTAATTTATTAATCACATTTCTGTTTAATGAGCTGTCATTAAACTTATAATATATACTAAAAACAACAGTAAGCATTATGTGACTACCTTTTATAATTTAGGCTTGCACTATCGGGATGATGCGGGCATCATCAGGGTGGATTTGAAGGTGGAGTTGAAGGTAAAAAAAATATCCCGTGTCTTTGCTTAGTATTCTTATTACTTATACGTAAGCTACTATAGTCAGGAGCTGAAGAAGACGGCGGGTAACCGCTGGATTCAGATGGCTCAGACCGGTCGAAGTGGCGCAGATTAGGGGAGGCCTATATCCAGCAGTGGACTTTCAAAGGATGGATGAATGGATACGTAAGCACTTGCGAGCCAATTTCTATAGCTTGGGCTTGCAGTACCCTGCATCATCAGGGCTGAGGAGCTTAAGGTCGATATTGTCATCATGTGTCTTTGCTTAGTAATTATATTACATACCCGAAAGCATTAAATGGCCAACTCCTATGGCTTAGGCTTGCAGTACCCTGCATCATCAAGCTTGAGGAGTTGAAGACCGAAATTTTCATCTTGTGTCTTTGCTTAGTAATTATATTACATACCCGAAAGCACTAAATAGCTAACTTCTATGGCTTAGGCTTGAAGCACCCCTGCATCATCAGGGTTGAGGAGATGATGGTCAAAATTTTCATCTTGTGTCTTTGCTTAGTAATTATATTACATACCCGAAAGCATTAAATGGCCAACTTCTATGGCTTAGGCTTGCAGTACCCTGCATCATCAGGCTTGAGGAGTTGAAGATCGAAATCTTCATCTTGTGTCTTTGCTTAGTAATTATATTAGCACCAAATGGCCATCTCCTATGGCTTAGGCTTGAACTAACCCTGCATCATCAGGGTTGAGGAGTTGAAGGTCAATTTTTTTACCGTGTATCTTTGCTTGGTATTTTTATTACATAACCGTAAGTACCAAATAGCCAACTCTTACGGTTTAGTCTTGAAATACCCTTACATCATCAGGGTTGAGGAGTTGAAGGTCAAATTTTTGTCCCATGAATTTGTTTAACAATCTTATTATATATTCATAAAAACAAATTGACTTACTTGTACGGTTTAGGCTAGCAGTACCCCTGCATCATCAGGATTGAAGAGTTGAAGGTCAATTTTTTAGGAAATATCTGCTTAGTAATCTCATTCTACATTCAACCAAATTGGACTCCTACAGCTTAGGTTTGGCTGAGTATCGCTAATTTCGTTAATTTACTTCAAAGAAATAGATCCTATGATCAGAACCGTATAAAACTCATCAGAGTACCCTTGAAGTACATTCTTTCAAATAAAAGAAAAATCATCAAAATCGGTTGGCGGGACATTGAGTTATTCATCTATTTATCGCGCACATCGTTAATGCAAATATCAGACTTATGCGCTTTTCTTATGGATGCCACTGTCAAAAGTGAACTAAAAATAAATGGGACCCCATGATACGCACCTTTCAAATGAAAAAAAAAATCATTCAAATCCGTTCACCCAGTGCGGAGAAATCGAGTAACAAATATAAAATAAAAAAATAAAATAAAAAAAATACAAACGAATTGATAACCCCCTCATTTTTGGAAGTCGGTCTAAAACTATGTTTTAACATAAAAATCAAAGCGAAATACTAAATTTTATTGAGGTGGCCTCAAAATTGACTGACTTTCATACAAACTTACATCTCCTATTTGGGTTAAATTGGGGGGGGGGGGGGGTGATCAGAAAATTCATTCTTAACTGGCGTCTACGTCATAAAAGGAACCCCTAGTAAAAATCATATTCGTATCTTTAGCAGTTTAGGCTCTACGATGTTTATTCAATAGATGAGTGAGAGAGCATCCTTTCGTTTTTATATAAGTATATATAGATATAGAGATATAGATTTGTATAGTATCAAATGACATAGGTACACACATATCCAATAAAAAATACATAACAAAGGAATACATTTTACAGACCATACATGTTTACTTTCAACCAATTCAACTATGCAGTTACTTATCTTATTAACACTTAACGAACACAGAATAAATACTGCGTAGTTTTAAATTGACATTACTTTTTTATTTATAAACCGATTTACATAAAATAAACACTAAATGTTAAGTGAAGTTTCCCATTTTCAAATTGGATAAGCCGTTTCTGAGATTAGCGTTTTCAAACACACAGACAAACAGACAAACAGACAAACAGATAAACAGACAAACAGACAAACAGACAAACAGATAAACAGACAAACAGACAAACAGAAAAGATTTCTAAAAACCATTATTTTGGGTTCTATATCGTATTAAAGACCTCTAGAAATGGTTTTCACCTAAATTTATTCCATGTACAGACAGCGACCTCTTACAGATTTATTATAGTATAGAAGAAGAAGACAATGTTAAAACATTTTATCGCCTTTGAATTATTGGTTTCGATTATCTTTTTTACTATAATAGTATGAAGCGCCATCATACCGCCGTTGCATACTTATTATGTAACTTATCGGAAATTCTTCGTAATTGTATCTTTCGTATTATAAATACATTTTTGTTTTATAAATTCATAAACTATGGGTAAATTAAAATCAATTTAAATCACATCTATTTTTAAGTTATTTGATAGTTACAAATTTATACGTATTTTTTTTTTTATGAATTCAGAATTCATCCGTAGCCATATTGGTGACATGACATGTTGGCGTCCGGGCGGCCATTATGGCTATTGTCATGTCATTTGTATTAGAATTTATCAAAATCCACGACAATCCGAATTTTACGGATATATGTTGTCGACTCGAAATCAATGTTTTTTTATGTTCTATTATATAGATAAGGTTTCAAGTAAGTCTATATGAGACTTTGTCGAAAACGAACTCCCATACAAACATTAATGCCCGATTTTAACGCTTTCAACCCATTTTTTTTCGATAAAAAGCAGCCTATGTCCTTTCTCGATGTCAACATTGTCTGTGTACCCAATTTCATAAAGATCAGTTCAGTTGTTTAGGCGTGAATAAGTAGCAGACAGACAGACAGACAGACAGACAGACAGACAGACAGAGTTACTTTCACATTTATAATATTAGTAGGGATAACGTTTATTTGGATCTGAACTAGAGGAATCACTGTATAACAATATAAATAAAATTCCATAGCTGATAAATTTAATAAGAAGTAAATTCATATTAACAGTGTTATTAACTTATAATAGAATACTAGGTACGTTTAGGTAAATGGCATAATGTATTTAATAAACAAAATAAACTGAACTGGTATCTTTTATTGATATGCTTTTCGTTTTAATGAACTATCGTTTGTGAGCACTCAATGCATTTTGGATTACTTTCTGTGAATGGATGGATGCTAAGTGACAGTTTTTAAGTAATGGATGCCTGTTTTATGAACCATCTGTTTCATGAAATACTAAAAGTAGGAAGTATTTCCTGTGTGTAGGTTTAAACAGAAGATAGAGCATGATACGAGTATACCAGTATTCTCAAGGTGGTGAAACCAGTGTAGTTCGACCTGCGAAGTACCATCGCCACACCTATTTCTAGCGTGAAGCATTTCTTGCGTTTTGATATAAGGGTGAGGTTGCCGGCACACTTTCACATGAGGATACCATCATAGTCCTCGGCAGTAGCAACGCTTCATATGAAACCCATGTTCTGTATGCAGTTGATTACGAATTTTTGGTAAGTAAGTATTGTAAATCCGTTTAGGCAGTCTATTCGAAACAATTGTATATGATTAAGGCCAAAGTTGTGCTTGCGATGATGCATAATCACAGTCCATCTGCTGGTAAGTCACTGCCGCCCACAAACATCTGTAAGCAACTTCATACAGAACATGGGTTTGTGAACATCTGAAGTCAATCACAGATGCGTCAGTTCTCCAGGGCACTACGATGGTTGCCTCATATAAAGGTGTACTGGCAACCACACCTTCCATCGAAACGCAAAAACTGCTTCTCGCTAGAAATAGGTGTGGCGGTGGTACTTTCCCGGGCGAACTACGCTAGTTCTAACACCCATTAATTTAGCTATTAATCCACCTATTAAATACCAATTATTAATTCAGGAGCTCGTTCTGAATACCGTAACCCTTAGATTTGAGCTTCGATCCAATGAAAAACCAAACATGTATAGATATAGTTTTAATCTTATAGCTATTGGAGTAACACACCTGTAACCAAACCGGTAATATATTCTAACTTCAACATACTTTTATTATGTTACTTTTTCAAACACTTAAGGAAATATAATCCGCATTTCACTTACCGCTAGGGTTGTCATATTAATTTGTCTGGTGTCTGATCTTAATACTTTCATGCAACAACAAATTTAATAAAGTGGCCGTCAACGTTGAATAATTCAGGTGAGATGGCGGTGCGGTATACATTATTTATGATGATGACATGTCGTAGGTAACATACGTCTATCTTTGGTCTGCGGTTTTGCATCTTGGGCACGTCTCGGCCATATCGAAAGGACTTCTTGCATCCTCCAACGAGAGATGTTGGGTAGCCTAACAAGCGTTAATCTTAATCCAATTGGTTAATTTTGCTGACTTTGCAAATTGCATTTCGTGTTTAAATAATTAATAAATACTTTACAATTCTACATTATTTCTTTGAAATATCAATGTTATTTCATAATAACCGTCATTTGCGAAGTATACATGTATGAATAACAAAAAAAATGCTGTAGATAAATATACTTGTTTTTGAAAGTGAAAGGTTACAAAAGGTATATCGCCCACATGTTATTGGAAGTCTACTGTAAATTCTATTTATTTGAAGTATGTTATAAGCGCTGAGAAAAGGCCTAGTCTACCCGCGGTACTAATGAGTTAACGATAGAGATACTAATGAGTTAACGACAACAGATTCAGCTAGTGCATTTGTATAATAAATTAGAAGAAAGACAATTATACAACACAACAGTGATCTACTACATCGACTTCAATTTCAACTTTATGCTGATTGTTTAAAATAAGATCAAAGCAGAAATAGATACACGTATGTTCATACATTTGCCATGACGTTAGACCAGTTAAATATAGCCAGACCACTAAATATATCAACAGTATTGAACCGATTGGTGTTGTTTTGCGCTTTCATAATAGTTACAGAGACAAATAGAGCGTTTTACATAGACAGAGATTTACTGCGCTTGTAGTAATTCGATGAAATCAACCTACTTATCTCAGATATAAAGCTCGTAATCTTTCGTACGCAACTCTACCTATATTGTACAATGGCATTATATTTAGAAAGATTAGCTGTTCGTGACTGAACATGGTTTTATTTGTTAATTTAATGTTATGGTCTTATGCTACGCGATGTGTTTGTAGTTTGCATAGCTATGTACAATATTGTGAAACATGGTTTACTGTTTAGGTTAAGTTAAATTATAACGCAGATAGTAAATTATTACGTAGAGTTTAAAATATTACAGCAAGTTTTAAAAATAATGTAAACAAGTTGTTATTTGAACAATAAAGATATAATCATAATATGAAATTGCTAATATTTATCTTTAAAAGCTTTTGAAACTATTAAGTGAAATAATGAACGTGTTGTGATGAAGAGAATGCGTTGTTATGATGTACACTGAAATCATATGCATGCATTTTATTTGTAACACGTGTGAATATCGGACTTCGTATATGTAGACATTGCTATGATATGTAAACCCACAACTGTTCGTCATTGTTTGGTTAAAGAACAACGTAACTACTTAATTCTTTGTCAGATATAATATGTTTATTAATATTATTAATTAATATACACCAGTACCAGTTATAGGTGGTAGAAACTTTTGAGACAAACCAAGAATCTAAATTCATCGTGTTGATACTTATATGGCCGGGGATCGAACCCATACCCTCTAGGCCATATGGGTCTCAAGCGTAACACAAGTAACTAAAGTATTAAGCACTGCACCTGTTGGTACTTTAGCTAGGAGGATGTGGAAGAAGGGAGATATACTTATTACGAGATGTCCAAATTAGCTCTCAGTAACGCATCTGTGCTGACCTCAGGAATGAGTCTAATATTATCTTGAGTTGATTACAGACTTCCATAGCGGACAATGGCCACGTTCTATCGAGTAAACTATATGCCAGTTGATAGCATATAGCACCGATAGCCTAATGGTTCAAAACTTGCCCTCTCGATCGGGAGGTCCAAGGTTCAAACCCAGGCATGCACTGCTAATTTTTCTAAAATTATGTACGTAATATAAATTAATTATCCTTCGATGATCCACTCGGCCAGCGCCATGGACCATGGCCTAAATTCTCTCATTCTGAGAGAAGACCCGTGCCCAGCAGTGGGGCAATAGTGGATTGACGAGAGATATGCTAGTTTTCTCTAATATTAAAGAAAAATAACTGTCCATATGTAGAATTCTCTTGAACTCTTCTATACTCATGCCTCCAAATGAAAGAACCTTTTTTACCTAGCCGAGAATCAAACCCGAGGTATTCGTTCGGCACTTCGTATCGAAAAAACAACTGCACCTTATAACTAATTATTCTTTAATCACAACTTAGGTTAAGAATCTTAAAACATAAGTTAACGTTGAATTTAATTAAATAAATTAACTTAAAACTAAGTTACAAGTCTAGTCTCTTGTCTCAATAAGAACTCAAGTTTTTAGTTAGATTTATCAGAGCTACATTGCTTCAACTGAGATATAAATTGGAATGAATCGTGTCAATGAACACCATTGAAGCGGTACAGAACAGTACCATTTGGACTACTGGCTGTCATTTAAATGTTCGTTTATTACAATTTACAAAAATAGACATTCCTTCTACATTTTAATAGTAAGCCATGTTTCTGATACTACACGTGCGCGCACACATTCATTGTTTTGTATGTGTGTATGTGTATGTTTCATATGTGTATTTAGGCCATTCCAGACATTTTAATGAAGACATTTATGTTTTACTCATTGACGTAGTGTTGGTGATTTATAAGACTTTTACAGGCACGCTTTTATGCCATTCATTCATTACACAGACTTGTTTTCATTGATTCGCTGTGTTTGAAACGAAACTTCTCTATTGACATCGGTTATAAATTTAGTACGGTAAAATCCAAAACGCCGGGAAAATAAATGCCCATCGTGTGTTGTGTTAGGAAAGTGGTAAAAATGTAACAATATTACTACAATCAATTTGTAGATAATGTTATAAAGTTACATGTAAGTACGTAAAAATAAACAAATTATTGTATTGCACCATATTGTTTTGTATATTCGTTTACAAGGTAGAACCAGAGTAGTTCGACCGCGGAAGTACCACCACACCTATTTCTAGCGTGAAGCATTTCTTGCGTTTCGATAGAAGGGTGTGGTTGCTGGCACACTTTCACATGAGGCTACCATCATAGTCTTCGGGAGTAGCAACGCATTTGTGATAGACTTCAGGTGGAACCCATGTTCCTTATGAAGTTGATTACTGATGTCCATGGGGGGCGGTGACCACATACCATCAGGTTGACTGCACGCTCGTTTGCTACTTCAGTTCGATAAAAAAAAAACTAAATTAGTCAAATTGCATCAAGGACGCCTAACATATAATATATTTTCGACGTTGGTGTATAAGAATAACTATTTATTAAAAAAACGCAGTTTACCTGATCTGTTATTCATGGTTCCATTACTGCTGATCATTAAATAGCAGATTATCTTAATAACAGTGATAACACTAATGGTTTACCTATAGTTAATAATAATTCTCACCTATAAACATTTCCAACACAAATCATCAATTTTCCTATTTACAAGAACTTTTTAGCACCTTTTTAAAAAAACATTCTAGCTATTTAATTTTTAGTTCGCATAACAAAGATTTCTTGTTTCGTTAATAATATACATAAGCATACATTTAAGACGGTATTTAATTATAACTTATAGAATTCTGTCATATTAATGGAGAAATATACGATATAAGTTTAAGTTATTTAACCCTCTTAACTCAATAATAAATTAATCTTCAGAGTTTGTACACTATATCGCCGCTACAAACCCTGTTATATATAAGTTTCTCATATTAATTATTGTCCTTACTAAATCCATTAAAGTCATCATATTACATTACATTAATGAACATCAATATCGTATGACATAACATAAATCCATCACAAATTAAACAATAAATGCTAATACAAGTAAGTCTGTAATTTGGTTAATAAGACAGTTTAATATTTTACATGTCCTTAATAAAGGAAACACTGAAAGTACGTGAAAGATTTTTTAGTTTATATTCGATAATAGAAGCTAGGTCATACAGCTGGTCAACATAATGATATCTCCAATAATAAAGTAATTTATTTTCTCGGACTAGTGTTCTTTGCGATAATTCACAATAGTTTAAATTTAATTCTAGTGTAAAGGTAGTCGAAAGAGAGTCTTACAAACTCTATTTTTATCACGCTTAAAACATGTATTTTAAAATTGTTACAAATTTAACTTCAGTGGTACCACCGCATCTAGTTATGTCTAATTACGACAGTGTTAACCGATTCTGGAAAAAAATAGTGTAGAAATGATGAAATAGATTCTTACACGAGGCGTCCAACTTAGAACCGCAGGGCAAGACATCCGTGGCCGGCCACTGTAGTGTGGACTGCGGACTCAGGTAGGTACTTATCTGTACCCATACCCATTTATCTTATACATATATACATAGGGCTAGGAGCCATTTGCTTACCATGTAGACTGCATGCTTATTTCCAACTTCTGTATAAAACAATTCTCATTTACAGAAAGTCAAACATTCAATTAAAGCGAACCCGAAAAAAATTTAAATATAATGAGAAAATGTAAGTAATACCTACCCATTGAGTCTAGTTATATTTTTGGTCGTCAACCCGAAAGGATGACGAATTAATGATTATCGTATTACGTCAAAACCAGATGTTGCCGCAAACATTTTGAACCGTGACTCTAATTTGTTTAGTAAAAGTAGGTACATTTTGTTCATAATTTATTATAATATCGGACCAAATGTGCTAGGTTTAGTGTTCAGATTAATTAAACTCATAATTCAACAGTAAGTGAGCGTAGCTAAAGATCCTATAACTATAATTACGACTTTTTATAACGCTTTAAATATAATGAATACTTGAAAGGAGCTATAACTAGAAACTTTTCTTGAATTATACCTCAATTTAAAGAAACAAATATCCTTTATTTTTCAAAAACGACTAGCAGATTTTATTTACAACTAGCTGTGCCCGCGACTTAGTCCGCGTGGAATAGTTGTTTTGGGCATAATTTATTTTTGCAAACAACCTCCTCAGCTTTATAAACCCGTTTTTTTCACATTTTCCATTATTTCTTCGCTCCTAATAGTTGCAGCGTGATGTTATATAGCCTAAAGCCTTCCTCGATAAATGGTCTATTCAATAAAAAAAGAATTTTTAAATTCGAACCAGTAGTTCCTGAGATTAGCGCGTTCAAACAAACAAACAAACAAACAAACAAACAAACAAACAAACAAACAAACAAACTCTTCAGCTTCATATATATTAGTATAGATGCGTAATTGGAGTAACAGAGATAGATGCTATTTTACAATTATAATAAAACATTATATAGGTATTTTATATATTCGGTGTGAATTCCCATGCCATTTGCAAGTAAATTTAAGAGCATGTTACGTTCAGTCAGGATGAACACATGCTTCTATACAATTAGTGAGCCCTTTAATGCAGAAAATATAAAGGGTCACCTTCATATCAGGCCACTATCTTAGTCCTTGAAAGTAGCAACGTATCTGTGATTAACTTCAATTACAACTTTTGTGCTACTTAACAACTGCCAAACTGCATCCTCTTTTGATTAATCTTCTAAAAAATGCATGGCAACAAACCTTTTTTAATGAACAAAAATAGAAAATTACCACGGAGTACATCTGATGGTAAATGGTCACTGCCGCCATGGAGATCCATAAGGAAATTCATCTGGAACGCGGGCTCTATGTCAAGTGGAATAAATGCTTTGCCCGGCTAAGATAGTAGCCTCGCATAAAAATGAGCCGGCAACCACACCCTCCTACTAAAACTGAAATATAGCTTTACGTTAGATATAAATATATGCACCGGTGATACACTCCGGTCGAACCAATGGTAGATCCAGAATACCTACCGAGAGTACCATCTAAATACGGCGATGATGCCGCGTGAAACTATTAAATTGTATGTATGGCTTCTTTCTGTTATTGAACTAATAACTTATAGGTACTATACATGTAACGCAAGATTTCCGCGGCCATTGGCAAGGGGTAAAGAGCAGGATGTGCGTTTGGTCACTCTAGATTGGCTCCATAATCGAGATCAAGCCCACATTCATATAATCTTGACGCAGCATCCTATGACGCACTGTACCAACGAAGACGCGCAGTCTATTGCTGGACCTAACACGTAATTACCTCTCGTTATAAATAATCACACAGATGGACTCTATTAATGTGATTGTGTAACCAATCAGATTGTCTCAAGATAAATGAAGCTTGAGCTGCAAACTAATCGTTGTATTTGTAATTTCTCAATCCAGTGCCGACGGTGGCCAATTTATTCCGACACGCCCCATGACGATGGCAGCTACCTATGACTTAGCAAGGAATAGAACAGACGGAGGTGAAGACAATGTTGCAGTTAATACAAATGTTTGTAGGAAGGTATATTTATTAACAGGTCTCGTCTACATTGAGTCTTTTTTGAAGATCAGTCTAATCATGTTTGATTCTACATATTTTTCTTTGCTTATTTATTTCAATGCAGATGAGCTGTGGTTATTTTAATTTTAATGATATGAATCTGAATTGAATTAAGTTTAAGTACCTACCTGATATTTTTAGTAGCCTCATATACAAATATTGTAAAATCAAGTGTTAAGCAAATTTTACATAAGTTAATTAAATTTCAGAAAATAAGTTTATTTTTTTAAATTCATTTTGCGAAAAACGAGAAGAAATCCTTTACAAACCTGGCAAGCCAACATTATAATTGCTATTATCTTTACTATTCCATACTAAGAAACCTGTCACTCAACTATTTTTAATTTGCATTTTGAGCATAGCATAAAATATTAAATCAAACATTTTTTGTTATCTTGACGGGTAAGTACGGTCTCCATTACTTTAAATTTATGACGTCGAAATTGTCGCGCACGATATAATTCATATGCGTTAATCGGTTTCGGAAAATTATGTCACATATATTATGCTCAAAATAATAAATATGAACTATATTTTTGTTTCGTAAAATAATAATTTCATTTAAAATAAAGCATATTCCTTTATGAAGGACTAGCTGTACCCGCGGCTTCGCCCGCGTAAAAATGAGTGTATCGCAAAGTTTTTCCCTCACAAATCTCGACCCCGTTGAAATTATATGATAAAAAGTAGTCTATAATTATGTTATTCCACAACCTTTTCTATAGTGCAAGTCCTATCCAAATGAGTTTAGCCGCTCAGGCGATTACCCGGACATACACAGAGTGAAGAAACGAATTTAAAGTATGTATTTGTGGTTAGGATCTTATTTGTTATGTAAAAATATTTTAAAAATTAGACAAATTAGACTTAGAATTTTAAGATTAGACGATTGTAAACCGCCTTTCTTTGAATTAATTAACAATCTTAGTGGTCACACAATACCAAGAAGCACCTTGTAAACCAAATCCTCCTCCAAATTTAAACCAAAACGCATCGATTACAAAGATTATCGCGAATTGATTTTATATTTAAGGTTGCAATCCCGTGTTTGGTAGCCCTTGACGGAATTATTAGTATTCAACATCAACTTTTAATTTATCGATATTACTTCGATTACTTCGAAGTTGTGTTGTAAATAACGCCATCTATCAAATGTTCATGCAACGTAATTCAACAGAACAGTGATAGATAGCGCAAGTATACCTAATATTTAACTCATCGGGAATTCCTCGTAATTATAATCGTATCTTTCGCATTATATACATTTCCATATTATAAACCCATATTATGGGTAAATTAGATCAAATTTATGTCACATCTATTTGAATGATAATTAATTGTTACCAATTTATATGTATTATTTTTGAACGAATTCACGATGACGTCCAGGCGAAATGGCTAATATGGCGATTGTCATTTGCACTGGAATTTAACAAAATTCGCGACATACCGAGTTTTACGGATATATGTTGTCGACTCAAAATCAATATTTTTTAATGTTTTATTATTCACATAAGTTTTTAATCAAATCTATCATACCCCTTGACGGAATTATTAGTACACCTCTTTGTCAAAAGTCAATATAGAGATTGTCATTTGCATTGGAATTTAATAAAATTCACAACATACCGAGTTTTACGGATATATGTTGTCGACTCAAAATCAATATTTTTTAATGTTTTATTATTCACATAAGTTTTTAATCAAATCTATGATACCCCTTGACGGAATTATTAGTACTCCTCTTTGTCAAAAACGAACTACCATACAAACATTTATGCTCGATTTTAACATTTTCGAAACATTTTTTGAAATAAAAAGTAGCCTATAATGGATCCCAAGGTCACCATTATCTGTTTACACAATTTCATAAAAATCGGTTCAGTAGTTTTGGCGTGAAAGAGTAACAGACAGACAGACAGACAGAGTTACTTTCGCATTTATAATATTAGTAGGGATTATATTTGTAATTGATATTTAAGTAACACTGGTAATTTAATGCTTTAGTTTGATGTACCTACTTTTTTAATTTGTTTAAATACTTACTTACTTACTACGGTGCTACAACCCTTTGCGGGTCTTGGCCTCCTTAATAATCTCTCTCCATTTTGTTCTATTTACTGCTACCCTCCTCCAGGCTGTTTTGTTTAAATAAGCATCAGAAATCCGCAGTCTATTTATAAAATTCATTTCACAATGCATTTAATTATTTGATTAAATGATAGATTAAAAAACAAACATTTAATGCATTACATCTATTAAATAAGCACGTAAACAAAATATGAACATATAGAAAGGCTGTTAACATTGAACATGTTAATATTTACGTATTTAAATAGCTTTTTAGTCTCAATTTGACGGTTCATGGACTAATCTAAATAAACCATAGCCAAATCAAAACCGAACAAAGACCGACCGAGTGTAAACGTGATCGAAATTTAGTTTAAAATTAAAACTTATAAAAGCGGTACGCATTAGTCACAATGCATTGGACGCTGAAACGTTACGTAATTAACAATAGAGCAATTAAGTTCGGGCAACGCAGTCCGAACTGAAAACGAATGCTATTTCGCGGCGAGTGCGCGCGGTCGGTGTTGTTCTGTAAATCTCTTTACGTCGAAACGATGTCATATCATTCCGTTTTAGTGCGCATTGAAAATCTATTAGCGGTTTTATCTATTAGTAATGTTACAGCCCCAAAATGGGCATTTTGCTAGGTTGGAGGAGAGAGAAAATTTTACACAGAATAAGTGAAACTACAATTCGACTTTAATTCTATTATTAAGAATTCTACTTAAGTTATTATATTCCTGAAGACTAAGTTCGACTTTACTTTTATTTGGTAAGTAGGAGAAAGTGAAGCCACCAGGCAGCATCTACAAAGGTGCCTTGCAGTACCTGCGGAACCTAAATTTTATAGGCATTATACTACAGTCTTACAGTTAAATGCTGTTGTTAAGTGTAAAGACATAGTAAATCTAATCCAACAAGTTAAGGTTTGATGACCAGCCTGTTCAATGTTGACTATGTCAACGTGCTAGTTTGCATAGTAACAGACACTGTTCCGAGTCTCAGCGCTAATAAACTTGTATAAGACATGAAGATGTGTTTAGCATACTCGCAAAAACAGCTTTGTATACTATATGTATGAAGAATTTATATAAAAAGAACAACTTTGCAAAACAGTCACACGTTAATCACGTCACAGCCACGTCTCAAAATATAATTCTGGGTTCGGTTCGAGTCTTGGCTAGGTATACACCAAGATATATTTACATTTTATTATACGATTAAAGCAGCAGACGAGCATGTAGTCCACCTGATGGTAAGTTGTCACTACTACCTGCGGACAATTGTAAACAACTTTATATAGAACACAGACTCTACTTGTGACTTCAAGCAGTTCTGTGTGTGTGTTCACAAATGTGTTGTTGCTTCCGAGGACTAAGATAAATCGCTTCATTTAAAAGTGAATCGGGCACCACATCGAAATGCAAGTATTGCTTCATGCTAGAAACAGGTGTGGCGGTGGTATCTTTCCAGTCGAACCACACTCGTTCTGTCCTTTAGTTTATCTTACAGTTTTTTGTATACTAATATTTTTATGTGCATGAGTGCTATGCACATGAAATTATTACTGAATATACTATAAAGCTATATTATTTAATAGTGTTATTATTTAAATTTTAACAATGGTAATAAAGCACTGAACGTAACGGATCGAACCTGTGCTCATGCTTCGTTCCGCTCCGCCGGTGGACAATGCAGTCAGCTGATTTTGCCAACGGTGCTTTTGCTGACACTAGCTTTTCTCTCGCGACTAGTTAGGTGGGAGGATCGCACGGTTATTTCACTTCCACAGAAAAGTTCGTGCGAAAAGTTGTAATATATGGAAATCGATTCACGTCGGTTTCAGTTGATTTAGATGAATGTTAGCGTTTTTTAAAATTGAAGCGTTAATTGAAAAAGTTTTCAAAAAATGCAAACAACAAAAGCTAACATTAAAATTTAACAAAAGCTATTGATGACAATAGTGGTAAATATATAGTGGTAGTTACATAGAAGGATTTCAAGCAAGTACTATAGATGTACGGTTAGTACGTACTTTTAAACATACACAGTTATCATTTCCATCCCTTAGGTACACCGTAGTATGTTTAGTAAGTCACATAAAAATGCGAATGTGAACATTTCAGATTTTTGCGTTATTTAGCTTCTGTTCGAAGATTACTGATTTTGCGTTTTCCTATTTTCCGGAACCGATTGGCATGAACACAGCCGTTAAGCTGCTCGTTATTATGACGGTTTTGGTCAAACACCCTTTGAAAACGTAATAAAAACGTGTATTCAACATCTCTATAAAGGCAAAGGTGGTATATTTTTTGGTGTCTATGCCTGCAACCTCTTTACATGTTACAGTGTAAAAGAATAACCTATGGTGAACAGTGTATTCACCATAGGTTTTTCTTCATAACAGAAAAAAGACAAGTAAAAAAAAAAAGACAAGATATATTATATGAAGCAAATAAATAATTCAATAGTTTTTTTTTAAACTTAAAACGAGAATCATGAAAAATATCAATGGAAAAATATCAATTAGCCTAGATTTACTACATCCAAGAAATATATACACAACTTTAAAAATTTAGAGAAGCTAATTTGAAGTTTAACGACCCACGTGGTTGAACGGTTACCATACCGGTCTGATGCACAATGGGTCTCGGGTTCGATTCCCGGCCAGACAGGTATCGAAATGATGAAAAATGACTATAAAAAACGCATCTAAAATTGGCTTAGAAGTAGAATTGAGTTCCTTAAAGAACTATACTATGGTCCTTTCAACTTCAATCCTATAAAAACAATACACTCGGGATAGAAATAGTTACGGAAATAACAGCAATAATTATACAGAAATAACGATTAAATTAATTACCAACCAACAGCTTTCGGAATTCCTATAAATCATTTCCACTGCAATTCCGCGAAAGGACCATAAAGCGTTATAATAAACATGTTTGTTTTCTTCAGTAAACAAATTACTAGCAATCTAGACACAAATGAAGTTGTTACTGTAACAAAAAGCTTGTATGTATTCGTGTGCATAGGGGAAATTGCAATAACTTATCGGGTGCACCTTTTGACACATTCTCACCTCGTGTTTCCCTGCTACTAATGACTCAATTAAACAACTTAGGGTGCTTGCTGACGGTAAGGGATTAGTGTCCGTTTATAATATCGGACCTTATCCTATTCTCTTATTTTTGACAAAATGACAAGCTTTGGTTACGTGTCAATAGTGTCGATACAACTTGTTGTCGTTACCTTGTGGTTACCAAAATACATCTACAAAAACGAATCCTTACTATCCTTACTAATATTATAAATGTGAAAGTGTGTTTGTTTCTTCCTCTTTCACGTCGTCACATAGCTATTATATGATATGGTTTATATGCTGAGAGATAATTAGGAGGGCGGAGAGTGACGTAGGCTACTTTTTACCGCGCTCTTTCATTCCCATGAGAATATCGATGTTTTGTTAGTTGATACATATTTAGTAGTTCCAGACGTTGTTAACAGATGGCGTTAGTAAAATGTTATGAATCACGCTATCAAATGTTAATTCCCTTTGACCGTGCGGGTGAAGCCGCGGGTAAGAGCTAGTATATTATAAAAACAAAAAGCCGACTGCTAAAATTTAAATTTGCAGCCGGGTATTTTGTTTTTAAATGAATACTTTATTTACATTTTTTAGGAGTTTGTGTCAAACTAGTAACACAAAAGTATTATAATATGTATGTTTTGTAATGGTCTATTAACTAGCTTTCATTTAACATCCATATTATTTTAAAAATTCAAAAAAATGTCTCTCTCCCCACATTTTTCTGATTGCAAGCACCATATTGAAAAATTATATAGCCTACTAGTATGTCATTCTTACAAATGAGTCGATTTCAATGATATATCCTTTTACAATCCATCAATCCGTTGTAGCGTGTGCAAATGAGTGGACATACAAACATACATACTTAAAATCAAATCGAAAAAAATACCGATGGGGAATAAGTTTGCGTGTTTCGCCTCTCATGCGCGGTGCCGCCTGTAATTGCATTGTGGTGTGTGGTGTACTTATGATTATGACCACAATCGTCCACATTGTGGATTTGGATGGCAAAATGTGGTCTGAGTGAATAAAACTAGGTATTGTAGATAGGTTTATTATAAGAAATGCGCTCAACCACGCATTTGAATGGGACGTTGTGCGTGTTGTGGTGTGGTTGTGAACGTGTAAATCTATATGTTAATACGTGAAGCTAAAACTTCTGATCCGTTTTTAAGATACTTGCCGCGGACGGAGGTGTATGAAATTACGTACGGTTATAAGTAGTTGATGTAGAGAATGATTACGGAATGCTAATATTTTTTTTCAAATAATGCAGATGACATACATAAAATCAACTAAAAAGATATTACACACACTACCTTGCATTTGTTTGTGCTAAATATATAAAAAAAACATGCGTGCGTACAAAGTACACATGTCAGAAGTGAAACTTCTTTGGCGAACTAATTTATAAATCTTGTTTATATTTATACAAATCTAAAACTTTAAATTTCCAAGATTAAGAGGAAGGGAAAAAGGCGTGATACGACGTTCGCTCTGTCTCACTTTTTCTCTCAATCTTTCTCACTCGCTTGCTCCCTACTCTCACTCCACGGCTAGTTGCTCATGCTACGTTCGCCCTGTCTTACTCTCTCTCAATCGGTCTCGATCACTCTCTCTCTCTTTTCCGACACTTCCGTTGCATACCGGCGTGACGTTTCATCTGTAAAAATTTTACCCTCATGCGCCTAAAGAAGATTCACTTCAATAAACACATAACGTCAAAAATGTCAGATGAACTTTCTCAAAACACCCGCTATTGCTTTTAAATGCAGCTTAGTTAATTAAACCTCTTTTTACCTTTTACTGATGTATTAAAATAACTTGAAAATTAATACTATTTGAGAAATATTCGTGCTACTTTGGACAACATGAAGTTTAGTTTTTGAATTAAATTACAGTCGAAATTCGACCGTTGCGACGGGTGACTAGTATGTACTAATGTATCATTAAAAAAACTGTATTAAACTACGACAATGGCTAATTTTGATAAAAGCGCTGCAGTTAACATTTTCGATATTGATTATTTGTAACATTTAAAATAGTAATAATTAATAACATCTGTAAAATTTTGTTTAAAATAGTAAAGTATTAGTGCTTTCTAATTGGACTAGTAGATTAAATTAATGGTAATTTAAACAAAGCATCACGTTACCCTTTATTGAGCAGATTACCGGTTAACGATCCGGCAAATGTTTATTTTCAGATTACAATCGTCGCCGTGAGTAGGCTTCCTTATATCGCTGAATAATAAAGAAGTCGCTCAAGTAAACTCATTGGTACGAATTTGCAATTGAAAATTTATTGCGATCGCAGTAAAGTCACTCTTTGCTAGCAACCTTATAGTTCTGTCGCTTGTACTTTAATTACATGTAATGGTGATAGAACCTTTGTAGTTCGACCCCTTAAATCTACAACGTCTACCACACCTATTTCTACTTAATCACAGTTGAGTGACGCTTTGTTCTAGTCAAATTGGTGTTTTTTTGTTTATAAGATTGAAGTAGCAAACTAGCATGCAGTCCATCTAATGGTAAGTAGTCACTGCCTCCTATGGACATCTGTACGCAACCTCATATGAAACATGTATAAGTACTATCTTAAGTCAATCACAGATGCGTTGCTATTCCCGAGTACTCAGATGGTCGCCTCATATAAATGTGTGCCGGCAACCACACCCTTCCATACGAAGAACTGCTTCACGCTAGAAATAGGTGTGGCAAGGAAGACGTATATATCCAAGGTGTTCTAATTTTATACTGAGGGGTAGCAAAATATCTGTGTGAGCAGGTCAGATTGATATAATCTGGAGTAGATTACAGATTTCTAAAGGCGGTGGTGACCACTGACCATTGGCTGCACTGCAAACTCGTATGCTACTCGGATATTGCTCGTATAATCTTTTATACTATATATATATTTTATATTAAAAAGTATTTATAAATGCCACATAATTATTGCATTGAATTAGCGGTTGTTAAAATTTATGAAGCTAATTAATATAGCTTTTAATGCTATTTGTTTTTTGATTTTGTGTGGTCGTGTTTAATAACGAATCTTTTAATTACTGTGGTATATTTTAACCTGGTATTTGCAATTTGCAATCCTTTAAATTAGTGCATTATACAATGTGTAAACCGATTGTATGATGTAATTGGTTACTTTGGTTAGAGCTGAAGGCTCTTCAAAACTTTTTATATAGATAGATACCTGAAGTTTTGCCAAGAAAATTATTTTTCCCCTCGGTGCGTCTAAACTTTTTATTTCATATCCAATCCTGTCACAAACTTGTCAAATAACAATGTACATACACGAAATGTTTTACAAGTATTTTATCAAACAAGATTGAAGGCGTACAAAATAGAAATATTTACCCAACAAAGGTTACCTCGCGATAACGGTAAGAAGCAACACGGAAAGTATTATGAAACTTTTGAAAATTTCAATAAAAAACTTACTCTACCGTACGTGTGCACATACTTGAGGCCGGTGAAACAAATTGGAAAGCAAATAAAGGTTTCCCGTTAAAAACGACGTAAACTTTTTCAATTACAAACTTGCGTGGCGCGGTGTAATATCTTGAGAGGGGTCACTGAACTTATCAGACACCGTAAATAAACAGTATCGACGCTGTAAGTTTTAAATGTTTCCAATGAACGTGTTTCCTTAGATAGATACACTCAATGTTGATATAGAAGGAACTAGTACTAGATTACTAGTATCTTATATATCGACATATCTTCTCTACATATTATAAAACAAAGTCGCTTCCCGTTGTCTGTCCCTATGTATGCTTAGATCTTTAAAACCATGCTACGGATTTTAATTCAGTTTTAATAGATAATAGATAGAGTGATTCAAGAGAAAAGTTTCTATGTATAATCCATGTATTATATAGTAGAAAAACACTGTCAATTTTCGATTTTTTATTTTTAGGCGGAACGAAGTTCGCCGGGTCAGCTAGTTATTTAATAAAATGTACAAGTGAGAAATTATGCTTCGATAATTTTGGATAATAGGTGCAGTTATTTGGATTTTAATATATAATAATATACATGATATAAATTGATGCCTTGACTATATTCTTGTGATTATAATATCTTTTATATCACATTATTTTAAATAGTTCTTACACTACTTACTAGAAGGAATACTCGTAGTTCATATAGTAATAGTTTAATGTCCCTTTTTTGTTTAGTTATATGTAAAAATATAAAATCTCCTAATATTTTTTATTTGGTAAGAGTACGTACATTTCAAAGATGAGCTCATCTGGCATTGAACACTTCAGTTTTCACGTGAGCCCCTTATCATCAAATGGCCTTATCATCAACATCATCACCCACTTTCGTTATCGACGTCCGGAATGCGCATTCGCGAAAATTAAATCTTTATTAAAATTTAAGAAAAGGGACTCAACTTTTATCAGTTATGAACTTTCGTGACATTTCGCGAAGAATTATTATCGCCTTATCTTCCGCCGGGTTCTCGAGAAACGAATTCAACTTGGCCTGTATTTACGTTCACTGCAGTTTCTTTCAATTAAAGATACTTAGAGTTCTTGCTCGCAGACGGACTTAGTTCGCTTTGAAACGTAATAATTATAATGAATGGCTGCGTTATATATAATGTAATTATGAAGCGTATCAAAATTGAAAAGCGGGTGGAAAAATTTAACTAGAAGCGCGCGTAAATTAGTCAGCATTGTTACACCCTTGCCTCTCCGCAAACAGTGGAAGTTAATTAAATAAAAATACCAACCAAATCCGCTCCCGCTGAGGTGTTAGGCAGCAATCAGCAAATAAAGAACCGCCAATAAGTTAGCAAGGCTATTCACAGAATCGAAATGGGCTGATTCATTGTCACGTCTCGTTTTGATTGGACGTGCTTTGATACCGATAGCCGGGATTCTGTTCGTTTTGAAATTTTAATATATATATTTTTATTTTCCCTTCATATTCGATTCTATTCTGCGGTTTCGCAATATTTATGACGAGTTGTTTCGATCGGAAGACCCAGTTAGAGTCGGATATGACTGTGACCAAGTTAGTATTCGTGTATCGAATAACTCTCATACGAGGCTGTATTTTTATGCGAGTCACGCAGGGACTGAAATAAACGCATTGCTATCATGTTATATTTATCGGATATCCGAACTTATATTGATTAGTTTCCTATAATATTTGGGCATATGGGTTAGTGATATTAGCCTGGTGTTGTTGCTCTCTAACAGTATGTACTTAAAACTGACTGAAGTTTCTAAAGTGTGCGTACAATTTTCAGCACATTGTTATTTGTAATAAAAAACCTTTAGTCATTTTATTGGTTAATACGTTAATATTTGGTTTGTAAAGATCTAATTAAGATTTACAATTGAAGATTAAATATTAAAATCTTTGAGTGGCAATTTTTGACCTTTAGACCACCCGCGTGGTCGAGCGGTTACCATATCGGTCTGACGCGCAATGGGTTCCGGGTTCGATTCCCGGCTATACAGGTATCTGAATGATGAGTTTAGATTCCTGTTCTGGGTCTGGGTGTTTGGTTATTCGTCTTTGTGTGTATCCATGGTACCCACAACACAGGAGAAAATCCAAGTGTGGGGCTAGGAGTGTATAAAGCGTGTTTACATATTTTGTTTGTTTACTCTTTACCTAATATAACTTGTTTTGTAAAAACAACTCATTTGTAAAAACGAGATGTAGTAGTGCGATGCCCCATTAAAACATAAATAGAAACAAGTAATCATACTAACTACTAATAAAAATAGAGCTGCAGCTCATTAAAATCCCTATAACTCTCAGGAAAAATTTTCGAGATTTTATCGTGGACTGAAATAGCTGGAATACTACTGCTTACTGCGATGGCTATCATTGTAGTACAGTAACGATGCACCTGTTACCGTCTTATCCACAGAGAGAATATCAAGCAGAAATGCCATACAGATGCACGTGCATGATTTATAGATTCGCTACAGGTGTTGCGGCTGCCTATTTCCGCCTTATAGCAGCAGAGTTCGCGCTGACGTGCTCTGTTTTAAACGCAGATATGCTTATATACGGCATTGTAATTTAGTCCACGGAAATCCTATTTGAGGTAGCTTACATTAAATTGTAGGAATACTAAAAACTTGCAAAACGGCACCAACGTGACGAACAAGACAAAGATAATTTAGAATTACTTACATATTGACGACCCGCGTGGCGCAGCGGTTACCATACCGGTCTGACACGTAGTGGGTCTCGGGTTCGATTCCCGGCCAGACAGGTATCTGAATGATGAGTTTAGATTCTTGTTCTGGGTCTGGGTGTTTGTGTATTCGTCTTTGTATGTGTCCATGGCACCCACGATACAGGAAAAAATCCTACTGTGGGGCTATGAGTGTAATAAAAAGCGTTAGCGTTATATTTTCTAGTCTAACTTTTAGAATAATAAGGATAGTTTAGCTCAATAAGCTCATATACTTAAAATACAAATTTTAATAAAACTAACTCTGAGATATGCAAGTGATTTAAATTTTGCTCGAAAATCACGTTTAAGCTTAAATAAATTAACTGACATTAAAAAAATGAAAAGAATCTTTAGTAGCGAGTGACATTTTTTAGTAACTTCTCTTAGTAAGAAATTGGTCCACAGTTGGCGGAAAATTTGTGTATATACGTAAATAACACATAATTGATTACATGATGAAACATAAAATAAAAACAAATTGATAAACTCATCGTTTTTCAACTTGTTTAAATAACTTCCTTAAATGGTAAAAGTCGTATCTGCTAGACGTCTATTCTGTGGTCTTATTTATATCCTGGAGTTGATCCACGTCACAAGTATCTCGTTATTATTTCGAGTCCCGGCTTACCTACTCGACGCATGTTTTAAAATACGGTAGCGATCTGAAATGTGGTACATATTTGTATGTGTAGAAGCGGTATTTGGTCTTATTTTTGTTTTATTAGTTAGAATCGTTGTTTGCGTTCTGACTAGTCAATTCAAGTTCGTAAAATGGATTAAAGGATTGAATTGCGGGAACTTACTATATTAACAGTATTTAGATTAAAAATCAAAGAATACTCTACACCAACGGCAAAGGAAAATAAGGTGTATATTACAGACAATAAATAACGAACATTATTTTACGTACATATAACATGATATCAATAGGTATACTCATATATTTATTATTGATTTACATCTTCCGTGTTTACACTATTAATATTAAAATTCACAGCAGCGTTCAATTAAACCTTTAAAAAAAGGAAATAGAATAGAAATTACTCAAAAGATTTTACAGTCGACTGAAAAGACATGGAGTTACCATGTTTTTCATGTAAAACCAAATGTTTCAAAGACATTCACTAGTATTACACCACGAGGTGTTTTAATAGCATCTTTGTGGCTCATAAAATATCCAAGACATTAGTCAACAGTTTGTGTTGAAAGTGACGTTTGTTGAGAGTATTCTTCATATGCCGTCCTTTTGAAGTGAGAATTGATGTTCTCATAAAATATACAACATAAGTTCCTATTCTGGTTCAAATTAGTTAAAGACGGATCAAATAACTGTATGTAACTCGATGTTCTAACAAAATTTAAAAAGGGAGCACTATAAGACATTTATCAATATCAAACTATAAGAAAGATTATTATCGTTAAATCAAATATATTAAATTATACGTATTGGAGAGCACAGTTAAGATGGTCAAATTATATGAGTATAAATATTAAAGCCGATTTTAAATGTAGCCTTTCTATTTTCTTTTAACTTTAAGGTGGAACGCCTAGTGTATCTGTCACTCCGGATTCGAACCAACTTTTACTAAGTTCGGATATAGGTACATAATTATCTGATCAATATCAATTCAATGTTTCATGGGTGAATATTATTACTTTTGAAACAAAATTTCGCTTAATTCAATCAAACACATATTATATTTTTAACCCTTTTCAAAATTGTACTTACATATCCCTTCAAAAACCAGATATATATCCGCATTAAAAGAAACATTCGATACATCGCATACTGTTGAATCACATCTCGGCCGCATTTCGATGACGAGATAGCACGGAAATAATTAGTGGCGCTTTATCCAAGCAGATCGCATTCAGTCGCATAATGAATGAAACGTCACCGCGCCGTGTGAGGGAAGAATAACGTCGCCTCATGACTGAACTGCACTCCGCAACCGATCGACTTATTTGCTATTTTTATATTAGCTACGTTTCTTTGTAGCTTTTTAGTAATTTTTCTGTTGCAATCTTGCCACTGGTATGCTCAAGAAATCTGTAGCAGTATGATTTAGACCTATAGGTCGCTCATGTTTAGCATTAACAAGTGGATGTTTGGATTTATCCTTTTTCATTCTAAAATACATAGGTTCACTCTTTCTACACACATAGCCCCACACAAGGATTTTCTCCTGTGTCGTGGGTACCATGGACACAAACAAGACGAATACACAAACACCCAGACCCAGAGCATAAATCTAAACTCATCTTTCTGACTGACCGACAATCGAATCTGGAACCCATTGCGCGTCAGACCAGTGACCGCTGCGCCTCACGGGTTGTTGAAAATACATACAGTTAACATAAGTATTGACCAAAAGCCTTAGTAATTAGTAGTTCGATTCTGCTTTTAACCGAACGTTCGATATATTGCATACTGTCGAATCACATCTCGGCTGCATTTCGATGACGAGATAGCACGGAAATAATTAGTGGCGCTTTATCCAAGCAGATCGCATTCAGTCGCATAATGAATGAAACGTCACCGCGCCGTGTGAGGGAAGAATAACGTCGCCTCATGACTGAACTGCACTCCGCAACCGATCGACTTATTTGCTATTTTTATATTAGCTACGTTTCTTTGTAGCTTTTATGTATTTTTCTGTTGCAATCTTGCCACTGGTATGCTCAAGAAATCAGTAGCAGTATGATTTAGACCTACAGGTCGCTCATGTTTAGCATTAATGAGTGGATGTTTGGTTTTATCCTTTTTTTATTCTAAAATACACACGCTCACGCTTACTACACTCATAGCCCCATACTAGGATTTTTTCCTGTGTCGTGGGTACCATGGGCACACACAAGACGAATACACAAACACCCAGACCCAGAGCATAAATCTAAACTCATCTTTCTGACTGACCGATCTGGAACCCATTGCGCGTCAGACTAGTGACCGCTGCGCCTCGCGGGTTGTTGAAAATACATACAGTTAACATATGTATTGACCAAAAGCCTTTGCTATATTAGTAGTTCGATTCTGCTTTTAACCAAACGTTCGATACATTGCATACTGTTGAATCACATCTCGGCCGCATTTCGATGACGAGATAGCACGGAAATAATTAGTGGCGCTTTATCCAAGCAGATCGCATTCAGTCGCATAATGAATGAAACGTCACCGTGCCGTGTGAGGGAAGAATAACGTCGCCTCATGACTGAACTGCACTCCGCAACCGATCGACTTATTTGTTATTTTTATATTAGCTACGTTTCTTTGTAGCCTTTATGAAGAATTTTTTCCTGTTGCAATTTTGCCAATGGTTGTGTGGTTGGTTAGATCTAAAGGCAGTTCATTTTTAGAATTAATGAGTGGAAGTTAGGATTTATCCTCTTTCATGCTAAAGTTTAGAACTAATAACATAAATAATGATAGACTTCCTCTTGCTATATTAGCAGATCGTTTTCTCTATACGTGAAAAATCAAATTCCTAAACATATATTCATATACCTTTTCATCTTATATCTGGTGGTTCCATGGCATCCACAAAGAGAATCTGAGTGTGGCTTTGTCAGAAAAAACCGCTGAATATTTAACATAACCAGGCGTTGTGTAATTACAAACTCCGGCAACACAAAAGTGACCATACTAAAGCAAAACCTTACAAATTATCGCCACTTTCACAAAGCGGCCGAATCTGTACCCTCGCCGTTTCCAACGCAATTTGTTGAAGCCTATTTAATTTTCATCCAACAACGTTTCATACTTTAATTAACCAGAAGGTTGTTTGTTCAAACGTTTAGAGTGAGACTCGTAACGGTCGAGATTTGAAGAAATTGATACAAATAGCGCTGAAATAACCGCCATCGAGTTAACAGACTCGAAATTAGCTTGTTGCGGAGTTAGCTATTTTATCAATAAGCAGAATAAAGGAAACGTTTTAAAGTTTAATAGCGTGAAATAAGTTTCAAGGTGCTTAAACTGTATTTAGCCTTAAATACATTGTAAAGTTAATTTCTATTTCGGTTACAATTCTCCCGGAGGCGGATGGCTCAAATGAACGTGGGCACGTGAGAGGTTCATTAACTCTAACACACTTACGGTAATTATTATTTACACTATGTTTCTCACAATTTGGATACTTATTTGATTCTAATTTGCAAAATTCGAATACATGCGATTTTATATGAGTATATCATCTTCTCACTTTAAACATCTTTCATCTACGTTTTACTGCACATATCGCAATAAAACATTCATTCGATATATTTACATGGTAATACAAAACAACATTAAATGTATTATTGCGATACGTAAAATATTTTTACAAAAAAACTTACGAGATGGCGAGCCACTATTAACATAGATTTGTGAAATAGGTAAATGTATGGCAGAAAAGTACTCTAAAAATTTCTCCAGCCATTGGCAATATTTATAACTAACATACATTATTACATCCACAAATGACCTTTCATCTTATCGCATGGTAAATGCAGTTTATGCCCATATTTCAATAAATAAACAATAAGATTACTATTATAAGTACTAATTTGGCATATATTGAATGATGAAATAGATGTAATGGAATCGAACTAGGAGAGGCGGCTACCTTTCAATGTGTCTAATTTTTTACCACCTAGCAAACTAAACGTAACTTTGAAAAGATCACAACAAGTAAAGGTCTTAAAATCTTTTATTTGTCAAGCGCAGCTGACTGTTGGGTTTTTAAGGGAGAGAGATATATAAAAATATGTAAATAAAAAATAAATAAATGTATACGTACAAGTGTTATTATGATCTAACGATCATCATTTGGTTGCCAGTATATACTTTTTATTTATATCAAACAAGCATTACACAAAAACGGACTAGACCTATATGGGGTTTACTTTTTATAAGATTGAAGTACCAAATGAACATGCAATCCACCTGATCTTAAGTGGCAACTGCCGCCCATGGACATCTGTAAGAACCTTTAAACAGAACATATTATACTCTACATAGATATGTAAAGTCAATCACAGATGCGCTGTTACTCTCAAGGACTGAGATGGTCACCTTTTATAAAAGTGAGCCAGCAACCACCGAACTTCTAAAAAAACGCAAGAAAAGCTTCACGATAGACATAAGAGTAGATGTGGTGACAGGTTAATCTATCACTAGTGCTTGCCAACGATTTCTCCTTACTACCGCAGTTTCGCCGTGAACATCCACGTAACTAAATAAACACACGCGTTCATCACTCTAAGCTTCACACTAGGATTTTATCCTGTGTTGTGTGAGACACGGAAAGAAACAAGACGAATTTACAAACACCCAGACCCAGAACATGAATGTAAACTCATCATTCAGATACATATTTGGTAGGGAATCGAACCCGGGACACATTGCGTGTCAGACCGGTATAGTAAACTGTCGAATATCAGCAAATATAATTTGAAAAAAGCATATTATGAGTACCCGTTACGTATTAAAATGTATTAGTTACGCGATAATATTAGTCTGAATCCGAAAAACTAATACTTTTAGATGTAAATTTCTTATAGTCCCTATCACCACCAAGTGTACAAGTGCAAGTATATTTGCGCAGTTTCAAAGCATGCATTTTATTCATGCGTGTATTCCCCATACGATGTAACAATATCGAGCTAGTTCAATTCAAATATATTGAACAACTGTACGGACAACGGCTATTTGCATTGGAAGAACATAAAATTAACTAGATGACCGGATATTTACCTACTATACCTAAGCGTTGAGTTTGCATAATATTATTTATTAAACAATTTAGAAATATCAAAAATATCAACTGTAATGGTAACCTCTACTCCTTGTTGTCTATAAAATTCACTAACTTACATTACTTTATTACTCTATCCAATGGAATTCCAACTGTATTGGTTATAAGTCTTCGCCGTGGGAGCGACGCAGGGTAATATAGGATTTTTACCACAATCAAAACCCCCCGGTGGCCGTCTTCAGCTCTACAAACAGGATTCTGGGATCTCCTAAGGAACACAACCGGAATCTTCTGAGCGGATGCCACCATCGGGCTCCTCCTATATGGGCGGCTGGGCCCACCGTGTCGTCCAGTCTTTACGACCATATGCAACTACATATACTGCCGTCCTTTTTGGGAGCTTCTGGCTGGACGGTTCAAGCTCCCACTCTAGCAGCCCGCAATGCCCTGAAGCCCCTTTTAGTCGCCTCTTACGACAAGCTAGGGATACCGTAGCCCTATTATGATCGCGGAACTACAGGGACGATCTGTAATCAACCCTAGATAATATCTATTGCGGCGGATCCTCGTCCAAAAGGTTGGAGCGGACCTTTCTCCCGCGGCTGTCGTTGCGGCGATGGTTCAGCGGCGAGAGGCCTGGAACGGCATGATCACCTTCTGCGAGGACGTCATGTCAGCGAAGGAAGACGCCGAAAGGGCCAGAGAGCGCGCTGAACCCTCTCGGAGAAGGATCCGCCGCGGCCGCCGGCAACGGCGCCTCGTCCCTGTAGCCTCGGGGTCAGAATAGGGCTACGGTATCCCCTGCCTGTCGTAAGAGGCGACTAAAAGGGGCTTCCGGGGTTGCAGACGGCTAGAGTGGGAGCTCGAACCGTTCGGTCAGGCAATCCCGGGAAGGACGGCGGTATGTGTGGTCGCATACCGTCGTAAAGACTAGACGGAGCGGTGGGCCCAGCCGCCCATCTGGGAGGAGCCCGATGGGGCAGCGCGCTCGGAGGATTCCGGTTGAAGTCGTTTCGAGATCCCGGAGTCCTCTTCCACGGCTTCCACGCTTCCACGGCGTCGGGTACCTTTGGAAGGTTTCCCCCTCGAAAACAAAAAAAAAGATAATATCTATTAATGGTCTTGCTTAGTAGTTGTCTTGAGGACTAAGTTGGAACGCCACAGTATAGTTTGTCTCTCTACAAACTAATCAGTGGCTTCACTTCACACTGACACTTCAGATCGCTTCAGCCCAAAACAAAGCAACGCTTAAGACTGTTGCTATTAGGCAGATGCAGGGATAGTACTTATGGAGTCCTACTTTGGGTTTGCAATACGTTTTACTACATTCAGAATGGAGATGACGTAGCAATTGAACTACAGAACCCTACGACGCTTACGGATGAAACTAAATTATTAAAAAATACTTGAGCTTTTCCACGAAAATCCTATCTAGCAACAAGTACAACATCTCTAGTTACGATGCAAAAATAAAAGTGCAGTAGGTATTAGCTATTTATTTTAAATTGAAACTGGATTGGTTCTTTTCCGGGTAGTGCGTGCAAGTGATCGCGTCATTTATTGCGTCTGAGAATAGTGGAAGTTTTCTCGAACGTTTCAAGCGCTGGAGACGATTCTTTTACAAGTTTTAAAACGTTCCACCATACATGCCACTCTAGTGAATTCAAGCTTTTCTTTTATTAAACTGCGTTTTGCTACTTTTATTTTTTGAAATCATTTTCAAGTACGTATCCTTTAATATTGACTGCAAATATAAGTTTTTTGTCATAATGTTCGTTGATTCTCGAATATTGTGTATATAATACTAATATTATATATTTATACATAATATTCGAGAATCAGAATCAGAACTCGAACTAATCAAGTTTGTAGGTAAAATAATGTTCGAAGATTAAAGTGATTTCGGTCACGTTTTAATTGTATCTTAGTTTATGCAGAATGTGTTTACGATACCAATATGCTACTTTTGATAAATGGTCAATGTTAACTGTTAAAGCTAATTCCTATATAGAGAGGAAATAAGGTACATAAACATTGAGTCCGAGAAATATATGCCATCAAATATATGCCTGGCTGAAGACCGAACCTGGAGTCATAGACTATTTAAGGTGTTTTTAATGCGTTCTAAGGACAAATGGTGGTGGCCTAGTTTTTTTTTTGTTATTGACGGAAAAACATTTAAAAGATAACAGAGCGACGCAACATTTTGTGGGATTTTTACCGCATTAAAACTCCCCCAGTGGCCGTCCTCGGCGCTACGAAGAGGACTCCGGTATCTTCAAGCTTCATGGGCCCACCTCATCGACTGGTCCTTACGACGGTATGCGACCAAATACACCTTCGTTCTTCCCGAGTTCGCTTGGTTGGGCGAATCGAGATCTTCTTCTAAAATATAGCAATAGTATGAAAATAGTACGCATGTTTCAAGCTAGTCCTTAAAAGTAACAACAGGTGCACAACATCAAGTATAACGTCAAATTATTTTGTTTAAAGTTGTTATATCGAACATATAATCGAATCAAACATGGTAAATCAAAGATTATTAAACTTAGCTATAATACAAATTGTCTGGTAAAAAATATTATCCATCCACCTTATTCACATAAATACATTAAGATTATTTTCTCTAATGTTGACTTCTTTTTATGTACAGTCATATATTACGCATTTATAAAAATGAAGAATTTTTAATAAAAACTTATTAGATTCTGTTCAAATATATGAAAGTGTAACTTAGAAAAATGAGGGTTATGTTATGAATCCAGTAAAGACTGTTACTTTAGCAAAAATGAAGGCGTCCTTTAATAAAATGGAGGCATATTGTGACTGGTCTCTAGGTAAAGTCGATTTAGTCTGCATTCAAGTAGCCTACGACCTCCGCACAAGTCTATTGTGCTGGCCTTTTCCGACTTCAATATAATTTGAGGCATTTTTCTGCACACATCCCCTTTGTCGCAGGAATCCATCTTTCTATTATAAAGATTTTCCACTATAAGGACGCTATACTCAAACCCGCTTTGTCAATTTTGTAATGTGCGAATTGTTGTAATTCTCTACACATTGTCCCGTAAATGGAATCGAATTATGTGCTTCTCGTGGACAATTTACGGATTAATCTGTTTGTTACGTTTTAATATGGTTACGTGTTTTTCTCTATTAAGATAAAACAGCGTGCCGTGGCAGCTCACGGCATTGTTAAAATGTATAATGAGCTTATAAATTTACGACAGTTTAAGCGTTCAATGATACATATTATGTGACATTTTTCATGTCCACCAATCTGCACTTAGCCAGCACGGTGGACTATGGCCTAAAACTCTCTCATTCTGACAAAAGACCCGTGCCCAGCAGTGGGACAATAATGGGGTGGCACCAACATTTTTCAGTATTTATAGTACCTATTGTACTGTCGTGAATAATTGTGCGTACATTAATGTTACGTATCTTAGGAATAAATAATTAAATGAATAAAACAATTCAACTTCGACACAGGGATAAGTTACTTCGTCTTTATAGTCATTAATGAAACTTCAGATTTCTGAGTGTGTGACTAATATACCCACTTTCTTCAATCTGAATAATGAAACGACGTTATTTCTTTCTCCGTCGTTAGTCTCAATAAGTATGAGCAGTAACAAGAAACAATTTCTAAGTAACGTGCTTAAAATGTTGTAACAATGTCGACGAACCATGTAGTTTCGTGAAACAATTCTCAAATCAGCCGAACAAAACACGTAACGACGGTTCGACTTTCACCATTATTACAAGTCGTCCGTTACAAAAGAGTGGAACCTAAAGAATTAGATCTTTGTTTAACATTAAGCGTGTAATTTCCTTACAATGGCACGGCTATTCTAGTTTTAACTGTCAGCGCAAAGAAAATCGAACAAAAGGATAACAAGCAGTGCAGTAATCACCTTAAAAATAGATCAATACCGATTTCTCTGCGGAGAAGCGTTCGCGACCGTGAAAGAACAAAGTGGCTGCTGATTTGTGGTCGACGACGCTGCATTCAGCGTCCCATTCCTAGAGAGAATGTGATACGTAGATAGATCTGATGGTAAGTACAGCACATTTTAGTGGTGCGGAACAAAAAGAGCAAATTGGCGGCTGCCCAACCAACTGTACTGGCGGCTTGTTTCATACGTCACATTAATTAAGCATCAGATAGAATCTCGGCGTGTGACGCTCTGAGATATTTACGATAAGCCCTCAAAGTAGTAAACATGATATTTCGACCACCAGTCGACAGGTGTTCCATTCTGATTAAATAACTGTCGACATAATTCTAGATTTTGCGTTAATTCCTCTTAAATAACAGTGCGCTCTACAAAATAAGCCTTTATAATCAAGTTAATATTACAAAGTTTAATTAACCACATTTTCAAATATCCATTATCATGTCATTATATCGTTCAATTAATGTCACAGCGTTAACGGTCACACTATAGGCTTCCAACTGTTTCTAATTTAAGCTCATCATTATTAATTTGTCATATGGTGCTCAGCTTACACAAATTTAATAAACGTAAACCATCCAATGCTACTTGTTTTAATCAGCATTGTAATAACAATATTTATTTTACGTATAAATTATGAAAATCTTATATTATCATTAAGGATTTACTTAATTTATTAATTTGGAGCTCGATATATAATAATAAATGAATTTATTTTAGCGTACCTAGGTACGAGGTGCGAACCTTGTAATTATAATTATATTATAGGATAATGATTGTAAGCACAAACTAGGTATTGTAATCAGGATAGGCGAATCTTTTTTTAAGATTTAAGTAGCAAACAAACATGCAGCCCACCTGATGTTAAGTTCGCTTTGGCCCATGGACATCTTTAACCTACTTCATCTAAAGTCAATCACAAATGCGTTGCTACTTCTTAGGTCTAAAATGATCGCTTTTTATGAAAGTACGCCGGCTACTTCAACCTTACAGTGTTCACTTGCTATTTTATAAATGAAATAATGCACATAGTCTGTCTAGTAAAACGTCTTACATGAGTAAAAAGGCTTAAATACAGTTCACATTTCGATTTTTCAAAACTTGTAAAACTTATAATAACGCGACGGCCAATGCCTTTTGAAACATTGGTATTATATAAAAAAGGTTTCATTCAACGTGCACGTTTGCCGGCAAACTAGGCTGCGTTTTCTTTGACGGCATCCTAGGAAACCTCGTCGTGAGTAAACAGCGTGGGACGATTTATGCGCAGTTTGAGCGGCTTTCGTCTTTGTTTCAGGTAATGACCCCGCTTTCATCCCGGCTTCAATGGGCGCGAGTAAAGAGTTCAGATACTGGCCGTAACTCAGCGACTTGTAAAGTTTGCCTTACGAGGAATATACGAGTCAATCATACACGCGTTACTTGCGTTAATATATCCTATCTAAGTTATCTATGAACTTAACATCATTATAGAGGAGGCAAGTTTGAAAGTAAGATGGTCAATTTGGCTGATTTTATAAATGAGGCAAAGAAAAAGCATGACTTGAAGGTCGCAGTTTCCGTGTCTTATTTTGAAGACACTACTAATATTTCATCGTTTCATGTTTGATGATAATTATGTTGAATGGTATCAGCACAGATTTGGTCACTAGAAAATATAATATAAGGTCAGTGCAAATGCGTTGGACCCTTGAGAGCAAAATTGCAATGTCTTGCGTAAATGTCTCTCTCTTTTATGACATTCGAAACTTAATATAAACATTCTTTATGATTTAGCAATTTAAGTACCAAATAGACTACTAGGTGGTAGAACCAGTGTAGTTCGATCGGGGAAGCACCACCGCCACACCTATTTCTATGAAGCATTTTTTTGCGTTTCGATGGAAGGGTGTGGTTGCCGGCACACCTTTATATGATGCGACCATCCTAGTCCTCGGAAGTAGCAACGCGTATGTAACTTCAGATAGAACCCATGTCCTATTTGAAGTTGCTTACAGGTGTATGGGCGGCAGTGACCACTTACCATCAGGTGGACTGCATGCTCGTTTGCTACTTCAATCAGATAAAAAAAATCTCATAATAAATAGATATTGAAGTTCTGGGATATCAGTATTCAATTACCAAATAGCGTGACTACTTCTTAGAACTAAGTAGCTTTATGTATTAGTCTAGAAACGAAGTGCCCTAACACATTTTAAGAACCAGAATCTCAGTTCTTAAACATATCAGTTAAAAGGTAAAAAATCTAAAATTTTAAATTTATTTCTAGTTGTTCTCAACATAAATGGAATAAGACATCTAAATCTTCCCCAGATTCTCTAAACTAACAAACCACACAGTTTACCTCACCTTAGTTTAATTACAAACTCGGGACCTTTGATTTCAATTCCCTTACGAAAACAAGTTCCAAAAGTTAACCAAAGTGCCGAAGGTCACTTTAACAGATAGTTAGTGAGCTTACCAAAATATAGATCGCGTGTTTTCTTAAGCTTTGAACGACTACATCAGATGAGTGTATTTACTCTAGGGATGCTCCTAAAGTTATTCGTATTCTTTGTTTTGAATACTTGTCTACGTATTCATCTTACATCTGATTTTGAATATACATTAAATACAAATCAATCAATCAATCAATGTTGGACCACATTTAAATCTTTTATCTAATGGGATTCGATTGAACTTAACAACGGTTAAGCAATCTTTATTAACTTAACTTGTTAACTTTAGTATTGAAAAACCAGAAAAGAGAAATTCAGCACAACCACAACCACACTGATTGATAATTACTGCGGTTTTTATGCAACATTACTATGACTTTAAACTTTGGATTATATACTCACGATATATTCGTAAACGTAGCACCTCCTCCTCCCCGTCAACCTATTATTGTCCCACTGCTGGGCACGGGTCTTCTCTCAGTATGAGAGAGTATAAGCCATAGTCCATCGCGCTGGCCAAGTGCGAATTGGTGGACTTCACACACCTTCAAGAATTTTTTTTTTAAAGAACTCTCCAGTGCGTAGGTTTCCTCTCGATGTTTTCCTTCACAGAAAAGCAGTGATCATTAATTTATAATACGCAAATGAATCAGTGGTGCGTGCCTGGGTTTGAACCTCAGACCTTCCGATCGAGAGGGCAAGTTTCAACCAATAGGCTATCACTGTGAAAACGTAGCATTATTTCAGCAAATAATAAAGAACATTTGGTGTCACATTTTTATTATCCCGAATCGCAAAATACTTTACATTTACAAAGTCTGTGATTAGGTTGTGATACCCTAAGACAGTTGATAGTGTTTAATTACAGGATTTCTGAGCTATTTTTTGCATCCGAAAATAATATTTTAGGCTGCCCGGAACATCCCTACGCTACGTGAGGGAGAGGCGGGGCTTGTAGCGTCACACGGCCCGTTCCGACTGTAATGACCCTATAACGGCCCGCATTATTATTTATGTTGTGTAGCTGAGAACGGCATAATAGTACCATAAGAATGAAATAAATTCTCACAAACTTTGAGCTCTTAGCGCTTGAAACCGAGATAGCACTATTGTTCCACATTCGTTGAAATAATGCCTTCGGTTGGACTCTTGTGGGTAATTATATATTTAAGGGATGTATAAAAAACAACACGCTTTCTATACCATTAGGATATTTTGTGTCGTTGATACAATAGGACACAAAAACTGCTGTGTGTCTGGTCGGGCATCGAATTCGGAACCTGGCTGTGCCGACCAGATGAATTGGCGACATCCACCTGTATCTGGTCGGCACAGCCAGGTTAACTTAAATCCATCGTCCCAGGTAAAATCAAAAACCGCTTATTAATAGTTTTTGACGTATTATTCTTAGTATTTGACGACCTGCGTGGCGCAGCGGTTACTATTCCGGTCTGACACGCAGTGTGTCCCGGGTTCGATTCCCGGCCAGACAGGTATCTGAATGATGAGTTTAGAAGCTGTTCTGGGTCTGGGTGTTTGTGTATTCGTCTTTGTATGTGTCCATGGCACCCACGACACAGGAGAAAATCCTACTGTGGGGCTATGAGTGTAGAAAGCGTTTAAAGCGTTTTAAGTATTCGCTATGCATTCAGAGAGGTATATCAACACCGCGATAATGTTAGTCTAAAAGTTAAAATAATGTAGGTCTAATCTCTAAAAAGTGACTATAAGTAGTCAGTACTGAAAGTTCCGCCATTTTTAAAGTGTGTGACTAACAAACTCTCCTTGATTGGATCACTGGAATGGTTTTATTTCTCACTCGTTACTCATAACCTGAGCAGTGCCACTTGAAATTATTAAAACGAAGTAACTTACAACCATCGGTTCATTAATTAATTTGCAAAAGTCTACAGTAAAAGGAGTATTTTAGTTATAAATACCAGGTAAAGCTTTCCAGCAACAGAGTATCGCGACTTCATTATCAGTGTTTATTGGAAACTCAATAACTCCGATATAAATGCATTTTTCCTTTACCTTTTGTTTTTCTTTTACTCCGACGAAAATATTCTGTTGTCAGCTTATTTTATTGTAGGGATAAATAAAGGTGGAACAGTTTTATTATATTATGAAGACATCTACTGGTTGGGAGGATAAATATGAGAGGAGTTGGTAAGCGTTTAAGCGTGTTACTCGCGAGTCGCTATAAAAATAAGAGGGTTTATATCGTGCGTCTTTTTACCCAAATTATGTGTTTGCCGTTGTTTCTGTTTATATAACAAACATGTAATTGTAGCAATAAATGTAACGTATTTTATCGGGTTCGGATGCTTGAGTTCGCTATGATAGGCCAAGTGTAAATGTGTGAAAATTTTCTGTAAAATAGCTCCATACATTGAAACCTTTTTTCGGCACTTGGCAAAGTTATTAAAGATAACGTCAGAAATTTATTTCAATTATTTATTAAGCTCGACTTAAGGTTTGAAACTTGACTGATATGATTTTCGAAGGTGGTAGAACTAGTGTAGTTCGGCCGGGGAAGTACCACCGCCACACCTATTTCTAGCGTGAAGCATTTCTTGCGTTTTGATGGAAGGGTGTGGTTGCCGTCAGACTTTTACATGAGGCGACCATCATAGTACTGGGGAGTAACAACGCTTCTGTGATAGACTTCAGATGGAACCCATGTTCTGTATGAAGTTGATTACAGACGTCCGTGGCCAGCAGTGACCACTTACCATCAGGTGGACCACTCTCGTTTGCTACTTCAGTCAGATATAAAAAAATGTAATTACCAAACGATGTATACGACGTATATGTATTGCCGTAATTATGCCATAATTAACCTCAGCTAAGATGAAAGTTTCACTGGAAGTTAGCCATTAAGATGATCAACCCTAACACTAAGCTAAAACGCCTTGTATAAGTATATCTTCCTTAACAACACAAAGCATTGCTCTTATTGGACAGAAATTGGTCGGGCAGGGGTAGCACCGACGTAGAACCACCACTCTTTACCACTCTCAAAGAGAATTGTTTAGTAATGAGTTGTAAAAATAATATAATCTAGGAAAATGACAGTTATTAAAAAAAGAGAGAAGACGTTTCAATCCAATTTATCAGTAACGAAAGAGCAATTTTCTTCTGCACAAGTCTTAGAAGTGAGTTCTGTCTAGAACTAAATTAAAGAAGGGTGGGCGAACCTAGCTCTCAGAAATCGGAAAATAAGATTCCTATCGTGCTTGAAAAGTTAAGACCTTATTGTCTTAAGTAAAAGCTTGTGAAAGTTTCCCTGCTAGAACTGTGGTGGCACCGTCGACCCATTTATTTTTAGTCATGAGTCATCATCATCTTATTTAAAGGTTATACCTCCATGGCTACCAATACGACATCTATTTTTATTTAACAGTAGAAATGTCAAATGCTTAAGTATTCTAATATAGGTAACCTTAAGATATGCAAAATCGAAATTGTTCGTATGTGTTTTATAATTAAGACAACAATAAGGAAACACAAAATTATTTATTTCTTTTTAATAGTTTTACTTTGAACTAGGTTTTATGCACAATATTAATATTACGAGATCCAAGTCAAATACAAGCTTTAAGATTGGAAGAGGTATAGGTATTAATAATTAATTAGGGATTGTGTGTATTCGTCTTGTGTGTGTCCATGGACACGACACAGGAGAAGATCCTAGTGTGGGGCTATGAGTGTAGAAAGCGTGTTTTCGTGTTTGTGTGAAAGCGAGAAGCCTTCCAACCATTGAGCAGTTTTATAACCTAGTCTAAATCTGCTCAATTTGAAAAACACCTATGTTTTATGGTATGGTTACGAGTCTGGAGGTATCACTGTCACACCTTTTTCTGCCTATTAACGCCTATTAACGCTTATTGACATCATAATGCCTATTTATAAAGCACTTCTTTTTATAAAGCACTTCTGGTTTAAAAAGTGTCGTATGGAAGACATATAAATAGGTACAAGCCGTTTAAACTTAGTCTTCAGAGGTAGAGGAACTTAGTCCTCAGAGGCAATTTGTCTATGGTCAAAGTCAGGTAGGACTTTAATCGTATTTTTTTTATCTGACTGAAGTAGCAAACGAGCATGCAGTCCACCTGATGGTAAGTGGTCACTGCCACTCATGGACATCTGTAATTAATCTCATACAGACCATGGGTTCCATCTGAAGTCAATCACAGATGCGTTGCTACTCTCAAGGACTATGATGGTCGCCTCATGTGAAAGTGTGTATTTGGGGCTAGACACCGATATGCACGAGAGGCAGTGGACAGACAAGGTCGATTGTATGCTCGTTACCTTCAAATATTAAAAAAAAATGTTTGGTAAGACAGTAATAGTTTAGATGACTGTTAAATTAAAACAAAGTACCCACTAAGCAGCCAGAAAAAGTCGTATCTCCGTATCTTTTATTCAGCTTCTGTAAATAAATCGGCAATTCGTTCCAACATTTAGCCTACATGTTTTATTACACTGGTGCCCACTTCTATTTTCGTTTCTCCGTACTTACCTGTAAATTCAATAATCCACATAGAAACTGTTTCGAAAGTAGATTTAAGTTCTCTAAAGTTGATTTAAGCTTTGCCAAGCTTACGTTTTTATGTAAGAAAAGTACTGGAATATAAGATTTTGTTCTTATTAATAAATAAATGGAATGACGTGAATGCATGCGGCACGTTTTTAGTTATGCACATGAATTTTCAAATCTCATCTTTGGAAGATTAACGTTTAATATGTAAGCAGGCATAAATGACCACTCAATTGAATCTACGTTTTTGAGAAGGAATGACATGTATGTCATTATGGCGTATCGATTTTATTATGATGTTTTAGTTAGTTTTAGTAAATAATTGGTTCCAAACCATTATTGTGCCATTGCTGGGCACGGGTTTCCTTTCAGAAAGAGAGAGTTTTAGGCCACAACTACCGCGCTAGCCAAGTACGTAGTGGTGGTAGCTGTGGACAGTGGTAGTAAATGTTTATGGGCAGCGGTGACCACTTACTATCAGGTGGACTGCATAATCGTTTGCTCCTTTAATCTTATAAATAAAGTAACGACAATAAACTGGACGTTTTCTAATCTTAAAATTTCACGAACATTAAGAAAAAATACTCGTGGAATTAAAAATTTAACAACAACGAAATTGAACTCGGCGTACTTAAATTATGAAGTAAATAATTATGACGGTCTAATTTGAAATTTCGTCAACCGCAAGTCGATTAAACCGTTCAGTTAAGGTTTTAGGAGTTTTTATAAAAGATCCCTGTGGGCACTTTGCGGCTATAACTTTCGATTCTCCATAGAGAAAATTAGCTTGCCATTTTAATACGAAGTAAAAACGAAGGAAAAAGGCACGCGAGCCATTAGAGAGCCTTAACGACTTCGATCAGATGAATAAATGATTGAATTTTCAATTAAGATTAGAGGGCGACGAGAAACTTTGTTGACAATTGTCGAGCGTACGACTTGCTGCATTAGCAGCGAGTAAACGAGGAGTGGAAACTCTTCTTTAACTCTACTAATTTTCTTTGTGAGACTGCAGCAAGTAAGCTATCATCATGGTAAATTGTCACTACCACTTTTAGCAGTTTCATATTAAACAGGGGATTTATCTGAAGTCAATATCAGAGATGCATTGTTAGGCCGTTTAGGATTGTCGGTTTCCTTCAACTATTTCCATTACCCTTAATTCAATCGACAACGTTATAAAGGTACTTAACTATACAACGTTTTTATACAAGTTTAGAATAGTTAGTGTGGTTATTAGTGTTTCTAAAATTAAAAGATAATATCGCTTGGGCTAGATACTCAAAGATCTATTGTTAATTCTCTATCTGTGATGAGGCACATCCCTTAGGCAAGGAGGGAAATGAAAAATTTTTCATTAGCCTTTTAATTTTTGGATTTTCAGAAAGGAAAAATGCTTTGATAAACCACAGGCTAATTGATAATTGGAAATACTAGACAGAACACAGGGCAGTGGATAGAAATGCGTGAAAATTTGTGCAATAGGCAGTTGGTATGTAAAGATTTTAGAGAATCCATAGATTATTATTTATGTAAGAAAACCTTGCTTGCGAAATCAATTGAAGGTGGCTTTCAATTCGAAACCAGATTCCAATGTCTAGAACATTCCTCACCATGATATCCTAATCAGAATCGGTGGGGAGTTTCACTTGTAATTCTTATCTGTTTATAAAGTTATATAGCATAAAATGCTTATAGGTAATAAGTGGTTTAACAGGTAGTAGAACCAGTGTAGTTTAACCGGCGAAGTACCACCTCGACACCTATTTTTAGCGTGAAACATTTCTTGCGTTTCGATGGAAGGATGTTGTTGTCGGCACTTTTTTATATGAGGCGACCATCCTAAGATCCCTAGGACTAATCCTCGGGAGTAGCAACGCATCTGAATCATATGAAGTTGCATATAAATGTTGATGAATGGCAGTGACCACTTACCATCAGGTAAACTGCATGCCCCTTTAACTATGTACTTTAGTAAACCTGTGTTATGTTAAACACGGAAGTCTCCGCAGTAAGATTCTTAACATACTGACACAAAGACAGTTAGAACGTCATTATTATTATTTACAGTGCAGTAGATCAACTGCTGACAAAAGTTACGAGCTAGGTGGTTCCATTAAAATAGTTTCTAAAATATCTCGGGTTGACAAAAGAACATTGTCGGTTTAACTGAGTGCACCTATTTTGAGATATGAGAATACTGAAACATCAAATCTCTAATTAAGAAAAAACGCTTTCTACACTCGTAGCCACAGTAGGATTTTCTCTTGTGTCATGGGTGCCATGGACACACAGAAAGTCGAATACACAAACACCCAGACCCAGAACAAGAATCTAAACTCATCATTCAGACACCTGTCTGGCCGGGAATCGAACCCGGGACCCAATGCGTGTCAGACCGGTATGATAACCGCTGCGCCACGCGAGTCGTCCATAGAATAATTGTTCCATAGAATAATTCGACAGTATTTTGTTTTGTTACAAAAAAGTGAAAATTAAAATTAAATTGAATGTAAATAAATATTGTTACATGGACATGTTAATTTAACATGTGCAGCTAATTAAATGACAATTCACGCAAAAGAAAAACCACTGCCATACTCTGAGTTTTAAAAACGACGTTTGACTTAGAAATCTGTAGATTTTGGTTTTGAATAGAAACTAACTATTAGATGAAGGTAGTAAACAAAAATGAAGATGGCAGTTGTATAAACGAAGGCACCGGTGCACATAGTAATAGTAAGCAAAAACTTCAATTCTTTGCTACATAATATCGACTTAATTAGCGGACCTGGCGAATTTCGTTGAAAGTCAAAAATCTAATGTTTTATCAGTTCCTCCACTATATTGTGTATATATTATACATAAAACCTTCCCCTTGAAACACTATCTATTACAAAACTGCATTAAAATGCGTAGCGTACTTTTAAGGACTTAGCATACATAGGGAAAGACAGCACGAAGCTACTTTGTTTTATAATATGTAGTGATATACGATAAAATGATTATCATAAAATTGTTACTTAATAAGCAGTGTTGCATTTTACTACTAAATGGACCATTGAATTTCATTGTAATATATTTTTAAGGTGAGGCCAAATTAGTAAGTGTTTACGGTACCCACAACATAATATTAGAAGGTGGTAGAACCAGTGTAGGTCGACCGGGGAAGTACCATCGCCACACCTATTTCTGGCGTGAAGCAGTTCTTGCGTTTCGTTGGAAGGGTGTGGTTACCGGCACACTTTTATATGAGGCGGCCATCACATCTGTGATAACTTCAGATAGAACCTATGTTCTATATGAGGTTGCTTACAGATGTCCATAGGCGGCGGTGGCCACTTACCATCAGGTGGACTGCATGCTCGTTCGCTGTTACAATCAGATAAAATAATAATAATAATAATTACATGTGTATCTTAAACACACAAATGTATTCAAATCTAAAATACGATGGGATTGTCAAATAAACTTAGCAAATACTGATTATATTTTAACAAAAAGATGCTCAGATAATGAAACGTCTTCAACTCCGTTTTATTAGATATTACTCACTTTAATTGCTCAAATTAAATAGTACTGAAGAACGCAAACATTACTAATGAAACACAATAACACATAAATTCGCAAAGCAGTCATTTCTTAAGTCACGTCCGTTGTCGGAAACAACTGCTTCCTGAATTGTGTTCTAGTTAAAAATTAAAATTTTACCCTCATTTCATTACATAACTCAGGGCATAAAAGTTACGAGTGGTTCTTACACGGACAGTGCTTTAAAGCAATTTGCTCAAACTCAACGCTTTTCATAATATTAAGGTGGGTTCTGAATGAGGTACGATCTTATACACCCAACGTTTGCAGGATAATCACTTGTTTTATCAACTTCATGTGTCAGAAATCAAAGCCATCTTTTTAAAAGGCTATATGTATAATATGTATAATAATGTGACATGTTGTGATACTGTCAGACCTTATTTTTTATTCTCGAGGGGGAAACCTTCAAAATGTACCCCACGCCGTGGGAGCGACGCAGGGTTATGTGGTATTTTTACCGCACTAAAACCCCCCCGGTGGCTATCCTCGGCGCTAAAAGGAGGACTCCGGGATCTCGAAACGACTTCAACCGGAATCCTCCGAGCGCGTTGCCCCATCGGGCTCCTCCCAGATGGGCGGCTAGGCCCACCGCTCCGTCTAGTCTTTACGACGGTATGCGACCACACATACCGCCGTCCTTCCCGGGATTGCCTGACCGAACGGTTCGAGCTCAGACTCTAGCCGTCTGCAACCCCGGAAGCCCCTTTTAGTCGCCTCTTACGACAGGTAGGGGATGCCTTAGCCCTATTTTGATCCCGGAGCTACAGGGACGGATACTGTCAGACCTACCTACTGTTTTACTAAGTTTGGATATTTTCACTATAATGAAACGATGTAAATAAACAGTATCCCCCGATTCCCAGTATTACGTACTGGGAATCCGGGGTTCGAATCCCATACACATAACTCTGATTTCAAAGTTATGTGTGAGACAAAGTTACCTATCGTAACTACACGACGTAAAAAACATCATACAAAAACCTGCATACTCGAGATTGTTATAAAACTTTCCGAGAGTTGTTTGAAATGTTCAAATCCATATTTGGACAGTTTGGTAGCCCAAAATACTCTTCACATTCTGAGAAGTGCCCAGAAATTGTGCCCAGTAGAACACTAATGACTTAACGATGTTGAAACAATTTAAGCAGTCTTAGGCTAAACGCGTGTATATCATTCTAAGTGACGAGTGTAGAATTAATGTTCAACTTTAGCTGTGAGATATACTGAGCGTCGGTACTCACCCTTAGGTGTAAAATACGTGACATCATTGAGAAATTGTTTAAAACTTCGCGCTAAACCGTCTCACCGCAGTGTGAAGGTCTTTAGCATTGTCCCTGTTTTGTAGTAAGGAGTGGATAATTGTCGTAATTGCCTACCCGATAATGCATTTTGCATTTCCAGCACTACAATGCCTATACAACGTAATCGTTTTATTTGAAAACTGTTCTTTTATTTCTTTTGTAATAGACATCAGCGTCATTTAAATTGCAAGAAAAAGAAAGCTTCGTGATACATTTTCACTTTCAGATAGATAAATAGAAAATACATTAATGTTTTTGTCTTTGTAAATTTTAACGATTATGACCATGATTTATTTAAATTTTAATATTCTGTTATCGTGTTTTATTAAATGATTTTGTCATAATGACGACCCGCGTGGCGCAGCGGTTATCATACTGGTCTGAAGCGCAATGGGTCCCGGGTTCGATTCCCGGCCAGACAGGTATCTGAATGATGAGTTTAGATTACTGCTCTGGGTCTGGGTGTTTGTGTATTCGTCTTGTGTGTCCATGGTACCCACGACACAGGAGAAAATCCTAGTGTGGGGCTATGAGTGTAGAAAGCGTGTTTTTTTTATAATATTAATATAATAAGTAAGTCTGCTTCTTTTCTAAAAAGTACAAAAAAACTAAGCCCAAAAGTGAAAAATAATAACTAAAAGATACTGTCCAATTTATAAAGCACAGTTACTGTTGTTAAAAGAGACAGCGAAATATTATAAACGTAAAATTAAAATTACAACAAGCGCTTCAATTGTAATATTTTTAAGAACCTCAGTAATCAATTTACCGACGAACAGTGAAACAAAAGGGTCTCCCCTGCTCATTTATTCAGAAGCTGAAGATTCTTAAATGTAGCCAAAACTTTCTTATTTCATTAAACAACTGAATTCATTGTCATTTATTATATTTGCTAACAAGCTTGTCAACGCGGGTTCACTTGTGCGTTTTAAACAAGATACAGTTTTTAACATATAACCTGCAACTACAGGATAATTTAATTACTTAAATCTCATGCATTTTTATTACGGGATCAATAAGATTTTACAACATATTAAATTACATTGTATAATATTAATGCAGATATTATTTTGGATGGGTCGTTATAAGATCACGTGGCAAATGAATTACATAATATAGTTACGGTACGGATACCGAGAACTAACTTTGAGATGAAGCCTTCTACATCCAATACGTACGCTTTGCTATTTCAAAAGGCTATATAGAAATGCCTCTGTTCCCAGTTGTGTTGCACGGGCTTTTAAACCCTTCAGACACACCTTTAGAGACACAATAGCGTGAGTACCTGTTACTTTGTTGTAAATAGGCGATATTGTGTAACCGACGTCGAAGCCCCAGGAAACCCTGTCCGGTTATCAACTTTATAATTTGTATGTTTTCTTCGCGTTCGCAATATTTCTTTATATGTTTCGTAGCAAATTGTACGTTTTAATTTGCTTTCTTTTATAAGGTATTATTTTAAACTTGCATTCTTTAAATAAAGTGAAAAATAAATATATTCAGTAGCAAAGTGGTTAGTCTATTTTATGGAAGCATCCGTCAACACATGTTTAAGAAATTCCGTCACTACAATTTATCCGCTATAAAAAAGTTTGTAAATAAATTAACGTATAGCACGTAATATAAGACACGCCTAATTTATCGCTTGTTTTATAAAGTTTTTATGTTTACTTTTTCATAATATTTGATTTAAAAGGTTCTTTAGTGAACTATATCTAAACATCTTAAATTTATCTTATTTATTATTCAATGTTTACACAATTATCCTGTTGTTGAAGTTGTATAATATAGTTTTATAAATCCTTTTTGTACTCGTTCTTCTTTTTGTACTGTAAACCTTATTGTACTCGTAGTTAAACGAAGCTTTCGGAATTCACTGTTTACTGTTCAATCTATAATTAATCGTGCGACGATTGACACATGTCCTACTGATGTGGACTCAGCCCAAATGACAGTTCCAGTTTGACAGTTTTTGTAGAGTCAACCCTTTTTTGTTTCAATTTTGATACATTAAGCCCGCTCTGGCACATGTGCTCGAGATTTTTTGCGGCCAGTAGTTTGTCATAGAAATTATGCCATATTTAAACCTAAATTTATTTGTCTCTACATGATTTGGAATTCAAGTAAGTAATAATTTTACGTTTGAAAGTTATAGGTACTTTGTGTCTATTGGTACCTAATATAATATATTTTTAAGATGCGATTTTCATGAAAAGTGTCAAATGAAACTTATGCTCTAATAAGAATGTGAGTAATTTGATATTTTTGAAATAAGTTACATGATCTACATTAAATTTACAAAGGGTTCTAAGTTTCTTAATCTAATCTTAAAGAAATATAGCAGCGTGACATCTATTACAGTTTTAGGAACAATGTGATTTGTTTGGTTCGTCGTTTAACGCCATCTATCGGAGGCGCGCTGACTCACTTTGTCTACGGACTGCAGCAGGTATGCCGCTAAGTGCATCATAATTCCTTAATGGCGGGATTATCGAGAACGTATTTAACTTTTGATGAATGGCCGCGACCGAGAATCTGCATTTACGAAACCATTTCTATATGAATTTCAGTCACATGTAGTGAACAATTTGCTGTTTATATTGTTTGTCAATGCAAATTCATAGCTTTTAGTCATACTGTGTCATTTAAGTGAGGTTGAGTTTAGTTATGTGCTTGTTGGAAAGAAAAGTAGATTATGTCGTTTAGGTAACTAAATTTTTTGTTTTTGATCTCGTTGTTACTATATAACAACTTATGACTAGATACTTAATGTGACTGGTGTTACTAAGTATATACATAATATTTGTCTTTTTGTAAATAATTTGTTTACGTTTTATACGTATTCTCTAAAATACATCTAATAGCACGCAAACGTATATAAGTTATTTCATATATTAATTTAAAACATTAAGAAAATAAAAGAAAATTTAACTTTTTTATATAAATTATAACTATTTTTTATTACTATCATCTTTCTTTGAATGTTATATATTTTACAACATACTTTAGTTTAACATAAAAAGTTAGACATCAAAACTATTGGATATAGGTACTTATCTTAATCTTTAATTTTCATTAAGTCGTTTTATTATCTTGTTAATATATTCATTGATTTGTTAACCAAATTAAATAAAAGACGACAGTATCTTGATGGCAAAAAAGGGCCTCAGTACCAACCCACGCAGTTAAAGCACAGAAAATTTAAGTCATTGTTTCAAATTGCATATAGTTTACAAGGTGGTAGAACGCATGTGGTTCGTCCGTGCAGGTAGCAAACTTCTTGCGTTTCGTTGGAAGGACCAGGCTGCCGGTTCTCTTTCATATGAGGCGACCATCATACTCCTCGGGAGTAGCAACGCATCTGTGATTGACTTCAGATAGAACCCCTGTTCAATATGAAGCTGTTTACAGATGTCCATGGGCTGTAGTAACCACTTATAAAGAAAAATCTGTCTTCTCGTTTGCTTCTTTAAAAAGCAATGTAATTCTTTGTAGTTCGATTACGGAAGCACACCGCCACATCTATATCTGTTGAGATTTGTTCTGTAGAGTAGGACAAAGTCAGAGGTAACACCTTAGGTAAGACTTGATCTTACCTGGCCTTGATTACGGATGTCCATGGGTAGCAGTGGCCATTAATATCACGTGAACTGTATGCCATTATGCTACTTACTTAAATCTTATAAACGTTTGAAAAGGAAATGTATTCGTCGATGACACCTCGTCATTCAACCTGGCACTTTGCATTAAAAGTTCATATTCATATCGAAATGGTATTTAATAATAGACTTCCCTGACAACTAGTTATTATTCCTTCGGAAAGCTTACCATTATATCTAGTACCGTACCATTAGCGTGTTCCAGCCGTATTATTAGCGAATTAAATACTAACCGCTTAAACTGATATAATCAGCTATCATATACATTACATGTGTAGGCTATTTTAGCGTTACTGTGGCGTGGTAGGGTATTGTTAATTCTGTGACACCAACCCTTTCTATGTTCCACTGTTGGGCTTAGATCAAAATCGATGAAGACCAAAAAATTCTATTTGTTTGAGAATTCGTCTGATACATTTCTTATCGTTAATTATTTTCTTATATCATTGGTTCATTCACGTTTATCCACGTTATAATTGGATGTGCTGATGTTCAATGGTCCATTCTAGTCCGGCTTAGTGGTTCATCTAATGTTATTGTGATTGAACACTGGCCGTATCGTAATCAGGCGCTTCGTTTCTCGTGGACATGTGCATGATGTCGCATAGTCATTGCGTAGTTTCTATTTCGACCGGTGCGTTGACCGGCCCAGTTCTCTGCTGCACAACAGTCGATAATTACGTTGTCAACTGACTAGCAAAGCTGTACAAAGGGGATTTGGGCCCGATCAGTCGCTTTTTGTCGACAAAGGCCATTACGCAATACGTTTCCGAGCAGAATCAACACGGTTATGAATTTTCCAGTGACTTCCTCGCAAAATACGCAATCGATCTGACAGCGACTTGAATGGATAATGATCTAATGTACTAGTTAATTGTGCCGATATGTAAATATACAGCTATCTCTATTCTACTCAATCATTCCTGAACTCAAAGGCCATCCACTATTTTATCGCTTGTTGTCGGTCCGTGTTGACAAACCTTGTAAAACGTTGAATCGTTACCGATTTAAACATGGACCTGTTTAATTAATGTTGAGTGCAGTTTACAAATTTGTGAAAATACTACTCAAAGGGTTTTCTACAAAACCAGCGTTTCGCATCCAAATATTGATTTAATCTGATTCTATGACACTGTGATTTTCACTGAACGATGTAATCGCCGTAATGAAAAATAAGTTGAAAATAAAATTGGGATAGCAATTAAAAATTGTGATAATCAAATTTGGCTCCATTGTGTTCTGTCGGATCGGAGTAAAATCTCGTTTTTCCAGCTGAAATTGCTATTTCAAATGGATTTAAATCAACAAAACAACATTATTTATTCCAATCCGTAGTTATTTGGTTTTCGCCGTGAAGAGTAACATGATACATTTCTGACACGTTCCGGGGACGATTTATAAAAATAATGCCTCGCGTGTTTTTGAATCTCTTTTTTAACCGAGGATAATTTATATATTTCGCACCCGTTTAGAAAAATGTCATTAATTTTGCCAAACGAGTGGCCATTTAGATAAATGCCATTGGTCAGACAAATATTTATCGCACTTCGCAAATCTCTTTTTATGTGATTTTTATATTTAACGCTAAGGAAAAATTAATTTTTAGTGTTAATTAAAAGCCCTATTCAACGTTCTTTTTCATAAAAGGTGTCGAATTTTCAGAAAATAAATATTTAAAATCAGCAATCAGGTGACACCGCCGTTTTTAAAAACCCACAGGATTAATAACTTATTCATTTTGTACATTATTTTATACATGAGTCGTATTATGAGCTTGAATGAAACCTCTGATTTCAGATAACTGTATAATTTTAATTCATCGTATGTATATTTTTATGAAAAACACATTTTGAGAGTAACTTTGATTATACATATGACATACACTTATTGGTATTCATTTTAATACTTTCGTAGACTCTGATTCAACGATATACGAGCAAATAATTTGTTAAATAATATTCATTATAATGTGAAAATATACTCATTATATCAACTAATTCGTGTATATCCTAACTGTTCCTGTAGAAACTACTAGCAATCCCCGCTATTTATAGTGTCCAATTATTCCCGGCTGGTAATTTTCTTAGTTCAGTCCTTTGTAGCTTACAGTCGGAGCATTCTCTGAAGTCGCACTGTTCGCAGTTACTGAGCGGTATCAATTAAAACTGTCGCCCCTGATTTATTTTATTGGTTCGGCAATTGATTACATTACGCCAAATTGACCGCAATGAATGGGAGTCTCACACCGCACTGCGTTAAAAACCGTGCTGCGTTGTTACTCAAGAACTTTTTTCTTGAAACGGTGACAATAAAATGGTGTTACTTGTCGGTCAAATGAGGATTATCTTGGTCTGATTCCAAGACACGTTGTTTTCAAAACGGGTGTGTTAAAAATATTTTTTCGATTTCGTTAAGAGCTGTCTTAGTAAACGAGTACCGATTTTTTTGGAACTATTTAAACAATCTATTTTAATGACCATTGAGGTCAATGAACACTTTAATCAACTCCAGTTAAGACTCGAATAGTGTTACTGCTTCTGTGGACTAAGTTGCCTCGTGTTATTACTTTTTTTATCATACCCTTTGAAATAGCAAGCAGCAGCACTTAAAAATACGTAGTTATATGTACGTAGCAAATGTATGGAGATAGTACCTCGGGATTGGAAACACGACGGATTCTACCATTAAAAATTAAGTTTGAAGTATTTATCTATTTCTAAAATAAAAATGACCGTTGTTTTTCATTGATATGTGAGTCAAACGCAAATATTTGATATTAGAAGTTCTATCTACGCTCAACCATAAGGGACTGGCTTTTATAAGGACGAAATTTGGCACGATTTAAATAAGAATTCAGCTTAACCACTCTGCGACAAGAACACAGTAGTGCTTAAGTCTGCTGTTGAAGGGCAAGAAGAGGTGTGGCTACTATGAAGCAAGAACTAAAGTGATGTTGCCATGGTCAAAACAGGAGGGGGTCCAACATTACTTTCATCACTTTCACATAAAGCCAATATCTTACTTCTCAGGGGTAATAACCTTTTGGGATTGACTCAACATGTAGCGGCTGTACAATATCAAGGTACTCATTATGGGCATCAGTGACCATTTACTACCAGATACATTGCATTCCGGTTTGTTCGTCAATCCTTTGAAATTAAATTCTCCGTTATACTTTCAAAAGAGTAGTCAGCTTTTCTTAGCGATATGGTCATAAAATCATTATTCCTTAATCTTTCGGCTCCTACAGCCCTATTAAAAGGCTTATGATGATGATTTAACTTTTTCTTATTATTCTGCAAAAGTTATGACTGAAGACTCGTTTACTTAACAATTGGTAGAAACAGGCAGATTTGAATTTCGATAAGAAAACTTTCAAATTATTTAGAAGTTCTCGTTGTTTTTGTATTAGAAAATCTTGAGTAGGTATATAAAATTTGTGAGAAGATCAAACCTTAATTTTCAAGAAAATATTAATGTGGAAAATAGGTATGCGAAATTAGTAAAGACATATTTTTTAAACCATTAAATCCTTTCAGTAGCTAAATACAAGTCTAGAGCATGTACCATGACGATGTTATAACAAGTTATAACCCGATAATTGTATAAAAAATTGTGTACGTAAACCAATTTTCTTATAGATTTCCTAGTTACAAAAAAACTATTGATGATTATTGTTCACCAAACTTATACCATTCTTAAGTTGATTACAGACTTGTTCACGCTGACAATTAAACAGTGAATCCGAGCAATGATTATAATGACAATTACAGACAGCACTTCAAACCGAGCATCCAATGACTATATTTGGATATTCCTGACAAATTACCTAACTAGACGTAAATACTTCCAAGCGACTTGCTTTAATTATAACAACCCATACACTATTAGCGCTGTCGCCGTACGCTCTCTGCACTAAATAGCAGTAAACGTCATTAGGTGATACGTTAAAGAGCATACGATATTATAAACGCATGCGAGACTAACGACCTGTAGGGCAGGGCGCAGATTATTTAGCGGAAACCTAGCTATAATGAAGGGATTGAAGTAAGGTCAGCTAGGTAGCTGTCTCAATTACGTCTGAAATATCTTATGTAGTCCTGTTTGTAGTTGATTTTTTATGCCTTACAGTTGTTTTAAGAAGTGCTTGTTTTGCAAACCTAGTATGTAATGAATATAACCTAGTATGTTATAATGAAGGGTGTATTTGAAGTAAGGTCAGCTAGGTAGCTGTTTCAATTACGTCTGAAATATCTTACGTAGTCCTGTTTATAATTGATTTTATGTTTTCATGACTTAAAGTTGTATTAAAAAGTGCTTGTTTTACAAACCTAGCTATAATGAAGGGAGTATTGAAGTAAGGTCAGCTAGGTCAGCTAGGTAGTGTGCGGCAATGGTCCGTTCTGGCGAGGCGTGGGATAGCGTGGTCGACTTTTGCGACCGCGTTATGCACGCGAAAGAGGACGCCGAACGGGCCAGAGAGCGCGCCGATCCCGCGCGAAGGAGGAGGCGCCGGGGACGCAGGTAGCGTCCGCCCGGCGCGGTGTCCCTGTAGTTCCGGGACCAGAATAGGACTACGGTACCCTCTGCCTGTCGTAAGAGGCGACTAAAAGAGGCTTTCGGGGTTGCGGGCGGGAAGAGTGGGAGCTCGACCCGTCCGGCCAAGCGACCCCGGGAAGGACGGTGGCATGTGTGGTTGCATGCTGCCGTAAAAACCAGCAGGTGCGGTGAGCAGTTCACGCCCACCAGGGAAGAGCCCGATGGGGCACACGCTGAGGACACCGGCGGCGGTCAAGTGGAGTTCCCGGAGTCCTCTTCGCAGCGTCGACGTCGGCCACCGGGGGGGTTTTAGTGCGGTAAGAATCCCACATAACCCGCGTCGCTCCCACGACGTCGGGTACTTTTTGAAAGTTTCCCCCTCGAAAACAAAAAAAAAAAAAAAAAAGGTAGCTGTCTCAATTACGTCTGAAATGTCGTCCTGTTTTTAGTCGATTTTATGTTTTCTGCCTTACAGTTGTTTCCAAATGTATTCGGTTTCGAATATCATTTGTTCAACGTTGATTCTGGTTGATTGGTCATCTTTACGCATTAACTAGCTTCAACTACATCGAAACGTGCCACGCTATAGGGAGAAAATAGCATAAGAAACTTTGTATCATCCACCTAAGTTATAGTTAAGTGTTTTATACTTATCATGGATATTTTGGTCACATCAATAAGTGACATCATAGAAGACAGGAATCCTATTTACATTGGTATACAGTTTTTAGATTTGAAGAAGTGCAGTACCTAGTTGTAACTTCTATCAGTGCTACCCATTTCAAAGTTAGCATTTGAGCAAATTGATCATGTGATATTTAATGCCCGAAACAAGTATTTATATTATTTGTAATTAATTTAGTTAAAATAAGTAGTATATCATAATTATGCTTCAAACTAGTTAGGATCAACTTGGCTTATGGACATCAAATATACCAAGATGATCCCTCATCACCGTAACTTAGTGTTCTGTTCCATCTCAATTACCCGTTTACAATGCCCTAGAATATTCGAGCAATGTTCACAACAGTTGGAATCAGCACATAGTTTCAATTAGCAGTTGCTATAAAGCAATCAGGGCGCGCCATCTATTATCGCGTCAGCAACATCGTTCCAGTATCTCACGTCATGTACCACTTAATCGCTCATACTGAGTGATGGGTAAGCTGGCGTGATTGTAATGTTGGATACTGTGTTATATCTGATCGAAGCGCTATAGCTAGGTGCTGGCATCTCGGAAACGCTGTGTAAAATAAGCGTCACCATTCGGTCGGTACTAGGCACTGTGTTTTCAAGAGTACAATACTTATTGTCCCTTTGGTTCCGGAATCAGAATAGCGAGAGTACAGAACAGTAAGAAGCACCTAAAAGGGGGCTTCCGAGGTTGCGGGTGGCAAGAGTGGAAGATCAAACCGTCCAGCCCAGCGATACCGGAAAGGACGACGGTATGTGTTGTCGCATATCGTCATCAAAACCAGATGGTGCGGTGGGCCCAGCCACTCACCTGGGCGGAGCCCGTTGGGGCAACGCGCTCAGCGGATTCCGGTTGTGTTCCTTCCATTAGAGCCCTCTCTGGTCACCGAGGGGTTTTCATGCGGTAAAAATCCTCAGATATTCATTAGCGATCGCTGAACGATTAAATCTACAAGGCCTCCAATTCAGACGAAGAAGCGGGAATAAACTGGTATACTATAATAATGAGCTAAATTTGTGAATAAAAAAATATCGTAATCCGAGGTCCAAATATACATTTTATTTTTCTATTTTTTTTTTCGGTGAAAGCAAACGGACTTCAAAATGATGACAGTAAAAAACAAAAGTTTAAAATAAACGTTTAAATTCCATCTAAATTATGATTACACAGTCTGTCGCCTTTTCCTTATGCAATAAAAATATTTTCGTGTAGACTATCTCGTTAACGATAACTTCATTTACAATACAGTATTATTTTCGACAAACAATTTCCTAAGCGTGCTCAAACAAAAATTAATTTATACCTCCAAAAAATGTAATATCACAAAGGCCGCCTTCGACTGCGCGCCTATGACACATTACCAAAAATTTGCGTAATGCCAACACCGGCGATGAAGGCAACGCTTCTATTATGAGATATGAAATGTATAACGTTTATAATACGGGCGAAAATGAAGTATGGGCGGTGGAGTTAGAAAGAGAAAAGATAAGAAAATAATGCGCCCCCATATATCATCACAATCGCCAGAATTCTGTAGCTCGCTGGCCACCGACCCTCTTCAGCTTTGCGAATTTCCTGTAAACGTTTAACTAAGCAGGAATCAGCCACGCACTTTACGCAACCTATATCTAGCGAAATGTTTTTTGCAAAATATAACAAAAGCGATAAGAAAAATAAGGAAATGTTGGATTTATTCAATTTCCATGAATACAAGGAGTTATTGCGTATAAATAATATATCAAAGTAGGTATGTTGATTTACTGAATGCTGAATGAATATATTTTATGCTAGGTGACGTACGAAAACTTCGTAGAAATTGTGATTTTTTTAAAGGTTATCTATAATCGAGATTATTTGAAGCGAGTAAAAAGGAAAATGTGACTTATAGAATGTCTCCTCTTACGAGTAACACAAAATTAAAATACAAAAACATGGAAATAGTATGATAATAATGGCTTTTTTCAACAATAATCGTAGATGAAAAAGCCTTTACGTTGTTTTTTTTTATTATAGACACTGTTATTTTTACATGTTTTTTTTAAACTACAGGAATTGGTTACCTTTCACTAAGATTATGTACGAAAACATTTGAAAATTCAACATTTAGAATTCTGCGCAGCTGGATTTCAAATTTGGTACTATCTGGGTGTTTGTTCAGTAAAGCGGGGGCTGTTCCATACGGGGCATCAGGCTAACACATTATGTGGTCTAGTTAGATACTGCCTTACTCGAAAAACAAAACCACTGTCATATAGGCGATAAATATATCCAGTAAACTGTGACGCTTTTATTGTCACAAAAGGTATCAAAGTTCATAGTTTAAGCGAAACAAGCCCGTAATTAATAACACTTTAAAATAACTGTTCTGGATAAGCGAAGTCAACTCAGTCAAAGTTGTCAGTAACAGTGGGTTAATGAGTTCCAGCCAGATGTTTGGGCCGTTACATTTGCTTACACATTCACCGAACTAGACAAATTATTTCTGCGAAGTATGCCGCCTTGCATACTTCGGATTAGTTGGAGCTCGCTCACTCCGGTCCATCGCTCCAATTGTCGAAGCAATCGATTCATTGTTAGCATTCAAAAGGATTGTTTTGCTCCAACTATAGCTGTAAATTAACGCTATTGCTCTTAATTGTTATTCGATCCATTATTTCTGGATTGGACTATGTCCCGTTACTAGTCTGGAAATATACATCTTAACGTGTGCTTGAATCTTAAACCTATTCAAAATCCTTTTCTATGCATTAACCGTCTTCTTTACTCCATAAGGCAAGGACCCACACCGATTAAGTAGTCTTCCTAATTGTGCTAACTTATATCAGGATTAGATAATAACTGTATATAAACAAGTTTTGATAAAATATAATTCTGTATACTTACTTAAATTTCGTACCTGTGGTCGATATTTTGGTGATGGTAAATGGTCACTACCACCTCTAAAAGACATCTGTAATCAACCTTAAAATTAAAGTCGTACCTGAAGCTGACCACAGATTCGTTGCTATCCTAAACTCTCGTCGACCCATTATTGTCCCACTGCAGGGCACGGGTCTTCACTCAGAATGAGAAAGATTTAGGCCATAGACCACCACGCTGGTTAAGTGCGAATTGGTGGACTTCACACACCTCCGGGTTTTTTTTTTTAAGAACTTTCGGGTGTGTAGGTTTCTTCATGATATTTTCCTTCACCGCAGAACAGTGATAAATAATACGCACATAATTTTAGAAAATCAGTGGTGCGTGCCTGGGTTTGAACCTTGGTCCTCCCGATTGAAAGAGGGCAAGTTTCAACAATTAGGCTATCACTGCTCGTGCTCTGCTCTGCGCGATCCTAAACACTAAATTGGAACTCATAAGTTGGTTAGAGACCAAACCATTCATACAAGGTGCCCACCCATTATTGTCTCACTGCTGGGCACGGGTTTTCTCTTAGAATGAGAGAGTTTTAGGCCATAGTCCACCGCGCTGGCCAAGTGTGTATTCATACAAGAGTACAGTAGAGTAGTAGCGTTCCTGTTAATCAACTTTATAGATTGCAAGCCCAGCGTGTCATTATGCAAAATGACTATTTATACTAACTCCCAAGTTAACTCTCAATAACGCCATAATAATAATAAACATGAATTTAATATGATAAACTATATCAGCTTATAACAACAATATTATCTTTCTATTATATATCGATATGGTATAATAATAATGAATATATGTGAGGATACCGAATCAGTGTCGCATTAACGATAGTAGATGTGGGGTTCCGATTACTTCATATTAATTGCAAACTGAAAATTTGGCTGATTTCGATGTGATACTTGTTGAATATTCAAAAAGGTCATGTAATATAATGTGCATGGCGATATATGGTTAGGTTATCTAAATTGGTTTTATGGAATTAAATGAAAAAAATACCGCTGTATACACTTACAGCTCCAACACTAGGGTTTTCATCTAGGTCGAGGTTGCCATTGACACACACAAAGACAAATACACAAACACCCAGACCCAGAACAGGAATATAAATTCATCTACACTCATAGCCTCACACTAGGATTTTCTTCTGTGTCGTGGGTACCATGGACACACATAAGAGTAATACACAAACACCCAGACCCAGAACATGAATCTAAGCTCATCATTCAGATACCTGTCTGACCGAGAATCGAACCAGGGACAGAGCGGTATCGTAATCGCTCCGCCACGCGGATATTTATTTTAGAATGTTTCCTTTTAGTGCATTTTTTTACTTAAAACCTGAACGCAGCGTGCTTGAGATTAATCTTATAAGTTAGAAACATCTACGTGTGGTAGACGTGTTTGCAGATTGGAGCGTGAATGGCTCTACCATCCCACCTCATGATAATTATGTTGATGAATGAATAATAAATTTGAAGCAGCAAATGACCATGCATTTTACCTTTATTTTTTATAACTTTACCCTACTATAAGGCAGACGGGCTACCTGATGGAAGGTGATCACCATTGTTCATGGACATTTGCAGTACCAGAGGAGACGCCAATGCATAACCGGCTTTGAAGGAGAGCTCTTTTTGCACCTTTATTAAATAGTCCCATATCATGGCACCATGGCGCTCATCTGTTGGTAAGTGGTCAGTGCAGCCCACGAACATTTGTCATCAATTCTAAATAGGATGCGTTTTATATCTAGGATGAGGCATAAATGTTGTTACCAATGAGAACTGAGTTTAATTGATATGTCTAAGTGTCTAATGGCTTAGTTCATAAAACACCTTTCAACCCCAACACTACAGCTCTTGACACTGCTTTAGTCAGATGCGAAGGCGTTACCTTCAGAACTGACGCACGAAACATACACGAAAATAATCGTAATCCGTTTTTGCTCAACATTTGATAGACACGCGTCACTTTTATTTATTTGTATAGTTTAACTACCCCTAGCTAACGTATATATGAATGCAGAGAGAAAAATTATAATATGAAAATGTTCGCCTGTATTATTTCGAACGTCAGCTGTCCACGTCACAAAAAGAGATTGACAGCACCCATTTCCATGACTTAAAATTCAAGAATAAAAAGTAAGTGACAGTAACGGTTCGTAAACAAGTTGACCTTGGTAACACCTTGACATTCGGAGTTGAATGCGAGACGAAATGCTTTTGATTCGAATGCCCTAATTCTTAACTATTGAATAGAACCTTTTAGGATGTTTCGTGTTTAAGATATTGAGGAACGTAGGTAAATACGTTTCGGCGTTTGATGTTGGGCCTATTTTCTTGTTACGTTTCATTTGTCAGTCATCTTGAAAAGATGACGACAGAAGTGTATGAATGGAATTTTACTTAATTTCATTACGTAGTACACTTTAAGTAATTGTCTTATTACGACATGTATCCCCATATTATTATAGATAAAATACATATGAATATTGAACACAGGTGAAAAATGATAGAATTTTTACATATTACGCAAAATACGAGTATATTATTGTATATAATTACATCCAAGTGTATATCACTGGAATGAAGTCAACTAATACAAATTGCATGATCACTGTAAACCTTGTACCAAATGTAGTGGTGATAGATATGTTTGTTGCAATATTATCATTTTTTCGTTAAAAAAATCTTATTGTGATGTGTGTAAAGGTTATATGATAGTAAAAAGTAAATCATAAATAAACTAATTTAATTAATGCAATAAAATAATCGCAAACATTAAAAATCACCTACTCACCTAAATAATGAAAATCTACCTAAATGTATTTACAAGAGGCCCTTATATATAATATTTATCATTAATCCCCAAGTTGAAAACCTTTTTGCGAAATATAAGATGTGTTTATTCAGTTTTAGAGTATGAAATTCTAGAAAGCCCTGAAGGCATATATAAAATTCAATGTAGAATAAAGCAACATAGAAGTGAATTAATTTTGTGTAAAAACGAAAAGTTTTAAGTGCAAGCTAAGCTTCGAGGCACTAAGCTGAGTATAAATATTAACTAGTGGATTCAGTGTTACTAAGATCTTTTAAAATATCTCTTGTATTTCCATTTCTCTGTTTTTATTCCATAAAATGAGTCTGTGTTTCAAAATTTATATTTATAAATGCTTACTAGTACTTTGTTAGCACGTAGTTAATAGTTTGTTTACGTAAGTGATAATAATTATGGTGTGAGGTTGATAATTAGGTACTGTTTTTTATACTATTTTACGCTAAGTGTTCGAATTACACTACATTGTTTATTTTTTTGACGTTTTATTGATAGCACCAGTACTGACTACTTTTTTTATCTGACTGAAGTAGCAAACGAGCATGCAGTCCACCTGATGGTAAGTGGTCACTGCCACCCACGGGCATCTGTAATCAACTTCACACAGAACATGGGTTCCATCTGAAGTCAATCAGAGATGCATTGCTACTCCCGAGGACTATGATGGTCGCCTCATATGAAAGTGTGCCGACAACCACACCCTTCTATCGAAACGTTAGAAATGCTTCACGCTAGAAATAGATGTGGCGGTGGTACTTTCCTGGTCGAACTACACTGGTTCTACCACCTTTAAAATACTAATAATATTTGTACTTTATTTGTCCATTGGCTACTATTGGTTGAGAAAGGGGTACCTTAAGCGATAAAATAGGTGATGGTTATTGCGACTCTTAAGATTTGTCAGCCGAAGTAAGCTTAGCAGACGCAGACAATATATCTTATACCACTCATTGGTCGCTCAAGCTACAAAGAGGCGGCCGAGTTTTAAGTGGATAACGCAACTGTTTAGTTAATGCGAAAAGATGGTAGCTTTAGCGGCTATTGCACAAGCGATACTAGTTAATGAGTGGTCAAATTCGTCAATAAATAAAACAAAAAAGAGAAATATTCTTGAGAAATCCAATAGAAAAATAATTTTATACTAAAATTATCGTGAAATATATACCTACTTAGTAATATGTAACTGGTACTTACGATATGCGGTTTTTTAATTTATCTTTGCTGATATTTCGGGCTATGACCACAATCCATGCAATTGAGTAGCTGTTGCACATTAAAAATAAAAAAAATGAGTTTGATTTTAGGTTGGTATAAAATTACGTTTCTTTTTTTGTAATTTCGAATTATGGGTTTGCGTATTCCATAAAAATATGTTCCTGGTCTTTACTTTAGCAATAAATTTATTTCATAGTTGTGGTTTCCTTGTCATTTCATTTTTCATAAGATGTAATTATATTTATAGGTAGGTATAGATATTTTATTAGGTGCATACATCATTGCCTAAAAAATAATTATCGTTATAGGCGTAAAATATTCAAACTTCAATAAATCAACCATCAATTATTGTTTGTCAATTTGTATAACATCAAACAGAAACGTATTAACTAACTAACTAAAATTATTTGAAATACGAGAAATTCAGGAATCAATTCGTAATTATCGTGCATTCATTATTATATGTAACCGTAACATAGTTATTTAAATTTGTACGTGATTGCACTAAATAAGTCATCATTATTCAAGCGATAGACGCTTATATAGTGCGTCAATAAAAAGCTTCACTCATAATCGAACCATTTAGCTTCGTATTCATCGCATCAATATGAATACATAAATGGTAATTCGAATTTGAATACTGCGCTACAAAATTTATCGAAATTTGACGACAAAATTGTCTCTACTAATAGACTCGCGCGATATTCTGTCGGGACGCTGAATAAGCAATAGAATTAATCATGTGCACTTTTGATTATAGTTCTTTTTTCCTGTATTTATATTTATTAATACAAATATTTAAAATACATCAAACGTTTACTTATAATAAAAGTTTTGTTTCACGTGTTGGCCAATATATTGACACATTTCCTTTTCCGTATCGAATAGAAACAAGAATTGAGGAATTTGAAACTATTTATAAATATTGTATTATTTGGACTTATTTAAATAATAATATTAAAGTGATTGGTTAATTAATTTTTACTGGATGAAGGTTATTAACTTGGTAATCATCACAATATAATTTTTTTCAGAATTTTTAAAAGCTCATGTGTATAAATATGTATAAAAGACCCTTAAAATATACATGGTAAAAATAAAAATTGATGGTGGTAGTGCTGTAGTTTAACTAGGGTAGGTGACTGTTTATAGACATTGCAGTTAAAATAATTTTAATTTATTAATAGTAGTAGGTGTTGATTTTACACATGAAGATACTGCTATCCATCTCCAGAAGTATGGAGTTGCTTACATGTATGGGAGCCAGTGACCACTTACCAGGACACAGACTACATGCCTTTTACTAACAAAATTAAAAAAGAGAAGAAATCCCTTTCCCTTATAAAAAATGTACGTAAAACGATCGCTGCTCAGGGAAACCAACAGCATTGTATACTTCCATAAGATTAAGACTAATTAACAAAACTGAATTCTTCTGTAATTCTCTGCAACAGATTCAAGTTCGCCATTATCGTTTCAATTACGCCATGGTAACGACCTGTAATTCCTCGGCCGCGCCCCCAGAGCCCGATTAGGTTAAGACAAGGTGGAACGCAAAAGGTATTTCACTTTTATCTGCACTCTTGTAATATTTTTTCATGTAAATGAGGTTGTAAGAGGCCATGCACGTATATTATCGTTAATTGTCAGAATCTTTTTAACAATTTGTTGGAAAAGATTTATATCTGAAATTATTTTCATAAATTTTGGATGGTGGTAGAACCACTACGGTTTAATCGGGGAGCTACCACCGTCACACCTGTTTCTACCACAAAGCCGTTTATGAGTTTTGTTAGAAGAGTGTAAAACTGGGCTGAATTAAATTTGAAACGATCATGTTAGTTTAAGCCAGTGGCAATGCATGTATTATTGTCATCAGATATCATGTCGGTTCCATTAGGAGTTAGATACATATCTTTATAGGCGAAAGTTATCATAATCCGATAGAATGCTTAACCACTTGCTACCTATATGATATGCTAGCAGAACCTGCTACTTACTACTTATTCGATCATAATATGATCCATCCATTAGACTTTGAGACCTTTGAGAGAACGCTGGACATATCTTCTTCCCGGTTTGTCAACCGATGTATTGTCCCAATTACCAATGTATTAAACAACATAGTCGAATACTAAGTTTTCTTGAGCTTGCATCAAATTTGACGGATTTCCGAAGTCTTTTAATCCCTAGTTACTTTCTTAGGAGTTGATTTTCTGAAAATGGTAAAACAGATATTGCATTATACTCTTATCAAACCAAAAGCCAAATACTAGGCTTCATTAAGTTACTCACATTTTTATCCCCCAAAGGAGTGAATGTAGAAAAGTCATTGAGAAAGGTAAGCACTAGGCTAATCTTCACAATAAAATGATACATGATGCATAATTTTAAGGTTCTAATTACAGTAATTTGGGCTGTTCGTTGAAATGTCAGTAGTTTATCCAAGTTTTCTTTTAAGATTATAAAAAAATCTTATGCGCATTGCGTTACTAAGTTCCAACACAATTGAAGAAAACCGAAGAATTGTATCATCTGTAGTTTTTCATATTTTCAAATATTTACCAAATAAATGGACTACACAATTGTAGCACACCAGTGATATCTTTTCTACAGTGACCTGAGGTACTCGAGTGCAGCATTACAATAAAGAACAGTCATTTCACTCAGGAACAGACGAAGCGATGGTGCTCTTCATGTGAATTTTTCGCTCTTTTGAGAATCCTTGCTATACCTAGTATCTAAGACTAAATGTTTCTTTTTAATTACGAAAACATGAGTCCAACACACTCAACACTTCCACGCTTAACAGACACATTAATTTTTTGCTGCATTTTTCCGGTTTAGGTAATCCAATTTATTGTAACTAAGAAATTTACTGAACATACATTATGATTGTGAAATTTGATAACATAAATAATTGTATACAAAACAATCATTTTGAAAGATATTGAATTTAAATACAGAATAAAATGTACATAGGTATATCATTACTAATGTTACATGGAAATCACTAGAATTCGTACCTTATTCTTTACACAAAATATTATTTTTAAACCAAATCACATCATTCCAACTGGAACCAATGTGGCTAATAGAAAATAAACCTAATTCCATACGTCACATGCCAGCAAAGTGATAGCAGAAGTAGCTTAACAACATAAACCTGTCCAGACTGGCCGCCATACTCGGTTAAGTGTATGATGGACAGGATAATCTGGCAAGGCAATCGAGTTTGCTCGCTAATCGACCCACTAGATGTAGGTACATCTATTGTTCATCTAGTTCAAATAAAATTTAATGTATATAGTTACTAGTTATTTTGAAGGTGGTAGAACTAGTGTAGTTCGACCGGGGAAGTACCACACCTATTTCTAGCGTGAAGCATTCCTTGCGTTTCGATGGAAGGGTGTGGTTGCCGGCACACTTTTACATGAGGCGACCATGTTAGCCCTCGGGAGTAGCAACGCATCTGTGATTGACTTCAGATGGAACCCATGTTCTGTATGAAGTTTACAGATGTACAGATGTCCATGGGCGGCAGTGACCACTTACCATCAGGTGGACTGTATGCTCGTTTGTTACTTCAGTCCGATAAAAAAAAGTTACAAAGTCTAGTCCTAAACAATTGAATTCGCCAGATGCTCATTGGACAATAAAACCATGGACATTGAAAACCATTCCCTAGCTACGGAAAACTGTTATAAGATTTGAGCACAGGTTAGCAGAAACGCAACTACACCTGTTGCTACCCTTGTTGGATGCTTATGTTTTATCCTCACTACTAAAGCGTAGTAATTAAAAAAAAGGTGCAATACCTAAGTATCATAGTATGGTAAGGTGAGTAAGATTACTGATTAAATCGCTGAAGAAAAAGATACATCTATCTTGAATAAAGAGGTAGGAAAACTTACTCACATCCGTAAATACAATTTTTGGATGCTAAATAAATGAAAGACCTTTTTTTTTTGACTGTGATTTTGAATTATCGTTATATTTACCACTCTCCATGAATTATAGATTGTCATAGACTACATGAGTATTACGCGGGTTTGTATTACGACAGGGTCCTCGCAATAGACCAGTCTTCTATTACGTACCTAAATAGTAATATAAAAGCCCATCACGAAATTAGTTCTATAAAGAATTTGTCTGGATACATTTAATTTCAGCGTTGTGTACCCGCTCTAAAATATCTCGATATTATACGAAGCCACAATTCGAATAATTTTGGTAACTACGTGTTTTCGATCACCTTAAATTTTCTGAAATTGACAAAACACATTTCAAGATGTATAGAAGTTTAAAACAAACTTGTAAAAATTATAAAAAAAATATAAAATAATAATAATAATTTGTTTTCAGAACATTTGTTTCATCGATACGTTTAATAAATTTTAAACAAAAAATATTTCGTTATTCTCATTTCAGTATGATTGGCATTCTTAATTTGATGATGAAGAAAATAACAGGCGAGAAACTGAACAAATATACCAGATTTAATACTTACCGATCACTAAACAATATAACAGAGCGAACATATTAAAACATTTTGGCACCGTTACATCCTTAATCTAGAGAACAAAAACGTGGCTACAACTCAAATGCTATAGAAACAGGCGTGGTGCTAAACTTTCACAAATCTTCACGTTAACTTGTATAATTTGCAAAAGAAACTGATAATAATATACTTGTAAGTATGGTCAGAATTCACGTGATACATATAGCCTGGGACACAAAAAGGGGCATTAATCGTTCGCAAGGACGTTCTATTTTCGACATTAATTTGACGGCAACTCGTTCACATCGACGAGATTGAATGGTAGGGGAAGTTCGCGCGGACGAGTAGCATCGTCAATAATTCATGCGGCAGGCACGTCGTGGCCGCCAGCCGTTCCTAATTGATTCCTGATGCGGTCCGTGCGCTGATCGCATCACTGCCTCACTGCCTCCTTGTACTGCCCTCCGAGGACCGTGCGGTTCATTACATACTTTCAGATGCGTGTTCTAAGAAATTAAAGGTTGAGGGTCATTAGTACGCTTGAACGTTTTTTGCTCGAAGAACCTAAAATTAAATTATTAATCTCTGATGCGGTCTAAATACCGTGAAGTTATAGGTTCAGACACGTGTACTAGGGAGAATTAAAGGTCAGTCATGCTTGAATGTTTTTAACATTCGAGTATCCAAAATTAAAGGCATATTTTAATTTTTGATGTGTTCCAAGGACCGTGTAATACATTAAGATACTTACGACTAAGGAAACTAAAGAATAATTGAAACTGCGATTATTGGTTTGAACTATGTTGTTGTTATACGGAAGAGTTAAAAGCTTGTTTATCATATTCCTTATTTGTTCACATTAAAGATAATCGTATGTTCCTAATATTATTATTAACGTCTCAGTTTGCGCGGATATGTGTATTTGTTAATTTTCACGCAAAACTACTGGTCTGATTTAAAAATTAAATTAGGCTATAAAGATTAAAATAAAAAAATATTGAGTATAAAATTAAAATACAACACCTCATTGTAGTTAATTTAAAATGATAATTATTATCATTATTTGTTCGTATCGTTCATTAATTGTAATGCGTTTCATTGATTTTAGTTCAATTAGTACGTCTTCTCTAATATTTGGTTACTTACGTATATTTTGCCGTTTCTAAACAGAGCTACTTCAGATTAACGTTAGCATAAGTATATGTATACTATACCTTTATGTTTTAATGAAAATAACCTAAGAAAGGGCGTACCCGAAAAAAAAATTGTCTGTTTGTTTAATTGTTATGGGATTTTTTATGGTTGCAAATAAGAAATACTTCATGCTTCAAGAAGGTTTATGCTTCAGAGCTTAAATTGGGCTGCTGGTCCTTTGGTGCAGGATAGGGGGGTATCCTGCGCCAATGTAAAAAGCCTCGAGTTGCGCGCGGTGTTCCCGCGCGGTCCACCTCAAAGACGGTGCGATGGAGAAACTCTGTACTCCATCCCAAAAAGACCGGGCCCTGTTGTGCGCAGACGCCGCCGGGGCTGCGGACGAATGCTAGTAGCGTTCCCACAGTCCTGGCATAGGGCGTACAGTGGAACACCGTGGGTTTTAAGCTGAAGTCCGGCATATCCTCTCAGCTGCCCCCGTGCAGAGAGGAACCATGAAGGGTTTCCCCTCGCAAAAAATAAAATAAAAAAAGGCTGACGGTCCTCCAGCAATCATTACTCTTTGTTGAAGGCTTAATAAGCGATTCAATAATATTCGATAATTGTAAACCACTAATCTGCATATATACATTGAAGAGAAAGAAACGCATTGAAGCAGAAATATATTAGGGTAAAAATCGGGAATCGGTGATTTGATCACGATACGATAGAAGATCCACTAGTAAGACATAAAAATAAAATCGCATAAAACTACAATGTAATATTTATAGCACCTTACCACAGTAGACATAGTATGTTCTTTCTTATGAAAATAATCTTCTATACATTTTTTAAGATTATAAATAATAATCAAAGTACTTTTAGAAATAATAAATTTTATAAATTCCCAATCAATTGCTTGAGGTAACTGTAACGGTTAACTCTACAAAAAAGTTATTCAATCAGAATTAAAATATGAAATTCAAACGAGCTTTCGCTTCCAATTTTTGGAAAACATAAATATTCATCTTCCCGAATCATCTCAAAACAATTGCTAACACAGTTTGAAAGTATAAATAGGGTGAGTTAGAGTAACAAAGCCACAACTAATTGTTATTCGTAACACATACATAATCCGAGTTGAAAGGCCATCTCTGATCTTGAATGTACTGACGGTGGGACCTAAATGCCTATTCTAGAATCCTATCATAATGCACATTCGTAATCTGATTCCAGTTAACAGCCTATGCGTATGTATTGTATAGATACAGATGTACAGTATATGGAAACCTACACCTCTGAGTACTATGTAAAGTGGCTCGGAATAATAATGGATTTATTGTCTTTTAGTACGTACTGTTATAGGAGACCTGAGGTGTGAAATTATCTTAATTGTAGGCTCGATTTTATTATTTGTTATTCATAATAAATATACCTTAATCTAATAATACATAAGCCCACATTATGACATTCGTGTCAGATTTTTGTGGTGCCGTTCTGCCAGGAGTCGTCAAATGTAAGCATTTTTTTATAAGATTGAAGTAGTAAACGAGTATGTAATCCACCTGATGGGAAGTATTCACTGCTGCCTATGGACACTCGTAAATAGCCTTATACAGAACAAGGGTTCCATCTAAAATTAATTACAGATGCATTGCTATTCTCAAGGACCAAGATAGACCTCAAATAAAAGTGTGCCGGCACCCGCTGCCTTCCACCGAAATCCAAGAACTGCTTTACGCTGGAAATAGATGGGTTCGTGGTACCTCCCTGGTTAAACCTCTGTTCTATCATGTTATTATGAAAGTTGACAATATGACTCGTTTTCTGAAGTGTGGCAAGAAAGAGAAAATTGTCTGTCATGTCAATTGTCATCGCATATACAACACGGCTTACACTGTGGCATGAGTAAATAAACCATTTATAGGTATAGTTCTGTCTCTATTAAGTTTATTATATCACTAAGTATAATATTTTATTATAATCGTATTACACCAAGTGTTTACAATTAATTGTAATCCACAGACAAATCGTAGTGGAAAATCTTAACATTATTAACGCTATATGAAGTCTTCGGGTCCTTATTCATTGTATACCTGAATTAAATTAATGATTGATAAAAAGTATGTGTGTACTTATGTACACGCGTTAAAATGTATACTTCTTTGGCGTAACAAAAAAAAACTTCATACTGTAAGTTTTGTATGACGAAACAAAATTAAACTATGACCTTTTGTGTGACGAATTTAAAATTTAAAGAAGTATAACTTCAAAAATAAGTTAAAAACACGCAACGATATACTTTTCTATTTCCAGACTTTCTTTTTATATGATTCGAGTGAATATCAGTCGTAGGTAACTAAATTAGCAGTTCGATGGGTCAGATCAGCCGAATTTAGGCAGATCGCTTATATGCGTGTTCAGTGCCAATCTATGTGCAAACACATAGCACCCTAAGCCGAACTGTCGTGTAAGCGATATCACTACCAAATCTACCGTAATATACACACTAGTACGGACTGGACTTGAAAATGGTTATGTTGCGGCGAGCTTCATACCTGCATTAGAATTTATACGTCTAGATATACCTACTATTAAGTATTTCGAAATGACTGAAATAGTAAAAGAAGTAAGAGGGTAGTTGAAAAATTTTACGGTTCTGACATAATTTACATAATGTAGGTAGTCATAAGCCTGATATCGGTATACGCGGTTGTATTATGAATATTGTTTATTTTTTGTGACGGTTATGGAGTGTTCCAGGGACGTTGGTAGGGTGTTGTGTATACTAGGAAGTATAATAGGAGGTAACCGGTTGTCGAGGCATGAAATACGAAGGTATGTGTGTATATATCTTTTTACCTATATCTGTTGTGACTATTATACCAAAATCTAAGCTGTCATTCCTCTTAAAACCAGAGTACTAAAGTCATACATGTACTATCAATGTAAGCCTTCTCGGAGACTATGTGACTATAATTAATGTATGATTTTATGTATATTTATTCTTTGAGTATGGTAATGTTTAATAAGTTTGTCGGTTATCTTATTTATTTTTAATGGACCCCTTAAAACCTTTTTAAAAGTTTACGCAAAGTATTGTCGCAATAACTACTTTCTTATTGATGAAGCTTACATTAATACGTTGTCTCAATGTATCTTGATAGAAATAGGTAAATACATGAGGAAAGATATCGAATCAGGTGCATATAAATATCTTAAATTGCGCAAACCCTTTAAAGGTACAACGATTGTTACAAAATGCTCATAACATGAACCAACGGCTAACGTGCCTAACAAAGCAACGCCAAAGCTTGCTTTGAGCCTCGGTCATTTAAATAACACCTCTTTATTGTCACGAGTAATACGTGGTTGAAAATTGTTCGCCGCACCGCCGGCTCCAATGAGAGCGAACCCTTCTCACTTGTTGCGTAATTTGTAGCACAATATATTTAGCGTTCGAGCCAACATGTGTATGAAAGTTCTTACCGGTTCTGAGCACATGTCAGCTTCAGTAATAGCGGCGTGTTCCTTTTGCACCTTACAACTACGCCGGCACTTAACATTCTATGAGTTGCGTGTGATTGTTGTAATTTTCCGAATTAGTATTTTGCGGTAATCTTGGTGGTGTTCCTGAATTTTGGAACAGGAACAAGCTTTATATTTATCCGTCAACATACGAGCTATAGCAAAAAATGTGGTTTTAAAGCTTTGTACATGCAACCGTTAATCTAATGGTTATACCCACAAGCTAGTAATACTTTTACATTTAAAGCTATATACATACATTTTTATATATTTTTACTAGTGATGTAATGATTATTCGCATTCGCATTCGTAAGAATTGGTGCGAATGTTTCGTGAATACTGAATTGACATGCTTTGCAAAAGACGATCGTGGTCGTCAAATTTAGATCGTTCGGCCCCTTAAGTATACCAAAAACTGAAAAAAAACAACATGTTTCGCATTCGCAAATATGCAAATAATGACATTCGTTACATCACTAAGTAATGTGTACCTAGCGAGAAGGCGGACGAGCCAGCTGATGGAAAGCAGTCAACGTCGCCTATGGACACATGCATACCAGGGGATTCGCCAATGCATCGCCGGCTTTGAAGGAGAGCTCCACTTTTGCACCTTTCTTAAATAGCTTTATGTCATAGCGATCCGAGAATACCTCAGGAGTAAGCTCATTCCACATAAAAAGTGTAAAAAGTTAGGAGAAATTAATAAATAACTAACTCATAGACGACAAAATATCCTAAGGATTTATTTCCTTGATAACCTTTTTTCCTATAAACCCATTTATTCAATAACATACATGCGCCGTAACAGCACAATCTCGAGTACGTCTCTATCGACTTTTGCGTTATAAAAGTCGCGATCTTGTACGTCGCACACAATAAATGCCGCCCGGAATCCAGTTACGTGAGCGAGCCTCGACAATTGATAGAGAAACTGTGTGCAACGATGAAATTTAAAAAGTCATTTATATCGAAATGCTTTTTCTCGACTCGCCCGCGGCGCGGCGGTATCAATTTTATTTTGTGTTGCGGCTTCCTGCGACGGAGACGCTTGTCGCAAACCCTATATACTTCTAGTACCTACATATTTACAATTTCTCGGTTAAAGAGCGAATAAATCGCAAAAGAAATTGCGTACTTAGGCACGGTATTAAATTCTGTTCCATGGAATATTGAGTAAACATTTTTTATACAATTCTCACGAAAAGATCTACGTGATATAAAATAAATTTCTGAATAAAGTAAAAAATATAATCCGATTTGCCATGCCTTCACTAGAATTCGACTTAGGAGCCAAATAAAATCTTAAAGGCAAACATTTTGGTACTCGGCTAGATATTCAATACGTTGGGGATTAAACTTCTGAATTTAATTTCGATTCGGGTTCTTAATAAGTAAATATATATATTTGTATCTTATTTCGGTATCTATTTTTGGTCCAATACATGTCATCTTTAATGCTTTGTATGGTTAGCCTTTCACTGTTCTATTTTATCCATATTCATCTTTTCTCAGTTGCGGTTTGTAGACTTCACGCGCCTTGTAAGACTTTATGGAGAACTTACAGGTGTGGATGTGGAAAAACCGCGTAATTGATTTTAATTACAAGATTTTTTGACATCCCAAATTAAGTTTAAACCAAAAACTATCTGTAAGATTCAAACTTAAGATGATAGATCAAATTTCAAGCCACTGATTGTCATTATTAATTATTATTTATGAATTGAAAAGCTATACTAGCGCGTTCTTTTATTCTAAACTGCAGTACAATGATTGAGTAAGTACTGTCTACCTTAACACCCACTAAAGATATGAAAATTGAAACAATTTCGAAATCTCTTTATAATCCTATCTTACCCTTGGTACAATATTATGTACTACATAATCCTCTAGCGGACCTTATGTCGTATTTTTATTTTAATCCATTTTCTTCGTTCAAGATCACCGGACATCCGTCGTCGAAGCGCGGTCAATGCAATTAAGCTTTGATCACAACGACACATTTTCTAGACATTTTCCTTTAACGGTTATGTAATATCATCTTTAATAATACAGCAGCTTGGTGCAAGGGTTTTATTTTAACTTGGAATTCCTTTTTAGTCAGTTTAATTCTAAATAATAGATTTGCGTTGATTATGAGTTTAATCAAAAAATCCTCGTAGGGTGGAAAAGTGTGGAGTACATTGTTCGACATCTTGCACATATAAAACTAACAAAAAGTTATTGTGTAAGTATTATAAAGGTTGTTGTACTACATGAAAATCTACCAACCTTTAATTTTGTATAAAATTTCTTGTAGCACGATTGCGATAACAATTAAACTATTCTTAATTTTGGTTTTGTAATAGCGTCTATAGCGTGTTTTTACTATCTCCCGGTTGAAATAGAGAAATAAAGTGGAGATACTAAGATGAGTGACTTTAATTTAGTCATGATAGACAATGCTTCGGTGACCGATCTTCTTTGTCCTATCTTCTTCACCACCTGTAACGAATACTTGACTGTTGTAGGTTCTTACATACAGAGAAGTATGAAAGTATTTACAATATTTCTTAGCTTATTTTGGTTACATACACAAATAGCCACCTTTATTTGAAAAAAAAAAAACGTGCGGCACTCGGAGACTGCCGCGGTATTGCTATTGCATAGCATTTTTTATCAACTGATGCAATTATAATTATGTATGCAGTATTTTTTCTCTTTGATACTATAATAATCTTCACAAACAACTGCTTACATATTCGTCCGATTTCCAAGCAGTTCGTCTTGATCCGTGCGAGTTTAGTACTGTCGTACCGTATACATACACGTTAAGCGAACGCCCGGCCGCTGTACATGGTAGAAGGAGTGGGGGGTGTTAGGTTTTTTCGTTACGGAATTTCTTGATTCGCGCTTGTGAAGCTAGCTAGTTTATTATGAAAGTGTTCCACCTGATAGTAAGTCCACCTGGTGGTAAGTAATCACTGCTGCCCATGAACACTTGCCATGAACTTCAGATGAAGTAGAATCCCAGCTGAGATTGATCATAGTTGTGTTGCTGCCACGGGGGTCGCCTCATAAAGTGAGCCAGCAATCACACGCTTCCATCAAAATGCAAAAAGAACTTAATACTAAAATAGTTGTGGCAGTGTTACCTCTATATTTTTACTCTACCAATCTTTACCACATTCAGATTTTGACTAATTAAGTTGTTAATATCATTACGTAAGTTTAATATTCTTGATAATCTCACATTGAAATTGAGTGATATATTGTACGTATACACGAATTTAATTCTAAAAGCCAGATTGACAGTAGGTAAATGTAAGTTCAGTATTTAGTTTTGAGGTGAACCATACATGAGACGGCATACACTAATTTATTCAGAACAATGACAGAGAGTAAATAACTTACGCGCATTAATATAATAGATGATTAAACTGAGTAAGGGATGTGTGTAGTTCAGATTATGAGTGCGTTATGTTACGTTTGTGACAACCAGATTAAACTTGTGGTTTCAGTTCTAAGTGGTAGCAACCTTTAAGGATGCAAAAAATATACTAGAGGTCTAAATTTTAGGCTTTCAATCTGTACGTATGACGTCCAAATTTCCGATATTCTCTAATTATCCGCAGTTATTACCGTTGTGAGTTGATTATCACAACTTCAAAGGGTGAAGGAAAAAAAACAAAATGTTCTTAAAGGTTTGTGAAGTGTACAACTTCGCACTTAATTAGTGTATTTGACTGAAGCCTAATCTAATCATTAAATAGAGGATTGTAGTTTATGAGAAACTTAGTTACTAAGTACGTAATATTAAGTAGTACCTATATACTAACTACATAACATAGTTTATATTTATGTATACCCATAAAACTTTGTGTGTGTATCTTTACCTACCAGACTTTAGTATTTTTATATGTTACTAGTTGACACGGCGAACTTCGTTCCGCTTAAAAGTCAAAAATCTAAAATTATCATTGTTTCGTTACTATGTTATACATGTATTATACATAAAAACCTTCCTCTTAAATTATTATATCTATTAAAAACTGCATTAAAATCCGTAGCGGATTTTTAAAGAAAAATATTTTATATTTTTCCCGCTGTCTGTCTCTAACATACATAGGGACAGACAGCGGGAAGCGACTTTGTTTTATACTGAATGATTATCGGAAGCATGAAAGCGATCACGAAATTAGCCACTAGAGGTGACCCTCAAATTCCCGACCGCATCCAACATTGCTTAACTTAGTAGATCGGTTTCTTATACAAACTACGGTCTACCCAAGTAAATAGGTATATGTTTTGTGTAAAAACGTAATATTACTTTCCATTAGTATTGTGACAAAATACTGGCCTAGTTTAAAAGAAAATATTTTATCTCAGACTTAATACAGACATTTGCCTTAGAACGAAATCCTGTAGCCTGTTCAGTACATTTTATGTAATGTATAAAAGATGATGTCTTACTACTATAGTTTCAGTGATATTCAAGTTACAACAAAAAGATTTCGTTAGGTTTTATTTCTCAAAGCGCTTTTCTGCTACGTTTTAGTGTGGTACATTACCTACATTGATAGTCACAAAAGCCTTGAAATTTATTTTCTCCATCGTTGTCTTGTAATAAACATGCAATGATTTTTTGCCTTAACGTAGAAAAATATAGACTTTTCCGTATGAGTATGGCAAATACTGATTCTGAAGGAAATAAGCCACTGCTGGTTTTAGAAAGAGTGTTTTGAGTTAACAGGCTTGATTTACGTATTTGTGATTACGGTAGAATTTAGTTTAGTTCGGCCAGGGAAGTACCACCGCGACAACTATTTCTAGCGTGAAGCAATTCTTGCGTTTCGATAGAGGTTGCCGGCACACTTTTATATGATGCGACCAACTTAGTCTTCGGGAGTAGCAAAGCATCTGTGATTGACTTTAGATAGCACCCCTGTTCTTGAAGTTGCTTACAGATGTCCATGGACGGCAGTGACCACTTTCCAACAGGTGGACTGTGCACTCGCTTGCTACTTCAATCAAAAAATAAATAAACAACTTATAGGAAGATGATACTGCTCTTCCCCTAGATTCAATCCCATTTGTATTCAAAGATAATGAAGTGATGATATTCTGTACCATCCAAATTACCCTAATACTATAATCAAATGAAACTATAAACCAATCTTTTGATAAAACTACATTCTCCTTCAATAGAATAACCTATAGAATTCGTAACTGATTTCATATTGTAGAAACTTAGTAGAAGTTATGGATTACGTTTTGCAAAATCAGGACTGAAACCTTGGCGTTCAAAACGAATATGCGAGAGATATCTTATCTCCAATTCTTTGACTTACGAGTACGAGTATATACATACGTATGAAATCGCCTCATAATATATTGGCATTTGCGATTGAAGTCGACTGTGAAATATTGCTTATTGGTAAAGTTTTATTGTACATGTCACAGGTATGATGAGATTCGAGGATTTTACTGTTAGAACATAATATGTTTATTGTAAGGAGAAAAGGCTACAAGCTCGGGGTTTTTGAGCATTGATATTTATGTTACGTGATTTCAGACAGGTTTTTTCTACAGATTTAGCGGCAAATGTTTTGCACTTGAACTATGATTCTATAATAATACCTAATTACAAATATTAATAAAACAAACGGGTTCTCTTTTACTGAACTGTAAGGCAAGATATTGGAGCTAACTTTCATTACCATGTAAAAAAACATGATTGTAATTATATATATATAAAAAAAAAGAAAAATGGATATAAATAAGAAAAAAGACAAACCCGCTGAGTTTCTTGCCGGATCTTCTCAGTTGAGGTCGTATTCCGATCCGGTGGTAGTGTAAGAAAAAAATGTAACTGACAATTTGTAAGTGCCCCCGTAGCCCTATACAAAATAAAGATATTTCATTCAATGATTATATTCGTTCACCAACTATGAAGGCGTACATGTTGTCTGCTTAAGAATTAATGTGACTCAAGGATAAAAGTGGTCGAAAATTCGTTGGATTTCGTGGTGATTACTGTCGAAAGATAGATTTAATTAAAATATTTAACAACTGTATTATGTAATTTAATTATACGATATTCTTTTTCACTAAGTTTTTTTATTAACATATGATTGTAGGTAGCATATATTCTTCAGTTAACACAAGAGCATAAATAGTTATATAACAGACAAAAAATACCAAAATAAAAATGCTTAGAACAACTGTATTCCATTTTATTATTGTTAAAAAACTAATTAAGTAGTGGAGGGTTTTGTGACTGTGGTTTTCGCAAATACAACCGTGGCATCTACAATCGCTCGTATGTTATAGTTTGAAGATATTTATTTAAAAGAGAATTAACTAGCAAAAGAGCGTGCAGACCTGATGGTAAGTGGTCACTGCCCCCCATGGACATCGGTAAGCAACTTGATATAGAACATTGGTTCAATGTGAAGTCAATCACAGATGCGTTGCTACTTCCGAGGACTAAGATGGTCGCCTCATATAAAAGTGTGCCTGCAACCACACTCTTCTATCGAAACGCAAGAAATGCTTCATACTAGAAATGGGTATGGTGGTGGTACCTCTCCGGTCGAACTACATTAGTTCTACCACCAATTAGCAGTAGGACTGTAATCTGGTGTTGATTTAATACTTATGTGTAACAGATGCTATTTATCGTTAGATGAACTGCATGCTCGTTTGCGCCTTTATATTATAAAGAAAACTAGGCGCACTTCGTTCCGGCTTGAAGTCAAAAATCTAACATTATCAGTGTTTTTCTACTATGTTATACATAGATAAAATTCTTCCACTTGAATCACTTTATCTATTTAAAAAATTGCATTAAAATCCGTAGCGTAGTTTTAAAGATCAAAGCATACACAGGGACAGACAGCGAGAAGCGACTTTGTTTTATACTATGTAGTGATACTCCGTTCTCTTATGTCATTTTTAGTGAATAAAGTTACATAATAACGACCACTTATTTAACCCCTCAAAGTTAAGGCAATCTCACCTGCACGTGGCTCTGGAAGCGAGGGAAAATAAAGCGCACCTGTGCTCTCTAGGGGTGGTTCGGACACCATTTAGTAATCTTAACGGTATTCCTTCTCACTTGAACTAGTAGATTTAGACGTTATTTTTGACTAGTACTTACCAATGTTGGTTTTTTCATAGATATTCTCTTAAGTACGTTTAGTTAAACATTTTTAGCACTGTTTATTAATACTTATGTGATATTAAGTCAGTAATTAAGTTGATACAACTTATAACAGATATGTTATTTTCTGTCACCTTGTATCTGATGAACAAAACTGTTGAGGTGCATCCTTTAATCACAATTTGCTATTTTTATTAATTATACATACCTTGAAAACATTAACAATAAAAGATTAAAAAATAAAAACAAAGTAAACTGAAAGAGTAGCGAACCACATACTCGTACCAATATGTATTTATGTCTCGTTTAATTAAATATAAGGCTTTTAACTAGTAGGTACTTGATATATTCCTACGATTTTAACCTCACATGTCTACTGTGACATTTGTATTTTCGTACAATGAACTAATTACAATCCTTTGTGCTTCAAATTCTCATACTCACGAGTACGTATTACAAAGAAAATCTAATTTGGCATCGACTGTGGGGCCTATAAAAAATAAAGTCGATCGTTATGTGGTGTAAATTGCTTTTTAAGGAGTTACACAGAAACAAGCCGCGATATTTTCAATTTCACGAAACAATTATTTCGCCATGTCATCAATCGGATTCCCGCTTTGATTGCGCGGCAAATTCGTTTTGTTTGGATACAAAAATTGCAATATAAAGAGCTGCCACATCATTCCCTTTTGGTTTAACGTAGATTGCTTCCAAAATGTAATATTGTTTGCAATTCATTTCAACAGGCGATCGCCCACTTTTAGTATATTCATTTTTGTGCCCGATACTAACTGAATCTGTAGCGTACTAGATATGCCTATTTTGCGAGCGCTCGTTAGTATCATGTTTTGTTATTACGTGGTCTAAATTTATTTTATGTTTAGTTAAACAAGAATGACGAATTCAGTCCTAATTCGGTTGAAATATTAAAATATTGAAACATTCTGAAAAAAAATGTTTTAGTTATTAAAATAGTTTAATATTTTTATAGAAGTTGGGCACAGTTCATCTTGAAAAGTCTTAGATAGGTATTTCCGTTACCACAACTTTCAAACCAGACTACAGCAGTAATTAACACTTGTTATAGATATATATGTAAATTTAAATTAAAATGCTCGTTAATTATTTATAAGTTAAAAGATCGTATTCCATACAATTCAGAATATAGAGGTCTGATCAAACTTGTAGTAAAATTACGAATTTCAAATACTAAGATCCTATGTCACTGATTTTGAATACTTACTCTCAAAGCTTAATTTCATATACCACAACACCGCCGCACAATATCTTTATCTGTATTACTGTAACTTTAATAAAAAGATCCCGGGCAGAGTACGCATAATATCTCTATGAAACAAGTTTGTTAAACCAAGAATTTTCTCCCGAGAAATTGTAAAGGAAGTCGCAGAAGGCGAGAGTGAGTAAACGTCGGGGGCACATGATATTATAATACTCAAGGTTAGGCCCTTGTTTAACCACGAAAAGGAAATCGAAACTCGTGGAAATATCATCAGGGTTTGATAGTCTTCGTCCCTGTAGCTCCGGGATCAGAATAGGGCTACAGCATCCCCTGCCTGTCGTAAGAGGCGACTAAAAGTGGCTTCCGGGGTTGCAGACGGCTAGAGTGGGAGCTCGAACCGTTCGGTCAGGCAATTCCGGGAAGGACGGCGGTATGTGTGGTCGCATACCGTCGTAAAGACTAGACGGAGCGGTGGGCCCAGCCGCCCATCTGGGAGGAGCCCGATGGGGCAGCGCGCTCGGAGAATTCCAGTTGAAGTCGTTTCGAGATCCCGGAGTCTTCCTTTTCAGTGCCGAGGACAGCCACCGGAGGGGGGGTTTTAGTGCGGTAAAAATCCCACATAACCCTGCGTCGCTCCCACGGCGTCGGGTACCTTTTGTAGGTTTCCCCCTCGAAAACAAAAAAAAGGGTTTGATAGTCTTGTGTTTGCCATTAGCCTCCCCTGACAAAGCAGGACCCTGTCAGGAGAAGCTTATTTCCGTTCCTGAACCAACTGAATCTAGCTAGCTAGTTATACACAACCTATATATTTTAAGTCATCAGTCTACCTATACTTCTTTTGCGGAGACGTGTTTTTCATTAGAAGACTCTTCTTCCCCTAGCAGTCGTCTATCACACCAACGATGCCTATCTATTACCATATTGATTTGAGAGATATAGGAACGAATAGAATAACAATATAAATACTATACAATATATATTTTTTTTGGTTTCTGGCATACTAAAATATATGTAATAGAAGTTAATGCTTTCGTAAACCAATTGCTCATTATCAAATCTTTAAAAATAAAATAATAATAACAGTGAAAAGTTTGGAATTGTAATTACATATAGCTTGAGTTCCACTAGTGTGAAGGTAATCAAACGCATCAATTGACACCAATATTCATTATAATGCAATCTGTCATAGCCTATCTCTTACTCCTTTACTGTATGACAAGTCATTAATACTCGAGATAAAACAAATGTAAGCTCACCTCGTTGTAACTCCTTTGTGGCAACAATACTAACAATTGTTTACGTTCAATGGAAACGCGACTATTGTGTAGTTTTAGTACCAAAGAATAAAATGTTTATTTTATTTTATTTGCAACTAGCTAGTAGTCGGAACTTCGTTTGCATGACATTTGTATGACACGAGAGTGCGAATTCATATTAAATCCAATCAACGGGTAGCTGGCTGTATGAAAATTCATTTATTAAACATATAACAATTTTTCAGTACTGAAATGCATCATATTTACTAAGGGAATAGGTGTTAAATACGATTAACTCATACGAGTTACCAATAAAAGTATTTACAGTATCACAAATAGCAAAACGCTTTTATAAACAAAATAAGTATCTTTAAGATGATAACTTTGTTCGCGTAACAAGATATAATTTGCAGTTTACAATAAAAACTAAGATTTTCAAAGAAGTCACAACGACCATTAAAGTCGCAAAGGCTGCCTTTAAACAATATAATGAAAATAAAATAATTTATACAGGAAAGCTTAACTTCAAAAGAGTCTTTCACTCAAAAATAAAGCGTGTAGTACCTAAACAAGGTGGAACATTGTTTTGCATAACAAAGGGAAAAAAACACCTAAAGGAAAACATAAAGCCACACTTTATTCGCAGAATACTTATTCAAATGAGGCTGTCCCTTCTAAGTTTGTTTTCAATCAAAAACTCGAGCAGCTTTGTGCCGCTAAACTTTATAAATGAGACGATTATCCGCGACGGGAACGCTAGGACGCTGCGATAGCGTGTGTGCGACTCTCGCATCGTACCTGCGGCTGCCAACTATCCAAAACACCAATATGGGACAAGATTTTTAGGTGACTTCCTTTTAGTGTAATCATGAAGGTTGAAAGCATAGTTATTCTACTGCTGAAATTACCGCTGCACCTATTTCTGACTTATAACTTTCAAGTAAGCTACTTATCCTTATACGTATAATTAAGTGTTATAATATAATCTTAAGTATTTAAACTCGACCACGATGCATGCCGTGGTGGCCTGGAATTAAGACAGCATTTAATTTAAGCCTAATTAAGTTTTTAGTTGTAAGTCTAATGTATTGTCTTGTTGGCTACCCTTTTTAAATAAATAAATAAAAATAAAATAAAGTAAGCTGATATGGTCTGGTTTAAAGTGTATTAGACTACAAAACACCAGTAAACAGTACCATTAAGTAAACCTTTAAAATCCTTAAATGCGTTGATATTGTATCATGAGAAAAATGTATTTAAATATCATTAGTTATGTTTGGATAGTCGATTTGTCAACCGCCGCAGTCAATGATTTGAAATAACACTAAAATAACAACGCTAGAAACCCTGTGCTATAGGTGTTTTGTTCATACACAGAGTATAGAAGAACCCAGACCCAGAGCAGAAGTCAGGCAGTAATTCATCATTTACATATCTGTCTCGTCAAAGACAATACCTAGGGCTCCAATGCATTTTCTACTACCATGACCGCTGCACACGAGTGTCCACGAAACCAAATATTAAAGTTTTTCTTTAATAGCTGGTACAGGAATGTCCCACAAAATCTGTGACGGTGGGTGTACTAAAGCCAACTCTCCTCCCCACGCCTCCCCGCTCTGCACTAGACTGATAAACCCCTGGTCACCTGCGCTGCATGAATTGCAACGCTTTTTAACTCTCATTCCCTCGCCTTTAAACTTGATCCGGTTTACACGTTTTGTTTCCACGTAGGCAAGCTACAATATTAAGGTGAAAAATATAAATATATGTGTGTGTCTATACGAATTTAACTGCAATTTGCCAATAAATTCCCAGCGTCTATTTCATTAATATCATTTAAAAAATTTCTTTGCCAAGTAATACGTAACCAAAGTGTAACGCCTTTAAAATCCTTATATGTCTCATACCAAATATTGTATTTGTTTGGACTCATTGTATTGGTTGTATACAGAGTTATACTTCTGTTAATGTTAGAGTTTAAAATCTTATTTAAAATACGGGTACTTACAGTAACCGAAACTATTATATGAGATCGCTAATAAAACACTTTCTTTATCACTGCGTGGTCACTACGTTTGTCGTTAAACGCAAGTACAAATCAAAAATAAGAACACGGACAAATGATCATCCAAATACCTGGATTGGGTTATTTAGTTGCCTTCTATATCATCCGTGGAAGGAGGGAGACAGTGCTATTCAGGAGCACACAACGTCTTTGGTGGAATAGGAAGAAACTGTATTTATATCAAGGTGGTAGAACCAGTGTAGTTCGACCGGGGAAGTTCTTGCGTTTCGATGAAAGGGTGTGGTTGCCGGCACACTTTCACATGAGGCGACCATCATAGTCCTCGGGAGTAGCAACGCATCTGTGATTGACTTCAGATGGAACCCACGTTCTGTATGAAGTTGATTACAGATGTCCATGGGCGGCGGTGACCACTTACTATCAGGTGGACTGCATGCTCGTTTGCTACTTCAGTGAAATAAAAAAAAATTATATAGTACGTTTCCAAAATTCACGGCTTACTTTCTTGAGCAGTAAACTGGGGCCTGGTGTCCTCGTTTGTCGAAGTACATAGTATTAAGAAAACGTTTTTAGTATCCGAAGTAGCACAGTGATGAACGAGTGTAGCAACAGTACGTCAGGATTAGCTAGCGGCTGTGGCCGATTACGAGAATTCGCCATCTTGGAAACTTTTCATAGACCTTTTTGTGCATCTTGTTTTGAAGCTTTTCATCATTTTTTACTTCTTGGGCGTTTTGTAGATCCTTTAACGTTCGACTAAAAATCTTTAGAAGATTCTTCCAAAACCTGTCTGGTAGTGTCATTAAAGCAAAATCATGTAACATCTTTAAATATAGCATTTGCTATTATAAAGGTATTTTATATTATAACACAAAAAATATATATTGTTTCATACATTTTAATTACTTAAATTTTATACTACAATCTATTAATGTTTTATCTCAAGAAATATTATGTTTATCAATGATTACAATAACATTTGATGAATTGATATTTTTTTTTACATGTAACATTAAGCTTCGTCAGTATTTGAATGATATAGCTATTGATTACTGGATAATTACAATTACTGATTGATTAATTACACGATACAAATCTGTATTTGTTTTTGGCATTTAGTAAAAATATTCGAATATATTCGTATAAAATTTAATGGGTACATAATAATAAACTTAGGTATTTACTTGTGTTCTACATTGAGGCAGCGAGTATAATGCATTTTTATATAAAGTGGCAAACCAGCATGCATTCTACCTGATAAGTAGCCCTGTATGTGGCTACTATCCATATGAACATACTTAGTTGTCTCCGATTATAGAGGTAGAGCGGTAGAACGATCACAGATACAATGCCACTTTTAAATAAAGGTACTCTTATACGTAAGTCTGTAAACGAAGATCTGCTTTATGCTAGAACCTCCTCGCTTCGTCTACTCTCACTCAGGCTCAAGCTATCCATTAGGTTCTACTCTAGTCAAAAGGAACTACTAATTCCAGCAGGTGTTCAAAAACGGTTTCAATTATCTTATTTTTTTTTATGCAAAAGAAGTAGTGAACTATCATCCAGTACATCTGATGATAAGTTTCCACAACCGCGAATAATGCACATCTGAAATCAACCCCAGATCAGATAAGAGTTTTACCTAAGGTTAGCCACACTTGCGTTGCCAACCTTTAGGATTGAGTTTCTGAACCCCTTAGACCATAATACAGCAGTATTTTTTTTTATCTGACTGAAGTAGCAAACGAGCATGCAATCCACCTGATGGTAAGTAGTCACCGCCGGCCTCGGGCTTCTCTAATCAACTTCATAAAGAACATGGGTTCCATCTGAAGTCAATCACAGATGCGTTGCTACTCCCGAGGTCTATGATGGTCGCCTCATATAAAAGTGTGCCGGCAACCACACCCTTCCATCGAAACGCAAGGAATGCTTCACGCTAGAAATAGGTGTGGCGGTGGTCCGTCCCCGGTCGAACTACACTGGTTCTACCACCTTGAAAAATAATACTGCTGTTACCAGGTAAAAATGATTTACTTCTGTACGTACTTTTGCATTATGAAGTACACTTCACCGCGGCTGAACAAAAATACCCATAATCAGCAAGGGCAAAAAAGGGATCGCAGTCAAATTCGTTTTCGCTGTTTTATACCAAACGAACAACCCAATCGGTTTCTAATTACTTAGGGTAGCAAATCGATTGTGCACACACAATTATCACATCATGTCGGCGCAGTGACGCTGATTAGACGCGTTTCGCGCGCTCCGACTAATTTGTCCGAATGCGTCTTGATTAGCGATTCTGCGTCCGACGGCTAACGCGGTGCTATTAGCGATGCGGTGTCGAGGGAGTGTAATTAGCTGCCTCGTGCTAATTTGTCGGTCACTTCCTAAAGGAATCTATAATATATTACGCCGGAATTTGAATCAATAAGCAAATTCGGTCGCAGTATTGTAACAGATTATTCGGGTCTAGTTGCTTGCTATGTAGGAGCGAGAGTATGTTAAAAAATAATATATTGTTAAATATGTTTCTCTTCCTGTTAAAAAATGTCCTTACCTTATGAAACCCAGAGTCCATAGCGTGGACACTGGTACGCTTGTCAAAAAGATTCATAGACTATCTGTCACGTAAGCTTATGGTATTGGACGAAAATCTAAAACTGATATTTGCTTTTCTTAATGAAAATCTATAGAAAATTCTCTTTTCTTAGTTTATAATAATTCCTAGAAACCTAAAATGTCACTAAGCACTAATTTAAAATATAACAGTTTTGTACATATATTAGATACACTTATGCTAAATATAATGCATGTATATGTATGGACTATTTTTAGCATTTTTTGAGCATTCGTCAACGTCAGATAAATCCAAGAGCGGTACTAGTGAATAAAAAGAACCGTTATAACGCTTCAGTGTTACATAATTAATTTTCCACCTTAATATTTTTTTGGCGTACCGCCCAGCACCGATTTGGCATCCGCTTTGCCCATACAGAGTGGAGGCCACAATCAGAACTTTACCTGGAAGGCATTTTTTGGCTAACCTTGACTGTATCAAAAGGAAAATATTCACTTAAGTTCGTTTATACGTTTTGCAATTAATCTAATATACATTAGGTCATTAACATTAAGTAGTATGTAGTCTAAAATTTGAAAAGTCGCAGAACGAGTAATGTCCGACCAGAAGATACCAGCGTCTCACCAGTAATTTTCTTGTACCAAAGAAAAGAAGAAGGAGGTAGAACCACTGTAGTTCGATCGAGGAAGTACCACCACCACATCTATTTCTAGCGTGAAGAATTTCTTGTGTTTCGATGGAAGGGTGGTTGCTGGCATTCTTCCAGATGAGGCGACCTCGGAAGTAGCAGCGAGTCTGAGATTGACTTCAGATAGAACCCATCTTCATATGAAGTTGATTACAGATGTCCATGGCCGGCAGTGACAACTTACCATTAGGTGGACTACGTGCTCGTTTGCTACTTCAGTCCTATAAAAAAAACCGCCGGTAACTACCAGCTCACGTTCATTTTAGGCGCAATTCATTTTATGCGTCGGGAGTAACAACGGATTTATGATTGACTGCAGATAGAAGCTGTGTTTTAGATGAAGTTGCTTACAACTAACTGCCTATAGGCCGCAATGGCCTCTTATCATCCAACGAGATGAACTGCATGCTCGTTTGTTATTTCAATTTAATAAAAAAGAAATCCATGACACCATAACACACGTTAGGTAATAAGGTTAGGTGCATGCTAGATTTGTATTAAGTCTTTATGATAGGCTATGTGCCTTTTTGAAACCATAACAACTAATAACTTTTACTGAGTTGATACTAGAACCTCCAAAAAAACATAAGAATACTTATAAAAACATTTATTTTAGGTAGATAGATAAATGAAATCGATCGAATAATATTGACTTGAGATATAAAGAAACCAAAATTAATACGAGTAAATATGATTACACATTCAGAGATAAGCAAATATAACATCGTACGTACCTATTTCTTTTTGTATTTTATTACGATTAAATTAGCTGAAAAAATGTCTCAAACGGTAATTTCGTTAGATCAAAGCAATTTTCAAATTTCTCTCACAATTTGAAATGCCGTCAAAGTAATAGAATACTAGAAAATAAAAGAGGTTATGTTACATTTGTGTCGAATGTCGAGACGAGTCCTGATTACCCGCGCTTCAACTTTCTTCGGATTTACGAGAACGTAAAAAGAGACGGAACCAATAAGCCACGTAGGGCTGTCACAAAGTCTCGATTCAATGGGTCAGATGTTTGAAATTATTTGCATTTCCGAGAAAATGTTTAGATCTCAGTATGAGGTACTGTGTTAACTTTAATATCATTTTCTATGACTAATTTGGTCATAGCTGAACTTACTGTTCGGTTGATTATATCCAAGATAGTGAAGGACACAACTATCTTAGGGTTGTAAGATGTTGAAATTATTTTATTTGAGGAAATAAAAACTAACTTAGCCTAACTTTGAAATATTCTGTAACTTCATAATGTTATGTGGAACTGTAAATATTTGCATATGGGTAGCAAACTAAGCGAACAAAGCTATTATAAGCAGTAGTGGGCACCGTATTCCATAGACACCTGCAATTACGACTAACTAAATTTAACTCAGATAAACTTTAGTTTTAGTTAACCGGGATTCTGAACTTACCTGTTTCATGGTTTGTAATTTAATGTATTATGTTAATCGTGTAACAGTTTCACAATGTAATGATTCGAAAACTGTCTTGCAGTGTTTATGTATTCTTTTTTAACTAAGAATTCCTACAAAAGTAAACAAAGAAACAGTTCCTTGTAAGTTATGTCTCATACATAATGTTCTTGACAAAGTACCTCACGAGTAAGTGACTCACTTATCTTTCGGTAATTTTTTTGGAGAGACTAGTCAAGTGACAATGAAACAACAATGTATTAAAGAAATATTAATGTATTTCTTATATAAACAATAATATAATCTGAAGCCAATGAATTATAATAAAAGAGATATTCATGTAATAGAAATAAATCTACAACCAAACTTAAGGCTTATCACCCTTCGTTTCTCTTTTGTGTATAAGAACATAGAAGATTGGTCATATTATAGTAGATGAACTATACAAAAGAACGATCCAGATTATGTAATGGTACGAAAAATAGATATTTTTAAAGACAACCCTGCGGCAACGTCTTTACCTACAAACAACTTACTTACGGTCGCTTTTAAGTAATATTTAATGAAGGGGCCGTCTCCCACATTCACAGCTACAACACAATTAGAAAAGATCAATATCGGACGTTTTATTTATTTACACGTTTGTATTCAGTTTGTGAGGAAAACCCCGGCTAATTATATCATTCAATTATAGAGTATAGTTTACTTATAATGACTATCAATCGATACCTAATAGTTTCCTTGTGGCAGTAATATTTTGTTCCGAGAATTCTAAAGTGGTGGAAATTACAGTTAATACAGCGGACTAAACTGGAACTCGTGCAGATTTAACCGTGCCAGTTCACACAGTTACAAGGGACGGTAAATTATTATGAGCAATGCAATATGTTTTTATCAAAGTCCACGAAGGACTTACTTACACGGTTTTACAAAGTGGTAGGTTCTGTGAAAGGATATAGTTGCCGGCAAAATTTTTGTTGAGCTTGAGACGACCATCTTAGTAGGAGCAGCAATGCATGTGTGATCGACTTCAGATTGAACTCTTGAATGAAGTTATTTACAGATGTCCATGAACGGCAGTCACTTAGCAACACGTGGACTGCACGCTCGTTTACTACTTGAGATTAAAAAAAACAACAGCTGATCAAATCCACTTCATTCTACGTTTTAAAACATTATAAATAAATATTATGCTTATTAGTTCCATTACATTACTTTATTATAAAAATATCAATTTATCCATCAGCCTTTTAAGATAAATTGCTGGCAAAGGCTTCCCCTAATGAGGTTTTAAATCACCGCGTCACCGCCGCGATCGCCTCATATAATAGTGAGTCGGCAACCACGACCATGCACCTATACGCATGAAGTGCTTCACGCTGGAGATAGGCGTGGCGGTGGTACCTCCCCGATCCTGGAGTTGTCCTGGTTTTGTCCCTTAATTGCCTCTTCCTACATCCAAGGAAAGGGAAGGCGTGATGCAATTCTAGACCGAAACCAAATGCAATCCGATATTTTCGTAGCGTCACTTTATGTCATTACCAAATGTGTTCATGTTTAAGATAATTTTGAAGGTGGTAGAACCAGTGTAGTTCGACCGGGGAAGTACCACCTTCACACCTATTTCTAGCGTAAATCATTTCCTGCGTTCTGAAGGAAGGGTGTGGTTGCCGACACACTTTTATATGAGGCAACCATCATAGTCCTCGGGAGTAGCAACGCAACTGGTATTGACTTCAGATAGAATCCATGTTCGGTATGAAGTTTATTACAGATGTCCATGAGCGGCTGTGGCCACTTACCATCAGGTGGACTGCATGCTCGTTTGCTACTTCAGTCAGATAAAAAAAAAAGAATTATTATGTGTATATTCCGAATATAAACTCACGTGCGAATTTCGAAATAGTCCCAAATAGAATTCTACAATTTTCTACAAAATACACGACAATGATATCAAAATTGATTTATATTCTCTGTTGGGTATCTTCTTTCCTCATGAGATGGTTTGGAGAGCGTGACCTACCGCGTGGCAGCACGTGGCTCGCGGGTTATAACGGTCCGACTTATTTTTATTCTGAGTATAAGTTCTCTTGTTATCTTCATGTATTCTACAATACAATAAAACTGCAGTTTTCAATTTTGATCAGATTTCTTTAGAAAAATCTGCTACGTTCCGTTTAGGTACGTTTATTTATTAATACAATAGTGATGAGCTGTAATAGCCTAATTGTAGAAACTCGGTTCCTCAATACACTCTATTGAGGGGTTCAAATATCAGTCACAAACCACAGATTTTTTTAAATTTATTTACGTATTTTTACTACAAGCGATATATGTATATCGATGCCGTCTAACTTAAATATAAAATAACCACCTTTATGCTCAGAAATAGATACTCTATTTCGACTAAAATCCTGTTTTACTTGGGTTATGATGATATGTACGTACATGTATGGTATGTACAGACGACACATGTCATTTAACATTAGCAACTTCAGTTACCTATTAAAATTTCTTGTAACCAAATGTAATGCCACAATTTTTGCGAGTACTTTCAGTGGTAACAACACAATCGAAGCAAATTACTTATTACTCAGGTTTACTTGATAAGGTAAGTTGCAATTTAATATCCTAGTAACGACATAATAACCGTATCTTTAATTGAGAAACTGGAAAATTTATTATAAAATTAAGTTGGTAGGTAACTAAATCATAGATTGAGAAAATCCAATTATCGCTTGCACAATGGGTCACGGAATAATCTAAACTAAGAAAATTAATCTTCTCAGTCCAGAGGAGCACTGTCTGTGCAAACTTAGACAATGGATTTATAGTTCATCGATTTCGGCCCATTCGCAGCGGGTATCATAGACTATGCTGGCTAAAGCTCTGGTCAAATTAACGCTGAACTGTATTGTTTATAACTAAAAGTAGTAAATACAAATATCACATAGTATAAAACAAAGTCGTTTCCCGCTGCCTGTCCCTATGTATGCTTAGATTTTTAAAAGTACACGACGGATTTTATGCATTTAAATAAATAGAGTCATTCAAGAGGAAAGTTTTTATTTACAATACATGCATAATATAGTGGTAGCACTGATAATTTTAGGTTTTTGGCTTTTAGGCGGAACGAAGTTTGCCGTTGTGTTTGATTTTAGACTGTTAAGTATTTAAATAATTTAATTTGCATAATTTAGACGATCCGCGTGGCGGAGCGATTACCATACCGCTCTGACGCACAATGGGTCCCGTGTTCGATTCTCGGCCAGACAGGTATCTGAATGATGACTTTAGATTCATGTTCTGAGTCTGGGTGTTTGTGTATTCGTTTTGTGTGTGTTGATGGTACCCACGACACAGAAGAAAATGCTACGTTTATGTTATGTATGAAAATGTAACGTTATGAAAAATTATGAGTGTGAAACTTTAAGATGCGCCACACAAAAGTCACAGTATGAAGTTTTTTTTAAATTATAATGCGTGTACATACACACACTTTGTTTTTTCTTTTAAGTAATGATACTAGAGATTAATAAACAAGAATAAACGTTTATAGGTCTCTTCTGGTATATTTCGACTTGCAATGTAATATCTAGCACCTGAGTCCTTTAAAAAAAAAGTTTTCGGAGGTGTGTGAAGTCCCCCAATTCGCACTTGACTAGCGCGGTGGACTATGACCTAAAGCTCTCTCATTCCGAAAGAAGACCCGTGCCCAGCAGTGGGACAATAATGAGTTGACGAAAGAGAGATATCTAGCACTTTTACAGCATATTATCTAATAAAATACCTAATATACAGCGTAATAGTTACATCACGATCAGAACCAAAACAAAAGGCATCAATATTTAAACTATACCATATTACTTGCATTACTATTAATAAAGCCAGGCTTATAGAAATCAAAATCACTTATAAATGTACTGTAAATGCGTGTTAATAAAAAGTGTTATTAATTAACTTTATTTTCAGGCCCAAAAGGCATTTAAACCATTCGAAAAGATAAACAGTAATGCGAGTATCAAGTTTAAAAGCAATGTTTCGGCCCCAATAAAACATTTGACGTTATTAAGTAGCTTTCGTATCCATCTTCATGATAGACTCCCACGAAATAACATTTTTATTGCGAAAAAGGGAAATGATGTACAAAAGCCGAAACTTCTTAGCAATTTGACTCTCGTTTGAAATGAAGCAAATAAAGTAAGACGAGTCGTTGAGGGTTGGCCTAGCGTTTCGGCGCAAATTCTAAAAGATAATATTTAAAAACAAAACCAGTTTCAACTGTGTTTAAGTGTTGGGAGGCAACAAAAGCAAATTTCAAAGAATCACCGAGTTCCATTCACTTTAATTATTTTTTTATTTGTAATTGCACAACCGTAACTATCGCCGTCGACGCTACTAGAGATTCTTTTTGTTTTGAAATTTTAATTCTTTTTAATTCATTATAACACTATTTTTCGTATTTCGGAATACAAAGTAAGTGAAAATATTTGTTATTACAAATTTAAAGGGACATTAACTTATAATTTTGATGTGATTTAATTAAGCTTTACATAGCTTATTACTTTATTATCTTCCATAATATCTACAGTTTAAGGTATTATCATGATACGAGCAGTACTTAACGTTTTTGATAATGACTAAAATTAAAAATGAGGTTTTGTAGTTGTGGTATTATTTAGTATAAGTTTGTTTAATAATTAAAAAACATATCAGAATATGACAAAGTTGAGTAAGATGAATGTGATAATTCCACTATATTATCAAAATGGTCTCATATTTATTAAAATAGATAAAAAAGTGTTGCTAAAAATAGTACACAAATCGAAATCAAAATTCCGAACGATAAAAGGGGCAATGCGTCATCTACGGAGCAATTTTAAGCAAACTCTCATGACCTTAAAAATCAACAGTTATTGTATGCTTTGGCACGTTCATTCGTAAAATTGTTTGGTTTCTACTCGTGCACGTATCATAAAGGTTTCACGATATGTAAAATCTCGTATGAGTTTTCCACATAATCGTAATATTGATGATAGACCTATATTTCATACCAACAGTATAAAGCAAACACAGTCGTTCAATTCAGTTGTGAAACAAAAGATACATAATAAAATCGAAGCTACATTAAATTTTCGTGACAGTCAGTCATAAATTAATAAAAAAATTACAAGTTTCATTGTTCACTGTATTTTTCATGACGAAGTAAAAAATATTGAAAATCAAATGACAATATTTATAAAATGTAATTGTTTTACGACTACGTTTATGAACATATTGCCCACTGCCATCGTACTAACGTTTGTTACCTAGTTAGTACTAATTTTATCACAGTATACTTTAAAGAAATATTAGGTTTTATAAGGCGGTAGAACGAGAATGGTATAAGTAAGGAGGTACTACCGCAACACCTATTTCTAACGTGTAGCAGTCCTTGCGTTTCGGTGGAAGGGTGTCGCTGCCAGTTCACTCTTATATTAGGCTACATTTTTAATCCTCATAATTTAGTTTTAAAACCGCCTCTTTGCCTAAAATTATTTCTAAAGGCGGTTTTGCACAGAGGCGGTTTTGCTTTTAGACAACTAGGAACATATGTATTATTGACTTTAGATAGAATCTCTGTTCTGTATGAAGTTCCTTACATATGTTTATGAGCGGTAATGACCATTTACGACCAAGTGGACTGCGTGCCTGTTTGCTACTTTAATAGTAAAAAATGCATTACTTAACAAGTTATGTAAATTATTTCCATTTTTAACATTTTCATAAAATAATATTAAAAACATACTCAACTCCCTTAAGGATATAATAAATATGCTTTCTAAGTGTTTACATTATAAAATAAACCTTTTGGCAATTTATTGGCATGATTTTGTAGTTCATTGCTCTGCGATTATTATTCAAAAAAGTATTAATTTGAATTCATATTTACATATTAATTGTTGTATGTTTTTGTATAGAAAAATCTCCGAGAATCTCCTAACAATGACATTCTAGCGAAATGATAATAAAAAACTTTGTATAGCTACTTACCGATATATAAAATAAAACTTTAAGAATCTTCATAACTTTTTAAAATTTCAAGGAATAATGGTGAAGAAACGGAAGAGTTTAAAAGAAAAATCCTGAAACGCTCCGTAAAAATATTACTGTCGTGTTTTAGACATCGCGTTCCGACGCAAAATATGTTTTATCGCGTAATGCATCGTCGCATTTCGCATTTCTCTTATGATATGCAACACATGTATTTAAGGAAGAAGTATACCTACATTTTATGTTTTTCTGTTGTTTTGTCTTATGTATTTGAAATGTGGTGAGCAACTTTGTTACATTCTTTATATTGTAGCTAAATAGTTCTCATTACTACACTAGAAGCCTGATATGGGTCTTGCAATTAACAAAAGCCTGAAATATATTCCACCAAACTGCTCCAGTGGTCTGAGATAATGATAATAAATAAGTGGTAATAAATAATAAGTGGTATAATCATTGTAGGTAAAGCGTATATAACTATGAGTCGTGAAATTAATTGTTAGGTACCTATTTTTGTAACGAATACTTACAAAAATAGGTTTCGTCATATTGTGCTTCATATTGTATTGATGTAGGATATTATTTTAACGCTTCTCATCTATATGAGAAGAGTTTTCAGATGATTGTTACATTGTTATAAAGAAGGTTTGAAATCATGCAAAACTAAAAATATAGCTCGGAATCCCTCGCAAGGAAAGATTATCTAATTTCGTCATTTAATGTGCATAATATAATTATCTAAACATGTTCGTATAAATGCATAAATGTTCGAGTACATGATTTATCCTGATGTATAATACAGCATAAAATATCAAATTAGTGGCTCGCTGTCCCGCGGCGTCCCTTCATTCCGGCACGTTTAATATTTTAGCCATTCCGCTCACGCGCCGTCTTCAACGGCCGTCCTGATTGCCGTTAAATTGAACTAAAAACTTCTTCAATGCTCCTAAAACGATTCAATTATATTCCATATTTTCTTCGATGCAAATCTCAAATCTTAATCTCTGAGTCATAACTACGTTGCCGAAACTGTCACCAACAATCTTTTTTCGATAACGTAGTGCTTTGATAAACAACCTGGAAAAGAAGATGTAATTCGAAAATGTTTGCATTTGGAGATTAAATAACTTTACGCGATGCAAGTAGTTTGCTCGGTAACAATTTATTACACTAGCGTGTAGAAGTACGAATAGCGTTAAGATGTTTTCAATAGAACGCCAACGGGATGTAAAGTTTCGCAATAGTGCGCCCTCGGATCGTGCAATTATTGCCAACCGAGTCCTGATTGAATTCTTAGGTCAAGTTTGCGCGGAAAGTTTGCATAAAAGACCCAGCAAATTCTCCCTGTTGGAGATTTTTGTTTAATATATTTTCGCGAACCTGTTATTTTATTAAAACTATAAAACGCTTTTCCGTTTCAACTTCGCTTCGCAATTCCGTTTCGACAGATCCATTAGACGGGTTTTAATTTGTTGTAAAAGCAAAGGTGGGTACTGTAAAATTTTCGCTAAAATTGACCAAGCGCCAACATTTCGTTAACACGCATGTCATGTCTGGAAGTTCCGCTGTGTTTTCGGTAGACTATTCGGAATTTAAAATGGATTCGTTTATAAAGGCATTTACTAGGGTTCGCATTTTCGATGAGGGAGAAACGGCAGGTGAGTGACTTGTTTGCCGGTGGCCCGGTCCAACACGAGCAAAACGTACGACAGTTTAGTCGACGCCGAAGCTGCCGTAGCGCCCTCTATAAATCAGACGGCGATTGACGCCTTCCTACAGGGAGTGATCTATTCTACCGCCTCGATGATGCAGCTCTTATACTTGCAAGGATTTTTCGACGATCGATAGTGAAATGCTGCATAAATTCATGAGACTAAAATATCTAAAGCTAATGCATTTGCTTTTAAATTATATTCACAAATACACATTGTTCCTGCGAAAGTTAAGTTTAGTTTATGTAAGCTTCGGATTTAGTTGACAGTTTCTCTTTTGTAGTAAGTAGCCTGAGTTTCCGAAGTTTAAGACACTATTCAAATTCAGACAAATAAGCTGATGAAAATTCAAAAGAAGACTTTCTATTTCAGAACTAAATTTTGACAGGTTTTTCAAACGTTTCATTCGTTACATTATTCGTGGAATCAGTATTAATTAATTATATTGTGTTGTAAGTTTTTATGAACTTGAACTAATGTATTTTTTACTTGTTACAGGTAAGCCAGCGCCAGTGTTCGACGAATCCGATTGAAGCATCAATAAATGAGTCCCATAAATTGCTTGTTGTTGGAAAATTTCCTAAATTTTTGATATCAATGCACGTGGGGTGCGGCTTGTAGCGTTTTCGAATAGGTCCGAATAGGTAGGTACATATTTTACGAAGTCTCCGCACGCGCCGTCTTCAACGGGCCCTGATTGCCGCCCGATCGAAATTATATTTCACTAGCACATTCAAACCTCGCTGGACAAGATTGCTTTTCGCTACAAGGACTTGTTAAATATTTGATTTTGTAAAATATTTTCACATAACGCTGTTAGTTTAACGTGGGAGTGGAATTCCGTAAAAGGGTCCGTTCAGCTGAATTTAAAGCTTTTAAATCTACCTAAGCATATGCTGAATGTTAAACGTTGAATATTTGCAGTTTGAGATTGTAATTACTTTTCTAAATTAGTTACGCGTTTCTATTTATCTATTTAGGTCTACTGTTGGATATTCTTCTAATTGAAGCCACCCAGAACGGTCTTGTGCCTTCTGTTTCCACTTTTTGCTGTCTTCTACGGGTTGTTGATCCAACTCAACTTAGAAGAATCTATTTAAGAAACGGTCATTAAAATATGTTTCATCAATTTATAATAGGTAATTTTATGTATTTTAAATAGTTAAAAACCGTGGTTGAGGAAATTTCATGGCTTTCTATAAGGAACCACTGAGGCCCACACACCTTTCTGTCTTTATAATGGCAATCCTCTTCGAAGCCATGATGTTACCTTGGAAAATAAGATTTAATATCCTTAAATATAGTATACAGTAGCATGTTGTATATAATAACTATCTCAAAAACATTACGAATATTGTACAGAACAGGGAGCAAGCACATTATCATGCAATATTCTCACATGGCGAAGTTTGAAGCTGTTTCTCTATAGGGATGCTTCCAATAACGTTGTCAATATATTATTGGCAGTTGAACATGCAATACCCAATGCACAAAGTACAAATTAATGATAACTTTAGTCGTTCATAAAATTATCTACTTTAGATTTAATTGAATTTATTTCATGCATCACATAAACATCACGTTCTACAATGACGCTTCTTTGTATTATTTTTTGAACAAGTTGATTAATTTAAATAATACTTTCGAAATTTACCTATAATTTGCTATAATTTTGTAAGCCAATAAATCAATAAATTACTAAGAATATCTACATATACACACAGGTAATAAGGCACTTAAATATCTGTATTATTTTTAGATTTTCCAAATTGAACACTTTCACATGAGGCGACCATCATAGTCCTCGGGAGTAGCAACGCATCTGTGGTTGACTTCAGATGAAACGCGTATTCTGTATGAAGTTGATTACAGATGTGTATGGGCGGCAGTGACCACTTACGATCAGGTGGACTGCATGCTCGTTTGCTACTTCAGTTAGAGAAAAAAAAAACTGTACATACATTTTGTTTACCATATTATTATGTACATTTTTATATGTAAAGTATAATTTACTAATTTGAACTACATACTCGTATGTATTATGTACTGTAAACCTGTTAAGTATTAGACATACATAGTATTTCAAATCATCAAGTAAATGAATATTCAAGGCAAATATTATCAAATTCATGATATATTAGCTTAACAAAATTTTATTTGTACGTAAATTATTCATGTAACTCAACATTTAAGACTTTATTCGTATATTTAGTTTTAAAATAATTATGAGAGTAAGAGATTTGTTTTTACACAGAAAGTTATTATTGTAAAATAACATTCACTTACAAAATGAATTTCTGTACGCAAGCATACTTGCAAATACACTTTTTAATTTATACGAACCTTGATTTTCATAACTGGAAAAATAATTATTTAAAAACATTGCGATAAAAATTGAAGATCAGTACAGACAAGTATGCAGCACTTGAAAAACGTGAGATTTGAATCGCATATCACTGTATGTAATTTATTTTTTACATTATATGTAATTTTTATGTTTCGTTTTCATATATTTGATCTGGGGGCACGGCAGTGTCCCCGCCAAGTCGAGCAACTGGCACGGCCGTACCATACTTTTCTCTAAGCTATTCGGGACATTTTCAACCTTCTATAACTTCGTTCTGGATAAAAGTAGAAGTCAAAATTTTAATATCCAAGAAAACATTGTATGAACACGGTTCATATAACGTTTTCTTAGGTTGGTTCACGGTTCAAATTTCATTCAATTTTAACCAGTAGTTTAACACTTATAACGCGTCCAAGTTTCTTAATTTTGTCACTCGCTCTCTGACCGATCATTAAAAAACTAAGGCACTTCTAGCAGACATAGATTCTTCAAATTTAGAATACAATTGGTGTTTAGTGCATGAATTAAGGGAAAACTAAAATATTTTCCAATTTTCATCCAGTTTTCTGGATACATCAACTGCAAAAAATAATTTTGTATCCCAGAGTTACATTTGCAGTTACTTAATCAGTGTACCTGTATATTAAAGTAATATAATGGAATAATACGTGTAGATTTTAGAAGTGGTAGAACAGTGCTTCGATTGGATACGTACCACCACCACACCTATTTTCAGTTGTTGTTGCCTGCACAATTTTATATATGGCAACCATCTCTATATAATACATGTATTACGTGTGAGATACATTCTATTTTTATGGGATTACCGAGTCAATCTATTTATTTAAAACGTTAAAGATTTTTAATATTTGTATGGTCACTAAAATACGTTGTTAGGCGAGATAATTACCTTGTCCCTGTAGTTCCGGGACCAGAATAGGGCTACAATATCTCCTGCTTGTCGTAAGAGGTGATTAAATGGGTCGTAAACACCAGGAGATACGTTAATCTCAAATGCTCACTGGGGAAGAGCCTGAAAGGGGCATAGCGCTCGTAGGACTCTGGTTGTGTTCCGGGGTTCTCCTTGCAGCGCTGAGTATGGCCACCGGAGGGGTTACAGTGAGATAAAAATCCCACATAACCCGGCGTTGCTCCAACAGCGTCGGGCACCTTTTGAAATTTGCCCCCTCGATATAAAAAAAATAGGTAATTACGTGACAATTTAAGACAGAAGGTCCCTTTAGTAGGGAATAAATGAATAACCGACTTGGTATTACATGGATCTCACAACTCTTTTCGGTGGAAGAACTGAGTTGCGAGACTTGGATTTTTGATAAGCATTGTTTTTTTATGGGATACATCTTTACAAATTCTGCATAGTACATGTTCCAAGTATAGGTGCTCATTCGATTATCATATTGCGGTAAATAACTTCAGTGTTAGGTGCTATTGTTTTTTAATTTGAAGGATATGTAATACATTCAAAAGGTACCTGACGCTGTGTGAGCGACACGGATTATGTGGAATGTTAACGGCGGCATACGACCAAACATGCCTACTTACACGAGTCTTTCTTATATAAGTCTCAGAGATAACAACTTTAGGTAAAACTTAATCTTCTCTAACGATTTTTAAAATTGTCCATGAGCGGCAATAGTCGTTTACTATCAAGTAGACTGCACGCTTGTTTGCTACCTCTACGTTGTATATTTGTTGCAACAAATAATATCTGAAACAAGATGATAACTCTTGAATACGTATGTACCTCTATAAATTGGTAATTTCAGAACGGATCTGCAAGAAATTTGTCATATGAATAGATTATAGCCTTGGATTAACATATAGACTACTTTTATCCCAAAATCTGAAGCAGTTCCTGAGGGACAACTTCCATTTATATCATATTGTCTGTGAAGGAAAGAGCATATAAATAAAAGAGAATTAACAGGTCCCTTAATCTCAATTTTGTAACTAAATAATATACACATACCTCCTTGTGAGAATATGGAATAATGAGCGTGCACACACATAAAGAAAAACACACATAAACGCCTAAACGCAACATTTAGGTTAGTATACTTACTATTGTCTAACCAGTGACATAGTAGTGGTTTAGAAAGGTGTTTCAATTCGAGAGTCCAAGGTTTGAACCCCAGGTAATCATCAGGCATCTCAGTGTTTTCCAATTTAGGTGTTTTTTTTTAAATCGATAATCCTTTGATTTGCTTGTGGAGAAAGCTATGCCTCAGAGTTCTTAAGACAGCTCCCAGAATCGTGTTATGTCTAACAAATTGCAGCCCGGTTGACTAATGTCTAAATCCTCACTCTGAGGTGGTGTGCCCAGCAGTGGGGTAACAACGGTTAAAAGATGACTGGCTGTTCGGCAATTCAAGACGTGTCCTTAAACTTAGGTATAAAATACACAGAAGTTTTAGAACATATATACATTAGTGTAACTATTACATCGAAACGCTGATTTGGCATAAACATTTCTCTTCTGTATACAAAGAACCGATGTGCATTTTAACCGATTTAGGATTCTCGATTTAACGGCTTTGGTTATGCACTGATCTCTATGTTAGTCTATCAGCTAGTCAGTTATCTTTATTTTACATATATAGATAATAATACGTATGTACTCCGCCATAAATTGAACCGTTTTAATGATTCAAGTGCCGCGTTCATTGTTGTGAAATATTCGTTGATCGGAAACGTGATATGGGTGTTTCCTACTTTAAAGTGTCAGATGCCGAAGCGGAAATTATTAACAATCAAAATGAAATAAGCATTTAAATACGTTCATTATCAGGAAAACGGTTTAATTACACCAATTAATAACCGATTGTACCGACTTTTTGGCAGAATTTTGCAGCGCAAGGTAATTTTTAATATTATTATTAAAGATAAAATTACTTTACAGATTGCCTTATAATAACTTGAATAAATAATCGTTTCATTTACCCAGATTACGGTATTTTAATGAAATTATCGAAGTTGTTAGTATGTAAAGATACTAAAAATATAGAGCTAGATTTAGATGGAGCATTGGTACATTGCCGTTTGAGCACGTTTTGAGCATATACTCGTATGTTTAAACAAAACGAAATGAAGTACAAATTCATAGAGAAAGTAACCAAACAGATTTCTAATATAAATAAAAGTATAAATTCTGGTGAATTCTTCTTTCTTTTCCGGAACCAGTGGCGAGTTCTTATATCGGAGGCCAAGATTCACTATGGTTCGCTGAGTCAGTAGTAGTAGTATAAATTCTGGTATTACTTAAATTATATTTTTGTGAAGCTTTTTGTAAAACTAACATTTGTATCTATTTTTATTGGGTACCTACCTGATTTCCGTGTCTGGATATAGACACCTATTGAAACTTTACAATAAATAATACCGTTTTTGTATAAATTACTAAAACATAGAGGATCTAAATCGTTATGTTAAGATGTTTTTTAGAACACTACCATAGCACAAAGCTAGTGATACAGACGTTATCACTTATTCATAAGCCAGAGGTCGCTACAACTATGGTTATCGAACATATAGAGGAAAGCCTTAAACAAAAAAATCATGTCACACTCACCACCTTGTTAAAGATAATGAAGATACTGAACTAATTTAAACACTATTTAATCCAAACTTTTTAGGGATTTCGAGTAAAAATCTAAGCCCATGTTCGGGGAGCGTGTAGGTAGAGCCACAATATACACGACGTTTACCAAGCCGTCATGAAACTTAAAGACACGGCGCCTGGCGGCCGCTAGTTAATAACAAACCAACTGAGGGTATTTTGGTATCCATTTCAATTCCAGGCAAGGGCATGCACCGAAACTTATCCAACTCCGCCTAAAGTTTACAAGAAACTCCGTCTTCTGTGGCACTGTCTATTAGATCTGGAAGAAACACTCGCTGTCGTAATTTCAAAATATACATATTATAATGTATTATCAATTCTGTTAAAGCTCTAAAATAGTTAAATTTAAGTTGGTAATAGACGTTATTCTAAGAAATTCATAAGTATTTATCTCTACATTTAATAGATAAACCCTATATTCAAAGAAAATGGGAGGAAATGAACGACATTAACTGAAGGATGAACTACATTGGTTACTACTGAGAAAATGAACTACATTGGTCAAACAAACAGTCAAATTTCAATGAATTAACCCGTCATTTTAGCTTCTACTGGTTATTCTTGCGGCTTTGACTGCTTTTAATATCAAAGAAGCAAAAAATCTAAAATGACAAACAAATAATTCTTTGTCTAATTTTGTGATTTTACCTGTAGTAGTTTACGATCCGCAATGATAAGTCAAATATCTTTTCCATAAATTTTCTAAATATCATGATAAATGTTATAGCTTGTTATTTAAATATATTAACTTTACGTATTTTTATTTCTTCGCGTTAATATACACATATGTATATATCAATTAAATTCACGTTAGTTAGAATATAAACAAATTGCAGTTAAATTGAATGCAATTACCGAACAGTTTAAATCTCAGATATCGGATCGTTCATTACGTTGTTTCAGCTTGTTTAGAGCACGTAAGTTGGGCGTCGAACGTTTAAACTTGTGATCCGGATGCCCGAGCAGGTTCGGTCGAACTGAGCAAGTTACGATCAAAGATCGAAGCGTTTCGACCGACCATCTCCGAAGCGTCCTCAAGTAATCCCAGATGGTGCTGCTATAAATTAAAGTCTACATAGGGTTACTACACGTAAATTAAACTAAATGAATTGCTTTTAAACTGTACTATTTTTTAAAAAATATAGGTTAATATTAGCCTAAGAAAAATCAAAGCGTTAATCACTCGTTAGCGCGAAAATCGTCCTCCAACAAATAAGGCCCAGGATCGAACAGATGTCTTACGCAGATTTTAAAAATTACGAGTGTTATAAACAAATTTTCACCTTGCGTGTAAGTTTAGGCTTTAAATTCCAGACAAATTGATGTTCCATTATATAGAACTAGCTGATTTACCCTTGCTTTGCTGGGGCACATAAATGTCACAAAATACCCATCATCTTTAAGTAGGGCATAATATTAAATTTACATGGCCTACTGACATAATATTAAAGTGACAAAAGTTCTACATATTATCTTAAGTCGAAAGAGATTCAGGTACCGTATAGGAACAGGAATAGGTTGATGGTGACCAAATAATTAGATAAGGGTTCAAAAGGTGGTAGAACCAGTGTAGTTCGACCGGAAAAGTACTACCGCCAAACCTATTTCTAGCGTGCAGCATTTCTTGCGTTTCGATAAAAGGGTGTGGTTGTCTGCACACTTTCGTATGAGGCGACCATCATAGTCCTCGAGAGTAGCAACGCATCTGTGATTGACTTCAGATGGAACACATGTTCTGTATGAAGTGGATTACAGATGTCCATGGGCGGTAGAGGCCACTTACCATCAGGTGGACTGCATGCTCGTTTGCTACTTCAGTCAGAAAAAAAAGGAATTTCTTGAAGCTATATTGGTATTGAAAGGCTGGCTGTTATAACTAGTTTATATCCATCATATAATATTAGATATTAATAATAATTTTCAAGTTTATTTTATCACACATACCTACAGGAATAGACTATAGTCGTAATTATTTATTTTAATAACAATGACAAATTAAATTATAATAAACTTAATAATATACCTTCGGTGTCATTCGTTTGTAAATGTTTCTCTTCCTTATTATAAGTGCGTATTTACCTACATTTTTTATAAATAAAAGTAGGTACATTAATAAATCGAGAAAAATATTATTAATATTTTTTTAAAATATGTATTTAAAAAACTGTTTAGTATGGTAAAATAAACAACCCACATATATAGACAAATAAGTCAAATATAAAATAAAACATTTTACTCTAACTTTCGATTAATTTTAAAATAATACAATAACAGTCAACACTCCAGATAAGTCAAATCAAGTCGAAGTTTGCTTAACAAGTTTTAAAACTAGACGACGAATACAACAAAATATGCCTGTGAAATATATTTTAAGCCTCCGTATTTAGTCTGAAAAGTGTCTAGGGAATACACGATGACAGCCCTAAAACTCAAACTAGTTGACTTGAGACTGCCGAATGAACAGTTATAACAGTCTACGAACTGTACTGGTGTTCTGTTCAGTATTCAATATCTATTTATCGCTCGCCCACATTTTGGTATCAGATTTATTGGCAAATTAATTTTAAAGGAAATGAAATATTTATATCGTAAATTAGACCAAAGGCCACTGTGAACGCAGCGCTTTGCCTTCGGGTCATGTCGTCGTTTGTTCTGTTAAATATTTAGTAATGTTAATGATATCGTTTCATCGATACAACTCAACAACTTAGTAAATAATTACTCGTACGTTACAGACACATACAGTGTAATCTTGTAACAATAACAACGGTTTTCAATACAATTTGTTACGAGGTATGCGTAATTCTGCCAAGAAAATATAAAATTAGTTTTTGTCTGCATTTAATTGTTTGCATCTTATTAGACTTTATTATTACATAAAGCTATATTCGATATTTGTTTTGATTATAACAAAATAAACCTCAAAATAATGCTTTTTATCACCGTAGTCTAGTCTTTTTAGTTGTAACTGGTCAAAGACCAAGTTCAACCAGGGAGGTACCATCACCACATATATTTCTAGCGTGAAGCACTGCGTTTCGATGAAAGGGTGTGGCCGGGACACTTTTGAATGAGGCGTCTATCTTAGTCCTTGTAGCAACGCTGTGGTTGACATAGAACCTACGACCTATGTTTTAAATGAAGTTGCGTAAAGATGCCTATAGGCAGAAGCCACTTACCATCAGGTGACCCGCATTAATTTGCTAAATCAATCAAAAACAAAACGCCCGTCGTCAGCCTTACCAATCACAGATGCGTTGCTGCTTTGACGACAGAGTAAGATTACTTCATTTTATTTTCTTGTCTTACCGCAGTCTGTAAACCAAAATACAGCATTAGTACTCCTATAAAACAGAACTGATAATAATGTAAGTAAGTTGATAATAAATAAAGAATACGACGCTGTAGTTGAAATATTGTAATGTATTTTAATAAGTATATTTTGGATGGTGCCAGAACCATATCGATCGAATAGGTACGACTACCACATCTATTTCTAACGTGAGGAAGTTTGTGCGCTATGGTGATAGGTTGCGAATGCCGGCTGACTAACATTCGAGGCTACCTTCTTAGTTCTTAAAAGTGCATCTAGAATTGGTTCAACAGACGTAGATAACCGTGGGCGGCAATGATCATTTACCATCTTCTTCGTCAACCCATTATCGTTCCACTGCGGGGCACGGGTCTTCTCTCAGGATGAGAGAGTTATTGGCCATAGTCCAACGCGCTGGCCAAGTGCGAATTGGTGGAGTTCACACACCTCTGAGAACATTTTTTTAAAGAACATTCGGGGGTGTAGGTTTCCTCACGATGTTTTTCAAAGCAGTGATAATTAATTTCTAATACGCAATAATTTTAGAAGAATCGGCGGTGCGTGCCTGGTTTCGAACCTCGAATCTCCCGCTCGGGAAAATTTCAACCATTAGGCTATCACTGCTCTACATTTATTATCAAGTGGACTATATGGTTGTATGCCGCTTAAATTTAATGTAAAACCTAATTTATTGTTTACATTAGTTACAATCGATGTTTGACATCAAACCACACCAAGTTTATAGGTGTCACCAGGTGTGGCAACGCGGCCTAACGCGCGAGTTACCGCCCTATAATACGCGTAATGCGATATTCAGACACATTACACTCAAGTTTATGACTCCTACTGAGAAGACGGCGTTTATGAATGTTTGAACGTTCTCAAAATCTGTATTATGGCACTTTTCACGTGTTTTACGTTGTTTCCTCATAAGTCTTTCAGCGGTGATACTGTTGACCCATATTTTTGTGCTTCGTAAGGAGTATACTTTAATAATGGTCGTAAAGTTGTGTGTTTTTCATTTAATATGCATTTTAACTATTATATTGATTCAAGTTTGAAAGTTATTTTATGCGTTTTAATCACATACATATTGTGAATTTAAATTAAGGTTTTCAATATTAGCATAATTAACATTTAATTTTCCTTTTCCTGCTTTCTTTCAAGCTTTTCCTAAACTCTCATTTTTAAACTTTTTCTCGTCATGTTGTTAAGCATTTGTATCATTGAAATAATCAATGCATATATTTCACTACTTACACTATTTCATTGTGTCGAGTGTCGTCAACCCATTATTGTCCCACTGGACACGAGTCTTCTCTACCGCCATAGTCTACCGCGCTGGCTAAGTGCGAATTGGTGGACTTCACACATGTCCGAGAACTGTTTTTTTTAAAGAACTATCGGGTGTACAGGTTTCCTCACGATGTTTTCGTTCCGCGAAAAGCAGTGATAATTAATTTCTAATACGCACATAATTTTAAAAAAATCAGCGGTGTGTGCCTGGGTTTGAATCTCGGACCTCTCGATCGAGAGGGCAAGTTTCAACCTTTAGGCTATCACTACTCTATTTTATTGTACCATAACGTAAATACGACGTATCTTTATTTTTCACCAAAACTTTCTAAGGAGCAAAAACAACCAAGTCAAAAGGTAAGTGAAATATCAAATTCTAAACAAAGCAGGTATTTAAGGGAATCAACAAGTTAACTCTTGAGTGTTTTAAATTAATATTTTGCATTACAAGCAATGGAGATCATTTGACTTTTGTTACTTTGATACTTCATTTAATATTCCGAACAATGAAAGAGGCAGTGTAATTTATAATCGTGGTTTACCATCTTGTCTCATCATTCTTAGGAAACTTTTCTAGCGTTAATAATTTTCTATTCATGCTATCGTTGAGTATAAATTAAAGTTGCCAAATTTATTCGAAGCTATCAAATAGCTGATAGTGTTTTGTTTTTATACAAAAAAAGATTTGCGAATTTTATAAAAGGTAATTTTTTATACATGATAATAATAAAGGAAGTTTGCATGTTTATACATTATATACTAAAAATATTTGTAACTAAAGTAGGCAAGGAAAATGAAAATAAGTAGGTACCTTATTTCTATTATTTTTAGACTTTTTATCTGTCCGTTTGAAATTGGATTGAATCAATAGCGCCGAATTGAATTCAAAGCATTTTAAATATATTTATAGTTTATACTTGACTTACTATTAATTTTAAAAAAATCTGTGTGCTTTATAAAAAAATATTACAAAATAAACGCAAATAACGTGTGTAGTGTAATCTAAAGTATGTAGGTATTTCAAGAATAGTTTAAGTATAAAATTTCTATTACATGTACTTACGTAAATTCTAGTGTTACATTTTATATTGCGTGTGAAACCGCGAAATACTAGTTAGTTAAAAATTGCTAGTTAAAAATATGTATAATATTGGTATAGTTTAGTCGTTAATTAGTTCTGCGAAAAACTTAATACTTCATAATATAAATAATACAATATATATTGCAAGGTTTGGTAAATACCCACATACCTATTTCTATCGGATCAAAAAATCGATCGTTCGTCGTTTACCTCATCGCGGTAAGACATAGCAACAGGCATTTCTATTTGAAGCGTAATTTATACTATGTATGCTGTCGGTATTATGCTTCCTACACTGTCTGTTCTCATTCACATTCGTGATCAAATGAATGGATGGAACAAAATTAGCTACGTATCGCCTGCCAGCTCATATCTCACGCAGAAGACAGTAGCGGTTGTTGACAGAGATCAAGACAATTATACTGTATTACCTGATAATATATTATCTTATGCGACAATCGTCACTAATCATTGTAAACGTGACGCTAAGTGATATGGATGGGACCACATTTGCATAAATGTTACCCTAAAAATCCAGACAAAAGAGATATTCATGTTTAAATAAGTGTATGTGTTTCTTTGCGAATGAAACATGAATTTTACGTGTGAAACTTTCAGTATTATCGCATTTTAAGGGCAGGGTTAACAAAATAAATATACTTTAAGTGAAAGATCTGATTACGTTATGGAATGTAAAAGATAACTGTGTAACACAAATTATGACGAACCGCGTGGGCGAGTGGTTACCACACCTGTCTGACGCGCAATCCCGGGTTCGATTCCTGGCCATACAGGTATCGGAATGATGAGTTTAGATTCATGTTCTGGGTCTGGGTGTTTGTGTATTCGTCTTGTGTGTGTTCATGGTACCCACGACACAGGCGAATATCCTAGTGCGGGGCTATGAGTGTAGCAAGCTTGTGTTTTTTAAAATATTATACGTAATTGATGCCGAATAATTTAACTCAACTTGTGACATTGTATTTTCACGTAGGTAAATCTAATCTAATATGTGGATTATTATTTAGTTTTAGGTGCTTACTGCCAAACCATAAACAGCTATAAATACCTTAAAAACGATAAAACAATAACTACCTATTTTTTACTTTAAACTTACGTAGGTTATTTGTCTCGCATGTAAAATAGGACTTACCTCTTTATTATTTACTGAAGGTCTTTTCATTGTTGTTATAAGGTAGAAATAGGTCTTACGTTGGCATCGGCAAGCAAAGGATCAGGTTAACCACATTCAAAATAACCGTACAATACTTGTTTATATTAAATAAAGTGTATTATGCATCTCACGACATACATAAAGCAGATTGTGTCGACGACAAGCTCCTATGCTGGCGGTCGGAAGATTAGTTGACAATGTCACGACGAACAAAGTTTCCTCAAAGTTCATTTCGGGGAGAACTTCCGCCGCTATGTGCCCTTAAATTGAAACTGTACAACATCTGCACCGCTTTGATAGTTATTGAGAATAAATTACCCATCAGCTGGAGAAGATGGCGCGTGGAGTGTATAATCAGAGATAATTTGTGGGTAAATCCACGATGTAAGAAGTCTCAGTCGAATTGTTTATCCTAATTTTATAGGTAAAATATTTATAAAATCAATGAGCACTTTTTTATTGGGATACAACAAAAGTTGAGAAAACAAAAAGACTTAAATATTATTTATATTTAAATAGATAAGACTTTTGATTATTTAAAAATAATTTAGGTATATGCATTAATTTCAAATTTAAAAAATCGTTTTAAAAACTAAAATGGCACGTTTTAAGCATGAAGTAAAATTAATTAAAGTAACAATACATGCGAATATTTTATTTGTGTAACAGAGTAAACTCAAATGTTTATTTATTAAAGCAATACGTGCTGTATGATAAATACCATGAATAGTTACTTGTCACGCTTTCACGCCTTCTTTCTACACTCATAGCCCCACACTAGTTTTTTTTCTTGTTTCGTGACTACCATGGATACACACAAGACGAATACACGAATGCCCAGACCCAGAACATGAATCTAAACTCATCATTCAAATACCTGTCTGACCGGGAATCGAACCCAGAACCCATTGCGCGTCAGACCGATATAGTAACTGTTCAGCCACGCGGGTCGGCACTTACTTGTCAGTAAGCTTATCGCTACTACTACTATGTCCACCAATTCGCAATTGGCCAGCGCGGTGGACTATGGCCTAAACTGTCCACCAATTCGCACTTGGCCAGCGCGGTGGACTATGGCCTAAACTCTCTCATTCCGAGAGAAGACCCGTGCCCAGCAGTAGGAAAATAATGGGTTGAGGACGAAGCTTATCGCTACTGTATACGCAATAAACAATTTAAGAGTGTATTGAGCGCTTTGTTTAAATAAGAGTACCCATATTCAAAATGACCTGCATGATTTTTAAATTAATTTCAACGTATTTTATTTGCTTGGTTAATTTAAACATGTGAAGATAACAAAAGCGTGTTAAAAATTTGTAAATTCTGGCCAAAAACAGCCATATATGGATTGCTATCTTGCTAATGAGTATGATTATTTATGATGCTGTGATAAGAGCAGTGATAGCCTAATGGTTGAAACTTGCCCTCTCGATCGGGAGGTCCGAGGTTCAAACCCAGGCACGCATAGTGATGCGTGATAAATCAGTGGATTTATGTGCGTATTAGACATTAATTATCACTGCTTTTCGGTGAAGGAAAACATCGTGAGGAAACCTATACACCCGAGAGTTCTTAAAAAAAAGTTCTCGGAGGTGTGTGAAGTCCACCAATTCGCACATGGCCAGCGCGGTGGAATATGGCCTAAACTCTCTCATTCTGAGAGAAGACCCGTGCCCAGCAGTGGGACAATAATGGGTTGACGAGACGAGAGATTTATGATGAAACGATGTATGATGATGATTATTGATGACGAAATAAAGATTATTTATATGTTTAGATTTCCAGTTTTAAATATTTAACAGATAACTACCTTATTTTAGAATAGAATTTTCCATACAAGTTGATAAATTAAATGTTAAATATCGGTAGGTACCACGTCAGTAATGTACAACACCTCTATACCTGGCGTATCGGGAGCTAATAAAAATATAGCTCAATCAATCAATCTCTCGAGAGTTATCGTGACAAACATCTTTCATTGAGTTTCACCCTTTAAACTACTTAAGTCAGTTCTGTTTATGTAGACTACATAAATCTTGTAATATATAACTTTTTTTTAAGATAAACATTGATTAATTGTAAATTACATTTGTATGTATTGCCTTATGTATATTAGTGTAATATTCACTTTGTTATATTCATAGTTATATAGTACGATTGATTGTAGATAATAAGGGTATTATGGGCTTTATATACACACCAAGTTATTCCAATTAACCTAGAAAATATTACAAATTGAAATGTGCTGATCTTTCTAAATTATGTTTCATGAATAGAATATTTGCAACAATATTTATTTTATTATTTTCTTTCTAAAATCTATTTATAAATACGTGAAGCAAAAACTTGTGATTCGTTTGCCGCCGACGGAGGAGTATGATTATGCAGGGTTATAGTGGATATAAAGAAGGAGTACCAAATGCTAATATTTTTATCAAAAAATGCATAAAACATACGTATGATCAAGTAAAAACACATTATACACACTATCGTGCATGTGACACAAACACACATGTAATAAACACATTCAATGTCTTACTATGAAAACACATAACGTCAAAAATGTCAGATGTCTTTGTCAAAATATCCGTTATTGCTTTTAAATGCATCTTAGTTAATTAAACCTCTTTTTATCTTTAACGAGTGTGTTCTAAATAACTTGAAAATTATTACAATTTATTTGAATTTGAGAAATATTCCTGCTACTTTGGATAATATGAAGTTTAGTTTTTTAATTTTAATTTATTTATTTATTTATTTTATTTTATTTATTTACACACCAACAGCACTACACACAGATCATGACATAAATACAGTACAGTTAGTTTGCATGCATGTATGCGTGCCAATTACAGGCGTGAACAACATTCCTTGCAGACAATCGTAACAATATTATCTTAAACCTAAACAATTTAATTAAAAAGAGATAACAAATTAATACATACAACAATTCTTCAAAAGTGGATATTAATTATATAGTTCCTGGTTTATTTTATTTTTAATTTTTTTTATTGTATCGTGATGAAATATGGTTGACCTTAGCGACGGGTGGCTAGTAATTATAAATTCGTATTACAGTGCGAATCTGAAAGGGTATACAAAATAAAATAAATACAACCTTATACGTCTCAGTGGTTTTCCTAGCAAGTGATCAAAGGACATCCCGACTCGCCTTTGCTCACCCAGGTGGCTGTAGTGGACGGATCCTCCTTCATGATGTTCTTATATATCTATACTAGCTGTCCCGACAAACGTTGTTTTGCCATATAAAAAAATAAAAAAAAATTGAGGGGTGGACCACCCTTATTATTTAGGGGTGTGAAAAATAGATGTTAGCCGATTCTCAGACCTACCCAATATGCCTACCAAATTTCAGAGGAATCGGTCAAGCCGTTTCGGAGGAGTATGGAGACTAACATTGTGACACGAGAATTTTATATATAAGATATACTTAGTAAATAGAGTGCGGTTAAGGTCAGAGACTCTAAGAAGTGTCGAAGTTTTGTCGAAAATGTTCGATACATAACTTTTTAAAATATTTTTTGATGACAGCGTAGTGAAGTGCAAATTGATTAAGTTTTCTTTTATAAAATAATCAATTTACTTAATGTTAGCCATTTTTATTTGGTCTGCCTTTACCCTCTTTAAGATTTTGGGTCTCTGGCATCGGACCGTTTTACTATGTAGTTATCGCAAGCTTATAATTAAAGCACTAGGTAATCTAATTCAAGTTACGCAGCCTTTTCGTCTAAATGTGATATATTAAAACTACATCTTCAATTATGATTATTTTCGATCAGTACTTATGAATTGCGCTTATGAAGTTTGTACAAGTGCAAAATGATAAATAATGTATCGAAAAGAACAAAAGACATTATCGAACCGACATTATAGACGAAAAGGTTTATTATCGCATCGATAAAGCCGATCCCTGGTCACAAGCAGTAAAACTGTTAATCACACTGTAAAGGTTGTGTACGGTATTCTCACAAAAAATATAATATCGATTAATCATAACCCGTAATTACTTTTTGCGCACCAATTTCTAGCTATAACCACCGGTCATTCCGCCATTAAATACACAAGCGGACCACGTACGAACGTACGAGCCGCGGATAAAATCGTAAAAAACAATATATTACGATCGTGTACATTATGGGCGAATCTGAATGTGTCAGTGCGTAATTTATCGCGGAACGTGTTTTTTGTGGAGGCTCTCTTGACCTCATAAAAAACAGAGGCGGGTGCAGGGCCGCTAAAATCGGCGGCAAGGGCCCTCGAAGCGAGCGAGCCGGGCACCTATCGAAAGTGGGAAAAACAAGCGATCGCCACTCGACTGAGACGCGCCGGATGACACTTCACACGTCGTCGTGATTTTTACAACGTTTCCTCTATACTCTGTGGCGTTTTTAGCGCAATCGCTTTGATGTACGCGGGCTACCACCGAGCCTTCGAGTGTAAACTCTAGTTTGATAAGATTTTCACTCGATTCAAGTCTTTCTTTGTTCGAATAACAATAGATATCAATGCGTACGTACCCACATTTGCCTATGGACTCAAATCGATATCTATAGGATTAGGCATAGATTTTTGGGTCATAGTTTTTTTGCGAACAATTCACAATGTAATGAAAAGTATTAAATGTATACCTTTAAAATAAAAACAAAAGTATTTGTATATAAAATATCTCGGAAGCTGTTAAAAATAAAAACCTCTATAATTGGTAAATTTTTTGTTTCTCCGAAATTGAAATAGTAACATTCTTAAACAATTGAATTTAATTCAGGAATTGAAAATATATGCCTAATCCGTATCGGGATGTATAATATTTATAATCCACAAATATCTTTTTACTTTAAATATTACAACTCGATTCTTATAAAAAAATAAAGGGTGCAGTATCTTTTTAACATTTACTTGGTCTGAAACTATTGAAGTATTGTAGTATATGTAACTGTTATCTACTGAAGGTATTTAAAAAAGAAGTTGAATGTATAAAATTTCTGATTAATGTACGTAGGCAAATTATTTTGTTTCACTGTCTTAAACGCAGGGCAAATCACGGAACACAGTATAGATGTTGTAATATATTTAACATATCCTTTTAAGATTTATTATAGAGTGTTGTTATAATGTAAGACTATTATAGAGGTTTTATTCGTACAACTTTCACACTAGTTGTCAGTAACTTTTTAACTCTTATGATAGAACATACTAAGTACCGCCCTAATGTACGTGAATAGGTACTATCATTAGAATTTTAAAAATATAATGTAATTTAAATACAATGTTTCTTTAAAACAAAAATTAAGATTTAGTACAAGAAATAGTTATTATTTGTGCTGTATTTTTGGAGTTTTCATTACATTTATTTGTTTAATTTTATTAAATGCCTAATGATTCGTTATTACCATACATGGTGCTGCTCCATCTGTGGTGATAACAAATATTGTAAAGGTGAACGAGGAATAAAACTTTTGAATATATTTAGGCATCATACAATAAAGCGTTTGTGGGGGTGCATTGTTTTGTGCCTTCTGCCCTGCATTGTCGCCCTCGCCCTATCAGTTAAATCAGGCACCGCTGCACACCCGCTGAGACTAAACGACTAAGCCATGTAGATATCGTTATCCGACACTTCCGAAAATATATCTCATGTAAAGAACAGTTTAACTTACTAACTTAAAACACGGTATAGTAATAATTCTAACTGATAGTAAGTGATTGTATGTTACAGACGTAAGGTAAATTAATATGAGAGAGTACACAGTTTAAGTTGTTTCGAAATATATTTATACATAAGAGACAAATTCAAACTTAAGTCAAATATTTGTAGTCATGGTAGTCAATATTTGTTGTTTGAATGTTCAATAATCTGTAATGTTTACAAAGATATAATATTGCTTAAATTTTTTATCTTTGAGTTTCAAATCACATCAAACCAAAAAAAAATAAAGGGATTAAATATATTGTATAAAATAATATATATATATAGTAAATTTTAATCTTTATTAAATCCATCTAGTGTTTCAAATGTTATTATAATTTATAGTTATGTAGGTTTTTTTTACGTGGTAATATAAAAAGACACGTACCTATTTTTATCAGTTGCCTGTAGGATTACCGTAAAAATAACACATAATAATGTTGAAGAGAAGACACGAATAAGTTCTCACTTACTTGTTGACATATGACGTTTCAGATGCAATTTATAATGTAAAGCTCTACGTTAAGTTAATTTTAGAATACATTACTTGTAGCATTTAATTAAATTTAGCTACAAAACAAGCAACATGTAGCTTTAAAAACTGACCATTTCGGTACAAGTTTACTTTTATAAGCCCATTGGCTTCAACAAATGCTCAATTTCGCGTATTCAGATGATACAATGCAGCATAATTGAAAACTGCTTTGGAATGAAAAATGTTATTTTGTGTCAATTTAGTGCAACCGTTGCGAAACTATTACTGCAGCACATTTTATTTGCTGACGGCACTGAAAATTTGCGTCAGGCTAAGTGCCAAATTTATAACATTGGACTGTAGTTCGGAAGGTTTTTACACTAATTGGTTTGGTTGGGCAAGGATTGTTAAAGATAAAATATGCGATGCGGAATGTTTTCGTTTACATTTTGATTGATTGCGTCATTACTATTGGGAGCTGGAGAGATGTTGGCTCATCAACGCTTTATTTAGGTTAGATTAGGAAGCAGATTGAAACTAAACATGAGAAGAAAATTTTAAGGTGTTCTGTTTTATATTTTAAATGTGGAAAATGGCTTCATGTAAAAAATTCAAATCAAAATATTTTAAAACGCATGAGCATATTATAAAAATTTCATAAAGGTGTGTGAAGTTTACTAATTTGCCATTGACTAGTACTGTGTTATTACCTATACCCCTCTCAGAGAAGACTAGTCAATCGGTAGCAACTTGACAACAATGATAAAATATGTATATTTCCTGTAGACATTAGTCAAGAACTTTAACCAGGCTACCATAACGCTAAGTAGATAACAGGTACTTGATATTAAAGGAGTCGAATACCGTTCATGCACTTTTTTGCTTTAGCTTACAAGGTAAGAGCATAGACAACATAACACCTTACTTACTAAGGAAATTAAACATCTACAAGCAGCCAAACTCAGGTAAAATCAGATGCTTAGCAGTTTGCTGAGTGAATGCTTAGCGGTTTGCTGAGTGAAGCAACGTTACTACGTTGCTTCACTCAGCAAACCGAAATAAATGCAATGGTGACGTCATCAGACAGGTGTGACAGCGGTCAAACTTAATTAACAAACGTCATTATTATTTTTATAACCGAGTGACCAGGCCAAATATTTCGTGGTACATGAATGATTTTGCGCGGATAAAGCCGAATCTACGATGACTGCTATTTTAATATCGATTGTTTCATATGATACGGGCGGTTATTTCGAGTGGGTTCGTCTAGTTTCCAATTTTATGGTGGTTGAACAGCCGCCGCGGTCGAAGGCACCGCACATCGGTACCTACGTACCGGGAAAATAGCTACAACTTTGTTAAAACTCGAGTGCGTGCAGAATTTATATCAGAGAATGGAAGATAAAAGATTTCCGTAGCTAGAAAAACAAAATAAACTCTTTCGACAAAAAAATCCAGATACTAGACCTCTTTATATGTGAGGTTTGTAGTTAGAGTGCGTTAATAAAATAGAAGGAGACAATTTTTAACTGTTTTTTATTATAGTCATATTTTGAAGTACATACCTATAAATTTTCATAAAAGTGTAAAGATTACTTCAACAGAAAATTCAGTTGGAACCGTTTCACACCAATTAAATGTTTATTTATTTGTTTATTATAAACAAATAGAAATATAAGATGGAGCTTGGAAAACATTATAAATGTCATACTAATTTTGAACAATATGATTAATCGGAGCTTGAATAGGTAAATCAATTTGTGATATTTCAAATCAAATAAGTACAAGCTTTATTGACTTCGGACAAACGAAACGATAAATTAATGACTTGTTTCTTATTTATTATTGAGAATACATTAATAAATGTTGAGTAAGAGGGTTTTGATTATTTCGCCACCAACCACGACAAGTTGTTGCCCAGTTTCGCTGAATTCCGCACAAAAGTTAGTAGATTAAAACTGCCAATTAGGGAACATTTGAAGTCCAAGTTGTTTTAGAATTTCCGTAATTATTCTTGGATGAACAATTACAGAACGAAAATGGATATTTCACATTATTTTATTACAGAACAAAGGGTTGCTAACTGTGCTTGTCAGTAGATCTTAAAGATTGACTAGACGTGCCCCGCGGTATCACCTTTGTTTATAAATAAAACAAAAATGTTAATGTACCTTTTTTTGAAGTACACGTCTAAATTTAACGAAGTAATCTTAATTTGTATAAACCAGAATATGTTTACAATCTTTTAAATTAAATTCAGTAACTTGGGTTCCATGCTATTGGAAAGACATATACAAATAGACAGACAAACGAAAAATGGACTTTTTTTTAAATTATATAATCTTCAGTGCACCTGGTCGTTACTAGCGCCCCGGGATATTTTTGTAGGCAACACTTGATGACGTCCACAGATCTATATCTTAGGACTAACTAAGTAGGTGCGCATCATTTCATTGCCTTACGTCATTGTTTGTTTTTCTCTTATAAGCGAATTTGCGCAGGTGACAATAAAGGTGCTTACACTTTAGTCCGACGCGTAGATGAAAAATGAAAAAAAAAAAATCATCGTAAACTTTGTTCACTTTGATGAGCATTTAAAGTTTTAAGTTGGAATGCCGTATGCGTACGCACGTAACCAGAACCTCTGAACTGCAAACCTGCGAAAATAATCTTTATCACGTAATTTATCCATTAATGAGATTTCACAATTCATTTCAAAAATGTTGGCTAACCGCAATTATAATACAATAAACCGCATTGTGGCATATGGATACATAGTACGTACGGACGATACAGTGCCAAAGTTTATGCATATCCATCCACATCATACGATTGCTATCGGTTGCAATTGGTTCACGAAAGCTGGTCCAATTTAATGGTGGTTGGGCATGACAAATGCGGTGCCTCCCTTCTTTCTCCACTGATTAATATTGTTGCAGGCTTCACATAATCCTTAATTAAATTACCATTGGAGAACAGAAACTGTATTATTCGACCGTGATTCCACTTGCGTTTACTAAGTGTAAGATAGAGACAAAGAATGCCTTGACTTAACTTTATTAAAGAAAAGCATGTTAAATATGAATTTATCATATTATATAAATATTATTTATGATGTTTGAACGACTCAAAAAACTTATGTCTATCCTCCTAAAATAAAAAAATGTTACATAACTATTTATGAAAACAAAGTGCATGTGTCTACGACTATTTACGGAATTAAAATAATATTAAATACTAGCTGTGCCCGCGACTTCGTCCGCGTGGAATAGTTATTTTGGGCATAATTTATTTTTTTATAAATTATAGCTGTTACCCACGACTTTGTCCGTTTCATTTTCTATTATTATTTTAGACAATTTAGTTTTGAAAAGAACATAGCTAACTCATATAGCTCATATATAAAAAAATGAAATTATTAGAACCTAAAACAAAATATCCTTAAAACAAAATCAAATAGTATTTAAAAAGTATTTTTACACGACGATAAAACGACGCAAGATCTCTAAGATATCAATATCTTCTAAGATGTTCATTGAAATTAAGTGATTGTCAAAGACAATTTTGTTCACAATTAAATACTCTTAATCAACAACACATTTATTTGGACAAATATTAATATTATTACGTTTATACAACTCTTAACTAATTTCGACAGAATTTGATTACCATGAAAACGGTTCTAGTGAGTTAATCTTAAAAGATAGACATATACTGTCGCGGACATTTTTTTAGATCATTTCAAGAGAAATAATTATTTCATACATATATTTTTGGTATCTTGTACCGTTTTCGCAGCGCACGCAACGGAAGCCCTAAAGGATGAATAATTTTCCCCGTTTTTTCACATTTTCCATTATTTCTTCGCTCCTAATAGTTGCAGCGTGATGTTATATAGCCTTAAGCCTTCCTCGATAAAGGGTCTATTCAATACAAAAAGAATTTTAAAATTCGAACCAGTAGTTCCTGAGATTAGCGCGTTCAAACAAACAAACAAACTCTTCAGCTTTATATATTAGTATAGAAGTATAGATATCGGGATATACTTATCAACCAACTCCTCCACATTTAAACGAAGACGTATCGATATAAAGATTGATTTTAACTTTTCCGGATAACAAAGAAATCATTAGAAAATTGGAATATCACTGAACAGCGACATATATTCTAAGTTCATATTTTGTTGCATGTGGTCAAAGATAAGATCTTTTAAGAGGTGCATCGAGCTATTTGTGCGTGTAAATTGTTCTTTGTAAAGCAGAAGAGAGAATCAAAACACTTTTACAATTCATGCGAACAGGGCGCACCCGCTCGCAGGGCGCTACCGCACCCTGCTCGCTTATTTTTTATGTTTTCTTTTATGTTCCAACCTAACCTAACCCATCCTGTTTAAAAAGCTACAGCTAAATCCAACTCTTAATAATAACATGACAATACTCCTGCATTTTTAGGATTTAGGTATTCAAAGTGACACTTTTCATCATAATGTTCTCTCAGGAACGGGCCGTAATGTATTGTAATCAATAAGTACCAAGCTCATACGGCTTAAGTAGGTTGTGTACTTAGATTATCAGGGTTGATGAATTGAAGTTTAATTTATTAATCACATTTCAGTTTAATGAGCTGTCATTACACTCATGATATAGGTATACTGAAAACAACCGTAAGCATTATGTGACTACCTTTTATAATTTAGGCTTGCACGATCCCGCATCATCAGGGAGGAGTTGAAGGTAAATTCTTATTACTTATACGTAAGCACTTGCGAGCCAACTTCTATAGCTTGGGCTTGCAGTACCCTGCATCATCAGGGCTGAGGAGCTTAAGGTCGAAATTGTCATCATGTGTATTTGCTTAGTAATTATATTACATACCCGAAAGCATTAAATGGCCAACTCCTATGGCTTAGGCTTGCAGTACCCTGCATCATCAGGCTTGAGGAGTTGAAAATCGAAATTTTCATCTTGTGTCTTTGCTTAGTAATTATATTACATACCCGAAAGCACTGAATAGCTAACTTCTATGGCTTAGGCTTGAAGCACCCCTGCATCATCAGGGTTGAGGGGATGATGGTCAAAATTTTCATTTTGTGTCTTTGCTTAGTAATTCTATTACATACCCGAAAGCACTAAATAGCTAACTTCTATGGCTTAGGCTTGAAGCACCCCTGCATCATCAGGGTTGAGGAGATGATGGTCAAAATTTTCATCTTGTGTCTTTGCTTAGTAATTGTATTACATACCCGAAACCATTAAATGGCCAACTCCTATGGCTTCGGCTTGCAGTACCCTGCATCATCAGGCTTGAGGAGTTGAAGATCGAAATTTTTATTTTGTGTCTTTGCTTAGTAATTATATTACATACCCGAAAGCACTAAATAGCTAACTTCTATGGCTTAGGCTTGAACCACCCCTGCATCATCAGGGTTGAGGAGTTAAAGGTCAAAATTGTCATCATTTGTCTTTGCTTAGTAATTATATTAAATAACTGAAAGCACCAAATGCCCATCTCGTATAGTTTAGGCTAGCAGTATCCTGCATCATCAGGGGTGAGGAGTTGAAGGTCGAAATTTTCATTTTGTGTCTTTGCTTAGTAATCATATTACATACCCGAAAGCATTAAATGGCCATCTCCTATGGCTTAGGCTTGAAGTAACCCTGCATCATCAGGGTTGAGGAGTTCAAGGTCAAAATTTTTACCGTTCATCTTTGCTTGGTATTTTTATTACATAACCGTAAGTACCAAATAGCCAACTCTTACGGTTTAGTCTTGAAATACCCTTACATCATCAGGGTTGAGGAGTTGAAGAAAAAAATTTTGTCCCACGAATTTGTTTATCAATCTTATTATATATCCACAAAAACAAATTGACTTACTTCTACGGTTCAGGCTAGCAGTGCACCTGCATCATCAGGATTGAAGAGTTGAAGGTCAATTTTTTTAGGAAATATCTGCTTAGTAATCTCATTCTACATTCAACCCAATTGGACTCCTACAGCTTCGTTAATTTGCTTCAAGGAAATGGATCCTATGATCAGAACCGTATCAAACTCATCAGAGTTCTCTTGAAGTAGGTACATTCTTTCAAATAAAAGAAAAATCATCAAAATCGGCGGGAAATTGAGTTATTCATCTATTTATCGCGCACATCGTTAATGCAAATATCAGACTTATGCGCTTTTCTTATGGATGCCATTGTCAAAAGTAAACTAAAAATAAATAGGACCCCATGACACGCACTACCTTTCAAATGAAAAAAAAATCATCCAAATCCGTTCACCCAGTGCGGAGAAATCGAATAACAAATATAAAATTAAAAAAAAATACAGACGAATTGATAATCTCCTCCTTTTTGGAAGTCGTTTTATAACTATGTTTTAACATAAAAATCAAAGCGAAATACTAAATTTTATTGAGGTAACCTCAAAATTGACGTACTTTCATACAAACTTACATATCCTATTTGGGTTAAATTGGGGGGGGGGGGGATGAGAAAATTCATTCTTAACTGACGTCTACGTCATAAAAGGAACCCCTAGTAAAAATCATATTCGTATCTTTAGCAGTTTATGCTCTACGATGTTTATTCAATAGATGAGTGAGAGAGCATCCTTTCGTTTTTATATAAGTATATATAGATATAGAGATATAGATTTGTATAGTATCAAATAACATAGGTACACACATAACCAATAAAAATACATAACAAAGGAATACATTTTACAGACCATAACATGTTTAGTTTCAACCAATTCAACTATGCAGTTACATATCTTGTTAACACGTCTTATCGAACACAGAATAAATACTGTGTAGTTTTAAATTGACATAACTTTTTTATTTATAAACCGATTTACATAAAATAAACACTAAATGTTAAGTGAAGTTTCCCACAACACATTGGTGAAAATTATATTCAAATTGGATAAGCCGTTTCTGAGATTAGCGTTTTCAAACACACAGACAAACAGACAAACAGACAAACAGATAAACAGACAAACAGACAAACAGAAAAGATTTCTAAAAACCATTATTTTGGGTTCTATATCGTATTAAAGACCCCTAGAAATGGTTTTCACCTAAATTTATTCCATGTACAGACAGCGACCTCTTACAGATTTATTATAGTATAGATAGAAGATGTAAAAATACTGAGATTAGTAAGTAGTATAATAAAGTGCTTAGTTTAAAGTACTTAAGGATACCTTCTGAAAAATAAGAAGGAAAGCGGGAAAATTCGTAGCCTTAGCTTTAAGGAAATAAAATCTCCAATCGACAATTTCTGTGAGAGTGCGGTCGAATAATTCAGGTGCCTCAACTTGTTCGAACGAAACGAAAACGCTACGCGCCGACCAAATGCTAATTTTATGGTTGAACAACTGTGCCGAGTCCGCTGTCCTACGCAGTTCTGTTTTGTAGGCGTCATAGCTAAAATCTGTAACGTGAACTGATAAATTTAACGATTTCTATACTAAATCTGCAGTAAGAATTGAAGAGCTTAGCAGCGGTTTTTGCGGCATACGGATATATTCGCAGCAGTAGAACGGTTTTTATTTATAAGACAGCTCTTACCCACGTCTTCGCCCGCACGGTCAAAGGGAATTATCATTAGCATTTGATAGCGTGATTCAGAACTTGCAAATGAATTTTACTAACGCCATCTATTAACAACGTCTGGAACTACTAAATATGTATCAAGTAACAAAACATCGATATTCTCATGGCAATGACAGAGCGCGGTAAAAAGTAGCCTACGTCACTCTCCACCCTCCTAACCATCTCCCAGCATATTAACAATTTCATATAATAGCTATGTGGTGACGTGAAAGAGGGACAAACAAACACACTTTCACATTTATAACATTAGCATGGAATTATGGATTGGATTACAGGTGCCTGATTAGTACCTGCATCAGTATCTGATAGCAAGGTGTTGAAGTAGCAAACGAGCATGCAGTCCATATGATTGATGGTTGTTTTTTTCTTAAATTCAAAAGAAAAAAAGAAATCATTTGTTTTAAATTGTTGTGAATTTATTACTCTCGAAATATCTATATCAACTTTCATGTTATATCTTTTAAATTATTACGAATAAAACCGCGGGGCACAGCTAGTTATATTGTCATAATAATCACATTTTAATATATTAGGGTTTTGGAATTTATTACACAAGCAATTATTACCCACTAGATTTAACAATCCATATCGATCAATATAATATAATTATATCACTATTTTTAAAGTAAAAGCTAAGCCCAGCCCCAGACCAAATTCTAATTTTATGGTCGAACAATTATGCAGAGTTGGCGATGTCCCACGCAGCTTTGCTTTGTAGGCGTCATCTAGCTAGAATCTGTAACTAAAGTTTAATGATACTATAATAGATTGCATTTTGTATTGTGATTAATTTTAAGAATGAATTGCAGGTTAATATTTTAATTTCTTATGCTCTATTGTTTTAAGGTCTTAAATATAATGTAAGCTATTTGTTTTATCAATTTTTATAAGTTTATTCGTCATTCTTTATTTATCACTCTAGCCAAGTGACGATCGGCAGACTTTTGTATGATAATGACGTGTCTTTTATTATCTTTTATTTATTATATACAAAATATTTATCTAAATTTGCTAAAACGTATATAAAATTAAAGTAAAACCGACATAAAATCATTTACGTCACAACACTATGACTTGCACATTTTATAGGGCAATAGTTTACTTTTAAAAACCAATAAGTACTTTAACAAGTAGTAGGGGTGATTAATGGTGAAATGGACATGCAATCGTTACTTTTCATTACTGTTCCGAAGTGCGGAACCGAAGCTGGGTCTGGCTGGTCAGATTAGAAAAGTTCACTTGGAAACAAGTCGAAAATCGACTTTAAAAGCATGGTCCAACATTTGGTTTTAGAAGCGCGCCATTCTCGAATCTAAGGCAAGTTTAAATTGGAATGTATCCCGCAATAAGCCTCTCGTGATTGGCCTGTTTGTTCTTAATTAGTATTAATCGAAAACCCTTACACAATGGAAAGTTAATGTATTGTGAATTACCATGGAACATGTAAATATTTCACCGATGACCGTCAGTTCAAGTACACATCCGCTAAGTAACATTTTTTCCTTTCTACTTACATACGAATATACCTAATATCAGAGAAATATATTATTTATTAAGCTGATTCTTTATTTTTACAAGATACATTTTTTAAATTTTCCTTTAGTCTTTTTCCCACTCGATTTTGTTTCTAAACAGTAGAAATAGGAAGACGATTAAGGATTACGGCAATAGAACGATGGAGGGATGTGCCAGTACAACGTAACGCTAATATTCTCGCAATAAGTAGGTAGGTAGGTATACTTGCTTTCTTTCAACAACATAATAAAATTATACCTAATGACTGGTCGTAATTCCCTAGCTGGAACCTTAAATATGTAGATGATATACCTACCAAAAATATAAAAATGTATTTATAAGTCATGATGGTAAAAGTACCGAGCATAAGTAATATTACACCAAAAATTCAAAGCAATACCCCTTTTTATTTTTTAATCTCTTACATATCAATACATCTACATAAATTTTAAACGAAACACGAGTTTTACGTTACTGTGTTTTGCGTTATATTTGAATAACATCAAAATATTTAATCAAAATAATGTTTCAGTCACTGACCGGAAATTATGTAAAATAAACCTAAAAACACGGAGGTGAGAAATCAGCATATTCATTTTAACGGAGGCTCCCACCCTATCCATTAGTGACTCTTACAAGGCGACCGCAGACCACACTCTTGAAGCAAGGAGTTACATGGTGTGCTCTAAAAGATATTTTATAAGAAAATTAAAGGAAAATACTCGATAAAAGTTTCTTTAATTAAATTTTTCTATTCTCCTCCATCATACAATAGTGACTTTATGTAAATATGTATTTACTAGATAATTTTCCTAATTAATATCTTATAAGTAAAATGTTAAAAACCTGTTAGCAAAAAATAGTAAAAAACTAAGAACCTAATAAGTAATTAAAAGGAATAGTACGACTATAAATTTAGAATACGTGAATCGGTAATTTGTACGTTGACTATCTATAGATGATAGCTAAATGCGTCAATCGATACGTGAATGAATAGATGATAAGTAATCAGTTCGGAATCAAGTACTTCCACAAAAATGTATTAAAGTCAGAATATTCAAAATAGCAGATAGCGCTAAACACCCCACGCTCCACAGGAGTAAATCTCCTTTACATGTGATAAACATTGGAAGTATTCTTGGAAGCTTGCTTGAACATTCTGAGTCCTCAAGTCATTTGAAGGGAACGACTCTTATCGTCTTACTTTTATGAACTGCGAATCGAAAAGCTTCAGCGTTACAAAACGGGACCCTTCTATTGTTGCTGGCGTTGGGTAAATGTGCCACGAACTTTCTATGAAAGGACCAATATGCAGTCTATAAGTAAAAACCGGAGGCTTGGCCACCAGTGAATTATTCACACCTTTCTTTATTACTACTTTTCTGTAGTTGTAACATGTATATAAAAATTTAGTATGAAAATGTTCAGGATTGTTCAAAAGCTACGTCACTCTGACGTCACATATCGTAGTCGCTCAAGTATATCTTGTCAGTCTGCACTTATTGGATTTGTTTTAATGTAAAGTATATGAAAAGTAATCAAACGTGTCGTTATATGTGTACAGTTAAATTTTACGTGGTTTGGTCTATTGTTGGAAGTGTGGTTGTAGTTTTTCGAAACTTTAATGGCTCGAATACTTTTATATATCTTTTTATATCTGGGGGCACGGCAGTGCCCCCGCCAAGTCGAGTATAAAAGCGGCATAATAAAACTTTACTCGAAGCAATTCGGGCGATTTTCAACCCCCTATAACTTCGTTTTGTATAAAAGTAGAAGCCCAAAATTTTAATACCCAAGAAAACATTGAATGAACACGGTACATTTCGCGGTAAGTAGTACGTGTTCACATGGTAAAATACACGGAAGATCAAATATGTAAATTTTACACTCGCAAAACAAATAAAAAAATCTTGTAGGGTTAAAGTAATATAATGGAAGAGTACGAGTCAATCCATTTATTTAAAACGTTAAAGATATTTAATATGGATATGGTCAATAGAAAATGTTGTTAGGTTAGATAATTACATCACTACTTAAGACAGAGGTCCCTTAAGTAGAGACTGAATAAATGAATAACCGACTTGTTATTACATGGACCTCACAACTTATTTCGATACAAGAATTGAGTTGCGAGACTTGGATTTTTGATAAGTATTGTTTTTTTATGGGATCAATACTTTCTGGACTTACTGTCACCAGTATCAAATAAGCTTTCTTTAAATTTCAATTACTGCTGGTAGATTTTTTGGTATGTTATCTACCCAGTTTCTAGTAACGGTTCATAAATATTGATCACATAGATATTTCCAGCATTCAAGAGATTTAGTAAATAATAAATTTTCCAGATTATTGATCACATAACCTCACTTGTATTGCAAGTGAAAATACTCACTTGAAACACAAGTGAGGTAATCAATTTAGGAGAATTCCAACTTGTAATTACTTCATTACGATATCCTTATAAGTCTCACATTCACGGAAAGTTACGAAATATATATCCTCGAGCTCTCATATTTCACAACTAGATTAATTAAATTACGCTTTTCTCTTCCTTGCAGAAAGTCTTCGGGACTACTTTAACAAATTCGGCGAAATCACAGAAGTTATGGTTATGAAAGATCCAACAACGAGACGGTCGAGGTATGTAGTTTATTTATTCTGTCATTGTGTGTTTGTTATACGGACCATTCTTCTAATGAATACGTGCTTAATTTTTCCTTACTTTAGATCTTTCTAAAGTGAGGACTTTTCTCTTTCAAAGTGCTTTGATTTAACAATTGACAAGAACACATTATTGCATTTGCAAAAAATATCACAAAAAGTTTAAAAATATATATTGACATTAAAAAAATTACAGCAGACTCAAATTTCACGGAAAATGGTCTATGATTCTTTTAGTAGTGGTGTTATTTTCATAATAATTTGATGAAAATGAATTGTATAATAACACGATTTAAGAGTAGGTGTTAGATTTTTATATTCCTTTTTGTGTTCCGTCGCCTATTGCCATTTGCAACATCAGAGGAATCGCCAATCCATCGCCAGCTTGAAAGGAGTGTTCTTTTCGCACATGCTAAAGTTTTTCATTCTTTAATGAAGAACTTTAGCATATGTAACGCCACACGGAGTATATACTCATATTTACATGCACACAAAAACGTAATATTCTATCTAACGTTGAATTATTATTCACCTTAATGACAAAGGCATTTCTTTATAATAACAGTGGTTGATTCTGAGTATGGCTTGAACTAGCCAAATCGTGATAAAAGTTATCGGTTTGCAAATAACTTTCATTCTATAGAGAGCATACTCGTTTCAAAATTTGCGGTTACCTTTGAATTGTAAGCAGTTAAATGTTGGACTTCAAATTCGGGAACTTAACAATGGAACTCAAATTATTTCAGCCGAATTAAGCGTTTGGACGAGTCGAATGAGTTAGGATTTCAGTCCACTTTACAGGTTGCTCTAGTGAATTCCTCCGCTTTGTTGTTCGAAACATTGCTCAAAAATATATCATTACGTTTGGCCACATGGAATTTCTTGCTCATTTGCAATTCTTATTTGGATAGGCTTATTTTACTTTAATACTTTTAGGGTTCCGTACCCAAAGCTAAAAACTCTATTGTTTAGACTTCGCTGTCCGTCTGTCTGTACATCACCAGGCTTTACCTATCTCATGAACCGTGATAGCTAGATAGTGGAAATTTTCACAGATGATTTATTTCTGTTGCTACTATAATAACAAATAATAAAAACAGAATAAAATAAATGATTTAGGGGGCCCCGTACGATACATGATTGTTTTACCGTTTTTTACAGATAATGGTACTGAACCCTTTGTTTTTTTACTGGCTATTGTGATCGAATGATTACGTAATCAAAGCAAGGATGGTTTTTTGATAAAAACAAAGTATACAAGAACAAACTTTAATAATTTTATTACAATGTAAAGCTGATTCAGTCGATTGATTGAGATCAAAGGACGCCTCACTGTCCTTGAAATTTCCCTTTGATCCTCGCCATTACTATCACGGTGCACAATCAAGCCGCTATGTACACAAACTGAGTGGCTTAGCAACTCGAGACAAGAAATAAGTTGTCAAAGTGTCGAGATAAAGTTTCTCTGCTAACAGTCTCCTGTTAGGTAAATCGTTGGTTTCACAACTCAATATTGCCGCGTCTTCGCTGAAATAATATCCCCAGGACAGATATTGGGACGGTTCAGCTTAGTTTAAAGCTCAAAGTCAATTCAAATAATATTCCCAAGACAATTACTTACAGGTTGGTTGAGTTCTGACAGTGGCATGTGTAACAGATTCGTAGACATTCCCTTATGAATGAACTTATTGATAAGTGCATTACTTCGAATTGGTCATATAGATTGATCATTTAGCATTAATATATCAAGTTATGTTTTTTTTTCGATTTAATCGATATTTGTCTTAAGCACTTCATTTGTTTAAGTGGTTGTTGGTTAATAAAGGACATAATTTAAATGAAATAGATCAAAAGTTATCCGTTAAATAAATCTTCGACACTTGCACAACTCCGTTGCACTTAGATTTTAAAGAAAAGTATGAATTATCGCAAAAATCCATCTAAGATCAATTTCATGTACATATCACTACATAGTATAAAACAAAGTCGCTTCTCGCTGTCTACGCTACGGATTTAAATGCAGTTTTTTTTAATATACTGTTTCAAGAGGAACGTTTATGTATAATACACGCATAATATAGAGGAGGCACACTGATAAAATTTTAGATTTTTACTTTTAGGCGGAACGAAATTCACCGGGTCAGCTAATATAAATATAAAATTGAAGATGGTAGAACCCATTTGGTTCGACTCTGAAGGGACCAGTGCCATATTTACTTCTGCCTAATCAATAGCAATATTAGGAGTTGCTGTGTTCTAGCCTGAAGGCTGTTTTAAGGTTGACATACCTGAGAGACATAGTTTTATCAGCTTGACCGTAGGCTGTTGCATATTGGGTACAACCCATTATTGCCGCACTGCTGGACACGGGTCTTTTCTCAGAATGAGAAAGTTTTAGGCCATAGTCCACCGCGCTGGCCAAGTGTGAATTTGTGGACTTCACAAACCTTCGAGAACGTTTTTTGGTTTGAACTTGGTTTGAACTTGGTTTGGTTTGAACTTCGGACCTCCTGATTGAGAGGGCAAGTTCAACCTTTAGGCTATCGCTACTCTGTTGCATATTGTTGTTAAAATATTACGAAAATAAATTTTGAAGTAAGGTTATATTCTATCCAAGCCGTCTGCTCGTATTGATATGAAATTCAGCTTCCGCAGATTTATGGATTTCACTGATTTTGGAATCGTAAGTAAATAGTTCACAGCTCAATATAGCTGTCTTCGCTGGAATAATATCTTTAGGACAGATATTGGGGTGGCTCAGCTGGTCCTGAATGCAGGCATTATTACGTGCTTGGAGCCAAATCTAACGTAAACGTCTTTTGTTTATGATTATTGGTATTCTGACTATCGATTTCCTGTTAACGCCCCGTTAGTTAAGTTCTTAGTTCACAATGTTTGTCTCTAACGAAAACGGGTATAAGTCTGATTTTACCAAATTGATTTCTTCTGCCTAAATTGTTAGAAAAACGAATATCTTTTGCTAGATCATGTTTTCCTGGCATTGAGATCAAGATCATGAAGACATGATAGATGTTATTTAAAAAATGCTTAGAAAAACAAGAATATATCGTTTTTCTAACAATTTTGACATAAAAATCAATTGAGCATAAAACAGACTTGTATCCGTTTTTACTTAGAGCACAGATCTGCAGTTAAAATGAACAAAACATTTAATTAGGTGAACTTCCATACCATATGTGTATGACATAACATACAAATACCTATTTGAGGCATAACATTTTTACATAACAAATACACTCGTTACAATTGAGCCCGGATTTATTAAATACGAATTCTAAATATTATTTTTTGGAACAATACTTTGCACCCACATCGCAGGTAAAATATTTCGCGCAATATTTTTTATGTATTGTATTTTTCCGAACAAACTTTATGATAGTATAGATATCATAAATTGCGTTATCAAACGGAATTGGGTTTATATTCGGTGTGTTTCGGTTTTAAATCTTCCGCTACAGTGGCACGTCCAAGAACCACGAAACTTTTTAGGTCGGCACCTTATCGTAAACGTAAATCAAGTGGACAACGCCAAAGCTGAGATGTACCGCCGGCTGGAAGTGATAACAGTTTAGAAGTTGGCATCGTAAACAATATTAAGAGTACCTTGCAGGATGTATCTCGGTATATTAGGTACAGCGCTTCGTAACTAGCTTTCTAAGTTAGATCCTACTATTAGAAACTTAAGTTATTTTGATAATGGATGTTACTAAATTCTTACTATTACCGCTCGTATGTTACTTTAAGAATTAATTTAGACCTTAATTAATACTCAATTGATTACTTAAATTGAGAACATTTTTTTTTATAATTAGGAATTAACATTAATAAGCAGACAAGTTATCATAATTAGGTAAAGTAAATTTAAGACAAAATTATGAATATAAAAAACCAATACTCGCATATAATTTTGCTCGCATTTATAATTATAAAAAAGTCTATTATAAAATTCCTTTTATCGTTTTAAATTTTCAACAAAAATAAAAAATAAGGTTTCTTTTAGCTTTTCAGATTTTTTTATTTATTAAACTAAAGTGTATTACATTTTAAGCACTTAGTTCTAACTTTGTCCAATTAGAATGGTCTCCAACCGTAATACCGTTTCATTTTCCCTTTATAAGTGGATATGCAAATTACGCTGAAGATATTTACAGTGCGTCCATAATTTTCATGAAATAAAAATTCTTTTATTATTTATTAAAGCGTGGTGTAAAAATGATCGCAGTACATTGCGGGCGTTGTCACCGTTCCAAAACGCTGTGCGCGTTTATTTAAAAGACCACGACACCTATATTGCTTCATGCAGTTTTTAGGATATACTTTTGAAATTTATTTGTTCCACTTTGCATTTTTGTTATTAAAATAAAATAGCCAAATTTCTTAGTTTATGCTTTTATGTTCAAGTAGGTATTTGTAATGGTTTTTATGAAATTCCAGGACGTGAAATTAGTTATAATTATTTAGAAGTTAGACTAGTCGATAAGCTATAAAGCCAGTGAATTAAAATATCGGGTTGGATAATGGAAAGTTCATTTACGACACTAGGTTTTTATACGGGTATTATACTTACAAGTTTATACAGTCATTTTTAAATCAGAAAAATAATTTGGAATAAATATAAAACGGAAAATATTGCCAGTAATTCTCCCTCCCTCTTTCCTTAGTAGAACCTGACGCAAAGTTTGAAAAACCTAATGATTTAATCTATAATGACTTATATGAAAGTCCTCCTTTATAATTGTCAAAATATTTAAAAATGGGCTTCCTAAGATAAATATAACTCAAATCGATCGCACAGAAAAAAATCTTATCGTACAATATTTGGTTGTTATTTTCATTCTGCTCTGGATAATTAGTTAAAGTTATAAGATAGAAGTTAACAAATGATATAACGTATATAAAATAATGGAGAAGCGTCTTACATTTCAATGAAAATTTAATTTGGTTACCTTAATTGTTACGAATTTAGACGATTTGGCGTCCGTAAATATATCATACATACCTGCAACAAAATTCAGTAGAATAACTCAAGCCTTCGGAAGTCAATATATTTGCCGAATATGAGAAGTTCACCCTTAATTCTTAAGTCAGAGAACAGTTAGTTTGCCTCCGCGGTCTTTACCTAACTACAGCTTATGCAAGCAAAGTAAATCAATATCGAAAGTCAATGAATCAAGAGTAATATATTCGGGTACATAATAAATGTGCGCTACCTGAAGGCAATATCTGAAAAATTTGCCTGCTCGATATTGCTTACAAGGGAGTTTCCTTTCTCCCCAAAATTTAATGCGTCGTTCGCATTTTTATAAAAAGAAGTAGGTAAGTGAAATAATTTGCGGTCGGTGCTTTATTTCCTTTTATTTATTTTAATGGTAGGTCGCCTTTCTTTTTTTCCTTTAAGCCTCACAAGAAACGAGGGTTTCCTTCGAGAAAAACGTGATAAATTCGCATATCGTTATACATGTCTAAATTTATATCGAAGCCGAGGGCAGCCAAATTGGTTTCGTTTTGATTGCATAACAGACAATTACATTCTTAATTAATTTGTAGGTACATTTCTCCGTTACAAAATCATTTCCTCCACTCTAATTTCCAGCAAAAACAGTATAATTCCTGATTTCATAGGCGTTAAATGTTTGAACGTGACTTGGGGTAAATTATTTTGCTCGTAAAAACAAAACCCTTTATCATAATTTTATGGGCCAAGTTTGTAAACTTAAGACGCCCATTTCCTGTCGGGGGACTTAGCAGATGATATGATTTAACAGTTGTGAAATTTTTAAATTTAATTTAAAGATTTGGGCATCGTTTAATTTAATGTAATGCACGTTTTGTGATATAAAGAGTCAGAACCGTACAAAGTAGGGATAACGGTAGGTTTCTGATATGTGCCGCTTGAATGGAAGTTTATATCATCGCGGGGGCTTACACCGGCTTTGAGAGAGCGCGTCTCCATTCACGCCCGTTTCATTCGTTTCGCTTTCCACTAAAAATCTAAAATCAATAAAGGATCACGGTATAAATGCAAAGATTACTGGGTTCGCTTTGGCGTAGCATGAAAAATGTACGTCCCATTACACGAGCCGTCCGAAATAAAACCGCGTATCACTATGATACTGTAAGTAGCACCATAAAAGGCGTATCCTTTGCCGGGATCGCTTCGGCAAACACCTACAGAGGAATGGAGTGGTGTTAAATGAGAGGGATTGAGAGCGTCCCCCGCGCCGCCCCGCCGTCTGCCATCGCCGGCGTCGTCATATCTTAACAGATGCGCAAAGTATTTAATTTATACAAGAGCACGAATCATTTGGCACTTGGTATTTTGAACATCGTCGCTTTATCTAAACTGTCATTTTATAAGCGATCCTACTTATTATAACTCAAAATTATTTCTTATTTTAAAAGATCTTAAATATTTTCATTGGTTACACGAATATTTTGCTTGCTACGATACTTAAAAATATTTTATGAGGTGTTTAATCCAACATCTAAAAATCATAGTCTAGTTGATAGTTGATCAATTGAAACTTCAAATAAAAGTTACCCACTATAATAACACTTCTTTATTATGAAATTAGTGTATCGTAAATTGTTATATATTTTGGTGTTTTGTAAAACTTAGGAAACTTTTGCGTATAAGTAACAGAAACCTGTCATTCCAGACTATTTCAGCATTCCATTGTAAAGTTATTACATGTTTGTAAAATAAATCTGTTATCAGTCCGTCCATCCGCCTGTCTGTCTGCGGTATAACTCAATAACCCCTGTATTGAACAGGTTTGAATTCGGTGCAGGAACTGGTTTTTCATGGCGGTCGGTAAAAATATAATATTAAAATTGAGTATATCTATGTATATAGATGCACACAGCTATGTATATAGATTCTCATCCTGCTTTCAGCTGCAGGTTTTAATGTAAGGAATATTTTTAAAGTGTATTGTTTGATATAAAATATCTTAGTTCTACTATTACTACTATTTCTTATAGTTGAAACTATAGCATAGAATAAATGTAATTTTGAGCGTAAAATGCAAGATTTTAAAAGCACTTGTCACCCGTCGCAACGGTCGAAATTCGACCATAATTTAAATTAAAAAACTAAACTGCAATTGTCCAAAGTAGCACGAATATTTCTCAAATTCGAATAAATTGTAATAATTTTCAATTTATTAATAAGGTATTTTTGACGCACCCATAAATGTAAATGAGGCATAATTAACTAAGCTGCATTTAAAAGCTATAGTGGGTATTTTGACAAAGACGTCTGTCATTTTTGACGTGTGTTTTAATAGTAAGACATTGAATATTCTATTTCGTTTACTATGTATGTGCTTGTGTCAAATGCAAGGTAGTGAGTGCAATGTTTTTAGTTGATTTTATGTATGTTTTATGCATTATATGAAAAAAATATTAGCATTTGGTACTCCTTCTCTACATCAAGTATAATCGCTAGTACTTTCATACTCCTCCGTCCGCGGCAGGTATCTTAAACGGATCCCAAGTTTTTGCTTCACGTATTAATTGATTGATGCTTGCCCGTGCCGTTACTATATGCAGCATTTTTTTGGATTTTATACCCAAAAGGTAAAAACACACCCTATTACCATGTATGTCACTAGGCTTTATCTCATGAATTGCGATAGCTACACAGACGAAATTTACACAGATAATTAATGTAGGTATTTTATTATCACAACGAAATAAAACATTCAATGTCTTACTATGAAAACACATAACGTCAAAAATGTTAGATGATTTTGTGAAAATACCCGCTTTTGCTTTTAAATACAGCTTAATTGTTTTAACCTTTAACGAGTGTATTTAACACAACTTGAAAATTAACATCATTTAGTTAAATTTAAGAAATAATCGTGCTACTTTAGACGATGAATAAGAAAAAAGGCAAACCCGCTGAGTTTCTTGCCGGATCTTCTCAGTTGAGATCGTATTCCGATCCGGTGGTAGTGTAAGAAAAAAAATGTAACTGACAATTTGTAAGTGCTCCCGTAGGCCTATACAAAAAAAAATAAAGACATTGACTAAAAGACATTGATGTCAAGTTTAGTTTTTGATTTGAATTACGGTCTCGACCATTGCGACGGTTGCCTAGTTTACAAATTGCATCAGTCTAGCTTATCATTGCGATACCCCTAATCGCATAAGGCATTGAAAGTACCAACGCGATCCCCTAATCAAACCAGCGCCCCGGGGCTGCAATACAACTGTGCAATCAGTCAGAATAATGTGCCGACGGCGCGTAGTTATTGCGTTAACAAGCCGCATAGGGTATGAAGATGTGCTGATTTAATTATGTCCAAGGGCTGATTTTGATACTAATTTAATTATATTGTCTTAATGACGAACTATTTATTTGAGAAATTACACTCATTATCATTATATTTATTTGATTAGTATACTTTATTACTTAGGTTCAGGTTACAGATTTTCAGATTTTTTTCTTTGGTATGAAATTTAAGCGAGTAGTTTAAAATTAGGTTACGTTGACAAGGTAAAATCTCATTAAATTCTTGTCTTTATTTAATGTCTTTGTATACATTGGACGTTAAATTACTTTGTGAAATCACTGTCATATAAAAATCAAACTGTATTATACATAGAAACAATATTTGCTTAAGAACTCGATAACGGAGATAATTATGTAAAGTATGACCAAATTGTATTAACTTAGCAGGTAGACATCTGGACCGTAGGAAATTAATTAGGATTAAATAAATTCTTGCGCTAATGCAGCTTAATACTTTATCGAATTAAAACTTCTCGTATAAAAATTAGTAAAGGAATATTTTAAAAGTTAGTAAAATTTGTACGCGGTAGCGTTCATTACTAGTTCGATAATCGGTCGGAAGTGTGCGATGCATAATCAAGTAGTAGAGTCTGTGGGGCGGGGGTTGGAGGAGGGAGGGGTGCGAGGGGTTAGTCGTAAAACTATTACGGCAACGTTCTAGCGGTGCACTACGTCGGCTTCATTAATCGGCCATCCTATGAAGCTATCCACAGTTATTATGATATGACGGTAGGCCGGCAACACACTTGTAAACGCTTGTCGCTGGAACACGAATCTTCTTGGCACCGCACTCGGAAAGGAAACTACTTACGTACGGTATGGGCTCTGACTATCTTTACTGCGTTTTAAAGAACATATTTTTAGGAATACGTGCGATACTTCCAAGTTTTAGCGCGTTTAAAATCTGCTTTAGCGTTTCTAAAGTTTTTAACTCGATAAAGTCGCTTTTATTGGTACTAGTTGCTTCAGTTTTAGGTCGTCGGGGTCCGTAGAGATTTCGAATTTGTAAAGCTGTAACATTTAAAATTAAATTATGCTCTTTTAAATGATAAAAATATTTCTCAGCTGACTTTATATGAATTTCTTAATACTTAGAGTAGATTCCCTCACGTGGTCGACATACTTTATATAATTTTGAGAACATGACGCTTTCTACACTCTAGGATTCCTTGTATCGTGTGTGAAGACGTGCATAAAGACGTTTACACAAACGTTCAAAATCACTACACAAAACGTAATATATCTTTTTTATATTTATCACACCAAAAATTGAACATGGGACATCGATCGAACAGCAATAACCAGCTAATTTCATCGCTTACCCGCTACCACCACTGAATTTACAAAGTCAAACTATATCGAAACAGTTTTAATTAAATCATGGAATTGTGCGGACAGCGTGGAGAATAGTTGAAAGATCGGGTTACATTCTGTTGATGGAATAGCAATCTTCATGAGTGCTGAAGTTGTCGGAGCGATCAGAGCGAGCGAGCTAACAATACTCATCCTGGTCCATCACTACACTTTATCGGATTAAACGTTAACCACACTGACATCGCTATTTATTAGTAAAATTACATTTTACGCTTGACGAATCTAACGTTTAGTGGGAATCGAGTTACACTTTGTAACGCTGAGGTTGTTTCGATTAACCACGTAATGTACTTTATCAAATTGACTATTGCAATTGTAATTATTGGTCTATAATTTAGTACGTTAATGATATTTTACTACGCTAGTTGAATCCCGCAGCTTCGCCCGCGTTAAGAAAAGCCGATTGTCTCGTTGGAATAAGATATTTTCCCACAGTAAAAAGTAGCTTATATGTTAATCCAGAGTATCAGCTCAAATTTTATGAAAATCTCTCCAGAAGTTTAGATTTGAAGAAGTAACAAACATACACACTCACAAACTTTCGCCCTTATAATATTAGTATGAAGTATGATATCACTAATATGATTATATTCTATGTTATTTTATCGGCAATTTTCTTTCGTTTACAATAGTAAATAAGTATAATGCAAAACATATCTAATAAGATATGTTTTACGTTTGGTTGCACCGTGGTGAACGAATAACAATCTTTACGAGTATTAATAAATAAATAAATAAATAAAGTAGTTTAAGGGATCAGTCATTTAACATGATCAGATACGCCAAATTTATTCATATAGATTGTGACTTAAATTTATTGAATAATAATGCTGAAATTATGTTTATTACAAAAGATTCACTAAATCCTCACACTCATATGATATGAGTGTGAGGATTTAGTGAATCTTTTGTAAGTTGTTGTGGAGCTATAGGACTCTTTCTATTTTATTTTCCTATTTTAATTTGATGTGCACAAAACCAGTATTTAAACTATGATTTAAATTTCCACACATTTAATTTAAAAGAACATCTATACAATTGTAATAGCTGTTCAATATATTTTATGTCCGTTAGCATCGATGTCCAAACTATTCATGAAAAGACTGAAATGGGATATAAAATATTTCCCTAGACACTCCAGTCTGCACGTAGGTTAACTCTCACGCTAGAACCAGATTGGGTCGGTCTAACAAGACCACCCCTATGTACTGTTGCATTCGCTGCAGTACGCCACTCACTCTTATAGCCTATTTGGTTAAATTTACCAGTGAATCTCGTACCGTAAGTGGATCGTAAGCGCACTACCGATTTCGCCATATAACGACTGCATCGTTCCAACCGAGAGGCAGAACTGTTCTATTCAATATTAACAATACACGGAGCGAAAATATCCATGATGCTTGCAAAGTTGTAACAAATTCTTATACCTTCAAGAGTTTCGTTCTGCAAAAACTTCTAATTCAAAAACTAAGCATTCATAATGCAATATATTCGGGAGAAAAATTGTTTATAAGGACGATATAAATTCGAAGAAAAGTAATTAAACTTTCTATAAAACAGATAAACAAGAAAGTGCAATACATAAATTTCGAAGAATTGATGCATTGTTGAATATTGAAGTTACTTGAAGTTTCGAGTTCGATTTTTTGTTTGGAACAAGTTGAAACCCTTCATAAGTTATTTAAAGCGCTATGCAGGTAAATTGTGTCTGAATATTTAAATGAAATCGATTTATGAAGTTCGAAAGTAGTATCGGTTACTTTAAAGGGAAAAGCGTTGGTTAGGCCGTCGTAAATGATATACGAGGCTCTATATCTATCTAGGTATATCAAAAATTCATTTTTCGTGGGGTTAATATTATGTTCCATTTTTCTATCTTTTGTTTAGTTAATAAACGTTAATATGAGGATTCCCAAATATGTTGTGTGTTATTTGATTTCATGCTACTTCTATTATTAACACACGTTTCAGAGTACCTCATTTTATAGTTACAGTTTATTAAATGAAATAAATGTTAAATATAATAATAACGTTTTATGTAACTTGACTTAATTAAGATGACTCTGTCATACGAAGACCGTCGTACTAATGTGATCGTATGACGCTTTCGACCGTGCGTTAGCGATGTACTCTTTTCAAGTGTTTGCTCAACCCCTTAAGATGTAATAGCATATTTGTGTTACTTGAGACTTGATATGTTTGTCTATGTACCGCTCACTATTAAGTAGATTTCATATTGTTCGCCACATTCATACCATAAAAGGTTGTTTGAAGATGCGACAGCGTGCGTACATTCTAGTCGGAGAGACGGCGGATTATTGTATTCGTACATGCTGTTCGCGGTGTGCCAAGGATTAAACGTTGCAGTTCTGGACACGAACAAATAGATACCATTACACATGACTGCGTGATTGATTCTCGCGTCAAAATCCAAAAGGTTCCGCTTTGTTCTAGTCGGGGACTTTATTTTATATTTTACTAGGGCACCAGCGCTACTGTCGTGTTAGAATTTTTTGGTTTAAAATCGTAGTCGTTCTTTTTCGATAGTATCTGACGTAGTGGTAGGATTTTACTGAAATCGATAAAACACACCGTGTTGCAACCGACATGAATTACGACATTAACTCTCCTCTTCGATATGGTAAGACGCAACTGAGAGATGAAATTCAGGACGTGGGCAGCGATGTTTTTTGTAGATGCGGCAACTATTGGCCACTTCATCCAATGGTGTAAGCTAGACTTAGTCCAGCAGTGGGCCTCAAAATATTTATGAATGGATAGGCTATAAATACATACTATATCATTCTGACACGCGAGTGTTGTGAGCAGTAGTGTTATTAGTGAGTAGAGTAATCAGATTATCTATTTTTATCCTAGGTTTCTTGATCAATTCTTAGGTATTTATACGTTCGTCCCTGTAGCCTCGGGGTCAGAATAGGGCTACGGTATCCCCTGCCTGTCGTAAGAGGCAACTAAAAGGGGCTTCCGGGGTTGCAGACGGCTAGAGTGGGAGCTCGAACCGTTCGATCAGGCAATCCCGGGAAGGACGGCGGTATGTGTGGTCGCATACCGTTGTAAAGATTAGACGGAGCGGTGGGCTCAGCAGCCCATCTGGGAGGAGCCCGATGGGGCAGCGCGCTCGAGGATTCCGGTTGAAGTCGTTTCGAGATCCCGGAGTCCTCCTTTTCAGCGCCGAGGACGGCCACCGGGGGGGTTTTAGTGCGGTAAAAATCCCACATAACCCTGCGTCGCTCCCACGGCGTCGGGTACCTTTGGAAGGTTTCCCCCTCGAAAAAAAAATGGTATTTATACGTTAATAGCCCCTTAATAATTTGACATTCCGTGTCCAATAATAACCAATAACGTTTAATGGATACCTGCTTTCTACCTCAACATACTGACATTAAAAACCTTTATTTTGAACTGGATAAGTGAACAATCTTATGACTTACCTGCCTCAGTATTGACAGCGTGATAACACGTGATATTTGGGATCAGAAAATAAAGAAATATTTTCTCACTGAATTATTTGTCGAAGTATCTTCTAAGGAGATATATTGACAGATTCGAGATATCAAAATAAAGAATCCAATAGCGAATGCGATATGAGAGGGAATATATTATCTGATTATATGGAAATAAAAACGACCGGATTAGGTAGGCACCTTCTGTTTCGTTCTGTAACCCTTCGCAATCTTGTTGTTTTTCGTTTATTTTTTGCATATTTATTACGTATTCTTGCTGTGTTCAATAATGGGGTAGTTGGAGGCCATTATTGTATAGCCGAAAAATAAGCTGTTAAATCGAATGTTCTTTTTAAATTAATGATTGTATAATCAACAAAAAATACAGGTTGTAGAAAAATCAACAAAACCCATATAAAATAATGATGTAATGAAATTCATAGAATTCGTTTAATTTTAGAGGATATATTCAAACTCGAATAAAATAGATTTTTATTAGTAGTAGTAGTAGTCCAATAAAAGTAACGTAAAATATTTTAAGAAAATTAGAATTTTGCCGCACTGTGCCTAGATTTGCGAATCAATGCAGAAGAAATACACGAGCTAAGAATCAGGAGACTGTTCAATTCAATTCTTTTTCACAATTTGCACACCTAAGCTATTTTAGAAAGAGCTTTATGTGGAGGAATGCCAATAAAAACTTGTTAATTTCACAAGTGGCTTGAACAAAATGAAGGCTTGGACTCTTACATCCATCTCATGTATTATTTATACGGATATGTATAAGCAATTCCACCATTGGAAGTCTAGACGCAGTGTGAATGAGATGAAATGAAATATCGACCCCACAGAAACCGATTTTCAGATTTTTATTGGAATTTTTAAGTCAGGTCTCCTCAATATCTCCTTTATAATGCGTCATTCTGATTTTAAATTGCGTGGGGGAGCTAAACGTCTATTGAAGTGGTTGAAGAATTTCAGGTTGAAAATTGCAGAAGTAAAAGATGAAATATCGGCAGAAGACTCAATACCGCATGAGATCAATATACTGTGTCATGGTATGTATGCAATACAATGATAAAAATGTTAGTAGATTAATTTAAATACTTGTCATTAATAATATAATACATTTCATCTTTATGTTTTTGATGCACCATAAATTGTGTTACACGAATAAAATTGACAACTGTGACTTCATAGATGCATACTTATACTAATGCATCTAAAAGTTCAGATCAAATCTTTTTAATAGTTGAAAAAAAGATTATAAAAAGAAAATGTGGAAATTAACAGAGAATGCATACAATAACTTTGTTTTAATGTATAGGTAGTAAGTGTAACTACTATTTTATATCCCATCGTCGCCAACCATTTTTATTTTCATCTCAGTTCAATTAAATGTTTAGACGTGGCACCAACTAGAGTTATTTATTGAAGTTATTTACTAATAATAACAAATGTATACATAATGGCAGTATTTTATCTGTCTTCCTATGAACTATATCCATTTCATATTGTATCTTCGTTCAAAACAAAACAAGGAAAAAGCACTAAAACGACTTGCGTGGTCCTTTGAGCATTTGGTTTACTTTATTTCGATCGCAATACATCTTCTCATTCACATATACAATTCAACACTTGACCCGCTAATAAATATCGAGGATACAAACATGTATCGTGCAAAAACTGTCGCTTCGTGAAACAGGGTCTCGAGCTGGGATATTTCTTAAAACTGGTCGGATTGTCGTAAATATATCACAGTGTCACCACGTAGGTACGTGCGCGTTTACCTTGCGACCCGTAAAACAGTACCGAACAGTCTTTCAACCACGTCGTAATTTTTGTATCAAAATATAAGGACTTAACCGACTTCTTATATTCTAAGGTAAAATGGGAATCGGGCGTGTAATCCACGAAAGTTTTAGAAGAAAGAAAGGAAAGATTGGTCATTGATCAATTTATTTAGCAGTTAGACTGTTAATGTTACTTAAGAATTCTGAAGTAGCTACTGTCAAATAGGTCTTCATAGGCGTTGGTACCGATTAAATTAAAATAAGGGTTTATTTATTTATAACTACCATATACAATAGGGAAATTTGCTAAACTGTAGTCTACTAAAAACATCACGGTGTACTTTTCCTCTGCGCATTTTCGAGTTGTTTAAACACCCAATAAACTGATGATGAGTTTTAATTGAGTGAGCACATTTAAAAGCAATAACGTGTTTTGTGTTAACATTGACATCTGAGAACATTGACACTGTGTGTACCTAATTGTGAATTGCACTGTTTTTGTTTAATTTATTTTATTTCTATCATTTCTATACATACATACTGGTTTTCACATACGTACTTTACATTAACATTAAGTATTCCAAGCTTCTCTGTGGGCGGAGTATTTCTCAAAATTGATTGGAACTTTTTACTTCATGTATTCATACCTCGATAGTACTCTTTGTCTTAATAATTATGTCAGAAATAGAGATCAAGGTGTGATAAAAAATAATTCCTCGTAGGACTACACTACTAGCCCATAAATAATGACATTACCAATTTCAATATTATTTTCCAATTATCTTATTTTTCTGTCTGAAGCATACGTATACATTATACAATATATATCTACTTCCGTTGTGACCCACCATTTTGTAAAAGTCTCGGTGCTTTCAAATTGCAGAATTTCGTAAATCTTTACGGGAGATTGTCGTAAATACATCACGGGTGTCACTGCGTTGGTACGTGTTCACCTTGCCGTCGTATCAGCTCAGTAAAACAGGTACCAAGCAGTGTTTCATTGGCCGTATCGTTACTTTTATACACAATGTTGCCCTGTTTTCTGGAACAGAACTTTTTACTTCACCTATTAATGCCTTGATAATACTTTTTGCTCTAGTATTTGTGTCATAAATATAGATCTAGATGTGCTAAAAACTATTTCCCCGTAGCTTTTAAATAATAGTAATGCTAAGTTCAAATATTTTTCCAATTATCTTAATTTTTTGTTTAAAACACATGTTACGTTATAAAATTTGTATCCACTATCGTTGTGTCCTACCATTTTGTAAAAGTCTCGGTGCTTTCAAATTGCAGAATTTCGTAAATCTTTACGGGAGATTGTCGTAAATACATCACGGGTGTCACTGCGTTGGTACGTGTTCACCTTGCCGTCGTATCAGCTCAGTAAAACAGGTACCAAGCAGTGTTTCATTGGCCGTGTCGTTACTTTATACACAATGTTGCTCTGTTTTCTGGTTTGATAAAAATGTATCGTACGTTCAAACGTAAAATCTTTTTCTCATTAAAAAAACACTGTATCATCTGATCTCAAGTTTAAACTACCAGTCATATTCTTGAATCTTCAATATCACTTGCGTACTAGAAGTTTAATATTATAAGCTTCAACGATGCCCAAAACCGATAGCAAACGGACACTCCTAAGAAATCTCTGTAAAGTGTATGGGAGGCTTCCAAACTACAATTGATGAGCGAGGTGGACAATGAGCTACTTAAACTTCTCTTGCTCCGAAACTTAGACCTTTGTCTAGCAATAGGACAGTAACGGGTTGGCGAAGAGATATCTCTACATTGCCTATATATTAATACGTGAAGAAAAAAATGTGATTCGTTTTTAAGATACTTGCCGCAGGCAGAGGAGTATGAAATTACGCACGGTTATAGTTCATGTACAGAAGGATTGCGCAATGCTAATATTTTTTTAATAATGCATAAAACAAACATAATAAACGAAATAGAACATTTAATGTCTAACTTTGAAAACACATAACGTCAAAAATGTCACATGTTTTGTCAAAATGCCCGCTATTGCTTTAAAATGCTGCTTAGTTAATAAACCTCTTTTTTACCTTTAACGGGTGCGTTCAAAATAACTTGAAAATTATTATAATTTATTTAAATTTAAGAAATATTGGTGCTACTTCGGACAATATGAAGTTTAGTTTTTTTATTTAAATTACGGTCGAATTTCGACCGTTGCGACGGGTGACTAGTATAAATAAATAATTACGTGAATACCTCTAAAGATAACTTTTTCGTAGCTGAATTTTATCTCGTGTAAAACTTGGAAGTATTCGAATTTGCGGTTTTTCTTGTAAATGGCTGTGGAGTATGGTATCATAAATACTTCAGCAATGACACGGAATAGCTGTAGGCAGTTCATGTTATCGGTTTACGTGAAAAGTCCTTCAATTTTTCTTCTACTTTTACGGTTTAATTTGGACAATGCTTGGGATTACTTTTATGTTATTGTGAGGAGGTAAATTTCTTTTAAAATCATCAAAGAACACTATTATGCCTTTTTTGGCCCACCGTCGTGCTTACAATGACATTATATTTGTATTAAATTATTATCTCAGTCATTTTGTCTTAGTACCTTCATACAGTACCTATTCTCTTTTTTATTTGAAACTAGCATACAATTTTTGATTTCTAAATTTTTGGTACAAAATTCAAATCACATAAGTGACATGTACATTGTACGTAACTATTATAAAGATTACCCACATTTCAAATGGCTCGACTTTCCTCATATTTATATAGGAATCACGTATGTTTTTATCTCCTTTTTTGCGCTATTATAATTCTGTATTCATAGAATATTCCTACCTTCGCGGATTGAAATAAGTTCCAATACATCATGTAATATAAAATTAATTTTCTGAGAAGATTCGCTACCTTCGAAGGGATCTTGACTAGAATATACGATTACGTGTCATAAGTTTTATGCTCCGAGAGTTTCAAAGTAAATTCAAACATCCATCGATAAATCTTGGCGACGCTCGGAACGATTTCATTTTCGAATTTCAGGAGCGATTGCCTCCACTGTTAAAGTTTGCCTGAAAAATGTTCGCGGACGATTGACTCAGTATAAACGGAAATAAAAAGTTTGGGTTAGAGCAATAGAGTTGTACATTGCGCATATAAAGTAAAGAGCTACGAAAAGGATCACAATTTGAAACGCTCCTAGATTTTCCTGAGTTAAATGTGACTCAGTTTTTTACACCAACTAGCTATTGTAAGACTAAGTCTTCCAACAATAATACTGCATTCAACTCGCGGACTTTAAGACTCAGCTTTGCATCCGGAAATTTAATTTATAAAAATACTAAAGGTAAAGGTAGTTTTGTGGTCCAGCTACGGCGTCAACTGGTTAGAAGGCTTTAGGGAAGCGACTTATTCATAAACCAGGTTTTCAGTTACTGTAGGGTCCAATTCTTTAAATTTTGCTGTATTTTGCTTAGACTCCATGTTTTATACTTATGCACATAAATGGATCATATTTGTCTTTGTATTATAATCATAATTTATGTAATATACTCGTATGAAAATGTATATTTAATACCATCATCTATGACATTGGGTAGAACGTTTATAGATATATTCGATTTCAGATACCTAGAAGACAATTAAAAAGCATGAATATTTCTTCAAGACGTTTTTCTCCTTACTCTTTAGCAGTTGGTAGTATTAAATAAAACACAGAAAATATGTGCCTACTTGAAAATCTTGAAATAAATGGAGCACGTTCAAGCGAAGGTTAGTTCAAAAACAAACTAATTTGCTACGGCAATAAGCATAAACACGAAATTCATGGGCCGCAAGTTTAATTCAGTTAGACTAGTGTGGCGTGAGCTGCGTTCCGCATTATCATTACTAAACAGCTTTTATTATTCCACGATATTTGGCTAGAGGGGTCTCACACGCTCGCTAATGGAATAAAAAGTAAGGTTACAAAGTAAAAAGATACAGAGCGCCTCCCGCGGCGGCGCTTCGTGCGAATTTCGACTGAAAATTTTATACGTTCAATCTATTTTGAGCGCGTTTATACTGTGTCTCGCGATCTCGCCTTCGCAAAAGAGTTTCGTTTTCAATTATTGCCCACTTGTGGAACGGGATTCAATGGAAAACAAAAACCTAAGAGCTAGAAATGATATTTTATAGACAAGCCGCTTTATTCGATGTTTACTGCATCTCGATTTGTTCTCGAGCGAGATCTGTGATGTTCGAAGGAAATTATTGACAGAACGTGCCGAGATAGTTGTTCCGGGGAGTAAGTGGATATCGGTTTAGTTGATTGTGCTTTTGTTGCTATTCTAGTGATTTTAATGTTTAACAAATGTATTGAAATAATGTTGTAATAGGATTAGTTAGCACACTGTCCAATTGCAATTGCCCTAGCATTTTAGTTGTTTCAACATTTATCTGCTTAAGTGTTATGTGTAGTTTTAGCACTAATTATCACAGACATTTGAATTGATTTTTGTTTACGATATTTGGAAACTTTCATAAATTGTCATAATTCTTCGCTATGCTCTATAACTAGCATTTCTATATTATGTAGTTTTCATATACAAATCACCACTCATGATCTGTGTAAGTTCTTTCGTTTTAAGGAATTTTATTTTATGTAACTTAACAATTGGTCTTCTGTAAGATTGTAAGTTTCAAGATAACACCTTATTAAAGTCAAGAAGCGATATTCAGAATTAGGACTTTATTAGTCATAAATATCAAGGTTTTATTTTTAACTCTTTCAATAGTTATGTATGTGTTTTTTGTAAGTAAATTACTGCTCGAGTGGTTAGCATTAATTTAATTAAAATAATAGTATGATGAACATTAAGTAATCATCAAGATTGATCACTTTTTCATTTAATGACATATCAATTATATTAAAAAGATACGTCTCCATATCTATTTAATTATTTGGCTCATCGTAACATTCAGTCTTTCAAAGCTTTGAAGGATTTAAAATTCTATCTACAAAATGAGGTCCGTCAGATGAACGTATTAGCTTTATGTTCGTCATGAAATTTCTTAACTAAAATATTTTTGTCTGATTTTACTTAATGAGCGCTGTTTTCACTCGTTTTTATGATAATTTTTATACAGCCACACTAAAAATGTTTCCCTAGGTACTATTAAATTAAATGTTTATTCTATTCAATGCTTGGAAGAGTAAAATTGAAAAAAGCCTCTGAAAGATTTCCATCCACACCAAATGCACTTGTGACGATTCGCAACGTTTGATTTGCAAGACCATTTTTGCATCGAAGGGGCACGGGTAATGTGTAATTAACTTACCTCTGGTATTTCCAAAGCGCTATAAGATTTAATAAAAAGAGGTGCAAAGACAGCTCCTCCTAAGTTGGTGATGCATTTTCCTATTCTAGTGTAGTGTTAATGCACTTATAGTGTACCTATCAGTACATTATTACCTCTTTTCTTGGTACATTTGTTTTCTTTCTAAAAGTATTCAACCCAAGAGTAGAAGAGTTACGACTTAATGTGGACATATTTGCTTAACCACGAAGCTAAGCGAAGTCTAACTTATTTAAACCAACCCATGGGTTAAAAAGACAAATCGCTGTTCTGAATACGGTTTTAGTGGCTGATGTGAGCAAATAATGTAGTGAGTAGTGAGTAATATGAAGCAGTAGTCGCGGGCGGGTAGTGTGGCGCGACAGCGACAAATACCCCCTACAAGTCACCCCGCGGTGTTCACGGTACAATATAACCCCTACAGTTACATACGTAGAGACACCTTTACTAAACGCAATGTTACGTTCTATACGGTGTTTTGTATGAAATGTTTAGTAAAGAAATATAGTAACGAAATCTGATAGATTAAAATGTGGTCACCGTTGACGTATTGAAAACGTGAGACATAGATACCAGCTGCTTTCCTTATTAAACTTTTGTTTCGGGAGAAATAATATTAGGTACATACTGAATTAATTTTGCGTTCCATTTAATGGTTGTATCGGACTATGAGGAATTTTAGGAAAAGTTCTAGTACACCGTCAAACATATTAGAAAATCAAAAAGAATCAACGGAACCCTTATATGTAGAAAAATGTAAGGCTGTTGAATCGTTTAAAGGTTGCATTAATAAGGTACAGGAATGATCAAATCTGATATATACAGATATCTTCATTATGCATCTTCCTACAATTTAAATAACTAAAGTATTTGCAACGTAAAGTTTGCCTTCGTATTTTGCAGTTTCATAAATATTAAACACTATTACAAAAGACAGCAGGGAAGATTAAAAATTAAATTAGCATACTATCTACACAATATAAAAATTAATTCACAGATTCATATATTCCCATTTCAAGTCTAGAACGTAACCATATTTGAATAAATATTTTGATTTCACGACAACAAATAAGCGTGCATTTTTACGCCACAGAAAAATGCAAAGCGACGAATTCCTTAACGCAAAAAGCATATTTTCATTCTTAAATTATGAAATACAAATACTTACATGAAATCTGCATAAATTTCACTTATCGTGTGTAATGTTTATGTTTGCGGCTATCGCTACCTAATATTTATGTAAATGCAACAACCCTTTAGCGTAAATTATTTTCAACGTTTGTTACCGAGTCGTATTATACGGTAGCTTTCATTAGGGAAATGCAGGGCTGTATACATTTTTGTGAGATACAAATTTTGAGAATGCCAACATCGTGCAATCTGGCAGTGTATGTTTTTATTATATTAAAATTGTAATAATAAAAGGACCTTTTTTAAAAGTACTTGTCTGTTTGAGTTAGTATATTATAGAGCTTTAGATAATAAGAATTTATAATATTCCAGTAACAACTAACAATATTCCAATAATGCTGTGATTTTAGACCCTTTTCTTAGCTTCAAGTATTTTAAAATCGTAGTAATATTAAACGTGTTTATATCTTTGATTTTTAAATGTCATTAGCTAGGCTTTAGAGTGCAAAAACAGAAGTCAATTAAAGTCGAGCCCAGGTACCTATCTTCAAGAGTACATTGCACTGTCTGCTCCTTCTATCTGTTTTTGAAGTAATAATCAACAATTTATTTTATTACAATTTGCCTTAATGGTAACTATTAGGATTTAACATCGCTTACATTTAAATCATTAATTTGTTTTCTTGAGATAAAATAAAAACGTTTATTTTTTAAAAATAAGGCGTTAGATTACTAGTTATGTAGACATCTGAAATTTTACGAAATGAACCTTATGTTTATATAGAAAGGAAACCTAAGTTACATGTCACTAGTGTCCCCCTCCGCGAAACTAATAAAATTTAGAATGTTCACATCTTAAGATTACTTTATCGGGAACAGTATTAACATTAACTAAATATATCTAATATTTATTACGTTTTCGTGGAATTTCATGGAATAATATTGACAATACTACGTTACTTTGTACAACGTCACGCCATTTCTACAATTTTTCCGCTGTAGAGCGCATTTATAATTTAAATCCATGTACCTAGTACCAGGATTTAACATTTCAATTTACAAATCGAATTTTAAAATCTAGCAATCTTTCAATTCTATTTCAAAACGGTTCTAGGTATCGTCAAAGACTATTTGAAAACATCTGTCTTTTATTCGAGCACCGACATTACATGCAAATCGTTGTCAAATTACAGAATTGCGCGGAACGAATGCATACAATTCGCTATTTCATCGCATTTTGATCACAGGGGACGAAGAGAGCAGGTTAAGCCGAAAACAGCTGAAACCCACAAAGCTTTGAATGGAAGAAGTGCGAACACCAAAGTCCTGTAATTTGCAGTTGACAACGTTCGCTCTGTACATTGTGGCGTCTATTCGGTTCGGTAAAAATCTGTTTACTTAATTCTTTAAAACGACTGTCTAGACTAGAATGCTAGACAGACCTTTTTGTTCATACATAATCCATTGATCTATAGAGATTTGCATAGGCAAATCGCAACTGAAACGTAATAGAGCTTGTAATTTTGGCTATATTGAGTTTCGAAAACCATCATGTACTCATACAAACAAAATTTTCCGCAATAAATTTTAATGACATAGCAATTAACATTATAATAAGGATAATAATAATAATAATAATAATTAATATTATAATAAGGATAATATTATTATATGGATATAGAAGTATACATTTTTGTTGACAACCTATACATTGATTAGATTGCTATTTTCATTATATAAATTACCACATATGTACCTAACATAAGTAAATTATTAATTCCTCTAATTTACAGCAAATTCATGTCCATATTTCCATACTGATATTATAAATGTGAAAGTGTGTTTATATGTTCCTCTTTCACGTCGCCACATAGCTTTATATGCAATGGTTTATATGCTGGGAGATAGTTAGGAGGGCGGAGAGTGACGTAGGTTACTTTTTACCGCTCTCTCTCATTCCCATGAGAATATCGATGTTTTGTTAGTCGATACATATTTAGCAGTTACAGATATTGTTAATAGATGGCGTTAGTAAAATTCATTTGCAAGTTCTGAATCACGCTATTAAATGCTAATGTCAATTCCCTTCGACCGTGCGGGCGAAGCCGCGGGTAAGGCCTAGTAAGTAATAAGTTATTTCGCTATCTGATTATTCAAAAGTATATAGATATATAGACAAATATTATAAAAAATAAGTATCATGACTCATGAATCGTATTTTATTAAACAGTACAAAAATAGGTGATAATGTATTCAGGGAGCTACTGAAAGAAAGTGAAATAAAATAAGTGAACGCATACAATTTACAAATCCATCGCATTTCGATCACTAGGGAAGAAGAGTGCAAGTTAAGCTGAAAACAGCTGAAAACCACAAAGCTTTGTATGGAAGAAGTACGCGTAGCCTCCGCGTCCTGTAATTTGCAGTTGACAACGTTTGCTGTAAACGTTGCCAGCTTCAGTAATGCGCGATTTGAAATACCCCGTTAGCAATATCTTTGCTTTTTCAATTTGGTTTATGACATGCAGTTATACTACAAGATTGGATTAAATCCTTCAAACAAAGTCGGAATTACCTATTTATATGAATAAATAATAATTTATCTTTTTTTTTATCAGACTGAAGTAGCAAACGAGCATGCAGTCCACTTGATGTAAGTGGTAACTGCCGCCCATGGACATCTGTAATCAACTACATACAGAACATGGGATCCATCTGAAGTCAATTACAGATGGGTTTGCTACTCCCGAGGACTATGATGGTCGCCTCATATAAAAGTGTACCGGCAACCACACCAAACCAAATAAGTGTGGCGGTGATACTTCCCCGGTCGAACTACACTGGTTCTACCACCTTTAAATATAATTAAAAGGTCAATAATTCCTTCAAAAGAAGTAAATATCAATAATCATAGCAAGGAATGTAATCAGACCGTAAAAGCACGTATAACGAGAAAATATCGGACCAAAATACAGAGCTTTCAAGTAAATATTTGAAATGGTTTCCTGCGACGGGAAAATATTTCAATAAATATTGATACAAGATGAGTCGCCGACAGATATGCAATTGATGAACAGGACGATATCGATTTTGCGCATCGCAACGGATCGAATCAACCAACCCGCGCCGCGGTACCGATCAATGCAATACGAGTACATTTTGCATAATTGATGTCCCATTCACGGGGACGGAACACTTATTCATATTCATGAATTTTACAAATTTTTCAATTTGTGCCGCCAGAAAGTGTATTTACAGTATCGCCACGTCGTATTTGCGCCAATACAATCTCTGTAAAAGCTGGACGGGGTCGCCGAGAGACGCGCGCGATAAAGGCAGCCTCTAATGCGATATTTTTGATGTTAGTGCTCCTTCCGATATCTGCGCTGCCATTATTGCCAAGCACAATACACGCTTTTAAATTCCACGAAGAAACATGGACAGGGTTGCGCGAAGATTAGGTATATATCTAGTTAGAAATAATATCTAATTTTCAACGAGAAATGAAATGAGACCGACTCCCGAAAGTAGTACGACACAATCGCTCAAAGGGGATAGAAAAACTGTAGCGAAACTGATTCCCAGTAGCGAATCCGTGTACGTAATGGGAGATTGTACAAGGAGGCAATAAAAGCTTAGTATTGTGTGAGATCCGTTGGGGAGTCCATGTATTGTGTTCGGGTCCGCGAAGGCCCCCAAGAATCGTCTGACCACGGACGCGGTCAAATTGTACAGAAATGAAATTATCAAGGTACGCTGCCGATTTTCCGAACCAATGAATCAAGATCCAATTCCCTTTTGTAATAGAACATCGTCGCGAAACGCGCCCATGGAGTTACACTGCCCACTCAGTGGACGTTTAGCCACACTCCATATATCCTCTTCGCTTTATTGAAACTCTATTCAACCGCTTTTGGTAGTAACTAAGTATTTTGATATGAATATAAATGTGTGTGAATTTTACATAGTCTTCTTCAATCGCCTCTTTCTTCTTATTTCATTAGCACGTTTGTTTGTATTAAATTTATAATGCAACTTGTTTATTAAATAATGTTTTATTTCTAGTAGGCATATATGTCTATCTTTTGTCATGTAACTGGTAGTCTGTTTGTAAGAACGTTTCCGCCCGTCAATTTCAGTTAATAAATACGTAATTTGATATCAATTTTCAAAATGTATCATTATTCATATCAGTTGAAATGTCTACAAACATTCACATTTTAGTAAGATTTCCTTCAGTTGCTCCGTAATCTGCGTCAAATTGACTTTTCCGGCGGAGAGCTGACGAGTCTTCCGTCTGTAATATGCCATAAACGACCCAAACGTATTGGACCCACTGCTCGAAGGTTGATAAATTTCGTAGATATTTGAATGCGTTATATTCCTCTCGGGTTATGACCGACCGTCTCCCTTCAATAAATACTTCGTAGCGCGGATAATTCATTGACGCTCCATAAGCCTCTATTAATGAAAACTTTACGGTAACATTGTCCGTTTCAACTTGTGTATGTACTCAAATTTAATGACGGTGGCAGCTATCACGTATATCACGTATCAAGGAAACGTTATTGAGACTATAATTATACTGCTACTACCGCGCTTCTTTAATTACTCCAAAATCACTGATTAGAGTGTTTTTAACAAAATATCGAAATATCTAGCACTGATTTCGGACTACATAATAGATCAACATTACTGAAAAAGATAATCGTTATAAATTAAATTTAAATTATGTAATTTTTATCCAAAAAACTATATAACATAATAATATAGAATAAACATATTGATACTGATAGTCTTGATTAGTAATCTGAGTTAGCTTATCTGTATACGCATATATTTTTTAATTTGGAAAACAATTTTCTTCAAAGGCATAAACCTGCAGATTTCCATATCATCTAACAACTTGGTACAAAGTAATTTCCAAGGTTTGGAGATAAATTTTACGTCGTTTCCTGTCTTGTGGAGGGTTTGCAAAAATTATCAGGCATCGGCCCGGCTTAAGGACCATTAAAAATTAATGAATAGGTAATGTTATCTGATAATGATTCTGGAAAGTTTAATTAAAATTGTCTTTTTTGTCACTTTAACTTAGTTTTTAATGCCACGAATATCTTGATTATTTTTATTCAGAATTAATCTCTTCTTAAAACTTGGATCGTGAATAAATTTATCATATCGAGGTAGGGCCAGCTTAATGATATTGAATTTCGTCTACCCACGTCTTACTTATAATATTTATGGACGTTTACTTTTGGAAGGTATTATTATAATTTTAGGTCTCTTTGTACAGTTCTTAAAAGCTTTTTATCTATCTTAATATATATAAATTACGTGTCACTTTATTTGTCCGCAATGGACTCTTAAACCTCTGAACCGATTATAATCAAATTTACTCAACGTGTGCATTTTGATCCAACTTGAAAGATAGGATAGTTTATATCTTAATTTATAGGTTTAATTGCAAATGTTTATGTAACATTTCTTTAACCACAGCAACGCGTGGCCGGGTATGCTAGTACAATATATAATTTAACAAAATTTTGTGTATCAGTACATCGAATATATATGTTAAAAACTTGTCGGGAAACTCATAATAATGAATGTTAAAATTTTCAACCATTATTAAACATATTATTGGTTATTAAATCCAAAGTACTGATGGTAATTTAAAAGCTTTTTATGTTATTTAGCAATGTAACAGACATTTTAAGTTTAATTTAATTATCATTTATAATTTAAATTTATGTTACATATTTAATCAGGATTGGCGGCCATCTTTAAACAGAAAGCAACCGTATAAAGCATCCCGTTTGCCGTGCAGTGCAGGAATAAACACTCGATTTTTTACCGAGTCTTATCGTGCCACAAAAGAATTGTGATGTGTGGTAGCAAAAGGCAGAGCCAAAGGCGAATATAAAGAATTTAGATCAAAAAGAGCGAAACATTTGGGAAATCGCGATAACATCATTCAAAGGATGAGGAATTGAAAGCTTTATACACCTACCTTTGAGTGAATAGAAATAAATATCCGCGCATCTGCATATCGACTGAGCTAGCTTTGTGAATGCACAGATTTAGAAACTGAAATTGATTTAGTTGCTTAAAATGTGGTCCAAACAGGGCTTCTTGTTAAATTTAAGTTGTATGGTTATGTTTACATAAACCTTAACCTTAGTAAAACAACAAAGAAATATTTTTTGAAGTACTGTAAGGATGAAGAAAAATAAGTAAGAACGTTATGGGCGCTTCTGCCAATTACAATGACTTTATTGTTCGTAAACTCAATACATCTAGAGTTTTAATTTGGTAGAGCATCTGACTAGGTAGAGCATATGGTAGAGCATATTTGGTAGAGCATTTGGTAGAGCATATGACTTTCAGTGTAATAGGTAAGAGTTTGTTTTTGAATGCAGTTCGCATATTGTGTAGGAGATAAATACGAAGTCTATGCAAAACTGTGCGATTATAAAATATCGCCAATTCTTCTAAAAGGAATCTCTTTAGTAAAGCTCTAAAAAGTAAATAATTGGTAACTCAATGTAATTAACTAAAACGATACATTAAACATATTAAAAAGAAGAGATAGCCGTTTCCTAACTTACCATTTTACTTTCAAATAAGTAATAAATTTGTTTGTTTATTGTAACTAAAATGGAAAACCAATTACGCCAGTACTTACTGTCCATTCATCGCGGCTATATTGAGTTCTAGTTAAAAGGAAAAAACAGGTAATTACGGGCACGAGGAAATTATAAGGCTTTAATTTGTAGGCGCACGTGTAACCTTACCCTTTTAAAACCATACCATTTTAGAATTAGGTCCTGGTAGTTGAAGTTAACCTTTTTTATAATATAGAAGTACGTGGTATGCGGTCTACTTGATTGTAGGAGAACTGTCAACCATAAATAGTCCACCACATAAGATTGCAGACTTGAAGTCATCCATATGTTACCTTCTATCCCTTAGGTCTAAGTTGGCAATTGGAATGCCTTGTATCTTTATTTTTAACACATTCTACACTTATAGCCCCACACTAGAATTTTCTCTTGCGTCGTGAGTACCATGAACATACACAAGACAAATAAATATACACCGAGACAAAGAACATGAATCTAAAATCACCATTCAGATACCTGTCTGGCCGGGAATCGAGCTCGGAACCCACTGAGCTTCAGACTGGTATGGTAACCGCTCTGCCACGCAGGTCGTCTTTCTGGTTATACTTGTCAATCCAGAAAACAGGAGCGGTTAAACTGCCGGTTAGTCACAAAGAGGGGTGTTGGTAGCGGTGATACATCCGAAGTCGCGTTAATGGAAGTAAATTCATTTTAGCGTATGGTTATTTATAAATGAAATTTCATATTAATTAGAAATTCATCTGGATGTTTGAACAAAAGTTCGTGATATAAATACTGATGGTATTTTACCGTTTAAACATCAACAATCCAGTCCATTATAGGTCACCATTTTTAGGGGATGTCAACGTCAGAAAATTAAACTATTGTCCAAATTATTCCTTTAGTAGTGTAATTTCTGTTCTCATGCTCATGTTTAGTCTAAATTTCTTATTTATACATATATGTAGATAGAAAAATAAATTACAATTAACTGCCACAAACTTTATGATTTAAATAAAATAAAAATGTAACGCGACCCCATGTGATATTCTATTAAAATTTGCCAACGACCCTTAGGATATTCGTAACCTCACGTACAACTATAGTTGGTATGGAAACCGTGCGTAAAAAATCACGAAGGGGAGGTTGGTGTCGCGGTAATTGCTGGCAATTTGTAATGGCCGTCTGATTGCCGGGCGGAACGTCGACTCTAAACTGCGCTATTAATTTCGTACATTTGATTAACGAAACTACTTGTTATGGTAATGAACGAAAGAATGCACGGCAGCGGCGGTGTCGACACCTCGTCGAGCTTGCGTTTTCACTACGCTTGTTAGGGAGCTTTCACGTTAATATTTATGTAGATTTGCGGTATTGATTAGTCTCTTTTTGTGTAGCGGTAACTTGTTTTTTAACGAACCGCCTATTTCAAATGGTGAAAATCATCTGTGGACTCACGACAACCCATTATTGTCCCACTGCTGGGCACGGGTTTTCTCTCAGAATGAGAGAGTTTTAGGCCATAGTCCACCGCGCGGGCCAAATGCGAATTGGTGGACAGTTTTAGGCCATACTCTACCGCGCTAGACATCTATGGACTACTTACAGATATTTGAATCTAGTTAAAATTTGACAGGGTTTTATCTAAGGTAGGTTATCTCTGAGGTAGAAAGAGGCTTAGGATAAAGCGGTTTTTGCGTTTTAGTGCAGAGGTTTGGTTGCACATTTTCATACGAGGCGAGTATCTTAGACCTGAGAAGAAGTAATGCTTCTGAGATATAATATGCCTGTTCTATATGAATTTTCTTATCTATCTATGTGTGGCAGTAGCCACCTGGATTAATAAAGAAGTAGAAACCACTTTTTGTTTAATTTAGTTTACCAAAGCATTGTATAGTTCGATAAATATAACCGGAGATTCATGATCATAGTTATACATAGAGAAAATGGTTTTTAAAATTTACGCCTTCCTTGGAGAAATAGAAATAGTTGTTTTTTTAAATGCAACAGACGTGATTCAAAAGATACTAGGAAAAAAATCTTGTCATCTTTTTCATTTATAACTAAGTAACATCTTAAATAATGTTAGCACCTAACACTCTAACTCGACGCCTTGTCAACACTTCGTAGTGCAATGTTTTCACGCCAGTAATTACTTGTATGGCACACAGTTTTAGAGTTTTCAAACATTATTTACAACGATGTGTTTAAAAAGTCGCTTTAATAAAATTTACACGGTTTTGTAACGTGATTTACGGTATTGCTGTAAGGGCGAGTTTAGATTGTTAGTTTATTTTTAATAGCTTTAAATATTCATAGAATAAATTATAACTTTTTCAAATATCCCAGTTTAGAAAAAGCTACGTTTATATCTAGCGTAATCTTGTTTTTGTACCAATAAGTGGAATTTTCGTAAAGCCAATTTTCATTTGTTATATGCAACCATTTCTGCTACAAAATGGGATGAGATATATGCATGCAGGGATGTTAACTTAGCCCTCGCAGAATTCTATAACACGTTATATAAATGTTTTAATAGTTGTGTCCCTTTGAAAAAGTATAGACCTAACCTTCAGTTACGCTACGATTATCCTATTTGGTTTACGTCAGAAATAATTAATAATATAAAGAGCAAATACTTTCATCTTAAGAAATTTAAAGAACGGCAGTTGGATTTTAATAAAGAAATGTTTAAATATTACCGACAACGAGTTAAGGAACTAATCAAAGTAGCTTATAATTACTATATAAAGCAAATAGAGACTAATATTAATCAGAATCCGAGAAGTTTTTGGAAATTTATAAGTGACCAAAAGTCTACACGGCGTTCTAATTTGGAATATCTATATAACGGTGATGTTGTTTACGGCAGGGATGCCGCTAATGCTTTTGCTAATTATTTTCAGTCAGTTTTTCTATCAGAAAATCCATTATTATCTACCGCGGATGCCGAGCGAGAGGCGACCAGCTCTCTGTGCTCCTCCCGCATTGCAATAGATATTATTAATTCTTGTGATTTGTTGCATGCGGTGCGGCGTTTAAAGACACATTCTTCGAGTGGACCTGATGGTGTTCCTCCCTTCTTAGTAAAAGACTGCCTTAATATCTTTGAGCAACCGTTGTTATACATTTTAAATTTAGCCCTGGCTACAGCTACATATCCATCCCAATGGAAAGTTTCTCGTGTCACTCCGATACATAAGCAGGGCTCTCGGTCGATGGTTGACAATTATAGGCCTATAGCTGTCCTGTCCGCATTCGGCAAAGTCTTTGAGTATATATTAAATAGGCATATCACGAGCAAAATTAACACCCAGCTTAGTGATGTACAGCATGGATTTAGGGCTGGTAGATCTACTGTTACAAATCACATCAATTTCGTAGATTATGCAGTTACAGAGATGGACTTTAAAAAGCAGGTGGATACTGCTTATTTTGATTTTAAAAAGGCTTTTGATCGCGTCAGTAATGACTTGCTGTTAAAAAAAATTTCGGCCATAGGTTTTACTCCAAAATTGTTAAATTTATTTGCGAGCTATTTTGCAGACCGAATGCAATATGTACAACTTTCTGGATTCCGATCTGATCCATACGTAACGCGCTCTGGTGTCAGTCAGGGTAGCACGCTTGGACCGACCCTATTTTTGATAATGTTAAATGACTTGCCGAATGTCGTCAGATCAGCGAAGTGCTTGATGTTCGCTGACGATCTGAAGCTTTTCTTGGGTGTTGAAACTGTAGTAGACTGCGAGTCGTTGCAAAGAGATATCGATGAAGTTGTGAGATGGAGTGAGCGAAATCAGTTAGAGTTTAATGTATGTAAATGTAAAGTTATTACTTTTACTCGATCCCGTTCACCGATTTCTTACAATTATAACATTAGCGGGAACTCCCTAACACGCGTTAAGCACGTACGTGATTTGGGTCTGTGTCTGGACGCTGAATTGACATTTAATACACACATCTCCGAGTTATGTAACCGATCATATAAATCCCTCGGTTTTGTTATACGACAAAGTACACGGTTTTGCGAAAGAAATACAATAATTACTCTTTACAACGCATTCGTGCGAAGTCAATTAGAATATAATTCAATAATTTTTGATCCCCATGAATTTAAATATACACTCATGCTTGAGAAAATACAAAAGAAATTTGGTCGTTACCTATATAAGAAAACGTATGGCTACTATCCATTTATGTATCCATCATTATTTGTGGCAGGTATGGTTGGTATCGAAACATTGGCTTTTAGACGTAAGATTGCCTTATTGATGCATTATTACCAACTTTTAAACAATACAATTGATAATCCCACCACTTTGTCTCGCCTCTCGCTGTTTGTCCCGGAGCGGTTGGCTCAGCGGCGCCCGCGGGCCGTGTTCGCGGCGCCGCCGGCGCGCACGCTCACGGCGCGGCATGCCCCCACGACTCGAGCTATACGATTGCTCAACATTTCGATTGCTCAGGAACCGGATATCGATGTTTTCCATATGTTATTTAAAGATTTTTGCAGTTCTGTCAGAATTGTATACAGTTTTGCCTAATTTTATATTGTTTTTACTCTAACAAAATATATTTGTTGTTAATCATATTAGCTTGTAGTGCGCATTGGCTTTGCTGTAAGCACAACAAGCGATTGCTGTTAAATAAATAAATAAATAAATAAATAAATAAATAAATAAATAAATAAATAAATATATATAATACTTTTAGTTCGTTAGAAATGGAAAATATATAAATGGGACAGTGTATTATAGAGCAGTGATAGCCTAATGGTTGAAACTTGCCCTCTTAATCGGGAGGTCCGAGGTTCCAACCCAGGCACGCACCACTGATTTATGTGCGTATTAGAAATTAATTATCACTGGTTTTCGGTGAAGTAAAACATCGCCAGAAAACTTACACACCTGAGAGTTCTTTTAAAAAAAATGTTCTCGGAGGTGGGTCAACTCCACCAATTCGCACTTGGCCAGCGCGGTGGACTATGGCCTAAAAACTCTCTGATCTGAGAGAAGACCCGTGCCCAGCAGTGCGACAATAATGGGTTGTACCCGATTGTTGAATAACATAAACGTGTAAAACAAATATTATCGGAATAATATTTATAAGTGTGACGGTTACGATACGATCTTCAATCCATCAAACCACATGCCCCGAGGCAATCGAATAGTCAGGATATTTATCCGAACAAAAATAAAAGTACCTCATAAACCGAACGGATTTACAATTACAATCAGAAATGTTAAATATAAAAGAGGTATTCAGTATCTTTCTGCATTTAAAACGTTTTATCCACTTTTGAATTTTCATAATATCATCTCTTATAAATTATCCATTATTCATGACTCGACTGGAATAAGCTTAAAGCTTAAACGTACATCATTTTGAAACAGGACGAGTCAAATGTCAATAATGTCATCTATTCTGCATTGGGTAGCTTATCACAATATCGGGCCAATCACTGACAACCTTTGTTGATGTAAAAGCTTATTATTTCGGTAATCATAGCTTGTTTAATTAGTTTAATCACGTTCATTAACATTGTAAGTGAAATAGATGGGACAGTGGAATTAGGTTGCTAAATCATTTCTCATCTAATTTAGCGTATGTAGATTTAGTACATCAGCGAATATTTTATTCTTATTTTCATATGCTTATGTAAATGGTAGCAAATATTTTTAAACCAATTAGATAAACTAGTTACCCGTCGCATCGGTCGAAATTCGACCGTAATTTAAATTAAAAAACTAAACTTCATATTGTCCAAAGTAGTACGGTTATTTCTCAAATTCAAATAAAATGTAATAATTTTCAAGTAATTTTGAACGCGCCTGTTAAATATAAAAAGAGGTTTAATTAGCTAACCCGCATTTAAAGCAATAACGGTATTTTGACAAAGACATCTGACATTTTTGACGTTATGTGTTTTTATAGTAAGCCATTCTATTTCGTTTATTATGTATGTGTTGGTGTCAAATGTAAGGTAGTGTATATAATGTGTTTTTAGTTAATTTCGTGTATGATATATGCATTATTTGAAAAAAATATTAACATTCTGCACTCCTTCTCTACGTCCACTATAACCAAAATTACATACTAGTTCGTCCGCGGCATATTACTTAAAAATGCACAACAAGTTCTTGCTTCACGTAATAATGTATAGATTATTTGTTGGCTACTAGTTTATCATGTGCCATAAGACATTACATTGATGCATAAAAATGAAATTTGATACACATTTGCTTATTGTAGAATTAAAAATTCCTGCCATTTCTAAAAACTTTACAGTACGTATACAGTACAAATGTTAAGAAAGCAATATTATGCAAATCCACCCATGGCTTGCGCAAATATAAAAAGCTCTCGTTCGTCCCACACTTTGCATCTCAAGGCTATGCATCTGATACTGAGATGCCCCCAGAGAAGAAATGAAAGGAGCCATTTGTAATTCTACGCCATTTATCCGCGTGTACCCACGTTTACACCTCAACACACCGAATATTTTGCACGTAGGTACGTTTTTACGTTCATTTCTTTATTCTTGAATGATAAGCGTAAAATTGCTATAGGTATATATGAATAGAAATATTTCTGTTCTGTGCGCCTGCAATGAAGAGGCAAGATGATTGTATATATTTAAATACTAGGAGAACCTGTGACTTCGTGCTCGCAAACCATGTAATTCATATATTCAATACTTGAGATCCAATGCCAGACATAGCCTCCCCCTACATTTCGTTAATAGCCTTGCTTGCTATCAAATTTGACGGAATTCTAAAACCTTCTTTCCCTAATGGTTGATTTTCCATAAATAGTGAAAAAGATTGTCCATTATATCAAACGAGAAAGAGAAATGATGAGTTTCATTAAGTTAATATAAAAGTTGGTGGACTTTCATGCAAATTTTTTTTTATCCCCTTTAGGGGTGAATTTCCAATAATGTCACTTTTACTATAAAGCGAAATATGGTGCAAAATTTAAAGTTTCTGATTACAATACTTTGAGCTTTGCGTTGATATGTCAGTTTTTTTTACATATATAGATAAAATCAGATTTAATCAGATAAAAAAGGTTATGTATAAAATTTAATGGCTTGCATATATGTGAAGTAAGTTATTTATTTGGAAAAATATCTATTTTCGTGAGCAATACTTCAGGCTAAGACGGTACAAGTGTATCCAGCTGAAGCCGATACGTTAACGTGGCTTTGTCTTGCCAACGTAGGAAACCCAACC